>JAWNPK010000040.1:4360000-5660526 GCA_035047565.1 Drosophila mulleri | reverse complement strand
CTCGATGTATGCCGAACATTCAAAGGCCCTTTTCAGGAATTCCAGAAATATTTGTACAAAGAATATTAAATATTTCGATGAATATTGCTACATCTACATAGATAATGTACAATGTACATAATCCCAGCAACGAACAATTATCAAATCTACCTCACAAAAACTTTTGTGCTTTAGTGATAAACGGACTTCTGTGTCCAACCAGAACCTATAAATCGATCTAACTAACAAAATCATGTTTTGTTTATCATCATGAAAGGAGAATTCGTATTCTAGTCATTTTTGTTGTCCTAAATAGGCCCTCTCTGTTTCGTTTATATTGACCTCATAGATTCGTTAATGAAAGTATTTTTTTTCTCTTGGAGATATGTAATAGTAGTCCTGAAAAGGACTTTGATTAATTGCAAATTTCATGGTTTTGAAATTCGTTTACTCTTAGCATGCCGAGTAATTTCGACGTAAAATTACTTCTTCGTCTGCGGACGCAGCTTTTTGCTTCAGGCTTCTTTGCAGCGGCTTTTTTCGGTGATGCTGCAGAAGACTTAACCTTTTTAGGCTTAGCACTTTTGTAGTTTTAGGTTTCGGGTCTTTGGCTTTGCATACGCCTGACTTTGCCGCCACCTTTGCTGTTGGCGGCTTTGCTTTAATGGTTCCTACTTTCTTTGCATCTTTGGCCTTCGCTTTGTCTGCTTTCTTTTTGTGTCGGTATTCTTTTTGGTCACCACAGCCTTCGATGACTTCCTTGTCAGCAGC
The DNA here is from genome assembly GCA_035047565.1 of Drosophila mulleri. Classification (NCBI taxonomy): domain Eukaryota; kingdom Metazoa; phylum Arthropoda; class Insecta; order Diptera; family Drosophilidae; genus Drosophila; species Drosophila mulleri. The sequence continues at coordinate 5,659,776 of JAWNPK010000040.1, read as the reverse complement.
AGCACCTTTTACTTTTTTGGTAGTAGATGTGCTCTTCTTTTTGGCTGCTGCCGATGCAGTCACCTTCTTAGATTTCTTCTCTATAGAGGGCTACCTTTGGCTTGGGCTCCTTTTTAGACGATGCAGACAGCTTAAATGAACCAGATGCACCCTTCCCTTTTGTTTGGATCAACTTTCCACTCGCAACTGAATTCTTCAGGTACTTCTTAATGAATGGAGCCAGATTTCTGGGCATCGCATTTGTAAGTGGCACTGATGTATTTCTTAATAGCCAAAAAGGGACGAGCCTCCACGTTCCTTTAGATTTTTCTATCGATGCATCTACCATCTGCTAGAGTTGGTGGGTGTGTTGGAGGAGCCGCTGTTTTCTTTACCTTAGATGCGGATGCAGACGTAGATGCAGAGCTTTTTAGCAGCCACCTTCTTCTCAATTGGTGCTGTTTGGGGAGTCACAGGTTACGCGGATACTGCAGCTGCTGAATCAGACATTTTGTATTATTCACTTAACTTTTTGCTTTACAACAAACGAAACGAAACGTTTTTTGCTTTTTGTTTAATTCGAAAATATCGTGAAATTTGGTCACCCATTTGAATGAGAATCGAGGAGGAAGGCCGAACGAGAATGTTTGTGCCATTGAATGTACGATACGCAAAAGTTTACAATTACCATTTTATTGACTTGTCTTTTTAAACATTTTAAATTCCATTTTACAAACTAAATATGTATTGGATTGTATTCTCAAATGTTTGAAAAATTCATAAAATAATATTTTACTCACTTTTTTACAATTTCATGATTTTTTATTGCCCCTCAAAGTTTAACTTTGTATGAATGCAAAAATAAGTTATATTGGAAAAATCATGTGTTTTAATTAGATAATAATAAAAATGTTAAAATATAAATTTAAAATATTATAATTCATTAATTTGTTAACTAAACTCAACTATTAATATGAACAAAACCCTGCCGATTTATATATTAAATTAGATTTCAACTAAACCATTTGCCGTTTAAAACAGTCATGCTTTGAGGCAACGCAATACAAAAATCGTTCGGAAAAATAAAATCTCATATTAAAAATGTAAATATATAAATTTAAAATATTATAATAATTCATTAATTTGTTAACTAAACTCAACTATTAATATGAACAAACCCAATTGATTTATATATTAAATACGATTTCAACTAAACCATTTGCCGTTTAAAACAGTCATGCTTGTGAGCCAACGCAATACAAAAATCGTTAAGAAAAATAAAATCTAACAATAAAAATGTTAATATATAGATTGAAAAGATAATAGTTCATTAATTTAATTTAATTAAATGCAACTATCAATATGAACAAACCTTTTTCAATTACATATATATTAAACATGTTTTTTCAACTAAACCATTTGCCATTAAAAACAATCATGCTTGTGAGCCAACGCAAAACAAAAATCGTTCTTCTGTTTAATAATAAAAATATATTAACAAATGTAAATTAAATTAGAATGGAAAATATTATATTATTATTTTATATACATATATGAAAATACCATCATATTCAAAATCACACAGATACACTAATCTTGCGCAAAGAAATACATTCATTAGGTGTAAAATACTGCTTTATCTTATGACGCAAGGCACAAAGTATACAAAATATATAAAAACTTAATATATTTATGCTTTTACGTGTATATCAAAAATGCTTTAAAGTTACACGTATCTCAATTAAAAAGCAATTGGCTAAACACAGTAAATATTTAAAATTTACACTAAAAGTCCTTATAAAAATGGAATTTTCTGTAAGGGTAATAAAGCTATGTAGTGCTGATAAAAAAAATTTATAAAAATAAATAAATTTATATGTATAATATTTTTCAATCACATTCGATATATTTAGTAATTTATATATTGTGTTATTAGGCGTGCACACAAAATCTATGATTGAGAACGATTAATTTATTTTTTTTGAGATCAAGTAAAAATTAATTTGAGCGAAAATAGTAATCTCTCTTTTTAGAAATACTTGTGGTCCTGAAAAGGACCGATTTGTTGGATGTTGCTTTGCTTGGTAATATCTACAAGATAAAATAGCGAAGCAATTTAAGCGCGCTCGCCACGGATACGTCTCGCCAGTTGAATGTCCTTGGGCATGATGGTGACGCGCGAATTTAGCATGAATGGCGCACAAATTTGTATCTTCAAATAAACCAACCAAGTAGGCTTCGCTTCCAGCTTCCTGCAGAGCCATCACAGCTGAGCTCTGGAAACGAAGGTCGAAGATCTTGAAGTCCTGAGCGATTTCACGGACTAAACGCTGGAACGGCAACTTGCGAATAAGCAATTCTGTGCTCTTCTGGTAACGACGAATTTCACGCAGAGCAACTGTACCAGGGCGATAGCGATGAGGGATTTTTTCACACACGCCGAGTAGCTGGTGCACTTTTACGTGCTGCCTTAGTAGCCAACTGCTTACGAGGAGCCTTGCCTCCAGTTGACTTGCGAGCGGTCTGCTTTGTACGGGCCATTTTTTCTCCTGTCTTTTCACTATTCACTATTTAAAACTGAATGGTGAAACGCAGAATGCATGGCTTATATAGAAAATTGGTTGGTGCGTTAGAAAGAGATTGATATAACTTGTACTCGCGCTCTTGCTCTGCTCTGCTCTTCTCTGCTGTTGAAAATGTTGCAAGGGTAGTGTGTGAGCGAGATGCAGACATTGTGTGCTCTCTCTCAAATTTTCGGATATCTCGGTATAAATAGCAGTGGTTTTGCTGCTAGGCATTAGAGTATCTCTGACATTCGTGAAGTGCGTATACATAGAAAGTGAAAAATGACTGGTCGTGGTAAAGGTGGCAAAGGCTTGGGTAAAGGAGGTGCAAAGCGTCATCGCAAAGTGTTGCGTGATAATATCCAGGGTATCACGAAGCCAGCTATCCGTCGTTTGGCTCGTCGTGGTGGTGTGAAGCGAATCTCTGGACTAATCTATGAAGAAACCCGTGGCGTTCTCAAGGTCTTTCTGGAAAATGTTATTCGCGATGCTGTCACATACACCGAACATGCCAAGAGGAAGACAGTCACAGCCATGGATGTTGTCTATGCGTTGAAGAGGCAAGGTCGTACACTGTACGGTTTTGGCGGTTAAGAGAGAACGAGTACAACAAGCGACTTCTATTTACAAAACAATCGGTCCTTTTCAGGACCACTAATATATTTTCTTAAAAGAGCTGAAAAATATGAAATTCAATAGCGATTTTAGATGGTTCTCTAGCTGAGAGAACAGATGTCCACATTTTGTATCTGACCACGAATGAGTTTGATGTATTAGCCGAAAATGTATTTGTATATTACAGACCAGCACTATTTTAAATTTTTCCACATATTTCTACCTTTTGAACATAAATGAAAGAATGACTATTATTGTACCAAATATATGCCTCGAGTTCTTAATAATGGAAAATCTTGCCAAATTATTGAAATTCATTTGAATGAAATAACGAATGCGTACTTTACTTTTCAGGACCACCAATATTCCTTAAAAGAGCTGAAAAATATGCAATTCAATATATGAGAACAGACGAACGTCTGTTCTTCTATATCCAACCTGTATTCAAAAGAATACATACCAAATTTGCAATTTAGAGACGAGCAACGCATTTAGACATTCCGACATATTTCTACCTTTTGAACATGAATGACTACTATGAATGAAAGAACAACTGTACCATTCAGCGTACCACCCTCCGTGGCGTGAGCATGCATGCATATTTTGAATTGCTTTCTTATGTATATTAAATTATATTTTTATATATTTAGTTTGACTAATATGTATGAAAAATTGCATCTCTTTTGTATTTTTGGTCGTCCTGAAAAGGACGTTTGGTTTTCATGTGCACTAAAATTGGTAATTTAAGCCTTCTTTTCGGTCTTCTTGGGCAACAGAACCGCTTGGATGTTAGGCAACACACCGCCCTGGGCAATAGTGACGCCCGAAAGGAGTTTATTCAATTCTTCATCGTTGCGGATGGCCAATTGCAGATGGCGAGGGATAATTCTGGTTTTCTTGTTGTCGCGGGCTGCATTACCAGCCAATTCCAAAACTTCAGCGGCCAAATATTCCATAACAGCCGCCAAGTAAACTGGAGCACCGGCACCAACACGCTCGGCATAGTTGCCCTTGCCAGAAGAAGACGATGAATACGACCAACGGGAAACTGTAGCCCAGCGCGGTTTGAACGCGACTTTGCCTTTCCCTTCACTTTTCCACCTTTACCACGACCAGACATTATATATTTATTTCTTACACTTTTTCACTCAACAAACGAGAATGGAATGCTCAACTCATCAACATGTACATATTTATACTTTTTTACCTGCCTACTTTTTCAGCTAAAGAGGGTGAGTTGTGCTGTGCGCAAACATGAAAACGTTGTTCGAAAAATCCTACAAATGTTAACCAAACAGAAATTTTCTGTCAAACATTTTTTGAAGTGAGTAAAAGTGAACTTGAGTGAATACAGTAATAATAATGCCGCCTAAGACAAGTGGAAAAGCAGCCAAAAAGGCTGGCAAGGCCCAGAAGAATATTACCAAGAATGATAAGAAGAAGAAGCGCAAGAGGAAGGAAAGCTATGCCATTTATATTTACAAAGTGCTAAAGCAGGTCCATCCTGACACTGGAATCTCGTCGAAAGCAATGAGCATCATGAACAGCTTCGTGAACGACATTTTTGAGCGTATTGCTGCTGAGGCCTCTCGTTTGGCACACTACAACAAACGTTCAACGATTACCAGTCGGGAAATCCAAACTGCAGTCCGTCTTCTGTTGCCCGGAGAGTTGGCCAAGCACGCTGTCAGTGAAGGAACAAAGGCAGTAACCAAGTACACTAGCTCCAAGTAAATCTTCGCTCTCGATGTATGCCGAACATTCAAAGGCCCTTTTCAGGGCCACAAATATTTTTCAAAGAATATTAAATATTTCAATGAATATTACTATCTACATAGATAATGTACAATGTACATAATCCCAACAACGAACAATTATCAAATCTACCTCACAAAAACTTTTGTGCTTTAGTGATAAACGGACTTCTGTGTCCAACCAGAACCTATAAATCGATCTAACTAACAAAATCTTGTTTTGTTTATCATCATGAGAGGAGAATTCGTATTCTAGTCATTTTTGTTGTCCTAAATAGGCCCTCTCTGTTTCGTTTATATTGACTCATAGATTCGTTAATGAAAGTATTTTTTTTCTCTTGGAGATATGTAATAGTAGTCCTGAAAAGGACTTTTGATTAATTGCAAATTTCATAGTTTTGAAATTCGTTTATAGCATGCCGAGTAATTTCGACGTAAAATTACTTCTTCGCTGCGGACGCAGCTTTTTTGCTTTGGCTTCTTTGCAGCGGCTTTTTTCGGTGATGCTGCAGAGACAACCTTTTTAGGCTTAGCACTTGTAGTTTTAGGTTTCGGAGTCTTTGGCTTTGCTGCGCCTGACTTTGCCGCCGCCTTTGCTGTTGTGGGCTTTGCTTTAATGGTTCCTACTTTCTTTGCATCTTTGGCCTTCGCTTTGTCTGCTTTCTTTTTGTCGGTATTCTTTTTGGTCACCACAGCCTTCGATGACTTCTTATCAGCAGCAGCACCCTTTACTTTTTTGGTGGTAGATGTACTCTTCTTTTTGGCTGCTGCCGATGCAGTCACCTTCTTAGATTTCTTCTCTATAGAGGCTACCTTTGGCTTGGGCTCCTTTTTAGACGATGCAGACAGCTTAAATGAACCAGATGCACCCTTCCCTTTTGTTTGGATCAACTTTCCACTCGCAACTGAATTCTTCAGGTACTTCTTAATGAATGGAGCCAGTTTCTGGGCATCGCATTTGTAAGTGGCACTGATGTATTTCTTAATAGCCAAAAGGGACGAGCCTCCACGTTCCTTTAGATTTTTTATCGATGCATCCACCATCTGCTGAGTTGGTGGGTGTGTTGGAGGAGCCGCTGTTTTCTTTACCTTAGATGCGGATGCAGACGTAGATGCAGACTTTTTAGCAGCCACCTTCTTCTCAATTGGTGCTGTTTGGGGAGTCACAGGGGACGCGGATACTGCAACTGCTGAATCAGACATTTTGTATTATTCACTTAACTTTTTGCTTTACAACAAACGAAACGAAACGTTTTGCTTTTTGTTTAATTCGAAAATATCGTGAAATTTGGTCACCCGTTTGAATGAGAATCGAGGAGGAAGGCCGAACGAGAATGTTTGTGCCATTGAATGTACGATACGCAAAAGTTTACAATTACCATTTTATTGACTTGTCTTTTTAAACATTTTAAATTCCATTTACAAACTAAATATGTATTGGATTGTATTCTCAAATGTTTGAAAAATTCATAAAATAATATTTTACTCACTTTTTTACAATTTCATGATTTTTTATTGCCCCTCAAAGTTTAACTTTGTATGAATGCAAAATAAGTTATATTGGAAAAATCATGTTTTTAATTAGATAATAATAAAAATGTTAAAATATAAATTTAAAATATTATAATTCATTAATTTGTTAACTAAACTCAACTATTAATATGAACAAACCCTGCCGATTTATATATTAAATTAGATTTCAACTAAACCATTTGCCGTTTAAAACAGTCATGCTTTGAGGCAACGCAATACAAAAATCGTTCGGAAAAATAAAATCTCATATTAAAAATGTAAATATATAAATTTAAAATATTATAATTCATTAATTTGTTAACTAAACTCAACTATTAATATGAACAAACCCAATTGATTTATATATTAAATACGATTTCAACTAAACCATTTGCCGTTTAAAACAGTCATGCTTGTGAGCCAACGCAATACAAAAATCGTTAAGAAAAATAAAATCTAACAATAAAAATGTTAATATATAGATTGAAAAGATAATAGTTCATTAATTTAATTTAATTAAATGCAACTATCAATATGAACAAACCTTTTTCAATTACATATATATTAAACATGTTTTCAACTAAACCATTTGCCGTTAAAAACAATCATGCTTGTGAGCCAACGCAAAACAAAAATCGTTCTTCTGTTTAATAATAAAAATATATTAACAAATGTAAATTAAATTAGAATGAAAATATTATATTATTATTTTATATACATATATGAAAATACCATCATATTCAAAATCACAGATACACTAATCTTGCGCAAAGAAATACATTCATTAGGTGTAAAATACTGCTTTATCTTATGACGCAAGGCACAAAGTATACAAAATATATAAAAACTTAATATATTTATGCTTTTACGTGTATATCAAAATGCTTTAAGTTACACGTATCTCAATTAAAAAGCAATTGGCTAAACACAGTAAATATTTAATTTACACTAAAAGTCCTTATAAAAATGGAATTTTCTGTAAGGGTAATAAAGCTATGTAGTGCTGATAAAAAAAATTTATAAAAATAAATAAATTTATATGTATAATATTTTTCATTCACATTCGATATATTTAGTAATTTATATATTGTGTTATTAGGCGTGCACACAAAAATCTATGATTGAGCGATTAATTTATTTTTGAGATCAAGTAAAAATTAATTTGAGCGAAAATAGTAATCTCTTTTTTAGAAATATTGTGGTCCTGAAAAGGACCGATTTGTTGGATGTTGCTTTGCTTGGTAATATCTACAAGATAAAATAGCGAAGCAATTTAAGCGCGCTCGCCACGGATACGTCTCGCCAGTTGAATGTCCTTGGGCATGATGGTGACGCGTTTAGCATGAATGGCGCACAAATTTGTATCTTCAAATAAACCAACCAAGTAGGCTTCGCTAGCTTCCTGCAGAGCCATCACAGCTGAGCTCTGGAAACGAAGGTCAGTCTTGAAGTCCTGAGCGATTTCACGGACTAAACGCTGGAACGGCAACTTGCGAATAAGCAATTCTGTGCTCTTCTGGTAACGACGAATTTCACGCAGAGCAACTGTACCAGGGCGATAGCGATGAGGTTTTTTCACACCGCCAGTAGCTGGTGCACTTTTACGTGCTGCCTTAGTAGCCAACTGCTTACGAGGAGCCTTGCCTCCAGTTGACTTGCGAGCGGTCTGCTTTGTACGGGCCATTTTTTCTCCTGTCTTTCACTATTCACTATTTAAAACTGAATGGTGAAACGCAGAATGCATGGCTTATATAGAAAATTGGTGGTGCGTTAGAAAGAGATCGATATACTTGTACTCGCGCTCTTGCTCTGCTCTGCTCTTCTCTGCTGTTGAAAATGTTGCAAGGGTAGTGTGTGAGCGAGATGCAGACATTGTGTGCTCTCTCTCAAATTTTCGGATATCTCGGTATAAATAGCAGTGGTTTTGCTGCTAGGCATTAGAGTATCTCTGACATTCGTGAAGTGCGTATACATAGAAAGTGAAAAATGACTGGTCGTGGTAAAGGTGGCAAAGGCTTGGGTAAAGGAGGTGCAAAGCGTCATCGCAAAGTGTTGCGTGATAATATCCAGGGTATCACGAAGCCAGCTATCCGTCGTTTGGCTCGTCGTGGTGGTGTGAAGCGAATCTCTGGACTAATCTATGAAGAAACCCGTGGCGTTCTCAAGGTCTTTCTGGAAAATGTTATTCGCGATGCTGTCACATACACCGAACATGCCAAGAGGAAGACAGTCACAGCCATGGATGTTGTCTATGCGTTGAAGAGGCAAGGTCGTACACTGTACGGTTTTGGCGGTTAAGAGAGAACGAGTACAACAAGCGACTTCTATTTACAAAACAATCGGTCCTTTTCAGGACCACTAATATATTTTCTTAAAAGAGCTGAAAAATATGAAATTCAATAGCGATTTTAGATGGTTCTCTAGCTGAGAGAACAGATGTCCACATTTTGTATCTGACCACGAATGAGTTTGATGTATTAGCCGAAAATGTATTTGTATATTACAGACCAGCACTATTTTAAATTTTTCCACATATTTCTACCTTTTGAACATAAATGAAAGAATGACTATTATTGTACCAAATATATGCCTCGAGTTCTTAATAATGGAAAATCTTGCCAAATTATTGAAATTCATTTGAATGAAATAACGAATGCGTACTTTACTTTTCAGGACCACCAATATTCCTTAAAAGAGCTGAAAAATATGCAATTCAATATATGAGAACAGACGAACGTCTGTTCTTCTATATCCAACCTGTATTCAAAAGAATACATACCAAATTTGCAATTTAGAGACGAGCAGCATTTAGACATTCCGACATATTTCTACCTTTTGAACATGAATGACTACTATGAATGAAAGAACAACTGTACCATTCAGCGTACCACCCTCCGTGGCGTGAGCATGCATGCATATTTTGAATTGCTTTCTTATGTATATTAAATTATATTTTTATATATTTAGTTTGACTAATATGTATGAAAAATTGCATCTCTTTTGTATTTTTGGTCGTCCTGAAAAGGACGTTTGGTTTTCATGTGCACTAAAATTGGTAATTTAAGCCTTCTTTTCGGTCTTCTTGGGCAACAGAACCGCTTGGATGTTAGGCAACACACCGCCCTGGGCAATAGTGACGCCCGAAAGGAGTTTATTCAATTCTTCATCGTTGCGGATGGCCAATTGCAGATGGCGAGGGATAATTCTGGTTTTCTTGTTGTCGCGGGCTGCATTACCAGCCAATTCCAAAACTTCAGCGGCCAAATATTCCATAACAGCCGCCAAGTAAACTGGAGCACCGGCACCAACACGCTCGGCATAGTTGCCCTTGCGAAGAAGACGATGAATACGACCAACGGGAAACTGTAGCCCAGCGCGGTTTGAACGCGACTTTGCCTTTCCCTTCACTTTTCCACCTTTACCACGACCAGACATTATATATTTATTTCTTACACTTTTTCACTCAACAAACGAGAATGGAATGCTCAACTCATCAACATGTACATATTTATACTTTTTTACCTGCCTACTTTTTCAGCTAAAGAGGGTGAGTTGTGCTGTGCGCAAACATGAAAACGTTGTTCGAAAAATCCTACAAATGTTAACCAAACAGAAATTTTCTGTCAAACATTTTTTGAAGTGAGTAAAAGTGAACTTGAGTGAATACAGTAATAATAATGCCGCCTAAGACAAGTGGAAAAGCAGCCAAAAAGGCTGGCAAGGCCCAGAAGAATATTACCAAGAATGATAAGAAGAAGAAGCGCAAGAGGAAGGAAAGCTATGCCATTTATATTTACAAAGTGCTAAAGCAGGTCCATCCTGACACTGGAATCTCGTCGAAAGCAATGAGCATCATGAACAGCTTCGTGAACGACATTTTTGAGCGTATTGCTGCTGAGGCCTCTCGTTTGGCACACTACAACAAACGTTCAACGATTACCAGTCGGGAAATCCAAACTGCAGTCCGTCTTCTGTTGCCCGGAGAGTTGGCCAAGCACGCTGTCAGTGAAGGAACAAAGGCAGTAACCAAGTACACTAGCTCCAAGTAAATCTTCGCTCTCGATGTATGCCGAACATTCAAAGGCCCTTTTCAGGGCCACAAATATTTTTTCAAAGAATATTAAATATTTCAATGAATATTACTATCTACATAGATAATGTACAATGTACATAATCCCAACAACGAACAATTATCAAATCTACCTCACAAAAACTTTTGTGCTTTAGTGATAAACGGACTTCTGTGTCCAACCAGAACCTATAAATCGATCTAACTAACAAAATCTTGTTTTGTTTATCATCATGAGAGGAGAATTCGTATTCTAGTCATTTTTGTTGTCCTAAATAGGCCCTCTCTGTTTCGTTTATATTGACTCATAGATTCGTTAATGAAAGTATTTTTTTTCTCTTGGAGATATGTAATAGTAGTCCTGAAAAGGACTTTGATTAATTGCAAATTTCATAGTTTTGAAATTCGTTTATAGCATGCCGAGTAATTTCGACGTAAAATTACTTCTTCGCTGCGGACGCAGCTTTTGCTTTTGGCTTCTTTGCAGCGGCTTTTTTCGGTGATGCTGCAGAGACAACCTTTTTAGGCTTAGCACTTGTAGTTTTAGGTTTCGGAGTCTTTGGCTTTGCTGCGCCTGACTTTGCCGCCGCCTTTGCTGTTGTGGGCTTTGCTTTAATGGTTCCTACTTTCTTTGCATCTTTGGCCTTCGCTTTGTCTGCTTTCTTTTTGTCGGTATTCTTTTTGGTCACCACAGCCTTCGATGACTTCTTATCAGCAGCAGCATCCTTTACTTTTTTGGTGGTAGATGTACTCTTCTTTTTGGCTGCTGCCGATGCAGTCACCTTCTTAGATTTCTTCTCTATAGAGGCTACCTTTGGCTTGGGCTCCTTTTTAGACGATGCAGACAGCTTAAATGAACCAGATGCACCCTTCCCTTTTGTTTGGATCAACTTTCCACTCGCAACTGAATTCTTCAGGTACTTCTTAATGAATGGAGCCAGTTTCTGGGCATCGCATTTGTAAGTGGCACTGATGTATTTCTTAATAGCCAAAAGGGACGAGCCTCCACGTTCCTTTAGATTTTTTATCGATGCATCCACCATCTGCTGAGTTGGTGGGTGTGTTGGAGGAGCCGCTGTTTTCTTTACCTTAGATGCGGATGCAGACGTAGATGCAGACTTTTTAGCAGCCACCTTCTTCTCAATTGGTGCTGTTTGGGGAGTCACAGGGGACGCGGATACTGCAACTGCTGAATCAGACATTTTGTATTATTCACTTATTACTTTACAACAAACGAAACGAAACGAAACGTTTTGCTTTTTGTTTAATTCGAAAATATCGTGAAATTTGGTCACCCGTTTGAATGAGAATCGAGGAGGAAGGCCGAACGAGAATGTTTGTGCCATTGAATGTACGATACGCAAAAGTTTACAATTACCATTTTATTGACTTGTCTTTTTAAACATTTTAAATTCCATTTACAAACTAAATATGTATTAAATTGTATTCTCAAATGTTTGAAAAATTCATAAAATAATATTTTACTCACTTTTTTACAATTTCATGATTTTTTATTGCCCCTCAAAGTTTAACTTTGTATGAATGCAAAATAAGTTATATTGGAAAAATCATGTTTTTAATTAGATAATAATAAAAATGTTAAAATATAAATTTAAAATATTATAATTCATTAATTTGTTAACTAAACTCAACTATTAATATGAACAAACCCTGCCGATTTATATATTAAATTAGATTTCAACTAAACCATTTGCCGTTTAAAACAGTCATGCTTTGAGGCAACGCAATACAAAAATCGTTCGGAAAAATAAAATCTCATATTAAAAATGTAAATATATAAATTTAAAATATTATAATTCATTAATTTGTTAACTAAACTCAACTATTAATATGAACAAACCCAATTGATTTATATATTAAATACGATTTCAACTAAACCATTTGCCGTTTAAAACAGTCATGCTTGTGAGCCAACGCAATACAAAAATCGTTAAGAAAAATAAAATCTAACAATAAAAATGTTAATATATAGATTGAAAAGATAATAGTTCATTAATTTAATTTAATTAAATGCAACTATCAATATGAACAAACCTTTTTCAATTACATATATATTAAACATGTTTTCAACTAAACCATTTGCCGTTAAAAACAATCATGCTTGTGAGCCAACGCAAAACAAAAATCGTTCTTCTGTTTAATAATAAAAATATATTAACAAATGTAAATTAAATTAGAATGAAAATATTATATTATTATTTTATATACATATATGAAAATACCATCATATTCAAAATCACAGATACACTAATCTTGCGCAAAGAAATACATTCATTAGGTGTAAAATACTGCTTTATCTTATGACGCAAGGCACAAAGTATACAAAATATATAAAAACTTAATATATTTATGCTTTTACGTGTATATCAAAATGCTTTAAGTTACACGTATCTCAATTAAAAAGCAATTGGCTAAACACAGTAAATATTTAATTTACACTAAAAGTCCTTATAAAAATGGAATTTTCTGTAAGGGTAATAAAGCTATGTAGTGCTGATAAAAAAAATTTATAAAAATAAATAAATTTATATGTATAATATTTTTCATTCACATTCGATATATTTAGTAATTTATATATTGTGTTATTTAGGCGTGCACACAAAAATCTATGATTGAGCGATTAATTTATTTTTGAGATCAAGTAAAAATTAATTTGAGCGAAAATAGTAATCTCTTTTTTAGAAATATTGTGGTCCTGAAAAGGACCGATTTGTTGGATGTTGCTTTGCTTGGTAATATCTACAAGATAAAATAGCGAAGCAATTTAAGCGCGCTCGCCACGGATACGTCTCGCCAGTTGAATGTCCTTGGGCATGATGGTGACGCGTTTAGCATGAATGGCGCACAAATTTGTATCTTCAAATAAACCAACCAAGTAGGCTTCGCTAGCTTCCTGCAGAGCCATCACAGCTGAGCTCTGGAAACGAAGGTCAGTCTTGAAGTCCTGAGCGATTTCACGGACTAAACGCTGGAACGGCAACTTGCGAATAAGCAATTCTGTGCTCTTCTGGTAACGACGAATTTCACGCAGAGCAACTGTACCAGGGCGATAGCGATGAGGTTTTTTCACACCGCCAGTAGCTGGTGCACTTTTACGTGCTGCCTTAGTAGCCAACTGCTTACGAGGAGCCTTGCCTCCAGTTGACTTGCGAGCGGTCTGCTTTGTACGGGCCATTTTTTCTCCTGTCTTTCACTATTCACTATTTAAAACTGAATGGTGAAACGCAGAATGCATGGCTTATATAGAAAATTGGTGGTGCGTTAGAAAGAGATCGATATACTTGTACTCGCGCTCTTGCTCTGCTCTGCTCTTCTCTGCTGTTGAAAATGTTGCAAGGGTAGTGTGTGAGCGAGATGCAGACATTGTGTGCTCTCTCTCAAATTTTCGGATATCTCGGTATAAATAGCAGTGGTTTTGCTGCTAGGCATTAGAGTATCTCTGACATTCGTGAAGTGCGTATACATAGAAAGTGAAAAATGACTGGTCGTGGTAAAGGTGGCAAAGGCTTGGGTAAAGGAGGTGCAAAGCGTCATCGCAAAGTGTTGCGTGATAATATCCAGGGTATCACGAAGCCAGCTATCCGTCGTTTGGCTCGTCGTGGTGGTGTGAAGCGAATCTCTGGACTAATCTATGAAGAAACCCGTGGCGTTCTCAAGGTCTTTCTGGAAAATGTTATTCGCGATGCTGTCACATACACCGAACATGCCAAGAGGAAGACAGTCACAGCCATGGATGTTGTCTATGCGTTGAAGAGGCAAGGTCGTACACTGTACGGTTTTGGCGGTTAAGAGAGAACGAGTACAACAAGCGACTTCTATTTACAAAACAATCGGTCCTTTTCAGGACCACTAATATATTTTCTTAAAAGAGCTGAAAAATATGAAATTCAATAGCGATTTTAGATGGTTCTCTAGCTGAGAGAACAGATGTCCACATTTTGTATCTGACCACGAATGAGTTTGATGTATTAGCCGAAAATGTATTTGTATATTACAGACCAGCACTATTTTAAATTTTTCCACATATTTCTACCTTTTGAACATAAATGAAAGAATGACTATTATTGTACCAAATATATGCCTCGAGTTCTTAATAATGGAAAATCTTGCCAAATTATTGAAATTCATTTGAATGAAATAACGAATGCGTACTTTACTTTTCAGGACCACCAATATTCCTTAAAAGAGCTGAAAAATATGCAATTCAATATATGAGAACAGACGAACGTCTGTTCTTCTATATCCAACCTGTATTCAAAAGAATACATACCAAATTTGCAATTTAGAGACGAGCAGCATTTAGACATTCCGACATATTTCTACCTTTTGAACATGAATGACTACTATGAATGAAAGAACAACTGTACCATTCAGCGTACCACCCTCCGTGGCGTGAGCATGCATGCAAATTTTGAATTGCTTTCTTATGTATATTAAATTATATTTTTATATATTTAGTTTGACTAATATGTATGAAAAATTGCATCTCTTTTGTATTTTTGGTCGTCCTGAAAAGGACGTTTGGTTTTCATGTGCACTAAAATTGGTAATTTAAGCCTTCTTTTCGGTCTTCTTGGGCAACAGAACCGCTTGGATGTTAGGCAACACACCGCCCTGGGCAATAGTGACGCCCGAAAGGAGTTTATTCAATTCTTCATCGTTGCGGATGGCCAATTGCAGATGGCGAGGGATAATTCTGGTTTTCTTGTTGTCGCGGGCTGCATTACCAGCCAATTCCAAAACTTCAGCGGCCAAATATTCCATAACAGCCGCCAAGTAAACTGGAGCACCGGCACCAACACGCTCGGCATAGTTGCCCTTGCGAAGAAGGCGATGAATACGACCAACGGGAAACTGTAGCCCAGCGCGGTTTGAACGCGACTTTGCCTTTCCCTTCACTTTTCCACCTTTACCACGACCAGACATTATATATTTATTTCTTACACTTTTTCACTCAACAAACGAGAATGGAATGCTCAACTCATCAACATGTACATATTTATACTTTTTTACCTGCCTACTTTTTCAGCTAAAGAGGGTGAGTTGTGCTGTGCGCAAACATGAAAACGTTGTTCGAAAAATCCTACAAATGTTAACCAAACAGAAATTTTCTGTCAAACATTTTTTGAAGTGAGTAAAAGTGAACTTGAGTGAATACAGTAATAATAATGCCGCCTAAGACAAGTGGAAAAGCAGCCAAAAAGGCTGGCAAGGCCCAGAAGAATATTACCAAGAATGATAAGAAGAAGAAGCGCAAGAGGAAGGAAAGCTATGCCATTTATATTTACAAAGTGCTAAAGCAGGTCCATCCTGACACTGGAATCTCATCGAAAGCAATGAGCATCATGAACAGCTTCGTGAACGACATTTTTGAGCGTATTGCTGCTGAGGCCTCTCGTTTGGCACACTACAACAAACGTTCAACGATTACCAGTCGGGAAATCCAAACTGCAGTCCGTCTTCTGTTGCCCGGAGAGTTGGCCAAGCACGCTGTCAGTGAAGGAACAAAGGCAGTAACCAAGTACACTAGCTCCAAGTAAATCTTCGCTCTCGATGTATGCCGAACATTCAAAGGCCCTTTTCAGGGCCACAAATATTTTTTCAAAGAATATTAAATATTTCAATGAATATTACTATCTACATAGATATGTACAATGTACATAATCCCAACAACGAACAATTATCAAATCTACCTCACAAAAACTTTTGTGCTTTATGACTCCTTAGTGATAAACGGACTTCTGTGTCCAACCAGAACCTATAAATCGATCTAACTAACAAAATCTTGTTTTGTTTATCATCATGAGAGGAGAATTCGTATTCTAGTCATTTTTGTTGTCCTAAATAGGCCCTCTCTGTTTCGTTTATATTGACTCATAGATTCGTTAATGAAAGTATTTTTTTCTCTTGGAGATATGTAATAGTAGTCCTGAAAAGGACTTTGATTAATTGCAAATTTCATAGTTTTGAAATTCGTTTATAGCATGCCGAGTAATTTCGACGTAAAATTACTTCTTCGCTGCGGACGCAGCTTTTGCTTTTGGCTTCTTTGCAGCGGCTTTTTTCGGTGATGCTGCAGAGACAACCTTTTTAGGCTTAGCACTTGTAGTTTTAGGTTTCGGAGTCTTTGGCTTTGCTGCGCCTGACTTTGCCGCCGCCTTTGCTGTTGTGGGCTTTGCTTTAATGGTTCCTACTTTCTTTGCATCTTTGGCCTTCGCTTTGTCTGCTTTCTTTTTGTCGGTACTCTTTTTGGTCACCACAGCCTTCGATGACTTCTTATCAGCAGCAGCACCCTTTACTTTTTTGGTGGTAGATATACTCTGCTTTTATGTGCTCTCTCAAGTTTTCGGATATCTCGGTATAAATAGTAGTGGTTCTGTTAGGCAGATATTATACCGTTATATCCGTTATAAATTCCGTTAAAAATCCCTCTTTAGTTGAGAAGTCGGCTGGTAAAAAGTATAAATATGCAAGTTTTTAGCGATTTTTGTCATTCAATTTTGAATATTGATAGTGAAATGAAGTGCTTTCAAACCAAGTGGAAAGAATTGAAAAAGCTTAGTGAACATAAATCCAAATTAGAGAGACACAAGCTGTGAAGTGCAGTTGATAAGAAGAGTCGCATGTACATGAAAAAACAAACAGACAAAAGAAAAACATAAGTTCAATGTAATAAATAACCGACGCTTAAAAAAGGCCTGCCGGCGAATCAGCCGGAGCCTACAAAAAAAACGAAAATCAACAATAAAACCAACAGTGCCTGTGCATATGTACAAAATACAAGACTTGTGCATAAATCAAAAAGAAGTAAATGCAGAAAACACAAATGAAATAAACTCGCAAACCATGAATAAAAGTAACAGCACGTCTTTGTCGTCGATAGGCGACAATGACAATGACAATGACAAATCACAATCAATAAAAAACACCATTCGCAAATGATTGATGAATTTGTGCTAATGCAAAAACAAATGAAATTATAAGAACAATTAATAAACCAGCTACAAGAACAATTACAAGCCCAAAATAAAACAACAAATACAACAAACAATAATCAAAAGCATAGTGACAATGCAAGCAACATTCTACAGGGCAACAAATTCGCTGCCCTATATCAACACGAAGAAGACATCACTGACACTGACAACAACAACATGCAAGAAGACGACGACAACTACCCACCACTAGATGTAGCCCCCAGCATGTCAAAAAAGGACAAAAGGAAAGCAACAACATAAGCAGCATCAAGAACAACAATGACGAAAAACAAAAGCAAACGTCAGCAGAACACCCCCCCGGCGGAAACTGAGGGCTACAACAACAATAGCAGCAACAACAACGATGAACCAACACAATCCCGGCCGTCACAGTGTATAACACGTCCCCCAAGGAAATTGATGGTATGCTACAACCCAATATACCAAAGAGTAACTATAAGCTAAATATAATCAATAAAAATATTACTTTAATTAATGTATATAATTTAAAACACATCATCCAACTCAAAGAGATCTTATTAAACAACAATAAAAATTACTACACATATACCCCTAACTCCCTTAAGCCCTGCAACCTCATAATAATAAAACTACCCCCAACATGCTTTACAGAACCAGAAATAAAAACAGCATTATCTGAAGCCAACAAAGAGAAATATTATCATTAAAACCGTTCAAAGAAAAATTCTGGCTTCTTTAAATTAAAAAATTTCCAAATTTAAAACAAATATTTAATATAAAAAACCTACTAAACTGTAAAATTATAATAGAGCCACTAATAGAAAACAACAAAATCCATCAGTGCCACAAATGCCAACGGTGTGGACATGTTGCAAGTAATTGTAGCGTGCCATACCGTTGCATCAAATACATCAACCCCCACCCACCAGGAAACTGTCCCATTAAAAAAGAAGACCCAAATGTAAAAGTACAGTATGTAAACTGCAAAGGCAACCACACGCCCAATGCAAGTATATGCCCCATAAAAATCTCTATAAAAGGAAAAATAAAGCTAAAACAAAACACAAAGATAGCAAACAATAACCAAAGCTGCAATATCCATAAATTCTATGCAAAACAATAACATCAAATTCTCATCCCTATTCAAACCCCAAAACCCAAACCCAAACCTCCCACATCCCCTACTCCCCAAAAACTTGATTATTTCAAATCCAAAACTACAACAATACATGTCCAACAAGCTAAGCACAAATATCCGAAAACCCACTTTCACAATAGACCAACTAAACACAGACACAGAACAACTTTTTGGCAAAAACATTATAGACTGCATCAATATAATGAAAAACATTATAGGGAATACCCTTCGAACAAATCAATAGATCCCACTGAAACAAATAAAATCAAACAAACCATAATTTTAGACTTTGTAATACAAATAGCCCAATAATGACTAACACAAAAATCATATTTCAAAATGTCAACTCATTAGTCTCTGTCCGTAGAAGACACGAACTAAACATATACTTGAATAAACATAAACCAATAGCCATGCTAATCGCTGAACATAGAATAAACACAAAAACACACCCGTCCTCAAAAACTACCAATATAGACACACTAAACTTTACAATACTAGAAAAATTTTTAACGAAAAACTTAAACTCTACAAACCCACTAATCAAGAATAGCACTGAACAAAAAAGAATTCCCCTAAATTTTCAACCTGAACAGATAACAATAAATCATATAAGCAACTTAAAAAAAATAGGAATAATCTATGATTCCGATCGAAAACTAATATTTTATCACAGAAGAAACCAATCCATCAACCCCAATGATGGACTTGTCTATAATACAAGTCAATAATCAAGTAGCAAATAAGTAGTCCTAAGTAGCAAAACTCAATAAATTACTAAAATAATTATAGTAGTAAGAAAAAAAAAATGTTATTGAACTGCAATTAGGGTTTTTATCTCTCAGAGATTTTCCTAAAAATATATATGAAAACCCACAATCTACAAATATAAATAAACCCCAAACCCAAAAAATAATAACAAATGTAAACAACAAAAACTTAGACTAAAGAAGCCCTAACCGAAAGGCAATATATACGTAAATTCTAAAATAAGAGTTATCTAGTACTAGTCACACAAGAATAATCCCATATCTAATACTATAAATTGTTAGTATATAAGAAACCATTCTGACAATAAAGATAACTGGTAACTGGTAACTGGCGCTAGCCATCTAGAGTATCTCTGACATTCGTGAAGTTCGTATATATAAAAAGTGAAAAATGAGTGGTCGTGGTAAAGGTGGCAAAGGCTTGGGTAAAGGAGGTGCAAAGCGTCATCGCAAAGTGTTGCGTGATAATATCCAGGGTATCACGAAGCCTTAGCTCGTCGTGGTGGTGTGAAGCGAATCTCTGGACTAATCTATGAAGAAACCCGTGGGGTTCTCAAGGTCTTTTTGGAAAATGTTATTCGCGTTGCTGTCACATACACCGAACATGCCAAGAGGAAGACAGTCACAGCCATGGATGTTGTCTATGCGTTGAAGAGGCAAGGTCGTACACTGTACGGTTTTGGCGGTTAAGAGAGAACGAGTACAACAAGCGACTTCTATTTACAAAACAATCGGTCCTTTTCAGGACCACTAATATATTTCCTTAAAAGAGCTGAAAAATATGAAATATGCGAAATATGAGAACAGACGAACGATGTTTTTTTCTTTGGTCGTGTTGGAAGGGAGTTATTTCTAGCCTCGATGAAACATTTGCACGCAGTATATAGCGTTACCATATAAATAATATACGTATGTATAAGTAAAATTTAATGTTCATTCGCAATCTCCAAGAATAATTCCTAACATTGAGGTGATCCAAATAGCGACACTTTTAATATTTAATTCCTATAGTCCTTTAATCATTATTCATCACACAAAAAAGAAGAAAAAGGCCTCATGTATTTAATTTCGACTCGAAATATTTTTTTTTTATTACAAATTTCAGTGCTTTTCGCTTGCAACTACTACAGAAATAGAGAAAAACATTACAAAATATCCAAAGTGCTCATAAAATTAAAAAAAAAAGAGCTTGACTCATCATTAACGAAGTTTAATGTTTTTGTAAGTGTAATTTGTGAGAGTGTTCGTTTGGGTGCCAAGTCTGGGAAGGAAATTTGTGGCGCATCTACTTCTTTAAAGCTTGAACAAAGTTGCCCATGTCGTATTCTTCCTCATATTGGTGCTCGGACCACAGCTCCGGGAGGTTCTCAATGATGGTATTCATGGACATGCCACCACTGCCTCCAGCGGCTGTGGCAGCTGTTCCGCTATTACTGGCCTTGCTATTACCGCCATTGAACAAATCAAAGATCTGTGAGGTGCCCATGGTCTGAAGCGAAGCATTGTCGGCACTCACGACCGTATTAGCGGTTAGGATCTTAAACTTTTGCAGGCTCATGATTTTCTCTTCGAGTGAGTTGCGTGTAATTAGGCGATACACGTTGACCACTTTCTTTTGCCCAATGCGATGCGCACGATCCATAGCTTGCAGATCCTTCATAGGATTCCAGTCATGCTCCACAAAGATGACAGTATCTGCACCAGTAAGATTCAGACCCAAGCCACCTACCTGAATACGGAAGTCAAAACATTGGGTTTAATTATGTAGCCGGCAAAAAAGATGTTGGGACTTACCAACGTGGTCAGCAGCAGCACATCGATGCTGGGATCACTGTTGAAGTTGTTCACAATATCCTGGCGCAAAGACGCTGGCACGCTACCGTCCAGTCGCAGATATGTAACGCTGGATAAATGCTTGCGCAACAAATCGTGTTCCACAATATCCAGCATGGCCTTCAGTTGGCAGAATATGAGGGCCCGATGCTGACTGACTGACTCCGTTTGGACACCTATGCCGCAGTCCAAAAGTAATTGCCTGCCAAGGTCAGGAATAAGAGATTAGCATGGATAAATGACTGAGTTCTATAACCACTTACTTTAAGGCTGGCAGCTTGGCCGAATGCTCGATGTCATCCAGTGTGCTATTGTTGAGTGCTAGCTGCGCGGCGACACTGCTGAGCTCATCGCCAGATTGTCGCAACACTAGCTTGGGGTGATTGCAAACATTTTGCAAATAGCGCAGGGCCTGGAATATGTGTGTTTTGGTACCGAGATTCTCCGTATCGTCCAACTTATCCAAACAGTCTTTCAAATGTTTATTGCTAAAGTCTTCGTAAAGGCGCAGCTGCAAGGGACTCAGTTCGCACAGCAGATCCTGGGTGATTTTAGGCGGCAGGTCCTTCAGCACATCTTCTTTAACACGGCGCAGCAGGAATGGAAGCACTTGGCGATGCAGCGCCTCCATGGCCAACACGCCGGCTTCCTGCTCCTTGGCCGAGCTTTTGCCATCGCGTGAGGCCAATATGGGCCGAGAATATCGTTGGATAAACTGTTTCTCAGTGCCGAGAAAGCCAGGCATTAGGAAATCAAACAGCGACCACAACTCCAGCACATTGTTCTGTATGGGTGTGCCAGACAGGATTAACCGATGGTTCGCCTTTATCTGTTTTATGGCTTTGGAGCTCTTCGTCTTTCCGTTTTTTATGATGTGCCCTTCGTCTAGCACACAGTAGTTGAAGTGGATGCCACTGAAGTAGTCAATGTCTTTCCGAATTGTGTCGTAAGAAGCGACCACCAGGTTGCAGCTAGTGCCAATTTGGCTCCGTAGCTTTTCGCGACCAATGGGAAAACCGAAGTAATGCAATGGCCGCAAAACAGGCGACTGGGCCAGAAACTTTTCCACCTCGTACACCCAGTGGCCGGTGAGTGTTGGTGGGCAGATGACTAGGCTGGGAAGTGGCGCCAGCTTGGCCTCCTGGCGCTGCACATGGTCTCCGGCTAATATGCAGATGGTCTGGAGGGTCTTGCCCAGACCCATATCGTCGCAGAGTATGCCGTGCAGATTGTACTTGTTGAGGAACCACAACCAGTTGACGCCTGCCTGCTGATACCCGCGCAGCTCCACACTGAGCGCTACCGGCACACGATAGTCGGGTATAGTCTTTGGCGCAAACAGATAGTCGAGGAACTCACGATCTCGCGTCTTGCGCTCTAGCAACGGCTCGCTTTTGATCTGTGTCGCTGACTTCGCGCCCTCACTGTTGTCCAATGGCATCAGTTGAATTAGGGTGGCAAATGAGTGAGTGGCCAGCAAGCGGACCGATTCATCCGCATCGCTCATAGCACCCAGCAGTGGCACCACTAGCAGAACAATATATGGCACTACGCGGATTTGCAGTCGGTTTACTATCCGCTCAATGGCCTCCACAGCGCCCTGTCGCTCAATCGGCTGCTCTATCTTGAGCAGCAGTCCCAGCAGCTCCGTCACCACAAACTGCATGGTGCGGCATGGATCGATCTCAGCCAAGATGGCGATGCATCGAGCTGCCATGTGACGCAATACCTTCAGCGGATGCCGCACAATGAAACCGAGATGTGGCAGAAGCGCAAACAGCTGCTCATGCAGCGCAACGTGCAAATGCGGCGTCGCCGTTTCGATAAGCTGCAGTGAGCTGATCAAATCGTTGCAAGACATCAGTTCTGGAAGTGTGCTGGATAACGTCTGTGCATCCGTGCTGGCCACGAACTGCTCTAGCTTGCCGAACATCAACTGCTGAAATATGGGCACCTTGTCGACAATGCGCTCCCCGAATGTGCTGCAGAGCTTGGCTATGGCGCAGGCGGCTCCCAATCGCTGGATTCGACACTGTCGCGCCTCGGCCTCTTTGGCCTGCCGGGTGCTGAATTCACAGTTGGCTGCAGCCGCCGCTGCCGCAGCCAATACTTCACTGGCCGGCGGCCTGCCCGGTCCCCTCGGCGTCGTTGCCAGTGGTGTGGTGCCCGTTCGTGTGCCCGCGCTGCTGCCGCTGCTGGTTGCACTGGTCGCAGCTTGTTGCTGCTTAAGCGTAAGTATTCCGTAATAGTCGCAATTGTCGTTCTCACTAACACTGGTAGTCGGCCGTGTCTCCAACAACGTGTGCAACGGTATACTCTAAATACAGGATATATATTATTTAGGGTATTTGGCGATACTAAAGATACCAAATCACTTACCAGTTTGGGGGTATGTTCCGTATCGCTGCGCAGCAGGGTACAGAGATTGTTCAAGATTTTGCTATTGGGACTAGGATTTCGGTCACAAACTTGGTCCATGAGGTGCACCAAGAATTCGGCGGATAGTTGCTGCAAGGGAACGCACTGCTCTCTCTTGATTGACTCCATCAACGGCTTGACAACGGGATTCAGCTTGTCCGGAAGACAATGCAGTGCACAGATGGCACTGGCCAACGCCGCCTGGGCGCTGACGTGATAGGCGCCCTGTTCACTGGTCGTCTGCTGATAGGAGGTCTGCAGGCTGCGCTTTCGTTCCAGCAGCATATCCAGCACCTTTGGTTTGAGCGTATAGCTGCGCAGATTGTCACTGAGCGTGTTGGCCACCGCTTCGATCTGATCGAGCGTAAGAATCTTGGCATTATTGAAGTCGTTGATTGGTATTTTGTTTTGCTTCAGTGTCGCTATAAAGTCCTGTGCCTCCTGCAGCAGTCTGGTTAGCGACATGGCCACCTCGTCATAGTAAAAGTACTCTGACACACATTGATGCAGCTTTTCCTGCAGATTTGGTGGTCCAGGTCGCACGGTCTCATCCTCCAGCGCCCAGAAGGCAATTATCAAACCGCACACAATTCGCTGAACCGCCGAGTGTGCATTTAAGTGGCCGAGCAGCACTTTGGTATAACATTCCGTGGGACTCTCCACCTGTGGGGTATAAAGTACACCCGGCGCTGGCTGCACTAGGTAGTGCGAGAGAGCACCGAGAGCTCGCGAGGCTGTGATACGAGCGCGCATAAAGTTCGCCTCCCGAACTTCTAGTGGTGTCGCCTCACTGCCGCCCAAATACAACTTCTGCATGGCATTTGTATGAGCCAAGGCAACTCCGCCTAAATCATCACCCATTCGAGGGGTGCGACGTCGCGTGCTGGCTATCGATACAGAAGCAGCATCGCCAACTGCTCTGATGATAACGGCCGAGTCAAAGGCCAGACGTGGCGGCTGCATGGCCAGGCATATCCAAGATGAGACGTGCGGGCAGGCTGCATGCAGCAGCGCACCCAAGTCCGCATGCTTGATAAGATTGGACCAGACCTGATACGCCAAACTCTGTACGTCTTCCTGCGGCTCAACTAAAATACGCTGGTAAATGTGACGCAGGCCCTGTTGAAGCAGTTGCCAATTCCAGTCCACGACGCCAAAGTTGAGCTTCAGCACCTTTTGCTGGCCATTGGTGCTGTCGCCTGTCTTATCTGGCTCCAGCTTGACGTCAGATGGTGTACGTTTATGCTCGGCCTCGTCGCCACTCGTAAGGGTGAGCAGTGTCTTCAGTGTTGAGCGACGCACCGAGCTAGTGCTGTGGGACAGGAAGGGAAATAGGCGTGGCACCAAGCTGCCTATGGGTTCCATTTCGATCCAGCTGGCCGCACGTGGCAAACACAGTATGGCTGCCAGCAGACCCATGAAGCTGTTGCAGGCCGAGGTCAGTTCATCCTGATCGAGCAGCAGGTCCCACAGCATTTTCACAATGGACGAGACTTGTGTGGCATTCAGCAGCTTTGGCAGCCACACGGCTACTGGGATTAGCGTCGCTGCCGCTACCGCGCCCACATCATCAACGGCATCCAGTAGGCCCGACAGTATGTCCGATATTGATTTGGGCAGGTGTATGGGCAACAGTTCCTCGCGCACGACAAACACATACTTGAGACCCAGCAGGCCGCCATGACGCACCTCCCATTCGTTCTTGTGGCGTATGAGTTGCAGCAGAATGTCCACAATGCGGTGAACCTTGGGCTCATCGATTGCCTTGACCAGAGTGCCCAGCACTTGGGCGCATGTCTCACGCACCGGAGCTACCACCTGGTCAGACACAAAGTCTCCGAATCGATCAAGGCATAGCACACACAGCAGCCGAATTGCAGCATCCTCCAGCCATCGGCCGTGCGCCTCCTGCATTTGCTCCGGGCTCTGCTGCACGCACTTGCCTGCCCCCTTGCCGTGCAGATTGATGAGCTGGCGCAGCGCAGTGGCCGCCCCATGGCGAACCTCCCATTTGGCGTGAAAGAGATCAATAAAGAGTCGCGCACAGAAGTTCTCCAGGGGCCACGAGACAGCATCGACCCAATTGCCCGTCGCATCTGGCACAGCGGCTGCAAGAATAAAAAAAAAACATGTTTAATTAAATGTTTTAATTAAAGAAAGCGGAGGAGAATGTGCGTGAGGGAGTGCATCCAGGCGAACCAAGTCCAATTTAATAAAAATGTAATCTAATTAGGTAATGAAATCAAAGGAAGATTGAGAATAAACAAGAGCTAAATGTGAATTGCTTTCGAGGCAATATGACATCAAGCACATCGATGTGCGTTCAAATATATGCCAGATATTCCATCTAATTGAGATCAAACAATTCGATCGAGTAAATCTACATACAATTGAGATCAAATAGACTGAAAGTCAGTGAAGCAAGTATAGCAAATTGGTATAAACGCAAAAATTACAAAAATTTAACAAACCTTTTGGTCTAAACAAATAACATAGCAATTCGAATTTAACAGATTTGAGGGTATTTGTTTCAAATCAAATAGAGATCTTAATTGGGGATATAAATTGAAAGATATTCGTGTCGAATCAAATTCAAACGAAGCATATTGATAAGTGTCCATTTAAAAAATGAAGGACAGCTTGTTACGATATTTTACAATTTTAATGGACACTTTAGTGCACTCAAATCATTTAGCGAAAAAAGCAAAGATTTCATCACAAGCTAATTAATCGGCATGGCTAAAAATACAATTTTACGTCACTTGAGCAAATATTGTGGCTTGGGATTGCTGCCCACGTACCATTTAAGCTGTAGAAAATCTCGTGTCTGTCGTTTGCTTTCAGTTTTTTCTTCTCTGGCTCATCGCCTGTGACTGTGGCACCGTTGATGTTGTTATTGTTATTGTTGTTGCTGCAGCTGCTGCCGCTGCTGCTGTTGCTGCCGGCGCCAATGCCAGCTGTTGAATTGCGCCGACTGCAAGTGGGCGTGACTACGGAGCCGGAATTGGCGGTGCTTTGACGCGCTTTGCGCTTGGCGCGATTCATCTCGCGGCAGCTGAGCCGCTGGCCCGAGGCACTGACAGTACCTACTCCTCCCCCATTGGCTTGCTTGATATTCAGTATGTGCTCCACAGGCAGCTTCTCGGCATTCACATTGCAATTGGTGCCATAGCGCGCCAATGCCACATCCTCATCGGTGATCATGTCAGTCAGATTGACGCCCAGCTTGGCGGCAGTGGTGAGGCCCAGTTTTTCGTTGAGCAGCGCACGCTGGCGACTCAGTCGGCCGGCCTCGCTCTGATCTTCGGCGGCGCCGCCGCTGGCAGGCTGCTCCTCCTGCACATCAAATTCATTCCCCTCCGAGCCGATCAGTCGTGCGCCTTTCTGTAAAATCTGCTGCAAATCGAACTCATCAAAGCTGAGCAATCGCTCACTGCATGGCGTCGTCGTAGTCGACGAAGAGGCATTCGATTGACAGCTGTCCTCTTCGGCGGCATCGCTGGCCGAGCGCTCTTTCTTCAATTTAATGGCGCCCAGCTGCAGCTCCGGCTGCCAAGGCGGCACCTGCTTCAGTATCGCCTCCACCGACTGCGCGGCGGCAATACGCGTCTCCCACGAGGCACTGTGTAGATATCCCACTAGCCGGTTGAGCAGCGTGTGCAACTCATGTGGATATAGCTTCTGCACTTCGCCAATTTCCTTGGCAGCCGCATGGCGAGTGGCTGCCGTGGAGCCCGACTCGAGTAATATGAAAAGACGATCGAGTCTGCAAGAGAGCGAGAGAGAAGGAATTAGCATCGGTATTTATAATTTTATTCTTATTTATCAATTACTTACCGGGATGTCATTCTCCAACTAAGATTTGTGATTCGTGTCGGTTGCTTAAATAATGAAACTCTGAACTGCTCTATTACTATATGTAACTAATCTGCAAAACAATAAATAAAAAAAAACATTAGTTTCTTGTTGGCATGAATAACAGCTGTATTAGTATCTATATTGATATGATTAAAAAAGGAATAATTCATTACAAGGGGAAATTCTATTAACTAGAAATATCGTGATAAACTCTATACAGTTTGAACTCTTTTAGAAATTTCGACTATATGCTCAATCTCTAAGTATTCGTCACTGGTATAAAGGACAAATTTTACTAGTTATTATAATATCTGATATCAATCTCAGCCATCGACTGTGCATGTTTATGACCCTAGATAACGTGCAAATATCGATATGCTTATATATACATATATATTGAATAGATATGCATATAATGTTGCATGTTACCAGAGTATTTACATAAAAACGTCGCTACTCACGTATTTGGGCGTCATAAAGCCATCAAATCACATACGATAACAATTTCATTTCTATATTTATATGTACAAAACACTTACACACTAAACTCATATTTACTGCATTCGGGCAGATTGGAGGCCCACACAAAATAACGACCAGCCGTTGGTAGAATTAGCCTAGGGCAGCAAATGAATTTCCAACTAGAAAACTATTAGAGAACTGGGTCAGTTAGGAGCCTTGCCTATACTAATATTTGGAATTTCGACTCGGCAACAAAGAATAAAAAACTTATACTTAATCACGAGCCTCGTATGATTTGTGTTTATCAAAAACAAATCTGTTTGTTTCTTTGAAATTACTTCTCTTTCTTATTGTATAAGGAAGCTAAACGCTATTGCAACCTTGAATATTAATCAAGTATTTATATAACAATATGTTTGTACGTTTCACGAGTCGGTATGTATGAATGTGTGTGATTGTTTCGTTGTTTGTTGTTTCTTATTTTTATAGCAAGCGCGTTGAAATCCAATCACATTATTACGATTTTTTGGCTGCATACACAGTGAGTTTATTTATTATAATTATATATATTTTTTTTATTTTTTTAGTTTTTGTTTTTGGTTCACGTTTGCGAAACACGCAACGAAATAAGCAAACGAGCGTCAACTAGAAGTCGACTGGGGGAATGAGCATATCTAGTGGAATATGAATTATATATATTTTGGGGGTGGATTGGATTGGATTGGAGAGTGGTGTGCTTACTAAGTTGTAACCGGCAATGACATAACGGGGCTGTTTACAAAGCATTATAGTCCCAGATGTGCACAAATTGATATATCACAGCTATGCACTGTTTCGTTATGCAATTTAAATTTTGTAAATCGTTCCGCCAAAACTTAACTCATATCGAATATAAGAAATCAGTTGCTTTTGTGAGATGAATCACTTTTGAGTGTGTCATACATATACACACGTACACATTTTTAAATAGTTACGCTTCTGTTATAAAAAAACTAACTTCTGAGCCTTTTAAATAGTGAAGTTACAGAAAATTTTTAAACAGTAAAAACCCGATATCGTATTTGCCTAAAGAATTATATATTATAGTAAAATATTTTAAACGAACAAATGTAATAATATTACTGTAATATTGGAAATAATATAGAAAGAAAACTAACATTGCATGTGAATTACTCATTTAACTGGTGAAGGATAGGAGATATTCATTGAACGTCATCAATGGAACGTGATTATTTATTGATTTTTTTTTTAATTCATAAAAAATACGTGAGAAAATCGTTGATTTCAAAAATAAATTGGCAAAAACAAAGACAAAAACAAATTCACCTTAGCATGATTTTATTCATATCAAATAAAGTCGTGCTTTGATACGAATGCAAATTCTTATCAATATTTTCATAATGCTTTCTTTCTCTGAACATATCTATTTGACTGTTATATATACAAGAAAGATAAGAATTGATAACGAGGAATGCTTAAAATGATTACAATATAATTCTATATAAAATTTAAATTGAAACATAATTAGAAAATAGTGCAATTGAAATAGCAAGCTAATTGACGATCAATAGAAAATTGATTTAGCTTTAACCATCGAAACAATAAAGTCGTCAGATTGCATACATTGATAATGCCTGTCATTTAAGGTTTAATGAATGCATTCGTATGCCCTGGATAGCTTGATCATGAATTGACAGAAATAAATAAACGATTATGTATTTGTTAATAAATGCAAGTCAACGATCGCAACGCATTCATAGCTCATTGCAATTCTAACCAACTGAGAAATTCAATTCAACTTCAATTACAATTGACGTCGGCAAGTAGGCTTCTCTCTAAGCATACCTTTAAATTGTACACAAATTAGATTATCTACCACGAATATAAATACATGTAGATATCTTATCTATCATATATTGTATATGATGTATGTATATAGATAATCTCTTTTATATGGCTAGCACATTTGGTGCAAATCATTTGAAAATATTTATTCGCGCCTGAAATATTACTAATCGGCTAATGAAGGGACTATTGCGCAGTCGTTTACAGTTAACTTCAATGTTCTTACTTCCTGTAATGAACGTTTAGTATATGTACTATGTATAAATTCATAAATACCAAATTTTGTAGCTAGTTGATAAGCCGTAAAAAAAGTATAAATAATGAGCAAATAATGATTAGAAATACAGACAGAAGGAGAGTCAGTGAGCGACAGAGTGTGAGCGTAAAAGAGGAGTGATTGAGAGGGAAAGACAGAGAGAGAGAGAGAGAGAGAGAGAGAGAGAGAGAAAGAATCAGAGTCAGGAAATGAGTGAAATTGAAAGAGAGGGAGTATAAAGATACAAAAATAATATTGTTAATGCTTATATGTACATATGTATGTTTATAAATAAATAAATACAAAATATAGATTATATATATATATATATATATATATATATATATATATATATATATATATATATATATATATATATATATATAATCTATATTTTGTATTTATTTATTTATAAACATACATATGTACATATAAGCATTAACAATATTATTTTGTATATATATATATATATATATATATATATATATATATATATATATATATATATATATATATATATATATATATATATATATATATATATATATATATATATATATATATATATATATATATATATATATATATATATATATATATATATATATATATATAAATTAATAACAAATATATTAGTCTTAATATAAATGTTTAGTTTTCTAAATATTAGTTTTAAAAATATTGATCTTATCATTAACCAAATTTTGTTATGTCCGATTGTATTACTAGCACACCTATTTTTATGGACCGCAGGTGTAAATAAGTTTGCTGTTTGAGTTCAAATAGCATACAATATCAATGGATTTGAAACACTTAAAATTATGGAGCTATCATTTAAGCCACGTGGAATTTTAATAAGCGTCTGTTAAAATCGCTTATATACACCTCATGTCATGAGTCAGCGAGCTAAAAATTAGATGAGTTATAGATAACAAACGATACAATATAACGGACGATAAAAATCAATTTTCGCAAATTTTTATTACGGGCTTTCAAACATTAAGCCTGGCATTGTGAAATGTTATATCGCATATATTTATTTTGAAGAATAGTGTTCTTTCTTTTCAGACAAGAGATGCGGTGATATTTCGAAATAAATTTGTACTCTACGCATGTAAAGCAAAGCATCCTTTCTATAAACAGTTCGATCCGTAGTTCAAAAATAATTAGCATGACAGGCCACATGAAAGGTAGAGTTGGTACGTGGAATTTATCTACATATAAGAATGTGAAAGACCAACTAAACAGAATAAATAGTCTAGATACACTATAGAAATTCCACGCTAATTTTTTATCGACGTAAATTCATTTTGAGACATTTCGTAAATTGAAGAAATGAAATATTAAAACAAAAACCTGAAAAATATCGTTAAGAGCCCGAACAGTAAATAATTGTTTAAGAATACTTGAATTTATAGACTAAACAAGCTACCCAAAAGTCGTGTGGTCGATTATATGTTTAGGAATTTTGCACAAATGGAGATACATGTGTGTTTGAATTTTAAACAGTTCAATATTAGCATACTAGCCACATTTTGCAAATATTAAAACAGCTGTCGTGGGTATTTCATTGAAAATTACACAAAAATCGAATACAAAATTATAAGATGATCTAAATGTATCTGTATTTAGCCACATGGCTGATATATTGAATGATGGGCAAAGTCAATTTTTTTTTTCCTTTTCAATTGAATGTATTTATTCAAGTCGAAGGGTTGACCCTTTCTTATAAACATATAATTTTCTTATATTTTCTTTTTTAAGATGTTCATATTATTCTTCTACGACTTTACTGATTATCAACGAATACACCTTCTGCAGCAATGCTCAGGTTGATGAGTTAAATGTTCACGTTTTTCAATTTATTTATTTACAATTTAACCAATAACTGACTATTCATACGAACAGACATATCGACAACGATATAATTGAAATAGTTTATGCATCTAAGTGTGAACTAAGCTCACAAAAGGTAACAAAAGCTGTGAGTTCATTTAAAATATTCATGTCAAGCAACTAGAAATAAAGTGGCTAAACTTATTTGGACCCCATATACATATAGAAATACGTACATACGCATGCCTATATAACTAGTTCAAGTGCCCTACCCCACTAAGCCTCGCAGAAATAAATTTATGCACACATGCATTATATACATACATGTGTACACGTTTGTATGTACAGAAGGAAAGAGAGAGAGAGAGAGAGAGAGAGAGAGAAAAAAAAAACTGGGGAGCGGACTGCTTTAGGCGGCAATGTCGATTACGGTAGCAGACCATAAATAAATATAAATGCCGCTTGCTGCTGTTGCTGCTGGGTCGGCGTCAACGTGGACAACGCATGTTGACTGAGAGTACGATGACAGCCGCGACTGCGACTGCGACTGCGACAGCGGCAAACGAAGGCACATCAACATTAGGCAAAAGCAATTGCTTGTAGTCAATTGGTGCGCATACGCCGCCCAAAATGTAAGTGTGTGTGTAAATACTGGGAGGTAGCAGTGGGAAAGAGAGCCAAACACTAATAGCGAATTGTCGAACAACAATTCAAAATGCCAAAACACAAACACAAAAGCCAAATTAGTATTGGGAAATGGTTGCGGCTAAAAATACAATCGTGAGGACATTTCAAATGATGCAAAGAATATAAAGTAAAGCCAATAAACTCCACTACAATATAGGTAAGTAAAACAGGACCTTTAACTTTGCTATTTATTCAATATAACCTCACACACATAGGAACAAAAGAAGGAACAGATGTAGATAGTTCTGGACGTTTGTAATTATATGCAAAGACATATCATATACACATGCTTGTGTGTATGAGCCCACATAAATTGTACTTATAAAATTTCATAAATGGAGCTTATCACAGCTCAACATGCCCTCGTTGCCCCTCCTTCCGCGCGCTGACGAAGCAAGAAAAGTCACAAAGCAGAGCACACACATATATACACACACTCTGAGACTCACGCACACATTCAAATTGCAACGGAAGACGCACAGCGTCAAGGAGAGCGTCGCAGTCGACGCAACGATAAGTATACGAGGGCTGCGTCTCCACACAGAGTGCTTAATACTAATGTAATTATTTAATATTTCGTTAATTTATATAGATAACGTACACTATATTTATTTATGTTTACTATCTTCTCCATATTTATTAACACATTACACGGCACTTACCTTTGGCAAATGTTACGATTCGGCTGGTGCTGTCGCGGCGTGCTGAGCTAGCAACTCTGCAGCATACCTATGGCGGCGTCGGAGTCAGCGTTAGCGTAGACGTCGACGTCTGCTGCTACTGCTGTTGCTGGTGCGGCAGCGATGCGACTGCTTGCTGTCACTTCAGCTCATGCGCGTTGCATTTAGCTGATGCATTTCGTCCACTTTTCACCACCAGATAAAGATTTTGTAGAAAATATTCCCTATTTAACTTTTTGTTTATTGTTTTAGATTGTAGAGTTCATTTTTACGTGCGCAGCATGTATGTATGTGTGTTTGGTTCTCCTTGTTCGCTGCTCTGGTACGCGTTCACTTTTTTCTTTTGCAAGCGTCACAAAACTGTTCTTATTCACTCGCACGAGTAGCCAATTCGTTTCATTGATTTTAAACGCAGACATACAACATACAACCCCGGCGTAGGCGTGAAGACCGTAGTGGATTCGATTGTGTCGCAAATGTCGTTTGGCCGAAATAGTCAATGCTTTAATTTAACATTTGGTTTGACACAACTACAAATGCACTCAATACGTTGGATATTCTCAAATTTTCGGATATTAATATTACCAGGGAAAGCCATGTTCGCTGTGTTCAAGTCACATTTATACTGTGCGGTGCTCGAATGGCGCATGAAATAAAATGCAAACAGGGTTGTCACTGATCATTTCATAGACTCGATTAACGCTTAATATAATAAGAAAATTATCTAAAAATCTATCAAATTCATGTTATGATTAATGCCACATTATAATTTATTTGATAAATTAGGTAATATTATTACATTCATAATTTGTTTACACGAGAACCAATGAACGTATGTGATTGCGTTGAGTGGTAACACTGCTCAGACTTAGAGATGGAATTTTTTGCTGTGATTTGGTAAATATGAACTAGTTTTTTGAGCTGATTACATTAGAACTATAAAACTTATTGAACAATAAATAATTAGTTAAAACTTGCATTCAACATAAATTATGGAATCAAATAAAAAATAATAACAGAAAGAGCAAATTAGGTCAAATAGTCTTAGGATAAGTCTACTGTTTTGTGCTCAAGGAACGAGTGTATGTAGTATGTGTCGTATGGTTAGTGGTAGTATCGATCACCTTTTTATATCGATAGACATGCACGTCTATATTCAAGTGGTATCGATACTCCGCCATCCCAATTGTGTGCGTCTATTTCTGCTGCAGCATTTTCAATATTCGTTTTCGACTGAGAAACTGTGCACAATATCAAATAAAAGTATAAAAAAAGTGTTGCACAATGAACACTCTCGGTCCTAAAAAGGACGGAAGTCCCAACGTTGAGTTTTTTCAATCACCTGAGACGCTGCAAGGCTTTGAGTCTATACGACTATGGCTTCAAAAGAATTGTAAAAAGGTGAGTACAACGCCAGCGCCGCCACCGTGAGTGAAAACAAAAATGGCGCTTCAAGCAAATTAAAAACACGGTAACTGACGTGCATCTATATTGCAGTATTTGGCGCATAGCTCGGAGCCAATAACAAAGGAATCACTTGCACAGCTGCTAATACTATTCTTGCAATATGTGGAAGCAAAATTGGGGAAAAACTCTGCGGAGCCGCCGGCGACGAGAATCCCGGTAAGTGTATTGGGGAACAGGGTGTTTTGGGTGTGCAAAATGTTTTGTATGTACACGCGCGATAGAGATGCGTACTTGTAATATTTTTGAGAGAGGCACGAGTGTTGATTTATTCATGCGCGACCCTATATGTAATGTATTTAAAAGCCAAATAATTATATATAATTAATAATTTACTTTGATTTTTTGTTTTTATTAAAATTTTAATTATTTCTTATTATATATATATAATTATATTTTTTTTCAGATGCGTTGTTTTTTGGATTTCAAAAACGGTGGAGGTCTATGTATAATTTTCTCTACCATGTTTCGCTTTCGCGCCGAGCAACGTGGCAAGAAATTTGATTTTTCCATTGGCAAGAATCCTACCCGAAAGGATCCTAACATACAGTTACTGATCGAGATCGAGCAAGCTTTAGTGGAGGCAGATCTCTATCGTATACCCTACATTTACATCAGACCAGAGATTGAGAAGAGTTTTGAGACACGACTACGTGAGATTCTTGACAATCGACGTGTTGAAATAGTCACCGACGAAGAGGATGCCACGCACATTGTCTATCCCGTGGTGGATCCACATCCCGATGAATATGCTCGACCTATATTCAAGCGTGGAAATCATGTAATGCTTCACTGGTACTACTTCCCAGAGTCATATGACTCCTGGACACTGAATAGCTTCGATTTGCCTGATAATATACCCGAGAATCCGGAATCGCCTGCAGAACGTTGGCGGGTGTCTGCCTCATGGATTTTGGATCTGGAGCAGTACAACGAGTGGATGGCAGAGGAAGACTACGAGGTTGATGAGTTGGGCAAAAAAAAGACACACAAACAGCGTATGTCCATCGACGACATAATGTCTTTTGGCGATGATAAAAAGAAGCCGACTACGAGCAGTGGCACTGGCAAGCAGAAGCGACGTCGCTCTCCATCGCCCACTACCTCCACATCCACATCGAAGCCGGGCAAGCGAAAGCGCTCCCCAGCAGTCATACACAAAAAGTCGCGTAACGATGAGGACGATGAAGATCTTACTCGGGATCTCGATGATCCACCAGCGGAGCCTAACATCCAGGAAGTGCATAAGGCAACGCATTCAGCACTACAATCGACTGCCAGCCCAGCACCCGGCGGCAAATCGCGTGGGGACAACGATATGATGCCTATTAAGGGTAAATTATCCATATTATTGTTATTGTTTGTACTTATTGTTATTTGTTATGTTTAATCCAGGTGGGACCATGACTGATCTGGACGATGAAATGACTGGCGGCAGTGCTGCCCAAGCGATGTCCGCTGGCGATGGTGACAATTCACAGACGGGCAAGACTAGCGACAACAGCAATACCCAAGAATTCTCATCGTCTGCCAAGGAAGACATGGAGGATAATGTGACCGAGCAGACGCATCACATCATTGTGCCCTCATATTCCGCCTGGTTTGACTATAATTCGATTCATGTGATTGAGAAACGCGCCATGCCCGAGTTCTTCAACAGCAAGAACAAATCCAAGACGCCAGAGATTTACATGGCTTATCGCAATTTCATGATTGACACTTATAGGTGAGTTCCACTCTACAAATTGAAACTAGAAAAGATCCATTCTGAAACTCTTCAATATCTAAACCCATTGTTTCCCTTTTCTTTGCAGGCTAAATCCAACTGAATACTTGACGAGCACCGCTTGTCGACGTAACTTGGCTGGCGATGTGTGCGCCATAATGCGCGTGCATGCATTTTTGGAGCAGTGGGGTCTAATCAATTACCAGATTGATGCCGATCTGCGTCCAACGCCTATGGGCCCGCCGCCCACTTCGCACTTCCACATACTGTCGGATACACCATCAGGCTTGCAGGCGATTAATCCGCAGAAGACACAACAGCCATCGGCAGCAAAGACATTACTTGATCTTGATAAGAAGCCACTGGGCAAGGAAGGTGGCGTGGATTGCGATAAAGGCAGCGGTGGTGCATTGGGCATTAAGACGGAGACACTGGAAAACGGTGCAGCCAGTGGATTGGCATCTGGGGTCAGTCAGTTTGGTCTGAAGCTGGATCAGTATGCCAAAAAGCCGGCGGCCATGAAAAATCGTACGGCGGCGAGCATGTCGCGGGAGTGGACGGATCAGGAGACGCTGCTCCTGCTCGAGGGTCTCGAGATGCACAAGGACGACTGGAACAAGGTGTGCGAACATGTGGGTACTCGCACCCAGGACGAATGCATTTTGCACTTCTTGCGTCTGCCTATCGAGGATCCGTACCTCGAAGACGATGGCGGGTTTTTGGGACCGCTCGGCTGCCAGCCAATTCCATTTAGCAAGTCTGGCAATCCAATTATGTCGACAGTGGCATTCTTGGCATCCGTGGTGGATCCACGTGTTGCGGCTGCCGCTGCGAAGGCTGCTATGGAGGAATTCGCCGCTATCAAGGTAAGATATACAGCACACGGGGTAAATGAATTTAATTGTTAATGGATCTTTTGCTTACGGCAGGACGAGGTGCCAGCTACTATAATGGATAACCATATGAAAAACGTAGAGAAGGCTTCGTCTGGGGGCAAATTCAATCCCAACTTTGGCCTGGCGAATAGCGGCATTGCTGGCACAGGCAACGACAAGGACGATGATGAATCAAAGGAGGGCAATAACAGCAGCTCCACTGCAGCCGGCAACGACGAAGATTCAAAAGATGTTAACAAAAAAGACGGTAAGCAACTAGCTTTAACTTAACAATTAATTATTCATTCATGCGATAAGGTTCTAATTTTTGAGTTTAATTTAGAGTTTCGATTTAGAGCTGGGGTTCGTTTCTGGGTTACATTTCGTTTCTAAAACGTAATCTCTTTAGTTTCCTTATAATGTTGAGAAATATATATATATTTTTTTAACAGAAAACATTGATATACACAGTATAATTTAATTAACAATTGTGTAATTTTTAAAATCTTTTATATTAATAACATTTTTAAATTTAATTTAAGTTAATATTAATATTCCTTTTATTTAAAAAATTTGCCCATTTTGTTTAAACAATCGACAGACGATCCAAAGTCCAAAGACAAAACGAAATCATCGGATAAGCTTAGCACCGGCACAGACTCGAGTTCCACATCAGCAACATCGTCAACAACAACACCAACTACAACAGCAGCGGGAGCCGCAGCAGCATCAACGACCTCCTCAAATAGCACAGACAAAAAGTCGAAAGATTCGTCGCCGTCATCGGGCGCAGCCGACAAAGTCAATAAAATCGACAAGACGGGCAAAACGGCATCCAACTCCTCACCCTCAGAGACTGGAGCGAGCAACGATATTGAGATCAAGACCGAAGAGAACAGTGGAGACGGCGAGACAAAGGATGGCAGCAATGATGGTGGTGCTCCTGGCAAGGATGGAGCCTTCAGCGAGAATAACATGCAAACGGCAGCTGCGGCTGCATTGGCTTCGGCAGCTGTCAAAGCGAAACATTTGGCAGCGCTGGAAGAGCGCAAGATCAAGTCACTGGTGGCGTTGTTGGTGGAGACACAGATGAAGAAGCTGGAAATCAAGTTGCGGCATTTCGAGGAGCTGGAGGCCACCATGGAGAGGGAGCGTGAGGGCCTTGAATATCAGCGGCAGCAGCTCATTACGGAGCGTCAGCAATTTCACCTTGAGCAGCTGAAGGCGGCAGAGTTTCGAGCGCGTCAACAGGCGCATCACCGTCTGCAGCAGGAGCTGCAACAACAGGGCCAGGTGGGTGGGGTAGGTGCCGCTGTGGGCGCCATGGTGATGCCACCACAGCAGCAGCAGCAGCAGCAACAACAACAGACGCTACCACCGCCTCCGCATCAACAGCATGCCCAGCAACAGCAACCGCAGCAGCAGCATCCACTCCAGCCGCCGCCGCCTCAGCAGCTGGGAGCGCCTGCGGTGCAGCATCAACCGTTGCCGACGCATGTGGCTGCGGCCGCACCACCAAACGGTGCGCCCTTCACAGCACCGCCAGCTGTCGCTCCGGCGGCTACAGCGCCGCCAACACCACCAGGCGAACTTCCTGCACCAGTGGCCCAACCTCAAGCGCCCACGCCAATGGGTAAGTGAGAGACAACACGCATCAAGTCTAAATTAAAATGAACACTCCATCTCTGTCTTCCCTTTAGACACTACGCCGCCAGCTAATGCGCCACCTGTTGCCGAAGCCGCCAGCGTGGCAGCTGTTGCGCCCAGCTCAGCGTCTGCTCCGAGCATTCCTGCGGCAAGCGTTGCTGCTGCTAATCCTCCTCCTCCTTCATCTTAAAGCTATTTGTAGGCATGAGAAAAACTTTAGCTATAAGTTGCACGCTCTCAGTATGTATTGTATACTCTTCTCCCCCTCCTGCCCCATAACCCAATTGTCATCTACTCCCGCTTGCAAATCCCTTATTAGATTACTTTAACGATTTTTTGTAGAGCCGTGGTGGCGCCTAGTCATTTGACTAGGCACCTTTTCAATATTAACACAATTTTGAACCGAGTTTCAAATCCAAAATCGCATTAAAATAAAGTCTATTCATATGTACGAAATTGTTCAATATTTTATTTGAATGTATTTCTTACACTAATAATTCAAAGTATCTTTGGGGGGGATACGATTTATATAATATGTATGTGCAATATCAAATATATATTAAATGTAAAAATCAATTTACAATTTACAGATTAAACAACCGTAGTGTATACTAATTTGATGGAGATGATAAAATGGGAGATGCTCCTTGACAGACGTAATCCAAGTGTCCATTATTATTTGTGGGTTTAATATTCATAATTCAAGATCTTTTCGTACTAATATTGCAAATGCAAGTATAATAAAGAGTATTCTAAATAGGTCTCATGTAATACCTAATGCAATTCAGATTCATT
This sequence comes from Drosophila mulleri, assembly GCA_035047565.1. Taxonomy (NCBI): domain Eukaryota; kingdom Metazoa; phylum Arthropoda; class Insecta; order Diptera; family Drosophilidae; genus Drosophila; species Drosophila mulleri. Next base: position 5,620,013 of record JAWNPK010000040.1, on the reverse strand, counting down.
CATAAAAAAAAACTTTAAATATGATTTAATCTAGTGAGGGGCAGCAAAGTTGCGCGTCAGAGGAAATAGCATTCTAGTCCTAATCGATGCTCGGATCTGAATCTCAGAGAAAGGTTGTGCGTCGTCTGAGTATGTTCGGTCGTTTACTGGATAAGGGATGGCTCAGCTCATCGCTGGAGTGGGCGCGTTTCAGATTCTTCGGGGTTGCCTCGCGCTCACTTATAATTTTGGCCTTGCAGTTATTGGCCATGCAGATGCGGGGCATTGCCTCTGGCGAGACAGTGACGTTGCTCTTGAGGCGACGCTTGTTGTTGCTGCCGCTGAGCTCCTGCAGGGGCCGACTGGCCGCAGCAGTTTCCTTTGCAGCAACAGATTGCCCACATTGGAGGGCAACAGCGTAGTCGGCCATGAGTGGAATATAGACTCGATTGTAGAAGCTGATGATATCCGTGGTGGGCTGACCATCGGCACTGTATACGGCCCGATAGATGGCACTGTCGACATGGGGCTGGCGTCGATACTGTTGAATAATGTCGCTGAAGGTGATGCGCAGATGCGACTTGCGTCCCCACAGGTAGATGGCGCATATCAGCAGCTGATCGAGGTGGCGCTGCTGCAGCAGCTCTTCGCCATGCACAATGATGGAGTGCTCTACAATGTGCCAGATCTGTGTGTAGTTGGTCACTAAGGATAGACACTTGCAAAGGTACGTCAGCCGCTGGTTGGCCACGTGGTAGAATTTACGCAGGCAAATTGTCACTGAGCTCGAGGCAAATCTGACATTTTCTTGACCCAAGCTCGATTGTACATCCTGAAATCTGGGCAGACCTGTACTGTCCACATAGCGCCACAGCTGCGAGCCCTTCTGCCAGATCAGTTTGGTCAGGCATAGGGTCTCGATCTCCTGCAAGTGCTTGATCAGATCACGCGTCAGCAAACCGCTCTCATGCCGTACAACTAGTTCGATTATCTTTTGGAAGTCGTAAGCATCGATGCCAAAGCATTTCAATACCCAGGGGAACTTCGTCTGTGTCTCGTCCGTCCTGAAGATGTGCAGCACCAGCTCCAGGCAGCAGGCACTCAGTGTTGCATTAAAGGTGCGCTGCAATTGCTTCAGCATCTGTGCGATTTTGATTGAGGGCCTGCGACGTAGCTCGGCGCCAATGATCTTGTCCAGCAGGATATAATACAAACCTCTGACCAGGTTAAAGCGGCATTCAGTTGTGTCTTGGCTCAAAAGCGATTTGCGCTCAAGCCTATGGAACATTTCACGCAGCGACTTCTCCAATCGACTGGCATCCTCCTTGCCCAAAGTGCTGCTTATGTAGACAGGCAGGGATTGAGGCAGTCCATCGGTTAACAGCTTCGTAAGATTATCGCGCTGCGTGGTGTTTGTTAGCAGAGAGATTATCTGGCGATCTGCTTCATGTTCGTTAATTCGCTTTTTCGTCTCTCTCAGCACAAGCTTCTCAGTGGAGGAATATGTTGTGGGTTTTAGTAGAATCCGCTCGTCAATCTCACTGATGTCTGATACGTGTACGGCGTAGCTCCGATTTAGCGACGTTAAGTTTACTTCTAATATACCGTCCTTGACCAATTCACGAATAGCCCGATCGTTTCCCAGCAGACGTTGGTCCATAAACAAGCCCATCACAGCCTTATGGAAGAAGGCATTTTTCATGATTCGAGCTCCTTTTACAGGCAGCTCCGGTATGAGTCCGCATATGGCATCCAAGGCACTGTATTTTAGTAGCATATCGGTGTCGAAATCATTGCTGCTCCACTTTGAGGGTACGCCCACAAACGACGTGTTAATTACGTCCGATTTATGCACTTCAAGCGCGTTAACATAGACCAGTTCCAGGGTACAAACGAGCACCTGACAGCCATTGACAATGTTGGTGGTTGCGAACGAAGGCAGCTCGTTGCGCACCACCAGAAACAGCAGCCATCCAAATTCATATAGCATTTGATAGTGTGCCCGACTCTCTGCAGTTGATGGTTGCACATAGAGTTGGTTGAAAATGCGTTTGTAGTGCTGTTGGAGGAGCAGCGTTATACCGAGACGTCTCTCTAGATCATTGATTTCCTGTTGAAACACTTCAGAGCTCTGCGCTATCCAATTCCAATGTTCCATTCTTTTCAGAAATTTGGTAATATTAATGTTAAAGCTGCGCAGTAACTGGGTCAGCGAAATGTTCCAGCTGTTGGAACGCGTCTTTTTTTCCCATGACTCGAGATCGTTGTCGCTCCTGCTGGTGGTGTCATCTTCCTGACGCATATCCTTCATTTTGGTCTGCTGCAGCTCACTGTATATGGCGCAGCATAGCCAGTCATCGGCCTCGCTGGACAGCACGCCATCTGCGTTTAGTTTGTGAAATGTTTTAGTTGCTTTCTGCCAAATGCTTTGATCAATTTTCAGCATTTGACAGTTCTCAATGAAGCGCTTAAGGATCATACCATTGTCTTCGTTTTTCATTTTTTGAATGCTGCAACAACAAAATAAAATAAAGTTGCGAGTAGTCCTTAGTCTCCATTTAATTACCTTTTCCAATTTTAAATAGTTAAAGAAAAGTTAATTTTACGTATCTTTCGGCGCGAACATTAGAATGCGACGCAGCGCTACAACCACAGGCTGGTCACACTGTTTATTATGGTGTCCTATGTTCCCAACCCAATAAAATAACACAATATCTATTGTTTTACCTCATGCAACAAAAAATTCAAGAGTTTATAGAAATAAATGTAATGCTTTGAATACTCGATTATGTTACCATGTAACTATAATTTTAATTCAAGCTTGAGGTTGAGTGTGTGACCAAGCAATTAAAATGTGTTACCTGCTCGGCTTGTTCTTAAAAAAACACCAACGAAGCCAGGTGCCAGCTGCAAATTCAAATTTGGTGCTAATTAAAAATTATTAAGAAATATTTAAATCATTCATTATTAAAATATGCAAATAAAGCGTACTGAAGCATTTGTTAAGCAAGCAAAAAAATCTGTTTTTTCTTTTTCATTAACAGCTGAACACAATGTTAATTTAACAGTAAACAATGCATGCTGCATAACAGCTCTGTATTTGTTAAGTCACTGACCAAACAAACTGGTCAGTGGTTAAGTTCAGAGTTCTCTGGTTAGTGGTTCTTGTTTGGAAGTGGCTAAAATGCTACAATCAAACCGTGTCTTGCTAAAAGAGCAGACTCATTTATATGCTATAGAAAAGAAGCTGGTCAAGGTGCTGCCCGTTATTCAGGAAGCATTGAATTCGCTTAAGGTACGCAGATAAAAATGGGTGATTACAGTAGAAACTTAAAATCTGCATATTAATCATTTAGGTTGAGGAGCTGCATTTAAAATCCAATTCATTGCATCAAGTGACGTCCATGGAACCCACAGATGTGGGCATGAGTAAGGAAATCTCTGACCAAAGCATGACTACACCTAACGAGCAAATAAACCGTCAGGAAATCGACTTGCAGTTACTCGAAAACGACTTGCAACAGTTTGATGTGGAAATCGAATCAGACTGATCGAAATTACAGATGTTCACAATCATTTATTGGTAAAAATTTAGCTAATTGAAAATATTTGCCAAAATCATTGCGTATTAAATTAAAACTATTTTAAAATAATGTTATTAGAAAATGTTTCCATAATTGTGAATTACCGGTAAAAGCACTCAAAAAAGTAAACTAAACTACTAAAGCTATGTATGCATTATACGTATTACATTTACAGTTATTGTAGTACAGTTATTGTTATACGATTGATATCTGAGAACCGTTTACACATCTTATGCATCGTCATCAGACGATTCAGCTGAGCTATCCCGGCGTTTCTTCTTCTTAGGTGATGAGTTTTCCTGATCATCACTGCTGCTAGAGCTGGAGTCGTCATTGTCGCTATCACTTGAAGAACTTGATTCGCCATCAGAGGAGCTACCATCATCGTCTTCGTCGGAGCTGGAACTATCGGAATCGCTGCTGCTGCTACTATCCGAATTTGATGAGTCCGAACTGCTGTTTGAGCTATTGGATGAACTCGACGATGAAGAGCTATTGCTGCGTTTTCTTTTACGCTTTGTCCGTTTCTCCCGATGCATGCGCACTTCAGCGCCGGCATCTGAAGAACGGGCCTCATTGGTTGACGTTGATTCCACGTTGTTTGCAGCTTTTTCTGCCAAATGTTTGCTTAGCTGCTTGGTACGCGAGCTCCGATGAACGTACTTTCGTTTTTCCTTACACTCGTAGCTCCAGTGCCCAAAATTCAGACATTTCTGACAGCGTATGCCATTTGGAAATGCAGCGGCTAACTTTGCAGATCTTTAAGGTGAAAAATTAGTTGGGATATTTAACCTTTTATAGCTCATACTCACCGTTGCTTTTGAGCCAGCTTGCGGGCTGCCAATCCCACTAAAGTCATCCTTATATAATATTCTCTAAGATCGTGTCTGGAGCCAATTTTGATAGAGACTTGTGAGCAGTTTAGGAAAAAATGTATATTAGGGTAGCTGTCAAAACGATTTGGTCCTATTTTGTTTTGTTGTCGATACGATAAGTGTGACCGTAGCTACTAAACTTTAACGTATTAATTATGGCGAAATTTTGTTGGAAGTGACTAATAGTATTCGATTACAAAGTCCATAACATCAAAACATTAGTTTGTTGCAATTCGTTAAATAATTTGTTCTTGATTTATTAGCGGAGAAATATGTTTTGTCGCTGCATACCGCTGTATTACTTTCAAAAATAATAGCGCATGTCCTTTGAGGGACAATCGGGCACCATTTTGAACAGTGGCTAAGTTTACCCAAAACAATAACAAAGCATTTGCTGACTAAGAAGCGAAAGCTGAACCTCTATATTTGATTGCGAAAAGATCAGGTAAAGGTTATTTGACCAGTCCGGATGATTGTTCAATTATCACTCATTGTATACCCCCCATTTACGCAGAAACACTATCAAATAATGACAGAAACTGATGCATCGGGGACGGGTGCGGTGGCAGCACCAGCTGGCGCTCGATTTATGCCGCCTGAGGAGTTGGCCATGCAATCCCTTACCAAACAGTTATACAAATCTCGACTCTTTCGAGGCGTTTACCTTGAGCGTTGCTTTGTGGAGCAGCTTGGTGGCTATCGCGACGTTATAGTCCTACAGCGCAGCGAACGTGATCTGGAAAAGCAGCTGTTGTCAAGCGCAGAGAAACTGCAATTGTTCTACCAACGTTTCGAACCCAATATGTGGGTGGGCATTACCAGAGGGAGCGTGGGCAGCTACAAGCACATTCCACATCCTGCCCAGCTGGACACATGCATTTGGACCGAGCTCAGTGATTTGGCTTTTGGTGAATACTGGTTCAGCATTAAGACACTACGGTTTCGAAGTCACGAAGTCCAGATCAAATTGAAAATGATTCGCCCTGTTGAAGACGAGCCTCTGCCAACACCACGACCCTCACTAAAGAAGAGTAGCCCCAGCAGAGCCCTAACTTCTGGGGAAAGCACCAAAGTGAGTGCTGATGACGAGGTACAACCACCGCAGATCGGATTGGCTGATTTTCTGGAGGTTCTGCAACAGTGGCGTCAGTCAATTGTGACGACAATGTACGAATTTATGGCGAACGACGTGAATAAGCGCAATATAATAGGAACAATACGATTTCTGTGTCTGCTCGTATTTTCCATATTGAGCGGCGCTGCTGTCGCTCTTCGGTTTATGGGTATCTTTGCGGTGCGCTTTCTGTTCGAGCTCAGTCGCTTCACACACACCGCTACCCCAATTATATTTAAACTAATCGAGTTTGTCAACAGAATAGTCGGTGCAATCTTCGTCCTCATAGCGATGATATGGAAGGATTTGTTTGTAAATCGAGGCGGCTCTGCACCCAGACAACAAGCACTCGAGGCAAACAATCCGTTCAAGAGCATCACTTATGAGAAGTACGAACAGAAGCATCGCAGCCCGCGCTACGGGTCATCTCATTATCGGTAATGCCGTTTTAATCAACTTACCTCTCTATATCTTGGCTATCCCAATTTGTAGGTTGCATCTGCATTTAGTCACGGGGCTATGGGCTTTCGGGGTATTGTTTTCCCTCTCAAATTGTGGTACTAGTAGTAAAATTGTAAACAGCACTGTCCCTCGGATTTCGTTGATGTTTGCTCAGCAAACATTCAAAAATGAGATTTTGACATTTTTAACTTGTAATTGTTGTTCAACTATTTATATTATTTAAAACAATCAGGTGTTTTTTATTATTGTATATTAACTCGTGAATTGTTTTCAAAATTGTATAGTCTGCGGACAGGATTGTTCGATAAAATTGATAAATTATTAAATTTTTGTGAATAAATTTTGTGAAATATTTTCGAATATTTTTATTTGAAGGAGTCGTATTTATATGTGGAGAAAATAAATCTAAATATAAAAATGAAAATTTTTCCCTACTTAATTATTCCTTTAATTTTTGTGAAAGTATCCTTAGCTTTTCAATCTCTCTGTATATATATTCCACACTATTTATAGCCGAATCACTTTACCAAATAAGTATTATATGAATAATCGACTGAAGAGTAAGTATCTATAAATAAAGTTCTTGCTTCTCAACTTAAATTTTTACTCAGTCGCATAATTCTCGCTCACTTTATTAGTTGAGTGTTTTAAATGCATTTCCTCATTCTATCGATTGTCTGTATAATAAATAATAATTTTCTATGACCATAGTTTTGCAACTAAAGAGCTGACGAATATACAGACCTTTCCAGGAAACGTACAGCTCTAAATTTGAATAATTTATATATAGTAAGTTTAAGCAATAGATAATAAAATGTTAGCTGATTGCTCAAAGAGATACAAGATTACATATTTGAATTTAATATAATTAAAGACCTGAAAGACTGAAGAAAATACCAAATTCTCCAGGAATACGCTCTACTTAGCTAGCTTTTAAAGTGAACAGTGTATGTATAGTCATATTAAGCAGCAGTCGAAATAGCAATCCAATAATAACTGCTTTGAAGCTAAAACCATACAGGAGTATATACATATTTAAGATAAATACAATATATTAAATACTTTGTGAGCATTCCAACTGATGAGCATTGTGCAGAACCAACCTTACCATTTCATAACCAAGCATACAAATCTAATTTTAGCTCTAATGTTAGCCAGAGGCTTAGCTGACGAACTTTAGGTAAAACTATGAATAAGGTCTAGTTCTATTCCAACTGTAGTTTTTATATACAACTTTTCAACTGTTCAAAAATAACGACTTGTTTGTTTTGTTAGTTTTAATAGTTATACACTTTCATTTTATTATTTTACTTGATGTTATTCTCATTAAATTGTAGTCATATATTTAGGTATATATTTATATATATATGTATGTATAAATATATATTAGAAAATATGTGTACTTGTATATATTCATACATATATATATATATACATATATATATATGTCGACTAGTATAATTTGTCGTTTTGTCTAAATCTTATAGAGATGATGTTCCTTCTCTCAGTGTATTTAGTTTGTGTGTTGTCAAGTTTTCAATCTATTTGCATTCGGCTTTGTTTCCTCGTTTACTGGTACTTCTTTAGTATGCGCTCTAAGTATTACCTGACATTCAAGATTTGTGTTTTCTTGTTCTACTTCATCATGTTGATAAATCGCAGTATTTCACTTTCCATGTTAAACTTTAGTCAACGCCATCTTCTGTGTCTAACTGTTTTAAGAATTAATGTTCGGTTTTATTATTAGTCAACTAAATGATATATATATATATATATATATATATATATATATATATATATATATATATATATATATATATATATATATATATATATGTTTTTTTTAATGGTGATACATATGTATACTTTAATTAGTACATAAACATAATATATGGTATATTTTTGCTTTATTTATTATGTATTATTATTTCGCAATGTTTTATATTTATGGAATTTTCTGTGTGTGTATTTCATAAATTTGGTATTTTTTACTTTCGGTATGCAAATGCTTTAACAAACTTTTCATAAAAACTTGCATTAACTGTTGCTTTGCTGTAAATTGTTTGACATACATTAGAATATGTGTTGGATGTTGGATGTAAAACGCTTTGGTGAACATTTCAATATTTCATTATTTGTCGTTTTTTGTTTTTTTTTTTTTTTTGTTTTTAGTTTCAGTAGAAAGGGAAACAAACAATTGAAGTGTACTCGAAATTTAAAAGATCATTAATTTAACCCTTGCTTGTTATTGTTGTTGTTATTGTGAATACTTTCGATTAGTTTTAAAAGTAAAATGTACAATATACAATCTCCATCCCGATCTCGATTTCAATTTCGATTTCATTAACTTTTACTTGTATTTTCAATTATCAATATATTTTGCCATTGTTAACAAATAATTACACATTTATATAGCATACGTCATATGTTTTTCATTTTAATTGTTTAACACGTCCTTGCCTGCTGAAAATAATTTATATATTTTTTGTAACAATTAGTTAGACATTTAGAGCAAAAACATTGATAATATAGATTGTTTGCTTTGTTATTTCATCATCTCATTTTATGCATAAAAATTGTTCTAGTGAAATATATATGTAAATATATATATATATATTTATTTATAGGGTTTTTGTTTTTGAACTGCTTATTGTTTATAATTGCGATTTTGTTATTTGTTTTTTTTTTTTTATTTTGCCCATTTTTAATTGCGTTTTTAATTATATTTTGTTAAAACTGTTATTTGACCTCAATTACTGTTTGTTTTTAATTTTTTTTTTTTTGGCATTTATATTAGAAGGAATATATGCGTGTGTGTTTTGGTTAATATATTTATATTTATATAAAATCAGCCTAAGGGTAAACACAAGATTCTAGATTTGTATAATATATTTGCGTGACCATGTCGCCAAATTTAATAAAGTATTCAAATAAAAATCAATTCAGTAACAAAGCTAATAAATACAAAATTATTATGTAGTTTAAGTAAATTCAAGAAAATCGTCAAAGGAAATACAATTTTGTATTAAACAAGTTTTGTTTAAATCAGTTTTTGAATTTTTATATTTTTTAATTGGATTTGATATATGTATATATATATTTTTTACAGAGTACATACATATATATACATACATTTATATATGTTATATATATATCTATAATATTTATAATATTTTTTACACATTAAATTCAAATGCATTAATTTTATCTGTTCTCTATATATATATATATATATGTATATGTATATATGCGTATATATATATACATATATGTATATATATTTATATTTATATTTATATTTATATAATTTATTTATAAATATAAATAACAAAATGTTTCGCATTGAAGCTTCTTTATGCATTCATTACTATATTTTAATACGATTTATACTAATGCCGTTTTGTTGCGTCGATTTGTTTATTTTCATTTTTGTTTGTTTTGTTTAATATTCTAGTTTAACCAGTTTCATGTGGTAATTTCTGTGTATGTATATATGTTATAGTTAACTGTTTGCCATTTTCGTGTGCTGAACAATTGGCGAAAGTTTCCGACTCGTCAACCAATGTGACAAAACGATAAGGAGAATTCGTCGTATTTGGATTTTAGTTTGAATTTAGCCAAAGTGGATTTATAAATCGTAACGTAATTGAATTGTTCGAGTTTAGTGTCTTATATCATCTTAAAAAGCCAACTGAATAAAATGTTTGCATTTTTGCGCACGGCCAATGGCCAGATCTCAACCAACTTTTCCAATAGGATCCGAGGCAAATTCTATTTACATTTAATCGTCGTATGCTAACGAACTTTTTACGCCAACATTAGATGAGCGTAAAGAATGCCTCGTCTCATAGATAGCCCAACATGGTGCGTTTTAGGCACTTCAATGTTCTGTTGATGCGGCAATAAATTGGTTGCGGATCGGTTTGGGGTTGGGGTGTTTGGTTTTCAGGGGTTTATGTAACAATAATTATAGAGAAGTGGTTCGAAAACAAGTAAGTAAGGTTTGTTAATAAAAGAAACAAGGAATAGAAAGGAATGGAAAGAAACGTTAAGTTATAAACTTAGAGCCAACTTAGAAGAAACTACGATATAAGCTCTTAATTACTTTAAATCATCGGTATCCTCAATTAAGTCGGCATACTCCTCCCAATCGTTGTTAGTTGAACGTGTGCGCAAATTGGATATTGTCGGTGCGTCATCCTCATCCTCGTCCCCATCATCTGTCCGCTTCTGTTTGCCGCCGCCGCCGCCACCGCCGCCGGCTCCAGTGCCTCCTTCGTCGACAACCTCGTAGTCCTTGAGCTCAGCCTCCAAGTCCTTCTCCCATTGTTCCTCTGAGAAAGATGCATCAAACTGTCGATTAGTATGTGTGTGGCTTATAGACACATATGTAACTTCATATTAAATATAGTTTGTATTGGCATACTTATGGCATACATTATATTGAATATTATTGATTATAACTGTGTCTAAGCAAGCATTGAAGTCTGTTTAATTTAGACTGACCCTCCAAGCAAGAACATGTGTTTCTTTTCTTTTTCTCGTTTCATATATTTTTACCTTTGCAACTAATCGCGTGGCATATAACTAAGGGGGCATAGGAGGTTTTCACAGACTGTTATTCGTTTAGGTATGCGCACCGTAACTGAAAAGTAATCGTCTACAAAAGGTGGAAAATGTTCTTTTAATATAATAATGAGGCCAATGTAATAAATTATTGCTGTTTTTGTTTCAGTTTTGATTAGCAAACTTGTATATGCCCATAACCTGGCTAATTAACGAATAGCGTGCAATATGCCCACGCACCAGGAAAAAAAGTGAGGAGGGGAAAGAGTCCTGCGCCATGACTTGCTTGTTGTTGTCCGGATACCAAATCAGGTGCCAAAGATGACACCAAGTATATAACGTATATATGTACATATATATATATATAAATATTTATATAGATATACATTTATGTAAGTAAAAATGTTGAATAATCTTAAATTAAAATTTGTCATGTGTATTTACAGCATATTTAACATCGAAATCAAAAGCAAGCTAAATATTTGGATTTTAATTCCGTTTATATATATTTACTCATACAAAGCACGCCAAATATATAAAAACTAACTAAAGCTATTTGAAAAAATTCTGCAAAGTAAATAAATTCGATTTCTGAACAACAATTAAAATTGAAAATGTGTTGGAACATGGACGGACTGACTTACGTTACTGGGAAAAGGTGTTGTTGTGGTTTTTGTTTTTGAAAGAAACTTTCTTTGGATTTTGTGTGGTGAGTTGGTTTTATGGCAATTACGAAAGAAAACATATTTTAAATTGGATTCTAAAAACATGTTTCTTTCAATTTTTTGTTTCTTTTCTTTTGTGCAGTTAAAAAGCTTCACAAATTTTGGGTAGAATTTCTTTTGTTTTCCAAAGGTTTAGTTCTATATACATACATATATAATGATGAAGGCTACATTTATCAAATTTGCATTTACTCCAAGTAAATAAAACAACTACTTAAATTCAGAGACTCTAATAATTTTATTTTATTTTATACTCATTCACGAAAGTGAAATGGGTATATTGGTTTTGTGTCATGTCCATCTTGTTGCCCGTCTATCTGTATGAATGCAAACCATTTCACCGGTATTGAAGGTAGAGGCTTGTAATGGGGAACATAATCGTGCATACCCTCTAATTCGAAAGTGTCGAAATCTTCCCGATCCTTCAAATAGGAGCGTGATTAAGCGGAAAATGTACTGATATCTTGGAAACCAGAGAGTTGAAATAAGCTATGAAGGATCCCATTGAGGGCGCGACAAACCGTGAAGGACGGTATCCTCTACAGTTTCAGAGCTAAACACTCACAATGTTGCAACTAAAGTACTCTTGACATACTCTATATATATATGTATACCAATTGGAGGCGTGGCAAATAGTAAAATTGATTTATTAGAGTTTGGTCCGTGAATGAGTATTCTGCAATCGGTAAAGCCCGGCTGCAACGTTTAAACATATGTTTTTTTTTTTTTAATAAAAAGTAAAAGTAAAATGTATTGAAAACTTAACTGAACACGAATAACAACAAACATATCGACAGATTATATTATTGTACGTATGGGACACACATTGACAACAGCGATAAGAGAAATAAACTTGGAATTTGTGGCAACTATTTTGTGGAACATAATTTGTATGCAATTGAAAATCAACAACAAAATATTCACAAATTTTGTATTTCTTTTTTTCGTTTTGATTTTTTTTTTATATAAGTGAAAATTGGATTTTTTCAATCAACAAATTCTAACTTACCACACAAAATTTTGTTTCAGTTTTTAAGTAACATTTTTGGTTTTCTTTCTTTTGGTTTATATAAATAATATGTTTTTTTTTTGTTTTTCTTTTTTAATGTTTGTCAAGTGAATATTTTGGTTTTCTTTCTTTTGGTTTATATAAATAATATGTTTTTTTTTTGTTTTTCTTTTTTAATGTTTGTCAAGTGAATATTTTATATATGTATATAATTTGGTTTGCTGTTTTTAATTTAATTTTTTTTTTGTAAATCGTTTAACATTTTTTTTTGTTTTTTTTTTTTTTTGTTATTTGTTTTTGTTTGCCGTTATGTGGACAATTTTGTTTGTTTGTTGTTTTGGTTTGTTTATATATTTTATTTTTAGTTTTTGAATTTAGCGTTTATCCATTCAATCTTCTGCAAGATGATTTGAGAACAAATTAAGAAATACATGAAGAAAAATAAATGCTTGTTAAATGTTTTCAATACATAATTCATATTGTGTGTTAAATACTAAGAATTTGCATAGCTTTTTATAGATCTTTCGATGTGTTCTGTGTGTGTGGGAGGTGTGTTTGTGTCAGAGAGGGAAACGCGATTTAATTTTGACTTCAAATTTTGTTCATCTTTTTTTTTTTTTTTATAAAATTTGGCCGAAATATTTGGAAAGAATATGCTAAGACAACAAAACTATAAATAACAAAATTGATAATCATAAACAAATTTGAAAAAGTGAAATTTTAGGAAATTTAATGAATTTGCAATTGAATAAAAAGCACAAGATTGCAAAGAGTATTTCAATAATAAGAATCTTTATCATTTTGGTCATACTCAACTTGTTCGAAATTGATTTGTGGCTAGTTCGTATTTTATTAATATTTTGTTAGTTGTTATAAATGTATATATTTATATTGATCATAGGTACTTAAAGTGGGCAATTATTGAATTCGATCTGTTTAGTATTTTGTATGCTAGTTAGAAAAGAATGGCAACAACAGATTAAACTAGACTTGAGTTGTCTCTTGTGTTATATATCATTTATATATATACAATATATATATATATATATAAGTTGATCTATATATTATTTATAATACTTTATTATCCAAAAGATGCCATAGGTTTGCATATTCATTTTTTGTTCTTTATGTTATTGTTGTTGTTGTTGTTGTTGTTGCTTTCATTTCAATTGATATTTATTGTTTATTGATTTAATAATTAAATGCCAGAGCTTTGAATTGTTGTTAGTTAGTATTTCGACAATAAAGAAAACGATTTGACAATAATTTAATTCATACAAAAGAAAGAAACAGAGCAGAGGAGAAAAAAGAGAATTGTTTGGTTTTTACACTTTGTTTTGTACACAAATTTCTTGGTTTGTTTGTTAAGAGTTGAAATTTGTTTTTGTGTTCTCATAAAAATTTCTATTTGATTAAAGTTAGTTTATGTATGATTAAATGATAATTAAAGTTCGTACAGCCAAACAGTTCAAATGTGGCAAGGGCAAAAGGCAAAATAAAACCGAAATAAAATGAAAATATATAGTATATTTATGACAAGACGCAATGGGGCATGATAGACTAGAGACATGAGTCAAATATGCTGTTACGGACATGGAAAGTTCAGCTCGTTAATCAATTGAATTGGATTATTAGAACATTGCAGTTGAAGCTCAGTTGAATATGAATACATATACATATATGAATGTGCCATTCGAAATTCATAAACTACAAACATTTCCTTCAGCATTTGCGTCTTTTGCGTTGCCATCTATTACTATAAAATTGTATGAACTATGAGAAATGCCACGATTTGAAGCGCTAATCGTTGCTGCCTTTATTATGTATGCATGTGTATGTATATGTATATGCATGTATGTATATGTGTATATATATTTATGCGGCAGCCAATGAAATTTACGCAAGGAAAAACTTCAAGGGCGTAGCATAAAAAACATAACAGAAAATGTATGTACAAAATGTTTGAAATAAATAAGTCGAAATAAATTATAAGTAAATTGAAATTAGGCTTGCTTGAATATTGAAAAAATAAATGAATTTTAATTTGTTATTTAATATTCAAGACATTGATAAATCATTTTCAATTAGTTTTAGCCATTTTGTCAAGCAGCTAAAGCTTAGCAATAATACAAATCGAAAACTAAATGTTATAGAACTTTAGAGGTTTTGTCAGTCTTTGTAAGTATTTCTTCAATGCAGACAAATAGTTATTAATAAAGACTTTTATTCTTTTACAGCAATCCTTTGGTTGCAGCCTAAATAAATATACAAAACTTGTGACATCTTTGAGATTTTGATTCAAGTCCCGAATTCTTATGTACAACCAAATAGTAAAATGTTACCCAATAATAATTAGAACGGAACTTAATCAAATCATAGATAGCTATGGCATTTTGCAAGCTAAGACCTCTTACCATCGGTGCTGGCGAGCGCCTGTTGGGTCAGGCTATCGATGCCCAGCTTGCGCATGCCGTCTTGGATTTCGGCCAAATCGGTATCATTGGATGTTTGAAATTCGTCCGAAACGAACTCGGACTCGGAGATTTTTTGGGTCAAATCATGCTTAAGCTCTTCGGCGGCCTTCAAATCAATGACAGGCTTCGGTTGGTCAGAGACAGCGGCTATTGCTGTGGGGCTGTCGCCGCCTGTCGTTGTCTTGACAGGGCTGACAGTGGGATTAATATTTTGTTTATCTGGCAATTGTTTAGCTGCTTTCGAGCATTTCAATGCATTACAGTTGAGTTTGATTGTTTTTTTTTTTGGTTTTGTAATTTTGTATTTAAAAGAACCAAAAAATATACATGAAAATAAAAAGAAAATAAAAATATATATAAATTTATAGCTAATAAATAATGAAGACAAATCAAGAATGAAAGAGAGTAAGACTGAGTTGATTTGATATTTGATTATTGATCTTGGGAGCTGAGCGCACGACAAAGTGAATCGGTGAAAATGAGTAACGAAATCGAATCTTTAGCACAGGCGACAGACAGGCCGGTGCAGTTGAAGGACAATTACAAATTATAACCGAACCGAAATAATATCAAAATCAATTGAACAGAAGTGAAACTTAAGGTTCAGATAGCATACTATATAGGCGGTGTTGTAGTACAGATACTAGCCGAAAGTTAAAACGAGAGACTTATAACTTGGAGCTAATTCGAAATGAAAAGAGAACAGGCGCGTGTGTGAAAAGAAACGTTTACTAAATCATAAGTGGAAACATAGACTTAGATAGACAGAGAGAGAGAGAGAGAGAGAGAGATTTAGAGAGAGAGAGATAGAGATAGAGAGATAGCGAGAGCGAGAGACAGTATAATAGGAGATTGACAGAGTTAATTCACAGAGCGCGCGAGTAGCGAGTGTTTGTATGTGTGTGTAGGTGAGAGAAAGAGAGTTTGGTAGAGAAAGTTACTGAAGAGGAAAGCGCAAGAAAATCAAAAACTTGCGCATGTTTATCGCTTCGGTGCAAGCGCTTGATTGTGATCTGGTCTTTGGTCATTGGTGTGATAGCTGATGGGCAATAAACCATGATGAACTTACCATCTTCACCGCTGGAAGCCTGGCCCACGCCATCGGCGCCCAAAGTGCCCAGCTCGGCGGCCTGAATGATTAGCGAGACTCGATAGAAGTAATTCCGCCAGAAGTTCTCCTCAGTGATGCTGTGCAAGGAGATATCAGTGAGAATCTTTAGAATTAGCATGGCCCATGGTTGCATGCACTTACATCTTGGGCACCAACTCGAAGCGCATCGTTTCAAGCGCCTTGTCCTCGGCCATAATGGCTATGGCAGTGGGATATGCAGTGTCATAGCTAAAGTCAAAGTCAACGCCGGCTGGCGGTGCGCGCACAAAGTTGCGACGATCCTGTGACAGGCCCAAGATTTCCTCCTTGATCTTTGCCTCGTTGGCATGGCCGATCCAGGGGGCAGCGCCGTTGCCGGCACCGCCCTGGCCCTTAATGAATGCCTCCTGCTCCTTGTTGAACGAATCGAGTATGGTCTAAAAGTCGAAAGGGGAAAAACCACAAGAATATCATATAGAATAATTAGTATTTCAAGATTTTACTCACATTATCCTTGACCGTCTCCTTGATCTTGCTGCCTGCCTTGCTGATGGCCGATGACAAGAAGGAGCCAAAGTGCTTGGCTTGCTGTGTTACTTTCGTGGTAACTGTGGGATCGATAATCGGTTAGATTAGTTCATTGACTCTGATGCGAATGAAGCAAAGTTGAAGTAAAAGTGATTCCAACTAATTAATGCAGTCAACCAAAATCGCTAGGCTACAAACTAAACAGTATTGGGAGATCGGAATATTATCAGCTAGGGGTGTATAAATAGGTGGGTGCTAGAAGTAAGTGGAGCATATCAACTACGGGTTGTATTGTTAGCTAGTTAGTAACCTGTCACCGCTTTCTATAAATTTAGTTCGCATTTCGATTTGGCAAATTGCAATTGAAGTTCACTTTTCGCTTGTTTTCAAGTTGACTTTCATTTGACTTTTTAGTATTGATGTTTTTGGTTACCAATCAAACTGTGACACGTACTTTTCAATTCATCGCCCTTACCCTGTCCAATTTGACCCTCGTCGCCAGTGGGCGTGCCGCCGCCCGATGCTGGATGCGAATCAGCACCCTCTGTAGCGCTGTAATTAGAAATTGCGTCAGCGTGCAACATAAAGAGATAGAGGGAGAGAGAAAAAAGAAAGAAAGAGAGAGAGATAGAAAATAAGCTTGCGTCAGATTTATGTTTGTAAAATTTGCATACATTTATATAGAAATATTGTATACATATCTATATACAGTTCATCTGGTGTGGTTATTGCAGTTGAAATCGTGCAGCATGCGACATGCCAAATAACAAAATCAAATGAGACATTGCCCAATCGGATTGCGTTAAGCGACTAATATAATATACATAAAATGCGTGCAAATTAACTTGGGAGCTTGTAGCTAGAGAGAGTTACTTAACCTTATCATAGACTAAATTAATAGATTCTAAATCATATTTTGATTATTTTAATTAATTGATTGTATTAATTAGCTCATTTAAGGATGTAGCTAAGGGGACATGGCGGGCTTACAATCGCATTAAAATTGCGCTGACAATAATTAATATACCCTGCAGTTATTACAAACGGGATATAATGTTTTTCTGTAACTGTACTGTGTTCAGAGAGTCCTATTATAAACAGAGCCATTTCATTATACAGAGACATTCTTGACTTTTTGTTATACTCTGCAGCGATTATGAATGAATGAAAGGGGTATACTGTGTCAAGAGAGTTCTAAATAGACATTTCATTCAGGGTATCTCTTAGTTGGGCATTCTCCACGGGAGCACCCTCACCTGACTTATTGTTATACTCTGCAGCTATTGTGAATGAAGTGTCAAGAGCAGACAGAATATTTACATTTTTAGAGTCATTTCATTCAGGGTATCTCTTAGTTGGGCTCGCCCAGGAAAGAGCACCCTTACCTGACTTTCAATCAGGTTGGTCAGCCCTTGTGTGTGAATGGCGACTAATTGATAATGCGTTGCCCGAAATTCATTCAATTTGTAAATTGCGTTGCAATGAGGATGGGCAAAGACGAGATCAATTTATCCGCGCGACACAGACGGCTGCCTCTTAATTATGTAAATTGAAAGCAATCAATGTAATTGTCTAATTGCGTTCAAAGCTATATTTAACACTAACTCTATGTCGTATATTAATTTAGTCTATGATTGTGTGAGCCTGCGACAATCACAATTTGTTTCCATAATCACATCACGTTTATGTATATTAACACGTTTGATTTTAGTTTCAGTTAAGGACAATTAATATTTAAATTATTTATGATGATTGCGTGGTGAATGCAATGTGAGAAGATTAGTTCAAATGAATGCTGAATGATTGATGCAAATCGAAACAATGATTGAAAACCAAATCAAATGATATTACAAATGCATGAAACTAAACTCAAGAGACCAGAAAGAGAGATAGAGAGAGAGAGAGAGAGAGCGAGAGAGAGAGAGAGAGAGAGACAGGGGACACTAAGACATGCACTATAAAAGAGTTCAGTTTAGTTTCTTGAGTTTTCCGTTGTTCATTTCTGTGACTTTAAGGTCAACTAGAAAGAAGTCTAGCACAATTAGAGAGTTAGAGAGTGTATTTAGAAGGAGCTGTAGAGCCGCATAGCTGAAGGAAATGATATAGTCGCTACATACATCTAAAATCAGATGACAAAAAATATAGTGAAAATGAATATTGAGACAGGATGAGCTACACATCGACACTGAGAAATAAGGATGGAATAAAAAACATTGTAAACTAATATCAAATGAAATGATAACAACTATTAACAACAATTAGTTTTTAGTTAGTTTTACTGCGTAGCCACAAGGATATTTCCAGATTAATTGTTCTGAGTTTTGCTTAAATCCTTGAGGTGGTTTGATGGGCCGCTCAATAATGATGGAATCTGATACTTGAACATTTCTTTCTGTACTAATCGCTATACATATTAAGATATATTGATTGAATTTTTAAAATAACGCGTTACAAAATGAAAATGTGAAATGAATCAAAGTGTGAAATCAACTAATGATGGACTTTGGTTAATGTTGTATGGGGCGTGTCTTCTTACAGCATGAATCCAAAATTAAATGACTATATAACTTGATTATGAATTTTATGGAATTCGTTGTTTATGTTGCCGTCTCATAAAGAACACTCAGACTGTCTTTATCCATAATTGTGTCCCCTTACAAAATGTCGAATTTTCAGTTTCAATTATTAAAAACTTACCTTAATCGATTGATTGACAAAAGTGTGAAATGCCTAATTCACATTTTGTAAAGGGGCAAAATTCGGTTTGATAAATGACTTTTTTGCACTTTGATAGTTATTTGTAAATTCCTTATTGGATATTTGGTATACATACAAAAACGTTTCAAAGAGTTATATGTGGGTAATTGTCTGTACAGTATAAAGAGTATGTTAAAGGCAAAGTTTAAGAAATTAAACTAAATGTAGCAGAAGAGTTTTGTTAAAAAAAATTGAGCAAAAGTTGGAACGAAAAATAATAGAGTCTGTTTTAAAGTGAATAAAAGTATTTTGTTTTGTTTTCGTATTAAGTTTTTTTAGCTAAATTATTGTAGAAGAAAAATTGGTGAATAGTGAAAGGCAAAACTAAATGACAGTAGTCATAGGGCATATTTAGGGTAACTTGTGTTTAAAATAGATATTCATAAATATGTTATTATTAGTTGTAGTTTATTGTGTTGCCACTTTAGTGGACGTATCAACGCAACGGCTTGGACGGGAGCTGTATAATTAATTTTGGTTTCGTTTCAAAATTCAAAGTTTCGTCTTCATTCATTCCGTAGGATAAAACAAAACAGAAAAGAAATATCCCGACGAACAATAGCCGCCAAGTGAGTAAAATTTCAACAAAAGGTGCGCCAATCGTTTCAAAAAGTTGCACAAGAACTTAAGGAAAATATAAAAAAACTTTCGAAAAGAAGAAAAAACAAAAAGTTGTACGAGTATATATAGGATAAAAGAAAACTAAGTAACAAACGCGCTTTAATATATGATTTTTGCTTTACTGCCGCTGTTTGTATCGTATTTAATTCCGTCATTCTTAAGCATGGGCCCATACCTAATATACCTCGACTTGTCGTCATCATCGCCTCCACTCACAGTACCCGCAGCCGCGGCATCTGCAGCGCCCTCGCCGCCTTCTGCTCCATCGGCGGCGCCGCTCTTGCGTAGTCCAGGAATCGATGGTATCGATGGCATCGCTGGCATCGATGGCATCGACGGCATGGCCATGGCCGGCATCGACGGTATCGAAGCATTGCCCAACCAGCCCTTGGCGCTGCCCAGCCAGCCGCTAGAAATAAGAAAACAGAACAGAAATGGCATGAGCATATGTTAGTCAACAGGATTCCTGCTCGATAATCAATCTTGGCGCTGAATGCTTGGCTGCTCATAAGCAGACTCGATAATATCTATGTATTTATTCTATCTATTCTATAGCATGTCAAGCAACGAGCAGGCGCGCATCAACTTGACAAAGCACACTTCAAACAAGCACGCCCTCAACTACAGGGTGTCCCAGGGCACAGGAAGCAATAGATCGAAACTGAATAAACACTGTATTTAGTTAAGGATATATAATACATATCTTATATACATATAATAATACATCATATATATAACATTAATATAATATAATAAATAGCATTATGATTGTCATTCCTCAGCAAACACACAGACACCCTATATCATATTTTCTCTTTCTTTCTAGAGTCTCATTTAATTTGTTTTTGCTGCGCCAAAAGGTTTGCGATTTATTGTAGATTTTTTGTTTTATGGCTCATATAGTCGCTGTCATAAATAAAATGAAAGCTAATGTAATACATTTAATACACTCAACAAGAAAACGAGAGTGTAGAATGCCAAAGATGAAAGAAGAAAACAAAAAATTGAAAAACATATTGCCTTTGCATTATACTTCATGTGGCTTATGACCGACTCGTTTTATTTTAGTCGCACATTCATAATCATCGGAAAAAAAACAAACATTCATAATAAAATTAGCTAGAGCTAGAACAACAAAACGAAAAGTACAACAAATGGACGCTACTGAAGACTATTGTGCTATCTGCCTCTGCCGCAAGCACCGTATTGTGAGCACTCCATGCAAGCACACATTTTGCAAGCGCTGCCTCAAGAAAGTCTACAATGTCTGTCCCACCAAGGTCTGTCCACTGTGCCGAGCTCCGTTCGAGTATTATATTGTGAGTATATGTGGACAATGGCGAGTCTCTGCAAAACTTGCTAATTGGCCATTTGCTGTGGCAACTCGTTCTTATCGCTGTGAATCAACTCTCTCTCTCTCTCCGTCACTCTCCCAGCGTGAACGTGGCTCTGGAATTAAAATCGTATTTTTGGCATAGATCTCTACATATGTAAATGACCGAAGTTGGTCTATTTTGTTTAGTTTGTTTACTTAAATTTTCCTGTTCTTATATTATCAATAACCAATATATAATTTTTTTTCGGTTTAAACTTGTTAAAACATTGTTCATGTTAAGCTCATGTGCTCGCGACGCTCTGAAGCTTCACAAGATTTGAATACAGCAACTTGAAATAAAATTAAAAACGAATATCAAATAAATCTAAACAGATTGCATTTTACTCTTGGGCTGAACTCACTAAACGAAATCACTTGACTCAGATTCATCAATGCCGCAGAGCGACGCTTCAATTCTATCTAAGCAACAAGCAGCCCAAGCACAATCCATGTAGGGCAATGGATGGAACTCGATTCAATTCAATTCAATTCGTTTCGATTTGATTCGATTCTGGGTAACATGCAATGCCAAAGCGAAGGTATTGAATGCTTTGCCTGCGGCAATACAAAGGGAAAGAATTGTCGAATTGCCGTTTTGCCACGCCACAAGCGTATCGCATGCTAAGTATTGATGATGACGAAGCTGATGATAATGATGATGATGATGGTGATGATTATGATGATAAGGACACGTTAGACCAGTGAAGGCTAAAGCATATGCAATAAAAATTGACAAGCAACGGAATATTACAGGCTAGCTGGCATTCCATTTTATTGTGCTCTATGGATGCATTGGCAGGAGGAGCGCATCACAATTATAATGGATACACACACACACACATACACTGGGGATCAACGGAAAACGAGTGGAGGCAGGCGAAGGAGCTCAGCGAAGCGACAAGGACTGAATGCACACGAACAAAAAGTGACCATAAATTGACGCAAGTTAATTTCATTTCATTGCAATATTTATTGAGTTACGCTTCGTGCAGCACCTAAGGATGACATACAATAAATGGAATTATTAAATGCATATATTGACTCGAATAAGCCATGTCGTGCTCAATTAGCCAACAGAGCTCAAGTCGGAGCTTATCTCTTGCAGCTGTGCAGCTTTGCAGCTCTGTTGCTGATAAGCCTTATAACTATCATTAGCATTCGCCATCTTAGCCAAGTGGCCGAGTGGCCGAGTGGTTGCCTCCACTGCCACTTTTTGATGTGATTTATGCGTTTTGGGGGGCGCGATGCTTTTACGCAATTTTGTTCGCCTGACAGGCGGCAACAGTGTTTATTTATGGCCCGCCTAGGACTATACGGTATTCGCATAATACTGCCCAGAGTCTGATAAGTGGCATACTTAAAGCCAGCGCGCTGGGCAGCGCCATCCAGGCATGTCGTGAATTTAAGTATATTAAAGCAGACCTTTAGCTTCCACACAAAAACAATAAATTTATTTCAGTTGACTTGAGACTCATCATTGCGACTGCAATAATAAGAGCCCATTATATAATTTTGATTAAAAATTTTAAATAATAATACATTTAAAACTTTTGCTATTACAGTTACATTTTTTTTTTAATTTACTAAAATGTATTTTTTTGTACAAATTAATTTAAAAAAAATGTTATCCTGAATATTTGTATTATTTATTCAATTGAGCAAAAATAATATATTTAATATATAACTATTATATATGGAATATGATGTATACAAAAAAATGTATTGTAATGTAAATAATAAAAAAAAAAATTATTATTCAAAAATTTTAATTTATAAATAAAATTGAAATTAATAAACTTTTATTATATTCATTTTATTATTGGTAATGAGTTTATATTTTCCAAGTGTTTTAAATTTTCTTCTTTGAAGACGAACAAATTCCAATCTTCAATTTCATTCCTACCCAACATGTTGTGGTCTGAGACCTTAGAGAATTATTTGAGAGAATATATGTTGAGAGAATATTTCACGCTATATGCGTTGAGCCATTCATATTGATGTGGTTTTTTGTTGCTTCGTTTTTTTTTTTGTTCAGTGGAATTGCAGACAAAAGTTTTAATTATAAAAGTTTGGCGCAGTTGCCGTTCTGCAGAAAAATAAGTCATGCCATAGGACTCGGCACATTGAATTACACGCACACATGCAGACAGCCAGGCTAGGAATTTAGGCAGCAATAAGTTCATATTAAGCTAAAGAATCCTTTCAGGCCAAGAAGTTAAAGCAATTTTGAATATTTTCTCATTTTTGCATTTAATTAAGTTTGTATAAACATAGGTTTGCATAAAAAACTGCAAATTTAAAAAATTGACTGAATGTAAGTATATTGTTGAGGAAAGATATTAAAACACATTTTAATTTTCCTCTTAATAGCTTGTTTCAATTCCTACATTGCTAAAAATAGGTTGACTGTTAATTCTATTGACCTGAATCTGAATAACTAATGCATATAGTAAACAAAGAAATAACTAATTATTCCTATTCCTTTGTGTTTGCAGCCTGTGCAGTGCAGCTCGATGCAGCTCTGAATCCAAGTCCCTGCGAATGCATCTAACTAGTTGAAGAAGGAGGCATATTCCAGTCCTTTCACATTTTATATATAGCTCTGAACAGGAGGAAGGGTTGCATAGATCTAACAATGCACTTCAGTCTATCTATCTAAATGAATGTCTGTAATACTGACTCTGTATGTATTGGATAGCAGCAACGGGGGAGAGTAGCTCCTAGAGCACTCTTACTAGTCGGAATCACATATTTTTCTATGTGGTATATAAGTGGAATTTGTTTATATGTATTATTAAATATGGATTATATAAAGATTACGATATTATAAAGGGAATACATTCTTTTTCAACATCATTTATATTTGCTTTATATACATTATTAACTAGAAGAATTAGAAATATCTCCCTTGATGCTGGCTTTATGCTCCAGAGCATCGTTCTCTTTATGCCAAGAACAATAAAGACTTTTGACCTTAAATTGCACTCATTGAGAGAAAATATGCAATTAAATATAAAAATAAATTTGTTTCCCTTTTTTTTATAAGCACATGACAAAGCAAGGGATAACAAAATAGACAACAACAACAACAACGGCAAGAACATGCAACCAACACACAAATCGCACTTATGTAAATTGAAGCGAGGACGGCGAGGGGCAACGCTAAGGACAACAGCTGCAATATGCAACTGCAGTGCGGAGAATTGCAAATGTGGCACACTGTGTGGAGGATATGTCAATGTGACATATCAAATTGCCCGACGCTACACAAGGCAGAAGCGCACCCCTACCCGCCCCTCGTGCCTGCTGATGCGCAAATTGCATTCCCTCTCTTTTCTCTTTTTTTTTTTTTTAGTCGATCTGCCTGATTGCTTATCGCCATTTTATGGCTTCGCGCTGACAAAAAAAAAAAAAACGCTAATGGCAATTGCCACAATAGGTGGATAGACGACAAAAGCGCGAACGGATTTTAACTAGCCGAGCTTGCTCCACTGGCTGTAAGTGCGCTTTTTAATTGAGTATGTGTCGAGTGTCAAGCGTGAGTTTGTACTTTAATTGGATTACTTCGTCGAACCGAGATTGCACCAGCTCTGATTTCAAAGCTGCCGAGACACGCAATTTTAAAGTAAGCTCAAAAGAGGAAGAGAGGAAGAAGCAGCAGCCATGCCTGGCAACGCCCGCCCGTTGCTACGGTAAGCCTCTGATGGATCCACGTGCGCAAACAAGCTCACCCACGCACACACACACACACACACTCGCGCACACATACGGCCAGCATATTAAGGATAATGGTAAGGGAAATTTATTGCATTTGCACAGAAAAATAACGCTAAATGCGTATAAAAGCTAAATAATATCTTGTTGTACGGCAACCAAGCAGTTGGTATGATGCTGACGCACAATGCTTAGGGCTCAGCAGGCAACGCTGGCGTCGCGAGGGTAGTCAGAGTAGTTAGCCCTGATTATTTACATTTTGTATGCACATTCAGAAAAGAGATATTTAATTGTTAAAAATACAAATTAAATATTCTGTATCTTATTAAAAAAAATTAGTCTCAGTCTAATTTAAAATTTAAAATTAGCGAATGTATGACATTTCTATTTCATATTTCATCGCGAGTACTTTAGAATTCAATAAATAAGTTGTAAAATTATATATTATTATATGTATTCTGTATTATATTATTATGTATATATATCAACACAGCAAGATAAACTTTATACATAATTTAATAAATACAATATGCCAGCATACACATAAGAGAATATAAAAAATTTGTATTTATTTGTTTGACACAATAAGGAATGCATGTATTCCATAATATAAAATATGTAAAACATGTTAGCCCGATGAAAGCTTCGTGCTGGCGCCTATTAAAGCTGAGGCGCTCAAATGATTTGGCAGAAACTGATGTTAACTGCATAACTGTCAAACCCTTTTCAGAAGTTGGCCCCCGCAGAGGGTAAGGATATCACGCAGTTTGGAATGCCCAGATATAATGTACATTTCCAGTTTAATTCAGATTTATGAAATGAGTTGGAACCACCCTCGCTCTGAAATGCTCGCAAGCCAGAGAGACGCAACAGCCAGTCAAGGAAATGAAAAAGAATGGCCAAATCCACATTTGACAAATTACCAGCAAGCAGGTAAACATCAGGTAAAGAGACAGGTGCGGCAGGTAAATGGCGCTGCGTAATGGATGCCAGCCCCAGCCAGGAGGTAAACACCGTGAAAAATGGAGCCTATGAATGACACATACTCGCCTATCGCGTTTATCTATTGTGATGATCATGTCTGGCAATTAATAATAGATGAACGGCACATTTAACGCCTTTACAATGGTCACGCCCACAGTCGATAGGTAATTATTATTTGACATTTGACTTGTTGTTGTTGTTTTCATGAACTTTGCTATTAATGCCAGCGGCTTTTCATATTTTCCTTCTCATATTTACCACGCAGTCTTCGATTTTCGTTTTATGTCTGCGCTGTGCGCGTTGAATTTTTCCGATTATATTATTTTTATGTGCAGGCGCCGTAAAGTGTGCCATAAAAATGCAATACAGCATCGAGAAAATATGAAATAAATACGAATACTGAGACTTCTCAAAGCAACTCGCTAAAATTGCCGCTGATTGGCTGAAAAGGTCAGTCGAATGGGTAGCTGCCTATAGAGGCTCGAGTTCACTTGTGACCTTTCCGCGGGGCATCATCTGCGACTATGATTGGCAAAATAGTGTAAAATACTACTTATACTACGCCAGCCGATGCGGCGAAGCTGAGAAGGTCGACCTCGACTGAACTGGCAAGGCTGCCCATGAGGATTTCCTACTCTGATGAGATACAAATCAGAAACAGTCTCTAGACTATAATTAAATGATTTGGGTCTGAGAGAAGAAGAGTTTATAATCAGGTCAATAGATCCTTAGTTTGTTATAATCATGATAGACCGACTTCTGGTGATTGAGGTACGTTTATTGGGTCTGATTTCTCTCATCTAATATTTTCGAGCCCAGCAACTTAATGGCCCCTTGCTAACCCTGGCATGTTAGTGTTCATTAGCTGGGCGCAGATTCATTATGCTCCCGCACTCCCTTAGTTTAGAGTAGTTTGGTGGAGGATTAGAGTCGTGTCATGTGCATGCCATTTGGGTTTAACCCTAGGCACTCATCTAATCATTGGGCAACTGCTAAGCTCTTGATGGCTCAAAATCCACAGCAGAACATAACATTTAATGGCGCTGACAGCACCTGGCAATGGGCATATAATTGAAGTGAGCACTGCATCGCATCGCAGCCCAGTTCCGAGTCCCAAGTCCCATTCAGGTCTTTAGTTGTCGCCGACGCCTTCACAATCTACTTAATGTGATTGCTTAACGCGCGTCGCGTCGTCAGAGCCTGTGGCCGAGGGCAGCATTAAAATATCCTGTGACTGAATCTGACTCTGGTGGATACGTAACGAACGCAGAATATAATTATTAAAAGAGGCAACAGAACAGAACAGAAACTAAAAAAAATAATAATAAACCAAAACTTTGCACAAATGGCTAAAAATATCAGCAGCTAACGGCAAACGTTGCGTGCTGCTGACAGGCGAGAGAAAGGCTCTGAGAGGTCCTTTGGTTGCCCTAATGTGGCCCAGTGCTATAATGCTCTAAAACTTTTGACATTTACCGGGGCACGCATACTCTAATACCCAGCACACCTGTGCGTGTGTGTGTTTGTGCTTGTGTGTCTGGCTTCATGTATTTCATTTGGTTTTTTTTTTTATACAACATAATAATGTGGACGCGAACAGTCAGACACTCGTGGGTTGCCCTTATATGGGCAGCTTATGAACAGTAACAAATAAATCGCATTAACGGCAGTTGATAGCTTATGTGATTTGTGCGTGTATCTGGGTAATATGTCAAGAGCGTCGCAAGTAAGTTCCATTGTCTGCTCATTCGAATGCACATAAATAACTAACAATAAATATGTATTCGATTTCCAAACACCAACTGAATACTCTTACAAAGTGATTTCATTTTATAAGGTGTTTTAAATCAGAAAGTTAAATTGTATTAATAAAGTATAATTGTAGGTATTTGTTAAATTCAATTTAATTACTAAGTAACTATTTATATTATTTTCTATTTCTTTGTTTTTTTTTTTTATTTCTCCGTCTTACTGTGTCTTTATCTATTATGAAAATATTTTTAAATGTCTCTAAATAATACACAAATTCTTCATTGTTATTCACTTCGCTTCGCATATTAATAATAATAATAATTTAAAGAAAATTATATTCCACCCAAAGGTCTACGCTAAGAAAGGGTATACGAGGCAAGGACAAATCTTTGAATGATAAACAATCAGGACACACTCGTCGCTCGTTGCCCTGGCAGCGCACTCAATCAAATGCAGGATTGGGGACGTGGCAGACGTGGACGTGTCTGGGGCAGCAAACAAATATACAAAAACGTGCAAATGGCCAGGATTTTATGCGCATTAATTAAAGGTAACTTAGCACAAAGGCAGAACCCAAAGGCTGCCCAGCCTGAGCACGAGCACAAATGAATTATTTAACATGATATTTAAGCTGATTGAGATGAATTATCTCGAAATGAATAGCTGATGGCAGTAAAAGGGGCAGTGGATTGTTGGTCGACCGTGGGATTGTGGCACCATGGGACCATGGCAATTTAAGGCTCAACATGTGGACGGGCCCGAACTGCGCCGGAATCACTTCTTGGCCTGGAATTGCGACGGCCCACAATTAGTAGAGCAGCTGGATGAAAGCCGAGAGTGCAACCAGGCAAAATTACACATAGCCCGAAGGGGACAGCGACATCCAAAGTGCCATTACAAAATCTTGTTGCATACGCCGCGGCGCTATAGCCGCCAGCCAAGCGATTAAGTTGCGCAACTTTTCATATGTGAGCAGAACTTTGCGTGTGCTTGTGTATGCGCGCGTGTGTGTGTGTGTGTGTTGCGTGTGTTGTGGGATGTGGGGGCATAAAGCATGGCTGTGACACTCGCGAACACTTTGGCGCAATTAAAGTTTCGAAATGCCATCGGGACGCGCGTCCCCCAGCAGCAGTAGCTTTTATTTGACTTTCTCTACAATTATGGCGCCGAGAGTTTTTTTTTGCCATTGCCTTTGCCATTTGGTGGCTTAAGAGCCAGCCAAGGAGCGTGGCCGAGTGCTGGCTTTATGGTAGAAAGTTATGCCAGCATGCAGTTAATAGTTTCGCTTTTATGTTTAGTACGACATGCTGATGTCTTTACGATTCCACTTAAAAACTGGCGGAGTGAAAGTAATTTTTTTTGTAAAGAAAATGTTGGTTATAGAACGACAATAAAATATAATATAACAAATAACAAAAAATTATATAATTATAAATGAAACGAATATTAAAAACTTACGTGGCTTCGCTGACTAATGAATCTACCAGGGAGGATGATTTGGGTAGGCTAAAATAAAATACGTGTACAAAATTAAAAAACAAAATAATAAAACAGACAAGAACTAAAAGCTAAAATAAATAAACTAAGAAAAGACAAAATGTTATCCGATTAAATTAATATCTAATCACAAATAAATATTTTTTCGTATAGGGAGAACCAAATGCAAAGTAGGAAATTATATCTTCGTTGTTATTTCTTAAGCAATCTTTAGTGGATTTTCCATTTATTCTGCAGCTCGATGAAAAACACTTTAAATAAATATTTTAAGCTGATTTAAAATTTCTTACTTGCGTTTAATATTAGTGAACTAGCTTTAACTGTATATATAAGAAACAATTTGAGTCCTAGCTAATTGTTTATCTTTTTCAATACTTTTCACCTTGACCTTAAGCGTAATATATCATCGTTTGAATTTTGCCATCATAGTTACCTGAAAAGAGGGGAATTTTTGAATTAATGAAGATTTATATCTTTGCGATGGAAATGTTAAGAAATTAATTAGACATTTTACGTTGAGAAGCCGGCAATTAAGGCCCATGAAAGGATTATCTAATGACCGGAGCGAAACCGAGCCGAACAGAGCCGAGCTGAATCGAATCGACTTGACTCAACCGGACCGTACCGGACCACTTTCCACATGCAACCAACTGAATGAATGCCTTTTAATTAAGTCTCGAGATATGATTAAACGAAAGTGATATTATGTTAAACGGAGCCTCGACATGAAAGCCAGTGAACGGGCCCCTCATTGTTTTCGCACACTACAGAAGTTCAAAGTTCAAACACGCAAGTGAAAAGCAAAAGGTGAAAGGGTACAAGATCCAATAAGACATAAATCTATACGGGCAAGCCGCCGTAAATCAAAATTAATACGAGTCAAGAGAACAAAAGGGAAAGATTGTTTTTGCTCTCGAGAATGGGAAACCATCAACGCGCAATGTACGGGCATTGCAACAATTTGCCATCAAGGACTAGCACATTGTATCTGCTGGTTTGTCCTGTTTTTATAATCAATTGACAGGAATAACGGAATGACAGCGAAAAACAAACACAGAGGGAGAGGGAGAGGCTAAAGTGAGAGAGCGAGAGAGAGAGAGAGACACTCACACAGTGCTGAGGTGAGTATATAAAAGTTGCAGCCGAGCTGGAAATTGAAATGTAAATCGAGCTGACCTTGGCCCAGTGCATGCGGCATGTTGTTGCCTGATGCCCGGGCCCTTAGTCCTGTGATAAAGCATGGAAACCAAACACGAACACGAACGGCTGGCTGCCGTCAAAGGGCAACAAGGCACACACGGATAGTACAAGTTGAGTAAAAAACAAAAAAAAAAAAAAAAAAAAAAAGGCAAAAGAAAATTGCAAGGATATCCAAAATGTATGCAAAATATTGCCTCATGCTGCCGCAAGCCACAGGCCACAAGGAATTTTTATTTAATTAAACGCAGAGTTCAACCAAACTCAATCTCACACATCGTGTGGGAGCCACGTGGCATTCTAACTTGTTGAAGCCACAGGAAGTTTCATGGCGTTGCTTTATAATGCTAATTAAGTATACGCAGCGTACGCGAGCGACGAAGGTTACAACTGAGCGATAGATAATTCAATTAGAATGATGACTTGTCGGGCTACGTGAATACGGTCTTCATGGGCGGAACAGGCCCACAATTCCAATCAGCTAAATAAATAGTCGTAATGAATTTCTAGTTTTAATTGGAGCGTAACCAGCAATGTCAATCAGTTGGATAAACAGCTCAAGTCTCTATAAAAATATATTTTATGTTGTAGGCATTTCAAAATATTTGCAGTGGAAGGAAATTTAGTTCATATTTCTAGTGGAACATACAAAATGAAATTGTACTTCAGTTTCAAGCAGTTCTTTAATGGAGCTCAAGCTGTAAGAAGAGAACTTAATGAGACTCTGTTGCGAGCACTTCAAGGCTTTGCTTGTTATGCAATGTTGACAGGATGACCAGGATAACAGCATAGTTGAAATAGCGTAACCAGGAGACGTCGAGGCAGCGCCGACTTCAAAGTCTCTGACAGGCAGACCCCTTGACCTTTGAGGGGGCCCTGTATTATTTTCATTGGTATGCCAGCACTTGTTCGAAGGGGTCGCTGCTAAACGAGGACTTAGCTGTGTCGGGGTGTTGGCGCATATTTCATTACTCAATTACAAAGCAAACAGTTGGCGGATGCTGCCGGAGCAGTTGCCGCTTGCAATTTTCAATTAACGAGTGAGTGGCAGACATTACAGTCCACAAAGAACTAAAGCCCCAAGCTAAGGTCATATTGCCAGGCGATATGAGCCGTGAGCCATGCGCCATGCGCCATACACCCATGGCAGGGAATACAGAAGAGGTCGATAATCAACAGAGGTGAGAGGCAGCAGAATAACATCTTAATGAAGGATGCAGCCCCTGAAATAATGCAAACCGATTAAAACCGCACATTGACGTGACTCAAAGCCTCAAGTATTTAATTAAGAAATCATTTTCCATTGACATGTCAAAGGGCACAAGGCTGTTCTCGACACTCACTCGTGTCTGCATTCACATATTTTAATTGGTTACGAAATGAGAGTCGAAATAAATCAAATTCTATTCGAAATCAAGCCAAAGCAACGGCTGCTAAATTAAGTGCAAATGCAATGCAATGTATGTAAATAAATTAAATTGAGGCATGATTGATTAGGCATAAAGAGATTGAAGTACCATTAAAAAGATATTGCGAATAAGGATAAATAAGTCATTTAAAATATTGTATATGATCATATATATTTTTATCGAAAGATTCTTTATATAATATAGTAGTTAAATGTACTTTTATAATAATTATTTATATAAGATTTGTAAGTATTACTATTAATTTATTTTTACAGCAACGAGTTTTTTGTTTTCATTTAAAGAAATAGTATTGCATTACGAAACGTCAATAATAAAAATCAAAATAATAATAATAATAATAATAAAAAAAAATACAAAATTAAGATTGTTTATATAATATAGTAACTAAATGTAATTTTGTAATAATTATTTATATAGGATTTGTATTTGTATAATTATTAATTATTAATTTATTTTTACAGCAACGAGTAAAAGAAATAAAAATAATAACAAATAATAAAAAAATTATAAAATTAATAATATTTAAAAATATTATTTTAAAATAATTAATTAATTAATAATTATGTATATTAAGCTTACATATTTTATTAATTATAAAGTTAATTTTAACTTTAAAAAATTAATAGAATTCGTTTGGTACGTTTAACATATTTTAATGAGATTAAAAATTAAATAAATTTCAATTCAATTTAAAAATGCATTAAATTTTATGCAAATTGAATTAACATAAATTTCTAAAAATTACTTTCAATTAGTGTCAAGAGAGAAAAGTTAGAGAAATTTGTGTTTGTACAGAAATATGAACTTGACGATATTAAGTGAACAAGTAAACCGGATTAAGAGCACATACATATAGTTATTAACGTATGACTTGAGTATTTCGTTTCATCTTTAATGCCTATTTAAGCTTGGAGAGTTCTTTGGAAGGGCAGAGCTGCCACGCAGTTGGATATTTATATAAAAGTTTGAGAGCAATGTCAACATCTTGTCACTTTCTTTATGAGTTAAGATGTTGGCCACCGCTCCCCGGGTGTTCATAAAATAAGGATGCTGCCAAGCAGGAAGCGGCGGCTGCTTTGTTTGGGAAAGCAAACGGCACCCGCGTCCCCCATAAGCCGGCAGGATGTTGCCTGGGGCGGAAATTGTATTGGCCATAAAATGTTTGGTGGCTTTTGAGGCACAGACACAGACACAGACACAGACACGGACAGACGGATTCAAGGAGTTGCTCCGAGCTGGAAGCTACGACAGCTATTTTTAGATTAAGCCAAAGGTCGTGCTGGCTCTGGCACATGGAGCAGCCCCGCCAGCATATTTTTGGGCTGCGCATGAAAATTTAATAAGTTTGCCCAAAATATATATCGACAAAGGTTTGCATTTACTTGATGGCTTGTCAAGTGCACTAAAGCAGGCAGCCCCTAGTGCTAGATCGTTCACTAATAATTTAAGCGCTTGTCAGTTAAATAGTTTGTGCTGTTTGTGCAGCTCAGCACGCGTAACTAGCCTCAGGTGACTCAGCCGAACCGAAAAGCTGATGTACTTAAGAGTCGGAGTCAAGTCAAGTCAGTCTGCGCACAGACTGAAACTCAATCATGGCAGTAAAATCGATTCAATTATTTAAGATGTCCTGAGTTATTAAATATTGAGTAAAACATTTAATATTAAATTAAAAATAGTTATTACTTGATGGGAAAGTGTAAAAAAAAGCGATACAGTAAATGCCATAGCATATTTTCTCAGATTTATTTTTCGAATTTGAAGTGGGTCTAAAGCACGAAAACCTAAGGGTCAGTAAACAGCAACACTTTATGAAATGAGATGGTCATTAAAAGTTGAAAGCGGACAACAGCCAAAAGGGTTGCTAAATATTGATAACATAACAATTAGATTAAACGACGACTAAAGTGGGGCTAAGGAGTTGCTCTGTCAAACCACAAAAGCGAAATTGAGATGCAGTGAGGAAAACCTTAAATTGCAAATTGAGTGGGCGAGAAACAAGGGAAAATGTTGCGACATAGCCACAAGGTGTTGGCTCTGGCTCCAGCTCTGGTTCCCTGGGCTGCTTCTGTTGTTGACAGAATTAATTGCGCACGTTAGCGACGGGCGTACAACACAAAATTAAATTGCAAAACGACGTGCCAGCAATAGCAGCAGCAGGAGCAGCAGCAGCAGCAGGAACCCGTGGCAGTAGCAAGAGCAAGCACGTCAGCCACTGTGGTCCTTGTTGCCGCTGGCATCTAGCAACGGAATTGAGTTAGGCGCTGTTTTTCATTCCAACTATAAACACATTTGCAAGGCCAATAGACGCTGCGCAGTTGTGGCCGCGCAATTGCGTTATATCGCCATACAAAGCCTGTCCACGAGGCATGCCAGCAAAATTGCGTATACGCCGCTTATGACCAAAGCAATATTTTTGAAATTTAACTTGGAAGACTTTAAGAAATTTCATTCTTACGTGATATAGTTAAACCGAAAAGCCAATGCCAAGTCAAGACATGATTAATCACCGGCAATATTTATTCTCTTCAGAGTTAAAAGCTTTAAGATAGTGACTTAATAGAATACATATTGCTTAGTCGACTGTTTGTTACTTTAATTCTTTTGCATCTGTTAAGGCTCTGGTCATGCGGATGAAGCTCTATTTGTACAGTCGCTGCTTATCCTCTATTAAAGCAGATTCAGGGCCCCTAAAAAGCTGCCAAAATGAAATGACCAACGTTTACGCTTCAGGCTGTGAATTTTTGGGATGACCTTTTCATTCAAACACAGCAAATATAAGCACACACAGACATACACCCATCCACACACACACACACACAGACACACACACATGAGCAACAGAGACTGACTTTTGAAAGCAGTCAGCAGCTATTAACGTTATGCAAATAGAACTAAGAGCAGCCCAAGCCCCAATCCAGAATCCAAAGCCAAACCCAAACCCACACCCGAACCCTCCGCCATCGACATCAACCTAGGGTTGCGGGCAATTTGAAAATTTTTAGTAAGTGCGCGCTTATCAAACGCGTTTTAGCATTTTATAGAGCGTGCGAGTTTTATGTTCATTTGACTGGCTCGCCAAATGGATGTGGCAACGGAATGGGGCATAACAGAATGCCAAATTAAAAGCTGCATAACAATGATGACATTATGATACCCTGTATAAATACAGCGCATATTTGTGAATATTTGTACTTAAAAATTATATAAAGAGGAGAAATCTGTATACCTAGAAAACTTTTTGCACATCTTCCAGTTGAATAGCAAAGTCAGAGGCAAATTGATGTGAATTTATAAATAAGACTTGATTGCAGGGTATCTAAATGTTAGCACTTTTTACTGACTAAATCCCTGCAAATATTAAATGTTCTCTGCTCGGGGTTCATTTCGCCAAGCGGAACTTCATAGTTGAGTAAACAAGAAAACAGAAATGAGATATCAGAAAATATTTTCTTTTTACACATTTGTGTAGAAATGCTATGAATGATATTACACTCAAATTATATATATAAATAAATAGAAAAAAAAAACTAACTGATATGAATGTTGTATATGGGAACTATTTAAAATTTCCTTTCGTTTTTTTCTTCTGACACAAATTTGCTAAAAAGAACATTATATACATTTGCCGTGAGTTCAGTTTATAAATCAGTTTCATAAATTTATATTCCGCAGCTTATAGAACATTTCTGTTATCATTATATAGAATCTTGCTGAACTTTTTCTATAAAGTTGACTTCCAGCAATTTTTTTCGCAAACTTTTGCCGTATCTCAGCGTGAAACTTAAATAAAATGAATTTTTTGTTGTTGTCACAGTGGAACCTGAAAAGTGCCGTAGGAAAATCAGAAGAAAAAAAAAAACAACACGCAGACGTAGCGCTTTTACGTTACGGCGTAATTTGCTATTTTGTAGCATTTTGGTAGCCTGAAGACATAACAATTTTTATGTGTGTGCGTGCATTGTCTCAACACACACACGCACACACACACAGGCACATTCTCCCAGCTAGTTCGTAGCGCCCCCTTTTCACATCATTTGTTGGCATTACTTTGGCTGTCACTTCCGCCGTGCGTTAATATTTATGTCTTGATACGACCCGTCTTAGTCTACGCTCTCAGTTGTATCGCTCCTTCCGTACTGCCAACTACATAGTTCATATATATATGTATATCTAAATATATATGTAAGCCTTTCTATGTATGTGCAATGTGCGTAACTTTTGCCAGTTTTTCCGTTTCCTATACTCGTCGTCACTTCCGTGCACTTTGCCCTTTGTTCCCTTCTACACATTTATCTTTATTTTCCCCAGCGCCAGCAGCAAGACAACGGGATACTTTAGCATATGTTTACACAGCATCCGCCATATGCTCGGACGGACCCAATCAAATTCGTTTAGTGCTGCAAATCAAATCACTTAGAGCCATAAAAAACGAAAAGATTCAATTGTATTCAAACTAGTTAAGGAAACGTGGGCCTATCAGTATAAAAAGAAATTGAATGAAAGCATATGCGACCATAAGCAATATGAAATACAGATAGGTTAATACTTTTACATATTTGTTAAAAAATACATATTGTCTCTGCTCAGGCTGCTAATTAATTACAGAGCAAATGATAAGTAAATTTCCATTATTCCAATATTAATTGCTTTCACAACAATTATAATTATAATTTTGCAGCTGCTACATAGCAGGATTTTAAGCAGAAGAGGCAATTTAAGGGAAATTAAACATAATATATGTATGAGACAGTTTTTAATATGTATAAAATATATTTATGCATTTCAGTTGAAAGTATACTTGAACAAATTTTAAGTCTTTTGATTTGAAAACTCTTAGCTGCTTTGTAGTTGAAAATATGTTAATTGATTTGATAGTTCCTAAAAGCAAACTTAGTCTAAATAGGTTTCTTATGCTTAGGAAATACACTAAACTGAAAGAACTTTTCTTCGACCATTACGCTCACACATTTTTTCACAATTTCCAATGCAGCTAATTAATGCTGAATGCCATTTTAAGGGATTACACTTAATCGATTATATTATTTCTTTTTTATATCCTGCATGTGCCATAAAAGCGGCTGCCAAACGCTGCCAATCGGCCGTCAATTTGATTTAGCCAAGTTGTACAACTGTTGTGCAGTAACAAAATGAGGCTAAGTGCAGGTCAGAAAAATGGTGTCTATAAAATTGAAACGATAAACGATAAAATTGATTGAACATTGAACGTTCGAGACCATTGCGCATGTGGGCTATTGGCCGACGAATAAGTCTTTAAGAATGGGCAGCAATGCAGGGCTATAAAAGTATACAAATGTGCTCCAATTAGTAGAAGTGTTTAATACAAATATAAATTTCAGAGCAAGAATCAAATTGAATTTCACGTATGGGAAATATGGCAAGTTAAAATTGAAAAGCTAAGTTATTGCATGTAAGGGTTTCATTTTTGGTCAAAACCGCATTCAATATTTATGCCGCATACTTTGCGACGCGTCCTTTGGCTGGGTTGGCAATTATCCTGTGAATTATAGAGAGGCGGACGACACAGAAAAAAATACAAGACTGCCTACAATTTCTACCCCCCTCTTCACACTTGACACCCAAAATATTGGCACGTTAATATGGCTCACATAGCGAACGCCCACGCCACCCTGTGTTCTGCTGTCCAGCTGTCCAGTGTCCTGCGGTGCTGCTTGGCATAAAATTTTAATATCGTCCTTAAATTTAAATAGCCTCAAGTTGTCGGTGGCCTTTGCGTTTGATTTGCCAGCATTTCAATTCAGCACAGTGTATTTTATTTTATTTTTATTTGCCTGCCAGCCAACTGTCTTTCGGGGGCGGACATAAATTCTTAGCCTTGCGCCGTTGCTCTATTTATTTATTTATACATTTATTTTGAGGCCGGCGCTTTGATTTGATTGTGCACTGCAGTGAGCTGAAGATGCCCCAGCACAGCTAGCCATCGTAGCAATGTAGGCTATGAAAAGTGCATAAAAGCCTTGAATTTGTTGACGGATCAACATGTAACATACATATGTATGTATGTATATGTGAGAATAGCATATTGTGCGCACGTAGATGCATTACATATGCCTACATGCGACATTTTCATCTGCCTTCTTAATGAGCCATTGCTCAAGTGGGTAGGCAAGCGATAAAGTTACAATACTATTTTACCAACTAAATAGAAATATAATTTGAAAAAATAATAATAATTGTTTAGTCAGGTGTCTTTATTTCATTTCTGTTGGTCCCTAATTTATATATATTAAACGATTACTACTAAAAATCATTTACTTTCGATTGTGAATATGATCGGTTGATATTGAACATATTGCTAGACTTATACTTATACAAACGGTGAATATGACTTCTAATTTATGTTTAGAGGAGGTCAATCATAAAATACTTTACATTACTAGAGGTTAAGCGACCCAGAAGCTTGCCCAATGAATAAATTGTTTATTTTTATTAGTTCTTACAAGAGTAAATATAGGCTGTAGCGAACATGAGTAAATATACCAAAATCCAAGTAGAGAGGAGAACACAAAACCAATATAGTCTCCCTTCTTCTCTCATAAAGAAGTAATAAATGGAATATACAATTTGATGCCTCTACAAACCTATATTGGCATATGCTAGCCTTCTGAATCTCAAATAAAAATTGTGCGTAGGTATTTTTGATTGGCTATTGAATGTTGGTAAGCAATCCGAACCAAATTTCAAATTGAGTCAATGCAAATATTTACCAGCCTTATTTTTCATGATAACCCAAAATAAACTCGGCTTGCTGTTGCTCGTCTTGTTCTTTGTTGTTTGTTGTTTGTGAGGCAATCAAAAGTTTTCAAAAACTTGGCACACACATACATGCATACACACGTAGATATTTGTGTGTGCATAAGCATAAATTAATAAAAGGCTGTGACAAAGAGAATTCTTAAAATAACATAGCCTAGTTTAAGTCTGGCCCTTCGTCCTGCTTATTTGCGGAGCAATTTGAGCACTAGTTTAGTTTTCATTGTTTTTGTTGGCATCATTTCGAAATACGCAGCAAGCAGTCGCAATGGCAACAACAACAACAGGAACTACAGCAACAGCAACATCAAATGCAAGGGCATTCACACACACCATCACACACATACACACACACACGCACACGAACACACACAGACACACGCAGTCACAGAGAGCAACTGCAAATAGTGTAAATGTCCTTGAAAGCGCGCAAATGGCAAAGCCAACAGCGTTGGCCCTGGCGACGCGAATACAGGTGAAGGCTGTGCAGGACGAAAATCGGGGCCAGCCTGCTATCATGCTCGAAATCCTTTTGTGCCTCAAATTCTAATAAATAGTGAAGATATTTCCAATATGGAACACATATAAATATAAATATAAATATAAATATAAATATAAATGTAAATATAAATATAAATATAAATATAAATATAAATATAAATATAAATATAAATATAAATATAAATATAAATATAAATATAAATATAAATATAAATATAAATATAAATATAAATATAAATATAAATATAAATATAAATATAAATATAAATATAAATATAAATATAAATATAAATATAAATATAAATATAAATATAAATATAAATATAAATATAAATATAAATATAAATATAAATATAAATATAAATATAAATATAAATATAAATATAAATATAAATATAAATATAAATATAAATATAAATATAAATATAAATATAAATATAAATATAAATATAAATATAAATATAAATATAAATATAAATATAAATAATAAAATTATATATCTTCAGAGGAAATTCTTAAATAAGTTAAACACTTCTCTGCAGCTTCTTGAAACAATATAACTAAAATTAAATTAAAAGAAAATTTGCAGACTTAAAATCTTGTTAACAGCTGTTAAATATTTTGATGGAGATTTCAATTTTCTGTAAAATAAAAAAAAATAAAATAAAATGCTTAGGCGACAAATGAGAACAAGCGAAACGAATTTAAAGTTTTTAAAAAGTTAAATAAAAAGTTAGAGACTTAAGTTTTAAACTTGCTAATTTACACTCTGAATGAGCTTTTTTATGATTTAATTCTCATGAACTGTTATTTGTCAACTGTTATTTGGGACAAATATGTAACTTTGCTTTCATACGGCATTTTAATGAGCCGTATTTATGCATGGCAGCCAAAATTGAATAAATTAATTCAACGAAAATTATAGAGATTTAACGTTGATTGCTATTTTGGGGGGCGTCTGATTCTCAAATACCAGGCCACGTTCACTGAATGCACAATTATTAAATAGGCTGGCAAAAGGCAAACAAGAACAACGGCAGCGAGCAGCAGTCGAGGATGGCAAGGATAGCGTCCTCTGTTCCATTATTGGTGGGGGCATATCACATGTGCACATTTCGTTTTGTTTTACAGACGCAACAGAGCAAAGGAGAGCGACCCAATCTTTAACTTTCTCTCTCTCGCTCTCTCGCACACAGTATCTCTCTCTCGGCCTCTGTTGCCGCTCTCTTTGGTATCGATCCGTGCAAAACATGCAAAAGTCAACTGGAAACTGGAAAGCAACCACCAGAATCCTGTCCTGCTGCTGGGCTGCTCACCATGGAGCAAATGTCTCTGACATTGGTGACAGGATTTCGGTTTTTGCGTTACTCAAAGGAGAAAAACACTGAATGGCAACGACAGCGAGTGAGTGGGTGGGCAGCATGACTCAACATTTTGTGGTTATGCATAAGCCACGTACACGTGCAATTTGTGAGGAGTGCGAAACAATGCGGAAAAAGGAGCGTGTAGTCCGTGTAGTCCGCGACAGCGCCGTCACACAACTTGTCAATGTCAGTTGATAGTGAAAGGCAGCAGCGGGAATACTACAAAATGGGCAGACTTGGAGACGCACTTCAAAGTATGGCAGCAGCTGTTGGCAGCTGGCAAAGGCTGCTCACGGGACGTGCCCAGAATTGGCTTGCCACAAACACACATACACACACACAGTCGCACACACGAACATACACACAATTAAATATTAATGTGCCAAATTAAGTGAAAAATGGTATTTGACGGTCTATGGTTTGGTGGGAATTTCGGGAAATGCGTTGAGCATAGCTCACAAAAGCTCCGACGTTTTGGCTTTCGATTGTCCAAAGGATTAGGCAGCAACATTTGGCATTAACAGCATGTCAGTTGGGCTTAAATTGTCTAAGGACATGGCATAAAATAAAATTGATGACGATTGTAAAAACTTTTCGAGATGGTAGAAAGAAAAGGGTAACTATAAGCAGTAGCTAAATGTCTTTAATGTTTTTTTATTGAATATAAAAATTTCATTATTTCAAGTGAGAAACAGCCCCTCTCTGTTTTGAAAAATATAAACAATATTGTAAGAGATGAATAGAAATTCGAAGCGCTTTAAATTTGTTAAGGTTAATATTCAGATTTTTATTATTTGCTAGCTTGACAGAAGGAGGATAAGTTGAGCGTCCTGCTTACAATATGTCCAGGTCTAAGATACGCATATTAATAGCTATATAATATATATAATTCTACGCCTACAATTCAAATGCAAGTTTTTTCTTTATTAAGCAGCCTAAAGTCAATTAGTTCCCTTTAATAACAAAATAACGAGATTAATTTAGAAATGTGGTCCATTGGGAATCGCTTACTTCACAAAAATGAAACTTTTCATGGCATTGAAAATGTTGATTTGTATTTCTTGAATAAAAATTCACAGATCCCGAGAGAGATTTACATCTTGCTAGTTTCTTCTGAGCATCCAATAAATGTATCCCTTCAGATATGCTCGAATTAGGAAACACAATCAGTTGGCATTTAGAGCCATCACAATTGAGGAATCTAACAATAAATCAACTTCTATCACGATACGACTTATATATATGCATGTATAAGAAAATTATCAGCTATTCGTTTGCAGTTAAAGCAATTATGTTCAGTCACGGAAGGCAAAGTGCAATGAAATATGCAAGAGCAAAGTCCAACAAGGAAATATGGCTGAGCCAGGGTAATCGAGCAGCCAGAAGGATTGGCCAAATGCTAAAAGCTAGAAACTGCAAGGTCGATTCGGCACGCCATAAAAAGCAAAGGAAAGGAAAACGTCGCAAGTGGGTCTCGGGTTGGAGGCATAGAGCGAAGCGACGCTGGTGTGAAATGCCAATATGTTATAGAATTTCAAGGCATGTGCAGCTTTCAGATAACGGGAATTGGCCTTGAGTGGCAACTGCCAAGAGATAAACACACATAAAACTCTTATCGGTTGTGGAAAGTGGCAAGAGAGCAGAACATTTTGTCATTTTGATCGAGCCATTGCAAGTTGACTTACCTTTTGGCACCCTCCTCGCCTTCGAGCAGTTGCTCGCCGCCGGCAGCGGCTGCAGCATCCTGTTCCGCTGATGTGGTAACTGCCTCCGCAGTTGATGTGGTTGCAGCGCCAGCGGCAGCATCGCCTGTGGGCACTGGGACATCCTCATCGCCAGCGCCGCCCTTGACTGCGCCCACCAGCGAGGTGAATTGATTTGTTAAACCCGAAAACATGTTTGGTTTTATTGCTCTGTTCTGTTTTGTGTGCGTTTAGCCAGCGAAGCGCTCGAAAGGATTAGCCTAGCGTCCTCGTGTATACACAAAACGAATGCCACACACAGCCGAAATCGAAGACGTTGAAGCCGAAGCCGAAGCCAAAGCCGAAGTCGAAGTGACGAAGGCTCAGAAAGCAGAAACGTGCAAACGTCCGCAAAGTGGGCGCCTCGTTAGTGGGTGGTGTTGATACTTTTTGTACACTCTCTTTGTGGCTCTCTCGCTCTTTCTTTCTCTGTCTATCACTCTCTTGCAGGCTGCCCTTTGCTCAATTCAATTGGCTCTCTGGTCGTGGTCTGCAAACGTCGCTGCTCTGTCTCGCAGCTACTTTGTCTCCTTCCTTCGTTTAACTTTTATTACACTTGGCAGGAATTTTGTAATAGGTTTTTCTTTAGCATCAATGTAGTTTCACTTTCAATGGGTAAGTTATGTAAATTTTTTATTCTTTTACAGTTAATTTTGTTAGCACGCTGCAAATTGAATAATGAGAAATAATAGAAATTAACTAGAATGCGAATTGAACATTTGCCAGAAGCGAGGAAAATCAATAAATAGGCAAATTAATTGCAACTGATTATTGTACACTAGGCTTTAACTGTCAAATGATTGGCACTGTGAAAATGTCGCGTTTAATCGATATTTGTTTACGCTTCACGCCTTCGACTTTTTGCTATATAACGCAACGTTCTAAATTACCACTTCATTGAGTTTGTTTTTTAACTGTTGTCTGCTTTGTAGAGCGAGCAAAACTCGAATTTTCGCCTGCCTGTCTCGAAGGTCCTCTGAAAACTGACTGAACAGCGGAATTTTCTTTGCACTAATACCGTTGTCTGGCGCGTACTCTCTTCCCCTTTCTCGCGCTCTCCCTCTCTCGCATGCAGAAATGTTAGAGCTCCTAGAACGATGCTCCAAAAGACACCTTCTCTGTGGAAAATCGTCGTCGTCGTTGCCGTCGCCGTTGCTGGTGGTTGATTCCCTCGTTTGCTTTGTGCTGGAATTCCTGTGTATTTTCGCGCATGTGCCAGCTGTTTTGCGTCGTTAACGTTTAGGCTTGTTAGACTGCGACAATTAAACAAACAATCGACACGTCTGAATGTACACATAAAAAACCATATACTCAGAGACAACAATACATCTGCGTAGAATTGAATTTTTATCTTTTCTTTGTATGCACTCCAGTGCTGCCAATCACCAGCTGTTCCACGCAGCCAACTTAGCCATAAGCCATAAGACAGGGTTGTCATCTCAACACAAACAGCTGATTACAAACTTTTGAAATGTGCAAAATAATTATTTCGTATATTTACAAGCGAAAAACATTATATGGACAACTACTTAAAATCTAATTAAACTAAATCTCGCGTCATTTTGAGGTAGAAAACACAACAATTATTTAACGTCTTTGCCTTGCTCTGCTTTGCGGCGCTTCCTCCGCCTCCTGTTCACCTCTTGTCTTCTGATGCTGTTGCTGTGCCTTAAGTTCCTGGTCCAGGCGCTCCTTGGCACGGAAGACTTTAGATTGTAAATAAAATGAGCCGCCCTTTGCTCGATCATTGACGTTAAACAGATGCTCAAAGTTTTTATTGATGCTCTCCACGCTCTTATGGTCGTCGATGTTTAAGATTTGTTTGGCCTCCTCCAGCGTCATACCTATTGCCAATGTGATTGATTAGTCAACAACTTCACAATTTTATTATTTAATAGCTGCAGCCACCTGTACGCAAATTTGATTCAGCACTCTGATCTCCTTTCCGACCGCCACCGGCGCGTTTAGCAGCTTCTTGCGATGCGGCTATTTCTTGCTTCAATGCCTTTGCAAAAGCACGTCCAATAGCCTGGCCACCCAGTACAATAATTTGAGCGATATACTTCGCCATGTATGCTTCGGTTGGACTAATTTTTCGGTAAAAATCGTACTTGAATTTAGTTGTACACTTAAAAAAATAGGCTCAAATCAATTTATGTGCTTGACATTATACAACGTATCTAACCTACAAGCAGACTAGGCACGCAGAGCAAGCCACACACAGCTGTTCACAGAGTGATGGGCAGCACTAGTGATGAGTGTGACCGTTTGCTATAATTATGATTTAAATATTTCTGCGGATTGGAGCTATCGATAGTCTGTCGGTAAAAGTTCCTCGATAGCATTTATTCTAAATTTAAATTGTTTAAAATTTGCATTAGGTTTCCAAAAAATTGTAATTTAACCAAATGGCTAAATCAAGAAAGCTGCAGTGGCAAAGGGACTTTAGTCACTTTGCCCACCAGCATCGCTGTGACCAGAAGAAAGTTAAGCATCTAGTCCACCAGATTCACAGGTTAATTTGCAAGCACACCGACACAAAATATAATATTGCTTTGGAGAGCCTGAAACATGAGGAGAAGATAAAGAAAATGTATGACGTGCGCCAGAAAGTAGAAAATATACTGTCTTCATCGGAAGTAAAGCTGAGCGCCAAGAATAATGCAAAGCCACGCAAATTGCACTCCACGCTGCCCATTGTCAATTCGCTATTGGATCGAATCAGACTAGTGGAGCTTCTGGGTGAGCTGCCAACATTTTCGGAAAACGTACATCAGCGGATGCAACATTTGCAGAGCTTGCATGGAAGCAGCTTGAAGCGGTTGGCCAG
Organism: Drosophila mulleri; assembly: GCA_035047565.1. Classification (NCBI taxonomy): domain Eukaryota; kingdom Metazoa; phylum Arthropoda; class Insecta; order Diptera; family Drosophilidae; genus Drosophila; species Drosophila mulleri. The sequence goes on along the minus strand of JAWNPK010000040.1, from coordinate 5,575,051 downwards.
ATACAAGCATGAACTGAATCATATCAATTGGGAGACACGCCAAGTTATCAACGACATAAAAGATTTGTGGAAGATCTTGGATTATTTAAGAAACAGCCGAGGAAGAAAGTGGAAAATCATGCCCTCTCTTGTGAGTAATTGGCTGGAGCGCCTATGCAACTTCGATGTGAAGTCCACAATTGACACGTCAAACAAGCAGGAGAACCACAAAATGGACGTGCGCTCGCCATATATATTGAGGAACGTGCCGAGAATCATGCCAAACATTTACAATTATCTGCAGAATTAAGGGATTATATAAAATAATTTATTATGCAAGAATTAGTCTAGAAGGCGCGCTACTTAAATGCTAGCAAATGCTCTATGGGCCTAGGCTAATCCTCTCCAGCCATATGTACAATCTGCAGTAATCTTAAGTAAGTATTTACAGTAACGAGCTACAATCATTATCAGCTAATAATTTGTGTTTGCATTCATTGTTTAGAACATCTTAGCTCATATGGCCTGCCTCTTTGCTTTAACGCTCCAGCGTCCGTGCGCCTCAACAGAAACCCGGATTGGTGTGCTCGATGATGCAGCGTTTGCAGTACTTCTTGACCGCCCGATAGCCCTCGATGGATATCTGGCAGTCCTGTATGTTCAACTGCTGCAGGCCGCGACAATAGTAGGCAATGCATTGAACGCCACGATCCGTTATCATATCACAATTGCGTAGGCTGAGCTTCTTCAGGTTTGGGCAGCTCTCGGCAAGGGCGCGCAGACCCGCATCGCTAACATCGCACTTGCCTATGTCGAGGGCACGCAGGCGGGGGCAGGAGCGAGCCAGTACTGTAATGGAGTCGTCGCTGACTGCCTCGCAGCCGCGCGCATTCAAATAGCGCAGCTTGTAGCAGCGCCGAGCGATGACCTTCAGGCCAGCATCCGAGACGCGTTCACACTTGGCCACAGAGAGATAGCGCAAGGCGGCGCCCAGCTTGGCCAGCTCATACAGGCCGAAGTCCGTGATATTGACGCAATCCGAGACGCTCAGCTCCTTCAGCGAAACACAAAAGCTTGGCACAAACTTCAGACCCGCATCTGTCATGGACATGGGAGTGGCGTAAGTTAATTTAGTTCAGTATGATTACAGCTCTAGAAGCTTACCTGTAATTTGAATGCAGCGGCGCAGATATAAATACACCAGCTGCGGACAGTTCTTGACCACAATTTTGAGGCCCATGTCATCGATGGCCATGCAATCGGTTAGGTCCAGATATTGTAGGAGCAAGCGTCGTGGTGGCTCCACATGGGGATTTGGACTGATGCTGCTCACTTGACTGCAGCCTACGAGCGAAAAGGTAATCATTTATATGAGTTTCACTCTTGCACTCGGAAATAACAATTGCCAACTTACCTGTCACATCCAGATGCTGTAGATTGCTGCATTTGGTGAGCGCTTCGACCAGCGCCTGATTGGAGACGCCGACACAGGTCTGCAGCTGCAGATGCGTTAGCTCTGGACAGCGACGCGTCAGCAGCTGCAGACCTTTGTCTGAGATGCGGCAGCCATCGGCAAGCATGACGCGCTCTACCTCTGGGCAGGCGCCATTGCAGCTCTGTCCGCACAGCTGGCGGAAGATCATCTTCAGCGTCTTGTCTCCATTGAGATGCTCGCCGCGTAGCGTGATGCACTTCCAGAGCACAGGACGCCAGGCGAGCTGCTCGAACCGGCGACAGACGCGCGCCACATTGCACAGCTCGCAGCTATCGAGCCAGCTGAAAATGCGCACAACGGCCTCGTCGGGCAGGCGGTCAAAGAAGGGGCCACAGCGATACGGACCCTTCCTGTTCCAAGGCGGTGGTCCGATTGCTGTGCCGTTAACCGTACCGTTGCTGCTGTTGGTCAATCCTCGGCGCGGAGTTGTGGTTGGCGTGCTGCTGGCAATGACACCGCCGCCCACAACGTTTGGGCTGCTATTCTTTGAATTGCTGTTTACCACAATGCCCGCCGTGCTGCTCGGATGGTGGCCAGTAGGCGATGGCGACACCAGTGTGGCATAGCCTTGGTCCAGGCTGGGCGAAAAGCGACCCATATTGCACAGTCCATCGGAGAGGCTTTGCACTTTGGTGTGATGATGGTCCAGTTGGAAGGCATTGGCGGGCGAATTTGTGCTGCGATTCAGCAGATAGCGATCCGAGCCGCTCGTCTCGCTGGGACTGGAGTTGCGCGGATGATGCAGACGTTCTATAATGATAGAAACAATATATTAAAACTCTGGATTGATAATGATGATGATAATAGCCGTAAACCAAAGGAATATACATATATCATGTAAATGAACATTAACTACTCAAATTGCAATAGTAAATTATAATGCATCAACTAATTAATACATTTTATAACTACTTTCAGTTGTTATCTCTCTCACCTGGTAATCGCTCGTTGCCACTCCCGCTGCTGTAGTCCTCCAGGTAGTAGCGCTCGTTTTGGTACTGACTCGCCTCGGCACCCAGCGGCAGAGCTCGTAATGCATTGCCCAGATACAGGGACTCCATCTTCTTGTCCAGCAGATATTGGGCACTGCTGTTGCCATTGCTCAGCACCGTGGGTACGCTGCAGCGGCCGCCTTGGGCTTGGCCACGCCTTCTGCTGCCGCCACCGCCGCCGCCCACATTGTTGTCGCTGGAGTCTTCGGTATCGGCGCTGTTGCCATGCAGCCAGTCCAACGTCAGAAAGTTGCGCGGCTGTGGCACTGGAGCTATGGATCTGGTTGCTGGTGCGGGCAACGTTTGCAGCTCCGGCGACTTCTTCAGCTGCGCATGCCTGCCCACAGAGGCGGTGGAGTGAGTGCCATAGCTGGACGACGACTGCTCCTGTCGCGTGTGCCGGCCACGCAGCTCGAATGTGGCCGCCTTCTGCTGCACCATATGCAGCACGGCTGCCGTCGTGGCCGTCGTCGCTGGCGTCTGCTGGTCGCTGTGCGGCGTGGAGCTGCGCGAGCCCCGTGGATAGAGGTCGGCGCTGGCAGCGGTATCCAGGGTTGGCGACTTTCGCGACATCTTATAGGCTTGCGGATCCAGCGGGCTGGAGCTCAAAGGATGCGGATGATGGTAATGCGCCGCCGCCAATTGATCTCGCACCGCATTGCTGGTCCGTCCAAGCGACGCCAGTGGACACTCCAGATCTGTGGCACGTCGTGTGCCCGTCTTGTGTGACATTATGTTATTTTATTATTATCTTATTAATTTTATTTTATACTGTGAACTTCGCTTTGGAGCTGAAAGTCTGCAAGGATAAAGAAATATGAAATTATTTAATTTATTTACATAAAATAATACTTGTTTTAAGTAACAATGTCATTAAAATGATTCAAATGTGAATATCTTGCTTAGATATATTGAAAAAAAAACTCAACTATTTCAAATGATAATATATAGAAAAGAAAGAAAATGAAGGTGCAAAGCATATGGGCGATAAAAACAGTGAGTGTTAGTAAAATAAAACACTTGTAAATATTTTGAATATATTATATATCACTTATTTACAGAATCTAGAAGAATTTCAAACTTAAATATGTTTATTGATACACAATATTAAGACAAATATTAAGCTAGTTTGCAAAGCATTTGCAAATGAAATTGCCTTGAAGTTTTTGCTTATTCTGCAAACAGTTTATCAACGGTTGAATTATTACTTTATTTATTTTTCAAATCAATGAAAATAAATGAAATACCTAAAATTAATGTAAAGGTATTTTTCATATTATCGACAAACATTCTATCAAGTAGACAATCTTTTTAATCAGTAATTATTGCGAAGAGCTTAAAAAACAAAAACAACATTTATGCACAAGCCAAAGATTCGAACCCGGATTCTCATTTGTTGACGAGGCCGAAAATACAAAAATAAATAAATATTTATTAATTGCGCACGTTAACTAATGTTAAAGAATTTGTACACCATTTGTCATTTAAAAGTGAATTTAACAAATATTTCATTGACGAGCAAACATCATAAAAATCATTAAGATCGATTTAGTATTATATAAAATATGTTAACTTTGAGTTAATTTTGCGGTAGTCAAAACAAAGAATAATCAGTTGAAGATCAAGCATTATTTTGTTAAAAAAATTAGTCAAATAAACAGATAATATCAGTTCACATAAGAGACTGCAAGTTAAAAAAAAAAAAAAACCTTGGGTCGTCGATTTAAAAAGTTGTCAGAGAATTTTTTTGTAGTGATTCAGTGAGTCCAAAGCTCGATGTATTCCATATAATTGTTTGTATTTATTAAAGTAGAGTATTGAAATAATTATGAAAAAAGAAGCAATTATAAAACTAGGCCTTGAAATTAATTAATAAGATATTGATTTTTAAGAATCAACAAATGTGAAGTTTTATTATTCAATTTCAATTTGAAATTTAATTGTACGTGAATCATCTCTGTGCATTGGCTACAGAAGCAGAATGGAATGTGGGTTAACAAAAAACAAAAAACAAAAATTAAAAACAAAACTGAAAAAATGTATATAAATTATTTATATTTTTAGCCTGAGCTTCATTGGCCATGGGAATGAATTGTGCAGCGACTGTGTGGGCAGCTCAAAGTGGATTTTCTACGACTCCAATTGGCAATCTACACAGAGATATTTGTATGCGTATGAGCCTTCATCTATACATACACTTATATTCTTTTTTTTTCGGGGAGTGCACTGCATTTGACCTTTACGATAATTGATAGCTGAAGTCTAGCCAATTTCTGCCCACGCCTGAGAGCATAGAGCATTGAGATTTTGGTTAACATGATTAGCTATTTAAATACGGCGCCAAATATATTTATATGTAGCTGAAATTGTTAACAATTTAACAATTAATAAGCAGTTCGCCCACGCCTCCAACCAATTATTCAGTTGATTTTTTTATTTTTATTTATTTATTTATTTTTTTTTTTTTATTTTACGGACACACGTATGCTGTCATATACTATATTTCCCCCGCCATCTCCATTCATAGGCCAGAGCTTAAAAATATATATACATCGATTTTTTTCTTTTTCTTTTTGGCATGAAACCAGTTTGGAGTGCCTCGTGGAACATTGGAAACTCTAATCATAAGCCAGGCGTGGGCTGTTCTAATGCTAGTCCGTGGCCATCTGCAGCTTAGCCTGGCCTGAAAGTCGGCTGCTGCTGCTGGCTGGCATTGTTTGTTTTGTTGTGTTGCTGTTGTTGTTGTTGTTGTTGTTGCTGTTGGTGTAACCTAAGACCTTAAAGAAATGATGTTGAAAGTAACCCAATTCGGCAAATAGAACAGGGGAACAATCATAAACATAACCATGCGCCACTTTAGTCCCGCCTGCCTATAATATTTGTTTGTTTTCAGGCAGCTTTGCATAATTTTCATCCATACGAATAGATACAACAACTATCTAAATAGAAGACAATAAATTTATTTCGATAGTTGTTGTTGTTGCCGCGGACTCTGGCCAAATCTTCTTTATTTTTGTTTGGAATTTGTTGGGTTGGGCCCGTCACGGTGCCCACAAACACTCATCTACACACACCTACAAAGTTTGGGGCAATTGTGTGATGGGTCGATCTTTCATTTGCCTACCTAGAGTCAGTTTTCGGGGCACGTAAATCAAACGCTGCTTACAAGTGGCTCGATCTCGGATCTGAGCTGAGTGCGTGAGTGTGTATGTGTGTGGCTTTATTTTTATTGTAATCAAATTTGAAATTAATTTTTTTTTCCAGCTATGCCATAAATAAACATTATAACAATAATAACACTAGGCCGCATTCATAGGACAGCAACAACAACAACGTTGCTGAGCATTTGAGGCAACAAGTCCAAAAATCAACTATATATATGTATGTACATATATATGTCTTGTCATTTGGCTTATGGCAGCTGATTAATCTTAGCATCTCCCAAATGGACGCCGCCTGTCGCGCCTCAAATGGAATGTCGCTCAACTGGTTCGCAGCGAACGTGTCCAAAACTGAGCAAAGGAATAGGCCAAGAGCTGGCCAGACTTGGGCGCTCGACTCCATTTGAGAGCTTTTTGGGTATTTGCTTTCCATAATTCACAATAGTTAGACAGTAAATAATTAATAATCAAATCAGCCGCGTGTGGACAAAAGTGTCAAATGGCTTATTGGGCAACACGGCATGCAATTTGCATAAATTTACATCTGTTCTTCGTCACTTACAGCCACAAATATTTATTAGCCAGCCCATACTGATGGGCTGGGATTAACCTTTAAGGGCTATCGCCAAGATATGTTCGACTTTTACTATTTTCGAATTCGAAAAGAAATCACATTCTTAATTGTTATTGTAGTGATAAGACGGGTCAACAAAGTTGACCTCTTTTCGAGTGTTAAGTGATTGGATTTTGAATGGACTGTTGCTGTATGCTAAGCTTTGAGCCATTTAACCCAAAGATGTGATTGTATATTAATAAAAATTATGCAAAGTTTAAAGGCAAAATTGTATTTGAGCTGCATATCGGTTTATTTGTTTTTTATTTGTATATCCATTCAATTTACATAGCATTTATTGACAATATTGTCATATGGCTCATCTTGACAAGCAAACCAACCAACCTCCTAGCCAACAACTTAATTATCAACAGCAAGAGCATCATCATCTACCTGAACAGGCCCAAATTACTTGTAATATGAATTTGATTATTAATATGAAAGATTCAATCCAAACAAAGTAGATTAAAAATCTCTTTTGCCTATTGTTTAATAAACAGAATAAATATGTATTTTTTTGTATATTAAAAATATTCATTAAAAAAAATTATATATATATTAACAAAGTCATCTAATTGTGTTTACTCAATTAAAAATTTGTCCGTAAATTAAAAATTTGGTTCACATATCAAAATAAAGTTGATGTTGCCTTGGCTTTAAGTACAATGGGTCAGCTCTTCAGCTAAACCCGTCAATGGCCACTCAATTAAATCACATTTTTGTCCATATATTTTGTATGGCCAAATGCGAAAGGCCAACACTTGAGTTGAGGCTATTGAAAACTGGTCCTTGTCTCTGCTTTAGCTGTTCATTTGCCAAGCCTCTCAGCGGGCTCAGCTGCTCAACAAGCAACAAGCAACAAGCACATAAAATATGACAACAACAAGTACTAATTATTTAATATGCTTAATGAACAAATGTCACCACGATGGTGGCCACAGTGGTGCAGCCACCAAAGTGATTCACATTTAAGCACAGTGGCTAAAATGCTAAAATTGGATTTTTCAATTAAAAAACTACATTAATTTATAAAGTGACATTTATATATATATATATATATATATATATATATATATATATATATATATATATATATATATATATATATATATATATATATATATAAGTAAATGTATGTATATACAAAAAAAATTAAATAAATAAATAAAACAATAATATTATATAACATAAAACACATAAATAAATATAAAAAATATGCAAAAATTAAAAATAATATAATAAATACAAATATTGTAATTAGATCTGTTTCAATTGAATTACTTGATAAACAGTTAAAACAGTTTGTAATTAAAAATCTTTTTATTTAGCAAATTATTCACATATTATATATATAAATATTTTATTGTTGTTTACATTTTTAGAAAATATTTTTCAGATTTAAAGTTTTTAAAATTGTGAAATAAATAAAATGATGTATTATGTTAAATAGAATATATTTACATTCCATGAACAAAATATAAACTATATCAATTGAAACTGTTCTTGGCATTTATTTCTTGTCTAGTCGTAGTTTATATCTTAGATGAATAGCATTTTTCGAGGCTTTGCCTCACTGTGCTGAGTTTCAAACTAATAACTGCTGTGCTTGCCATTTGTGTGGTGTTCGTTGTCTGCACATGGCTGAAATCTAACGCTAACACAGAAATTACTTGGCGCCACAAAACAACAACAACAGCAACAGCAACAGCAAGAACAACAACATCACACATGCCAATGGAGCTCGGGGTATGGGCACCTTTTGGCCTCTATGGCATGGCACGCTGAGCGCCTGGCCCCAGTCTGGCCCGACAATCAACTATGTGGACGTGTATGTGTAAGTGTGTGACTAGTCATGTGTGTGTGTGTGTGTGTGTGTGGCTACCGTGTTGCAATTTGCGCTCCGTGGGTTGGCTTTTTGCATAGTGTCAATTTTGATTTAGCAAAATGTTGCAGTTGCCGCTTGCTCTGTCAGCGCCCCGCCCGATAATTCCCAAGCAAACGCAACTCCTACACACGAACAGACACAGTTATGTATATACATATACATATATTTATACATATATAAGAAGTGGACAGAAAGTGGGTGGCGCTGACTAGTTTTTGAGAAACAAGAAAAATATTTCTTGCATCTAAACAAAAAGTGGGTGCAGCTGCTGAGTTGAGCCAAGCATCGAAATGCTGTTTGATTTTCTGCGTTTTCCGTAATAACTTGCATAAAATGCCATTTGTTGTATTATAAATGTGTAAATAAATATGTCATTTTAGTCACTTGCATTTATTTTGACTAATATGCCAATATACAAACAGTGGGATTATATATAAAGCTTTACTAGATATATCGATACATGGATAGATTAAAAAATGTATAGCTTGAAATTATTCATTTATACGGTAATTACATTTTATTATATATGATTTATAAAATAATATATATATTTCTTTTACTGTAATTCGTTAAATTTTAATTTGTATAAAAAATGTGTTTCAGTTGTTTATTTCGTGGAAGCTTTTGACAAACATATATTTTTATGAATCTTTATTCTCTTTGGATTTTGGCTTGCTTTTATTTTTAAACATAAATTTCAAAATCTATTGTAACTATATTGGTCATAAATAAACATATGTAAGAAATATTTTTATTATGAAAAAAAAAAGAAGCTAATTTCACATTCACCTCGAGCTCCCATGATGCTTTATGTAAATGGGCATACAAAGAATTGAAAGTTGTCGAGGCTTTGGCGCAGCCAACGACTAGAAGGAGTGCAAAATCGAGCCCGAAACGAAATTCGGAATGTGTGAAATGAATATCGAAAATATGTTTATGCGCATATTGAAAATGGTTTATGTAGATTGATGTATAGAAGATAAACAATTTGAAGATGATTGCCAGTGAATGGGCGCTCATTTAAAGATGGTCTGGGAAAGTCGCATTGAGCCCTTAAATAGTAAAGATAGAAAGTCGAATATATGTATATATATACATATATTCAAATATGTCCAATAATTCTTTGTAAAGCAAATAAACAAGCTAACATATATTTTTATTATCATATTACAAAGTACTTTATATTCCATTAGTTAGTTGATGTATCATGCTTGTAGATATTTTCAATTTTCCTTAAGGCTTAATAATTTTTAATTTATTAATCCATGACAAGCTTTCTCTCTCTCTCTCACTCTCTCTGCTCTGCTGATCATCAAAATTAGTAATACCCTACTTTTGACCACCAATTGAGAATATTTTTTAATGATTGTGTAGCATTTTATCATTAACTGAACTTAAATTTCACTCCGAACCGGCAGATTCATTAAAAAAATGCAAAAAAAATTTTAGCCAAACTAATTAAACCGAAACTTATATAATGAAGCATGAAGAAAGACGAGGCGAATGCCCTTTGCATGCCTTTGTGCCTCGCAATCTTTGGCTCCCTTTTTCGTTCATCATCGCGCGGCCAATGGATGAAAATTACCTGTCATTAATCAATGGAAAATAGTTACAATACTCTGCCTCTCCCTCTCTCTCTCTCTCTCTCTTTCTATTTGAGTTTGATTGCTGCTGGGAGGAATAATTCAAATTCCAATGCAAAGTCAAAGCAGACGAACCAGTTCGTTGCTTAAGTCTTTTGTTTTATGACCCAAATTTCGAACAAAGCGACAGGCGAAACAGTCAACTGTGCATAAACGCCACTTAACCTAAAATGTAATGTCCAACAAAACAAAATAAATCACAACAAGCCCAAAAGAAACAACAGCCAAAGACGCTGACTTACCGCAAATTACATGCTGTGCGACAGCAACTGCAACAACAACAACTACAACTACAACTACAACAATGAAGCCACTGTGAACGTGAATGATGGCGCATCTAATCCAAGACAGCGCATAAATCCAGGCCAAACTTAATCCAATAAAAATGCCGACTAAATGCAAACGCGACAAATGCTTGACGAACGAATAGACAGCGCTAATTTATTTAAAAGACTTGCCCGACTTTTGCCTAGCACGCGAAGCAGTTAGACTGAGTCGGCGCGATTGCTATAGTTGCCATAGACTAGGCCGACTCTGGCTTGGCAGCAAAATTTTAATTAAGACAAAATATTTGAAATTCTAACGATGACGACAACGAGCTGACTTCAACAAGCCAACAATTTGCCGCGCGCAATTTTTCAAATTACATTTCATTAAAGCGCGCCAGAGAGAAAGAAAGTAAGTAAGAAAGAAGCCGCCTGATGAGCAAGTGGAGAGAAAATACAGAGATGAAGAGTAAGGAGAAGAATACACAAAAACAAAAACAAAGAAAAACGAATGTAAAGCACCGTTTTGTCTGATTTCAGCTGCACACACGTACAGAAATTTAGATGCTGCGTGCCAGCAACGACAACAGGTTATCTGTATCTTTGTATCTTTTGTATCTGCGGGCTGCTCGCTGCTCGCTGCCAGCTCTGATCACTGATCGCGCTGCCCGCATGCAGCGACGCCCGCATAGGGCGACGTTTTGTGGCTTAGAACGCAACGCTTTTCTTTCTAATATGCCACACATAAATTGTTCGCTTCTACAAATTAAATTTTTAAACTTTTGCTCGCTGTTGCCCTGCAAAGCAGAACCAGAACAAAAGCCGCAACTTCAACATTGACAACAATCACAACAACAGCATTAACAGCAACAACAACAACAGCAACAACTATGTCAGTCACTTGGCAACATTGCCAACTAGCAGCGACAACATTCCAGCTACCTTTGCTGCCCGCCAGCCGCAGCCCCTCCTGTCGCATTCCCTCCTCTACAGCTTTCAGTAGTCATCAAGCCCGTAACTAGCTGCGGCTACAAGTTGCCGTTTCTAATACAAAACTGTCGCTTGTGGCCGTGAGAGCTGCAAAACTGCACTGCAGCTCTCTAGCTCTACCCGCCCGTCTCTGGCTTGGACTCTGGCACCATCACTGGCTCCGTCTCCCTCTCCAGCTCCGTCTGTGGCCATTGCTGGCAGCGGCAGAAAAATAAAAAATAATAAAAAATACATCGCATTGCATTGCATTTCAGTATTGCTTATTGCGCCGTTGCAAGCGCTATGAAATCATATATTGTACGTTTACAAAAAAAAAAAAAAAAAAGGCTGAGCAACAAAAATTGTAGACAAGAAAGGTAAATCAGCAGACAGAGCCACTGCGAAGCGTGTATTACTCTGACTTTGCTTTCTGACTAGTTTAAAAAACAATGAAATCCTTTAATTATTTTTTATCTTAGCTTTATATGTATGCTAATAAATATTTGTATATAGATAAATAAATATTAATACATACATAATCGAAAGATATGTTGATATTCATATAAAAATATGAAAATATAAATATGAAAATAATTGGAAATTATTAATAAATATGTTCTAATGTCCCATTCACTGCTTAGACAATTTATTATATTATTATTTAAATATTATTATAAATGCTAATCTAATGTATTATCGTGCTGCATTATACTTGGGATTTCCGGATTAGCTGGCTGAACTAAAGTAATTTAAGTTTGAGTTGTTTTATAATATATAAATTTTTCTACAAAATGAATATAATTTCACCGATTTTTGTCAGCGGCAGTTTGATTGATATATACATACTATTTATACTGAACTTGGTTAATTGTTCGTGAAAACCAAGATAGAAAACTCGTGATAACGAATCACTTGAAAAATTACGCCCTTTATTTGTTTAAAAGGCGATAAATAAGAATGTAATATGAATTTAATATTACTGAAGTAAGCCACACCAGATTCAATTCGCTTTGTGCCGTTCCGCCTTTCAATGCTTGCTTATAGAAGAATGTTAATTCTGTGTCTGTTCAGCTCTCTTATAGAGAGTAAAGTGTCATACAGACCTCGCACAGATATATCTTCTAGTCAGTCACTTCCGATCATATATTTTCCCTGCTGCTGTCTTCTTTGAACATTTTATAAACAATTTAATCAATTAAGGTTTTTATAGTCAGAAATTATTGCTTTATTTTTCTACCAGAGCTTTAAATCAATTGAAAATTAATTTATCCAAGAAATTTACCAACAAATTTCACTAATTTGATAGCTGACCATTCTGTTACGGTTAGATTCTGAATAAATGCGCTAGCATTCTCTCCCGCATGACCAATTGCTTGCATCGTTCTGCCCGCTAATATTAAACCGTCGTAAAACTTTTGTTTTATGAAGTTTGGAATGAACCCGCGGCTAGTTGGTAAATGTGACAGGAGCAGAACTGCAAGCGAGACAAATGTATTGCTGTTATCCGAATATTTTTATAATTTCTACCTACTGGCAATTATGAAATAGGCCTGTAGATGATTCGCCATGTTTGTAATGCCTTGGTCGATAGCAAAAATATTTCTGAGGTCCGATTTTAGTCGGCTTTGGAACTCATTTATTCATCAATCGAATTCGTCATATATCATATTAAATTAATATTTAATGTCATTTGGACATTTGCAGCTGCGCTGGAACCAATTAGGCGACTAGCCGTTGGCGTAACAAACTAGGATACACCATAAACCCACTTTTAGTATTGATTAAAGACACCGAAGATGTTGACAGATTAGTGATATGAAGCACTAGACATCATGGGGAAAATTAAAAATCATATGAAAATTAAAAAGGTATTTCTTATATATCCTGTACAGATTGGGCGAAATATATAATAATAAATAATAAATGTTAATCAAGAGTTTTATCTTGATCCAGTGTGAATAGTTAGCTGAATTAAAAGAGTTTCTGTTTGAGTTGTATTATAAATATATGTACACCAATGATTTTTCAGCGTCAGTTTGATCGATATCTTCTATAAATTATATTACATACTTTATAAATATAAAAAAAATATATTATATTCGTATACATTTTTGACTTGATTATAAAATGTATTATTATCATTAACTTAAAGATAAGCAAACTAATTTATTTGATAGCAATAACAATGAATAACATATTTTTTAGTCGAAATGTGTTTTACAAGTTTTTATTTAATCAAACAGTTGATAGATTTATTGAAGTAATTAAATTAAGTAATTTAAAACTCTTATCTAGCCGAAGAATTGGACAAAATATTTGGCAATAATAATCAATAATAATAAAAAGCATTATATCTCTCTTTCTCTAATATGATCGGATCAAGATTAAACATATTTTTTAGCTAGTAATGAAATATAATAAAGGCCAGCTAAATGCTTCTCATTGCTTTGATTAGCCGCATATGAATTTGCCAACTGCATGGCATAGTTGCTATGGCCAGCTAAGGTATTTAAAAGTTCATTGGAAATCTCATGACATCGACGCGCGGCTTTTCCATGTCTGCGACGGCGTCGTTGACGATGTTGTCGGCTGCTTTTGGCTTGAAAGCTTTTTGGTTTTTGATATCTGAAGCTCGAGGGGGCGACAGCGGAAGGGGCGCCTTGATTGAGGCTGCGGGCCATGGCTGACCGGACTGCAACGGACGAACGGGCAAAGTTGGCCCGGCTCGGCCGACTGCGAGTGGCTTGTCATTGCAATGCGCATATGTTGACATTTTTTATAAAAATACTTTAAATTGTGGTTAAATGCATTAAATGGCTATGCCAGGCGGGCTGAAACTAAGGCCTATGATATTTTTATTTTTTTTATTTTAAGAGACGTTCAAGTTTGTCGTTTGAGTCTTTTGTTTAGCCACGAACATTTGGAAAGCTGCAGCGGCTGTCACTTGCCTGGCAAGGAAAGTGCTTTGCTCAAATGTCATAATGTTATGTCAAATCTCTGACAGATATCAAATTAACAATTTATTAACATTTAACCTTTCGTGGCAAGATAAAATAAAAAATAAAAAGCATATGCTTTCCGCGTTAGCTGACACAACATAGCGGATGCCTGCCAGGCATTCAAAACTAAGAAAACATTTGGCACACAGATGGAACAGCATGGGGTGAACAAATACATATATACATACACACACATATATGTATATACACATATGCATATTTAAAGCTAGATAATTTTATGTATTCGAGTGGTTTTATTCCCAGAAAGGGAACAGATAGTCAGACAGATAGACAGACCGACTGAAAGTCACACTGCGCCGCCGATTGGGCTGTAATTGATGTTTGCTGCGACTGCTCGCATTGCAAATGAGTATTATAAAATTAAATTAAATGGCAATTATCATATCCGTTGCCTGGGCCAGTAATGAGAAACTAACTAGCATTGGTGGCTGCGTTAATGTTTATAACTTTTTCGCTCATTGCAAACAGAGCTATGTGTGTGTGTGTGTGTGTGTGTCTGTGTACCAGTCATGAAAGCAAAAAATACAAAAATAACAACAACAACAACTACACCACGCTGCATGCAGCCTGTTACTTATAATGGGCGTCTATGCAGATCAACCAGTTGCTGCAGCAGCAGCAGCAGCAGCAAGCACTGAGGCTGTCTGACTTCCTTTACGTATAATTTGCATGCGAAATTGCCAGGCAGCCAGAGAGGGTGTATCTGTATATGTGTGTGCGTGTATCTGTGAGAGCGCGAACGAGTTATGGCCAAAGTGGTGCATATATAGAAAACCACAACAGCCGCAAAACACAAACACACAAACAAAATATATATTAAAAAAAAAAAACAACAACAAATATTTCTTTGAAGGTGTGATTTTAATGTGACAACTTTGCAACTGGTTTAGGCCAGTGCAGAGTCGCACTCAAGTCTCTTCAGGGGCAGGGAAGATGTGCAATAATTTACCAAGTTAAGGTCTGTCTAGGATATCCGTGGAGCTGCAATTATTCCTTGAGAATTTTACGTTCTAGCACCATAAAAAAAAAGCAAAAGACTTTTTTTTTTTGTTATTTTCAATTTTGCGTTTACTGAAGCCACACAAAAACAAGAGAGAAAGAGACACGAAGAGAAAGACAGACAGAGAGCGAGAGAGATAGAGAGACAGTAAGAGAGAAAACCTGAATTGAAATTGCAATTTAATAAATAGCAGTTGCTACCTTTTTTATACACGTCACTCGTTTAGTTTTCATTTATGCATCGCACAGCTTCTCATTATTTGGCAGTTTTTGCTTCATTAAATTCCGTTTTAAATATATATACATATACATATACGCATATGTGCATATGTGTGTGCGTTTTAATTTCCTTTTGCTATTCCATTTCACACAACTTTTCTCTACTTTATTTTTATTGCAAGCAAGTTGGTATTGTGCGTGTATGTGTGTGTGTGCGCACGTATGTGTGCGCTGATCTTTCACTGTGGCTCTTTTACTTTGCTTTATGTTATCTTTTTGCTGCCTTTGCTTTGAGCACAGCACCAGCAACCACTACACGAACACACTCGCGCTCACTGGGCTCACTATCTCACTTGCTCACTCACTCACTCGTTCACTCGCTCACTCACACACACGCGCAGGCAGGCACGCAACGTAATGCGGCGCCTCAAGATTCAGTTTCATCCGCAACGACAGTGCACGAATTACAGCGCTCGGCAACAGGTAAATGGCAACTGAGCATGCGGCTCGTCGTGCAGTGTCCGACCCTCTTTGAGCTGCGACTGTGAGTCACTGCTCCGCGTGGTCTGTGCTCATTGACTCTCTCTCTCTCTCTCTCTCTCTCTCTCTCTCTGTCGCTCCAAAATCTTCTCTTCTCTTCAGTGACTCTTTGCGGTGCGGTGTTGCCAGTAAAAAGGAAAAACTTAGACAACAAACTTGCGGCATCGAAGCGCTTGACAAATAATGAACAAAACATAAATAAAACAATTTAATTAAAATAAAATAAAAATACAAATACTATACGGATTTTGTATTATTTGCTTCTTCGTCCGGTTGCTAAAGAGAGTAAAGTGTTTTCTAGTCCAGTCACTCCCGACCACCTCTTTGCCTAACTTCTGTCCGATGTGCACATTTTATAAATATTTAAACTAAGGAATAATTTCCAGATCACAAATGATTGCAAACTCTACTTTTTATTTAATATTTCTAGTAGGTTTGTACGTTTGGCTTTTGGTTTAACTCAGCGTCCAAGCACACTACCCACCGTTTGCTTTATTATTGTTCCGTTAAGATATTTCAGGTAATTACCAGCATTCTCTCCCACAGAACCAATCTCTTCCATCTTTTCGCCTCCGTATATTACACCGTCATATATTTTATTTTTGATTATGGATATGAGGGAGCCTGAGTTATTCCGAAAATGTAACAGAAACAGAACTGCAAATAAAACGAATTTATATTTGTTAATCGAATATTTTCAGTATTTCTAAAGATTCCACGTACTGGCAATTATGAAATAGGCCTGTAGATGATTCGCCATGTTTGTAATGATCTGGTCGGTGGCAAAACGTTTTCTGATGTCAGATCTTAATCGAGTTCAAAACACATTTATTCGCTAATCGAATTCGTCACATATCGTGCTATATTAATTATTTTTTAATTTAATTTGCATCTGTAATGGAACCTATTATATATTATGTTGAACGCTTTGTCTTTTTTATAATAACGCTATGAATGCAAACACGCAAAAAACAACATGAAATATTTTTTTTTATAATAAGACGGGAAAGTTTTAAAACATCGGTCATACATCGATGCATCGAATTTTAAAACTGATGTATCAATCCAACATCGACATCGAATGCATTTTCTTTTTGGTATATATTAAGGGTCTGTAGATGTTAGGTTAGACTTGATAAAGCCCTATATATAATCGGTACAATTATTAATAATTATATGAAAATAATGAACGGTAGTTTTTATATATTTGGTACTTATTAGTTAAACTCTATTATATATTACACATTTCACTAAAAAAAACTTGTGACTTGGAATAATTTAAAAAAATTACAGAACATTTAAAAAATATTAAAATCAATTAATATCTATAATATATGTAATTTTTTATTCTGTTTTATTTTGTCTATTGAAAATTATTTTTAACGAATTCTCGATCCGACTCAGCGTCCAAGACTACTAGCAATAGTTACAGCTTCGCTTATGACGCCCAATTGTGTTGAGTTAAGGCTATTATAGTATTGGGTTGCATTGTCTCCCGCAAGACCAATTGCCTCGATGATTTCGCCCGCTGATATTAATATGTCATATATCTTTTGCTTGATTGGGTCGATCCCTTTGCTGTTCGGAAAATGTGACAGGAGCAAAACTGCAAGTAAAACAAATTTACTTCAGACATTCTGTTAGAATTTCTACGTACTGGCAATTATGAAATAGGCCTGTAGATGATTCGCCATGTTTGTAATGTTCTGGTCAGTAGCAAAACTATTTATGATGCCAGGTTTTGCAGAACCTTAAAACCCATTTTTTTCGTTAATATTATTCGTCACGTATCGTGTAATATTATTTTCATTTACAACTGAACTGGAACCAACTCGATGATTGCGTGACAAAGTTGGTATAACCTAAGTTCCTATTTAAATGTGATCAATGTTGCTAGGAGAGAGATATTATGGGTACATTTAAGATTTAAATCAAATTTATGAAAGGTAATATTAATATACAGAAGATTTTAAGAATCCAAGTCCTCTGTATTTCCCTTTGCGAATATTCTCTATATTGGTATTTACAGGGTATTAGATAAATAAATAGAACGTGTTTTGTTTTACTTATGTCCATATACATAAATATATTCATATACATATTTACACTTTTGGCGTAAACTTTGACAAGCGAAAATCTTTCTAATTTTATTTTAGTTTATATGCATTTAATTTAAAATACATTTTACTCTGCTTAGCTTCATAGTATTGTATATCCGCTGCTTTCGAGTTGCAACTACTTTCCAGAGCTGCGACTCCTTCAATTGGAGTGTGGTTGGTGAAAATTCTGTGCTACTTTTGCACTGGTCACACGTTCGAGCAGGCCGCTCCGATGGCCAAGACATTTCACCATAGCATTAATAAATATCCCCACAGGCTAAACAGCCTGGCTCGAAGAGAGGCACTGCGAAGAGAGCGGCAGAGTGCGAGAGAGTGAGAGCAAGAGCTGAGCCTATGCGAGTGTGCTCAGGGCCAACAAATACAATGGAACAGCAGCAGCAGTCGAAGAAAGAGGCTAAAGAGCACAAGTCGATATGTAAATGTGCATCTGTGTAAGTGCGTGAGAGTTGGATTACATGTGAGCATGCGCAGTGTGCGCCTCTCCCACCGATCAGTTCAGCTCGCTTTGCCTCTTTTGTTTGCAATGGAATTTCTTTCTTTTCATAAACATGTTTCGAGCGCACATTCAATGCTGCTGCTGTTGTTGTTGTTGTTGTTGTTGCTGTTGTGGTTGTTGTTGTGGGCTTATTACAGCATTTATGAGGCAGGCGGCTTGGGCAGCATTTGTTGAAGGAGCACTCGCTCAACCGCACACACATAAGCCAAAGTGGCATAAAACAAGTTCAGCAGCGTCCACGGCTCTGCTGCTGCCTCTGTCTCTGCCTCTGTCTCAGGCCATGGTTCTGTCTTCGGCTTTGGCTTCTTGAATGACTGCGGCGCAGGAATGCAGTGTTGTAAATAGTTGCAGCAACGACGACGTCGACATTGTTGGCTTGGCTTGGCTTGGCTTGGACGCCGAATCAGAGCAAGTCAAAGCCAGAGTCAGCCAAGGCAGCAGATCGCGACAACGATCAGAGCACAGAATACAGAGCCACAGACACAGGCGAAGCCGAAGCTGAAGCTGAAGCTGAAGTCAGAGCCACAGCCATGGCCACGACAACAGCAGCAGAAGCAGCAGCAGCAGTCGCCGCAGCAGCGGCAGCAATGAAAATTGCTGAGAGCGCCCCGAGGGCTTCCACTTGGACTTGGACTGGGCCTGGATCTGACCAGGTCTTAAGTCCGGGCCGTTTGTTGTTTCCAACAACATTGACCACGATCGATAACACTTACACAAACACACACACACACATGCACACACATACACACACTGCAGCACACATGAGTGCCTCACATGCTAGTCACTGTTTATGTTTATGAATTGTACTGCAGATATTCAGATCGGGCGCAGACGGGAGTACGGCATTATGCGTTTATCTTAGAGGGTTAATATTTTTGCTAGACCCCGCATTCTGGACTTGGTAATTAAATCGCAAGAAGCTGATAATGATGCAACACACGAGCGCAGTCGGACAACAGCAAAAGGGCTACTCCACTCCACACTCACTCACAATTACAGCCCCGAATATGCCCTCTAGGAAATTATTCATGATAACACAGATTGCATTGATTGATTGTGCGCGCGTTCCCTGGGCTCGGCGCAGTTGGACTCGACTCTGAGTTGGAGCTGCTGTCGGAGTTGGAGTCGAAGTCCGAGGCTGAGCTGCAGCTCGTTCGCGGCCCGGTTGCCCTCCTGGTAGCAGCCACTCGGCCTGAGTTATTTGAGCTATTAAATGTCTGTGATTTGCTCATAAGTTACTGTTCCGATCTCTAGATCAATTGTTGGCAGCCCAGGCGCTTCCACATGTGCCTGTGCCCCTGTGGTTATCGTGCACACCGAGCCACAAATTAGTGCAAACCGAGCCCATTCTTTCGACTTTGCATCACAATCACACGATCTTCTTGTTTTACAACAAATAAAAGAAGCGATTTGGTTTTTAATTAACAATTTCTAATTAAGTTTAAATTTGCTATGGATCTGAACAATTTTTTATATAATCATAAAGAGTTTATTTATATATAATTATATATAATTATATACATATATAATTATATATAATTGTATAGCTAAATGGCAAATTTTAACTTTAAAAAAATTGTTAATTAACAAAAAAATTTCTAATTTGGCTACTTTTTATAATATTCAACAATATTTAAAAACCAGAAATTTTTATTAAATTTTAAAGCTCTTTTTTTTTTGTTGTTTTTAAATACATATTTGAACTTAAATTATTAGATACATATTTATTTTAGTATTATACTTATTATAATAAAATAAGAGTTTTTTTTTTCCCGAAAATTAAAGAAATTAATTAACTTCTTTCCCTCACTCAGCTGTGCCTCTCGAATTCTTCCACCATCCAACCTAGCTTCGATTTCATGCTCAATCTTCAGCAAGAGCACAAATACCACATGAACGGAAACGTCAACCGGAATCAGGTTGAAGGCACCAATTTGTGATCGTTTAGCAACGGATTGCTTGGCAGTTTGTCAATATTTTGATTATACAATATAAAGCAGTCAGCGGCAAGTCTAACTGTCAATGGCAACTCGAAGGTGGTATTTATAAACCACTT
Source organism: Drosophila mulleri (assembly GCA_035047565.1). Classification (NCBI taxonomy): domain Eukaryota; kingdom Metazoa; phylum Arthropoda; class Insecta; order Diptera; family Drosophilidae; genus Drosophila; species Drosophila mulleri. The sequence continues at coordinate 5,554,598 of JAWNPK010000040.1, read as the reverse complement.
GCAGAAAACCCTAAAAATATGCACTGCTCTTTATTTTGGTGGGCTTCAAAAATGTGTGTTTGGCCCCGTTTCGTTCGAGTTGAACAACCGGGACGGGGCCCGAGGGCTGGTGGAGGGAGACTGGATAGAGACAGCAGACAGAGCCAAATATTGGCACAGATGTGTGAGCGTGCCGTCAATACATCGGCGGCGACAAACGTCGACCATTTCAGCTATCGATCAAACAGACGCACAGCCAAATTGCCGAGCAGCGGCGTCTGCCGCACAGATTGTTTGCCCTGCGGATTGGGGCCCCCTTTGGGCGAACGCCTCTGGAGACAGTTTGTGCATTCGCACAATTGTTAACATAGTGCTGTGGAATTTCTGGCTGGGCACGCCATGGCACCGAACACATTAAAAGCACACTAAACTATATACATATACGCAACCCGGGCAACTAGCCGAAGGGCTGCCCTGCCCTGCCCTGCCCTGTCAAGTCGAAGTCGACGCTGCGACGAGGAATCGTGCTGTAATAGCGAGTCTATAAAAGCTTTGACATGTGAGAGCGAGCGTTTCAGTTTAGCTTCAACACGTTTCAACGTTCTGTCGTCCTGTCATCCGGTCGTGCCCCGCCGTAACCGCATCCGCACTCGCGTCCGTCTCCTCTTTCGGGGACTCTCGCCGTAGCCGCATCCCAACGCCAGCTTAAAGAAAAGAAACAATTAAAGCATAACCGCCAAGCGGAAGGAAGTGCATACCACAAGTGCTTTCCCCACTTGCATTCCTGCATGTCCGTCCAAGTGCCGAACAAATCGTAGCAAAGTTTTAAGACTCGACCCCCCAAGACCTAGTTTCCATTGAGCTCTGCCCCGTTGTGCCCCCTATGTTGGCCTCGCCTCGCTTTGTGTAAAATGAAAACGGAAAACTTCCTCAAGTACGGCGCTCCTTTGTACAACTCGAAAAGTACTCGTGCTCATTCGCAAGCCCAACCGCACACTGTCGGCAACAGCCATCCGAATAGCTTCGCATCTCTCTTGACCAACGAGAACTTGCGGAATCTGACGCCGAACCGCGCATCCGGATATTCCGACAGGGAGAGCATCTGCAGCTTGAGCAGCGCCGGGGGACGAATTAAAAGGCGATCGAGGTATGTGCACAGACTTCGTGTGCATAATTCTTAATTCATCTGCTATGAATTGAGCACTTTCAGCTTTTGATTACATTTTAATTAAATATATTTAAAAATTAAATATATTAAATATATATCGAGATTCGAATAATCAGTGTAAAAATCATCATCAAAATCAGTCACAAAAGCGCTAAAAGTATGCAACAAATTAAATTATTAAAATTATTGTTTATTATTATAGTTATAGTTTAAAGATTTGCTTATTGTTTTGTACAAGACAGATTGCAAATAAAATATATATATAACATTTTTTTTTATTATTTATCTATTATATATTCTGTTGTAAATATATATTCAATTGAGTTTCCCCTTTCAATGGGTTAAGGGTTTATATTGATCTTGAATACTGTAAAATTCGACAAATACAATTACGACAATTTATTTTTTTTAAATTACTTCCTTTTACGAAGTTTTTAAGTATCTATATTGCTTTGAAAATGTGTTTGAATTTAATATCTCATAGAATCTTTCGCTATATTCAAATTTAGGTTTACAAATATTTAACTATAACTAAAATTTATCTAATATATCGCATTAAAAAATATATATAACATTGGATTTGGTCAATTATACTTTACCATTAATATGTGATAATCAAAAATATATAAGTGAAATTAATAAAATATTTATATGTATAATAAAATATATAAATATTAAAAGGAATGCATTTACGTGTGAAACTCACATTAAATGAAGTGAAATATTTTTATTGTTAAATAATTTCATTTAACGTGAGCTTGGTCAATAAATATTTCTTTATTAATTCTTAATATAATTATTATTAATATTTTTTTGTTTGAGGTACATTTTTATCTATTTATTTATGTTTTTATTTTATTTTATTTCTATATTTATTTGTAGTTTTTTTTTTTTTTTAAAGTATTTGCTTGACTTGAAAGCTATTAAATGAAGAAATTCAACATATAAATAAATATTGAATTGTTCAAATACGAATGCGAATGCATAAAAAATATTTAGTTAACTATTATCATGTCACAGAGTAGATTTAGCAACCCTCGTTATGTTCTATATCGGAAAAATAGCCAGCACCTCAAACGTATTGAATATTACATACCCTTGCAGATATAAAATATATATAGGTAAATATTTCATATAAGGAATTTTAGTTGTAATAGCGAATGCATGAAATAGTGATTCGACTATTAATATATGTATATACTATATACTACATATTATATATACAATATCTACTTTTCATATTCATACTGATCAAATTATGAAAATGAATTATACATGCAATACCCTGTATACACAAAAGAAAGAAAACAAGGCGAGTCCACTGAACCGTGTCGTCTGCACACATGGTCAAAAATATCCTTGTGTGTGCGTACAGAGGGTTAGAATAGGACACAGCACATTTGTATTTTGGCCAACTTGTTGTCCCGGCAACCAGGCGACAGTCCATGGCACAAGCAGTGCATTTGTCACCCCCAGCGCACGGGGCCAGCCTCAGTTCTTGTCCAGCTCGCGCACCATGCGCTCTTCTAGGGATACATTTTTTACAAACTGTTTTAAAGAGTTGCTTAGGATGTGATTTCTCATAGATGTAGAGTACAAGAGTGTTGTGTTTTTTCTGTTCGCAACTTTAGAAATTTCTCGATGAAGTCCTCGAAGGGCATTAGCAAGAAGAGCAAGACCATGGACTACACAAACTATGCGTATAACGAGGCTGTGGGACGCCTGAAGGTAATGCTGGCCGACAACTCCTATACAGCCACGCCCAAAGGGTTGGCCAGCTCCTCAGCCTATTTGCGCAACTTCAACGAGGACTCAGGCGATAATTTCTCGGACAATTTGTCGGTAGGTCTAATACAAATTATCTCCAGTATTGTCTCGATTTCTTCATCACTTAATGCTGGGCTTAGGTCATCGAACGACCCGTCTTCTCTGACATTTCCAAGTACTTGTCGCCCAGCCAGAAGTCACGCATCAGCACCTATCGTCCGAAGAAGAGCTACACCTCGGGCTACCTCTCGGCGTCCAAGGAGAACTTAGCCACGCCTCCAGCTCTCTATCCGAGCAACATAGCTGCACCGCCGCTGCCCACGGACAGCGTTCAGGCCCCGGTCGAGATCTTCAACTTTATTGAGAAGCAAGAGGATTACATTGAGCAGCTCGAAAAGGAGTCCAAGTACTGTCGCAGCGAGCTGACCAATTTGCTGGGCAAGGTGAAGGATGTCATCAACGAGAACGAGCACCTGACGGAGAATGCGCGCACTGAGCTGGCAGCGCTTGGCAGCGGCACCGCCAAGCCCTCGGCCCAACTGCCGCAGACCACCACGAGCCCCTCCTCGGACAGCGACGAGCACCTGCTCTACGCGGGCCGCAAGACCCCAACCACGCCGCGCAAGAGCAACTTGAAGTCGCCGCAATCGCCACGATACGCCAGTGCGCCCAACATTGTCTACGAGGCACGCATCAGCGAGCTGGAGGCAGAGCTGATGCAGGCCAACATCGATCTGAAGCGCGTGAAGACCGAGAACGAGGAGCTCAAGCGCAAGTTGGCCCACACGGATCCGCTCAGCGCTGTCGCCACGTTGGGCAGCGTCAACTGCGAGACGCATCGCAAGCAGCTGGAGCTGCTGCAGCAGGACAAGACCGCCCTGGAGGAGTCGGTGCGCCAGCTGCAACGCATGCTGGACGAGGCCAAGTCGCAGCAGCAGCACAACAATGCCAGCTCCAAGCGTTACATCACGGATCTGGTGCAAATGGAGCGATCCCAGGCAGAGGTGAGTGGAGGATTATGATATATACTATGGTAAGTCTTCAATTCCATTTCTCGTTTTCAGCTGGAGGTGCGCCACCTGCGGGATGAGCTGGACAGGCAGCACGAGCGCGTGCGGGAGCTGCAACATGAGATGGCGCGCCGCTTGGCTGATGAGCGGGCCAGTGCGGAGCGGCGCTACAACAGCCAGGTGGATCAGCTGGGCGGCGATCTGAGCAGCCAGTGGGAGCAGGTGGCCAAGCTGCAGCTGGAGCTGGAGCGCCAGAAGCGCTACGAGTCCGATCTCAAGCGCGATGTGGCCAGCCGCAATTCCCAGATCGAGGAGCTCAAGATGGAGCTGCGCGCCAATCGCACAACTTTCCTGGCCGACATGGCCCAGGCCAACGCGGAGAAGCAGTCGCTGGAGCAGGAGATTACCTCGCTGCGCCTGCAGCTGGATCGTGCGGCCCGGGAATCCAAGACGGAGGCAGCTCGTCTTACGGCGGAGATCAACTCGCTGCGCCAGCGTCTGGATCGTGGCGACGCCGATCTGTTGCACTCGAAGCGCGAGGTGCTGCGCCTCAACGATGAGATTGCCAACCTGGAGAAGGAGGTAATTGAGAGTCTTATACAACTACGATGGCTCCAAATTGAAAATGATTTTTTGCAGCTGGCCTACGGGGAGCTTAAGAACGAAATACGTCCAACCAAAAAGGACTTGGACAAACGCATCTCAGAGATGCAGGAAAAGCATGGTATGTGCACACGTTTCATATTTCTAGTCAACTGCGATTTCTAGACACAATTAGATAATTTTTTATTTAAACCATTTAAACCTTTCTCAAGCACCGACTCTTGCTAATTGAACACATTCTCTAAACTCTGGTTGAGCTATTGATTTTCATATTGTGTGCGGTGAACATTCTCAGGCTACTTGTCTTTAATTCGAAATACCGATCAAACCTATCCAAAAGAATATACATATATACATACATGTATACTATATGTATTTAACGTCAATAGTTTATCCATGAGTTTGCCTTACCCATAATGATACTCAATATACTCGCACCTCATTCACTAATAACCCACAACAATCTGTCTGTCTGTCTACTCTTTGTAGCGGAAACGGTAAATGAGCTCGAAGCAATGATAACGTCTCAGAAGCAACTCATGGATAAATTGACGGCCGAGTGTAAGACCTTAACCGGCAAATTAGAGGATACGACCTATAAGCACAAGTAATTATTAAATGCGTTTTAAAGTTAACTATTTTGACGGCAATTCTCAGGCACTGACTGCAATATTTGTGTGCAATTCACCTATATTAAATACCCATTAGTAGTTGTAAACCGAATCGTATAGTTCGCCTTAGACTTAAGCAATGAGCAATGCCAACTTTACAGATCTCATCAGCCGTAGCATTATCACCTATGTATTATCGATCTTTGCTCTATGAAAATTGAACACAGCGCAATATGAAATTCATGGCCAGCCCCAAGCAAACGAAATAGTAAAAAATATTCATTTTGCCACACCTAGTGCAATTAATTTTGTTTTGAGATTCGTTAACCACAACACAACAACAAAAACAACAACAACAACAACATCTACACAGAGCTTGACACTGGATTAACTTCTTCAAACCTCTTTTGTGCTGCCTGCCTGCGTCGCTCTGACATTTGTTAAATTTAGATTATGCGATGCCAACAACAACAACTGCAGCAGCATCAGCAGCAGCAACAGAAGCCACCACAACAACTGCAATAAACGCACATTCGATGCCAATAACAACAACAGCAACAACAACAACAACAAACGCAGGCGAAAGCGTGTTCACTTTGCCGCCTGATCTGGAAATTGTAGATGAGCCCAAGCCCATGGACGCGCATGTTGCTGCTGTTGACAATGTTGCTGGCGATGCCGACAATGGTGATGAGATACTAAGGAATATAATCGAGAGCAATAAGCGTTTGGCCAACGAGCTGGCCAAGATGCCGCCGTTGCCGAAATTCACCAGCTACCACGCGCATAACAGAATGCACAACAGCAGCAGAAACAGTAAAACAGAGACAGCAGCAACAACAACAGCAACAGCAGCAGCAGCAGCAACAGCAGCAACAACAACAATGGGTGCCAAGCCAAAGTGTTTTTGCCCCAGTTTTATGCGACACAAGCACGAGCATGAACATGTTTATACAAAGTCAACAATGCGCAAGCGCAACAGCAACGATATTAGCGCTACATGTTGCAGCAACAGCAATAGCAACAGCAATGCCAACAACAACAGTCGCAATCGAGGAGCTACAGCGCGTACACAAACCACACACAGCAAGAGCATGCATTGTCACGCTCATGAATTCACCCTAGACACACACCACCAACACCATCAGCCACAGCAACAATATTGCACAGCACCAGCAACAAGCACACCTGCGGCAGCCCAGCAGTCGGCCAGCTGCTGTCATCCATGCAAAACGGAGCTGTTGCCTTGGCTGCAACAGCATCTGGTTTTGAATCAGACCATCAGCAGTGCCAATAGCTGTCAGGCCCCATGTCAAAGCTCGCATTTGACGGTGGACACTGAGACAACAGCAACTGCAACGGCAACTGCAACACCAGCAGCAACAGCAACAGCAACAGCAGTATGCAAAGGCCGCAACAGCAATGCGCTCAATGCCAGCATTAAGCCGAAGCTTTATTTTGAGCAATTGCTGCAGCGCGATGGCTGCCACAAGAAGCCACGCCCACCCGTCAAAGTTGATGTCAACGTGCGACTGGTGCCCAAGCAGGCGAAACAGTCGAAACAGTCACAGCCAAAAGTCAGTGCACTCAATGAAACATTTGTCCAAGAGCTGGACGAAGTGGCGCAAGCCCTAAACGAGACTTTCGTCAAGGAATCCTCGCCAGAGTTGGCCAAAATCGATGAACAACTAGCCCAATTCGAGGATGTCATCGATGATGACGTCGAGGATGACGACCAGGAGCAGGCCACCAAACTTTGATAATGTTAATATACCCAAAACAACAATACCAATACCTTTACCTTTCTGAAAACACATCACCATACATAGAGACATAGAAGTATAATCAAATCAATTCTTTTAGTATATTTTATATTCGCTATGAATCATTTTTCATTGAATTTACAACTATTTAAAATTATTTTAATAACTAGGACACTATCAGTATTTTCTTCTTATATACAATTTTCACCCGTTACAGCATTTATTATAAGATCTAATCTTTTACAGTTTAACTACTAGCTAAAAAGTGGTTTATATAGGATTTCTTTGGCTTCCACTTTTTTTTCTTATAACAGAAATTTAGAAGAAATTTGTTTGTTTTCTTTAGTTATCACTATACATATGTGTTTGGTTTGAGCACTGTAATACTTTATTTATTTTCCTGATATAATTTAGGTATTAAAAAAAAAAAACATAATGGTTTAGCTAAGAAGGAAGAAAGTTTATTTAGTTTGATATTTGTTATTATTTGTTTCTGATATTTTGTTATTTATATAAAAATTGGTTCTTTACATACATACGTTGAATTGGTAAACAGGACACATATTATAAATGTTTCTTCAAATTTTTTGATATGGTGAATTTGAATCAAATTGGAATAGACTTACAGTTTTTGAATAGAGATTTGTTCTCAATTTTCTTTAAGATAGTTTTAATAACCAGCACCGCAAAAAATATGAATAATTACCATAACAAATCAAAAGTTATAATTAAAATTCAATTTAAATACTCAATTATATACATTAAAGTACTGTATTTGTCTAATATATTAAGGAAATATAGTAAACAATAATATTAGATCAGATACAGATTCACGTTGCATAATGTTGCATTGTCTGTTCAAATATAACTAATAAGATTTGAATACATTTTAAAAGCATTGGGCAATGTATTATGAAGGGAATAGTATATTATTCTTATGATAGCAAATTTTGTTTATGAATACAATATTTTATTCTTTCTTTTCAATTAACTCTTTCTTTCATAGATATTATTTTAGTCAACAGAAAGTTTATCAGCATCATTCAATAATAATAATGTTAAATAAAAATAATTATTTTCCTTTCAGATATATCAGTATTTGATATACTAAACCATTTGAATTATGTTGTTTCTATTTCTATTTTCTAATTTTATTTTTATTTTATTATATTATATTACTGCATTAGATTTGTTTTCGCACATTTTAATATCAATTTGCAAATATTTCGTCTCAATCTTCTCAGTCAAGACAAGCAACAACTACGTGCTACAAACGAACAGCTAATGGCACGTCTACGGCAAATCTGGTGTAAATACAAGTCACAATTAGTTCACAATGGCAATAGTGCTAACGAGCTTAGCTCCGAAGAGTCAACACCCAATGATGAACGCAGTTGTTTATCGAAAATGCACCAAATTGACACCTCCCAGGTAATTGGCAATAAAGAATTTGTATTTGACTAACAAATGTTCTCTTTCTCTTTCCCTTTCTATGTCTCCCCTCCTCTCTCTCTCTTTCTCCCTTTCTCTCTTTCTCTTTGTCTGTCTCTCTCACTCTGCTGTCCTTAGAGAGGAAATATCTGCTTTACAATCGAATCTAGAATATTTGTCTAATCGCATGTTGAGCAATGAAGAGCATATGAGTAAATTAGATACCACACCGCATGATTATACTAGCTTAGGCGCAGGCAAAGGTAAATCTTAAGAGATCCCATTACAAAAAAAAAGTAGAGAATACATCACACAAGCCTCGATCATACACTAACTAATTGCCTTCGCCATGGTCTGGTTCAGAGAGGATGCGGCATGCAGCAACAGTTTCCTAGCTAATCAGCTACACACACACACATACATACATAGATCATACTACACTCGATCCTTGCATTCAATTGGCCTGCAACACTAATCAAAATTTCTGTAACTATAGCCGCATACGACTACCAGCCGTCCACATATGGCACTACAATTGAACCCATACAAAGCACCTCACAACTGCACAACAACGCTGACGACGACTACAGCAAGCCGAGCAATTCCTACAGCTACGATGGCGCTGGAGCAGGAACAGCTGCCGACAACAGCAGCGCTGTCAGCAACACCGGCGGCAGCGGCAGCAGCAGCAGCAACGGCAATGCCAACGGCAACAGCAACACAGCTGCTGGCGCATCTGCAGCAGCGCGCAAGAGCAGCATCAGCAACGGCAGCGCCAGTGGCAGCCTCCTGCCCGAGAGCAGCCGCAGTTATGGACTCAACGATAACGATGACGAAAATCTCAAGGACAACCTTGGCATGGGCGAAAAGCAGCAACAGCAGCAACAACAACAGCAACAACAGCAGGAGTTGGAGCAACAACGCGAACGGCAGCGGGAACGCGAACGGGAGGAGCGAGATCGGGAGCTGCAACAATTGCGAGAGCAGCGCGAAAAGCGGGAAAGAGAACGCGAGCAACTGGAGCAGCAAGCACAGCTCAATCGACGCTACAGCAATGCCGAGCCGGAGCAGCAGCAATCACAGCAGCAGCAACAGCAACAACAACAGCAACAACAGCAACAGCCACAGTCACAGCTTGGGGATGCGAGCGTCAGCAATGCCGGCAGCGCCAATCTGGCCGCCTACAACACTGACTACAGCGCCTACGATCAGCAGCAGTACGATGCCAGCGGGTACGATACCAGCGGCTACTCCCAGCAGCCATACGACTCGCAGCAGTATGGGTACGATGGCAACGCTGGCTACGACTACAGCGCCGCTGACTATGGCCAGTCTGGCTATCAGTATGATGCCTCGCCCGACGCAGCCACAGCCAACCAGCCGCAGTATCAGTCAGCGGCAGGAGTCGGCGCTGCGGCGGACTACGCCCGATCGCCACCGTCGACGGCGACGCCGACAATCGCATCCCCTCCAGCAACAGCAGCAACAGCCGCAGCTGCTGTCGCCCCAGCTGCGAGCCGACCACAATCGCGCCCGGGCAGCGGAACTGTGGGGCCAGCAGCTGCAGCTGGAGTCCTCGGCAGCGGCGGCAGCAGCAAATCCGCTCTGCCACAACAGTCTGCCGCGCCAGCCGCCGGCAAGAAGTAGCTGGAGTCCCGAGGCGAACGACCTCACGCCAATCGATCCGCTGCTGTTGGAGTTCGGCATTAGCAGTCCCAGTCTGATGCGCTCCAGCGACGCCTCCAATCTCGACGACGACAACGACGACTCCTGTGCCGACCTGAGTGAAACATATATCCTGCCGCTCGTCGACTCCGATGCCAGCCTCTCGCCGGCTCACACCACCATTGTCACAGTGCGTCGAGCGAGTGCACCGGCTATGGTGCAGCGCGTCCAGGACGTCAACGAGACCATAACTATTGAGGTGGAGGAGCAGCTGGAGCGCCATCCACTGGACATCACCAACGAGACGGTGATCATTGAGCGTGACCATGATCGTGACTATCGAGCATCGCAGTAGTTGTAAGCACAAGTTTTCCAGTTCACTCCGCTAGGGAGACTTCCAATACTATTCCACTCATATGTTTCGGATGGGCTTTAACAAATAATCCATATTTGATATTAACATTTTGTAATTACAACAATTTCTAAATGCAATATAAATTTAACTCCATCAACTTGACGAAATAGAGTTTTATTTAATTTTAAGCAACAAGCCTGAGATTCCGGTTATTTAAATACGTATCAAAACATTTTGATAAACAGAAATTGGACAATTGAAAAGACATATAAAATTTATAATTTACAATAATAAATATTTAGACTCAAATTAATATTTCGCTAAATTTAAACTTCGTGACAAGTTGAGGGCTCTCAACAATTCTTAACAAATAATTATGAGCTAAGTTGCTAATGGCCTTTGCTTGATTGATTCAATGTCAAGTGCGCTAGTGGAGGCCATTAGATAGTTCTCCATACAAGTCATAAATAAACAGCTGAATGATATAATTGCGAGGGCGCTAATATCATGCAAACCTGTCGGAAGAACTCAAATGCCAGCCTGGGCGACTGAGTGACAGGCCCAGGAAATTGGCGTTGGCACGCACTTAAGGCATCAGCAACTCGCCAATGCTGAGCTCAAGAAGTACTTAAAGTTCACAAACTGTCAGGATTTCACTTGAACTACTACTTGAAAACTGGGAAATAGTTTTGTATTATGTTTTAAATACTTGGGCGGAATACTGAATAGAAAATGTTACATAGGAAAATTATTGAAAATTGAAAATTATTGAAAATTGAATACTCTAAACAGATAAACATATTCCTTCTTCTTTTACAGAATATGTTACTGACGAAATGTTGAAAGTCTGCTAATTGAATATTCTAAACAGATAATAAAAATACTCATTCACTAAAACAGGTACTCCCTCTTTAACAATTAACAGATTAGAAAATGTTACTTACAAAATGTTGTTGAAATACACGAAAAATACTTGAGCCTCACACACATTATTGTTCAAAACTCACAGCATTTTAACTGAACTACTATGGGCATGAGTTGTCTTACAAAATTGATCTCATGCTTCCAAGTACTTGAGCTGAATGCTGGATAGGAAATGTAACTAAGAAAATGTTGAAAATTTGGGCCCATTTTCTGTGCTCTTCCTAATCAAAATAAGTTCTTCCATTAAAAGGAATGAACTTTTTGTCAAATAGAAATTTAGCAGTTGGAATATTTAAAAGCATATCTAACATAATGCTAAGTTATATATATATATATATAGATAAATATATATAAATGAATATATATATGTATATATGTATGTATAGGTATATAGTTCTTGTTGCTTGAGACTCATATTGTGGCTTTTAGTCGAATTTCACATAGGCAGACGCTATCAGTTTCTTGCCCTTCCACTCCCAGACATGTGATACGATTGACAGCTTGGCCTTGTCCAGCTGGATATCGCAAAGCTCATTGTTGGGTGTTGCTAGGAAGCACACTGTGTATAGACTCAGCTCCAGCTCTGGCGAAGTTCCGACCAAGAAGCTTATGTACGACTTATTGATGCCAAAGAAGCTCATGCGGACGGCCAATGCAAATTGATTGGGCTATAAGCAAAAAGAATTTTAAAAATGAATGTGACTAAAATAGATTAATAGAATGGAATAGTTAAACGCACTCTTCCCGTCTCCTCGCGATCCAGCCAGCCCTTGTAGTCCACGTGACCCTGCTGCTCCTGATCGGCAAAGTACAGCCAGTTGTGCATGCCGAGCACGTTCTGATCCCGAAGCTCCGCCATGAAGACGTGCTCGAAGCTGGAGCTGCCCAAAATGCCTTTACCCCGAGAATACGGGGTGAACCAGAGCTCATGGAGGAGCTTGAGCTGTGCATCGTAGTCACTGCCGACGAGGCCTGTTAATACACATATGTACATATAGTAGACATGTTTATAAAAATATGTTGTTAATAATAATTAAATTAAAAAAGTCGTATATGATATACTATAAATAATTAAATATTATTATGATATGTAATAAATTTAATATTATTTAAGTGCCAAAAATGAATTTGAATTATATTACTAACATAATAATAGTAATAATAATAATAATAATAATAATAATTTTTTTTTTTTTTTTTTTTTAATATAATGTATATTATATTAATATTATATATATTATTATATATATTTATATATATATATATATATATATATATATATATATATATATATATATATATATATATATATATATATATATATATATATATATATATATATATATATATATATATATATATATATATATATATACAAAATTATGTTTCATTAATTAATTATTATTGACTGTTAAAAAACAAACTAAAATTATATACAGTGAGTTTCTCTGGATCTTCATTTTAGCTAACTGGCAACTAAATATATTTTCTAAAATATTCGATAGAACAGAAACTAAATTTTATCAAATATTAAAAAACTTTTTTTTTTTTAGTTTTAATTTGTCATAGTGCGCATATTGGAGTTTGTATCGAATGGATGGAATTGACGACTTTCAAGGTAAATTTAATTTTTCGCAACGGTGGCAGATAGTTACACTATCCGGCAAATTAGCGTAAATCTCTATTTATATATCGCACAGTAAAATAAATAAATAAATGAGTATATATTAATATATTTATATACATTTTAAACAATTATATATTTATATATATATACTTAATATATACATATTCAAAAAATAAACAAATTTAATTGTAGTTCTACTATCTTATCTCTCTACATATCAAGCATTTTGGAAGCTGTGGATGCTCAAAAGCACTTAAATAACTGTACTTGCCCGTTGCTAATCGAGAATATAAACATATGTCTATGCCCAGCCATACTTAAAGCTTTTAAGTTAAAAGCCATGCTGATTCACTTGGTAATTAGATTACTCCTATGAATAATAGCTGGCTTTGCAATAATTTCGGAATGCTTTTACATTAATTGAGTGAGTAATTTTTGGTTGCTTACCTTTCTTGGCTAAGAAACGCATCGAGAGCTTCATGACGCGTGTGCTCATTACGGCACGCAGAAAGTCCAGCTGCTCTTGCTCATGCTCCGCCGTAATTACATCCGGTACGGCGACGTCCAGCTCATAGTTGTTGAAGAGTCGCAGCAGCAGGGCCGTCGTGGAATTTCCATCTCTGACCAGCAGATCATTGTGCAGCTCAAAGAGTCTGAAATGCATCAACAGAATACAATAGCCTAACATAGACTAGTTCAACAGAATCATGAGCTGTTACAGCTCTAATACTCACGGTCCTGGCGCTCGATCGTCATGTGCGCCGGACTTCGTCTTGCCCTGCAAATTCACCTTGTAGATATATGGATTTTCCTCAGCTTCTTCTTTAAATAGCGTCTGCGACAAGGCCAGCACATCATCTGGTGCCGTGGGCAGCGGTTTGCTGTGGAAATACTCTGTAAATATACGGAAATGTTTATGGATCGTAATAAATGTGTATAAATGTGTATATATTACGCACCATAGAAATGCCAGCCCAGTACGCCAATGGTGATCAGCAGTCCGATGATCACGAATCTTTTAATTTTCTGGCAATTGTCGCTGTCGCAGCTGAAGTTGTTGTTGCTCGGTTGGCTCTGTTGCTGTTGCTGTTGTTGGGTGTCCATTGTAGCACTTGTTTTGTTTTCAATTTTATTTTATTTTTTTGTTATTTTCTTTTCTTTTCTGTTTGGGAGCGCTCTTCACAGACTTGCTTTTATCTTGCTATCCCAACGAGCCATCATCAACTGTCAGAAGTATTCACTGAGAGAACTCGTTACGCTCCGTCACCACAACGATCTCGCTCTCGCGCTGAATATGACTGAAGCGTGATTACGAAACAGACTTCCATATCCAAACTCATATTATTTCGCTCTCTCACCTCTTGCTCTCTCTCTCTCTCTCTTGGTATCCAGTTCTCGCTGCGTCTTTAATGCATGGGTGTGCGTGTCTCTCCCTCTCTCTGGGGAGCTTCCATCTGTCAGTTTTGTGTTTTGTTTTCATTTCATTCACGTTCCGCTTCTGTTTCTGCGCCTTGGTTTTCTTTTTCTGTTGAATATTTAATTATTATTTTTTTTTTTTTGTTAAAACAAAAGGTAATTTATTAACAACAAATAACATGTGGCATGTTGGCTGCACAAGTGGTCGTTAAATTCGCATATTTCAGCCATATCGAGTTATTATTTAAGCTCATTTTCATGAATGTTTACCATGTGCTATGAAATTCCGGCTAGCCAAAGGCCTGACCATTGCAAATAGGAATTCAAGCTAAGTAAATAATAGAATGTTTACGCTTGTTTAGATCAAACACAAATAATCATACGTATAGCGATACTAGATATATGTATATAAACATACTAGATAAAATTCCTGCATTTCGGATTGGGCAACGTGACTGGAATAGTGTATCTCCAGAGTTGAATTGTTTAAACAAAACGAAAATCTGGAGAATCAACAGGAATAATCTATATAATAGTATTTGACCATTCCAGGTAAGTTTCATTAATATTTGCGTCTCGACTGTTTTTTAATGACCCACAATTTTGGCATAAACAATTGGCTCCATAAAGCAAAGGAAATAGTTTGACGCGCATAAAGAATTATTACATAAAATGTGTTTGAATAATAATATTCAATTCTAATATATGCATAATGCATAATAATTGAGCTGGCCAAATAATTAGCAACAATGATAGACAATAAAAAAATACACTTTCCGACTCAACAGGTTCCAGCAGGCATCTCCGACAGCATCATTAAAAGTTGAAATGCGAACTCTTCAGATCTTTGAGATGAAGAAAGAACAGATAGAATTAGTGGTTAATAAGTAACAATATTTTATTTATGTCAAATTTTCGTATGTGTTTGACTAAGGAGTAGATGTTTAATTGGCTTTATAATGAAGCTAGTGGAACAATAAAAACTTTTATTGCGACAAATTTGGGATTCTACTCAACTTGTTCTTTAACAGCTAATTATATGAGTTGGTTTTCAACCCAGCCAATGGAACTACATATGTACAATGATTGAAATTTGTTATTAGATCATCAACTGAGTGGAGATAAATAGCGAGTGGATAGCAATGAATTAATAATTAACATTGGACTGAACAGAGTGTGCCTGGAATCGTGTGAAAGCTACAGAGAAACATGCAAAGTGTCCATTAAAAGTTCCCAAATATCTCGTGACAGTCGAAAAAGTCGAAAAGTTATGCAAAGGTCAAGTAAATATGAGTTTGCAAGTGCGAAATAGATAAGGCAAACGCAGTTACTTAACAAACCTATTGAACCAAATGGAACTGCTAGCGACAGCGAACTATGCTATACAGTTGGAAATTAATTTGACCTCTTGACCCCAAACATTACATCTATTGAATGCAGTAACAAGAAATACATATATCTACATACTTATGTGATGATATTCAAAACAGTTACAGTGAAAACCTGAACGATGTATTTCTGTGATGAAATATTATTTTGATCTAACGAAATGTTCGATAACCCCCTTGATCCCAAAATAGTCGATGGGAGCCGTGGCGATTAATGAAGTGCTGCTTGTTGTTCTTTGCCAGCGTTTAGCACAAAATTATTTTTCTGTTTTATTTTTATTCATATTTATATTCTATCGTCAGCTCTGTTTGTTTTGTTGTTTTCAGTCGCTTTCGAAAATCGCTTAAATAGCCGCTCGTGTTGACGATGCTGCTTAGTTCGAACTTGAACAGCGTTGAGTGCGGTTGCGACGGTACAAAGAGTGAGTTGTGCTTGAGGAATACTCCTATAGAACTATTTACTTGATAGGCAACGCATACACTTGCATATTATACACATGTGGAATTTCTTATATATCGATATAGGAATTCGAATATACATATATACGTATATTGTTCTGTGATTTTAGCGCATTATAATCGAATTAGTGTGTTTTGTAGTTTGCTTTTTGTCGAGGCATTTGAATTTGTTTGTGTTTATTATCGATAAGCTATTGGCGTTGCGTTCTATGCGTATATGTATTTGTATATATGAGTATGTATGCTATTCATTATGCTGATAACAGGTAGAAAATCTAGAAACAGCAGTTTGTGACTTTATAGCAAGGCGGTTATCAACTAAAGCAGCAAATCGAACATATTATAAAAAAAATATTTTATATGTTAAAAAATAAACACATTTATGTTTAATTTTCATACAATTTATAGTTGTGCATTATAAGGCGCAATTTATAAATAAATAAAAGCAAACAAACTAAATTAAATATTCAACATTAATCAACCAAATGTTTCAGCTACATGTAAAGTTTATTAATTTAAATTTAGCGGAAATCGATTTTTAAAGTTTACTCTTTGCCTCGAAGAGCTAGTGTACGTGAGCGGAAGTTTGAGTTCTCACAGAAAAGTTTCTATTTACATTAGCTGGGCTACAGGTGGCAGGTGACTATACAAGATGCCCGACTGCTACTATTCGGGCGGGTGTTACTCTGCCAGCACAGTGAGTGAGGCAAGGCTAAGGCGACCGCATGACATGCATGCGTAATCAAAGTGCTATCACGAGCGGCGACTCGTAAACAGCCCCCCAGTGAGCGACGCCGCTGCGCTGTCGTAGTCGCTCTCTCACCGCTCGGGTCGCGATAGTTTTGCACGTTTTTGGCGCGCACACAACAACAAACGTGCAAATCTGACTGTATTTGCCGGCAGAGAGCGCGTTCTGCTAACGGCTGAAAACGAAACGAATCAGTTGGTCGCACGCTCAGTTTGTGTCTCAGTTTCGGTTTCAGTTTCAGTCTCCGTTTCAGTGTCTGATTCGAACGCAACGCGTGCGGTTCACAGCGGAGTCGACATCGGCGACTTGCGACGACAGGTTTAACGAACTGACAACAAATAAAAATCAAGAGAAAAAAAAATTATAGAAAAATACACACACAAAAAAAAAAAAGAACATAAACAATTTGAAAATCAGTGAAATACACACATAAGCCGTAACGCCGCAGACAGCGCTCAGCCAACCGCTTGAGGAATTATGAAAGAATTGGGTGCGATTATCATGTCGTTAATGTAGAGCAATGCAGTTAACTGTGAATTCAAGTGCAAATGCGCAAATCGCGTTTGTTGCATTTAATGCGCGGTGGGAATCTTTAAATTTGCCGCGCTCTCGCTCAACAGGCTACAGCTGATTTAAAGTTGCCTGTGTTTCTGTGTCTCTCTGTCTGTGTATCTTCTGTCTGTGTCTGTTTCTGTTTCGGTTTCTGTTTCTGTTACGGCTTCTGTTTCCATGTCTAGTTTTCTTGCTTTTGTTGTTTTCGCTCTTCTTTGCGCTCTGGCGCACAAAAGCATGCTTTAAATTTATGGATTTCTCAGATGTCCTTGTGAACAAGTGTCGTTTCGTCGTTGTTGTTGTTGTTGCTGTTGTTTTTTTTGTCATTATCGTTAATGTTTCCGATGAGCATATGTCTGCAGCTGTATGTGTGCTCTCTCTAAATATGTGTGCGTGTGTGTGTCTGTGTTTGTGTATTGCCTGTGCGAATAAAGCAGACGAGTTGTAACTTTAAAAACCCTTAGGCTGCCTATAGCAATCAAATTTAACTCAATTTATCTAAACAGGAAATGCCTTTGAGGCCCTTTGAACGCTCACATTATTCGATTTATGCATATTTCAATCAATCTAAAAGGCTTGAATTGAATTTGAATGGGTATCCCTGTGTCTCTTTTATCAACATCAAAGATTTATATTGAATTTGTTCGAAAGAAAATATATTTAGTTTTAAGATATTGAAAGAGATTTAAATTGTAAAAATATCTTCTTTTTTATTTAAATTAATTTAACTCTTTTATACACATTTGTATGTTTATTATATTATATTAAATATTACTATATATTTAATTTTAACATAATGTTTTCAGAACGATTCTGTTTTTATGCACATATGTATGTGTATATATTTATTAGATTATATATTATTAAGATTTTTGTTTAAGCTGTGTCAGATGACACAAACGCTTTAACAAATAATATAATAGAACTCGAGAAATTTTTCTAAGGAATACCAGATTCCTTTAAATTAAATTGTTTGTGTCTCAAATTTCGAAAATTTAAAACCATTTGGTAACAGTTTCAGTGTTTTTTTTTTTTTTTTTGGGAAATTGTAATGGAATGCCGAACGACACTTGAGTGACAGCATACACACCATAGAACGACACACACGTACACACACGCAGCCAGACACGCACATACAGGCATACAAACATACACTTACATTGGCAAGGCTAGCGCGGCACTTTAGCAACACCTGAATGATTGGTTGACTTTAGTGGGGGCAGTGGCAGGAGCAGGAGCAGATGTCGGCACAGCGACAGGAGCCGGGGCTGTCAGGCCTGCTGCCAGTTGCCAGTCGCTTGCGTCTCGTTGTCTAGTAGCTGTCCATCAAGTTTTCTTAATTTAATTAAGCGCTCAATGTCCTTACCGACTGCGCACAAATACACGCAAGGCAAGCGGGGAACGCTTGATTTGTTGCTGCTTTTTATACCCTGAACCCATTGAAAATGGGAAATCAGGGTATAATGGTTTTGTGAAAAGTATGTAACAGGCAGAAGGAATCATCGCAGACCCCATAAAGTATATATATTCTTGATCAGGACGATGAGCTGAGTCGATATAGCCCTGTCCGTCTGTCCGTCCGTCCGTCCGTCCGTCCGTCCGTCCGTCCGTCCGTCCGTCCGTCCGTCCGTATGAGTGCGTCGATCTCAGAAGTTAAAGGAGCTAGAGAGCTGAAATTTTGTATGCATACTCGTGTATACCATACGCAGTACGAGTTTATCATATTTTTTCGATAACTCATTCGATATATTTTTTATCGAGGATAATCGATAAATTTATATTGTTTTTTCAGCCTAATTTGAACACTATTAGACCTAGAGACTTCAGATTTACTGTGTATATACATTTGATGGGCACACACATTTTGTAATTTACAGATTTTGGATACCACGCCCCCTTCGCCCCAAATTTGTAAAAAACGTATATCAAGTACTAGAGACTTGTGCTTTGGAATGTACACACATTTACACATAATGATTACGTTCTGAAAGTTTCATTAAGATTGTACGTCTACAAATGAAATTATTCAACAAATAAATTCTCATAATATTGCCCACACTGCAGCGCAGCCCAAGCGCAGTCGCTGCTTACTGCGCAGTTAGCAGAGCGCGGGCCTATGCGTGGGGGTGGATGCATGTGTATGTATGTGTGCAGAATGATTGGAACATCAGCACGGAGGGTTCAGGGTATCTCCTAGTCGAGCAGTCTCGACTAGAGCTTTCTTACTTGTTTACTCTTGACTGCAGCATACACATACAGACACACACACACCCAACCATAACACAGCCAATACACACACATATATATGTTTGTATGGATGTGTTATGTATTTGTGTGGTAGGACACAGGCTTGTAGCGACATCAACCACAAAAGCCACAGGACGTTTTGGCATGAAGGATATTATGTACGTTTGTACGTACATCGCTAGCTGCCACTGTTGTTGTTGTTTTTGATGATGATAACGCTGATGATGATGATTATGATGATGACGATGATGATGGTGGTTTCAACGATTGTGCCCTGAAGCGGGCTTCGAGACAAGGTTACCAAGAGTTGGCATATTTGCCATACCCTGTATACGAAAGGGGTTTGCAGGGGTTGTGCAATGTGATCAATTGACAATTGAATGTGTTGGAGATGGGTTAGTTCGGCTTACAATTGTCGTGGAATAAAGGAAGACACATTCTATTTAGAAGAAGAAGGTTTCATTTATGATTATAATAATTATCATTATAGTATACTTCATGTTTTAACTATATCCAACATTTCAGAAGTTTGATATATTTTATTAAAATAATACATTTTATAAATAATATAAATAAATTAAGTAGTTCAAATATTCAATTAAATATCGATTAAAAAATTTATTTTTCTGTAAATTATTCCGTTTCTATGTAATATTTTTATTTAAATCGTTATTATCGTGAAATATTTCATTTTTAAACCTTTTTTAATAATATATTAATTATAATAATAATTATTTCATTGGATTTTTTATGATAATAAATATTTAAATATATGTACAAATTGCATATTTAAATATTTGCATATACTTTATAATTTTTAACTAACTATTTACAATAAATCATATAAGGAGTGCCACTTAGGGAACCCTCTATCCAGCTAAATTTATGGATTTTCTTTGAAACAATTTAAGTGGTATATTGTGTTCGAATATCCCCTTTCTCAGCACTTATACTTGGCATACTTACTACAGCGCGCTGTGCTGTGCAGCCCACTCCGCCCTCTCTCGGCAACAATAACATGGCGGCCACCTGCTGCGGCTGCACTTGAGTCCATTTCACTGTTATGCTATCTGTTTGTTATTTTTTCCACATGATGTCCTCTCTCTCTCTTTCTCCCTCTCTCTGTGAAAGTGTATGTGTGTGTGTGTGTGTGTGTGTGTATGTGGGTTTGTTGCCTGCGGCAGCTCTGTCAGCTTGTAAATTTTTAATAAACTTTCAGTTGACTTTTTTTCTCCTTATTTTATTTATGCTGTTGTTGCTGTTGCCTTTGCTTTCCTCATTAAATCAAGAAAAGAGGAAGCGAAATGGTATATTTTATGCTAAGCAATTGAGCTCGGCCTGCAGCACGATTTCATATTCTGCAAAACTCTCATTAAATATAGACTTGTGGGCTGTTCCACCACTCCGCATAAATATTTATGTATCCAGCGAATTCAATTATCACTTTCATTTCCATTGAAGCGAGCCACATTTGAAATATGCAAATACTTATGTATTTCGTGGAAATCGGCCCCAACTCTGGCTCATTTGTCTTACTTCTGAAAACTTTTACCTAATAATTGTGTATAATTGCTTAACAATCGCCGTTCATAATTGTAAATTATCATCTGTATTTCTGCTCTCGCTGTTTGCATTTCCGTTTTCCGCATGGAAACCTATCGCCCAGCTCTGCATGCCAATCTGATTCAGAACCTGAATCTGAATCTGAATCAGAATGTGAATTGTGTGTGTGTGCCGCACAATGCGAATCAAGTGCCACCACAATTTATGTCAACGAGAGCAGTCCACAAGAGTTGCTTATTAAGATGGGCGAAGGGAGCGGGAAGGCCAAGTACACACAGCGCCGAGCTGTGGGCTCTTGTGAAATCACTGAAAAAGTTTTAATCCACATTAAATTTGTAAAATTATTTATTGGCCATTTACAAACAGAATAAAGCAGTAGCTGGAAATATCTATCAAAATTCGTTTTGCATATTCATAAGTTACTTGAATTATGGTTAGCGTAGTTGTCTGATATAAACGTACAATTGAAATCACGCTACCATCTCTATTATGCTCTGTTGATTGACATATGTACGTTAATTTGATGGATGTTCTATTGTTGCTCTTTCGTTTGTTGACTTTCAGCACGTGTTGTGGTGTGCGTATATTTATATTTATATATGAGCTATTGTATCTAGAGCATTATAATGCTTCAAATACTGACTTCTGAGCGGTTGTGTCTATGCGGTCAAAGGCTTTGCCTAATAATAGCCAAACATAGAATTTTAATTTAACTAGGGTATTTCAATTTTAAGATTACTATCAACAAATATTCAAATAGTTTTTGAGTTTGCAAAATATATCTGCAGAAATTTAAATATTTTATAGAAATATAGCTGGTCTGAAATAAATATAAATCGAAGAATTCCGAAATGTAATCGGAATAGTGACGAAATGATATAGAAATAGAAATATATACATATATAATATAGCTAAAAATATATAATGGCATCACTATATTCTATATTTTATAGTTGAAATATGATTAAATTATTGTTAATCTGCAAGGGCATTTGATCTTCGGTGTTGTCAAGTCTCTTTCTTGTTTTGATTTTCGATTGTTGTCGTTGGTGCTCGTGAGCGCTTATTGCATAGCGAGTCAGAAAATGCGAATAGCAAACGGCAATTGCGATGTAAAGCTGTCAATCTCAATTGTCAGCTGGAAGAAAAGAGAGAACGAGCAAACGAGAGAGCGAGAGAGCGAGAGAGAGAGACAGTGAGAATGCGTGCGTGTGTGTGAGAGCGTAAAGATGAGTAAATTAGAGCCTATAATCTGATCTAGATTAATACTAATGTGATTTGATTTAATTTTGTCTTTTGCAGCCTAAAACCCAATATCGAGGCTACCATTTGAAGAGCAGCAGCAGCAGACGAGAATTTTAGTCGAAAACATGAACAGCGATGAGTTGGCAATGATCAAGAAGACCTGGGAAATTCCCGTGGCGACCCCGACAGACTCCGGAGCTGCCATACTGACAGCTTTCTTCAATCGCTTTCCGTCCGCATTGGAAAAGTTTCCATTTCGCGATGTGCCCCTGGAAGAGTTGCCCGTAAGTCGGATGTGAATGTGTCGAACTGCAAAACTAAAAGCTAGTCCACTTTTTCCTGCAGACCAATGCACGATTCCGTGCTCATGCGGGACGCATAATTCGGGTGTTTGATGAATCGATTAGGGTGCTCGGCCAGGATGGCGATCAGGAGAAACTGGATGAGATTTGGACCAAGGTGGCTGTCAACCACATTCCTCGTCGCATATCTAAGGAATCTTACAATGTGAGTGCCCAGCTCCATCTAACATATCATAGATTTATTTATATATGTACATATTTGGTTTCTATAGCAACTCAGAGGCGTAATTCTGGAAACGCTCACTGCTGTCTGCAATCTGGACGACAGTCAACAGGAAACGTGGACTAAGCTGGTTGACCACGTCTATAGCATTATATTCAAGTCCATCAACGAGGAAGGCGATGCCATCTAAGCTGAGTCAGACGAAAGGCGGGAGAGCAAGAGCAAGAGCAAGGGCGAGAGCGAGAGCGAAGCGAGAAAGTAACGAATGCAGATCACATTGCAAGGCACAGCTTATGTAGATTTAAGTAAATGATAAATGATAAATGTTAGCTATTTTCATTTTGTATTTATGAGTAAAAGTCCAACACACAAAAACACCGGCAAATAAATACACACACACAGACATGAAACACTAACACACTCGCACACTGCTCCGTAAAGCTTTAACCCATTGTCAGCCTTAAGCACTTAATAAGAATACACATAAATTAAAGAGGTCGCTTGTAGCCGTAAATCTGCAGTTTCTAGTTTATTTTGTTTATTTTTTTTATTATTGGTAAGCGTAATTCGCATTATTTTTAACAGCAATCAAAACGAGAACAAGGCTTATGTGCGAGCGAAGTATTATATGAAATAATTCCAATGAAAAATAGGTTTTTGATCAGAATTTCAAAGCTCACGTATAGGCAGCAGTAGATATTAAAAAACTGCTTTATATTTAAGTCAGCTATCTTGAATTCATAGCAAAAAAAAAAAACAAAGAGGGAAAAGCATTTTACAGGGAAGTGTTAGGCACACTCGAAAACCCATTTAACGTTACACTTATACGTATATATGTATATTTTGCAAGCATTTGCAGAAAAACTTCCGCTGCTCAGTGTTCTCAAAAACCAGCCGCAAAAGAATAGACTCAATGCAACTTAAACGGCACTCGGCTGGAATTGCATAATTTTAGGAAGAGAACCGCAGATGGGCATGAAAGTGTATTAATTGCAGGCGCGCTAAATGGAAACTGCATTAACAGACGTAGCAGCAGCAGCTGCATCTTGACAAGTAATACATGGCGTATGGGTAATGCTAGAATATTTTAATTGCGCATACGACGTGAAGTCAGCTTTCCTTAAGGTAAATTGTACATTTGAATAGCTCTATGGTATTTAAATATTTAATAATATAATATAAAATAACTATATAATATAATATAAAATATATAGTAAAAATCAATTTAATATAGCACAAATCTCTATTCACAAGCTGAAATGTCTACTGCAAAAAACAACATGTGAACTTGGAGGCGTTTCTTGTATTATCATTTACCCTATCAGCGCGCAGCAGATAGACAGATAATAGGTTAATTAACAGCGTGCTAACATCGGCACTGTTAAATGGTTAGGCGACTTAACAGCCTTAGTTGTAACAGCTACCGGCTGGCGCATGTTATCTGGGCGCTTTCTTATCACTAACAGAGCTCGTTGTTGAGTTGCCCTCGCGTTGGTGAGTTGTGCAAAAACCGATGGCAAGCTTTTCAATATTCGTCCAATAATAGTCGAAAAATAACTGTTAAGCGGAAAGCGCGCGTTTCGGGTTAAGATACGCTGCCAAAAGTGAATATCGAAGTTGTCAGCAATTACGAAAACGCGCGATTGTGAGTGTAATTAGAGTCTAATGTGAGAGTGCGAGCATATCAGTGCATCATATTTGTGTTCCACACTCTCTCTTGAGTAGGCCTACTAAGATATTTATAGCACTACTGATTGAATCATCAAAAAAAGAAAAAAGAAGGAGCTAATTGCGTGTAGTTATAAAAGAATAAATGCCTGAGCAGTAAATAGAATCGCTATCAGTAAAAACAAGTGTCATACTCAAGTGTGCTGGCATTCCAATCAAAGCAAAGCAAGAACAAGCTAAAATAAATACAATATCAAAGAACTCCAGCACTGCAGGCCACCCACCCACCGCACGCATTGAATGACCAGGTAAGCTCTCTTAAAAAGACTTTATTGGCAGGTGTGCCATAAAACGTTCAAAGGATTCCATTAGAAAATAAATACGAGTTTTTCCTTCAAGTTGGACTGACTCGAAAGCTAACGACGGCCTTCAGGCCGTGTCCTGATTAATGGCCAAAGTTATTTGACTGAATTGGCTGAATTAAAGCCAGATATTTTTAAGTTTCTAGCTTCGATGTTGCGCAATCCATTTGGCCTTTGGGAATGCAACTATGCAGACCGCCCGCACTTACCATACGCATCTTTGCAGCGCCCCCACAGAATAATCTCTAAGTGTGCACACTTTGATTGTGCTTCAGCGAACATCTAATGCGTCTCGAGCATCTCAAGTATCTTCACATTGCACAGCGAGTCCAGTGTCGTCCATTATTGGATGCTGCTTGACAAGTGGGACAGCCTCAAAATATGTAGATGAAAGCTGTCATCTCTGGTCATCCAATACCTATTTCAGTATGCATTGATATTATTTTTAATCAGCTACAGTTTCAGAGCTGGAGTTCTTTAAATGCAAACTTACTTTTTTTACTGAATAAAATACATCAAATTAACTAAAACCGTCTAAGCTACGATTTGCCATAATTTAAAATAGCTCATCAAATTTCCCAAAAATTTTCAAAAGTATTTAATTTTTTTATTATTATTATTATTGTATTCTATTTTAATTTTGTAAACATTCTATTTTATTTTTAAGATTTTATTTTTATTAGTTGCATATTTTTCATATTATTAGTCTTTTATTGGACTACAAATTAAATTAAATTCAATAAAATAGAACAAATTCATAAGTATTAAAAACAAAGATTTTACTATATAATAAATTTTCGTAACTAAGTATATAATTTCTTTTTGTTCACTTATATATGTATATTTGAATATTTCAAGTGTAGCATATTTTTATTTTTAATTATTTTCCATTTTTTACAATAAAATAATAATTAGCTTACAGTTTCTATCCATTTCCAATATATTTATTCATGTGATTAAATTGATTCGCTTTAATACAATATATATACATATATGTATTTCAGCCTTTCAATATAGTTGGAGTGAAATTTAATATAATAGAAAACAATTATAATTATTTAAAACCAACCATTTTGCTTTTGTCTCTGCGGATCAGGCTTTATTAATTACGCTGCTAAGCAAAGAGAACTGACAAACCGACATTAATTGTATGCTTTGTCTTGTTTTCTCCCCCTTATTAACAACTGGCATTTCATTTAGTTGAAATTTAGTTGTTTTCCTATACACAATTTGTCTCTGGCTGTGAAATGAGTTTTTCTTTTGTTGGCTTCACGCGCTTCGCTTCAATTATATAACTTTGTTTTGAAACGCGTTGAGCTCTCCGACGTCCCAGTGAAGTATGCTGCATTTCTTTCTCCCTGCACTTTAGCTGTCACACACACACACACAGTGCGTATACGTAATGGTATTCAGCATTGTTATGCATGCATGCAGACTCGCACAGACAGCTGAGCAAAAAGAAGATTTACTATTGCCTTCAACCACATTACATTATGCACTGACTTGATGACACATCCTGCACATTAAAGCGAAGCTTTCCTAATTTCTGCAGATGTATATCCATCTGGTATCGTTAGCCATTAAAGCCAAGCTGTTGGGCTTGCCGCAATGTCAAAGCAATAAACATATTTGGCTCTCAATAGAAATCTTCTTGTCTGTCATCTATGAACTCGGAATTAGTATATGTGATTACGTTGTACACAAATACAGCATATGGACAGACCTCAAAACCTCAGCTCTAATTCTATGCACATGTCTTGCATTTGCATATGAATTTGCTCGCTGGCAAAGCCATTTAACTCTTTCCCCGCATACGGCAAAAATCATATCACACACTTAACACGACAATCGATTTAGTCAAGGATGTCCACGATGGCGCAGCTAATTGGGCATGTCTGCTTGAAAGTATTCAATTCGCTTGAAATTGAATTTATTTGTAATTTAAGAATCATTTTAAAAAGTCTCTTTGATATAGAAAAGTATTTGCTTTTGTATGTTTAATCTAAATTTATTGAATTTGAGTTGTTAATTTGTTATATATTTTATATGTTTTCTTTTCTAATTTTTAATATATTTTTTTAAAGTAAAAATGAAGTGTTTTTTATTAATATTTATTATTTTTATTTATCCATTGCCCCATTGCTATCTTTTGGCTTCTCTGTTCAGCTAGAGTAGCTCACAGTAGCTAATTACGAGCTGATTTTATCATTTTACAACATTTTCTGTACATATATTTAATTTGACAACTGGAATTGATGAAAGTGAATTCAGTTGTCGTTGCCCATCATGATTTGATACGGAAATTCTGCTATGCTCTTGGAGCAATAGCACACCTCTAGACTCGATTGTCTTGGAGCAATAATTATTCATACTGCTGCAAACTTAATTCCGCAACATGAGCATTGAATTTGTGTCACCTTCAAGATTTGAGCAAACATATTTTCCCATATTTCTCAGCTCAATAACGTCCGAACTTTAGCACGTTCAAAATTGATTGGTTTCACTTTGCCACAAACACTTTTAAAATGTCCGAGCCAGAACAGACTTGTTCCCATTGAGGAAGCACGTACCTTAAATGGCGCACATGACAATCAATAGCCAAAAACTTTAAAATAAAAAGTTAACAATAACTTTAACAAAGAAAATATGAAAATATATATATATATAGGCACTTCTATATGCATTAACGTATAATTGAAAACAAAGTTTTCCCCAGACTAAACTTGAGTTGTCTTCGTATTGCCGCAAGCAAAGTTTAGCAAACTTCGACTTGAGCTCGAAGACAACTTATTCAATTTGCTGTCAATAGAAATTTTAGTTGAAATATATATTAAATAATGGCGCGTGTGAGCAATTACATGGCATATGTAACAGTTTTTTCATCTGCTAAAGGCCATATAAGTGCATTTAATTAAAGCGCTTTAAGCTGTTTAATTAATGTCAGCGCTGTCCGGGCTGTGTCCGCTCACAAGACCTATTAAAGTTTTTCATTAGGTTTTAAAACAGTCATTCGGTTCTCTTGTGGGCACTGCGTGCCTTAATAGTTACTGAATGCGTAATAAATGAAACGGAGGAAAATTTATATTAAAGGACAGGCATATTCACTCAGAAAGGGAGCGAAACTTTTACTTGAGCCAAGGCTGAAAGGGAGATATAAATAGAGAAATCCGTATATTTGGGATAAATAAAAATTGTTAAAAAAAAAAGGCGTAAGCTTTGGACGATATATGGAGAAAGAGAAAAAGAAAGAAAGAGAAAGAGATGAACATATGTAGTTCCGATTTTGATGAGTGAAAACGAGGGTTGCTTAACTTTCGAAAGAAGGCGACTTGATATTGAAAGTCTGCCTGAAAAAATACTTGCTCCAGCATTATAGAGCATGACAAAGCTCTCTGTTTAAGGAAAAGCAATTTCCCTAAAGTACACTGTGAGAAACTGCAAGCAATTCATAATTGGGCAATGCGAAAAGTTCTGCACACTAAATATCTATATCTTTTTAAATTAAGACTTTTTCGATATTAATAAAAAAGATTTGAAAATCTTTGAAAATAATATACACACGTTTCAGCTGGAACATCAATATATTGTAGTTTCAATATTTTAAAACTTAACCGGAGCGGACTTCGAACTAACTTGGCCTCATCGTTCGCATCGTGGTCTTAGATAAACCACAGCTGTCATTTCAGCAGTCGGCGGATATTGCTGTGCTCTGTGGACGTTTATCTTGCGTGGCGATTATTTGGTCTTCAATTTGGCGAAGGCTTTAAAAATACACTTGTGCACATTTTTGGTCTGTTATCGGGCCAGTCGGCAGTCTGTCTATATTTAAATAAAGCTATCCATGTATTAAAAGTTGATAAATAGTATAAATTTAGCCGCGGCAAAGCCGGGCCTGGTTCAGTGTAAACAGACCAAATGAATTATGGCCATGATGAATGGACATTTAAGTTGCATGCAAATTACTAGATTTAAAAACGATTAATTAAAACAAGCTGATGAGAGCGCAAAAAACCAGAATATTCATGGATAGTTATGTAAGTTGTGAGAGTGCTCTAAGCAGTAGCTCGATATCTGTGCGTTTACCCCACAAGCAATCGCAGCGAATTTGTGGGCATTCCACAATCTTATCAAGCCACGCGGCTCATTGATTAGAGGCTAAATATATAAACAAGTATCTATAAATAGACGCATTTGAACTGTAAGCGTCTTGTCTTGGCCAGTTGCTTAACTTGCCCTCAGATTCGATAAATTGCAATAGACCTCACTGCAAGTGTTTCGTCAAGGACTCGGCCTTGATTGCTCTTCATAAACTTGACTAGTTGACATTGCAAGTGCCACGCCATCTATCGCAATGAGTGAGTTGAACTTGTAAACAGAAATGAAACCTAATTGGACAGATAGTGCGAGTCCTTTGAGGGAGAGAGAGAGAGAGAGAGAGAGAGAGATAGCGAGAGAAAGAGAGAGAGAGTAGTGAAGTCTCGGTGACCCTGACCTAAGTTCCTTTCAAGTAGTTCGGTGAATAATCTCAAAAACCTGACAAAATATTTTTTACTTTACTCTGTTTTCAGATTCAGATGTAAGAATTAAAAAAATATATATATATACATATATATCTACCGATTTTTTTTTTTTTTTTTTAAATTTAATTCCCAAACAAAATGTATTTCATTAATAATAACATTAATACCAATAAATAATAAAAACTTAAGACCTCCAACAATTATTACAATTCGGGTTTCTTTTTATACTCTCAATGCTATAATTTAGCCTAGTACAAAATAAAAACTATTTAAAAAAAAATATAATACTCTGTTTTCTTTTCCTTTTTATATAATTTAATGCTCAAATAATTATATTCCAATAAATACTTAAGACTTCCAAAAACGTTTAGAAAAGTATATAATTTTATTTGTCTTTTTATATAATTCAATTGAATGCTTTAACAATTTTATTGCAATGAAACATGAATTATTTAATTTGCATTACATCAATCGCTTTTCACTTATTGCTAAGAGTTAGTAGAGAGAATTTGACAGACATGTATGGTATGATGTTTTGTCATCCGCAGAGCCACTAAGCCAGCCCACGTGTTGCTTGCTTTTTAGCTGAGTGCCTGTATTAATGCGAAACTATGAGTAAGTCCGACACGAGCCGAAAATGCGAGAACAATGCGGGGCTAAGTGCATATCAGTTGCCTTTGTTTGCCTACCCTGCACCCAGGCCAAATGACGGATGTGGCGGCTGTTGGCCAGACTGAAGAGGATTCGCCTTAATTTGCTTATCGTCTGGTAATTTGATAACTTTTCCAATTTGCTAATATAAAATTCAGTTGTTTGTGCATACATAAATATGAATAGGGAGGAATTTTGGTGATCTGAACTGAGCACAGGGTATGCGCGTGTCGAGCACTTTCGCAACGGCACAAATTGTGCACATGTGTTGAGCTCTTCGCTCGATGGCCCGGTGGACATGCTATAAGTGGCCATACATATGTATGTACAGCTTGGTGTTTTAGCTATAAATATTTACACATTTGTTGCGTTGGAAATATGAGTAAATATGATTGATTCGCTCGAGGTGCATGTTGAGGTGCGCCATGTCCCGCCGAGTGGGCCGAGTGGGCGGAGTGGGTGGAGTGAGGCGAGTGACGCCTCCGATCCCGATCACAATCAATCAGCACTTTATTCAATTTTGCTAACGACCTAAAAATAAATTGACGGTTGCCAATTGATAAGCGCTTTGATGTTTCAGCCAATTTGTTATTAACTTAATAATTATATATTTTTCTTTTTGTTTTTATGAAACCAACCCGACGGCTATTTATAGTCGCTGATCGATATACCAAATAAGTAGTTTCTATGTGAAGCATAAAATTGTAAAGTTTGTTAAATTAATTTATTTAAAAAAAAAAAAAAAAAACGTATACAATTTTTTTTTAATTCTTTACTTTGAACAAAATTTTACCTATTAATTCATTTATTTTTAAAGTGAAATATATTTGTTTTTAATATTTTATCTAATTTTTATTTGATTTTAAAGTAAAAATATTTGTAAAACAAAAAAATTCATATTTAAAATAAAATTTGATAAAAGTTTAAAATAAACATTCTTGTATAATAAAAAAATAATACAAAATCTTTTCTTTTATTAATGGTTATTTATTGTTAACTATTGTTATTTATTAATTCTTATTTATTTTTAAAGTATTTTGTTCTCGTTTGTTTTCATTATTTTTAAAGTGCAAATATTTTTTATATAACAAATTAAATATTTCATCTATAATTTAATTCATTTTTATATATTTGATATACTATTTAAATTTATTTGTTTTTATATAACAAACTAAATATTTCATCTATAATTTAATTCATTTTTATATATTTGATATACTATTTAAATTTATTTGTTTATATATAACAAACTAAATATTTCATCTATAATTTAATTCATTTTTATATATTTGATATACTATTTAAATTTATTTGTTTTTATATAACAAACTAAATATTTCATCTATAATTTAATTCATTTTTATATATTTGATATACTATTTAATTTATTTGTTAAGAGACAAATAACCATAAGGAGTGATTAGGTTTCTTATCAAACTTGATTGAATTTGCATTTCGATTTTCGCTGACTAACTCTGAGTCTTGGCTTTGAAGTCCTTTCGCTTGCTTCATGTTAACAAATTCTTATTGGTTGCGAATTGCTTCACTATGATTGATATGGGTGCTTTTTTCTTTGAACATGTATGCGCGCTGTAGCTGGCTTTTGCCATATCATAATGAGGGCTTTTCAACCGTTCAACTGTGCTGTTGATATCAAGCACATGACCCAAACGAACTGATATTTGGTATCATTGGCATTTCGGTTTCCAGATTGCAATTACCTTCTGCGCCTTATATTTGCACTGTCAACTGCTTGTGATGAATTCTTATTAATTACGCCTGCCTGTGACGTGTCCCCGCCCCGGCTCTGATAAGCCCACATCGCCCCCCACCTGCTCTGTATTGATAATATTTGTGTTTCGCCTTCATGTCTATTGGCAATATTTTGTTTGTATAGTTTTGTGAGCAGAGACTTCAGAGCACAAGAGAAAACACCAGACAATGCCCCAGACGCGTGGCATTCCTGCTCTCTGGCGCCAAGCTCAACTGCGCTGCGTCAACTTTTATCAACTTGCTCGATATAGAACTTTGAATCCATTCAATGTCGGAATACGCTAAGCAAATATTATGGCACTTCTTTTAGCTCCCTGCACATTGATAAGAAGCCAGAAAGAGTATTCGAATGTCGCTTAGATTTGGAATGACGGGCATTAAGCACTTCAATTAGTTGCAAATCGATAAATATCGATTTTTAATTTGGCATGCATTAAAGTTATTTGCTGTGTATAAGCAAAAACCAACTAGTTACTCAGTATTAAGGGGCATTTATTAAACCCAAATTAGTTTCAGCTAAGATATTAACTATTATTAAAGGCTTGAGACTTAGTCTATAAACAAAACTATTATACGTTTGCCTAGATGGGATTTTTGATCAATTCTTTTTGATTAGAGCTCACCTGCCCTGCCATAAAGTGTAGATTTACGGTCTTACATGATTCTAAAATATAAATACATACAATATAATATATTTACTAAACAAACTATGTTTGCTATCTAAAAATCCCCAAGGTCTTAATTCAGCTGTTGGCAAGAGTATTTAGGCCGCGACTTGTCGAACGTAGATGATCCGAATCATTCGAAACTGTCAAGGGCTCGTATTCTTTTGAAAACTCTTGTCAAACTATAAGCAAACAAGTTTTCTGAGGCTTCGATAAGATTAAAAATCAATGTTGACAAATTAAAGTTAGTGTCAATTAACAATAATTTGGAAAGTTCTTCATTTATTGCTTATTATATTTTCACTGAATTTTGCTGATTTCCGAAAATGTTTGATAGAATATTTTGTTTTACTGTGAATGCGCTGTGGTTCCATCGACAAAGTTCCATTGCACAGGGACCTTATCAATGGGTTCAGTTAATGTAAACAATTCCATGGAATTTCGTATTAGCCATTGAACCTTTTAATACCCGATACTTAAGCCAAGCGGAAGTATATCGGCTTTTGAGAATTATACTTTCATATATTATATATACTTTTCTATAAGAGAAACATAATACTGATTGGCCACGCCTACTCAAAGATGAGATTAAAACGGTATAACCCAGTCAGACTGAGTAGTAATCTAATCTCGCTTCCGATTAGCGAAGTAATACATTACCCAGTGTTTACTATAAATAGAGTATGTCGTAGTCGAGTGTTGGATAGAAGCTTTTTCTCTATCCAAGTTGACGGAAGTTATATTTAAGTA
Source organism: Drosophila mulleri (assembly GCA_035047565.1). Taxonomy (NCBI): domain Eukaryota; kingdom Metazoa; phylum Arthropoda; class Insecta; order Diptera; family Drosophilidae; genus Drosophila; species Drosophila mulleri. The sequence goes on along the minus strand of JAWNPK010000040.1, from coordinate 5,521,163 downwards.
GAAATATAGTGAAAAACGAAACGAACAGCAGCGAGCCGTGCTTTGTGTGCTTTCGTGACAAACGTTTATTAGTGACTAAAAACTTTGAGGTGGTATCTATTACTTCGATATGGTACACGCGTTTATCGATATATCGTGTCGCATTGTTAACAGATGATATTCATTAACACCCTTCCTCAATGCGATCATGATTACAAATTCAGTTTACATAATGCGATTCAAATTAACTTAACATTACAATACATTTAACATAATTCATTTCAAACTTAACATTTCAGTAAATTTAACATGCTTGTTCTTACAAAGATTCTTAGTCATGATATCTGCAATCATATCTGTTGTACAAGCATACTTTAAGTTAATTTGACCCTCGTCAACTACTTGACGAATAAAATGATATCTAATATCAATATGCTTAGTCCGGGAATGATGAACAGGGTTACTGTCCAGCTCCTGTGCGCTCAGATTCCCGTTTCATCGCATCGCACCAATCTGCTGCATGAACACATTTTAACGCCTCCTCATAGGATGATGGAACCTTCACCTTGCTGGCAACCAGAGCCCCAAGTACGTTGTGCTGCTTTCGAGGTCGGCCTGGCTTGCCGGTTCGAATCAGCCTTGGTCTACCAGGACCAATGCGAGTGACTTTCACAGAACCGTCCTCGCTTACTTTGTCTTTGCGATCTCCATCGCTGCTGCGCCCATGGCTGCTATCTTGATCGCTGCTGCGTCCCTCGCTGCCGTCCCGATCGCTGCTGCGTCCCTCGCTGCCGTCCCGATCACTGCTGCGCCTAACGCTGCTGCGACTCTCGCTGCTACGTCCCTCGCTGCCGTCCCGATCGCTGCTGCGCCCTACGCTGCTGCGCCTATCGCTGCTGCGCCCTACGCTGCTCTCTCGATCGCCGCTGCGCCTAACGCTGCTGTCCCGATCGCTGATGCCAGAGTCATCACTTCCATTACCAAACTGCATGGTAACGCTGGGAGTGGGCAACACATATACAAATGACTCCTTGTAATCTTGACTCTCGTCGAAAAGAACATCTCGCCTCTCAACCACCTGGTGAGATATTGGGTCATACAAACGATAGCCTTTGCTTGCTACCGAATACCCAACCATCCGATATTCTTTGCCTTTTGGTTGCAGTTTGCCCTTCCTTGGACCCTTGTCCAAAGCCACTGCAATTGAACCAAACATTTTTAGATGGCCGACAAAAGGTTTCTTACCAGTCCACGCTTCCATAGGCGTCATACTGCCTAAAGCACTGGTTGGCGATCGATTTCGTATATATACGGCTGAGTTGACTGCTTCAGCCCACAACGATTCGCCCAATCCTGATTGCATCAGCATACACCTTGACATCTCCACCAGAGTGCGGTTTGCCCTCTCAGCCACGCCGTTTTGCTGTGGTGTGTATGCTACTGCCAGCTGTCTCTCGATCCCTTGACTCTTCAGGTATTCATCAAACTGCTTATTGACGAATTCACCTCCATTGTCGCTCCGGATACATTTGAGACCCCTTCCTGTTTGCCGTTCAACCAACGTTTTGAACTCGACGAACTTCTTGAAGACTTCATCCTTCCTCCGAAGGAAATATACGAAGATACGCCTTGATTTGTCATCAATAAAGGTTAAGAAGTACCTCGATCCAGCCAGGGACTGTGTGCTAAAAGGCCCGCACACATCCGCATGAACCAACTCCAATATGCCTTGTGCTCTATTGGCAGTTGCAGCAGGAAATGGCTGCACATGAATTTTGCATAGCATGCAAGTTTTACAACTCATGTTATCATTGAAAACCATATTTTCAATCCCGCGCACCATTTCTTTGTTGATCAGGTCTTTCAAGCCATTGACATTCAAATGGCCATACCGTTTGTGCCACAGCACGCCATCTGCCTTAACAGCAGCATAACAGCTATTTCGCTTTTCTTGAAACATATACAGATCTCCAGATTTATTTGCTTTAACAATGCAATCACCCTTTTGCATTACTTTTGCATAATCTTGCCCAAAAGTAACAAAGCAATTATGTTTCACAGCGCTGCACACTGAGAAAAAATTACCGTTCATTTTTGGCACATAGAGAACATCTTTTAACAGCAACGTGCATAATTCCGTCTCTAGCTTTACTTCACCCCTCCCCTCTGCTTTAAGCAGACCGGAGTCAGCCAGACTGATCATTTCTGTGTGTTTTACAAACTTTGTGAATAACCTTTTATCACAACACATATGGCATGTAGCGCCACTATCCAAACACCACATACTCTTTTTCAAATGATCTGCGCTCATCGCATTTAATAAACTGCACTGCTTGTTCTCTCTTCTTCCTGCCTTTTTCTCACTAACGCTATCTCTCTTACACTCAGCCTTCATATGCCCGCGCTCGCCACACTTGAAACATATCACATTTTTGTTTCTCTGCTTTTGCGCCCTCTGCGCGGCTGGCTTGTAAGTAGCACTAAATGCTTTTTCGCATTCATTCTTTTCTTCTGCGTTCTCCCTCCGCTCGCTCTCCTCCTTCACTTTGATGCATAGAGCGTTGAAGGCTGGCAGACTGTCGCGCGTCTCTATGGCGACAACGAAATTTTCGAAACTTTCTGGAAGACTCGACAGCAAAATAATACTGCGCAATTCGTCGCACAGCTCAATGCCTACTGTACCAAGGGCGTCCAGAATTCCCATGAATTCATTTATGTAGCCCGAAATGCTTTGCCCAGGCGCCATGCGCTTAAAAAGCAATTTCTTGTAGAGCTGTACCTTGCGTGTTGCTCCAGTTGGCTGATGGACATCTCTTAGCCGATTCCATGCCTCCGACGACGACTTGCAATCTTTCAAATAGCCCAATTGTGAAGCGTTCACACTCAATGTGATCACTGCCAGCGCCTTCTGATCTTTGGCCTGCCAATTCACATTCTCCGGGGCATCCGTTGGTAGCCCTTCACCTGATGCTACACTCCATAGCTCCTGGTGTACCAACACACTCCGCATCTGCACCTGCCAAGTGCCATAATTGCCTTCGTCCAACTTTTCTATTTGATAAATCCCGCTCATAGCTTATTATCAAACAGTCCTGAGTCACACCGATGTTAATAGTTCATAACTAATAACAAAACCACTATAATTCTATTAAATATCCGCAACTGGGCCCATAACCTGTTGGATAGAAGCTTTTTCTCTATCCAAGTTGACGGAAGTTATATTTAAGTAGAAATATAGTGAAAAACGAAACGAACAGCAGCGAGCCGTGCTTTGTGTGCTTTCGTGACAAACGTTTATTAGTGACTAAAAACTTTGAGGTGGTATCTATTACTTCGATATGGTACACGCGTTTATCGATATATCGTGTCGCATTGTTAACAGATGATATTCATTAACATCGAGTGCATCCGCCCACACTGCAAATGGTATGGAAGTCTTCAATGATTCATTCTATCAGTTTATTAAGGGTCCATAAAACTCAATACGTCAGTCGAACGAATCGTATATGCGGACAAACATATCATTGCCGTAATGAGATGTTTACGGACTGCCATAAACGATAAATAAAAGTGGCCAAGCAGCAGCTAGCGGGCTGCACGGCTGGCAAATCTGATAGAGGATTGCAAAATCATTTTATTTTTAGCTCCGATTTCGGACCCAACTTTATGTGGCCAGTAATCGGACGTTAATCTGACGTGGTCAATGATTTCATTGATTCCAGAGAGTATTTTTCTCTCTTTGCCAAACCCTAGTTCAACAGACGATAAGTTTTACTATATCAATATATATATGATTGGAATAAAAAGTGTTTTATATATGGGATTGTCGAGTCTTTGTTTTTTATTGCTCTGGATTTTGTGTGCTCTATGTTAAATCATGGAAATTGTGGAATAATTATTAACAAAGCTTTTTTGACGGCGTTTATTGCGGGGCAATAAAAACAAAGATAAAAAGTTCCTTAAATTGAATATGGTAGTAAAATTAATTTAAGATAAAGAATTTATTAGTTGTTAAAAACACTAAATAAATTTACTACTTCTTTATAGAAAATTGAGCTACTGAAACTGATTTTACGTGCTATTAAATGCATTTACCTGAAACTGTATGTTTTAGATAATATAGTTGTAAATGGGCAATTCTCTAGTGGCGAATGCGACATTCGTACGTATTTGAGTTAAAAAAAAAAAAAAAAAACGAATGCCAAAATGTTTTTTATTTTGACGTATAGTGAATCTTTTAGCTCTTGATTAGCTCTATAATTGGTGCTAAATCTGATTTTGGGCAAAGTGTTAGTTTTCAAGATAATCACAAAAAACCAAGAGGTTCGCAGGCTACAAAAAACGTAAGTCGCTTTTTAAATGAACAGTTCAACTTGAGATTTTAGCGAAACCTTAGTTGATAATTTATTATGAATAATTTTAAACTACTAGAAACTGGCACATCTTTACAATGTTTTTTATTTGATTCAAAAATATTGAGTAGTTTTTTTTTATTTTTTAGTTTTAATCAGGGTCGAAGCTGACGTGTCGAATGAGACATTTTTCCACCATACGTTTTATTTTATTTTTTACTAATGCATCGTACCTTTTATATTTTTCTTTTACTCTTTAAGCATCAACGAAGATTTCAAACAGCATATTTCATTGCTCTCTTTAAGAGCATCAATAAACACAAAATGTGCAATTGAAATGCTCAAAACAGAAGAGATGTGTTATGAATAAATGTAAAATTTGTTTATATTAGTTAAATTCAAGTTAATTTGAACTAACTTAAAATCAATAGTTATAAAAAAATGTTATCAGAGCATGCATTCATTGACTTTGAATTTGTTTCTCCTTTCTGGAGAAATGCCCTTATCACAACGAGACAAACAGTAATTACGACAATATTGAAGCAAATCTAACTTCATAAAGCTATATGCCTAATGAGAACGTATTCCTAATATAATAGAAAACTTTCGAAATCATACTTTAAATATATTATTATATACTAAGTTGTGAAAGTAGAATTGATTTTCAATTTTATAAAATAAGATTTTATGGAATCTTAATAGACTTTTAATTTATGATCTGTTGAATAACAACTTTAATAGAAACCCTCTTAAATTTCCCTTACAGCGTCAACATGCAGCACAATCAGCCAACATTTGTGTTCTTTGAGCGGTCAAAGCAGCTCAATTAATTGGCGAGATCCACAAAGCAGCAATCAAAGCAGAGCTGTAAACAGCTAATGAGCTCGAAAATCAAGGAATTAATTGACAGCTTCCTGGCTTCAGTGCAAATGAGCCAATTCTGCGACCAGAGGCTACAAAGTGCCCGAGCCAAGAGTTGCAAATCATTTGGAATCATTGGAAGCATCGCAGCTGGCACCTGGCAATGGCAGCAGCCAGGTGTGACTAATGGGAGTCTGAGCCAGTGGCAGTTGCTGTTGCTGCTGGGGCTGGGGCTGCTCTGCCTGGGCGGATGCCAGGCCAGGTGCCGGGAGGAGCCAGCGCGTGACTGCGAGGCGATTTGCGATGCGGCAGGGGGCAACTGCTCGATACGCGCCCTGGTGCTGCTGCCCAACGACGATGGGTACGAGGCGTCGCTGCAGCGAGTGCTGCCCATTCTGAAGGTGGCGGAGCAGCAGATCCGCAACACGGCTCTCATACCGCCGCACATCGACTTCGAGTGGCTGGCGCACGACACCAAGTGCGATGCCTCGCTGGGCGTCATCCGGGCCATGGACGGCATCATCAAGCAGTGTGCGCAGATTATCTTTGGACCCGTGTGCGACTACTCGCTAGGTAAATGGCCAAACAGAAAGCCCCATTAAATCATTTTGCCTCAATGCGCCTTAATTTTGTTGATTGTTTCAGCTGCTGTTAGCCGCATTACCAAGTACTTCAATAGCCAGGGAACGCCCCTCATAACCGTGGGCGGCTCCACCTACGACTTCGAGCAGAAGAAAACCGATTGTGGCGATGAGTTCTATATGCTGCTGCGCACCGGCATGCTGAGCTTTGAGTCCATCTCCGAGCTGACCATAAATGTAATGAAACAGTAAGTCGACCCTCTTCCGATCAAGCAGAGAGAGCTTCCCATTATTATTGGATCTGCTACTCATGTCGCAGGCACAACTGGTCCCATTCCATATTCTACTATGAGCGCGATGGCCAGCGCAATGTGGCTGGTCTGCACACTTGCTTCCTCATGATGAAGTCTCTCGGCAAGCAGATGCGCAACGAGAACATGACCTTTGCCCAGTATCCGCTTGAGGCGAATGTTATGAATCGCTCAGAGGAAATGCGACGTGAAATTGGCAATAAGCACTCAAGTGAGTATTCAATTAAATACAATTCGAGTGAGAGATGCATAGATATTAAGAGAAATATATATATAATTCTGTATTCCCGTTTAATAACATGTCTCCTTAATGTTAAGTCAAGCGCTAACAGCGGAAGGCACTATTCATCATCTGCTCAATGCATTGAGCAATGTAAGGCGCCACGCAACAGCGCTCTGTTAATAACATTTTCAACAATACTTCAAGCTTAGCAAAGACAACAACCCTTTGTGCTTTCAAAGCGCAGCCGTTACGATTATTGCGTGTGAAACAGAATAGAAAAAAAGCGCTGTAGATTGGAAGTTAGTTTCGATTGTTAAATTTTGATTTATTAATTTAAAAGTTCAACGAAAAACATACTTTACTTTCCTTTACCAGTTCTGTAATCTTACAAAATTGACTGTGCCGCATCCCAGCAAATTTCGAATAATTGTGTATTTTTAGCTTTTAATTGTTAATTGTTATGCCATTTTTGCTAGTACCGTAATTTATATAATTTTATGAAAAATATTACCTAATTTCTAGAATAATCATAATGGAAAGCATAAACTAAGACCGCCTAATGCTGGCCTGCATAAAGCTCCTAGCAACACGTCTCATGCTTTTTCGAAAAGCAACATAAAATAGCTGTTAACGCACACTATTGCCGGCACTTGCCAAAAGCCGGCTGCATTCTCACACACACACTCACACCAACACATGAACAGTTTCGAAATCGAAAATCAACCGTTGTTTTAGTTAGATTCAGTAGCCGGCGGCAAATGTTTGGTGCGGACTAAAAGTTCAAACGGAGAGGATTGTACTTCGCGTTGAAAATTTAAAAGACGTTAAAGTAAACGAAAATGAAGTGTGTAAATGAACTTCCTGTGCGGGCCAGTGAAAACTAAATAATGAAAAAACATAAAGTACAAAATATTGAGACTGAATTTGCTAAATATTCATGACTCCATATCACCGGCATTAGTAAAACTATAAAGAAAAAAAAAGAAAAATAAACAATGAAACATTGTTGATATCCTTTTATGCTGTAAACGCAGTTGTTAGCCTGGCACCCTTGAATGCTTCATCGCTTCCATGCACAATGCATACGTCTAAATTGTGAAAGACATTCTTTGCATTTTTCATAAGCTGCTTACCTGTCAGCCACACGCAGCTCATCCTCAAAAGAGCTCGAAGAATTATTGCACATAAGGGTCGTTGGGCACCCTCTGGGCGTGCATTGTTATGCTTTAAATGTCCCAATCTTAGGCAGCATCAATTTGTTGTGTATGAAATAAATATTGAAATAGATATTTGATAGACAATTGAATAAGTGAAATAATTGAGGAATGTCAAATGAGTAAAGTTGAGTGCTTGTTAATATATCTATTTAATATGACTAAAGTATTTTTAAACTAAGACATAGGCAAGCTGTATAATAATATTATTTTTGTGACCTTGACATGCGACCAAGGAGTACGGATATGGGCTTGTATCCATGCTCGTATTGTGTTCACAGTTCACTAATTGTTTATATTAATTGTTTGTTACTTGATTCATCCCCTCCCACACGCAATAACAATAAGCCCAACAATACCCCAATTGACTGCCAAGTGCTAAGCTCAATTGAGACGTATCAATATACCCAATCAGCATAATTGCTGCTAACACATTTGCCCCACTAACACGTCTCCACACTAGCCAATCACACTGCAGGTGTTCGACTTAATCAATTGAGACAGGCAATAAGCAATGCAACGGAGATGTCGATGTTATTCGGTGCTATAAACTCCTTAATTAATGCAGTGAGAGAGAGAAAGAGATTGAGAGAGGGGACACTAAGCTGAACACATTTAGAATTGAAATCTCTTATTCAGCTACACGACTATATTTGCTGATTGCGCCTCATACTCAACAGAAGAAGGCGCAAGTCTGCTTAGCTTGCTCAAGATATAATCAGTGGCTCTGCTCTTATGGCCAATGTGTGATTAGGGTCTTGCAATAGAGCATTAACTAATGCTATTAAACTGTATTTGCTGATTATGACTAATAATTTAGCTCAAAGGGAAAGTCCACAAATTCGATATGATATTAAATTTATATATATGATTTTTTTTTGACAATAATTTATTTAGTGTATTTATTTTTTGCTCTCTTTTTAATAATTTAACAATGATGTTATGTTTCAATTTATATGTTCATCTTCTTTTCCATCATTTTATTTCATTTTTAGTTTCGAAAAATTATCCCACTTCAGCCATTGTAATATATTTTCTTCTTTTTGTTTGAGAGATATCTCTGAACATAACTTCTGTTTTAAGTGTCTCCATATTTTCGTCTAATAAGCATAAAACATATTTATTTATTCTATTAAAAATTATATCTATTTAAATTGAATGAACTGTAATATCTAACACATTCTACTCAATAAGAAATTAAACACCTTACCGTTCATCGTGTCAGACCATGCAATTTATTTGTGCTCTTATTAAATCGTTTCAACTCCAACTTTTCTTCTGGCCAAGCCAGAGCCAGAGTGACGCCGTGATTTCTATTGTTAAAATATTTATTGCTTGTCTTCAACAGTTTTAACAGGGATTTTCTCTCATGAGCTACAATAATATATAAGTAGACACACTTTGTCCATTCTATAAATAGCTGAGACTCTACTTCCTTTGATATTCTCTGTTCACACACCGGAGGCAGCCCACAAGAGCCAAGAGGCATGCGGCCACTAGCTACAAAGGGCCAAGCACTGAGATGCAAGCCGTAAAGAACATTTGTAAATAGCATCTGCAGCTACAACTGCCTGGAGCGCAATATGTGTATGTGAAATTCATTTTCCTTGCCCCATTCGAATCAGGTTTCCTGCCTCAGGCCCAAAACTGCTATGAGGTCACAAAAAAAAACTGTTAGGCTGAAAAATAATTTCAGCAAATCGAAAATTACCTTATACATTATTTTTCTTCGTACATGTTCTAGTCCACTGACAGACAAATCCCAATGAACAAAGCTGCAATCATACATTTACTCTCCAACTCACAGCAATTGAGATTGCTAAATGCCAATTTTCCAAATTATAAGTAGGAGCAACATAAAATTGTAATTCAACTACTACTCATGCATAAAAAACAGAAAATATTTTGATAAAAATGCAGCACTGGCATCTTAAGGTCGCGAAGGCTCATTTATAATTTAGCCAATCTTCCCGATTTCTCAGTGCTGTAAAGCATGGCAACAATGGCATTTTTATTCACATTATATTTTAGTTTCATGCAAATTCCAAAGACTTTCGCTACTTGAACTAAAGCCTTAAATTTCGGCAAAATGAAGCCCTAATTTCAGTTAGCAAAATTTATATAAAATCGTATCTAAATCAAAAGCGAACAAGCAAAAGAAACTTTCAATTATTTTTAATTAAATCTGGGCACAATTTCATCGAGTTAAAAGTTAAAACCAAATTTGTTGCCTACTTAAGAGCGCCGTATAGTCAGCTGAATGAGTTGTTCATAGAAAATTATTTATTGGGGTCCATTGATATTATGGAGCTGTATGCAACGGCAACTGAAAGTATGATAACAAAATATTTTATTTACAAATTTTTATATTATTATTTTGATAGAAAATGTAGAAAAAAAATGTAGAGTCCCTCAGTCTAGATTAAGTTTCTATATATTAAGTTTCTATATATTAATTTCTCCAAAATTTTCAAACTACTTCATCTGTTTCTCACATGAGCCAGAAATCTGAGTGCACAGTTTACAGTTCAGTTAGAGAGCAAATTTATCCTCTATTAGTTTATTAATAAAGATTGTAAGTTTTTTTTTCATTTTCAGTTTTCAGTTGAACAAATGAATAAAGATAAAATATAAGATCCTTGTATTTTAAATTTATTTAAAAATTTAATTTACAAATAATAATTAATGTTTCATATCAACTGTAAATACAATCAAGCAATGTAATAAAACTCCTATTCAAGTAAATGCCGGCACTCATTGTTCTCCTATCACTTCTCATTGTTGACATTTGCCATTCAATTGTTCCCGAGTAATCGATTGTAAATGGGGGTCCTGGGGCATAAAAAAGCTTTGCAAAAAAAAAGAACATTCAACAGTTTTTAAGGGAGAACGAAAATGAAGGCCAAGACTTTGCGAAGCGTAAAAAAAATGTTTATTTAATGAAAGAAAATCGCTGTACTTTGGTGTTCCCAACTACTTCATGCCTAGGCTAGGACTGGGCTGAATTCAATATATGTAGAGGTTATGTAAATTATTTAAGTTATAAAACAGGAATCTATATAATAGTATATTTATTTGATCAAGGTATTTATTTTTAAGTAAATGAAAAAAACAAAAACAAAAAAAAATATGATAGCCAAAAAAAACATCAAGTAAAATCTTAAATAAAACGAATATAATAAATTTATTCGCTTATAAAAATATCCTGAAGTCCTAATTTCCTTTTCAATCGCTTCTACGGTATGTGTGTGTTAAGAAAAATAAAAATATGTTAATAAATGTCTTACGATATTTAATAAGAGAGAATACAGAAAAATGGTTAAGCATTTGCTTTTTGCGGCCAACTTTCGGCAAATTGCTGTTGTTTTTTCGACATTTGTTGTGATTGCTCTTTGCTTATAAATCAGACATCTTGGTCATTGGCTAGAGGCCAGAGGCAATCAGACAGCGTAAAGGAAATTCATAAGAAATGAAGAAGGAAGGAAATGCAGAATCGAATTGCAGCAATTCCATTGCAAAGAATTCGTTTGGCAAAGAAAACTCAATTTCATTCTCAGCCAGACTTCAGAAATTTAATATGAACGAGAGAGCTCTGAGCACTTTACATATGCCGAGGCTTAAGTTCACTTTTGTCCAGCTGCCTTAATTAAATATTACGCATACGCCGCATGGCCGACTGCGTTGGCCACAATTAAAAAACTGCAATGCTGACACAAACATCACAAATTATTCACAGAGTTTTCCGTTGCCTAAATTTATGTTTGCCAAACATATCTCTGACGCTGCTAAAAACAAAAAGGAATGTGAATTTCGCATTTCTCTATTTGATTGCACTTTTACTGTTAGCTTAATGGTCCACCTGCATTTCATATTAACCCATAAACTCTGCAGGCTATAACTGGTTTATTTGACTGTAGCTTTTCTATGCACAGACTGGATGAATCTCTTATTTTTTTATTTCCATATATATTTAAAGTATAAATATAAATTTGATATTTAAATTTAAATTTGAAAAGACCAAGTATGAATATATAACCATGTCTATCTGTCCGTTCGTTTGTCGGTATGAATGCCAAGATCTCAGAAGATGTACGAGTTTGTCATATTTTTTTCCATAACTCATGCCATTTCTTTTTTATTGACATCAACTGATACAGTGCTACCGGCTGGAGTACTTCCTCTAAGTGTTTTCCCCAAGTCTTTTCTCTAAGTATGTCTTTTCATTATTTCTTCAAAGCGTTTCTTATATGTCTTCCCTCTCAGTATTTCTTCTAAGTATTTCCTCCGAATCCTTTCTCTAAATATTTAATGCTTAGCTAAACGATCACATACTTCACTTCACTTTACTGCACTGTACTGAACGATCAGTTAGCCCTCACAATGCCTGGTCGACTGAAGAAATGCTGCAACTGCTGCCCTTTATATAGGGCGACTCTCACAAGCTTAAGTGACCGATGGGAACGCTCTCTGCTGCTGCGAGCATTAGAGCTTCGTTTTACTCAAATATAAATATCAAATGAGTACTGCTGCACACATATAGGCAACTTAAACGATCTCCTGTAGTTGTTCTACATCTCTTGCTTTTGTTAGGCAGACAGAGAGACAGACTGGTAGAGGTCGTTGCAGTTGGGGTTAACATGGGAATGCTCTCTGCTGTTGCGAGCATTAGAGCTTCGTTTTACTCAAATATAAATATCAAATGAGCACTGCTGCACACATATAGGCAACTTAAACGATCTCCTGTAGTTGTTCTACATCTCTTGCTTTTGTTAGGCAGACAGAGAGACGGAGAGACAGTCAGAGTGACAGACATACGAACAGACACGCATAATGAATTGGATTCTCTCATTACGCTGCTCAAGAATATGTATGCATTATGAGGCCTATATGTCGATATGCTAAACAGCTTATGTACATTAATATTTGTAATCATTAGATGGCATAGAGCGTAGTTTCTTCTCTTCAATAATTCTCTTAAGGAGATCCCATACTGATTTCCAATGGAATTATTATCAACTTTAAAATAGGCTAGATCGAGACTAATATAGGCTAAACTGGCAACACTGAATCGATAATGTGACTTCCTCTTTAAGCGTCAAATGGCAAATATTTATTCATAAAATATATCCAGCAACAAGGTCAACTGTTTAAGTTGAAATTGAACACATATGCAAAGTGGCCTTGCCAGCTGTTGGTTAACTGCTCAAAAGCGCATCGCTGTGGTCTTTGGACAGCACTGCATCTGGCAGTTAACCAACTGTGTCCGTCGATGCGGTTGAGGAACTGTGGATTCCCCAGTGTCACCTGCAAATGATTCCATTAAACCCCTAAACCGGGCAGGTATTTTGAAGCAGCTGAGGTTTTCAATGAGCCAAAACTTAGATTAGTTGAATGAAGCATTTATCAGATTTTTGTTAAACTCCTAAACTGAAAAAAAAGAAATCCTATTACTGTTGCATACACAGCGAAAGCTGTCCATTTTGTAACCTATTTCGCATGATTTGCTTTCAATTTGCTAATTGGCATTGCATCGTCATTCAGTTGAGAGAACAGGCAAACGAGCAATATTTACTGGGAATTTGTTTAAATAAAACAATTCAAATTTATTCTTTTTATGCCCAATTGATAAGTCATGCGTAACATTAAATGCTTTTAGCATGAACAAAATAATTATGTTTAAAATTCTGCCAAATTAAGCATGGAAATTAATATATCTAAACGAAATTGAAATTATTTCAAATAGTTTATTCCTACTGTTAAGTGGGTAAAGTTATACCTAAATGGAATCTATATGCAATTCATTATCAAAATTGGAATTGATATTTAATGTGCCATTTACTCAACATTTAATGCCACTTAGAGGCAGCAAAACCCAGTTTGAATATTTCGAAATTGATATCCTTGCTTTCTGTTAATAAGCTAAATTAAGGCATATAACATATCAACTCACATTTGTAAATTTACATTTACATGTGTGCAAAGCTGCCTGTAGAAAAGGGGAAAATTAAAGCCAATAATATTTAGTTGAACCTTTAACAATTATCCAATTAATTTATACATTGAACATTAGCAGCAGAAGCTAAGTATTGTGTATAAACACCTTAAGAAGGCGCACAACCAGATGTTGAAAGAGAGTAAGCTCTACTATTAGATACCCTACACTCTGCACGTAATAGCTAGTACTGACTAAAAGAGCTTAGTTATTTCCATTGTCTCGGCCATCACACAATCTCTTACATCAAATATGATAAAAGTCAGATTTGCAGGAATTAAAGAGTTACGCATGTAGTGTAAGTAGAGCTAGCTAAAGCTTAAGCTCATTTTGTTTGATTTTTGAGTTTGCACTTTAGGGTATTCTTTGCTGTATGTACGTGTGTGTGCGTTCGTATATGTATGCATATATGTGTGAGTGTGTGTGCATTCATTACGGTAGTCCAGTCTACGTCAGTTCCAGCTCACTTTGATGTTGTCTAATCAGAAATGATTTGCATAAAATTAAAATGTAGCCACACACACACACACACACACACACACACACACACACGCAGGACTGTGTGCTGAAGGCAAAGAATGAGCTGTTAAAAGATTAAAACTTCACTCTTGCCGGAAAGCATATGTTGGAATTTAAGAGTCGATAGACTGAGCTAAACTAGTTTCGTTGAAAGTTTTTACGATTTGGCATTTGATGTAATATTATTATGGCTCAAGTGCTCACTCAACGTAATCCTCTTCCAATTCAGCCATCAATTCAATTTAGCTTTATTAAAGAGTTTCTCTAATGTTAAATTGTGGATAATTGATTAAGAGACATGTAAATGAATTGCAAAATAATCAATTTCAACCTATAAGTTAATGCCTTTAATTGACATCGATAGTTGATAAATTCAAAGTTTTCACCTAGTAATTAAAATCAATCCAATTATAATCATTTGCAATTCAACTTTATAATCCAGCTAATCGCACGCGAACACAGTTTTTCACTCAATGAGTTAAAACTTTTTCTCATTTTCACTAGTCTGGAAAAATAATGCAAATTGCTCCTGAGCCTTGCTGCATTGTAATTGACCAAATCAACTGTGTCCAAGCTGAGTTCTCATTAACTGCGACACTTTACATCAGGTTTAAGTGAACAGTGAAAGCTCGCTTTAAGCATTTGCCAAACAATCAGTGGCAAATTTAGTTTACTTAACCGCCAGCCAGCAAGTGGCTTCGAAATTCGGAAGACAAATACAATTAGTTAAGCGCCAGAAAATTTAAATTCGCGCAAAGTTTGAGTCGAAAGTTCGCTTCAGTTCGGTGAGCGTCGTCGCCACAGCGTTGAGGTCCTTTGGCGACTGGCGAACTTACTTTTGCATCAGCAAAATAAATGCATTAAGTATACGCCGTGGGCATCGCGGTTATTGATATAAAATGTACAGCAGGACAGGCTGCAATTGAAAGCTGACTGCTAACTGCTGACTGCTACAGTATGCCGAGTCATTTCATTTTCCCCGTTGCAAACTTTTCTGCATTCAGGTTTTCCATGTTCTCTACTAGTTTTTTTTTTTTTTTGTTTTTTTTAATTGAAACACAATTGCTGTCAGCTGAGAGGAAATGTTTCATGGCGCGTGTGTTAGGTGCACCAATCCACGCTGTGCAAAACTACACAACAAATCGTAGCAGTAGAAGAGTACTTTAGTCGAGAGCACTTGTCGTGAATATACCCTGTATTTACCAAAAATCCATCAAAATATGGTTGTTTCTATGTTTTATTTTTTTTTAATCTCTTATATTGTATATTTTGTAGCTTTTCTTTTCTGTATAAAATCTTAAGTTTTTATTTTATTATCTTATTTGTATCTTCTAGCTTCGGTTTTTAATCAACTGTCTCCTTTATATACCTTTAACTTGATAGTCAGCTGAATTCAGAATAAACTACTTGAGCTCTTTATATGCATTAATGTATGCTAATTTATCTATAACTGAATTATGGAAATTAAAAAAATATAAAAAAATAAAAATCGATCATAGTATATATATTTTCGATAGTTACACACATGTGTTCTCCTCTTTGGCATACCCTCATCTACTATTGCGCCTCTTAATTCGTACAGGGTACAAACACAATGCTCTGTAACACGCCAGAATTTGTCACGTGAATTTGGCGTGAAAATGTGCTGGAAAGTTATGAACAAAACTGTCGCTTCGTTAACAGTTGTGTTCGAGATGAAAACAAAACGAAAAAAATTTAATAATAAATACAAAAAAAATAAACAAAAATTTAATTTTGTAGTTGAAATGGAATTTGTGCTGCACTTGAGTTTTCTGACACTCTTAATTGAAATCGTATTTTTATTCTCTTGGGTGTTAATTTAATTTATGGACTCGAAAGCATCGCGTTTAAGGAAAGAATCCTTAAATTCACATTAAACAAATGAAATAAATCGTAGCCAAAATCCATTCAGCTGCAGGCGCATAATAATAAATTATGTTTCACGCATTTGTATTGCGCATTTTGTGTGTGTGTGAGTCTGTGTGTGAAAACTTGGTAAACCAATGCCAAGTGAAGGGCTAACAGCCACTAAGGCGGCACATAAAGCAACAAGAACAACAAAATAAACAGCTGCAGCAGCCGCACCGGAAAAGGCAATAAGACAACAGCGTATTTCGTGGCACTTCCACTGAAACTATACGTATATACATACACTATATATATATATATATATATATATATATATATATATATATGGCACATAAATTTCACACATTCACGGGGTGGCAACGAGCGTCTGGGTGTCCAGGCAGCAGAGCTCTCAGATAAGCGCCGCATTATTTATGTAGCCATCATTTGGAAGCCATTAAAATAGCGAAGGGCATGTGCTTCATGTTAATTAAGTTTGCTTAGCCACGTAAACGGAGGCAGCAGAAGATGATAATTTAAATGTGAAAGGAAAGAATAATGAAAAGTGGAAGGTAGTAAGAGCAATTATAAAAGGTTTGACATGCTTCATCATCACAGAAGGAAACAGTGTCAGGACCTTAGCTAAGGTCGCAATGCCGACCAACGGCAAATCACATTTGCAAAGCTGGCAATTGTAGGAACTTTCCAAGATATATACATATAAATATATATATATATATATATATATATATATATATATATATGCACAGCTATCATCTGCCACACTTACACAGTGACAAGTCAGCATTTTGGCCAGTTTGGCACAGGATCTTTGAATATTAATCACTTACTTTGCATATTGCCTTGAATGCAGACAGTTTGCCACAGCCGAACTAGAGCTTAACTGGAGTGAAGATTTACAGGCTTACAATTGCTGTCACTGCTTTAAATTCCATTTATTACAACATTTGAAAAGAATCGGCTCTGACTAGGCTCAATATATTAAATATGCCAGTTTGCACAGCAAATGCTGGACAAAGCACATCTCAGTGGTAGATAGAATCATCCATATATATTGCTTTACTTAAATATTATTATAGATTTATAAAGTGTCCTAGGTCTAAGGATAGGTTCAGTACAATTACAACTCGGAAAACGCTTTAAAGTTATGTGATGCCCAAATAGGTTTCTCTGGGCACAAGAATTTTCGGCACAATAACTGTAAGGATGCTATAAGCAGTGTCGCTATAACCGAAAGCTTTTCTAAGGGTACTAAAAAGTCGACTATTCACACTGCATTTGCTATATTTAATCTGGCTACAAGCGCTATGCAGCCCGTCATGCCATAAAAAATACATAGAGAGGCATCTAAAGAAACAAAAAAAAAAGGATTTGTAAACTCGTTTCTTTAGATGAAAAGCTGTTTAACTAATTCGCCATTAAATATCCTGTAAATAAAAGAATAAAGAATAGATAGTGGAGGAGAGCGAAGAGCAGCTATCATTTAACCGCTTTTCAGCCTGGTCAAATGGCTATTATTCGCAGTGGGCCAAATGCTAACGACAAGTCCGCAGACAGGCGAGGCGCACAGAGCCCAAGTAAACATAAACATGGCAACACACACAGCGGAATACTTTGAGATGCATGAGGCAGGCTATAAACACGAGCAGCAGCAGGCTGGGCTTGGAAATGAAAACTAAATATAGTTAGCAGGCAGAGCGCCATAAAGACGGCATTCCAAATGCAAGTAAAGCAAACAAAACAAAACAAAAAAATCTTTAATTTCCTTTATATATTGTTCTGTGGCATGACAGGATGCCACGAGCCTTCATACACAAATTGGAGTAGCAGCAAATACATAATTTGTTCTGCCACAGTCATTTCTTAAATTGATTTTCGCTATTGTACGTATACGTAATTTAAAAAGAAAAGTTTTGCAATTCGCTATTCCCCATATAATCGAAAAGCACCTAATCCTTTTAGTAATGAACTGGCAGGCATCAATTGAAAACGGAAAATGAACGCATTAGTTATTGAATCGAAATCAAACATTAGATCCAGTTGACAGCACACACAGACTTCGTTCAATTTAATCATTCCATTACCACATTGCTTGAATTGGGCTCGAATCAGTCGCGAAAATGCAGCTCAATTGCCAATCATGCACGTTCGCGGCCAACTGTGCGTATGAGCGATATGCGAAGCGGCATTGCTAACACCCACAAAATAAATTGTGCACAATTTGAATTACGTGCCTGGCGCCCATTTACTTAACTGTAAACACATGCACACGCACACAGACAACATTTTGTGTTGCTCTTTTGTTGATTTACTGTTGACTACGAAATGTATTTGTCATCCAATGCGGAAATGTATTTGTCCACTTCATATTAGTGACGGCTTTTAGGCCACTGAGGGTCGTTGAGGACAGACAGCAGCATAGATTACGTATTCGGCATGTTATGGTATTTATTTTTCAGTTGGATATAATTTATTTGTTTATTGCTGGTTATTAAACCCAATGACGAAAGTGAAACGAGTATATTGGTTTTGTGCCATGTCCGTCTTACTGTCAGTCCTTATAAATGATATTGCAGCTAGAGACTTGGCATTTAGTGTTTAACCTATTTGAAAGCGGTCTAGAATAGACAGGAATCAAGGCAGAAAATACAAAAGTTCTAAGTTCACTTAAGAGAACTATTGAAGAGAAGAACCTACGCTCTATGCCATCTAATGATTAGAAATATTAATGTACATAAGCTGTTTAGCATAACGACATATAGGCCTCATAATACATAAATACATATTCTTGAGCAGCGTAATGAGAGAATCCAATTCATCATGCATGTCTGTTCGTAAGTATGTGGCTCTGACTGTCTCTCCGTCTCTCTGTCAGCCTAAAAAGAAAGTGACGAAGAACTACTACAGGAGATCGTTTAAGTTGCCTATATGTGTGCAGCAGTGCTCATTTGATTTTTATATTTGAGTAAAACAAAGCTCTAATGCTCGCAGCAGCAGAGAGCATTCCCATTGGTCACTTAACCCCCAACTGCAACGTCCTCTACCAGTCTGTCTCTCTGTCTGCCTAACAAAAGTAAGAGACGCAGAACAACTACAGGAGATCGTTTGAGTTGCCTATATGTGTGCAGCAGTACTCATTTGATATTTATATTTGAGTAAAACGAAGCTCTAATGCTCGCAACAGCAGAGAGTATTCCCATCGGTCACTTGAGCTTGTGAGAGTCGCCCTATATAAAGGGCAGCAGCTGCAGCATTTCTTCAGTCGATCGACCTCTACCTGGCGTCGGGCTTGTGAGAGTCGCCATATATAAAGGGCAGCAGCTGCAGCATTTCTTCAGTCGACCAGGCATTGTGAGGGCTGACTGATCGTTCAGTACAGTGCAGTAAAGTGAAGTGAAGTGAAGTATGTGATCGTTTAGCTAAGCATTTAAGATCTAGAGGAAATACTTGATGGAAATACTTAAGGCAAAGACTTTTGAGAAAAGATTTGGAGGAAATACTAATAATATGAAATAGTTAAAAGAAATAATTAAAGAAACATTTTGAAGAATATTTAAAGGAAATCTTAGAGGAAATGCACATACTGACACTTAGATTTCTTCTAAGAGAAGAAGAATTACTTAAAGGAAATACTAGCCTACATGTTACTAATCAATTAATTATTACTGATGAACTTAGTTAGGTTTAGGTAGTTATACACAGTAAGAGAGGGCTCAATGCCTGCAGGGTTCATTGATTTCCATTCGTGTAAGCATGTTGCAGTATTAGTCGAGGTGCTGCATACGCACGACTGCAAGTGTCTTAAATGCTGAAGGCGAGCCATTGTCCCGTTTGTCGCCACCACTCGCCAACATTCACATCGAACAATTCCGTTTTGAGCTGTAGCAGTTCGGGTCGATTCATGGCTATTTGATTTTTGTTTTGTCATCGCGCTCAACACTCGCTGCACTTGCCATCTGTCAGCCAGCAGTGGGCTGGGACTGGTGGAATGCGGGCCGAGTCGTGCTTGGAAGTAGTTTACACATTACACTTGCAGCACATTCAATTTGTTTGCCAAGCATTTGAGTCATTTACACTTTATTGACCATTTATATGGATTATGGGCACTTAATTTGTAATGGTTGAAGTCGTGCGAAACTGTCGATTGCCCCCAAGACGGAAGCACTCTGGTTGGCTGCCGAGAATAGGGAGTTGGAAATTATATATACATATATATAATGATAGGGCTGCTATAACCAACAGCGCAGTGACTGCCAAGAATTTTCGTATGCAAATTACTTTCACAGTTGACAGATCGGACGTGAGTAACACTTAATGCAAATTGTTCAGTTCCAATTTCCACAATATAAATTTATGCGTTAAAAGCATGAACTATTTGCATATCAATTTGGTTAGGATTATATACATCTTTCCAGTATACATAATTATTAATTAATTAATTTAGATTTTTCATTTATTTAGCTTATTAATTAATAATTTAGTTATTTATTTATTATTTGTAGTTTTATTCATTTATTTTTATTTATTACAATTAATATTTTTAAATTATTATTATTTTATAAAATAAATAACTAAATACAATCAAAATATGTCTCAATATTATTTATATTATTTTAATTGTATTGCACCCTGATATAATTCAAATATGTTAATCAAAGCTTAATGAATAATAAAAATCAATAAAATGCAGATTAAAAATACAAATCAAAATATAAGTAAAGTGAGAAATAAATGGAAAATCACAACAGAATGCAGGAGAATGGCCAGACGAGCAATGTGAGCCTCTGCTCACAGTCTGCTAGGCACTTTTAGTGATTAAACGAATTCATCTTTAGTTTTCTTCTTCTTTTTCACATTTTAATTTATTCCATTTTGAATTCCTAGCAATAAAGTCAATTATTTAAATATTGAGTAAAGCATGAAGAGTAAAAGGTTAATTCTAGCGAAAAATACGCATATTTGGCCTATCATATCGGATGTCAAGCTGGCATTTCACAGCGATTCATTCACTTGACAGATGCCGCCCGATAACCTTTGCCATTTTGGCTGATAACTACTTATTGCTGCAGGTGAATTATATCTGTTATCCATAGCCGTATCCCAATTGCCCATTGCACTGTGCATAATCCAATGGTTTGGCTTCATGTCAGGAAATTGGAAAATTCTGGCATTGAATTTATGCGAAATATGCCGAGAGCCGGGGGAAGGAAACTAATTTATGCCGCATCCGTTTGGGTCCCACGTGCACTTCGAGTGAAATAGTGGCCAATACAAGCCAAGCAGTTTTCCCTGTCTCATATACATATGTATAACAACAACAAAGTAGCAAATTGAAGGCAAACAATTACCAAAAATCCAACTGTCAAAGTTCGCTCAATGACGAAACTGGCGCCAGCTGCGTTGCCAAAATGAGTTGGGCAACAAGTGCAGCTAAACACATGAAATCCAGACACACACACACTCACACACACATACAAATCTATATACACATATGCCCTTAGACATAAAAGGACACGTGCCAGATGAGATCCATTCGCATTGTGCTCGCACGTAACTCGATCTGCGCTTAGCCACTGTCTTGCAGTCGTATGATTTATTAAGTTCAACTGTTTCCTGCTGCAGTGCCGAATAACAACAAACAACAAACAAAAAAGGAAGCTCAAGGCACTGAATTAAATTCTGTCCTGCTATCGCTCACACACACAGACGCATCGCACTCTGTCACAACAGTTTCGGTGTGACACGCGGCGTATGTGTGATATCTGTGAGTGCTCTGAGTAATCTAAGCAAATGAACTGCATCACGCAGCTGCTCCAAACGAGGGAATTCAAATTGTCTCTGCACAACAGGCAGCGGCAACACAAACGAAACTCAAAAACTGCAGACAAGAATAAATTATGTGCCCCAAGTTCAAGTTGAGTGATTTCTTGTTGTGTTGTGTTGTAGCTGCAACTTATGTGGCATAAATGTAGAGAAGGTCAATAAATTTGTTTACTGGCAACTGATATTTTAGAGGAGAGGAGACTTTAATACATTAATCATACGTCAAATAAATCAAATACATTTATGTCTAAATTAGAAATATCTCTACATAAATAAAGAAGCATGACCTCCTCTCAGATCAATCATTGAAATTGCCATCCCTGCCTTAACTTGAGCCGAATTCTCTTTAAACTCTAACGGCTCCATCATTCGTCGACTTTAATGTCAACTTCGTGCTTAACTCTTGCTCTGTCTCCATCTCTATGTCTCATTCTGCCTCGATGTTTTATTAAAAAGAGTAAACAGAGCCAAAGTCAATTTTGTCTGGAATTTATGCGACGGCACGTTTCAGTGAAAGAAACAAATTTAATCGCAAGCTAAAAATAGCTGTGATATAATCAAAACTATAATATAATCAATAAAAATAAAAGCAAGTATTTAAATATGTATAAAATTAAAAAAGAATAATTTAATTTTCAATCAGTTTGCCTTATTGAATACAAATATCCCGAATTAAATTCCAATCAAAATAAATCTGCAAAGAAAACGAAGAGTTACAAATTTACCAGCTCATTTCAATATTTGAAAATGTAGTAGTATTTTAAGCCAACACCAGATCAAGCTTCTACCAAATAGGATTACTTAACGTAAATAGTGATTTGTTAGCCATGTTGATTTTGGGCTGTAAAGCGGCTTAAGGCGTTAAGCTCAAAAACCCTTTTACCACATTTACATGCAAAAACATCGATTAAACAGGCAAACAGAAAACGTGCGAACGCGACAGCAGCTTCGTCGCTTAAATAGCAGACAGACTAAATAAGCAGCTGCATCTGTGCATGTGTATGTGTGGGTGTGTTTTTTTGAACATTTCTTTCGTTTGATTTCTCATTTCGCTTCTGCTTTTTGCTTTTTGCCTTTTGCTTTTCCCTCTTCGCTTACCGCAGATCATGTCAAATCGTCGCTTACGTAGTTGTTGGCGCTGCAGCGTTTACGTTTATGTTTACGCTAACGTTTGTTGCCGTCCAGTTGCGTCGAAGCCAGCGGCGACGTCGTCGTCGACGTTCTCGACGCGTCGATGCGTCTGGCCGAGTGTTTGGGAGAGGGTTCGTGCGTTCAGTTCGGTTTTCGACTCGAGACTCGACGCAACGGCCAAGCGAATCGCGCGTTTGTAACTCTTTGAACAAAAACGAAATAAAAATAAAAAATTCAAATAAATATATTTTCTAAACGCATCTCGAATGGAATGAATGTAATTGAGTACAATTTTAAAAATGAATCAGAAAATAATGGAATAAAATAACTGCTTGATAATTGAATTGCCAAAAATCGCCATAAATAAAAGTTATATTCGCAACTGTGTAAACAAACGACTCAAAACTGCGTGAAGTTGTCTTTATAAATAGGCATTTGTGCCAACTAGAAAGTGAAACTGAAAATAATTGAAATACAATTTGAAATTGCCAAGTGCGTTCGATTCCTTATCTGCTCGAACGTACTTGACATTAATGCTATACAAACAAACAGAAATTTATTTTTATCTTCTCAAAGATATTACAAACAATTCGCTAGACTTTATTCATGTGAAGCTGTTTCATTCAAGTAACAAAGTGTTTCTAGTAAAAAGCGAACCAGTCTTATTTCTCAGGCCATTAATAGTTGGCAAGAGCTACCTCAAAGAAACGTAGTTTATGTGTTTATAAACTATAAATGAATGATAATTATTTTTGGCATTTTCGATTTTAAATTGCTTCTTATTTATTGAACAGAATTTCTAACAACAAATTCCTACCAACAAGATTGCTCTGTAGTAAGACTTGTTTTGGCAAACAAATATTACGAATCATTGTTTATTTATTACAAACTAATTGTAGCAATAACTATAATTATATAATTACTGTGCGTGAGTCGTAGAAAACTCTATTCTGATCCAAATCACGCAACGGGCGCCTTTCTGTCTCGGCGTCGATCAGACGCGTCGAACTTGAGCGTTTAATTGTATGAAGCTTTTGCTTTATTTAAATACCCTACACTTAACTCAAATTATTATGTAGAATATATTTTGATATACGGAATTAGTTGCTTAGGTTTTGATCGGAGGTTTATAGTACTTGGCTTATCCATTAAAAAGTAATACCTTATTTATGCTAAATAAATATTAAATACACAATTTTTGAAATATCCATTTCCATCCAAGTGACTGTAAATTAAACAGAATACTAACCCGAAAGACAATGCTGCCGTGTCAATTCATAAATAAATAACGCCATAATTAATCATCGACGGAAATGAAAAGTTTGCACTTTTTCTGATGCAGCTCGGGCAATTAAATGTTTGATTGAATTAACTTGACTCGTTTGAAGTCTCATTAAAATTTATAACATATCGGATATTGTCATGCAGTGTGTCTAATGTGGTCATTGAACTGTTTGTAATACAACTCAATTATTGGCTCAAATACAATTGCAATTAATTTAGCCAATCAGTCTAAGCTCTTGCTAAACGACACAAAAAAAAACTGAAATATTTTGTAATTGCAATTAGTGAATCGATTTGTTGTTTTTTTCCCATTTCTGTATGCCACTTGGTAAATTCCATTGAACTATTGTTATTTTATTGTTTCTGTTACCTAACATCACACATCGACAATCGCACATTGCGGCACTCAATAATATTTTTAACTAGAGCTAAAAATAATAATAAAAAAAAAAAATAAGGAAAAATATGCAGCTCATATTTCACACCAGAGGCCAACGCAATTTGCTTAAGCAGCGATCCCAACCAAAACAATAATATTAGCCCACAAGCAATGACAATATTGAAGGCTGAGCAATGCTCGGACTGAGATTGAACAACTTTCAAATGCCTCTCATAGAGACGAAACACTTTAAAGGCATTGTAGCAGATGAAGAGCAAGTAGTTCCATTTCAAATTCGAATCCACAATTAAACAGCCACAGAGAAATTGATTGAGAAAGGGTGATTAATACAAGCTAGATAAACGATTAATACTGTGCGTCATTAGTCCAATAAGGATGCAAGAAATAAACACAAAAGATAGAGAGAGAAATGAGTCTGTAAGCAAATCTGCACCGTTGACTCATGATGGATGGCGAGATTGATAGATTTGATATATTAAATGCTCATAATTCACAGACTCTGTGCGAATCAGCAATTAAGACGCAGCTCAGCTGTCAATAACTGTCCGCGGCTCTAACGGCACACACAAACAAGCCAATACTAATGACCGACCGCTGGGCCATTTGAGGGCTTTACGCCCGCTGTGAGGCTGGCAGGCGATCGATCCGGTAATCCACGGCACGTGTAAGCTCTTAAGATCTGCTTCGTTCCCAAAATAAAGAAAACAACGAGTGATCATACAAAGCTCGAACCGTAGGAAATCGCGTACACAAGTAATAATAGCCATGGAAAAATTGGCAACAGCTCTTAGGCAATGCAAAAAATGTGTCTCTCTCGCTCTCGCTCTCCCTCTCTATCTCTCTCTCGCTTTCTGTGTGATTTGACCCATATTTGATGTCTGGCTCTATTTAAAAATAGATGTATGTAGGCTTTCGACTGCTAGCCAGACATTTGACAATGAGTAATGAGTGAAGCCATTCAGATTATTTATATAATATTATCAGGTGTTTACTTGTTTAATTTCATCGCAATAAATAAGCAATTCGATTCATTTAAAATATAAAAATCAAGGAAAAATCTTGAAAACCATTTAGCAATATTAATGCTTTGCATAGAAACCCACAGCCGTTTTCCAATTTATGTATTTATTAATAGGTTTTCTATTCTTTAATTCTTTGTATTGTAAATGTAATATATGTATATA
Source organism: Drosophila mulleri (assembly GCA_035047565.1). Classification (NCBI taxonomy): domain Eukaryota; kingdom Metazoa; phylum Arthropoda; class Insecta; order Diptera; family Drosophilidae; genus Drosophila; species Drosophila mulleri. The sequence continues at coordinate 5,495,419 of JAWNPK010000040.1, read as the reverse complement.
TTTTTCAAATGCATATGCATATGCTATATTTGTGTATACATATACATATTTATATAGTTCCATAGATAGAATGAGTGCCATTCTATTCTTAATCACACTCGCCAATTAATTGCTTTGCTTATTCAAATCAAAGATAAACAAGTAAGAGTGCTCTAGTCGAGACTGCTCGACTAGGAGATCCCCTGAAGCGTGCACAGAACTGATATTCCAAGCATTCTATACGCCTCATGCATACACACATACGCAGGGTATTTATGTTTAACTAGCTCAGATCACCCTGATCAAGAATATATATACTCTACGGCGTCTGCCTCACTCCTTCTTTCCGTTACATACATTTTCACAAAACCATAATACCCAGACTTCCCATTATAAACAGGTTGAGGGTATAATAATAATGATTAGTTAGAGATTGCATTATCTATTTCGCTCCTATATGATTGACTATTTACTAATTAACGGCCTTCGATTACTATATCGGTTATACTAAGAGTTGATTCGCTTCGTCACCTTTTAAAGCATCGATCAATAACCTCAAAGCGGATAGAAAGAAAATCTAGGCAGTCAATTGTGTCAATGGCAAATTAAAAGTCTTCAAGCTAGGTTTCCTTTATTTTTATAACAGCCCAAAATAAAACAAAACAAATCAAAGCAAAATCAAAATAAGTTAACTTAAAAACTCCAATGCCGTAGGGCATCTGTAAAGGTCTCTATGGCAGCCTTTTGTTGCAAACTCTTTCCTGTATGTGCTTATTGTATTAATACTATTGTTTACTGTGGCCAGTCGGCATGCCTTGGGGTCATTATGTTTTGTGGTTATTTTTGGCATCAGCTTTCTGTGAGTTAGCCACAGATTACCATCTCGGGCATATTGAGTGAAAACGGGAGGGGATGATAGTTGGTGAGCGAAAATCAAATAAATTACATGTATAATTTGTCAGTTCGGTTGAAGTCTTTTGTACTCTAAATACCCTACACCTTTCGAATCGCTTGTCGGCCAAATGTGCTCTGTGGTTCAATAAACTTGGCCAGACAGACGTTGTCTTTTATGCCAATTCATTCTGTGCGTTTTGTAACTCTGGGCCATTATTTACTTTGGTAATTGCCGTTAAATTTGTAACCAATTTCGATTGGATTTGGATCGTAAAAGTTCCCCCAATTCTCACTAATGTCCATTTACATTGACTAGAGATCGCGTCTTTCTGCATACTTTCCAATTATCCATGAGTATTTAATGTGGGACCAATTTGTATTTAAATTTGATATTGGCAGGCGCATTAAATACGTGCTAGTATTTCGCTTTAAATTCCCCAACGTGTATTAAACTAACAACATAAGAGTGAAGGTCAAAAGCATTGTAAACGCCGTAGCTGGTTTTATTTTTAGCCCTTTTGTTTATTTATTTTTATTTGTATTTAATTTGTATTTTTTTCTCTCTGTTTTGAGTTTGTCAACTCCCAGGCATAAATTAATGAGTTGCTTAGGCATTTCAAACAGAACAAGTTCTTTGCCTCGCGATCCGCTTCTAAATATTCTGTCTCTCGATATAAACGTTTTCATTCTTAGTGTTTATGCTAAATATAAAACAATATTCAAGAAATGGAACTTGCTAATAAGAGAAAAACCGTTAAATGATTCGTAAAATGAATTCAGTTCAATGCACCTTTAAATATTATTATAAGCACGTTTATTTTTAACAATTGCATCATAAACAATGTGCAATCAATAATAAACAATAAAAATATTCAAATGAAATTTTCAAATTTTATTCAATTAAAAATGCGTGAACAATGATAAACCTAATAAAGAGACACAAATGATTGCGCATGCAAATAAAGAATACAGTGAAGTTATTAAGTAACAATTAAAGACAATTTATAGAGACTGCAGAAAACAAGAATTTGTCAATAATTAAGTTATTGTTTCCTAGCCAGAGTCTCATGAAATGCATCATTGAGAAACCAATATAAATAATGAGATCGACAGCCATAAGACGGTGTTACGCCTGCCAAACACTCGAGAACGAAAAAAACAAAGCCGAAACGAGATACACTTAAAAAAATAAAATAGAAAACCACTAAAAAAAACTAATCAATATATACAGTGATTCCACTACAAAATAACGGAGAGAGCCGCACAAATTTCGACGCATCGAAGGCAACTCAACGGGACGAGCTGTCGCAGAATGTCCTGCAACATTGTGCGGCAGCCACAGAGTCAAAAACAGAAACATAAACAGAAGCGAAAACTTCGCGAGTTGGTGCTGCTGGTGGCGCTGCTGCTGCTGGTGCCGCTGCCCAGCCCGAGAGCTGGACCAGCGCCAGTCTACGCCTGGTTCTACGATGTGGAGAGCGCACCGCATGCGAGCGTGGCCAGCATCAGCAGCATATCGGATGTGCACAGCTTTAAGGTGCCCGAGACGCGCAACTCTTACAAGTCGCAGCGGACCCAGCTGGTGCAGCAGTTTCCGAGCGGCGGCAATCATCATTGGGGTCATCATCATGACGGGCAGGTGCTGCGACGCCAGCTGGTATTCGTGGCTCTGCTGCCGTCGGTGGAGTCCGATAACAAGAACGACTGCATCATGCCGAAGGTGCTGCCCGTGCTGGAGCTGGCCATTGGGCATGTGCAACGCATGGGCTTTGTCGGGGGCGTTCAGATTGACATTACACTGATCTCGCGCGACACATTCTGCTCGTCCACCTATGGGCCGCTGGGATTCTTTGAGATCTACACGCAATGGCCGGAGATGAATGCCATCTTTGGCTTGCCCTGCGAGTACGTGCTGGCGCCCATCTCCCGTTACGCGGATGTCTGGCAGATTCCGTTGCTCACGACCGGCGGCAATGCCGGCGAGTTCAGCAAAAAGACGGAGAGCTACTCGACACTGACCCGGCTAAAGGGCGCCCAGGTCAACAATCTGGGCAACATGGTCCGCGCCCTAATTAACACCTACAATTGGACACGCACCGCGCTGATCTATCAGAACGAGAACGCCAAAATCAAGGGCAACTCGGTCTGCTTCCTCTGCCTGGCGGCCATCCATGCCACCATCGAGAAGGAGTCGGTTTACCAGCTCGGCTTCGACACCGCGCACTGGACCAAGGCATATATCACACGGCTGCTCCGCAATGTCGCCATGCGTACAAGAAGTAAGTGAAATGTGCTAAGCCATTGATGCTATCTAGGCTTGACTTCTCTTCAAGGATTCATGAAATTCGTTAAAAACTTGGAAATAGTTAGTTTGAGCATTCAGTTAAAATATAATAAAAATCAATCAAATTCTTTAATTTACTTTGACTTATTTATCAAGTATAAAAATGTGTTTCGGAATTAAACTGTTATGCAGCGAATATTTATGAAGCTTATTATTCATTATGTTTACAAACAGAAACCTGTTGACCAATTAAAATTTCTCTCCCTCTCTCTCTTTTTCTCTTTATCTTTCTGTTTATCTTTCTCTCTCTCTCTCTTTGTTATTTAAAAAGCATCTTCTTTGTGAGGTATTACTACTCGTTCATTAGTTATATTCAAATGACTTTTATAGATCATAATTATCGCGAACTAGATTAAATATAATTAACAAGCAAGAAAGTAGCAGTCGGGCATAACCGCCAGCAGAATACTCATTCACGGCTAAAACGCTGTGAGAACTATGGTTTACAGGCCTATTATGCAAAAAATTCGAAAACAGCGGGAATACTATATGTCAGGCATTTCGAAAAGACTTTTTAAAAAATTATTTTTCCCTATTTTGTATGTTTGTTGTATCACAAATGAATATTTTGCAAATTATCTAACCAAAATTTAAAAATTAAATTGCTTTTCCTCTTTTTCATCCTTCCTATACAAAAATATATTCCTTCTATTATTCTCTAGCTGTTATCAGACTTTTTCATCTTTCAGCCAACAAAGTGGGAATTCAATCAAAATATGCAGAGCTCCAATAAATATGCAAGCTATAAATAAATATATATTTTTTTTATTTGACACATTTACAGATTATTAGGGTTTATTGATCTGCAATTTTGTTTATATTACGGCTTATTAAATATTATTTATGATTCAAACAAACAATAACAAATACCAAGCGCGTGTCACGGCAGGCAACGCCTCGTCACAATGCAAACTGAATGCAAAACGATGCTAAATAAAATTCAGATATGTTTTAAAATAAGAAGGAACTGCTGCTGAGCTGAGTCCAAGGCACAGCTAAAAATGTTTCATGTTTACTTCGGGTACAAATATGGCCAACTGTATAAATAGTTCTTAAAGTTGAACGAATAGCGAAACTTAAGTTCAGTTTAAAAATGAAACGGAATTCAGAAATGCCCACAATATGTCAGAGTTTTAATATTCACGACATTTAGCCAACCACATACCATTAAATTAACATTAACAGCAATTTTTTGCAAATTTAATGTACACATTAATGCATAATTATGGCCAACAACAAAGTACAATAGCCAAACGAGACTTTCGGGCGCACTTTGAGAAACCGCCAAACAATAGATTCCCCAATTGAATAAAGCCATAAATAGATTTAGAGTTCAAGGGCAGCCAAATGAAATACTTATAATAATTATTATTTTTTAATACTCAGACCTCAATCTGAAATATTGCAGATTCGATTTACTTTCCAATTACTCGAAAATTACTTATTCTACAAGGTATTTTCGAATCAAATATATTTAAATGAGAAATCGGGTAATTTGTATTTAACACGTTTGACCCAAGTTTTGAACTTGTTATTTTTAACACGAATGCTAATCCAATTTATAATCTGGCTTAATAATAATCTAAATATGCTTTGCATAAAACACTGATCAAATTTAATGATGCGTTAATTAATTAAGTATTTCTTCAAAAATTTGAATGCCTCATGAATTATATTAGTTATTGGCATATTAATTGCCTAATATGTTAGTAATATGAATTGTTTTAAATGATATCAGATCGGAACTCGTTTGGCTCTTCAACTTTCAACACAGATATCACACTGACACACATAATTATTCACATGCGTGCATGTGCATATACATATATACATATATGTATATACATATATACATATATAATATATATCCATGACTCAGTCCGGTCGAGCTGGCAATTTACATCGACAGCAGCAAACAGTAATCAGTTTATACTTGGACTCATTCGCAAAGTTCACATAAATATAGTATACATATTTATGTATGTGTGTACATATGTATGTGTGCATATGTTCTACATTGCATCCCAATTTAGTTTTGGCAGCTTTGTGCAATTAAATCAAATCTAGCTTTTACTCTGAACTTGACTCTGACAAAATAGAATCTAGTAAATAATATTGCTCAGGAAATCCTACAAGAAAATCAATTTCACATAAGTATTACTTAGAAATATTGTTTGTTTTTAAATATTTTATATTATAAATTTGTGCAATTTATTTCTATTGATTGGTTAATTAAATCTGAAATTCATCATCCATTTTGATAATGAATTTTATATTATATTTTTATATGTATTTTAAATATTAATTTTAAATATTAATTATAGATTATTTTTTATAATAGACTAATATATTTACATATATGTATGTATATTCATTTGAGCCTCTTCCATGTAATTCGCTAAACTATACGTCAGTATCTTTATGGCATTTATCTACTTGTGTGCTGCGTTTGTCTGTTTGCGAATTGGCTTGCTTTTAAATAATTAAACTAATCCTCTGATAGTGGAAACAAAAATTGTATGTAACATTTGTAAATTGCATGGCAAGAGAGAAATTGCCATAAATTATTTTGTTATTATTGTTGCCAATTACGTATTAGCTTTTGCATAATACTTGTAACGAAAAAAAAAATCCACAAAATATAAAGAATGAAGAAAAATTAAAAGAAAAACTTCAAACAAATTATCGAAACTACAATTCTATTTAATAAACTACTGACTTTCGTATATATATATTAATATATATTTCGTATATATGACTAAAGGGCTATTCTATTTAAACAAAATGTACTCTATATATATGAGCAATCTGCAAGAGTGCTGCCCATCTTAATTGATTATTTTCCGTTCTGTCTTTCGCCCAGAAACCGATTTTAATAAACCACTTTATAAACTTAAGAGTCATTACGAGTCAGTTCAACTACATCAAACTCTTTTGAGTTATCTGCTGACGTCAAAGAAACTGACACTAGAAAAAAGAATGAATTGGATTTGAGCTCTGCCGATCGCAGAATACTTCTTCTAAACCTAAACCCCATTTCGACTTTTGAATAGATTTACACTTGACTCTCTCAAATGGAATCATCTTGTTCGTTTGCGAATCTATTATAAATACAAATGCAGAATATTAATTGATCAAAAATGCCACGCACGTATCAGTCCTTGATGTATATAGCGATTCCCGTTTCACCACGCCCCCTCGAATGAATCGTTAAACTTCATCGAATGAGCGCAAATAGAATTAAATAATTCAAATGCACAAAAAAATACTATTTGTATATAAGTATAAATATATTAAAAATAAAAGATGAAAATAAAATAAACTATTTATATATAAGAAAGGAAATAAACTTTTTCGCTGTATTATCAAATATTAAATCGGAAATAAATGAATACATTTTTAATGACAAAAGACGGAAGACGGTGCTACCGCTACTTTTGTTAAATTGTAAGACAGTAGTACCTCCGAAAATGTTTTCTTTTCAAGTTGTTGCCAGAGATTTGCAATTTTCGCTTTAGTTTTGTTATTTACTTCTATTTTTGTTACTTTTTGTTTTGCAGTTGTCATTATGTGCGCCGATCCGCAGTCCATACGTCAAATTATGCTGACAGCCGAGGAGTTGAATATGATCGATAGCGGCGAATATGTATTCATCAATATTGAATTATTTTCGCGGTGAGTACAAATACAAGTATCAAATAAATATATAAATTACTCAGCAAGCCCAAGTATGGAGCAACAACGGTAACAATAATAACAACAACTACAATAATAATAATAATAATAACGTCAACAATCACAATCACAAACTGATCATTTGTAGCAATCGCTACAGTTTGCGGCCTTTCACTTTGGCGAAACATGCGCACTTTGAATATTCTTTACAAAGTGCGCATAATACATGTTAGCCAAGGTTATTAAAATTATGAAATTTACCAACAAAAATAGCTTTAAGCGATTCCAAAATGCTGACCAGTCAGCAATTAATATCTATTTATAAAACGAGGAAATTCCGATATTCGACACATGTCTGACTTGGCCATTATTACCTCTAATGGCCAACGAAGAGAAAAAAACGTACTGATTCGCGTCAACACAATCCCCCCTCCAAGCCCCCCCCCTTCATCTTCCTCCCCACCCCGCTCATCATCTGCGATAGATAGCTGCTGTTTAATTACTTTGATATCTTAAATTAGCCGAGTCATTGCTTCCTCGCACCCACATATCACGCTCGTCTTTGTATTTGCAATATTAACTAAGCCGCTCTTTAAGATATTCTATTTATAGATTGATAGCTTTTTAGTCAACTGACATGATAGTTGAGCTGAGCTAACACGACTATGGAATGCCCTTAAGTATTTATATGTCGATAGTCGATTTCATTTAATCAATTTCAAATGCAGGAAGAGAACTTTTTTTCCACAGAAGATTTTCGTTTCTCTCATATTTAAAAGTTTTGAAAGCAACCACTACTATCTAAAAATATTCTAAGAAACAATTAAAGTATAATTAATAACTTATATTTAGCAGTTTATCATATGAGTTAGCTTTAAGCACTTCAAAATGTTTTCTGAGCTACTTCTTCTGATTTGCCGTGCAACCAGACAGACATTGCACAAACCAATATACTCCCTTCACTCTCCTGACAGAGTATAAGTAGTCGGTTTTCTTTACATAATCGAATCGGGAAGTTCTTGACACAGCTTTACTGGCATTTGAGCTATCATATGTATTTGTGTCTTGTTGATTAGTAAATTTCATATTAAGTTTTGCTCCGCAATGTAATCAATGACATTAGGGGGTCGAGCTGCCAGTTACTCCTACACCATTGAAAAAACAACGGCACATTTACAGGTATTTGTTGGAGGTGGGGAGGTACTCAAATAGAAAATATTTACAAACACATACTACGCTGCAGTAAAAATGGGCGAACAAAGCTAGGCAGATGGCGGGGCTTTCGTTCTCTTTTGATGTGAGAGCGAATAATCGGAATGATTTGTATGTGCATTGCTTGTAAAGCTGGCTAATCGCATGACCCCAGCGAACTCGTAATCGATCGAAAATATAGCGAATGAATAAAAATCATCAGTCTGTGTGTTGCATTTCCTGATATGGGCTCTAAGTTCTACGTAATTTAGCACGAATCGGATTGAACCCGTGCTTAATTGCTGCTGAAACACAGTTGATCAACTATTGATATAACAATTTAATCTCCTGAAATTCATTGAGAGCCACAACTTGGCTGAAATGTGGTTTACAATTAGCTTAAGAATTTACATTCAGCCACCTTATATTGATTCATGTTTAGACTCAGCTCAGAGTGTGGAAAAGTGATTTTTAAAAATAGTTGAAAACAAATTTCAATTGCTTATTTGAACCGGCTTAGCTGAGTTATTGGCTCTCTGTCAAACCGGTTCGAATATGCAATCTCACTTTGTGCTAATACTCATTCACCAATTTAGAGTAGTATATTAGGTTCATCCGTGTGCTTTTCTTTACTTTATATTTATTAATACTTCAATTTGATTTATATATATATGCAAGCCTTAAGACAGAAGAATTAAACAAAGTACAATTTGTAATTATATTAAATATTACACAAATATAAAGAAATGCTCACTTATATTTTATACTAATATTTCAAAAATTATTATTATTATCTTGTTCACTCTGTCATTACGCAAAATCAATGTCAGTCCGATATAGCTCCATCTCTTTCTGCCGCAACAATCCACGCATTTCTGTCAACATGCTTTTAGCCTTACACGAAAATATTTAAATATTATACAAAAACAGGTAAAGCTTCTGGAAAATAATATCAAAGTAGCTTTTCTAGTAATCAAAGGTGCTTCTAAAATTAGGCATTCGCAGCTCTTACGCTCTGCAAAGGACATGAGCTCCAATTTTTGGACAGGAGAAAGTCTTTACTTTCATCAGCAGTATTTAGCCAGAAGCAAATGAATTCTGTTTACCAACGATAATCGATTTGCGGTAAATGTCATTCGCTTACTTGGCACAAAGCAGCTGACATTGAGTTGGTAACCCAAACAAGCTTTCACTGATAACAAGAACATGCACTATTACTGTGTAACGAAATAAATAAAAAATATATATGTATATATTAAATGAAATTAATAATAGAATAGATCCGCAGCATCTCGCATCGAGGATCGTCGGTTTAGGGGGAGGTGCAATGCGTCCAGGCAAAGACCCAGGCACAGAGACACCCCTAGACACGTGCCATATGTGGGCACGTAAACCTAAAACTAGAGAGTCTTTATTCATTTTGCCATATATGTATATGTAATTCTATTAATAAATAGTTTATGACGCATATCAGACGAAAGCTAAGCACAGTGATAAGCCGACAGTACAAACTGCATAAACCGAGCTGATAAGAGGCTAGCATTAAGTGCATTTACACACACACACGCACACATACACTCGTACGCAGGTCTGCTTGAGAAACATAAAATTTTACTTTGTAATCCCGCTTCGTAATTGCAGTGTGCCGTATATGACATCGCTGCCCTGGTACGATAAGAACGATACCGACTTCAACAACGAGCGCGCCAAGAAGGCCTACACAGCCATGTTGACCGTCACGCCGAAGCAGCCCAATGACGATGCCTACACCAAAGTCTCCAACGAGGTGAGTCCAGGCACCAGAAGGTGGCCTACCGAAATTTGCATGGCAATGGAACTCGGCTAACAGGATATAGATTTTCCTCAGGCATAGCTCCTTGCAGTGTATTGCCGTCGGATCATATGTATAGCCTTTGAGAAAGGGATAGAGGAAAAGAGAGAGAGAGAGATAATGAGAGAGAGTGAGTATGAGACTGTGAGACACACTGAGAGAACTAAACAGCGAAAGTGAGAGCGAGTGAGAGGGAGTAAGAGGAAAGAGTGTTTAAGGGAGCAAGTTTTCTTATTAAATTTGTCACGATTATCAGTAGAAATTATTATTTATATTTATTTAGAAATATATTTAAAAATTAAAAAAAATAAATACTTATTTTAAATACTTGTCTCTCACTTCTGTAAGACTTTGACCAACAGATTAGCTGAGCCCTTGAAAACCCTATAGTAACAGGGTATTTAACACTCGTTTCTGTTCTCCTTTTTCGACTCGACTCGAGCTATTTGTTTGTTTCAGACGCATGCATACTCTACCTACGGTAGTGTACGTGCTCAGAGCCATCCCAATTTGCATTTATATGCGAACGTATAAATGATACGTTCATATGCATGTGCCGCTGTCTGTGTGTGCACCTGAGCGTGCGTGTATGGGTGTGTGTGCTTGTGTAAGTCTGCGAAATCGTAAACATATTTTTGTATATGCACAAGGCAATTACAGCGGCAACAACACTAGCCGACAAGACAGATTATCACAATTGCTCGACTGAGACATCTCCTGTAACTAGCTGAAAGGCTTTACACAAAGAATTATCAGCTGTCTATCTAGACTGGCAATCGCAATATAATATAATGTTTATGAATTATGTCTGATAGGCTATACAAAATCTTAATACGCCCTTTTATGCCATTCATTGAGGCAAGCTATATATATTTAAACGGCGCCAAGTTTTTACGTCAAAATGCATTTGTTAGCCAACTCCTGGGAGCCACTTGAACCAGCACAGCTAACAGCATGTAATTATCCTAATGTCTCCTGCTGTGCAGGATGTGAGTCCACGTTGCTCTTGAGCCAATCCTAATGACATTTAACACTTTGTAAGTTTTAGAAGATGACAGATGTATATGCAGTCGAACAGCATCAGAAACACATTACTCAAATCATCACGGCATGCATTGGATAATCGAGTGTCGAAAAGTCGTTACTCTGAGTTTTACTGGGAAGCAACTAATAGACTTACACTAAATTTTCGCTGGCTTCACCATACACTAATTACAGCTGATTACAAGCAAAACAAACTTTGCAACCAGCACGATGGCGCCAAAACTGCTAACGTGGCTTAAATACTTTCAATTTGAATACCCTAATCCCATGGCAAATTATAGTTCGGGGTATAATGATTTTGCTAATATTTACTTTAAAAAGTAGAAGAAGGGGGAATGGCAGGTATTTTTTTTTTGTATAAGACATTTACTGAGAAATTTGAGTTTCATTTCTACTACTAGAAACTTTAAAACCTCATTATGAAAATAAAATGATATTTTAAGTAAATTAGTGTGAACTATGTTATAAAAAGATATTAGTGTAGACTGGTGTGTGAGCTTTATGAATGGCAGGTCTCATAACATATACATATATATTCTACATCTGTATAACAAGCTGTCCAGTATGATATATATAGTTTATCTATATCAAGCATGTTTCAAATAATCAATCATATTCCCGTTTCAATTATATAGATTAAAATCAATCTTGAATTTGTCTTTTGACACAACATTCCAACAGGAACAAATTGAAGTTGAATGAGTGAGAGTGAGAGTGCTTGTGCACGAATGCATTCGAATGCCAAATCGACTTTTAAAATTTGTTGTTTTGAACCAAATTGCTAGACTTCGCTTCGGCTTTGCAAAATTTTACTTTCCATTTTATGCTTTACTTATTCTCACTCATTTCACTAACTGTCGTGTGCTATGCTACACAAATCGAACTTATATAAATACACATTCGCTTCCTTGCATGCCTCGTATTCAGTCAATGCACTTTAATTGAAATCTATTGAAATCGAGTTATATGGCGAGGCAAACCAAGCAGGTCTATAGGACATACATGCATACATCCATGCACATACATATGTGTGCATGCACATGCATATATGTAAGTATAACTCGTGTGGTTTCTGTCTGAATGCATAGATACTAATTATGAAGTATGCTTGAAGATGCAGATCGGCTGATAGTCGGGCTATCTTCTCAATATAAAGGATGTTCCCAAGTTGGACTGTTTTATTAGTAATACGTGAGAAATAAAACTATATCCAATACTCTAATGCACTATAAAAATTGTACAAATATGTCTGATAAGTTTAGTTCATACGAAATATTAGATTAGAGTTAAAGTAAAACTTTCCTTATAGCAACTAAATTTTCAAATGAAAGTAAATATCTAAATTATTCATAAACATTATTTATATGTATGTATTATAAAAAGCTATTCACTTGGGTTTCTACCATAAACCATAATACCCTCGCCTCTACCCCAATCAAGAATGATTACAGGGTATTCAAAATAAAAGGCATGTGTGCATTTGAATGGTGGCACATCTTGAATTCACCGAGAAAACGTCAGCGACTATTCACGGCTTCAGTAATATAGAGAGGACGTTGCTGCGGCTTAGTATTTTGTCATGTATTTGATATATGCGACACGCTCTGTTGGGCGTGGCTCCAAAGGCAGTTGCCGTCGCCTCGTTGCAGTTCCGCACCACTCGAAATCCATCTAAATGGCTGTGCGAAAAGTGAGCCTTGGCAAAATGCTTTCGCCGAAGCCCGCCCGCTAAGCCCCTTTGGGAGGCTATGGAACTGTGAGCTGATGGACTCAACGAGCACAGCTTTGTGAGCTGCGACGTGCAATAATTTCCGCTGAGCTTGTGGGTAAATCTCGGCGGCGCAGTAGTGGCGTTTGCCTTTTGTTGGCCGCGCAGATGTAATTGAATTTCACGGATGCCAAAGCAATGCGACACTAAGACTCGCAGTTGGGGGCAGCTAGAACTAAACACTGTTTGCCGGAATTAATGTGCTGTGAAACTCATTCGCAGATCAAGGACATCGCCTCGGCCAAGTACAATTACACCTTCAGTGAGAACGAGCCGATTTCGGCGTTTGTGACCTCGTTCTTTGACGGCGTCCTGCTCTATGCCAATGCACTCAACGAGAGCATCCGCGAGGATCCGAGCATGCTGACCAGGCCCATCAACGGCACCGACATGGTGCGACGCATGTGGAATCGCAGCTTTACGGGCATCACTGGCAACGTGACCATCGACTCGAATGGGGATCGCATCTCGGCGTACTCGCTGCTGGACATGAATCCCACCACTGGCAGATTCGAGATTGTGGCACACTTTCTGCACAATCGTTTGGAGTTTGAGTCGGAAAAGGAAATCCATTGGGCCGGTGGTCGGGATCAAGCGCCGCCCGATCGTCCGATCTGCGGTTACGATGGTTCGCTATGCCCAGACAACTGTAAGTAAATCAGCAAAATATATATATATGTATTTTTGTTGCCGTATTTGTTTATATAATGCTGATAGATCACATTATAAGATATTGATAATGCCATCACCTTTGCAGCTTTACCTGGGTACGCCATTCTATCAATCGTCCTTGGCATAATGGTAATCATAATGGCCGTCTGCTTCTTCTTCGGCTATCGGCACTATAAGGCCGAGGCTGAGATAAATTCGATGAGCTGGAAGGTCTCGCTGGACGATGTCATGTTCCGAGATAGCGCAGATCATATGATGCGTGGCTCTTTTCACTCGCTGGTCAAGCAGAGCTCGCAGCTCACACTTATGTCCGAGGACATGGGCTCCATAAATGGCGATCGCCAGATCTTCATTCCCGTGGGCATGTACCGGAAGAGCAAGGTGGCCATCAAGCCAATCGAGCTGGATAATGTTCAGGGCATTCTGTCGCGCAGTCTGATGCTGGAGCTGAAGCGCATGAAAGACCTGCAGCACGATCACTTGGTCAAGTTCTATGGCGCCTGTCTGGATCAGCGACGCAGCTTTCTGCTCACCGAATACTGCCCGAAGGGCTCCCTGCAGGACATACTGGAGAACGAGCAGTTCCAGCTGGACTGGATGTTTAAGCTGTCCCTGATGCACGACATTGTGCGTGGCATGCAGTTCATACACAGCTCCGACATTCGCTCCCACGGCAATCTCAAGTCCTCCAACTGCGTGGTCGACTCCCGTTTCGTCCTCAAGATCACGGACTTCGGACTGCACAGCCTGCGTCGCACGTCCTACGACATCGAGAGCGACATTGAGAACTGCAACAGTCATGCCTACTGGAAAAGTAAGTGAGCTAATGCCCTGGTCAGGCTATACGATTCATAAATTGTCTACCCACTCTACCTGCTCTAGCAGAACGCCTTTGGACCGCCCCTGAACTGTTGCGACTCGAAAATCAACGCCCACCCGAAGGCACGCAGAAGGGCGATGTTTATTCATTTGGCATCATTGTGCACGAGATAACCACGCGCCAAGGGCCTTTCTATTTGGGCAAGTGTTCGCACGAGAAGACGCCACAAGGTAAGCGAGAGAGAGAGAGAGAAATAATGCTAATACCCCATCAAGAGATGCAGCTCATACTCAAACCGTTTGGGTTTCATATCGATCAAGCTAACGAGACAGTCAGACAGACAGGCAGACAGCTGGGCAGAGCTAGATCAACTCATATGTTCATCTTCGTCATTCAAACATTTACGTTATGTGAGGAATTGTGGGTATGATCATTGTATGTTTGGATGCCAACTACATATATTACGAATCCCGAACCAAATGCAGTTTTTCTATACATTTCTATATATTTATGTTCTAATTTAGTGGAAAATTGTAGAATGTCTAATCAAAACAATTCATACATAAGTGCTTTTACAATAGGTAAAATCACAGCTTTCTGTATCGGATGCACAAATACAACTTAGGCGGAACCATCTCCAGCAGTCTTTTTTTTTAGGAGTCGCTTTTGTCGATTTTTTAGCTAGATTAGTTAGATCATCTGTTGGGGGCTTGCATCTTTTGGGGAGCGGTCTGGAGCAATTCTGTATCAGCTGAAACCGCTGCAGCTGCTGTTGGCGCCTCTCCAGCTCCCATAGCCAATCGATTCTTGACCTACCCCAACCATATCTGCATTCCCGATTGCAAAATAAGTATTCGCAATTACAATCTCCAAATATAATCTCAGCATCTGTGGGCGCTGAAAGAGACGTTGATTGATCGCAATAGACACTGAGTGGCTTGGATTTCACATACCTCCTGACCGATTGTAGACTGTGTTTTTTCTATTATCATAACATGTTGCTTTTGTATGAAACATCAACTTGAATATCTTTGCTTCCGCCTCCACATCACGCTCATATAACTGCTCTGTCGAGCCGTTTTGAGAACTTGGATGCCAGGTGGCAGGGCGTTTAATATCCGACAAATTCCTCAGATGTATGGCCGTATCCCTAGTCATCATATGGGATTAAACAAATTCCAAATCTATCGTCTTCGAGTACATGTATATAGAAAAGTCTCTTTATGTGATAGAATGCGACTTTATTGGCAGGCATTATATATAGTGTAGCCCATTGAACTCGATAAACAATGAAAAAAATATCTGACAATTTTAATTTTTCACTAAAATAGGAATGAAATATAAATCTGAGTTTAAGTACGTCATCTATCTATTTCCAGAGATTATTGAACTGGTGAAGAACTACCAACCGCAGCAGAACAAACCGTTTCGCCCCGAGCTAGAATCCTGCACCGATGATACCAAGGCAGACGTTGTTGGCATCATCAGACGCTGCTGGGCAGAAGATCCTCTGGAACGACCCGACTTCAATACGCTTAAGTCCATGATCAGAAAGTTTAACAAGTAAGATCAACATCTATCATCTAATTAAAGTTAAGCTTTAGAGAACTAGAAAAGATTTCTAGCCTAGGAATATATACAGGGTGTGGTAAAAGTAATCATTCGATTTTATTTTTTAAAAGAAAGAAAGAAAGAAATTTCAATATTTATAGGACGAATCAAGGCTTGAATTAAATCCGTAATATGATTTAACCAGATCATCGACTCTCCTGACTAGCAACACTAAATCTTTAATAGATCTAAGTTACAGTTTTAGAGTTTTCCTGATTTCATTTTTATTATTCATAAATTTCTGTATCGTCAGCTTCTACTGCAATCGAAAACTGTTTTAAAATTTGTCTGTACTGAAAAAAAAAATCAATCATTTATTGAAAACATTCTAACCGAACCGCCTGATTTCAGGGACAACGAAACTGGAAATATTGTTGATAATCTGCTGAAGCGCATGGAAATGTATGCGAATAATCTGGAGGAGCTAGTCGAGGAGCGCACCCAGGACTATCTGGAGGAGAAGAAAAAGTGTGAGAAGCTGCTCTATCAGCTGCTGCCGCAGAGCGTTGCAGCTCAATTGATCAGCGGACAGCCGGTGGTGGCCGAAACCTTTGACCAGGTGACCATCTATTTCAGCGACATTGTCGGCTTCACGGCCATCTCGGCGGAGAGCACGCCCATGCAGGTCGTGCAGTTCCTGAACGATCTGTACACCTGCTTCGACTCGATTGTGGAGAACTTTGACGTCTACAAGGTGGAGACCATTGGCGATGCCTACATGGTCGTATCGGGCCTGCCCATACGCAATGGCAATTACCACGCCCGGGAAATCGCACGGCTGGCTCTGGCCCTGCTCGAGGCGGTGCACAACTTCCGGATACACCACCGGCCCGACGATCGCTTGAAGCTGCGCATTGGACTGCATACGGGGCCGTGTGTCGCCGGAGTTGTGGGCCAGAAGATGCCGCGCTATTGTCTCTTCGGAGACACCGTGAACACAGCCTCGCGTATGGAGTCCAATGGCGAGGCACTGAAAATCCACATCAGTGAAACGACCAAACTCGCACTAGATGAGTTCGGCAGCTTCGTGACGACGCGCCGTGGCCTGGTGCCGATGAAGGGCAAGGGCGAAATGTTGACGTACTGGCTGGAGGGCGAGGTGCCCAAGCCAGATGAGATGATGTCACCCGGCAAGCTGCTGCTGACGAGGCGTTCGTCCCTCAAGCAGCCCCAACGGCAGCCGCATTCCTTCTACAAACAATACTCAGAGCTGGGCGTTATGGCCACGTTGGCGCCGGCAGTACCGGCCATAGCCTTACCAGCAGCCGAAAAAAATATCTCACCCAATCTTCGGGTCAAGCGCAAGATCAGCTCCAGCTCACCGAAGCTAAATGGCAGCTGCTTCGAGCAGCATGCCGCGAATCAAAAGACTGAGCCCAACAACTGTTATTTGGATGCTGGACAGCAGACGCTGTGTGATATATATAGCAGTCGTTCGTTGCGCAGCGAGGAGGCTGGTGCGGCCGCGGGAGCGGGCGTTGATGCCAGTGCCAGCGATAGCTGGGAGCTGGCCAATTTCCGACTGCCACTCAGCGGCACGCTCAAGCAGCATCACAGTCAACAACAACAACAACAACAGGGCAACCACCATGCAACACACTCCAATTCTAATTCCAATCTGAGCGGCATCCTGCAGCCAGCGCCGCAGGCAAGAGGCCGCCTGAGGCCATCCCCCACGATCTCAACGTTGGTGAAGAACCATCGCAGCGACAGCTCTGCCGCCGACGCTGGCAGCACGAGCAGCGGCCAACGAATTAAGTTTGCCAACTGCGATGAGACGCCACTGCTCAGCGGCAAGACGCCATCAGCGCTGCCAGCGTCCGCAGCTCTCAATCTGGAGCGCAGCGGCAGCAGCTGCAGCAATCAGAACATTCCAAATCTGAGCAGTGACCATCCATATGGGTATCTAGTCAAGAACTATAAGCAGCTTCTGTGCAAGCCCACAGCCCAAGTCTCGAATAACCATGGACATGGACATGATTTGTCCTTTGCCGAAGAGTGTCCACGGGCTCCATTGGCTGCCCGTGGCACCGCGAGCAGCGCCGTGACCCAACCACTCTTGGCCAAAATCAACTCGTAGCCGTAAGCACTGAGAGACGCTGAGGGTCGAACCTTAATCACCTTCTCTAACTAGTACCTAATCGTAATGATGATGCATATTAAATGTACTTGTTTGTGATAATAAGTTAAAACCAAGTTGAACAATTTAGTTAATAACCCAGACCCACTATTTAAGCACACAATATATACATATATGTATCTGTTAAAACCTAATTGAATTGAACACTCAATACTTTATACACACGATATATAAAGTAGACAAGTTAAAAGTTATTTTTAAAAGAAATTGATGAAAACCAGTTAAGTAGATTTTAGTGTTACTGCGATATAACTAGACACAAAATGTTATAATATTTTAATTTAAATTAATTTATATTTAATATAAATATAAGTAGCGAATTCCTTATAAACAATCAACATAAACAACATATTATTTTAATATCTGAACAAATTGTTCTAATTTAGTTACTACTTTCGCTCAGATTAGAAAAACAATTAAAGAACTCAGAAACTAAATTTGAATATTATTATTAATTTGAGCTTGATTATTATTAATGTAATTAATTGTATATTTTATTGTAAAGTATTAAAAAATTATGTTTCTTTGAAAAAATAAATAAATATTTATTTATGAAAAATTGACTTGCCAATAGTTATTTTTGGTTTCATCAATTTCTTTCACATCGGGACAATTTTGTGTAATATTTATGTAAATTGAGAAAAATAAATAATTAATAATAATAAATAATTTTCAATTCATAAAGTCGACCGCCAAATCAGTAGCAGCGTACTCGCCTCAATGTTATTTATCGGCGGCTCATTTTGAAAATGTTGAAGCTAACAGTGCCAATTTGAGTAACACTCCATTTTGAGTTCGAGGTGCTGTTGTGACACTGTTGTGAGCAAAACATGTTAATACAAGTGCAGCTGCTCACTGTTAATAAAGGAATTGCTTAAATCCAACTACTATATTTACATATATTTTATAATCAAAGTCTAGTCAGCAGCAGCACAAAGGTAACGAAATTTTTTGATTTTGACAACAATTTCAACTTAGAACTACCACAAGTAATATTAAAAGAAAAAATAATTAAAATTGCATAATTAACAATGCAAATGATCAATGAATGAATTGCAACTTTTTCAAACTTTGTGTCAATACAATTTAAGCTGTGGGCAGAAAGTAGTTCCGCTTTTTTGTTAATTTGCTGATAATTTCGGTGATTTTTTGTACAGTGTGATGTTGTGAAATAACAAAAACCGGAAGACATACGCCCATTTAAATAAATCGTTCCAATTATTATTAATAATATAAAGTGCGATATGTAGTATATATGTTCATATAATTTCAATCAAAACATAAATTAACAAGCACACTTAGTTTTCTTTGCCACAAAAATTGCTACCAGTTTGATTTGTCATAGTCTGCACCCGGGGCGGTTATCGTCGTAGTAATTATCATTATTTGCGCACGTCTTTTGTTTCATTATATCACGATAAGTTCAACGTTGACCTATGTGTATCTATCTAATCAATAAATAAAAATAAGTACATTTGACCAGCTGTAGGGCGACACACAAGATGTTGTATTGTCCGCCGAACATCACGTTCAACGAGATTTGGACCAAACATGGCATCTCCCACTGTTTCATGGACACCGTGGGACCGGCGATCTTTGGTGGCTTCCTTCTTCTCTTCGGCGGTATTCAGATACTGATGTACCGCAAGTATGCGACACCAACAGATCCCACACAGATCACAAAGTCCCGGCTTTATGCGGTCCAATTGTTTCTCCTTCTCTTTGTGCCGGTGCTGGCGCTATTGAGATTCTTCCTAAACGCTCGTATCTATACGGACAGTGCAGTTTATGGCTATATGGTTCGTATCGATTGACTCATTACTCTTTGATTGAATATTATAACGTCCATTTCATTCACAGATATTTTACACATGCGTGGTTTGCTTCTCATATCCATTTTGCATCTGGCTCATTGTCAAGGAGCGTCATTATCAGCTGCCATCGGTACCGACACGTGGTCATGGCCTTATATTATTACTCTTTTGGACCCTGGCATTGATTAATGAAGCGCTGGCCATAGTCAACTTGGACCATGAGGACTGGTGGTTCCATTTAAAAAAGTTAGTATTTGACTATTGTCTTTATAAATTGGTTTCATCTATGCCTTTGTCTTACAGTAACAAAGATGAAATCGAGATGGGCATGTTTGTTACCCGCTTTTGTTGCTCTCTGCTCATCTTTGTGCTCGGCTTGAAGGCACCCGGCATTATGGCACCCTATAATCCGCACCAACCTCTGATTGACTCATCGAACGATGGCTCTGCTTTCCGCAATGGCTGGCGCAAGCTGCGCACCCTGCTCCCATATCTGTGGCCCAAAAAAGATAGGATGCTGCAATTTGCTGTAGTCGTTTGCATAACGTTGCTTGCTGCTGGTCGTGTTATCAAACTATTTCTCCCCATTTATCGCAAGCTGTTGGGTAGGTCATGTTCTCAGCTAACTAAAGTGGCGACAATAATTGGCAATTTCTTCTTTCTCTCTCCTCAGTTGACAGTCTGTCCATCGAGCCCATTGAGTTTCGCTGGGACTTTGTGCTTATTTATGTTACTCTATCATTCCTGCAGGGCGGCGGCACTGGCGGCATGGGTTTGTTCAACAATCTGCGAACTTTCCTGTGGATCCGCGTGCAACAGTACACCACGCGGGAGATTGAGATTGATCTGTTCAGGCATCTGCATCAACTATCGTTGAGATGGCATTTGCAGCGGAAGACGGGCGAGGTGTTGCGCATCATGGATCGCGGCACAGACTCAATTAACAATCTACTCAACTATATTGTATTCTCCATAACACCTACCATACTTGATCTGATAGTGGCTGTCGTATATTTCATCTATGCCTTCAACTGGTGGTTTGGTTTGATTGTTTTTCTCACCATGTTCTTGTATATAGGTAAGTCTGAATGAACTTGAAATGTTTGCCAATCATTCAAATATATTTTCCACAATAGCTTCCACAATTGCCATCACGGAATGGCGGACTAAGTACCAAAGGCGAATGAATCTGGCAGACAATGAGCAGCGCGCTCGAAGTGTGGACTCCCTGTTGAATTTTGAGACAGTGAAATACTATGGAGCCGAGGGCTACGAGGTGGATTGCTACAGGGAGGCCATCTTGAAGTACCAAAAAGAGGAGTTCCTCTCCATGCTCACACTCAACCTGCTCAATACCGCTCAGAATATTATACTCTGTTTGGGATTGCTCTCTGGCTCACTACTATGTGTGTATTTGGTGGTGCATCATCAGACCCTGACAGTGGGTGACTTTGTGCTCTTTTCCACGTATCTCATGGACTTGTACATGCCGTTGAACTGGTTTGGCACATATTATCGCGCCATACAAAAGAATTTTGTGGACATGGAAAACATGTTTGATCTGCTGCGTGAGGATGAGGAGATCGTGGATGCGCCTGGGTGTGCACCATTGTTAACTGCTGGCGGCGCAATCGAGTTCTCGAATGTTACATTTGGCTACACGCCCGATAAGCTGGTGCTTCGCAATGTTAGCTTCACTGTACCGGCAGGCAAGACAATTGCCATTGTAGGCCCTTCCGGCGCCGGCAAGAGCACCATCATGCGATTATTATTCCGTTTCTATGATGTGCAATCGGGCTCTATCTCAATAGACGGGCAGAACATTAAGGTTGTTCAACAGCAAAGTCTACGAAAAGCAATTGGTTAGTACAAATAATTCAATCATTTGAAAGCATATTAAATAACAAAACTTGTTGCTTCTTAGGTGTTGTTCCCCAGGATACGGTATTATTTAACAACACTATTTACTACAACATTGAATATGCCAAGATAGGCGCCAGTGCTGATGCAGTCTATGAGGCGGCGCGCTCAGCGGACATACACGAGAGAATATTGAGCTTCCCAGATAGGTACGAGACCAAAGTGGGTGAGAGAGGACTGCGTCTCAGTGGCGGCGAGAAGCAACGTGTGGCCATTGCCCGAACACTTCTGAAGGCTCCGATTATAGTGCTGCTGGATGAGGCTACTTCTGCGTTGGACACGCACACAGAGCGAAACATACAGGCGGCATTGGCACGCGTGTGTGCCAATCGTACAACAATAATCGTGGCACATCGCTTGTCCACCGTCATCCATGCAGATGAAATATTGGTGCTAAAAGAGGGCACCATTGTGGAGCGTGGCAGACACGAGGAGCTGTTGCAAAGAGATGAAGGCATTTATGCAGACATGTGGCAACAGCAGCTGAAAAACTTGGATGCCGAACAGAATGCGAACGATAGCTCAGAGTCTATTGCTCGAGAGGGAACTTCAGCGGCGACTAGTGCAACAGCTGGACGGCCACAAGCGCCGTCAGCTTCGGACAGTGGTGCTGTCTTTAGATCGGGTCACGGGCATGGAGGAGGGCGCTAAGCACTGGACATTAATGTATAGATATTAGGCCAAACTTTGATTATTTTTGTTAAATGTGATTTGTGGTATTTGTTGTATATGAACTGCATGTCTAATTCCTAGTTCTTGTCTACTTTACTGTAAAAATAGAAACAATAATAATTTTTATAAACTTAAATAGCTTTTTATCAATCGTTACCCCTTCATTCATTCATTCATTTACTGAAAGAGCGCCCGCAAGAGAGCCGCTCTTATTATCGCTCAGAAACTGATGCCGCTGCTTATCAGTAAGAACCTCCAGCAAGGCCAGAGCATCGGCTTGAGAACGACACCAGCTTCAGTTCGAGTGAGGATCGCGAGCGAAGCAGACGTAGAATTTGAAAGTCGTTCTGCAATACGTTGGCGATAAACAAAATCGGCGGTTTCTTTGAAAAGATTCCTAAATTATACACACACACACACATATATATATATATATATATTTATATATATATATATATATATATTGTTAACGCGATATCGGAGTGAGGCGTGTACATTGTGTTATTAAATCTGCAGATTCACGAGTTCTTATTCAGCGAATCATGCGGCTGCTGAAGTGTTCCGTGTTTGTGTGTACGTAGAAAGTAGAAAATAACCTAATTGATAAACCCAGGGACCATATTTATTCAGGAGCATGACGTAATGTTTCATTGAATAACATTAAAATCAAAATAACAAAAACAAAAATAATAAGAAAAAACCACCAGCATATACATACATATACATATATATATTTAATAATAATATTGATTAAACAGTTTTTTGCTCTGTGATGACCACATAAATAATCTACATATGTACATTCACATGTCCATATACCAGATGATATACATACATATATACATAGATGTCTACATACATATGTATTCATATATACATACATAAGTATATAGACAAAATTCAATTGATAAAGTGTATTATTGGATGCTGTTGCCCCCGGCTTGGGCTGTCACCAAGTTTATTGCCACACACAACAATTTCTTGCTGAATGCAAATGCTCAACACCATTTTCAATTTTCAGTTCTATTTTTGGTGATCGATGTCGGTCGTGCATTCAACATAATTGGCGTCAATAAGCAAATGCTCTACGAATATGTGGGCAATGTGCTTGTTGGCTCCAAGCCCCAGGACGAAGGGCATCCGGCACCGCCAACCACTGGCTGGATAGTCCGTGGAAAGCTGACACTACAGCGACAGAGTGAGCTTGTGATGGCCGCCGCGGTAAGTCAAAAATCAATACTACAACTACATATTCTGCAGAAATCGGTATGTGAATTCCGAAACTACGTAGATCCTTCACGAATAGAGGTGTGAAGAGGTGAATATTCAAATGAATAACTATGGGAATCAGAGATTAAAAATAAAATTTGTGTATAGATACATGTATAATATTAATTTATAATAGTGTTAAAAAGTATTTATTTATACATACAAACATACATACATAATAAAAAATATAAACATATATACATATAGAAGTCAGAAATCATAAGCTATAAAAACTATAAATTTTTAATAAATGTTTTTTTTTCAAATTATATTTTGTTTACAGCCAAGACTTAAGAAAACAAAACTGTATTATATATTTTTAAATACCATGTATAAATATGTATATGTATATATGTATGTATGTCAACGTTTACGTTTATGTATGTTTATACGTATATATTGAATATACATGTATTTTCATTTATAGCCAATTAAAGTTAGAAAAAAAATCAATTTGTACAATTCAATTAAGCTCAAACAGTGTAAATTCTCGGGGTGCCCAGCTGGAGCCCAGAATTGCTGGGCCAGCTGGCGCAAGCTCAAGTTTCTGCAGACGATTTCGCGAAAGAATTCGCAGATGAATTATAAACAATTGAACCTTTCCGCAGTCCCAGTGCACAATGAACTGAACTCGGCTGTGAACTTCTTCCATTGAGACAGATAAAATGATGCTACCAGTATACCCACCCATACACACATACATATGTATGCACCCACACACACACACAAATGTAGATGATTTGCTGTACATTGTATCTTACACTTATCAACATACATATGTATGTATGTACATGCATGCATATATACGCGGAGTAATCAGTTTAGATTGTTTTGACTGTGGAAGTGGGGGAAGGGATCATAAAGCGGCGCTATGCTTATCAACAGACAAATACAGAGACCCGGACACAACACACAGACACAAATACAGACGCAGACACAGACATATGTCTGCCATATGTAACATGGCTCAGTCTCCCCGCTGAGTCTGACTAATCTTCATACCCTTCCAGACGCTATTATAATTTTCACACGAAATGTGCAATCCCATGAAACAAATATATGCATAGATATGCTTAATCTGTATCAAAAGCTATGTAGATATCACTATATCCGTTCGTTTATCTCTAGTTCCTCATCTTTAACTCGTATATATATATATATACATATGTACATACATATGTATAGCTGTTGTCGATAAATTATATAATAAATTTGTCTTAGAAACAATTAACGTTAAATTCAGTTGAACTACTGTAGATATTTAAAAAATAAAAATAAATTTTTTTTAAATATATATATATAGAATACTATTCAAAAATAATATGTTTTATATAAATCATTTATTTCTTATCAATTAGTCTGAGATAAGGATAATACTAATAGCAATAGGATAATAATTTATACATTAAATATACTATTTATATTTACTAAGGATTCAGGCTTAACAAAAATAATAATACTGATTAAATATAGACTAGAATTTAATAGAAAGATTAGATTTCATAAAAAACAATAAACTCTACATTTAAATTTGTTTATTTTTGAACAGTTTAAAATAGCCAGAAATGTGGAAATATATACATACATATAATATATACAGCCAATTTCTAAGTGTATTAAGCCGCCAATGATTAAAAAAAATAATAACAATAATATTTTGGTTTATGTTAAGATAAACGTACTTAATAAGCCCATATCGCTGATTTGTGCCAGCAAAAGCGAGTGTAGACCGTAGATTACTCGACTCGGGATTTCCCGACCTATACATAAGTATTTCAATTAATCCTCTTTCCGTTTTTCTTTCATTTGCGCAATTTCAATTTAGCTGGTCATAGACGATGTAACGCTGAACAATTCCGGCGAAAAGTTTTTACAGAACAAGGAAATGTATCCGCCCTACAAGCCCTTCAAGATCATTCTCACCAAGGAGGGGACCATCTCGCATGTGGTCTTCAAGGAGGGCGACCCCATTTGGTCGATGAACTTCAAGCGTGCCATTGCCAGCACTCTGCAGTTCCAAATCAAGTCCAATGGCGCCTTTGTGGTGGATGAGGTTAGAGATCTTCGCATTTGCATCTAAATGATCTTCATTGCTAACCACACTCATGTTTCAGACGGGCATCCATGGCCAGTGCCAGACGGAGTATTTTGTGTCCAACAAGACCAACTACATATCCATACGGAAGACGCCCGAGCTGAAGACCTGTATGCCCTACTCGGAGGCCGTGCACATTACGCGCAGCAATGTGCCCCCGAACACGTGTGAGTTCGATCACCAGAAGAGCGTCATCATTGGCAACGAGGCCATATACGGCATATTGCCCCACAATGAGACAGGCTACTTCCTCAGCATGGCCCATGCCAAGGGCACCACGCTGATTCACACCTTCGAGTCGACGGGCGAGGCACAGTACATCAACTCCGAGTAAGTTGAACAGTGACCGATGATTAGTAAATATCTAAGTCATTATTGATTCATAGACTGCTGCTAAACTTCCAAAATGAGACACCGATCGACAATCCAATTGATATTGAGACCTCCATGTCGACAGAGACCTCGAACTTGCAATTGCAGCCGCTGGAAATCAACGATCCGACTGGCGGACGCAATCCACAGCAGCAGGAGACTCTGATATCTGCAGCAGCCAGGCTCCTGGACAACCTGGCCGAGGCATTGGAGAGCACAGAGTTTAAGTTTAACGAGCCCTACGACTCAACACTGTCCGACGTCATCAAGCTGCTGAGTGAAATGGACTTTGAGTCGCTGAAGAAACTCTACACCGAAGTGGACATCGGCACATCGTATCGACAGGAGACGATACGCAACATCTTCTACGAGATCATTCCACGCATAGGCACGAAAGCCTCAGTCTTCTTGACGCGCCATCTGGTCAAGGAGAAGACGATAAAGTCGAACATTGCGGTGCAGCTGCTGATCCCCATGCCCTTTCATATATTCGAGCTGTCCGCGGAGCTGGTGAAGCAATGCGAGGAGTTCCTGAGCATTGGACCCGATCGACCTGATGTCCGGCAGGCGGCTATCTTGAGCTTTGCCACACTCGTCTACAACGTGTACGTGGCACGCGGCATTGACAAGGATCAGTTTGAGGAATATGTCCAAAAGTATTTCAACTTGTACTTGAGTAAGTTGCATGAATCGCAGTCAGGCGATCAATAACTTACACCTATTTGCCTTCACAGACGAGCGAGACTATGAGCAAAAGATGCTGTTTCTGCAGGGCCTCAGTAACTTACAGCTGGGCAATGTGGCCAACTATCTGGAGCCCATCGTGATGGAGGAGGGAAACGAGGATCTCAGGTTCATGGCTGCCTGGACAACACTCTCACTGGCCGACAAGCGCGCTGAGCGCATCTACGAGATCTACTGGCCCATCTTTGAGTCCCGCAACGCCAGTCTGGAGCTGCGTGTGGCCGCGGTTACCCTGCTGCTCATATCAAATCCCACGGCGGCGCGATTGATCAGCATTCATCGCATTATACAAAGCGAAACAGATCCACATCTAATCAACTACTATCGCACCACAGTCACCAGCATATCGGAGACAACATATCCCTGCTATCAGCATCTGTAAGTGAACTGAAAAGAAGAGAGCGCTTTTGGTCCTAACTTTCGCCTTCCCTAGTCGTCGCCTGCTCTCCTATATGCATCGGCATCTGCCCCAGAAACCCGAGCCGCGCTATTGGGTAACGGGCAATTACATATTCGATTACAGAGACTCGAAATTCGGCATTGGCGCAATGCTACAAACATTTCTGGTAGGCGATCCAAAGTCGGATATGCCCGTTGTTGCATTTTTCAAGTTTGACACGGAAGCGCTGGGAAAATTTACGGGTCAACTGGCGGTAAGTAATGTCCCATGAATCGATTCCAATTTTCCCTAATCGAAATCGCACTTTCCATCTTTCAGCTATACATAAAAGCGCGCGGATTGCCCGATGCTATCTGGCAGACCGTTCAGTCCAAAGCCAATGGTTCCGATCCCTTCACTTTCAAGAGCATCAAGACATTGCTGGCCATGCTGAAGGCGCCCATTGTCAACTCGAAGAACTTGCACATTGAGTTCATATTGCAGATGGAGGGCAAGACTGTGCTCTCCTACTACTTGAATCAGCGCATGTTCCAGCAACTGACCTATGACAACAGTGAGTATGAATAGATAGATGACTCAGCTATACATATATCTATGACGCTAGAAATCGAAATATTCTAGAAAAGAAAACGTTTTATATATTACAGAAATGTAATAGATAATGTTAGCTGATATATACATTACTATTCCCTTCCTCATATTTCATACTTTCTACTATCTCTTATCCTAGCTCTCACAGTTCCACTAATATTCGCTTTTCTGTTTCGTTGCTCAGTTTTGGATCGCCTGCAACTGCTGATCCGCACCGATAGCCACATAAACATGCAGACGGTGCGCTGGCCATTTATGAACAAGTACTCGGTGCCCACTGTGCTGGGCACAGCATCCGATGTGCTGCTACAGACCACAGTGCTCACCTCGTTGCGTGGCAACATAACGGAGCATCGAACGCCGCCGGGCACCAAGCATACGCTGGAGATCGATGCGCGTTACTCGTCTTACGCGACGGTGCGCAGCCGCAGCTACAATCCGTTTCTTAACCTGGACCACGAAATAAAGCGGGAGCAGGGCTTCCTCATCTACATACCGTTCAGCAGCGAGCTAACCCTGAATGACAGTGCACAGTGTGCCCGGTATACCTTCTCGCGGCCCCAGAACCTGACGAGTGGCTTGTCCTTTAAGTCGCGAGCCGTGACCTCGACGCGTGGCCAGGTGACCAAGACAGCCTCCGCGCCCTTCGAGGAGATTATGTACCCAGAGCGAGGCAACGAAGTGGTAAGCGATGCGACAATGCAATCTATCTTTCGATAGTCCTGAAGTCCTTTCGACTAATGCCCACCACCCCTGCAGTTCCAGCCATTCAGCTATGCCATGCCAGACCTGGGTGTCAAATTGAAGGTCAACATAAATCTGAATGAGATGATTAAGTTTCGGGGCATGCTACTAAAGTCTGAGTTCATAGAGAAGTAGACTAAAGTAAACACGGAATGGAATTGATAAGTAAATCCCTTTATATTACAGTGGCTTCTCGCGCAACATGGTCGTCAGCCTGATGATGTACGTCTTTGGATTTACTCAGCTCAGCTCCATCCACTTGGGTCACGATCGGAACTTTACGCTCCTGATGTACAACGAAAATGCCACCAAGGTGAGTCAAAGTGAGAGCCTTAAAAGGACAGCTGGATTAATATGATATATATTACAGATCGATGGTAATATCTGCGTCGAGGATGTGCTCAAGACATCCGAGCTGAAGGGCAAGCAAATCGGATTCACACTGGAGCACTCGGACGAGACGCAAAATGTACAGTCCTTGCACAAGTGGAACGTGATTGTGGACATTCAGACCTCAACCAAGTCCAACTGGTTCAAGGTCAGCGGCAAGGTGCAACGGAACTCGAAGGATGATGAGGAGGATTGGAAGGTGAGTGGATGATGGAAGAAGGAAGAACCGTACTACTTTCGAAGGGGCTGAAATTTATTAAACCGAATATTATTTGTGTACCTAATTTGAAACAATGTGATAACCGACAACTCAATTTGCTTAGAGTAAGCTCGCACGTTCAGCCCCATTTTGTCCATGATGATGTTTGTCTTCAAGCAGTGATAATGGTGGTGGTGGTGGTGGTGGTGTTGATGGGATATTATGATTGCTGGATGGGACTAGCCCTCCTGTCCCGCTATCTCCAGCTCTTCCTCGGCATTGATGAGAGCCACAATGCCGTCCTGCAGAGACTTGACCAGCTCGAACTCGGTGAAGCCCATGCGACGCTTGTTCGATATGTCCATAACGCCATCCTCGATAGGGGTGTGCTCGCCACCGGTACCGTGTATTGTCAGAGACAGCTCCTCAGACATTGCCTTCAATCGCTCCTCGTCCTTGCTCAGAAGGGGCAGGCGAATATGCACAGACGCCCGCAATGTGGTGCCCAAGTTTGTGGGACACGCGGTCAGATTGCCGTAGCTTGGATGACGAATGAATGTCAGATTCTTCTCCAGTTCCTGTATGCCGGTGACCAGACGCTGATAGACGTCACCCAGGTCACCGCATTGTGCCGCCGATATGACACGCACATGATCCTCCTCGTTGGACCAAATCATGAAAGTCTCGGCGGGATTGTGGTAGACTCCGCGTCCAGTCGGCCAGAAGCGGTAGCAGCCGGCGGTTTGCAAATAGCCTTCGCCTCGCGCGAAGAGAACGTTGCGCTTGACCATCTCCTGTTGAGTCTCGGTATCAATGTCACCCATCGTCAGATAGGTGCCAATCAGCTCGCCATCCATGGTTTCGGTGGCTGCACGGATCTTATCCTCCACCTCGATCAGCTGCTTCTCCGTCAGCTTGGGGAAGAACGGCAATCCCTCAATATTACGCGAAAGCCGTATGCGCGCAGAGAGTATATATTTGCGTTCCGCATCCAGATTTTCGATCTCATCCACGTTGCCCCAGTCAACGTCCTTCTGCAGCACATCGCTGTCGTTCTCCTCCTGGCCGTGATACTCCCTGATAATCGGGTCGAATAGCTTAGTAAACACATCGTAGCACTCCGCATCGGCCGCGTAGATGCCCACAGGCGCATCGTGATGCTCGAAGCCAGACACGGCACAATCATACAGATAGGCATCGACCGGAGATGGGGTGGTCACCAGCATGTATTCCTCCAGCAGCTCGGGCGTGAGGTACTTGCGCAAGAGCGAACTGACCTGCTCCTCGTCGTCGATCAGGGACTTGTAGCCAGCCATAGTAAGCTCTTGGTATTCCTCCGGGGACTTCTTGATTTGTCCACGCAGACGCTCCAGCTCCTGCTCGAGGCGAGCTATCGTCGTCTTGGCCTCATCCAAGTCATTCTTCATCAAATCGTACTGAGCATCATCCGGGCAGCTTTCGCACATGAACTTGCGCACGAATCGAATGGCATCTTCCGGTTTATTCTGCTCCTCGTAGAGCTTTATTAGCGCCTTGCTCAACGCATCGATAACTCCGGCACGCTCCAGGTACTTGCGGTATTGCACGCGTTTTGATTCAATCTATGAGAAGAGGGAATTCGAATAATCCAATTTACACACTCGCATCGTCTATCTGTCGTTCCCGCTTACCGAAGTCATTTTGCTCCCGACGAACCAAAATCATATAACCAAAATTTAAACACAAAACAAAGCCAATGCTCAATAGCAAAGCGACTAAATCCAAAACGCTTTATAAACTAGAGCCTTCGGATTTTTTCACACTTTATAGTAAAAAAAAAGTGAATTTTCTGCTGAATTTATGATGTGAGAAATGCGTCTGAAACGTTTAGTAGCTGACTGCTTTCTAAAGCTGAAACCGGCCTGAAACATATTGATCAAACTAGCGACGTTTCACTCCCAGCCTGCCAAGCATTCCGAATATGTGGGGCAGCAATTGTGGTTGCTGCAATAGGCTCGTGTGCCACCTGACAATGTCTCTTGCTGTTACATAATCAAGTGGCACGCAGACAACAGGCCGACATACAGCAACGGCAGCAGCGGGCCCAGCCAACCGACCCGACGACAGACAGCCAGGATATGTGTATGTTAATCGTTGCCGCAGTTGTTGTGGCTGTCTCCTTGGCTGTCGCTTCGTCATGGTAATTGACCCACCCTCGCAGAGCACACCCACCTGCATGCCTGACGGCTGTAAGAATATTAATATGACCACAGGTTAATTATTGAATTTGCATATCATATTTATTGCTACAAATTTTTAGTATTAGTATAGACTAGAAATGGAAATATTTTAAATTTATATCAAAATATTTTAATATAAAATATACAAGTAGCTAATCAAATTTATTCAATATACTCTAAAATACAATTTTATATAAAATATATTTAATAATATATATTTCATAGATGCTAATATTATATATGTATTTAATGTAGAGTCTTATATAAAATATTATATTTTGTATTTTAGAGTATATTGATATGCATTTTATTGGCTACATCAATAATATTCCTTTAAAATAGTATTCCCATTCCAACCTTTATGGCTGTTTCTATCAATGTGCCCAGCACTGTAATGGCTTCGAGTGCTTATACAGGGTGCATGTTGGCTAATGAGAGCACTTCTCGCATGTCAGTGGCTGACTTCTTGACTCACTCTGTGTTTGTGCGCCGTCTCTTCCAGGCCTGCACCAAGTTGACCTATGAACCTCTCGTCTTCACCAAACGCCCACACACACTCAATGGATATGTGGTCTTTGGCCTGGCTGCCGAGAATGGCGAATGCCCGGAGACAGGCTCAAAGGTGCAGTTTGCGGCACGCGCAGGTGTAAGTACATATATTCCTGCTATTATAATTTAATTAGCTTATATTCACGATATATTTGGATTGCTGTAGCCCTCGGAGCATGCACGCGCCTTTCTGCGTTCCGACAAGATTTCGCTAACGGACACCGACTTCTGCCCCAAGGAGGTGCTCAAATTCTCGCCGATCCCCACATCGAAATATTGCAAGCGCAGCAATTTCGAAAATTTCACATCGATAACACAATATGACATGGACTTGAAGTTTAATAATGTAAATTGAAGAGCACATGGGCAATTTCAAAGATCAAATGTATATTTGGTTATTATCCTCTTTAGATGCCCGCCTGGTTCGAGCTGTGGTCCACGCGTCTAGACCATCTGGTTTCTGCATTGTCGGCCAACAAAGTGGACAGCTTGCATATGAGTAAAGAGATTAACATAACGATGCACACGCCGCACGATCACTTCTGGTTGACGGTGGAGGTGAATGGCGTCCATTGGCGCATCTATCACATACCGTTCCTCTACAAGCTCGACTCCAAGTTTGATGCATCGCACCAGCTGACCTACGACTCGGGCCTGAAGCGCTCCTGCTCGGTGATCAATGGAATGATCAATTCCTTCGATGATTACCTCATTAATCTGGGCGAGATTGCCGCGCACCCGAACTGTCTAACTCTGCTGGTCGCCGATTGTTCGCCTCTGCCGAAGATGGCTGTTTTCCTGACTCCCTCGCCCGACGCCAAGAGCCTGGCCAGCAACTATGGACTTCGCGTGCACATTGGCCCCAACTATTTCAATTTCCGCTCGCGTGCCGGCAACAGCAGCCATGTCGATGATGCTCCGGTCTTCATTTACGTCAATCAGGCACAAACACCATATGACGTACGCCAGAAGCCGTATCAATGGCCAATCGATGACAGCGACTATGCATTCCGGTAGGTTGCACTCATGGCCATTAATAATTGTTGATCTATAAATAATACGATTCATTGCTTCAGGGTGGAACTCAACGAGCAAAACATTTTGATTGTGGAGTGCACCAAGCTGAGCGCTACCATCCAGTTCGACATGTACAACATCTTGAACTTCGAGATCTACGGCGTCTACAAGCACCAGATGTGCGGCCTCTGCAGTAAGCCGCTTAACCGCATGCAGAACTACACGCTATGCGAGCTGGACGCGAGAGGGACGCCGACGCCGACGCCGACGCAGATTCCTGTGCGTAACGTATCTGAAGTACTTCTAACATAAAGTATAACTAAAGTTAAGAGAACGCTGTAGAAACTCAAACTCGAAAACATAGCTAAAATACATGTACAGCTCGGCGATCTTTATAAAAGGAACAAATAGAACTTAAGTATGCTATTAACAAAACTTAGGTAACACAGTGATTCTCAAATTTACAGAGATTAGTGTACCATAGAATTATACAGCTTTTACAAATTGTAGCATACTTATCGGGACTCCAAATTAACTTGATTAAAGACAAATTCTGCATCAAAAAATTATTATTTAATAATTTGCATTTATTCATTAGCAAATTTGAAAATAGAAATTAATAGTATTTTAATTTGATTAATTGATTCGTCATAATGAAAAGCGAAAGAAAAATGTGCTAGTGAAAAGAACAATCAAAGTTTATGGTTTTCAATTAAACTTGTTGCAATTCATTTCACAAATTGCAGTGAAGCAAGTTTATAACAAAGAATTGATAAATCAAAATCAAAATTATATGATTAGAGTGCCTTCTTTCGCGTCTAAGATGAACAAAAAACAAAAAGTCATACTATCTTCAAGAAAGGCCTGATAAGTATCATGTTTTCAAATGCTTTAGTTCTGCTTCCAGCCCACTTGCTTCTCCCGATCGCGATGCAGTTGGGTCAGCAAGTGCAAGCGCAACTCAGAAACGGATTCGAGCATATCGTTGCACAATCTGCATTTCATGGGCTGCATAGTACCCTCGCTGCAAGTAAACCAAATTTTAATATAATATTCTCTCAAGCAAACAGTTTCAAGATATTTACAAGTTGCGCCAGCTGTACAATTCATCGCAGTTCGCTTGTAGCGATAACAAATTGCCCATACTCTCGCTTTCTAAATCATATGAGCTGTGCAAGGGGAATATAGCACGCTTGCCGTATGGTTCGGAAGGCGGCTCCAAGTCAGACATGTCCTCCCAAAGGTATTCGAAATTCGAAACATGACGTTCAATGAAACTCCGATCCTTGCCGAGCAGACTGCAAAGAGAATATAATATAATTTAGAAATATCCGAATCTTTTTATTGCTTCAGTAGCACAAACCGAGTAAGCAAAGATCGCAACTGATTGAATATTATAACGCGGTCCTCCGTGCCCACAGAGGGCAATTCGTTGACATCGAAATTGTAAAACATACTGTCAATATTATAACGCATTTGGTTTATCTGAAGTAGAAGAAAACACGATAAGTTTCTTCTCTTTTAGAGATGTTAAGGCAAAGCTACTTACAATGCGAATATCATCCTTAAGTATAGCCACATCTAAATTGATTACAATGTCGTGCTCTTCAAAGTGCGGCTGCATAGTGTCGGGATTGTACCCGAGCCCTGCTAGTATGGATATGTACTTTGTACGATCCTTATTGCATTTGATTTGCATGGTAGGACAGAAGAGCATGGCCATGAGAGCACCGAAACCATGTATGTTGGGCATCAGAGTTGTGCCCCGAGCCGTCAAATTGTCAGAGGATTCAGTCACGGCGGCAGCCACTACCATTTGGTCATGACGATCCTGTGGATCACTATCCAAGAGTACTGAATTGACAGAGTCCTTGTCAATGAAGACCGACTTATACATGCCAATGCGGAGCAAGGAATTCAAGGTGGTCTCAAGCGGACTGTATGGACCTTTGAGGCGTATGCTAAGATAGCATTTATTAAGCGGCGGTGGCTCTAAGTCCGCATCCTTTGGCAATTGGGCAAATCTTAAATACTCTTCATTGATGAGTTTTTGGTCTTCAATTGAAACATTGCGTTTGGTTTCCTGCTTACGCAATCGCAAATCGTGATCCTTGCGTGACATATAGTCCTCGTCGGCACGTCGAGCTAACTGTCGCTCTACCAGCGTATCGTTCAACACTCCACCGCGCGTATGTACCAAAACAGCAGCCACATTGTTGACCAGTGAATAAATCTCTAACTCGACCCGCCCGGAGTTGGCAACCGAAATCAACATTTCGTTGGCACGCTGAGGCCAGAGATTATAGGAGCTAGCCACTGACGACGGCTGCACCAATGCCAAGCGGCATTCAAACATTCTCGGCGGCAAACGCTCAAAGTCACTTTTTAGCTGAGACGACATAAGACGCAGCTTATCTATGGGAACCACAGCCACATCACCATAATCAATAAAGCGCACGCGAAACCTTGGATAACCATTTATCTGTGCCTCTATCTTTAATACTATTGCGCGCTGGTAAAGGTTTCCCCGCTTTGCCAACAATTGTAGACCCTTCGTAACTGCCTTCGCGTTCTGTACGTAGCTGCTAAGGTGCAATGATCTATTGAATATCTCTGACATGCTCGCAATACGCTCGGCGAGCGCGTGTGGCTGAAAGTAAAACTTGCCGCAATTGGCAATCTGTAAAGGAGATCATAATAAAGATCAATTTTGAAAAAGAAGAAAATATGTCAAGTCTACGCTTAACTTACATGAGTTATCAGTCCAAAGATGGTCTTGTCAAATACAGATGGCAAGGTTAGTAGCTCTACAGGCCATTGATTTGATGGCGGCACCCAGGTACAGTCGCTAATTACACCAATTTTTTTCTGCTCGACATACTTGAAGGCAGAGTTTTGACTGTAGAAAGTCAGCATTTAGTTAATTGTTATAGAGATGCTTAATATACTCACTCCATAACGCGCAGTGGACGATATTGATTGTCAAGACGCATGCGCACTGCTTTATAAACCTCGGTCATGACGCGACCCGGCACCTGCACGACCTTAGTGGTATCGGCATCCTCGTCGTCTGGCTTAAACGTTACAAATAACTTTTCTGACCCGTGCTGAAAGGTGACGTCCATGTTCTCAGGTGGGATTTTTGCCTCCAAAAACAGTTCCTTGATGCGTCGCGTGTATAGCTCGCCCATGTAGCGCGGCTCAAAATTGGTGAAGTAGACGGTACGACATGGATCATTTCCGCATATAGTTTGGAATAAGCTCCGATCGTAATCGGCATTCGCTTTGTTGCTGCGCATGAAATAATTGGGGTAGAACGCTCCAGCGATGATTACTTTTAGAATTATAGACTTCTCACGATCATCCCACGTATGGCAGGCGCCATAAGGCAATGGGTGTATATTGAGACTTGCGCATCGCTGGCGCAAGTCCTGTACCATCAAATGCATCTCCTTAAGCGAGCGTAAATTTACGCTAAAGCGCTTGGCCCATTGCTGTGCCGACTCCTTAAGCATTCGATCCTGGCACATGTTCAGATATATCTAGACAAATTCCAACAATAAGTAAATTTAAAAAATAGTTTATAGTGTTTTTCCATTTGTTCCTTACTCTATAGACGCGCCAAATGGCAACCATATCAGAGCCGGAACCATCGGCAAATATGTAGTGCATCCAAAATGCCTCGTTCATCTTGCCACGGTCCCCAGTCAGGTACAAGCTACGCACAGTCAAGCCAGCCGCTGAGAGCAAATATTTCTTAAATGAGATCCACTGAGAGATCGCCTTATCACTTACCAATGACAATAGCCTCATCCAGACAACTGAAGACGTATCCCAGTATAATCAAGCGGCTGAGGCGTACGTCTAGTGGGAGTCTGGACATGATTTTACCCCAGAAGCTAAGATCGCCATCAAGCTCCTCATAAACGCCATCAACGGTAGTGTACAAGGCACCCACCTCCTTCAGAAGCAACACCGTGTTTTGTATATCAGAAAGATTAGGCGGAGACATAGCTAGGGCTAAAATCTCACTCGGCTTGCCCATTTCGAGTTCTTTTGCTTTCAGTACCGAATTTTGGAGCGGCGATCGCAACATTTCTGGTATGCCAAACTCAGTCATATGATCCATATAAAAAGCTTTAGTAACCATGCGATAAACGCGTCCGCTACGTAGGCGGCCGACGCGCCCAGCACGTTGACGGCAACTAACCTTAGAAGCCCATTCCAAACGCAGGCTGCTAAAATTGGAGGCGGTATCGGTGTGCAGAACCTTGGTTAAGCAAAAGTCAATTACATAGGAAACATCTGGCACTGTAATAGAACTCTCCGAAATGTTTGTTGTCAATATGACCTTGCGATGGCCAACAGGAGGTGGCAGAAAAACTTCCTCCTGCGAATCGGGTGACAAGAGCGAGTGACAGCGCACAATACAAATTTTAAAGTTAGGGCTGCAAACAAATGAAATAATAAAATAAATATCTTAAATATCTATACAAATTGTTTCGTTGTTTACTTCTCATCGATGATTCGGCCAATATGTTCCGCCATTGTGTCAATCTCGTTGATGCCCGGCAGAAAGATCAGTACAGCGCCAGTGCGCTTTGCCTCTTCATAGGACTGCTGAGATTGGTCATCGGCCTTACGCTCCATATTATCAATAACCAAAAGCAGTTTGATGGCATCGCTATAGCCTTCAGGTCCTATGCCCGGTATGGTCCGTTGAGGCTCATCCTTCCAGTGTATATTCTTCAGCTGATCGCGATAGAATTTGACAAGGGGAAATTTACGTCCATGGCTGGCGGTCACCACGGGAGGCAATGATGAGCTCATAGCAAAGTATTTTGAGAACTCGCGTGTATCAATTGTGGCGGACATCAGGATTACTTTCACATGGCGTGAATTAAGTGCCAGCAGGCGGCGCACCACGATCAATAAGAAATCCATATCTTGATCACGTTCGTGCACCTCATCCAGTATGATGTGTGTGTAATGGGTTAGCGTTTTCACTCGTATAAGATTGTTTAGCAAAACACCTGTAGTGCAGTACAATAGACGCGTGTCGTCCATATTCGATTGGCGATGTAACCCCACCTGATAGCTGCACACAGTACCTGGTTGCCATTTTCTCTCATGGGACACACGATTGGCAATCGAAATAGCTGCAATGCGGCGTGGCTGCGTAACGACAATATTACAAAATTCGCGCCGTTTGAATGCCTCATCCAGAATATATTGCGGCACCTAGCGGATAACAAATGTAACAAGATAATCGATAACAATATTTTAAAAATACTTTTCGATAGTCACAATCCATCGCCCAGATGGCTACACTAGGCAATGTTGTAAACAAATTTTAAGACGGAAGCAAAGAAATTACTAAATAAAAATCAATAGATAAAGGCACAAATCAAAGCATGGAGCGAAATGTATATGACGACTGCTGGCAACTGCTGCAACACTTTAGACGAGCTACTGACGCTTCAAAGGAGGCAAAGTATGAACTGTTCTGCCAAGCATGGCACGAGCTGCAAATGCAGCATATTTACTCGGCGCAAACCAATCACATTGAAGTTATTGAGACCACAATGGCCGCCCTGCACGTCGGCAAACGAGTGGCCTGTGGTCGTCGCACCAGCGGTGAACCATTCCAGGCGACGCGCGCTCAGCGTATTGGCGGCATATATTTGCTATATGCCATCTACAACAAGCAGCCAACGAAATTATTTGTCAAGATTGAGGTGTCGCCTCGCACTTGGCAGTCCCTGACCAGCTATGTGGAGCACCTGCGGAGCGAATACGCTGATCGAACGGATACGCAGCAAGTCAGTTACATATTCTGGCAGCTGGTTAAACAGCAAGCTTTCCGCTACACAGCTTTGGATTACTGCCAGGCGCTAGATTCGCTGGCAGCCTACGACAGCTTGGAGAGCTTCGCGCACGCCAAAGAGAAAACGAATAGAGCGGCGCTGTTAAAGCAACAGCTCAATTCGAACGGTAGCACTCTTTCCGAGGAGCTAGACGAGCTGGCGGAAATGTCAGCCAACTGTGAGATATTATGCCAGCTGGAGACGGCATACAACAAGCAAATGGAGCCACATCGTCATTCGCTTCCCGCTACAAACATATTCAGCCATTTGCGGGACGTTTTCTGTCAGATTAACGATCTGTTAACGGACGAGCAACGGCCCACTACATCTAGCGCCCCAAATGAGCAACTGGATGTGCGAAAGCGAGCCCGTCTCAAAGCAATGTTTGGCGAAACCAAGGAGCAGGCGCCAACTAATGAGGTAGATGAAAAGGCGCCGCCCGAACCACGCGATTATCACGAGCGACGTATGTCATCGGCGACGATATTTTCGCGCAGATTACCGGATGATGTGATTCGCGACTTGGAATGCGAAAATCATTAGTTATAATATATCAATTATAATAGTGAGGCTAAGAGCTTTAACTGTTCATATATGTATATCATTCAGCGAACAATATATGTAAGATAAATGTAAAATATTAAATGTATATGGAATGCGCCATGAACTACAAAATTAAGAATTTCTGAGAATTTCAACAACTTGGTTATTAGTTCACTGAGGAACAACGCACATACTTACATATATACATATAGAGTACCATATAAATCTTGAGTTAAGTTAGTTTTGAATTCGGTCAAGCGTTCATTGGATAATTTATAAATAATTTAAATGCACGTAAGGATAGATATTCAATGGTACATACCTGTGTAGTCTTACCACATCCTGTCTCGCCTTTCAAAATTACAACTGGGTTTTCTCTAATGGCCGCTAGAATATCCTCACGCTGTTCGTAGATGGGCAGATTTTTGTTACGATTTAGATTGAATCTATATTTCTTATAGTATTCTTCATCCGTGCGCACTTTAGGCAGATCTTTCATTAGCACTTCGTCATCATCGCTGTCCAGTTCATCGAGAGTTCTCCTATTTTTCGTTGTATTGTACCCGTCAGCAAGCTGTTTATAAACAAAAAGCAAAGCGAGGCTCGAATTACAAACGATTCACACACACACATACACATACATATGTATGTATAAATATGAATGCATGCATACTTTGTTCATGAGGTGCTTCTCTTTCTCGACAATTTCGTGTACATAATCTTTGCCTATTATCTCTCGTTTGATCGGCTTGGAATCTATAGTCTCTGTAGTAAACGCTTTCGGGTCGCCAGTTATATAGCCTCGTGCTGGTGCTGGTCCGCGGCTAAACTCCTTTGAAAAATCAAAAAAGTCCATCAAATCAGAATCCATGTTGTCGGAAATCCGAGTTGAACCTCGAGAACTTTCAGAAATTGACTAAACTTTGTCTACGCGCTACTACGATTAAACGGTAAATGACAAATTTTCGAATCTGGCAATATTAATATAAACTCGCATTTACCAACACACATAGCCGATATATTGCTAAAGGCAACAAATATCGATATCAATTTGACGTACATATCTATACGACAAAAGTATCAGAATCGATGCTTCAGTAAACTATTGCTGCTGACGTTTGACAGTACAGCTAAACGAAATATCAAACAAAAATCTTACTATACAGAACAAAAAAATATATAATACCTGGATCAAAATTGTTGAATTAAAGGAGCTGCCCATAAGGAGCGCAAAATGACTCGTAAGTGAACTGTACGCTACATATCTCTTTCTACTTTCTGTCTGCGGACTGTAGAGTATCTTGAATCAGATAAATGACAATTTCAATAACGTAAATAATATGATTGAAAATCCATAAAGCCAACAGATAAAAGAATATTGATTGTATTTCTTGTGACCGCTCTATGCATATAAGCATTTACATATATATACAAAAGAATAAATTTATACAAATATATATATATGTATATGCATATGTATACATATGTGTTTATATGTATGTATGTATATGAGTATTCTTATGCATGGCGTTCTTCTAACCTCTACAAACGAGCATTAATAAATTAGCACGCGAGACTAAACGTAAAGCTAGCAGTTAAATGAAAAATTCTTTTCTAAATAGGTTAATCAAACAATCATTTTTATTTTTTTTTTAGGCGGCAATCAAAGAGATCTGGCTCGGGCCAAGAATCAAAAGAAATTGGCTGAACAAACCAAAGGAAAACGCTCCGATGCCCTTACGGTAGAGCAACGCAAAGCCCGGTGAGATGGAAGTTACCTGATAACAAGATCTACATATGTACCTGTACAACTATCTTAAGTATTTGCTTATTATTTGCAGGGACGCTGAACTGATGAGAGAGAAACAAAAGAAAAAGGAAGAAGATGCGGCTGCAGCTGCAGCTGCCGCGGCTGCCAGCAAAAAAAAATAACTATTGATAGCAGTTCCAGCTAGAACATAGTGCATCCGTGCAATCATCTAAGGTCAACACAAAATTTTAGTTAGGCATAGTCAGTTACAAATAAAGAAAGCAGCAGCCGCAATCCGGAGCAACAATCGAGGCCAGCGTTCGACTCCAGGATAAGCAACATCAAAATCAATTGGCTAAACGCGAAATGTGAATGACGAACAACGAAACAGCAATGTTTATTAATAACTACGCATCCTTAGGCAGAATACACACACAAACAAAACCCAATGCGCCGTTTATTACCCTGCTGAGCGATTTATGATCTTAATTATTTCTCTATATACCTGACTAAATTATTTAATGTAAAATAAAAAAAAAAATTTCAATAAAACATATACAGCCAATAATAAACCAAAGCGCTTAAGTGTTGCGTTTTTTATAAAACTAAAAATCACTGAAGCAGAATCAATATATGTATATTATTGCATATTTAAATAAAGAAACAAATTCAAATGCTTTCAATTGTATATTAGGCTAGACACTGCTTGTTGGCCGCGAAAAACTAGCATACTATTAATTAATTTTTAAAAATAATTTGGTGAGACTGTATTTGTAATAATGTAAAGTAAAGCTTGTGTCTCAACTTCTCTTTATAGTTTCCCTTCAAACTTGAATATGGATTGCGTTCAAGAATAGATTTGCGTGGAAGGTATGGAATGTGTGCTTATGGAATGATAAACTTTTGATTTCTGAATCTTTAATATAGTTATAAATGGCGTTCTACTTGTTTGTGGTGTGGCATCCAAGAAAAAGGTAGCATAACCCAACACAATTGGGGTACACCTTTCAAGATTCAAAATTAGAGTCCTTTATAATAAAGCGAACTTACTAACTTTTTTAAACTTTATAACAACAAAGCGAATCAACTATATAACAGGTCCTTCATTATTGTTTGTCCTTATCAAAACATAGATAATATATTATGAAAATGAAGCATTATGAAAATTAATAATACAATAATAAATTTCATCATGGGCTTAGGGTATCCACAAACAACAATCAATACTCTTTATTAAATTGGTGAAGAGATTTTTCAATTGCAATTTCAAATTTAGCACAAATTTGCATACAATAGATCATTTGTAGGTCAATGAGAAAAAGGAGATGTTATGTATGTACATCAGTGAATTGCCGAATACTCATCAAAATAAATAGAAGATGCAAAGTGAATTGAAAAAGAAATTGAAGAATTCCAGTTGAAGCTACATAATTCGAGCTGTAACGAAAGTAAACTGGCCGCAAATAGAAGTCCATTGCCAATAAGTTGAATGTAGCATTTACCATTTGTATAAACATAGGTGAAATGCCCAAAAACAAAAGTAGAAACCACGAACCACTGGCAAACAGGCCAAACCAACCAAAAATGGACGAGAGCGAGGCGTGTTGCCATCATATCTATGGCGCGTATCTTAAACAAAACTAGTCAGAGTTCCATGGGATACGGATGTCG
The DNA here is from genome assembly GCA_035047565.1 of Drosophila mulleri. NCBI lineage: Eukaryota > Metazoa > Arthropoda > Insecta > Diptera > Drosophilidae > Drosophila > Drosophila mulleri. The sequence goes on along the minus strand of JAWNPK010000040.1, from coordinate 5,452,624 downwards.
ATGCTAGGAGTGGGTCTGCAACTGGCACAGGGTCGCGTGCGAGACGCTCACATGCACACAGAGTTCTTGGAAATGCAACAAATACAACGACGATGACCAGCTGCCCGGGTAATGAGCGACTTTGACTAATGATTTGTTCAGGGATCTAGTGCAAAACGTTGTCGTTGATATCGGCAGGCAAACAAAGGTCCATTGTTAGTTTAGTCTATTTTTGTTTGATAAGTCTGTGGCAAGCAATAAAAAAAAACACAGCCCAATAACAATAACAGGTTTTTTTAAGACTTACAAGTTCCCATAGTAGAGAAAGCTCTACAACGAAAGCTTGAGTATTGCCAAGAAATCTCTAGTCTCAGAACTTTTCTATGCCAGAAAACAAAAGAAAAAAAACTTAATCAACGGCGCCGTTGTCGTCGACGTCGACGTCGCAGCAGCCCAGCGCTTGAGAGTTGAGAGCAACAACCGTTCGCTGTCGATCGCCTCTCTATGCGACTCTCATGAATAGCGTGCGCGCGATTTCAGTCGCTACGTGAAACTCGCCGCAAGCACAACGAAAACGCGCGCAAAACCGTGCCAAAAAGTCGTGTTAAAATTAAAGCTGGGCAGAAGATCGAAAGAGTTCTCAATAGAAGGAAAACAAAGTAAATAATTATCATTAATTGTCAATTGTTAAAAAGGGTTTACGTTGAAAGTGAAGTGCGTGAGAGATTAGAAAGTGTAAGTGAAATTTGGCCAACTGCCAGCCTACTAATTTGGCAGACCTTAAATGCGGATGGAAATGCTAATGCAAATGCCAAGTGTGTGACATTATCAGCAGCCAATTGGCAAGCGAATGCAATTGCAAAAAAAAAAAAATAAATAAATAAAATAAAATAAAATGAAAAAAAAATTAAAATGATAGTCTCTGCCTGGGCAGTGGGCAGCTCGGTCGAGCGATCGATTGAGCGTCAAATGCAAATCAAGTGATAAACAATCGCCACGAAATTGAAATAACAGGCGTACAGCTTTCGGCTGGTAGGGGGACCAGCTAACCAAGTTCCTAGTTCCCTCCCCCTTTGCCCATGCCGAGCGGAGACGATCGTCTGCCATTGACTGTCGCAAGTCGCCCCTCTCTACTCTTGCCACTCGCAAGTCACAGTCGCAGTAGCAGTAGCAGACGCAGTCGTGTGTTTCATTTTATTATTTATACAAAATATATTCAATTTCATTTAGCTGTCGTCGTTGTTGGTGTTGTTGGTGTTGTTCGACGGCATCGTCGTCGTCGAAAGCAATTCCAATATTCAAATGATCATGATCACTCGACTTCAACGATCGCGTTTCAAAGCTCAGCAATTTCTGAGCGCCTGCAACGGCAGAGGCAAATGCCAACAAATTATGATTAATACGCTAAACAACAAGAACAATAAAAAAGCAAATACAGTTAAATATTATTACTAACAGCTCCCGTTTACGTTCTGATCGCACAGCCTGCTCTCACCTACATCTGCTGCTTCTGACCCAATTTATGGACGGCATTGATGAACACTTATGAGCAAAACAAAACAGTTTGTTTATTTTTTTTTTCCTTCGGCTATTTTTGCTTTTGCAATTGCGCTCTATAAAGGCATGACTGCATATATATAAATATATATATGTATGTGTGTTTCTTTATACTGAGTTGTGTTTCCTTAGCGCTGCATCGCTGGGCATGATGTCAGCTCCATCTCCCACTGAAAGAGAACGCGTTGACATTGAATTTGACGTCAACAACCTACAATGCTAAATTTTATTTTTGGGCATATGAGCTTAATGTCTGAGACTAAAGAAAGTGCAAAACAACTGAAAATGCATATCGACTGGGCGAACGTACATATGTTGCGAATCTACAAGTAAACACACTCAGCTCAAGTTGTTTGCGGGGGCGTATACGTAATGCTTAGCATAAATTATCATTTTTTGGCCACGGTCTGCGCTACTTTTTAGGTATGCCAGTCAGCCATGCCCAATAAAAATCACATTCAAAGTCGATAAGGAGAGTCGAGCATGGAATAAATTCAAGCCAATTGTTAAGCATGGCCGAAGAGAAACACCTGTTTCACCTGTTTCTGTGAATTGTCGCTAAGGATAACGAGACTCAATATTATTAAATATTAAATATACAAACATAAATATACAAAAGACAACTTAATGAAGCTTTGTCATTGCCCAAAAGTTGACGAGCACTCAACTCTGACACAAGTATATATGTATGTATATGTAAATGTAAATATATATAAATATATATGCTTGTATGCAATATTTATTTCATGCTACAACGCTTCATTAGGTTGCCTTTTAGGCTTGAGCATTCCAACGCATTAGGAACTAATAAAAGTGAAATAAAAACAGAGCAGCAAAGCTTTTACATAGATCGACTATAAATGCTCTGTAATCTGGTAATGTAAATAGATCATATAGACTTTCAGAAATATATATTTAAAAGCATATAATATATATATATTTATTATTATGATTATTATTATTAATGATAATTGGAATTCATTTAAAACAACAAACACAACAAACAAATGCCTATTTTGTTTCCTTTTCAATTTCAACAATAAGCGAAATATTAACACCTGTGCGCATTTGCCTGCTAAGATCTGAATACACCCGTTCAAACATTACGTTTGCCAGAGTATGCCAAAAAGCCAGAGAGCGAGCAGCAAAACGTGAAGGTTAATATTTACAAGGCAATCGGGCAGGCAGTAAGATAAAATAGCGGAATTCTAAATGGAATACATTTCTAGAAAAATGTTCTAATGCCATAAATGAAGCAGCCGCACACCTTCACAAACTAAAGTAGGCGTTGACTTTGGCACAGTGGTGCACGAGCATGTGTAAAACGAACGAAAAACCACAAAGTATATATTTAATTAAAGGTATATGCTTGGCAAATGATTTTCAAGCGCAGCTGTTTAGAATTTAAAACTGGCAAATAGATATTTACAATTTTGGTTTTTGTTTCATTTAATTACAAGTCTTAGAGGTAGCTGCTCGGACTGCTGCCTGAACAAACAGAGGCCGGCTAAAAGCATTTTATTTATTATAAAATCTCTAGATATCTAGAGAGCACAAAATGCTCGCGACCTTGTGGACTATTTATAATTCATTTTGTATTTGTTCGCTTGCTCGTTTCATAAATGAATCATTTTTATGCCGAGTTAGACTATAAGTTTTCTCACTTTCGCGAGCGAAAGGAAAATCTTAGAGAATCATCTTAGATTTAGTTGTTGAACGCGTTCAATGTCTGTTCATGACCCTGAGCAAGTGTGATGGCTGACTGCGACAATATATATGTATGTATATATATATATATATATATATATTGTATGTCTAGCTAGATATGCTAAAATGTATCTCAAAGATACATAGCGCCATGTGCGTGTGCTAAAAGTTTGCCATTGCGAAAGCAATAAATGATAAATAAAAACTTTTCATTCGTTCGTTCACCCTGCAACTTCAAAGGCGGCAAAGGCAGCTGAGCAGTGCAGCTGCAACAACTTTAATTGATTTATACTTGTGGCATTTGCCAACTCAAGTGATTGAAAGCCTCATGCGGAAAGCCTAACAGACAATACTGACATATGAGCGTACGTACACATAGAGACAGGAATTATCAGTCGCAAAAGCCAAGTCTCGATTCGAGTTTTGGTAAAAACAAAAGGCGAAGCCGCGTGCTTTCAACTTGTCAAATTTGGTAGAACGATTTTTGACCGGTTTACCCAAGCTCTGACATATATCGAGACATTTGCTCCCACTAGCCGCACAGATTGAGCAATTTTGGCCAACAACGAGTCTCGCTCCAAACAACAGATACAATAATGCTTGTTTGTCTTCATTGTGTTTCGCGTAAAAAGTAGCGCAAAAAATGTCAAATTTAATTACGCGTCGATGCGCAAACAAATTGTGTGGGAGGTTGAACAAGAGTTCAACAATGATTAAAATTAAACTGAACAACAGCACGGCACACGATTCAAAGATACATTTGTATCCGCAAGATACAAACAGCGAGGCACACGCTGACTGCACAACAACGATTCGCTTTTAGGCCCACAGCGGAGTCGCTTTGAACAGCTTGATCAACCTATATTTTAGGCGCCTGCACACTTCAGTTGATTTGTTTTTATTTTTCCTATGCCCGCTGAATTTGAAATCAGAGCAATTGACATGATTTATATTGACTATATTCATTTCAATGCACACGCTGCGGGCGATTTTGGTTTTGTTTAGTCGTTGGGCATATAGGTCATGTATTGCTATCATAAATATAAATGTGTGTATGGGTATAGTTACAAAAAAAATTATAAATTTACCTCAATTATCTTACAATTATAGAGCTCAGACTATAGAAAGCTTTGCCAAAAGAAAATTTCACATTAACATTAACATATATAAACTGAAGGCCCATACTGCCCAGTGCTTAATACTTAAGTTAATCTAAATTTTATATTAATTTTAATCTTTATTAAATAAATAAATATATATATATATATATATATATATATATATATATATATATATATATATATATATATATATATATATATATATATATAAATTTATCTCAATTATCTTACAATTTAGAGCACAGAGCTAATAGAAAATTTCAGATTAATATAAATACATACATATGTATATAAACTGAAGACCCATGATTTATTCTTAAGTTAGTCTAAATTTTATATTCATTTTAATCTTTAATAAATAAATATATAAATATGATATAATTATTATTCAGTATAGCCAAGAACATATGTTTATCACAACAAACATTGGCTAAATTAATAAAATATCCTTTAATACATATTTATATTACTAGTCAAAATTAATTTTCTAAAATTTACACATTCCCAATACAAACACATATTTAGACTCTTATAAAGACATGATTTAAGATTTATAAAATGGGAAGTTGTATAAATATACATAGAAATATTTTGTTCGATTCAAGTTTTATTGTTATTATATTTTATATAAATTAATCAAGTTTAATTTAATTTTTTTCAATATTTATTCTTAAAACTAAATAAATATTAATTCCAGAAATAATTAACATTAATTCTAATTAAAGATAAAGCACTAACTGTAAGGCCTTCGGCTACAAATTATAGCTTTGTTAACTAAATTTACTAAATAAACGAAACAAAAGTTTTGTGAACACATGCCTCAATTAATTATCTACATAAACTGATTCCGCTCAGCATACAAAATACATTAACTATTTATCTATTCATAGTCATGGCTGAATTGAAATAAACGAATGATTTATAACTTGATTATTAGTCGCGGCAATTGACTGCTTCAGATTATAAGGTGAAAATATCGAATGGCTGATTGGTAAATGCATTTCAGAATCAATTAACACAATAGCAGATTTATTTCGGTGGCTGCATTAACTTGAAAGATTTACTTTCCATAGTTCAGCATTATGGACATGCATCTCTTTGTTCAAAATCTCCTCAGCTCTTTCCATCTGCCAACCTTTCACATTTTTCGACATGAAAATGCAGCATTCAATTTCTTGAATGCAGTTGAAAAGCACGCCCACACACACGTTGTGCCATGACAATCGTAAGCAGGCAACCAGTTGCACTTGTCAAACACTTTCCAGCTGAAGCCCACATGAGCAACAAAGTTTCCTTTGAAATCATATCAGGAAAGTCGCCAGCGAATCGCGCTGAAGTCGCGCGCAGTCGAACGCCTACGCCTACGCGTTCGCTTGAACTTGACTCTGTGCGCTGTTTATGACCACATGGCAGCTCGCAACTCAGTTTAATTGTATGCAGAAGCGGAAGTTAGCGTCACCATTAGATTTTAATGTGCTTATTACACGGGCCATTAGCAGATGCTTTCGGCTGAAAATGGAAAACGTGGCGCACATTGCTCAACTGATAGCTGGAAGCGTTGTTTACGTGTCACTGTCGATGCCACTTGGCCAATCAGCCACCTACACACACACACACACTCCAATGTGTGTGTGTATGGGTTCGCATAGTTGGCATACGTTCATTCCAATGTATGTAGGTTGCCACACAGTTCAGCTAATTGGCCGCATCAAGAGCTTCAAGTGCTGTGCTCTATAGACCACATACAGACAGACATTCTGTATACCAGACTCTCAGTCTCGACTCCAAGTCTTGCCACATACACTATAAATGTGTATAGAACGTATCGTATAACAATAGACATGTAACTGTATATGTATGTATGTACATACGTAGATAGAAGCCCTAAAAGCTCTGTGGAAACTGCGCATTCTCAAATGGTTTAAATTTATTCACTATTTACACAACCAACAAAACTGTATGAGTGAAAGACGCGTGCGAAACGCGTTGAAAACGCGCCATATGTCTGATTAAATTTCAACCAGCTAGCTAGCACCGATCTCACGAATATGCCCAACTATAGCGAAACGTTTACCGACAATCTCAGCCATAAAATGTACGCGCTCCGTCAGGCCTGCCCACCCACCCTTTCCCCCCTTGGTCTATGCCCTTTTTTAATTGCGTAATTTGTTTAGTTTTGTTTTTGTTTTTTATTTTTTATTTTTGGCTATTGCTAGCTTTCGTAATTCTTTTCACAGGCCATTTTTCGCATGCGATATATTTAACAAGGTTGGGAATGATATATCAGTAATATATGTATTTGTTGATCAACTCAGACTCAGAAACTGCTTGTAGGAGCTAAAGATTTCATTTCAGATCATTCTATTGACAGAGCATTTCAAATTAATTTTTTCTTCAGAATAACTACAGTTTATAATCTGGTATACATTTTACATATTATAACAGCTTACAGTAATAAAAATTAGAAAAATTAAGAGTATGCTTAATTATATAAGAGTATGCTTCATTGATGCCTTTAATAATTGAAGGCTTCAAGATAACAAATGTTTCTGTCGGGCAAAGTCTACTGTATACTGCGAGTTTACGGTTTAAAAACAAGTTTAAGTTTAACTTAACATTCAGATTTCCCCGTTTTCGCAATGATCTATATAATTTAAAGTTAATCTGCAGGGAAGGTCAACGGTGATTCACCTGGTAACCTTACTTATATTTAAAATCTCAGCCTGAAACTTTGCGAACAAGTATGATAACAAACATCTACAGGGAACTACCTTCAGTCGGAGCTAAGCAACAAATGAGTAACAGACTTAGATCATCATGTTCTGCCTCTTCGAATCGTTATTTATTTATACAATTTAAGCGCTTTCTGCGTGAGGTGTGAAGAAACGAAAATTCGCTTCGCCTATTTTCCGGTCTGCTGGCGCTGCGAGTTTACATTTAACTGCTGCTCTGCAATAGATGTTCCTGACACTGACTTTTGCAATGGCAACTGGTTAATGCTTTCGTAAAGTGCTTCCATGTATGACAAGACATTTTGGCGTCTTGCGATTATCTCATCAGCGTTGTATTGCTCCGGGCCTAAAACTAGTTAACCAGCACGTCCATAGCAGATAAAGAAAAACCGGCTAAGCTTCAATTTGAATTTGAATTCGAAATTTGCATGTGGCAACATCAACATCAACATCAAATTGGAGCTGCCGTTGTCGGCGTTGCATGTTAAGCGTTTGATTAATTTAATGACAATGCCCGTAGGCGGCAATCGATGAGGCATCACTTACATCTATGTACATAAGTATATGCTCGTATGTGCAAGTGTGTGTGTGTAAGTAACTCATGTGAACGATTTTAGCTTTCGAAAGTCTTGCAAGGAAATTGGCGCTATCCAATTGATTTGGTAAATTATTGAAAGCATGTTTCTTATGCAAAAAGAGAGTTTGCTATATTTAACAAAAATATATATATATATATTTATATACATACATATACATACACGGCACGATAGAGAAAATTTCGATATTTCAGGCGCTTTTGTTATTGTGCTATTTTTCTAAATTTAAATACGATTTGTTGTATAAACAATTTTGGGCTGACCGAATATACTGGCATTGCTTGACGTCATAAAAAAAATCTGTTTGTCTTCGAATAGTTTGTTTGCCTTACGTACATTGCAAACAATCATACATTAATTCTTTTGGCAGTGTTGATAAGATAACCTTTTCCGCAATGCATCTGGGAATTGCAACACACGCTCTTAATGAGTACAATGCTGAGAAACAGTTAAGCGAACGTTAAAGTAAATAGTTACGTTAAGCGGTCAACCTGTTTGAGGTGTGACAGACCATCTTCTTCTCTTTAAGTGTCAGATAATAAAGATAAGTTCCTCAAAGTAATCTTAATTTCAAGTATACCTTTTAATGACTTATAAAACTGTTCGACTAAATGGAAAACATATATGCTCATCACGTCATCATTTTGAGAAAACAGAGTTCAAGGTGCCAAAATTCTATTTTATAGTTTTTAAGGGCTCATCAAAAGCATTTTTGGCACATATGTATGGAGAAACCACACTTCTATGATTTTTTGTTGTATGTACATATACATATGTATGTATATACATACGTAAAATTAAGTTTGAAGCTCTATAAAAACTAAATAAATAAATTCTATGTATATATAAAGAACATATTTGTATATATAAAGGTCAAGGCAGCTGAAATATAATTCAATTAGAAGCTATTGACCAGCTGTATTTAGTTTTTATAGAGCTTTTAAAATGATTTATGTTTAATATTTTTAGAATTGTGACTCGATTGATATACGTCGGAATATTACAATTATTGTTGTAGACACAAAATAAAAATAAATGCAATGGTTTGCATTGCTGTAATTCTTTAACAATAGCAGAAATTTCAAAGTAAAAAGAATACAATATTACGATTTTTACAAAACACAAATTATACAAATACTTTATATTTATTTCTATCTACAGCTAAGCAATAATAAATCATATTCAAAATGCCGAAACCTCTCGTCAAGTCCTGCTGCCTGTGTCAGTCGACACGCAATGGCTCGATTATATCAGGAACGTTGGCCATCATTCTATCCATCATCACGATAATTGTGATATTCACAGCACGCGTGCATTTCAAGACGATTATCTTTGACTTCATACCAAACAACATAGTGAAAATCATTCTGGTGGTAAATCTATGCATGACCATACTGATATCATTGCTAATGATGTTCGGCGTTGTCAAGGTATGCTTATGACCCTTGATTATAATAGGCTCATTCCAAATCTATATACATACATATATATTCATTTTTATAGCGCAATCACTATCTGATGGTTCCGTGGGTGGTGCTGGGCATAATGATTGCCATTGGCTTGCTCATTTCTGTAATTTACACTGCCGTCGTCTTCTTCATCGACGGCTTCGTACTGACGGGCGTTCTGTGGCTAATCTTCGGGCTGATCTGTTGCGGTAAGTGCATATCATCTACACCAGCTAATGGCGGCTACTCCTTGTGCGGTTTTTAGCACCGGATGGCGTTTATATGCCAGCCGTTTTCACTTTATTGACGCATTTATCATGCGTCGATCACCTTCGTGCCGAGAGCAAAATGCGGCTGGCGCGGAGTTCAGTCTGGCTGACAAATGAGGCGCGAAGTGCCTTGCTACGCAATTATCTTGGCTGCCAAGTGGCAAACAGTAGTCATTCCCATATAAGAGATATTCAGTCTTCATTCATTCTCTCCAATAAAATCTTAATCTTAATTGCATTCATAGCTATTTATTAGAACTTTATTTATTTTTTTAATTTTAATCTACGTCACTAATAGCTATTAATTTTTCTTAATCGACAAGAATAGGTCAAAATATAAATATAGATACATATGTAGTTATCAACATATGTATGTAAACATAATAAATCCTTATGACGAAATATTGACAGAGAATCAATTCTTTGTAAATTAAATTTTTACTGTACTAAAGAAGATTTTTATTTGTTTAAGACAAATTAATGAATATATCCTTATTTTATTTATTATTACAATTTTGTGCATATATTTGTAGTTTTGCCAACATTTGTAGTTACCTTTGAAATATTCGCTATTTTCCAGCCGCGCCCGAAAGTATGTTTTAAATATTTTCTGTATTTTCTGTCAGTGTGTGATTTAGCCTTTATACAGTCAGATCTAGACGTTTGTTAACTGGTTGCCCTCACAGTAAAACTTCCCTCTATATTCCTATATTTTGGTTCTGTTCAATTTAAATATGCATATGTATGTTTTCCTATTTCCAGCTATACTCACATATTGCTGGTGTGTCGTCTACAGTGAGTACGCAAATCTGGCCGAGGAGAGCGAACGTGGGCGGTACAACAAGCAGCCGTATCGTCGTTGATCGACTATATAGACCACAAAGATCTATCTTATCTGTTAGTTGATAATAAACTAAAATAAAACTGCTTTTGTTCGTAATTAGCTCATATGTTTAACTAATAATTTTAATTTAATTATTTAATAATGCGCACCCCATTTGGCATATACGAATACATAGTAAAGTTAAGTTAAATCAAATTATATGGGGTACGTATTAAGTGCAATTGAAATACTTAACCCCCCTTATGTCATTCTTTTACTGTCCGATTTGTTGTAATTTGTACGTTAATTTTGTATTGAAACATAATAATAGTAACATTATTGTTAACACATGAATAAAACAATTATTATATACGAAAAAGTGTAGGAGGTCTTTATGGGTTTATTGTGTGTTTTCTCTCACATTTTCTGGGGTTTCCTTTTTATATTTCAAAATAGATATTTATTTCTCTCAAAGTCTATCAAAATTGTAAATTAACTAAAATATATGTGTATGGGTGTTGTATAGTGGTATTGAGTAGGCGTGTCTCGTAAGTGACTAAGTAGATTTATTTACAGTTCATTGCGTGAATATTTGGGCTTAAGCTCCTCAATGCGTTTAATAAAATCGGTTTTCTCCAGACAACCGTCACAGCTCTCATCCCAATCGTTAAGGATCTTCTTCAGATCACGCACTTTCAGTTTCTTTAGGTCAACATTGTTCAAATCGATTTGTTTCTCTGCAAAGTGGAAATAACTGTTAGAAACATATCACATATTAATGTTGAATATTAAATCACATACCATAACGTAAATCGCAAATTTGTGCATCCTTTTTCTTCAGCTTTTCACATACTTTCTCCGGTGGCATTGACCAACTCAGTGGTTTGCTCATTTCATTCAAAATACCTGTTGCTGACTCCTCAAGACCGCCCAGGTAATAACACTGCGTTAAATAAATAGAAAGTTTTAGTGTTTTATTTGTTAGATGTGAACCTGTTTGCCGGCAAAATGGCCTTGGTCTACTCACAAATCTATGTTCCTTGTTTTTCTGTGTCTTGCAGAATTTCTTAAATGCACTTTCAATCAATTTATAATCCTTTTTTGTCGTATCGTCCAGTGTGTCGGCAAAACGTTTAACAGTTTTCACACAAACTGTAATTACATACGGTGAAAATGTGTTCTACAACATTTTATACTTACGTGGCCATCAACGGCCCACTTCTTATATAGAAGGCGTACATACCTTCGCAGTCGTCCTCTTTGATCGCCAGAGCCGTTTGTGCGACGCCGACTATGAAACATATCATTACTACTATTTGTGACGTGTTCATTTTGCAACCTGATTTAAAAAGTTTTATTTAAAATTTAGTATTTGTTTGATGCTTACGTTAGCTTGGCAGCCAACTTGTTAGCTCGACTTGGGTTCTTGACTGTGTGACCAGTTATTGAACGAAATTTAATATCGAATTTCTGAAGAAAAATACTAACCAACCAATATTGCATGCGTAGAAAAAATATACTATATACTATAGAATTATGATATCAAGAAAATGACATAAAATACTTCTTTGACGATCGTGTTGTGAAATTAAATAGCAAAAGTGTTTTATTTGTTTTTATTTTTTAATTATAAATCAAATAAACAAGTTTGATGAATATTTAATTTTGTGCAATTTAATTTTAACTTATATTTGGATAATTATCATTTTTGGATTCTATTTTTTTTTGTGTTACCCTGCCTAAAAATAGCCTACAGTGTAGTTTATAATTTATTGTCGAACAAAACAAGAATTGTGTTTGTCTGAACGATCGCTGGGTTCATTTATTTGTTGCCGAATTGAAATATTTACAGATTATATATTTAAACAGCTTTCAGACAGCAAATATACAACAATTTTAAGCATTTTGCTTCTGTATGTATTCGAGTTCACCATAAATATGTAAAAGTTAATGCGATTAAGTAAATGAAATTCTGTTCCTCATATCTATTCGATAAGATAATTTATACTCATGCGAGAGTGTTTAAAAGCCGGTGTGCTGTTGCTCTCGTCTGTGGAATGCGTGAAAACTGAAAATTAAGGCAGTATTGGCTCAGCCAACGCGGCGGAAAGAACTTAGAACGTATGCGGTGGCGGCAGCGGTTGCAGTCAACAGCTTAGTTAGTTTCCTCTGTTGTCCAGCGTAAATGAGAGGGCAAAACTACGTATGTTCTTCGTATGTAGCGAAAGTGACGTCGTCGTGCGATCTTTGAACTGCTATTTTTGTTGAGAGCGTCTGCTGCTTTCTGATTGCAGTCGAACAGTATTATTCGAGCAAGCGAACTGTGTAGACCTCGCGGCTAACCTGTAACCGTTAGCAACCCAACAGAGAGAAGCAAAGCAAAGCAAATCAAAGCGAAGCGAAGTCGAATTTGTTTACATTTTTGTTGAATGAAATTGCAATTTATCGACTTTTATACATACGTTGAATTTTTGTTGGGTCTAATTGTTTAAACGTGTCTAACTTTTAATAGCACACTTCAATAAAATAAAGTAAAGTTATAAAATGGCTGAAGTTAAATACTTGGTTGTGCTACCAACAAATCCCAACGAATCAGACAGGATGACCAAAATGGGTATCCAAGGATGTTTGCTGCAGGAGCCAGAACAGTAGGTTAACTCTTACCACTTAAGTCCTCTTTTACCGTTTTCGAAAATCGATGAGGCCCTTTAAGTAACCTAATTTTTTCTAAGAACTGCCATTACGAAACTTGCGTGCAAACATTTTTAGTAGCTTTGCCGACATTCCACTTAAAGAGGCATTTCTAAATTGGGTTTATGGAACAAATGCACACATACGGCTGTGAAATATTTTAACCGCATTATTATTTTCATGTTCATAATGTTACACATATACACAGAACAAGAGGAATTCAGTCTGTTTATTTGCTTAGCCTAAATATATTAGGATCTAATTGATATGCCAGCCTGCAGCATAAATTATCTGCGGCTCGCCTTGCTCTTGGCATTTCTATATCAGTTCCCACAATCAATGACATCACCAACACCAAAAAAAATAATAAAGCATGAACAGCCACGCGCTCAAGACGTCGGCTGCTGGGATGCTGCGGCGGAGACAACAATAAGGCGAAATCTTTGTAAAACAGACAACAGACAATAATAGAATAAAAATGATCCGATAATAAATATGCCAGTTTGATGGCCAGTCAACAGGTCAGCTTTTGGGTGACCATTCTTCAACTTGATGGTCACTGAGCAAATGATGTCAATAAATCTTAATTATACCTATTTCATCATATTCCCGTAGCTCTGGGTTTACACTGCCTGGATCCGGCTTTGTGTTGTAAGTCGTGACATTGGCATTTATTTACAAACGTTATATTTCCTTCAATAACGCTATCTCGTCGCGATGATAACACGAACATTGATTGTTAATTTTTCTTGTACTTAATTCAGAATAATGATAAGGATACATGACTAATATTTACACACAAACTACGTAGATTGGATCTTAAGATAAGATACCTCTCTATATAGCTCTTTTTTTTTTAAAACCCTTGAAATCTTCACTTGAATTATACAACTCATTTATTATTGAGTATATTATATTTATAAATGTATATGTACATAGAATAGACTACTTGGGATGTTTTGAATGTATGTAAATATATACATAACTCATCTACCCAAGAGCTTGTTTAAGCGTTTCCTCATATAATAATTTTAAATATATATATTTTAAAAGTTTTCTTCTGCAACATTCAACATATTAATATAAACCTTATATTCCCATGCGAAAATGAAAATAATTAAATTAATCTTATCTTCAAGATTCTTGCGTTATTTAAAAGGTGATGGTCTTTGAACTGATCTTTATAACGAGTCTATAGTACCTATATTTCTTTTGTTTGATTACAAACGGTCTAATTTCAATACGTTTCTATTTATATGCATCATATTGATCTATTTGGATATAACAATCCATCTATAGCTGTATTCCCACTTAAATGAACGAAGATATGTAAAATAAAAGCCTATATTCTTTTATCTATCGATCGGCAATAATTGATTATAAATTGTCAATGTATTATGTATATTATGTATGTATGTATGTACATATATTATGTATGTGGTCCCATAAATAATAGTGTATATATGGTAAAAGATATGGTAATTTGTCATGCCTTCAGTGGGTGTGAGAAAACAAAGTACCTAGCACATTGTCAATAAAACCTCGCTTCATACCTACATATGTATCTATTCCAAATTGAATGTTTCCAACTTCAATAGCAATGATGTGCTTTAAGTTCAGTTTGAGAGTGAAGCGGATAGTAGGTGAAACCAATATAGCACTTCAAGAACACGTATGAGAATTAAGTGTTATTTGAGGAATGTGACAAACATTCAAAGAGTTGAGCGAATTTACAATGAATCATTAGGCATTTCGGAATACCGGTTGGAAACAAATTATATTTTAGGCGTAGATTGTGAATGTTTTGCACGTGCTTCACACCTACGCGGAGATATTTGACTTGTCCCACAAAGGTCAGCTTATAGCTTATAAGTGTGTACTTAGGAATTTCACATCCGTTACGGCGGAGTCCCCATCTATGTATCTATGTATTTGCTTGTTAATTGCTAACTAAATACGCTCATATGGGGTTTTCTTTTTCTTTCATTTTCAGATTCTCGATCAATTTCGTAAACAGTCCCAGCTGCACAGATAACATAACATATCATTTTAAGGTTAGGGTACCCGCACAGACGATCGTCGAGAATTACAAGATGAATGGCGAGTGGAGCGACGCGCATCAGGAGAAGTATCTGAACATATTCGATGGTAAAAACGACAAGACAATGCCAAGCATACCCAGTATTATAGATGATGGCATCGATGCCGTACTTCACTATTCGTTCACAGAGTCAACCTTTTCGCTTGAGTTTCAATTCGATTACAATAATTCCACCATACACGTTTACCAAGTGCGTGGACAGGGTCACAATTTCGTTACGAAATTCGAAACGCTCTTTTCCCTATCCGAGATACAGTCGATTCAGGTGTGGGGCGATGTCCAAAAGATAAACCAATTCTCATTAAGTTACGATTGAGGGTAGCTGCAAACCTGATAAACGACTTATAAGGTTAGCGCTGCATTCTTTTTTTTCTCTATAAATTTATTTGGTCCGCTGCTTGGTTTCTGTTTGGGTTTTGTTTTGTTCTGTTCTTTGTTTGGTTTGGTTTTGTTCGGTTTGGTTTAGCTTGGCTTGGTTTGTTCTGCTCTCTCCCACATCTAACAATGTTATTTGCACGTAGTAACATGCACAATTCGCACGGAAGCTAAATACAAAATACCTATATATGAATCCAAATTGCAATCATTCGGTTTACAGTCCCACATTTGGAGAAAATTGCATCGTCCTGCTACGCTTTTTGCACTGCGCCTGGCTGGATTGCTCTATTGCTGCATCATGAGTGAAGCGTTCCCACTATCCAGTAGTATTTATGTAGAATGTAGAAAGTAGTTGCTAATTTTAATGTATTTTTCTTTTTTGTTATGTATAATTAAGCCAAAGAATTTGAAATTTATTTATTCTCTATAAAATATAAGCAACATACGAATTCGGCAACCTCACATCCCATTCAAAGTATTAATAATAATATAAAATAATAAAAAGAACATGAAAGTAACTACATTATTTAATTTTACGATCTTCAATCCCATTAAATGTTGCGTAATTTGTTAATTTATGGTTTCGCATTCGTTTCACTTGAAATTTTCAGAATGTGCTTGCGTAATATTTAGTTGGAATCGTGCTTCAATTTGCATCTGCCAATGGTATTTAGTAATTTGCCTGCATTCGTTGCGTTTCGTGGAAAAGAACATGATTTAAGGATGGCGAGAAAACTATTTTTCTTTATTTTTTCTTTTCTAGTTTATATTTTCAGTCGACGAATGAAACAAAAAATAACTCGATCATATTGTTTAAACAACGACGTCTGCCATCTGTTCTATTGCGCATCGAGCACTGAGCGCTCCAAACAAATAAAATACCTATTCCATAAATGAAACAAT
Source organism: Drosophila mulleri (assembly GCA_035047565.1). NCBI lineage: Eukaryota > Metazoa > Arthropoda > Insecta > Diptera > Drosophilidae > Drosophila > Drosophila mulleri. Next base: position 5,436,319 of record JAWNPK010000040.1, on the reverse strand, counting down.
TGCATTTATTTTCATTTTCGATTTGGTTAAACTTCCCCATTTTCATTTCCATTTCCACCTCACAGGTGTGGGCATTACAAAGGTCTTAGTATTACAAATACGTTTACGGCTACTAGTTTATGAATTTGCGTTTAATAAATATTTACATCTAAATGCTACTAAAATCGGCCTTAGATCTATAAATATTGTATGTATCTCTAATATTGGCAAGTCCTAGCGCGTAGCTTTGTATAATTGAATTAAAATTAACGAAACAAATATAACAGAATTTGGAAATGAATCGTAAAAGAATTCATAAGCAAATAAATAAGATAAAGGGGACAATGAGAACAAACAAACATATGAATATAAAATATACAATAAAAAATAATATAAAACCATAGTGTATATTGCACAATTAGAACTGAAAGCCCTTTGCTTAATTGCAAAACTAAAAGGATCGACCTAAACATAAATAAAACATAATGAGAAACAAGCATAAACATTTGTTCTGAAAGGAACCTGGCAGTAGGACACACGGACTAGATGAGAAGTCGAGCTACTCTAGTGGAACCAAATCTGTATCTACTTTTCAAGCTTACAAACTATTTGGTTTGATGATCCGCTGCCATTGTGAAATTGTGATAGTCCCAGCTGGACAAAGTTCGCCAGAGATGGCATAGAGGAATCGGCTGCCTGAGTTATTGTTATTGTATTCCCATCCAAATCAACATGCATAATTTGTGGATGCTGTTGTTGGGGCTGCTGTTGCTGTTGTTGTTGTTGTTGCGGCTGCTGTTGCTGTTGCGGCTGCTGTTGGATTTGCATTTGAGATTGCGGCTGCTGCGCTTGTGCGCCACTTGAGGATTCTTGCTTCACTTCATACTGATTCTGCAATGAAAAGCGCCAATTAGTCTATGTGGAAAGAAAAACTCATCGATTTTTACCTTTGCACCACCTGTATGCGCTTGCGTAGCGGAAGCTGTGTTCCCGGCACGTGACTTTTTGTGCATCTCACGATGCTTCTCATATTGCTGCTTCGACGCGAAGTTTTTGTTGCAGATGTCGCAGGTGTGCAGTCGAGTCTCGCCAGGCTGGATGTTGTGAGTTCTGTGGAGAAGGTAAGTCAGGTATATGAAAAATTCAAATCTTCTATTAACAAATATCCACAATAGACTAAAGAATATTTTTATTTATAATTTGTACATTTGTATAAAAATAAAAATAAGTTAAGGACTGAATGTACTCACCGCTTATGCTTGTTGAGATTATCCTTGCGCGAGAAAGGCTTCTTGCACTCCTCGCAGGTGAACATCTTCTGGCCAGAGTGGGAGACGAGATGGCGAGACAAATGCTCCTTCCGACTGAAGGCCTTGTCGCAGCCCTCTTCGGTGCATTTAAAGGGACGCAGCCCCTCGTGAAGTTTGACGTGTTGCGTAAGATGCTCCTTCTTCTTGAACTCGCGCTTGCAGTTGGGACAGGTAAGTGCATTGACAGGCGTGGCTGCGGGCGGCTCAGCTATTGAACTGTTGGCCAACTGCTGCTGCTGCTGAGGCTGCGCATGGGACTGTGTGGGCTGCGCTGCTGTAGGTACCGGCAGAATTTGCTGTTGAGGTCGAGCGGTTTTTGTTTTTGGATTCTGCTCGGGCGGCTTACGATTGATTTTTCGTTGGTTTAGAATATTTGTGACTGGCGGCGGAGGCAGCTGCTGCACCGCCAGAGCTGGTGGAGGTGGCGCTGGTTCGGCTTTGGATAGTTGTAACTGTGCCGGTGCCGGTGCCTGTGCCTGTGCCTGTGCCTGTACCTGTGCCTGTACCTGTACCGTGGCCGTCGGCTTTGCCTCTGGCTTTGGAGCAGCCTGTGTGGATATGCGACTAATAGTTATATTTTGTTTGTTAATCAGCGGCAATTTGTGACTCGCTACGGGATGTTGCTGCTTCGGCAGCTTGGTGATGGTGGTATTCGACGAGAGTCGCTGCAAGGCAGCCACGTTGGTTTGCCCTGCCTGAGATGGCGGCTGTTTAATCTGCGGCACACGCTTGAACTCCGTCTGGAGTGTATTACTGGACGTAACAGCTGAGGGAGCTGCAACTAAAGAAGCACTGGACGATGTTGCCTTATATTTAATCTGCTGCTGCTGAGGCTGCTGCTGCAACTGCCGTGGAGAGGGCATCTTGAATGTCAGCGAAGATTCACCGCTGCTTTGCTCGGCGCTTACGTTCCGAATCACCACCTGTGAGTTGTTCCCATTTCCATGGGGAGATCGAATAATTTGCTGTGAGGTTACTTGTGCTGTGGTAGGCGCTAGCTGCTGCTGTTGCTGACGCGTATGTTGTTGTTGCTGTAAATGTTGCTGTTGCTGTTGTGAATGTTGTTGCTGTTGCTGTTGCTGCTGTGCTTGCGGTTGTGGCACAAGGAACTGATTTTGATGTGTTGTTGTCGCTGCTTGAAAGGTCGTCGCACTGCCCAACGTCTGTGGCGTCAACTGCAATGTGGCTGGAATGGAAGTTGGTGTCAACTGCATGATTGGCTGACCGTCTGCTGTGGCCAATTGTGGCTGAAGCTGCAAAATTGAAAACAATTTGAATATGCTAAATATTCATTCATAAACCCAAAGCTTAGTGGACAAATAGAAAAGGAATTAGCTGATACGTAAGTAAAATTCTATTTGCATGTTGATTAGACTCGTTCTTCAGCTAATTAATGCTCACCTTCATTTGCACCTGATATGTGGTCGGCAGCACCAGATTTTTTGTGTCGATGTGCGCCACAATCTGCTGGTCCGAGTTTTCATCACGTATAGTTATTGGCAAGAAGCATTTGTTTGGGGAGAGCATGTTGGCGGCTCCACTACCACCAACTAACTGAGTGCCCGTCAGGGATAGCAGAGCGGCTGCATTGAGCTGCTGGGCGGGCTGGGCTGTTGCAATGCTGGCCGTTGAGTTATTGTTGCTAGAACTAGAGCCGCCTGGCAACAATTGCAACTGAATTTGTGGCTGTGTCCCACCCACATTTCCGAACTGTGGTAGGCTTCCAGTAAATTGTGGTGCTGTAGCTGGCGATGATAGTACAAAATTTAATTTCGGTTTCTTGCTCTCCGTGGCATCATCGCCTCCATTGGTCAACTGCGATTGCGTCTGCAGCTGTTGAATCTGTTGCCAAAGTGCCTGTTGCTGCAGCAGTACATTGATGTCGTTAATCTGCTGCGGCTGCAACTGCAGTTGCGCAGCGGGAGCCGGCACCGCTGTTATCGTCTGCGCCTGCAGCTGTACAGATTGCTGTTGGGGCTGCTGTTGTTGCTGCTGTTTTATATTCGATAGGGTGGTGTTGCTCTGAACGCTATGCACGCCATCCTTCTTACCGAGCGGCGTAATTTTGATATCAGGCTTGAGGCGTATAAACTCTTCCAAAGTGCTACAATCAAAGATGCTATTATATATTTGATGTGTTTGTTACGTAAAACATACTTTTGCTTTTCGCTCTTGACATCGTTTTGGGAATGTGAATGCTGCAACGGCTGCGCCGGCACATGACTATCCACGGTAATTGTATATTGCTGTTGTGGCTGCTGTTGTTGCGGCTGTTGCGGTTGTTGCTGCTGCTGCTGCTGGACCTGCATACCAACAGCCTGCATGATGCTGCTGAGCAGATCATTGGGTTGTTGGGTCGTGTTGCCTGTGACAAGACCTCCGGATGATGTTGTGCCAAGCACGCTGAGACTCTTTCCAGAGTCATTGATGGCATCCTTAATGAACACCTTCTCTTCGCTCTGTAGCGTCCGATGGTTCAGCCAGTTGTTGAGTATCGTCTGAGAGTTTCTTGATATATTGCGCATTTCGTATATTTGTTCCACTTGCTGCGCGCAGTGAGCGCATATCACCTTGGGCAGCCGATCCTTTTCGTCGATCTGTGCATTAGGATGACAAATAATTATTGTTATTAATACAGTTATGTTGATTTACTCACTTGCACTGGCAGACATTCTGAGATTTTCTGGCTTAAATTTTTCGCGCGTCCATCGGTGGAATAAATATTTATTTTCTGTTCACTGCTTGCGGTGCATATGCGGCACAAATCCCAAAAATTTATGCACCGCACATTGGACATCTTTTGTGTTGTTGTCCAAGTTTAAGAAGCTAGCGAAAAAAAAAGATTTGCAACCGCTTCCCGCGTTCGCACTTTGTTTATATACACAAAATACACACACACACACAAAGTCAAGGCTGTTGTCTGCTGGCTTCAACAGACAACTTTATACACTCCAACGTGAATCACAACCGCATATTTTGAATATGTTTTACAGTCGTTCTAATTCTTATCTGATTTGTGCTTTACTTTAGCTAGATTTAAACATATATTCATCTTTTTTTTTTTTTTGTGGAAACAAAAAGTTGTTTAGCAGTGGCAGACGCCGCAATACTGTGACTAAATGATATTAAATTTAGCCTTAAATCAAAATACCAAACCTTGTTATTTTTTGGTGCTGCCAACCTGATATAAAGCATACTGTCGATAACTCACATATGCAAGCTTGTAACGCCATCGCATTGTGTGTATAGTGTGTATATGAAATTTCCTAGTGTGCGTAATTGCGTGACAGCAAAAGTTCTGAGAAAAAAAATTGTACTTTAATTTATCTTCAAAACTCTACAAATTACAAATGGGCTCACGCAACGAGTGTCGCATTTATGTTGGCAATTTGCCACCAGATATTCGTACCAAGGACATACAGGACCTTTTCCACAAGTTCGGCAAAGTCACATTTGTCGATCTAAAGAATCGGCGTGGTCCGCCATTTGCATTTGTCGAGTTCGAAGACGCGCGGTAAGTAATGAAAACTAGTTTGTGCAAAAGAATTGGCAATAATCGGGAGTTCTTAATAATATTTGGTGACTATCAGCGATGCTGATGATGCCGTCAAGGCTCGTGATGGATATGACTATGACGGCTATCGGCTGCGAGTTGAGTTCCCTCGCGGCGGAGGTCCGGGAAGCTATCGCGGCAACAATCGCAACGATCGTAGTCGTGATGGCGGTGGTCGCATGGGTGGTCGTGGTCCCCCAGCTAAACGCTCGCAGTACCGTGTCATGGTAACTGGGTTGCCAGGATCAGGCTCATGGCAGGATCTCAAGGATCACATGCGTGAGGCCGGTGATGTTTGCTTTGCCGATACATACAAAGACGGCTCGGGCGTCGTGGAGTTCTTACGCCACGAGGATATGAAATATGCCATTAAGAAGTTGGACGATTCACGTTTTCGTTCACATGAGGTAAATAATTCATGATTAATGCATTGCGAATGATACTACATTATAAATTAATTTTAGGGAGAGGTGGCCTACATACGGGTACGTGAGGATAGTGGCGATAATGACCGTGGTGGCGGTGGTGGTGGCGGCGGCAGTCGTGAATATCGCGATAGGTAAGTTAAATGCTGCTAAGTACAAAATAGACAGTGTAGCTAAGTATTTGAATTGCTGGGAAATTGTACAGACATTAATAACAATAATCTATAATAAATATTCAATTTTCAGATCACGTTCGCGCTCGTTTTCATCGCGACCTCGTCGGCGTGGTACTCCAACATATTCGCCGGTGCGTCGTCAATCCTATTCCAGGTCTCGCTCACGCTCTAATTACTAAATTCTGCAATCATTATCCATTAATATTAATATTTCTTACGAGCAGGAAAATTTAGGAAAAGCAAGAAAACTATCAAGACCTCCCATATCCCACTAACTGTCTATCTGTTTAGTTAAATTCTGTCGAACTGTGAATCGATCAAGCAGTTTAAATATCTCGAAAAAGAAAGAAATCCTTTTATCAAGACTCGAGCAATCCAAGTGCGAAACCAAACTTAGGAACACTATCTACACTTGCTTTTCCCTTTACACAAAAAATTCTTTTAAATTATTAAATTCATACAAATACACATTTGACAAGTTAAGTTTTCGCAATAATTATAATTCAAGGAATTCATCTTTTACACATTCCTTGTTTTAACATTGGTTTAATTTACAAAAACCTAATTTTTTAGAATTTATCTTATCAAACTGAACAGCAACAGCAATAATAAGATCCCAACACTATTGAGAATAAATATATGTAAACAAAATCCAAGCATAAACATTTTTGTGGAGTATACATTAACAAATTATTAATATTTCATTTTATTTTCTTCTCTTCCCCATTTTGCGCGTTTATGTTTGGAGTATAATGAGGATAATTGGAGGAGGAGGAGGATAATGAGGAAGGATAAGGATGAGGAGAAAGGATAATTTTGATGTTGATGATGGAGTGAAGTGTGAAGTGGAAAGTGGAAAGGATAAAGATGATTTTGGATTAAATTAGAGGAGGCAGGCAATTCGGAAAGCGTGTTATTTATAAAATGGTATCAGGATACAAAAGGATTTGGATATTAGATATCATAAAAGGATTCGGACTTTAGGCATTTTCTTTTACCTATGCGAGAGAGACACACTAGACACAGAATAACACTAGGACAACGTGGGATTCAATTTCCCCACGATAATCGCGCTATAAACATGGAAAAGATGATTTTGATTGTAACATCCTTTGCTTCCTACTGTTTGGAACCTGGTTTAAAAACAGCGTTACATCTTTTGGGTTTGTGTGTGTTTCGAGTTGGATAAAATTTGGTGTGTTTGAGATATCTTTAAATATGTGGAAGTTAATAAACTATGCGCATGGACAGGATATGCAAGGATATTGGAAATTTCGGAAACGCGTCCCTTCGTACTTCACTTCAGCTTTCGTTTCGCATCGGATTAGGAATTTATATTCGCATTTTTCTACCTTTTGGATAACATTTACTCGCACCACATTTCGTGGCGTTTTCGACCATATTAATGGAATTTCCGCATCATCCAACGTTGTCTTTCGCCCAACGCTGGATAGTGTCTGGTCCTTAAGATCTTCCTCTATCTTTCCTCTTGGTATGTTCGATTTAATCGATTTAGCTACTGTTTTTAGTTTATTTTTCAGTTTACGTTTTTTACATAAACCAAATAATTTGATATTTAACACTTGCCTTAATTGATGTGTTGCTTATGGCAACTTCTTCAGGCACGTGCTGTATATATATATATAAAGGTGTACGTCTATGTCTAAATGTTATATGCAAAAATGCCAGAGAACTGTTGCCATATGCCTTATGTGTATTTGTTTGATTTTGTCCAACTTTTAACTAGAAAGTGAAATCCAAACTATAGCGTTAATCTTTTGCATGAGGTTTCTTAATATTCATATGTGTATTACATTTAAGCCAGCTCTGAGAACCATCCAAAATCAAATGAACAACAACTAATTAAATTAATTGGCAAATAATGTGTTCTCCTTGCTTACATTTCTAAACTTTACTTAAATATTTTCTATTCCTTCATAACTTAAAATTGAATAAGTAAAATGGAATATTTTTGGAATTAAATAAACCAATAAACTGGGAGACAATGCATATTGTGTTTTTAATCTTGGAGATTTTTAGTATCAACGAGGCTGTTTCATTATTATTAATTAGATTATTCCATCATAGAAATATTCTACAATAGAAATGAAAATTGCTGAGTTAACAGAGTCAATGGTTAACATAGTCAAAATAGTATCGTAATATATTTATCGAAATCATATATATCGATATCAACCGCGCAAAAATCAAATACATCGACAACTGTAGCTCAGTCGCAGGCAAAACATCGAACGTGTAGGTTGTATCGCGGCAGCCTTCGTCGGAACGCGCACAATACAAAAACATTCGTTTTCTTGACGCGAGTCGCGACCATTAAACTACAACAATACACGAAAAGTATGTGGGGTAGCAGATATTGCGCCAAAACCAAGAGTAATAATAAGTGATTAGTTTGCAAAACGGTTAGCAAAGTGCCTGTCGTACCGCGCTCACGCTGCAGTTGTCAATGCGCTGGTTGTAGCATCACAATAAATGCATTTACAATTGCCGCGGGCTTTTCAAATAGTACGCAAACATATATAAATATATACGCACTTATATATACAGATGTGTGTGTGCGTGTGTGGGTGTGTGTGAACTTGTTATTAATAACGTAAAGTGCATTGGCGCTTGCCCAAGCAGCTGAGCGGCGCGCGCGACGTGTGGGCAGCCGGCAACACGGATGAGTGTCGAGTGGGCTCTCAAGTTGGAGGTGGATTCATCAACGGTTTTGGTATTCTGGAATTTGTTTGGCCTTCACTGGCATCGCGCGCGCTTGCCCCTCAGCACGCACAATAGGCGGCTTTTTATGGACAACCATTGATTAAATGATTTATGGCCAGTGCCGGAGAGAGACGATCGTGATCTTTTTTATTACTCCATTCGCCGGGTTAATTGAGTTTATTATTTCCACTAAAATTTCAGGCTAACACATAAAAAGGAAAGTGAAGTTCGCTACAAATAGTGAGGATAAACAAATTCCTACACCTAACTGCAACAGCAAGGCCGGTACACCTGCCAGCTATAAGGTGCGTATATCAAAGTAAAAGATTATCTTAGATCTTCTGCGTGGAATGACACTTTTGTCGTGTCGCCGGTTGGTGCGGCTATAGTTTGTAACTCGATCTTAAAGATTTGTGGTTAGTTGGCGGCTGCTTGCATCCTTATGGCATCAGCGGCATCGACAGAAACCGCCGGCACGTCTTACCTACCTGGTGTTGCTTGACAACCGACTCTCTCTCTCTACCTCCCTCCCTCCCTCTGTCCTTCTTGCAGCTTCCGTTGCGTGCGTGTGTGGCAATTTTCGTTGCATCGACCGACAGGGTCCCTAATCTGACCTGTGTGGCCACACATCGGGTCGCTGTGCTTTTCCGGCGTGTTAATCTTTTGTGGTTATGACGATGCTTATCGCGCCCAAAGCAAAGCCAAAATGTTTGTCGTTGCGGCAGGTGCGTCGTAACTTTTCTTTTTGTTTAACCAATGCGGCAATGCCTCTGCCTCTGCCTCCGCCTCCGCCTCCTCTGCGGAAATGTCAGAGTTCATTTGTGCGAATGATTGACGGGCAGCTGTCCCGAATGCGAACCCAAACCAAACTATGGGAACCCTTTTTCGAAAGTCAATGAGCCGCATCGCGTACGCAATTTATGTTAATTGTTCTTGTTTGTACTCTGCCGCTCACTTCGTCAGGCTCCATGGGCAATCTAAAAAAGTTGGCAACAATAAGAGACTAGCAAATCAATAACTATTAAACTTGCGTAAAATAGAACAACTCTTATGAATGCTAAAAAGGGATTAATGGAGGTAGAGAATATAAAGAACAAGCAAAAGTGTTCACTCCTACACCTATAATATATTATATAAAAAAAATGTTGATAATATATTTATAAAAAGTTAGAAGAAAGCCTTTATTATATTCTCTATTCATATTTATTAATATTTATTCTAATCATATGTGTATTTTAATAACTACTATCTGAACTGTAGCTATATTGCTTATATTGACTATCCCGTTGATATTTGCAAAGAACATAAAGAGCATTTTAAATTCGTTCAGTCTTTGCTAGAAGTTTGTCCATTCTTTTGTTGCGTCTGTCGCATTTCCCGTGGGGCAAATAGCAACGCATTTAATTACACATTTTTTAGTTTTGACTTTTCACGCTGCAAGTGACCCAACCATAACGAAAAAGTCAGGGAGAGCCCGCCGCAACCAACCCGACCCCTTCCAGCTGGAGCCGACAGCTTTTCCGGCAATTCGACTGCAACAAGTTGTTTGGACACCGCCGAGCTGTCTAATTGTTTTGACTGCAAAAATTTTCTCCACACCATTTTCGGATGCTTTCGTTTCGTCTGAGAGCTATGGAACTGGTTTTGCAGCCTAGCCAGCATAAAGCCGAGAATCCGCTCAGCCTTGCATTCACTGACTTTCGGCTTTTGGCAATAGCATTATTTGATGAATGGCCAACAGAGCTGTGCTTGGGATGGGCAATCAATCAGACAGTCCTCAGAACTGGGTGCCACACAAAAGCACACACACACACACACAGCTAATTGGCTAACAAGCTTGACAAGCGACGACCATTGTGTGTCTGCAAGTGGCGCTCATTTGCATTTGCTATTAACCAGCTCCAGCCCCAGCTCTGGCAGCCAGTCCAATACAAGCTCGACTCATTAGCAATAATAGCTAATGCTCATAGGGGTATTATTATTATGCAGACACAGAGATCCATTTGAATATAGTCGTAAAAAGTGCCACAAGCGATGTGGACGATGGACGCGTTTTAGGCGCCGTTTAATTGCGTTGCGCGCGTTTCTAGCGCGTTTTTAACCGGTTGCATATTGTGCATAATTATTTAATAACACAAACAGCAACAGCAACAGCTTTTTATGTATATTTTAAAAGCAAGTGTCAATTAACATATGTATGTCCGTACATATTAATACACATTAGATGCAGAACTTGACAGCCACTAATTAGTTTGAATTCAATTTAAATATTAGAGTTTTTCTCTTCCTCTATCTTGTCTTTTCTATTTTTATTTAGTCAATTGATAAGGCTGTCAGGGGTCAGCTTCGAGCGTCGGTTTAGTTTATTGTTGGTGCCTAAAATATATTTTCATTTCAATGATTTTGAGAGTATTTTGGCGTCACTTGCACGACACATGTTTAATATACAAGGCCGAGGTCTTTTAGTATACCCTGTAATGAGTTTTAGTCTTGATCTTATCTATTTATTTAATCAATTTATTTTGGCATGTTTTTCCTTTTTTTATAGCCTATAAAACGTTCCTACCTTTTGTAATTTTGTTGATCAACTGGTTTTTAATAGCCTTTTCATAGTTGTTTACTTAATTTATTTTAAATACTTGGCTGAGTCTATGATCTTTGATATCATATCGATCTCCTAATAAAACTATTTTTAGTACGACATTGCTCAGATATAACTTTAACGCAATGGGATCGAAGGCTCGAAGGTATCCCTTGATATCGAATAGTTAAGTCAAACATTAGTGAGAAACGGTGTTAAAAATGCATTTGATTTACAAAAAATGCTGTTTATACAATCAGGCAATATTAATAGGGCTCTTAATGTTTATTATATTTTGTTTATGAGGCGTCGAAAACGATATCGACAACAAATTGTAAGGCCTTCAAGTACTTAGCATGCAATTGCTGTGGCCAGAGCAGCTCTGTGCTTGCCTAGCCGTAGGCTATTCCAATAAAGAGGATTAGGCGTAGCGACAATGGAGTCAGGCCGCTGTGTGTGTGGATCTGTAGCTCGTCGGGGTAGATACATAGGTAGCCAGGTATACGCATATAATTATATACGCAAATGTGCGTAATTGCAGTGGCTATTAAAATAATTCAGCTCGTGCCGGCCATGAAACGCATCGTAATGGGCCAGGCATCTGAGGAGGGGTAGCTGATTACTTCAACCACGTCCGCCCCGGGGGTATTAACATAATTTTGCTAATATTTTGAGCAAAAGAGCCCACATAATGCGCTTAGAAATATGAATAAAAGCGGCATTAACCCGAATGACCACGCCAGCTGCTGCGAATTGCACAGGCACAGCAAGCCAACAAAGGCTCACACTGAGATGGCTGCGATGCACTGTCTGCAGCAGCGGATTCGGATGCGGCCTCCAGCTGCATGATGAGCTGGGCTGAGCGAAAACGCGCCAATGCAACAGCCGCGGCCGCAGCAACAGCAGTGGCGACGCCAACTGCACCAAAGTGGAAAATCCTGTCTGACAACATTAAAACAAAACAAAAAAAAAAAAAAAAGTAGAAAAAGAAAAAGTAGAATAAAAAAACGCACACAAAACACATAATAAGCGTGAAAAAAAGCAAAATGAGAGCAAACCAGAGCAAGCCAGACCCAGTCTGGCCTGGCCAGGCTGTGCCGGGCTGGGCCAGGATTAAAAAGGCAATGAAAAGCGAAAAAGAGAACAACAACAAATTATGTGCAATGTACAAACGGTTATATCTGCTATTCAGAAAGATTGCCCACGGCAAACAGACTGAATGCCCTCGACTGGCAAAAGAGTTGCTTAGCATTATTTTCTACTATTTATATATATTTGCTCATTATATTTTCATTTAAAATTTTAAATATTTACTCATATGTGTGCATCTCAATTGAGCGATGAAAACATTTAGTAAACTATTATTGCTTAACTTGATTTGAGTTCCAGTTTCCAAAAACCAGATTTCGGCTTTTATATAAATATTTAACAAACAGCGTTTTTAAGATCGTTGAGAAGTGGTTATGTATATAAATATAAACAAAAAATATTTCGATTTTAAATTGACTTCAATAAAATTAAATAATATATGTGTTTAAATATTAATTAACCCACGTTAAATATATTCAAAAAATTAGACATTTTTCCAATAATGTTTAGCTAACAATTTTCAGCTATATCTTAAAGTATAATGCTGCCAAATCTTCTATTTAAAATAATTTATATTTCCGTTGTCCAAAACCTTCAAGTAATTTTGAATAATTTCGTTTTGGGCGCTGCAAATTGCAAACTGAAATTATCGAAAAAAGAAAGAAAGAAAAAAACTACTTGAGCCATAGAGCCATAATTTTGCACTGACAAAGTGCTGATGTCAAAAGTCGGTTCATACAATTCCCAGAAATATTTTCAATTAACATTTGGCGAGGTAAGCTTCTTCAATGAACCTTTCATCCGGCACGCTTTGCCTCGGCCTCAGTTCAACGTGGCGCAATATATTTGGAGTCATTAATCACGGCGCCCGCAATCTCCAGATCATTTAGCAACCTCAACACATAGTATATATATATATATATATATATATACATAGACATATGTATATATTCTGATAGTTGGCGTCGCTGCTTTTCAACACATGCATTTCGTGCTGAATGTGCACATTTTTCATTTGTTTTGCCCAAATCACAGAAAATTAAGGTAAATTATTTTCCATAAATATACGGAACGAAAGCATTCGCTCTGCAGTTGAAATCATAGTTGCAAAAATTTGTATATTTTTTATAGGCACATGAATTTTCCATTGTTAATTGCTGGCTAATAGACTTTTATGGATGTTTTATATTTATTTTTCCTGCAATGAATGACTCAGCCTTTCAATTGTTGAGGAAACTGACACACATAATAAGCGACGACGAGTAACTTATTTATAAGCAATAATTAAAATGACACTAATCTTGATTATGCGACTCATCAGGTCATTAATATTATCTATTTCCAATAAACATTAACTTTTATTGTATTACTACAAATTATATGCAGCGATAATAGCAACAAAGCCTCTTTTGTAAAAACAGCGGCTATTAGGATAATTTTATTCTCTTATGATTGATTCTTTTATGCCTTATAAATGATGCTATTATGCTGTCAGCTGAAATATTTACCTTGTGCTGCTCTTTTCTACTTGTATATATAGCAGCATTTTTCTTCATTCAGTTTTTTGTCAAGTCGGTTACAAATCGAATCGAATATGTCATTTGCCGTGCAGACGCAGAAACTGTTCGGTCTTTGTGCATGTTAAATAATAAGTGTGCCGGCATTTTGTCAAAGTCAAAAGCAGAAAAGGTAAAACCTTTACTCATGTCATGCTACTTCCAAACACACACACACACATCTATACCCTGTATGTATGTCGATGCACGTGTGGGAGTTTGACGGGCCTGTCATTAGCAACAAATGTCAGGCCGTTGTTAACAAAAGGCCAGCAACTGCTGCTTACAGTTGCTGTAAGTAATTTCACTGCTTTTCCTTACGGTTACAAATATTGAATAATTAATTTAACATTGTGCCTTATTGCGCGCCAAACCCAGAAATCAATTAATAACCAGTTGCGAATCGTAATTGCAAATTGACACAATTGCTGAAATTGGCTCTGATTGTTATTTATGCGCAGATGCTGGCATTAAATCAAAAGGTCTCATACTCTATATAAGCATCAGAACAGGGCCATGCCGATTAATGGCAAACATATGTAGCGGACTACTCTATAAATAATAAACTAATATTCATTTTATGTCTACATTATACAGAATGTATGTGCAATCGTCTAACATGTCACTTGGCTGAATAAGTACTATTCAATTAATGTCATTATTATTATAGTTTTATGGTAGTTTAGCTACTTTTTATATGCTTTAGTATATTGGATTATGTAAATGTCTTGATTAGAATTACCAGTCAAGTTGACTAGCTAATTGAAGTCTAGTGCGTCAGCAGCTATAAAAGTGAAGAGTAGACCGCATTTCAAAGTTTGAGCTTATTATAATTTTCGATATATACATATTTTTTTAATTTGTATAATTTATTAAAATAAAATAAAATATTTTTTTTTTTTTTTTTGTAAAAACAGGAATTAAATAATAAAAAATAATATTATAAATTATTCAAAATATTCATGTAAAGCCCAAATTTGCAAACATACTCATTTCTTTCTTTTTTATGATTTGATAGATTTGACTTTAACTAACAACTTCGTCACAAATAATGCACATCAATAAATATCTAAAATAAACGAAGCTGAAAGCTTGAAAATTCATATGTAATAAGAAAATATAATATATAGATATAATAAGAATATATAATGAAGATGTTTTATGATATGCTTATTTATATAATAATTTATAATAATAATAAAAATTTTTTAAAATCAAATAGATCAGTTTCTTATTATATAATACTAAAAATTAATTAAAATTATCTTTTGCATTTTTCATTAAACATTTAGTACATTATTAAAGGATATCATTCAATAGATATTTTTCCATCACAACAAAAATTGCACTAAGAGGATTTCCACTTATATTGGATTTCCGTTAACTATATTCCAAATACAGAATAGGTTAGCTCTAAATAGTTTTCAACTTTCTCACAACCATCGTATATAGAGTGTCACGCCCCAGTGGGGCGTATTTAGCTATTCAGTTCCCAAGCCTGCACTCTAGCTGTAGCCCGAGCCCCGCCTCCTCATCCGCCAGTGAAGCGTTAACTATAGCATTTTTGCCATTCCGTTTGTTTATTTGTTTGCATTGTTCATTTGACTGTATGAAATCATGCAATTACCTGTTCCGTAGTCATCGTCTTCTATTAATAAAACAGTGAGCCATTCAGCAATATCATTTTGATATCTGCATCAGCTGATATGGGGGCAAGTTTTTGTGGGTTCGATGTGACACAGAGTCAGAGATCGTTGACTTTGGTGGCTCTTATCGGATGTAGGGAAGAGAGTGAGTTAACTATATAGATAAAGCTGGCGGCATGATAAATGAACAGCTATCAATAATGAGAGGCTGCAGCAAGCACTCTCAATGCGGGCTTCACTCTGAGTATTTACCTGCAATCAAAACAGTTTATATATATTTGTGTTTTTTTACTTCGTGTTCGTTCTCTGTTTGCGCTTCAAATGTTTATTTACATGCCTGTCTGAGTGTTTGTCGAGCCAGCGAGAAACAAACAGCGCGACGAGCGAGCCACTCACTTTTCTATAGCTCACTTAAACTTATTTACAGTCGTTTATTTGTTTGTTAGCATAGGCAAACGCTGCGTATACGCAATGCGCTCATCTTATCAGCGATTCAACTAGGCATTTGTTTCACTTTTTTATGGCTTTTGATTCGATTGATTTTTATCGAAGGACACTAACTGACTCGGCATTCACCCACTTTACCGTCTGCTTACGTATCGAACAATTTCCCCGCTTGACTTTTCCAATTTGCATATGCAATGAGCGCAGCTCGAGGCAGAGAAAAATGCAACTGCAATAAAGGTGTTAATGCTTACAGAAACTAACAGCGGCAACAGCAAACTAGGTTAAAGGCGAGTCGGGTCGGGCAAGGGTAGCCATTGCGCATACGCAGCGTTGCACCTAAGCCATAAAAAAACAATTCAACACGGCCGCTGCCGGTGCCGCTGCCACTGCCGCTGCTGCTGCTGTTTGTTCAATAAAAAGTTAAACGAGCTGGCAGCTTAACCAGGAAGAACTATTGCAAAATTAAAGCCGCAACAGAAATACACTTGCTTTTTAACAAGATATATTCTATTGTATAATGAATCAAGGCTAAATCGATTGTAAATGAAATGAAAGCAATGCTATTAGATTTAGGCAAAGTCCAATCAATATATGGAAATTAAGGTTTATATATTTTTAGAATTGATAGTCTGTCTGTCAGTTAACATTATTTTGAAATATATCTTAATTCCTCTATCCATCAAAGTTTAGATGCCTTTGGCCCAAGTAGAGTTTTATTGCTTCATTCAATGCCTAGCAGGTGGCGCGAAAATATCGCATAAATCTTGGCTCGCAGTCAACGCTAGAGCTCGAAACTCAATTAAAATACCAAGTTCAGAGCCTGCCAACGTGCGAAACTGACAGCTGACAGATGGAGATAGAGATGGAGATGTAGATGGAGACGTTGGAATTGGGAGTGAAAAGCGCCTGTGTAGGGTCACGGACTCTGTCAACATTTCACAGACTTCGTCACTCACTCATTCATTCGCTCACTCGCTCATTCACTCATTCACTTAGTCGTTCGCTCAGCCATTCGGCACAACTATCAATCATTCAAGACTTACATTGCTCATTTTTCAGCATTTCGTTTGCGGCAGGTGCAAAAGTGCAAAATTGTCGATTCGAAGTAAGCCAAAGCTCAAAAGTTTTGTGGCCCTCACTGACAACCTGAACAGGGCACAGGATATTGCTAATTGTTATATTTATAGAACACTCTTTGTACGCTTGAAACTCGCTTCAAGTTTCACAGCAAGCACAACTCTTGTTTGTCAACACCTGTCAAATACAATATGCAGTTGCGTTACCTGTAAACAGTCGCCTGACTGTCCGCTGTCAGCTGTGAATACAGCGAGTCGCTTCTCTTTAATTATCTGAGCTAAAGGAATATATTATTTAATTCCTATGTATGCTAAATCGAAACTCAATATGCTATTATTTTTGTTTAACGAACTGATTTTATATAACTTAACGACTTCACATGGCAGTCTATTGCATTATTTCATCTTTAGATTTAATATTATTAATGTCCTGGATTCTATTTGATTATAAACTTTATAAGCCGCGCATATCTGTAAATGTCTAGAGAATCCTCTCAGTATATTTCTTATAAGAAAAAGTCAAAACTATTTCTAGTTTCTAGAAAAAAACTAAGATTTATTTTGTCTCTTGAAAACTTTTGACTTTAGTTTCAAAATTGTTTAACATGTCGGCAAATTATGTTGGTTTATTATTATAAATCAAAAGAACAAGTTAAATAAATATCTCATGAATGCTTTCACTTTAATTTTCTTTTCAGATTTTGCTAGTTGAGAAAAAAAAGAAAAGCTTTAATTCAAGTAAGTAACAATGAGCACAAGTCCCGTTATTGGCAGACAGGTGATTCTTTTTTATGAGTCTGTGGCTTTTATGACTGAATAAATTAACTACACGAAATCCTTAAATGTTGCGGCAAATCCTAAAGATTGTCTGGGACAATCACAGCGGTTAACGGAGCTTCTATTCAATTCCGGACAATTAAATGCAGTTACGTTGACTATTCGATTATTTCCACTTGAGTGAACTTTATGCGCTGTGAGAGGAGGGGTAAGGGAAGTAAGCGACTAACTTGACCTGTCACCTCGTTGGGATGTGCATGGGCGATGCCTTCACGAACATGCATTTAATTCATTTGGCGCCTCGTCTGGCGAATGCTGTGAAAGCTGGAAAACGTCGGGCTAACAACATTTTTGCACGCATTTTGCAGCTTGTCGATTCGATTTAATTCAATTGGCCAACACATATTTCCCCATCTTGGCCAGCATTCAATCCATTTACGAATGCGCATATGTGTGTGTGTGTAGCCATTTAGGGGCATTGAGTACTTTTCCCAGCTACGGCCGGGCTGCTCAGTGGCTGCAATGGTCCTTTATTGCCATTCCTTCATTAGGTTCGTATCTTGTAGATATTTTAATGCAATTTTTATGCGCATTTCTGGGCACTGTAATGTGTGGCTGTCCTATAACCATTCACAATACTTTCAATTGTGATTCATGAGGCATTCGCATCGCAAGCCCCTTTGTCCACTATCTAGCAAAGGCAATCAGAAAGCTCTTGAGATTCTATTTTTCTGGAACTCGTCAATTGCTGTCAAAGAGAGAATGTTAATCCATCAAAGAATGATTTTCTTTTTCGACTTTGAGTGAGAGCAATTTAATTTAATAATATTAGATATTATATACAAAGCATAGAAATAATTTTAATTAAATATATAATTTATTATTATACAATATATAATGATAAGTAAGAATGTAATAAGAATTACAAATAGGAGCTGATCCTTCGTAAATATATTATACATACATATATAAGCATAATTTATTCTACCAATTTTTATTGGAATAATCAACTTTTGCTTGAAATAATAATCATAAAATATTATTAGGTAGTACTCATGGCATTTCCTAGCCTTAACTCTACTTAATCTAAGACTGCAGCTGTTGCTAACAAACTAAATCCAATGAGCCACAAACATGTAATAAACACACATTCAATGTTGGCAGCATAATCTGAACAGACTTTTCAACTTTTAATCTTCACAAATAAAACAACATTAATGTGTCAAAATTAGTAGAGCCTAGAGCATCATGGGCCGATATTGCTGCTAACCAAACTGTAAAGCTCTACGAGTAGGGAATTATGCCACGCCATGCGCAAGACCGAGGAAGTTTATCCCGCTCGTACAGCCAGCGGAGACATAAATTAGTTTATTATAAAAAACTGAAAAGAGAGAGAGAGAGAGAGAGAGAGACAGAGAGGGAGGGAGACAGACAGAGAAAAACCGCAACGACCGCAAGCTTATAAAAATAGTCTTCATTGGCTGCGTTGTGTGAAAATTAACAGCATCAAGCATTCGAGAAGGCATAAATTGTAATAAAAGTCGAAAAAATGAAACAGCTGCTAGCAAATGGGAGAAGAAACCAACTATGAGTGTTGCAGTGGGGTGTAGCCAACTGCATAATACTCGTTCACAGTCCAATTATAACCAAAAACTGGACAAGCTCAATTGAAAACAACCGAACTGCTAGGTATTTCAAGTTTAACGTTTAAGTGACCTCAATATATTTACTGTAGTTTCTGTTGGGTATACAACATAAAATACTTACATATATCTTAATATTAGATATAATGCAATAGCAGACCGGAAAATTAACAAAATATACTCTAAGCAAGATGAATAGAACGACTATGATTTATGCACTACTAGAACCCATGCAAAGCTAAGAAACTTACATATTCGTGCGTGTATTTGAAACTTTGGGCACATAAAATACGATACGAATGCTTGTTGTAATTTAAAAATGTGAAAAACACTTTATTGTCTACAATATTGATACATTTTCTGTGAGTAATTGCTCGCTAGATAATAGAAGTTGAGAATGCGAATACGGGCTCAAATCCGATAATACTTTGGGCTAAGCCTCTGCCTAGTGAGCCATGACATCATGAACTCGAGTGAATCGCTCGGTGGCCTCACGGAGCGATAGGCCGCGCGTCTCTGGCATCAGCACGGCAAAGATAATTAGGCACACCACCAGGATAATGCCCACAGCCAGGAAGTATTGGTAGAAGAGACTTATATTCATTGCACATGTCTCAATAACAATGATGTGAATCACTTGCTCGAGGCAGACGATCAGGCCGATGAGGAAGGACTTCACCTTCAGGGGGAACGCCTCTCCCAAATAGGTGGTGGTGCAGGAAATGTAGAGCCCAGCGAAGAACTGGAAGGCCATGGATAGATGACAGACCTGGCTCATGTAATAGGTGCTTATTAGTCTAGTCGCATCGGAATAGATGCCCGCCATCCCCAGCATCAGGCCGGCCATGCACAGTAGACCCAGCAGCGAAACGAACTTCCGTCCAACGGTGTCCAGAGCAGCCATGGAAAAGAAGGTGCCGAACCAGCGCAGCAGGCCCCACACGATGATGGGCCAGTTAAGGGCTAACTCGGCAACAACCGTGCTTGTGATCATTGAGTAGCTCAAGGGCAATGAGAACGTGAGCGGCACGAGGCAGCGGCTGAAGAGCATTTTGATGAAGGGCATCACGGAGGCCGCCAATTGGGCGCCGGTGCTCTGGCTGGTAGCCGTGGCCACGTACCGCTTGGCTTCGTCCAGGGCTGCATTATAGATTTCAGTGTTCCCACTGTGGGCGTAGAGCATCTTCTGCTGGGTTAGCGCCTGTTCCTCATTGTTTTTGCGTAAATAGAAGATGGGCGATTCGATGGATACGACCACAAAGGCGGTGGCAACCAAGGAGAACACAATGCCAAAAATGCCATGCGCACAGTTGATGCCGATACCTGAAGTGGTGTCCATCTGTGTGTCTAGGATCACCTGGATGGCAATGCCCAGCGCCAAGCCGTACTGCTCTAGGCCGCACCAAAATCCACGGCTGTTCTTCATCGTGATTTCCGAATTGTGTATGATGAAGGCAACCGTTATGAGTCCGATGCCTACTCCGCCCACATAGCGTGCTGCTAGCAATGAAGTATACTCGGATGTGCTCACGAAGATAATTCCATCAATCAACTGCATCAGTCCGCCTAATGTCTAAATCAAAATAGAATCGTACGATTATTATTGGTTTAATTTGTAAATAATTTGTAGGCTGCTCACATAGAAAACCCATTTGGGAATGTGGGTAATGGACAAACCCGTCACAAAGGCGCCGATGATGACGCCAATGAACCAACTGTACTGCATCTCCGAAGTTGTGGTCAAATCCGTCGATATATTCCAGCCAAGGCCCTGAGCCATATCCATTCCGCCATAAGCGAACAACAAAATGCCTAGAGTAAAGATATTTGTTATCAAAACTTTGCTTGAAATAAAGTACAATGAATAGGGAAATAGTGAAAATAGTGAACCATTGGATCTATTTATACTACTTCGCACACAATTCGATTATTAATGAGATCTTACATTTATCAATAAACATATCTCAAAAAGCTCTTAATTTGCTTCTTATTATTTGAATAATTATATGAAAAATAATATATGAGGCGAAGTATGAGAAATAATTCTTCAGTTTAAACAGCTTATTCATACGTCTAGAGCCCCAGACGTATGAATAAGCTGTTTATTAAATATAAAAAGTAATTAAAAGTAAACCACATGGCTTTACATATAAGTCATATGAAAGATTTTTAAATGTCAAATAAAAATAGTTATAAGGTCAAGTAACGTAATTTGCCCTTATATCATTATATTTCTTTTGAAAATAATTACGAATTGGTTTTTCAAATAAATATATTATTTGTATTGATTGAGTCACTCGCGTACTGTTATGTTATATCTATTAATACTGAAATATTCGACAAAAAAAAAGCCCATCACGAATGATATTCATTGATTTTTTTGACAACTGTCGAGGTTTTTTTTATAACAAAAACTTTCTAGAAGTTTTTTTTTTATATTATGTTCCTTTTGGTGGTTGTAGTAAAGAATGATAATGAATAATATTAGCAATATTTCGAATTTGTTAAACTATATATTATTATATTGTATGTATAATACATCTATATAGTTACCTATATACATATGTATATGATATGAAATGTCAATTAGTATCAGCTACATAGCTTAATTATTATGATAACGCAATATCAGTTCTTGAATACACAAAGAAGACTTTCTATTTTTGAGCTATATACATACATACATATGTGCCAGATATTCTGTTCCTCAGTATTAACATATAACCATTATTTATGCTATATATTATTATTATTATTATTTATAAAGAGTATAGGTTTTGGTATACATAGTATATTTATATATATTTGTTATTTTTGCTTCCCACCTGATGTTGCTGTGTGAGCATTCTGCTTGGTGGGTCGTCGAGTCTGCACCTGAACATATGTGGTTTGTGGTGGTAGTGGTGCAGGACCTGCAGTTACATAGGTTACCTGCGCTGGGTGCGTTTGATTTGTGGTTACATAGGTAACTTTTGCTGGCTGTGCTTCGTTTGTGGTAACATAGGCGATGGTCATTTTATTTATTTATTTATTTTTATTTTTTTGTCACTTATTGGTCACGCGTTTGTTAAGATTCGTTCGACATAAAGGCTACTTCGTTACTGACTTTAAAGCGTCAATTTGTTCACATTTATGTGAAAAAGAAAAGTCCGCTATCATTATCTAATTATAGATAATGTATAAATATTGTAATCAACATATGCTTGGCCGTCTTTACCAGCCCCTTGACCAACCCTCTTCTGATTTTGATTCATTATGGAACTGGGCCCTCACTATATCTACGCGATTAATTACTGTTAGCTTGATTGAGTTACTCATACGCAAATATATATGTATATATTGAAATATATATAATTGCAAATATATTTTGAGATATGCGGGAATATGATAAAAGAATTCATAAACAGATAATATTTAACTGGAAACTATTTGGTATGAATATATATATACATAATATGAATATAGCTATTTAACCCCCCAATCAAAATAATTAATATTTTTGTTAATATTTATTTTGTACATTATAGTTCATAATATTATAATAATATTATTATATGTGATGCAGATATAAATTTTATTTTTAGTAATAGTAATAAAAAGTAATAATTTATATGTGCCTTGAATAATATTGAGGCTAGTCCATAGTCAATAAGTTGCAGAAAGGTTCAGCTTATCCAGGAACTTATTCATTGATGTAATGAAATTTGAATCAAGGTCCAGTTGGATATAAGCAAAATACAAATTTGACTGGCTCAAACATGTTTGACCCCACTGTAAGGTGCCGCTTAGTAGGACATCACGTCATAGTAGCGACAGAAGCGTTCGTTAGCCTTTCGGAGGGAGAGGTCTCGAGTCTCGGGCATCAAGACGGCAAAGATGATCAGGCTGACCGCCAATATAATGCCCACGCCAACAAAGTACTGGAAGAAGCAGTCCGAGGTCTTGCCGAATGTGACGATCACAATGATGTGAATCAGCTGCTCAAGGCACACAACAAAGCCAATGAGATAGGGCTTCACCTTCATGGGGAAAGCCTCGCCCAGGTAGGCTGGCGTGCTGATGACAAAGATGCCAGCAAAGATCTGGAAGGCCAGGGAGACGCGAGACACTTCTGCCATATAATAGGGGCTTGAGAAGTTTGGATCGTGCGTAAAGATGCCAGCCAGAGCGAGCATGAGGGCCGCCATGCACAGGAGTCCCACCAGGGAAATGAACTTGCGTCCGAGCTTGTCCACGATGGCGATTGCAATGAGGATGCCAATGAAGCGCAAAATAGTCCACAAAACCATTGGCCAGCTGTACATGGTGTTCTTCCAGACCACAGTGCTGTTCAGCATGGCAGCGCTGAGCGGATATGAGAAGGAGAACGCCACGAGGCAGCGGCTGAAGAGCATTTTAACGAAGGGCATTCCGGATGCCACGAGCTCTTCGCCGAAGCTGCGACTGTTGCTCTCCATGACGTAGCCCTTTGCCTCGGCAAAGATGGCCTCATATATATCCGTTGGCACCATGGTGCCCAGCAGCTGCGTTTGACAGTTGCGCGCCTCATCCTCGTTGTTGCTGCGCAGGTAGAAGATGGGAGACTCAACGGACATGGCCACGGTGCCGGTGGCCAAGACGGTGAAGAGAATGCCCATGATGCCATGCGCCGTATTGATGTTAATACTCGAGTCGTAGTCCCATTGCGAGTCCATCAGCACCTGAATGAGTATGCCCAGGGACAAGCCGAACTGCTCCATGCCGCACCACTTGCCACGTGCATTGCCCAGAGCTACCTCCGAGTTGTGTATGATGAAGGCAACCGTGATCAGTCCCATGCCCACTCCGCCCACATAGCGAGCGGCTCTTATTGGGTCGTACTTGTATGGTGCACTCACAAAGATAACGCCATCAATGAACATCATGACCCCGCCCAGCAGCTAGAGAAGCGAGCAGTTATTAGCAGTTCGATTCGATTCGCATAAATTCTCTGACTCACGTAGAAGTATTTCTTTGGCACATGGGTCACTACAAGGCCTGCTACGAAGGCTCCAATTATGACGCCAATGAACCAGCTGAATTGAATCTCAGCTGTGTTTGCAATACCAGTTCCCAGATTCCATTGAAGACCTTGGGCCATATCCATTCCGCCATAGGTAAACAGCAGGAATCCTAAGAGAACCAAATTTATTATTATTATGAAATCATTTCTCTTAGCTGAATTGTCTACATAGAGTAAATCCAATGCCTGTTAATAACATGTTAATATATAATTAACTGTTAATTAGTATTTTACTAAACGTATTACATAATGCAGAACGAGTCACCTGATAGGCAAGGTGCGTAAATTGAATACAACTGTTATAGCTATTCATATTTTCATTATTGAATTGAATTGCAATTAATATGTTTCGTTAGGAGTATGTAAAAGGTTAGAGAATCGAATTTCATTTCACAATTGAAAAATCATATAATGCAAACTGTAGCAAAGAGAGCCATATAGAGGCATTCCAAAACTTCTTATCAGGAATTTAGTCACATATTTAAATTTTTTAGCTGGGCGTTTCCATTTCGGGCGACTCACCAAAGGTTGCCGTGTGTGCGTTGTGTCCATTTGTCCAGCGATTGTAGCCGCGCTGGGTTCGAGGATCTTCGATTACATCGATGTAGGTCAGTTGCGGTTGTGGGGCGCTCGTTGCAACAAAGGCTGGCTGCACACCTGGTGCCTGACCGCTGATTACGTAGGTGGTCGCCATTGGGACTCGCGTGGACTCTCAACTCAACCCGCTAAACGTTTGTGCAAAACTAATTTGAAGCCGATAATTTATGCGTTAATTTATCGTTAAATAAAGAATGCGTTATCTGCATAAAAATGTCAGATATAGATATTAACATTTTATAGATAGACAAAAGTTTTGTGCTCTGCCTACCAGTTAACTGTGGTACCTACGGCAGCTAGATACGATCGTGATTCATTTCGGCTTGTCCCTGCGTATGCGTAGTCCCCACAGACAATGTTCATAGTGCTGATTACGAGTCGCGTTTGGCCAAGCATGTAGAAGAGCGAATAATTTCATTGTGACTCACTGAAAACTCTTCGAGCTCGTGTTCTCTGCTGGGGGACACCTTTTGCTGAATCAGCACAAATATTTAGCTGTCATTGGCTAATGATATGCTAGCCAAGATTGATTAGCTACATGATACGCATCAGTTCATGTCATACAATCTGCGCAAGAGCCTCTCTTTTGGAGCTCCTCTTGTGGTGTGGGGAGTGGCAAGCCAACAGTTACTTTACAGCTATGCATCTATCAGAGCATCATACTTTGGGGCTGGCGCTCTTACATAACTTCATTAGTTATATAGCTTTTGCTGTTTAGTACATATATTTACTTTTTCTTTATAATTTATACTCTATATAATATATACATATATGACAGGAGCTCAGAGTCGAAATTAGGGTATCTGCGAGTCGATTAGCTCTGCAGTTTCATTTGTCTATGTTGGCAATGCCTTCGACCCTCTGTCATATCAGTGGTCAGTGGTCATATTCACTTAATGTTCACAAATTTTAAGTAATCCCCAGATAACAGAAATGTGTGATGTTATCAATACCAACTAGTGACAAGTTGATGAACAAATATTACTTTTATTACATTTCTCATTTTGTTGATACCAAAGTCTATAATACATCATCATCTGCATCACAGTCTTTGTATACTACAGATAATTATACGTATTTATATACTAAAATTTCGAGCTATCAACAAGAATACAAAAGTCTTCGGGTGTTTTTAAGAAAATCTCCCAACTAGTTCTGTTGTATACTTAAATTATACAGTAAACAATTGTATTCTTTTGGTTTTCTTTATTTTACATTTATCTTATAAGCACAATCTATCACCAATTAGATTCCTGTTTAGTTGAACTAAAATTAGATTTCCTAGCTTAAGATATATAATTACAAGTCTGTATGAGACTTCAGTTGGAGAGTTTGCCGCGTTGTCGTATCCTCGTTAGTGGGCCTTGAAAGGAAATGTCATGAAGGCGCCGGAAGCGATGGCCAGCCTCTCGTAACGTCATACTTGTCGTTTCTGGCAGCGTCAGCAACAGGATGAGCATGCTTAGGAGCAGGATAATGCCGACGGCCAAATAGTATTTGTAAAAGCTGTCTGGACTCCTTTGAAAGGTGACAATCACAATGATATGGATCAGTTGCTCCATGCACACGATGAAGGCAACGCAGAAGGGCTTGACTCGCATGGGGAATGCCTCGCCCATGTAGGCGGGCGTGCATGCAACGAACAGGCCGGCAAACATCTGGAACGCCATGGAGAGGCGACATACCTGCCCCATGTAGTATGGACTCTGCGTGTTGGCGTAGTTGGAGTAGATGCCGGCCATGCCCAGCATCAAGCCGCCCATGCAGACCAGGCCCAGCATGGCGAGGAGCTTGCGGCCCAGCTTGTCCATCACTAATATGGAAATGAGAGTTCCAATCCAACGCAAAATTCTCCACACGATGATTGGCCAGCTGTATAGAGTGCTCTTCCAGGCTTTGCTGCTCGCTATGATTGTCTGGGTGAGCGGCATCGAGAAGCTGAATGCGACGAGGCAGCGGCAGAGCAGCATTTTGATGATAGGAACGAGAGCAACAACTAGATCGTGCCCAAGGGTTTCGTGTGTGCCCTCCGAGACGTAACTTTTGTTCTCTTCCAGCGCCTCACGCTGATCCGTTGGGGTTGCTCTTTTGTCCATCAGCTGCCATTGGCAATCACTTGCCTTGTCGTAATCATTGCGGCGCAGGTAAAAGATGGGCGACTCCACCGAGAGTATCAGGACGGCTATGGCAACAATAGCAAACGCGATTCCAATGATGCCATGCACTTGATTGTTGCCAATAGGCAGAGCCGGGTTCCACATCGAGTCCATGATCACCTGCACGGCTATGCCCAAGCCCAGGCCGGACTGCTCCACGGCGCACCACTTGCCGCGAGCGTCGGGTGGCGCCACCTCCGCGTTGTGGATGATAAAGGCCACCGATATGAAGCCAATGCCAATGCCTCCAATGTATCGAGCTGCGACCATGGCATCGTAGTTATATGGCGCACTCACACAGATAATGGCATCGATCAGCTGCAGCACAGTTGCAAAGGCCTGGATAGAGGAACAGGAGCATTATTCACATACAATCTTATAGATAGTCTTTGATTTTCCCACGCACATAGAAGAAGAGTTTGGGCACGTGGCTAAATGCAGCCGCTCCCAATATAGCCCCAATGATGACGCCAATGAACCAACAGAACGAAAATTGTTGTGTGTCTGCGATTCCAGTGTACAAATTCCAGCCGAGGCCCTGAGCCATGTCCATGCCTCCGTAGGAAAATATTACCATTCCTATGAATTAGATTGAATAGAAATCAAATTTGGTTTTTCTTTTCGCTAATTTTAGTTTAATGTAATTTATGTATCTATATGAAGTTCTTCTATCATTAGTTCTTCTTTTCTTGGACTTTATTTTAATTATAATTGATTTTAGTTCCGCGTATCATATATCCCATCTATTCACCTGTTATGATGGAATGCAATCTCTGACGATTGACACAGCAATTCTGCAGCTTGCTGTCCGGTCGGGTATTACTCCCCACCTCTATAAATATATCTGGGTTGGTTTGACCCACGGCCATTTTATATTCGTCTTTATTGGTGGTTCGCTCGATTCGATGGCTGCGCCACAACTGTTTTCTAATAGTCCAATAAATGTGTTTTTATAAGCAAAGAATATCGATAGCATTGGCTACAGATAATGGACAACAGACGGTAGACAGCAGACAGCAGAGGTCGGTCAGTACCCAATTGTGATTCATGCGACCTAAAGTTCGGCATTTCTTATGCGGAGACCCCACCTGAATTAAGCCCTTACGATTGATTTCGTAATGCTGATAATTATTATGACTCATTGCAGAGCAGTAGAGCAGTTTGAAAACGGCCGTACTGAATCAGCATACTTAACTTGGCTTAAAGTCGTGTGTCAAACAGTTTAATGTCTTTCGTCTGGCTTTATAGACACTTGCAATTCAATAAATGCATTTACATGTGCATCAAATACGAATATTGATTTTTAATTAAATAAGAATATGTATTATGCCATTGAAATCCTAATTGAACGCCAAGTGATGTGTGTATTATTATTATTATTGCACTTTACAAGCATTTATAATTAACTAATGCACTTGGAGTGTTGGGTGTTGCCACACCTTGGCCCCACCCTAAATGACTGGCCAGGCCACTTGAGATGTGGCAAGTGTCTAATATGGATGGCACTGTGCAACATCTTCATTAGCTGACAGCGCAAACAAACGTCGTTAATGTTGCAGCAACAGTCGACAGCAGGCAACAACCCTCGGGCGGCAATCTCAAGTGTTTGCTCGAGTTGTCTCAAATTGCGTAAAGTCTGCTCTATAACTGGAGGCTGCAGCTACAGCACCAGCTCCAGCTCCAACTCCAACTCCAACTCCAACCGCAATCCCAATCCAGACTCCATCGTTGCTGTAAGCCAATCTATCTTGTTGCGCATCAAACTGTCAAATTGTACACATGTCTCTGGCACTTCTGTGAGAGGATGTTAGATGAGAGGGCAGCGGGTGTGGGAATGCGAACTCTTGGCTGCTCCTTGTCATTTGTCACTGCTCGACAAATTAAGCAAATGTGACGCCAAATGGCCATCGCTTCCATCTGCCATCTTCGCAACGCGTCGCCTCATATTTTGAGGCATTCAAGTACATTTTAATGAGTTTATGCACCAGGCTGTCTAATGGCTCAAAAATTCTGAGCGCCGCATCAAGTGCCACCACCAGCACCAGCATCATATCAGCATTAGCACATGGTGCCCATAATTCACATCCAGACACAGATACAGATACAGATACAGATATATAGATACTAATACAGCTAGCTGGAGACATATGAGCACTTTGCATCAATTTCTGTATATAAATACATGCACGTCTCGTGTCTGTCTGTTCTTGTGTGCATGTGTGTGTGTGCGTGTGTGAGCAAATGCTTCAAGGAAGTGTCTGCCAGTGCTACTAATGGAGTCTAATTACCCCGACCGACAGGCGACGACCGATGCGGATCCCTCCCAGTGCCTTTGGCTAATAAAAGCATATTAAAACGTTTGTCGTTCTTATATGCTTGACAGACAACCAGACAGATAGAAAACATTGGCGCTTGGCGCTTGGCGCTTTGACTGACTGTTGCTCATTATTTATTTTCGTACAATCCAAATAAAGCGCAGACCGTAGATCATCAGATTGCACATCACAGCCCGAAGAATTGAACAGCTCTAGACATTAATGTGTGATGAAAATGTTCTTCTTCTGCTTGAATCGTTTTCATCGCAACGCACAATTCGCTGAAAATGTGTATATATAGTGTGACGTTAAGATCTTTCATGAATATCAATTTCGATTACAAATAAGTTGTGTTAAGAACTGAAAATCCAATGCCAAACCGTATAAATAACAGCAGTGAGTGATATAATAATATATAATCATTTTATAAATCGTTATAAAATAAAAAGCAATATGTTTCCGCCCGGGATTGAACCGGGGGCCTTCCGCGTGTTAGGCGGATGTGATAACCACTACACCACGGAAACTTGCTCTATTTCAATTTAAGTAAAATAAAATTTCACGTGTCTAAAATAAAACTGAAAAAACAAAATAAAATAAAATAAATAAATAAATTGCAAAAAGATGCGTTTGCCGAAACCCGGGATTGAACCGGGGACCTTTAGATCTTCAGTCTAACGCTCTCCCAACTGAGCTATTTCGGCGCATGTGTGTCTCGTGGCAAACGATGAATGGAATCTACTGATTTGCAAATGCAAAGCACACGCAACATAAATATACATATAAGTACGTGTCGGCAGGTATTATAATACTTTACACTGCAGAACAAAGTTAAAGTCAAACTATGTAAGCCAAACTAAAAAGAAAATGCTAGCGATGCGACTTTCTATAAATAGATAGATGATTTCTCATGCACAATATTACTTATATGCTACATAAATCACTAAAATTCACATTTGCGCAGCTTTTGGCTCGTTTTATATTCATTTATTATTATTTTTTGTTAGACAGACAGCCATGAGAATTGCGCTGACAGTTGCATGTCTTTATAAATTTTGCTGCAGTTGGAAAACTTTTTGCAGCTGCACAATTTTCTCGCGCCTAAATGTAACTTAGTTCAACGGCGTCTATTTAATATTTCAAGATATTTCATGCACATCAAACAAACTTTTCAGGCTGACAATTGTTAGCTGCACTTGCGTCAATTAACAGAAAAAAGTTGATGCAAAAAGAAAATAAAATATGTATGTATATATATTGACAACATTTTTCTCAAAGAAAATAAATAAGAATATCAAATGTGATCCACACGACATTAGATTGTAAATTTAATGATGCCTGCGCACAAATAGTATAAACATTTTATAGCATATTTAATGCTTTTCAACGCTTGCAACGAATCGTAGCCGCCAGTATCGGAATATAAGTGCCACCTTTTTGGCAATGTTTCAACATCTGCTGCATCAAAATCCTCAGCCAAACATAAATATTGACGAAATAAACTATAAACATTGGCCAAGTTCAAAATATTTACAATTTCATTAATGCAATACATTTTGTTTTAACAAAATATTAAATAATGAATATAAATGTATAAATATTTATTATTTTATTTAATTAATCATATAAAAGTGGTCTCAATAATTCAGACTTTCCTTATCAGCTATTACATACCACAAGCTTATTCTTATTGATAAAAAAAAAAAAAAAAAAAAACATTAAATAAATATACCAACTATTTTGTGAGTAACAGTATAACTGAAACTATCTGTACTGGTTTGTGTAAGTGGAATTTGATTAGCCATCACCTTGATTATGTGATCCTACTTAATGCTCATTAATGTGGTCCTCTTATGAGAGAAAAAAGTCGGATTAAAGGCCAGCCAATGCCGAGGCTCCTTTTGCATTTGTGTCATCCGAGCGGCTCGTGTCCCTCGCTTCGATTGCCTTGGGGCAAGTGGTTGAATCACCTGATACATATATACATATATATGTATATACAATATATATTTTTTTTAGGGTCGGGCGTATCTCCTGTGCGTTTTGATATCTTCTTCTTTTCTTGTTTTTTTTTATTATTATTTATTTATTTTTTATTTGTGTGTGTAACTAATGCGGCTTCCGTTTGACGCCCCGTACTGAAAGCTGAACCCTGACGGCCATTAGCATTCTCAGGCTCAGGGAAAGGTTTGATTTCGGCGTCTGCGTCGGCGTCGGCGTCGGTGACGGTGCCAATGTCGGTGTCTTGGTGGAGCAGCAGCCTCTTCTTTGCAAATGATTCATATTGTTGAAAGCCGATCGCAGTAGCAGTCGAAATTCTTTAGAAACCCAACCAACGCCACGCCCACCCAGCAGCTATGATTTATGATCAGCCCACTGCAGCAACTCTGAGCTCAGCCCAGTTGTTGACCAGGGCATTTAGTCCAAGGTAAGCAACTTTTCAATAGTCGTCGAATTTGTTGTTTTCGGTGCCATCAGCAGAATATTCATGAACAGTGTATGAGAGAGGTGCGACGAGCGGTGTCTGGAAGCGTTTTAGCTGCTGCGACTATTTGCAGCAGCTTCAAATGCGGCAGCGGCAACGACAATGGAGACAGCCAGACAACATTCCTGTGATATGTCACGAGAATTTTTAACATTTGCACTAGAATTTCTATTTTAGTTGCGTTCACTCTACGCCTCTCCCTCTCTCCCTGTTGCTCTTAGATCCGCCAGCTTAAGCTGTTCCCCAGCTGGCGAACCGCAAATTCGAATTTGTTATTTTTATTGAAGTGCAACAACAGCAAGTGCAAATCGCTTACTCGGCCAGTGTGGTTCAAAGTTCCCTGAAGCTATGCGCAATTAGATCTAGTAATTTTATTTCAAAGGCAAAGTTATGTCCCCAATTTGAGCTGTTTGCAAAAGGACAGCAAAGTAGCGCTGATACGAATAGATAAAAATATGTAAATAGATAGAAATATAGAAATATGTAAATAATACATGTAATATGAGCAGCTGTGAGTGGATAATCAATAAACTTTACTAATTAAGACTTTGGTACGCCAGATTGTGTTATTATTTATTATTTTAATATTAAAACAATCTCTGTTCGATATATTTTATTGATTTTGTACGTTCACTCTTCTTCTATCTTCTTCTTCTTGCAAACGTCCGTCCGTCCGTCCGTTTCCCTGCATATTTGTCACATGTCCAAGTTGTCTGAAACTTCAGTTGGTCATATGCAAATGTCCTTTGGCCAACGAGTCCTTTCCGAATGTAAATTGACAAACTGCGCTGCAAAAACCGCAGTTGAGTTTTCAGTAAAGAGGATTGTTTTTGATTTTGTTTTCCCCTTGTTCTGCAATTCAATGAATGTTTCTTTTTTTTTTCAACCAACTGCCACATGACTTTTAGCTGTCACTGTCGCTGCATGCATATATTTAGGTGTGTGTGTGTGTTTGTTTGCTAGTTCGTTATAGCGGAAAATGGTGTAAGCCTGTAAGTGGGTCACTATTTGATTTGATTTGTTTATAGCACCGCAGCAACAATAACCACAGCTGGAGTAGGGCTTGTCCTAGTCGCATTCACGTCTAAATGTTCGCCTGTAATTGGCCAATTGTGGCAAAGGTACATAGAAAAACGAACGTTTCCTGTCGCCATGGCCAATTAGTCAGTGTATTCAAATTTGTCTATTTCAATTTGACTGGACTTGGCCAACAACCAGCTTGGTTGTTTGGTGGCTTGCACCACAGACTGCAGGCTGCAGCTGTTGCCATTGCCGTTTGACCTTTCCCAAACTTAGCGTGCTTAATAATATTACAAAAGAGGTAAACCTTCAGGCAATTAATTAATAATTGCCAAATACGCGAATATTTGTTTCGAAATTCATTTTATTCTTATATGTACAAAAAAAATAACTGTGAGCTTTTTAAAATGTCAACTGCAAACAAATTTTATGCTGACGTTTTTAATGGCTAGAACATATTTCGCAAATTGCTCAACAGATTGCAAATTCACACATTAAAAATTCCAATATATTTCATTGACTTCGTAATTTCTAGTATTACCTCCAAAGGCTGCAAAGTTCTTTAACTATTTATTTGTTACTTATTAACAAAACAGTAGGAAGATAATGGTACCTATTATTATTATAGGTATGTAGATACATATATATATTAGAACTATTAATGTGCTAAATACTTAAATGCAACTTACTTTGAAAGTAGGGCATTGCTTAGTCCATAAACATTGCCTCCAAAGTTCCAACCCATTGATATTTTGATTAATTTGCGCACATTCCAAACAATTTGTAGCCATTTAAATAAAAGAAAGAGTGAGTCCCTAGCTGCGGCGCTTTGAATCCATTCAAATTTGAATACATACATTCAATTCGTATTTATGTTTTGTTTTTGTTAACAAATTAATTTCGCCGCTGCTTTGCCCACACACACACACACACACACACACGCACACACACACACACGCACACACACATCTTTGACATTTGTTGTCTGTCTGACACTTGTCTGAAAATCCGAACGTGTGCCAAAGTCTTTCACATTGAGCAGGTTTTGTGTTTCTCTTTCATTTTCGCACATATACAAATAAACAATAAATTTTACATTTTAATTTATTATTATTAGTTACCCTGTAAAAAAGTATAGTAAAATGATGTTTAAAAAGTTTATTAATTATATATTCTAATAAGTTGTATCAGTTCTTTTTATATGAGGAAAAGTCTAAACAAATTTAAAAATTGTTATTACATAAATGTTGTACATTTATTAATATATATTTTTTTAAAATTTATTATTATTTTTTTATCTGAGGAAAAGTCTAAAAATGTATTCTAATAATTTCTATTATTTTTTTTATTATTAATATTTTTCAAATATTATTATTATTATTATTTCTAAATATTTTTTTATTTATTTATTTATTTCTATTTATTTTTTATTAATTTCTATTTATTTTTTATTTATTTATTTTATTTTATTTTATTTTTTTTGAAGAAAAGTCTAAAAACGTACTCCAATTATTATTATTTTTTTTAATTCAGTGTTTTTTTTTTTACTCATTTATTTTATTTTAATTTTTTTGTTTTCTGTGGAAAAGTCTAAAAACTTACTTATTCTGATTATTATTATTTTTATCTTTTATTTATTTATTTTAACATTTATTTTTATTTAATTATTGTCTTCTTTAAGAAATTAAGTATAACAGTTTTAGACATTCTAGCACTTAAGTATTTGATCAAATTCAATGCAGATCTAATATCATTGATATATGCCAATAAAGTTGAAGTGAAATACATGATATCTAACAATCGATCAGCGTTTACTCTTGCATCGAAAAGTGTTTAATAAACAGCTCAAAACAGCCTTCAAAAATACGTATGCTCTGTTTTGTATAGCTGAAAAGGCGTATTAGCTTTTTAGGGTAAGAAATTGTAGACATTTAGCGAATTGTCAGGAGCCTAAGCCACTGACCAAATATGAAATAAATCTTACATAATGAAGCTGACTGAACGCTCAAATATTCATAGCCGCAATAACTGTCTAATGTGTGTCGCCTTAAAATTTTCTGCAAAGCGACGTCGCGACGCGTCGCTTGCCTTGGCTGAGCCTCTGCGACGAGTTGGGCTCCACCCATATGGCATTTACTACATATTACCAAGTAGTGCGAATGTTGTGGGCTGGCATAACGCGGAGTTGGAAGTGGAAGATGTTGACGTGGGCATGTGGGCGTGGCCGACAGCCCACACCTCCCGCGGTCGTGTTTTTTGTCGCTTTTGCGCAGCGCATGCCGTAGTTTTGAAATAGTTAGTTAAGCGTTAAATTGAGTTGGCAGAGAGATGCCTATTCCGTCACTTGCTGCTCAGTCAGTCCTTAACTGGCCAGCCTGCCTAATTGCCTAATTAAGCACTGAAATGAATGGATCCGGAGGAGTAGATGCGACAGCCCACGCGGCTGGCTTCGAATTTGCAGACTCTTTGACCGCGCAAAGCTCTGGCGACGATTCCCCAAATGCGATCCATTGCCGTGACGACTGCGGGCTGCCCACTCTTGGTGGACAACTATTTGCACACGCGAGTCGCTGACATGTGCACTAATGAGCCATGAGTCCAATCCTGCGCCAGCGGATCGGACGGCGGCGTCGCTGATAAGCGAGATTTATCATTGAATGCCGACTGTCGCCTGGCTGTCGGATTAGCGGCATCAAGAAGCCAACTGCCATTTATTTGCATATTCATAAATCTGCGCTAAGCTCAGCCGCTGCCCGGACGGACGGGTCGCCGTTGCGTGCCGCGAATGCCTCCAGACTCAATTGGCTCGGACTGCACGCTAAGTGAAATACACATGTATGTATTTATTTGCATTTCATTGAACGTACATCCAGCCGTCTGTCTGTCTGATGGATGGATGCTTTCGATGTTGCTCTTCTGATTAGTCAACTGGATGGACAATGGAAATTTCTGCTGCGTAATCAGCTAGTGCCATAATCTGATATGCAACTGTTCAATTTGTCACATTTGTGCCAGAAGTAGAATGGGAGTGATCCATCTTCGCCCTGCCAAATATGCGATTCCCTTGGCAAATGTAGTTTCTGTAATGTGATCTTGTCTTGTCAAATAGTTTCAGCTTCGACTGAATCAAAATGAGAGTGCGAACTAAATGTAGCTCGATAAAAGTCTCTATGAATAGTGATAAGTGTAATAGTAGATTAAAGTCTCTATAAATAGTATTCAATTCGGTCAGCTGAATTTATGGCTGAAACAATAATATAAAAGTTCGCAATTCCTGTGATTAAATATACAACATTGTTCAACTAAATAAATAATATGTTTTAAAGAAAATACACGAGCATGATTTACTTTATTTGTGAATGATTAAAATATATTTCTTAAAAAGTCTAAAAAATATTTTTAGCATATTTATTTATTTAATTTACAAAAAATATAATCAATCTTAAATTAAGAGTAATATAACAATTAAGCACAGTAGTCCTGGACTATTTTGTATACTTACATAAATAAGAGTTTTTCTGTTTGGATTGTAGGATCTGTTATAAAGAGAAAGAAAAGTTGAAAACATTATAAATAAAAGATATGATATATTTACAGGCTATGTTTCAAATATAAAACACTTTCTGCACAGATTGTAGAGTAATCAAATGTTATCAAGACGAGCTGTCTAATCTCCTTTTATGTTAATCAGAATAGTAGTTAATGATTACTTCTAAATATCATAGTTAACATCTTATTAGAATGAAATTTAAAAAAATTTAATATAAAATTTAACTAATAGCTAGTGATCTCAGGCGCAGAATTAACTAACTTCAATCCAATCTAAGCAAGAAAATAACAAAAAAGCATTATTTGAATCCATAAAAAGATGTGGGATTAGTTATTTAAGCATAAATTTATAGAAATAGATAGATAGATCAGATTGCAGGTAACTAAAACCAAAAGAGGAAAATTTGAAACGATAGCTGCAAAGGGCATTAATTCTGTTCTTGTTAAATTTCATTTGATGTCCCATTCCAACAGAAATTCCTACGATGCCAAAACCCTTCGAAATGTTGAAATGCACAAAAGCTACTATACTTAAGATGTTGCTATTAAATTTTACGAGCGCATAGCAACAGGCCCGGGCGAGTAACGCAGACCGTCTCGGAACCGAACAGAACTGAACAAAGAGCATAACAAGACAGCCTAACAAACTAACAATATCCGGGCAGTGCGGAGCGGAGCTGAGCGAAGGACACAAAACAAATAAATATCATGGACTTCATGAATGAATCAGAGAGAATCGTGTGGGCTCTTCATTTGTTGCGGCAGCGATAGAGAATCGCTTTGTTGCTGTTGCTAGCCTGCCGAGCAGGTCCAGCTCCAGCTTAAGGTTTGGCTCCACGTCTGCAGGGTGCAGGGTGCAGGATGCAGCGTCTGCGCATGCGTGACGCCTGTCAAGGCGGCGACTGGCCGTGAGAGGCCGCGCAT
This sequence comes from Drosophila mulleri, assembly GCA_035047565.1. Taxonomy (NCBI): domain Eukaryota; kingdom Metazoa; phylum Arthropoda; class Insecta; order Diptera; family Drosophilidae; genus Drosophila; species Drosophila mulleri. Next base: position 5,399,250 of record JAWNPK010000040.1, on the reverse strand, counting down.
AAAAAGAGCAGCTTTTGCAGCGTTTTGTATTTGTGCAGCTCCTTTTTGGTCTGGGGCCAGCGGCCAGTGGCCACAAACATGTTTCCTTTTTAGGGCCATGGACGTGGGTCATGCTGGGCAGCAGCAGCAGCAGCAGCAGCAGCAGCAGCAGCAGCAGCAGCGCAAAACTTGTTCTCGCCGCTGTTGCATATTAAGCAACCTTGGGGAATAAGGAAGTCGATGAGTCGGGAGTCGAGAGTCAAAGAAGATGCTGACGCCGATGCTGGGGACTGTCTGTTGCCAGCTGCTTACCTAAAAGCCACTTCAGCTGTTTGGCTTTCTTTTGAGCTACAATTGCTTGCGATTTCCAGCCACTCGATCGAGAAATGCAGCATAATTGGGCATAAATAAATAAAACGGCCAGGCAAAATATTGCATTTGCTGCTCTGCTGAGGTGAAGACACTCGAACTTCGAGCACTTTCATACTCATACATATACGCACACACACACACATATGTACATGTATTTGGCATGTGTTTTGCTTCGTGCCCCCGTCAAGTGGCCTATTGAGGCGCTTCGATCTCCATTTTCGCCAGCCATTTCTGTGGCAACCCGTGTCTGCCCCGTCCTCTGTTTGCATTCGCATTTTAACATAAATGGGCGCACATTTCAAAGCGAAAATAACAGCAATTTCTTTTTACGCCGCTGTGCGCAGTTTAAATAAACAGCAGACCATTCGAATCGTATAGTTTAAAGAGATATGTATGTGTGTATGTATGTAATGGTCAATACACAGATGAGATGGGCTTGTCGTTGCAGGTTGAATCGGTTGCTAAATGTAAGCAAAATATACATTTACAAAATTGCATTAATCGATTATAAATGCCAAAGACTATATAAACTGTATGCAAACAATTTCTTATTTAAATCAAAATGAAGAAGATTAGATATAGCTAAGTGAAGATAATATATTATTGCATTTGCTGAGATTTTTTTAAATTTAAATTTTTTTTTATAAAAATTTATTGCAAACGCTTTTATTCTGATGAGAAGTTTAAGATTGATTCAAAAAAGCCTTTGTAGGCTTTGATTTCAGAGGATGATTGAATTTAAATTAATATTATATAATATATTTTAAAATATATGAAGTCTTGTTATCTGATCTAATCTTCATTTGTTTGATATAATGGAGAGCATCATTTTTTTTTTCTTTTTTTAACTAAAGAATATCATATTTTGTAAGAGTTCTTTTTTAGAAAACAATAAAAACTAATAGTCTCTCTTCATCTCTAACAACTATATGAACTATATTTATTGATTTATTTGTTAGAGCTTAGAATTAATATAAGATTAAAACTGATAAAAAAAAAACTTAGGCACAAAAGTAATTTTTTAATACAAATAAATGAAAACAAAGCAAATGTAAACCCAACGAAGCATTGCAAGTTAAAGTTATAAACTTAAGAGTTAGGCGAGCCGAGCTTTATTTTTACTGTAAGAGAGTTAAACAAAAGAGAGAGAGAGAGAGAGAGGGCGAGAGAGAGCGAGAATATTAGGTGCTCTTTTGATTCGAAGGTCGCAGTGCATAGAAAGATAATTGCTTTAAAAATTTTGCAACGTTTGCTCAATTTTAGTGAAGGCCAAAAACAAGTTTGTTTGCTCAACATAGAGGCAACTAAATAGAGTTGCGCATAATGTGAAATGCACATCTCAGGCATTTCAAAATTTATTTGCCTGAGAAAAATAACAATAAACAATAAGCTTGTTGTTGCCACATCCGTGGCATGATGGCCAATAAAAGCGCACCTCTTTAAAAGCCATCTCCCTCAACTGCAATTACAATGGTAAAAGCTCCTTACAGCAGAATGCACTGCATAAATCACACTTAAGCCGCTGCCTGCACCCTAACCCTCAACCCTTAGCCCAGCAGCCCCGGCTCGAGTGCTGTGCTGTGCTGTGCCCGTTGCCAAGCCAAGCCAAGCGAGCGCAAACTGCATCTGGAATTTACTTGGAATTACCAGAAAGAGGAACAGAATGAGTGCGAAAAAGAAACGGCAGTAAAAGCAGTTTTCACTTCACCGGCAAGTGGCACATAAATTTCAGCAAGGACACCGGTGCACTTCAAGAAACAGCAACAACAACAACAATAAGAGCAGCGAGCGCAGCGCTGACAGCTCCTTATGACTGGGCAAAATGTGCATTGCTCTGATTCGAGCTCAGGTCCGTCCCTTTCGCCCGACCATGAAAAAGGCAACAGAAATTATGTAGAGAAAAAGAAAACAGGAAATCTTTTGCAAATATTTGGTGACAAGAGCCCTCGAGTCGAGCTGCCGCTGTCCGCTTTCTGTTGTCCGTGCGGAAGGTCAATCGGTGCATTAAATATGTGAGAGAGATAGATAGAGAGCAGCTGCAAAAGGTGCAGCAGCTGCCTTTGCCCTGACGGCTCTTGATTAACCAACTAGATGCGTCTCTAAGATGGCGCAAAGATCAACCCAGATACGCGATGCGAAAAACCATAGATTGGCGCTTTGTTAGCACAGCTTTGCCACAGTTGCTAAATCTGTTTGCTTGGGTGAAAGGTAGCAGGCAATAAAACTGAAAAGAAATCTGTTTTAATTAACTTTCTTGAGCGCGAAACAGTGAACAAGAAACAGTTGACTGGGACATACTCTTTCGCATACATGCATTTATCTACATTATCTATGTATACATATATATAAAAGAAAGTTGTGTAAAAGTGTTACGACACTTATAACTTGATATGTGCTGGACCAATTTTGATGGTTTTTGATTTGTTGGATTTGTCTCCGCCACGAGTAGGATAGTAGATCTTAAAAATACTGAATATATATATATACACTGTCTGTCTCTCTGTCCGTCTGCCTAAGAAGAGCAAGGGATGCAGAAGAACTCCAGGAGATCATTTAGAAAATGCCCGCAGCAGCAGAGAATGTTCCCATTGCTCTATCTGGCGACCTGCTCAAAATTTGAGTGCCCCTCAGGCTTTGAGTGGAAGTCGCCCTATATAAAGGGCAGCAGCTGTGGAATTTATTCAGTCGTCCAGACCCGGTGGGGTCAGTCGTACGTGCAGAGCAATTTTTTTATTTTTTTTTTTTTTTTTTTTTTTTTTTTTTTTTTTTTTTTGTTTTATTTGTATTTTTTTGTTTGTTTTATTTATTTTTTTTGTTTTATTTATTTTTTTTGTTTTATTTATTTTTTTTTGTTTTATTTATTTTTTTTGTTTTATTTATTTTTTTTTGTTTTATTTATTTTTTTTTGTTTTATTTGTTTTTTTTTTTATATATATTTTTTTTTATTTTTTTGTTATATATTTTTTTAAAATTAAAAAAACAATTTTTTTTTGTCTTATTTTATTTATATTTTTTTTTGTTTTTTTATTTAAATGAGGGCCTGAGGGGCACTCAAATTTTGAGCTGGGCGCCAGGTAGAGATCATTGCAGTCGATCCAATGGGAACATTCTCTGCTGCTGCAGGCATTTTCTAAATGAGCTCCTAGAGTTCTTTTGCATCCAGTTAGGTGCATCAAAATTGCAAGAGGCACGAGATGAGCGAAACCAGCAAAGAACGAAGAGAAGCGCGCAGATTCGTAGTCAACAGACGTAGAGGAATTAATGGATAGGGCAAAGCACCGTTTGCCGGGACAGCTAGTATTATATATTTTTAAAAAAATATGTAGATAAACAAGCTTAGCCTATCTATGCTCACTTATTAGCAATAAGACTCAACAAGCAACTTGAAAATCTTTTAGACTAAAATGTACAATGATATTAAAAAAGTGAGGGTCAACAATTTTATAAAAGATGTGAGTGTAGAATGGTGCGAACTAGATGAAGAAATTGATATTTAATGGGACTATGAATTATGTACGAGTGCGAGAAAAATAAATATTAAAATCATACTATCCTCTTTGTGTCTCTCAATCTCATTTGGTTTTCTTTCTGTCGCATTTATTTCCTCTCTCCTCCTTCTTTCTGTCAAACTCACTCTTATCTCTCGATTGAGCGATATAGTCATTTAATAATGCTCTTTTCTCTTGCTCTCTCTCTCTCTAACACTCTCAATGTGTCCGTCTGCCTACCTCTCTATTTCACTCTCCCGTTCCGTCTTTCAATCGTACTCTCTTATTCTCTGCCTTTTCAATTATTCCCCCTGGTTTTCCACTCTCTATCTTTCTATATATCTCTCTCTACTTCTTTATTTTCCTCTGTCTCTCTCTCTCCCTTTCTCTCTCTCTCTCTCTCTGTTTATTTTCTCACTATTCTCACTATTTCTCACTCTATCTCAGTGTACACTAATACCTTCCCCAACTAGTCCCTCCTCACTCATTCTCCCTCTCTATTCACTCTGTGTCTCCCTCTCTCTCTCTCTTTCTCTCTCATTTACGCTTTATATTAAATTACATGCAATTTCTTAATCTACTTTTAGAATCGTATTTAATGCGTGTGGCGCTCGTCTCATAATGTGGCAGCTGACGTAAGCCGCGTTTCTTAGTGAGAGCATTTGAGCCAAGTCACAGGACACAAGCCATAACTTCTTACAGTGAAAGATGCCGCAATTGAGGACTCACCTGGCCATTGGCTGCCTGGCGCTGTTTGTATTCGGGCTGCACCTGCTGCCGCTATCAGCTGATGGCAAGGAGCAGCGAGAGCCATTGGCGAGCGAGTCGCCTGGCAGGCAGCAGCACCGCAGCCACTCGAGTGGCGGATCCAAGCGCTTCTCGCGCGACTCGAGTGCCGCTCGCGAGCGACGCCCAAACATAATCCTCATCCTGACCGACGACCAGGATGTGGAGCTGGGCTCGCTCAATTTCATGCCGCGCACGTTGCGGCTGCTGCGCGATGGCGGCGCTGAGTTTCGGCACGCCTACACGACCACGCCCATGTGCTGCCCGGCGCGCTCCTCGCTGCTGACGGGCATGTATGTGCACAACCACATGGTGTTCACGAACAACGACAACTGCTCCAGCCCCCAGTGGCAGGCGACGCACGAGACGCGCTCCTATGCCACCTACCTGTCCAATGCGGGCTACCGCACCGGCTACTTTGGCAAGTATCTGAACAAGTACAACGGCTCCTACATACCGCCTGGGTGGCGCGAGTGGGGCGGCCTGATCATGAACTCCAAGTACTACAACTACAGCATCAACCTGAATGGGCAGAAGATCAAGCATGGCTTCGACTATGCCAAGGACTACTATCCCGATCTGATAGCCAACGACTCGATTGCCTTTCTGCGCTCCTCCAAGCAGCAAAACCAAAGGAAGCCCGTGCTGCTGACCATGAGCTTCCCGGCGCCACACGGACCCGAGGACTCTGCGCCGCAGTATAGCCATCTCTTCCACAACGTGACCACGCATCAGTGAGTACCCTCGATCTCTCCTTGAGTCACATGGTAATACTAATCATTTATTCGATCTCTAGCACGCCCAGCTATGATCACGCGCCCAACCCCGACAAGCAGTGGATCTTGCGGGTTACGGAGCCCATGCAGCCGGTGCACATGCGCTTCACCAATATCCTCATGACGAAGCGCCTGCAGACACTCCAGAGCGTCGATGTGGCCGTGGAGCGAGTCTACAATGAGCTGAAGGCGCTGGGTGAGCTGGACAACACGTACATTGTGTACACCTCGGACCACGGATATCATCTTGGCCAATTCGGCTTGATCAAGGGCAAGAGTTTCCCCTTCGAGTTCGATGTGCGTGTGCCCTTCCTCATACGCGGTCCGGGAATCCAGGCATCCAGGGTGTAAGTAGTCCATGCACATATCATAAATCCGTTCAATCCATGCTAATAGAGTCTCCTCTTGGCTGCAGTGTGAATGAAATCGTGCTGAATGTGGACCTGGCGCCAACCTTCTTGGACATGGGTGGGGTGCCGACACCGCAGCACATGGACGGACGCAGTATTCTGCCGCTGCTGCTCAGTCGCAATCGAGTGGTGCGCGACACCTGGCCGGACAGCTTCCTCATCGAGAGCTCAGGCCGTCGGGAGACGGCAGAGCAGATAGCCGAATCCCGGGCGCGTCTGCTGGCGGATCGACACAGTATGAAGCTAGTCAATAGCACGCTGCTGGAGGATTTGCTGGAGAACGTCAACAGCAGCAGCAGCATCACCAGCACAGTAGCTACCCTGTTGAGCTCTGTGGCAACCACAACGGAGCAGGAGGAGTTTGAAGAGGATCTGGACACAGACGCTGAAGACGAAGATGGCGATGATGCCATGGACAGCTCAGCGGCTGCAGCGGACGAGGAGGATCTGGTAGATGCTGGGGCTGAAGAGGAGGATGAGGATGAGCTCGAGGAGCAGGACCTGCTGCAGCAGCAGGACAACCATCTGCCCATCGCACCCTACATCACGAAAATGATGCGGCTGAACTCCGAGTGCTCTGATCCGGCGCTGCTAAAGAACTGCCTGCCGGGCCAAAAGTGGAAGTGCGTCAACGAGGAGGGACGCTGGCGCAAGCACAAGTGCAAGTTCCATGTAAGTATGGGCTTTATCACCTGTCGAGCAACCAGGTGCTCAATCAACTCTCTGACCTTTGTAGCTGCAACTGGAGCATCAGCTGGCGGCGATGCCCCGCAAGCAATACCAACGCAACTGCGCCTGCTTCACCTCGAACGGACTGGTCTATACCAAGATCCGAGCACCGACTACATCCCTGCACCCGCACCGCCTGCACAAGCGCACTCAAATGCAGCACCACCAGCACCAGCACCAGCAGCACCTGGGCAAGAGACGCCACAAACGCCAAGTGGCCGAGGAGGTCTATCACTCAGAGCTGCCTTACGAAATGGAGGAGCTGCTCGACTTGCACCAGGCTGTCGATCTGCTCGCCCAGCACAAGACCAGAAGCAAACGGGAGGCGCCCAGCATGCAGAACCTCACTGCGAACAGCTCAAACTCCAACTCCAATTCTAATGAGGCCATCGCTGTGGTCATACAGCAAATTCAGAGCACTCTGGAGACGCTGGAGCACAAGTTCAATGAGCATGAGCTGTACAATCGCAGCGCAGCGCCTTTGGGGCGTGGCGACAAATTCTCAAAGGGCGGCGCCCGCTGCTATGTGGAGGAGAGCACGGACAAGGTGAACTGCTCGGATGTGATCTACGATGATGAGAAGACCTGGCGCACCTCTCGCAACCAAATTGATATGCTCATCAAGCTGCTGAAGGACAAGATCAGCACTCTGAAGGACATGAAGAAGCAGATGCGGGAGAGCAAGCAGCAGGCGGCTGCGGCTGGCCGACGTGGCGAGGGCCGGCGACGCATCGATCTAGCTGGGGTCCAGGAGGGAGCCGGTCCCGAGTTCAACATGAGCTACTTTAGTGATATCGCCAGCACGCCCCGCTCCGTCTTGCCGCCAAATACGTATAGCCGTAGCCAAAAGGATATCATTCGTGGTATCGGAGGAGCTGCTGGCTACGACCTCCCGGATCAGTCCCAGGCGCCACACTATGCGTCGCGTGCCGAGTGCTACTGCGAGCCGGATGTGGGCGAGAGGTAAGCTAAGGCGGACAAAATCGAATTTTCAGTAATGTATGAAATATTTTCTTTAGTTATGCCGACTCCAAGGAGATGGCACGTGAGGCACGGCGTAAGCTCAAGGAGGAGCGCCAGCGCAAGAAGGAACGCAAGCGCATCAAAAAGGCGCGCCTGGAGAAGGAATGTCTGTCGGAGAAGATGAACTGCTTCTCCCACGACAATCAGCACTGGCGCACGGCGCCCTTCTGGAACGACAGTCCCTTCTGCTTCTGCATGAACGCCAACAACAACACCTACTCCTGTCTGCGCACCATTAATGCCACGCATGACTTTCTCTACTGTGAATTCACGACGGGATTGATAACGTTCTATAATCTCACTATAGGTAAGGATGAGGCTGTGGAGGTCTAAGGGAATGTAAGAGAATGTGGAAGAACCTGAGTGTTATTTCACTTGATCCATGTATTCATATCATAATCATAATTATCAATTATCTGTGTGAATTATCGTAATAGTAACTTTTAGTCTCATTGGCAATATAAATAGAGCTAAGAGAATACATTCATATCACGAAAAAAATATATATATCTTAGAGAACTCAAGTCAAATTTTCCATACTCAATGAATTCATTCGAGTTATGGAGCCAAGAAAATGTAAAAGTACTACTCAAGTCCTGTTCTTAATCATAATTGCATTATAAATATATCCAAGAGCACTCAACTCCCATTTTCTCCACTGAATGCATTCACATCATAATTACCCCATCATAATTATGAGCAATACTTAGATTCCAATTTCCTTTTTATGTAGATCGATTTGAAACACAGAATAAGGCCTCCAGTCTAACGCCTGCCGAGAGATCGCACATGCACGACACCTTGGAGCGCCTGAAGAGCTGTCGCGGACGCAACTGCAGCATACGCCGCCAGCTGCCGCAGCTGAGCATGTCAGCGGCAGCTACCCCGCCCACCGCCGTCAATCATGTCCAGCGCAGCAATAAGCGGAAGCACAGTAAGCAACGAGTGGAATAAATCTCTCACAACGGCGCGTTTAGACATTTATTGTATTTCTCAGACCCCTTGTCGGGCAGCGTGGGCAACTTTGGCTTCGTGGGCAGTCGGCTGGACATGGATGTGGTGCCATCTGCCAAGCGGCGCAAGCTCTCCAAATATCACAGGCAAGCTGGCAGCACGATTTGATTTACACTTTAACTCACTTCAACTCGTTCACAGGTGGACCAACTCGCAGAACACGCACCTCAAGCGTCGCCCCTGGAAGCAGCAATCCCATCGCCTCCTGCCCCAGCCGCCGGTGCCCGCTGTGGCTGCCTGAGCTGCGTTGCCATTGCCATTGTCTTCACCCAGTGCCCAGTGAGCACACATATGCATATCCTATAGCTTGCCACGTCCACTCAGCGCACTGCATATTTGGATAGATAGCTGTGGAATGCGTCCTGGCATTTTCTTCTATTTTCTTTTAAGTAAATAAGACTGTGTGTTTTTTTTTGTCTGTCTTCTTTTTGTATTCAACTTAAACTTAGTTCGGTATCTCTGATGTCTTGTAACTGTGTCTCCTCTTTGCTTCTTCGGCTTGAGCCCGCAATATTAACGAAAGATAGCTAGCATTTAAGTGATCTTATTTGTACATAAATTTAGGACGAGAGAGTGAAAATATTTACACCCTACATAAATTATTTAGCGCAATTGGTTTTACAATTAAATTATCGTAGAGTAGACGAGTACACTTAGCCAAGAAATCAATTTACCATAGAGATCATATTTACACACATACGCACACTCACACATACAATATATGTACACCTGTAGCATTTGTATTTATTGGAAAACGCTAAAAACGCTACGCAAATAACAAATTGTTATTGTTTTTCGAATGGAAATTCTGGGACAATGATTGCTCATTGCCTCGTTGTGCTCTAATGTTTAAGTCAACTTGCTTGTAGCAGGCCTCACGCCCATGAACAAATACTGTAACTGCTCTAGCAAGCCTAATATCGTCTATTTAACACACTTAATCTAACAAAATAATAAAGTAATACATGCATATGTAAAAATCAGTACCTATTTAAGTCGAAATGAGTTTTATTTTATTATTATTATCTTTCTTCAGGTTTTTCGATGAACAAGCTCTGATTTTCGATAATATTAATTAGAGAATCTTTAGCATTTGCGAAATGATCACGTTATTCGTAATGATTCGGACGTGTATTATGTTCTAATCGCTGAGAACTTAATTTCTATTGTCAATATTTATGAAAACATGATAATGGCACACGCTTATCGCTAATTAGTGACGTATTCTGAGAGAATTGATTTGTCACGGCTGACACTCGCACCTTTGACAACCGGATTTCACGAATATCTAAGCAGGTTTATATTCAACTATGGGGATTGCACATATTTTATCTGTTACACAAAAATATTTCTATGCTCAGCTCCAATAAATGTGCAAATAGCTTGAAGGCTTGCCTCTCAGCAGATGTCGTATGAATATCAAAGATGAATTTCAAGTGCGCTTGATTCTTATTTGCAAATTTATTAGAGCACTCGCTTATTGCCGTTGTCTGGGTTGTTCTAAGAACGATACTCGTTCGTAAGAACATCTATAAAAAGGAAAATGAAATCCTTTTATTATTTTTCAACTAGAATTGAAATTCTGTTCTTGGAAGAGTTAGCAATAGATCAAGCCAAATATTATAAACTTGCCTGAGCAATGTTCATTCGAGTTTGTTAAATTTATGTGACATGAATTTTGTTTTCAATATGATATACTGACCGAATTTTGTATAGCTATATATATATATTTCTTTTTTATTAATTTTAGACTATATATTTTTAATAGTATTTAACTTATATACATACATATACATATTAATTTTCTTTATATTGCGAATTTCAAATACTCTCAGCGAAAAACATTTATTTAATAGACTCCCAGCCATTTCTAATTATGTTAAATTAGTTGGAACTTCAAAAAGTATGCAACGGAAATATTCGGTCAGTTATGGAGCATTACGAAATGTGTGGCATACTTATGCTAAAATATAAAACAAAAGAAATACGAATAAATATTCATAGCAAAACAAACAACAAGAACAATGGGTTTACAACAGGTGGCTGTCCTCTAGTTCAGGGTGCCAAAAATCATTTAAATACTATTCGAATCAACAGACTGAACAATAATCTGATTTTTTCTTTTTGTTTGTAAATTAATTTAAGTGAAAACAAGTTTCGGATTCGCTCGGTTTGAAAGAAAGAAACCTGTGTGCATTGATCTTATGGAGGTCAGGGCCTTTATTAAAGACTTTTCGAAAACTTTGCTTAATTAGTGAGCAGAGAAAGTTGAAATAGTGACTTGCACTCAAATACATAATTATACTTTGTGGCCAAAGGATTGCTATTGATATATATTACAATATATTCTTCATTCCTTGAGAATTTCCCACACATATATTTATATATTTCTTAAATTGCGCTCTAAACATATAATAGTTAATTTGTTGCCGCCAAGCGTGAGCATAAGGTAACTTTTATAGCAACCTACATTTTATGGCTCAAGCAGTAAACTAAACGGCAATCTGTCAGTCAGTCAGTCAGTCAATCAGAGCAAACAGTTTTATCTGTGTATGCAGTAGCTTTTTAGAAATAATTTGTTGCTCGGTCTGCCCCAACCAGGTCAACATTTTGTAATGAAACAAGTAAGAAAGCTCTAGTCGAGACTGCTCGACTACGAGATCCCCTGAACCCTTCGAGCAATAGTTATTTCAATAACTTTTAGCGTCTCTCTGCTTATACAAACACACACATACACACGCAAACACACATGCATAGACACACATAGGCAAGCACATAAACACGCATGGGCTGCAGTGTGGGCTTACTATGGGATCTTAATTGTTTAATAACTTTTTTTGTGGACGTACGTTCTTCATGAAACTTTTAGATTGTGTTTATATCATTAATATGCGTGTATGTGCCGAAGCTCAACTCTCTAGTACTTGAAATACGCCTTTTACAAACTTATGGGTGAGGGGGTGGATATAAGGGTGGGGGGTGAAATTGAACAAAAATCGAAATTCTATAACGTACATATCAATCTACATTTAAAATTTGGATACGCTAGCTCTAAAGATGTAGGAGATATAATTTTATAACTGCATTTCGATAAGGTTTTTGATCGATAAAAAAATAACGGGATGAGTTATCGATTTTTAGTGATAAACTCGATATGCGCGCTGTATATACGGTCATTTTAAAAAAAAGTTGAAGTCTCTAGCTTCTATATCTTCGGAAATCGACGCGTTCATACATACGGACGGACGGACAGACAGACGGACAGGGTTAAATCGACTCAGTTCGTCGCCCTGATCAAGAATATATATACTTTGTGGGGTCTGCCACGCCTCCTTCTCCCTGTTACATACTTTTAACAAAACCATTATACCCTGATTTCCCATTTTCAATGGGTTCAGGGTATAAAAACAAAAAATATGAAGTAATTACTCAACTTAAGCACTGCTATCAGCCGAATTATAAAGATAATAATGATTAGCTGTTGACAGGTATCGGATACTCTTCACTGATGCTTAGAGTGGGGCAATATATAAAAGCCTATCAATGCGATCACATTTTTTTGGCAATCACTTGAGTAAACGTATGTGAATGTATTTTATATGCATGACAGCCAACAATTGATAAGTGATAATCAGTGATAACAAACACTTGTAGTCGCTGATTGGCCTTAGAATGTGTGTGCATCAAGACAGCTTCCACAATTCCAGATGGCCACAGATGGCCACAGTCAAAGTTAACGCCAAGAATTGGGCATTCAAAGGCAAGGGAGCCGAAGCAGAAATTTATTTCCACGAACAACATCATCGACATGAGACCCAGATGTAAATAAGATCAGCCGTATGCGCTAATTAAGTTGCCGAGATGTTTTCATCTGCTGCTGTCAAATATTGTTACCCACTTGGCAATTCACACTTGACACTTGACGCGCTAATTTCCGCTGCAGCAGGAGGAGGTTGCGGGCCCTCCCATCTTATCGCAGCCAAAATGAAGAGAGCGGACTGGCTGACAGTGGGCCAGAGCGAGTGCGAGTGCGTGAGAGCGAGAGCGAGAGCGAGAGCGAGTGCGAGTGCGAGTGCGACAGCGAGAGCGAGAGAGATAGTTGTCGCTCGGAGCGTACAAGGGGAGATATCGTGTTAAAATTTTGCGCAACCAACAAAGTTATCAGTTTGAAATTTATTTATTGTTGTTTACTAGGCGACGGTCGTATACATATGTTCATAGCTGTGTACCTACCTGCCTGCCTAGTGCCTAGGCAACCAGCCAGACACTAAGAGTACATGGGGCCTGAGCGAGGCCTTTGTACCAGCATTATTATATAGCCCCACTCAGCCCGCCCCCACAACGCCCGCCATTGCTCGATCTTGGAATAGCAACGAGCTCATTTATTGCAGGCCGGGGCCACTTTACGATTTGCACACTTCAATCGAGATATCGTGCTGAAATTTCACAATTTCAGAATTGCCCCACCTGAAACGGGGCCTTCTGCCGAGGGACTCAGCGTGAAGTGCCAGGCACGTACACAAACTAAACTGGGCAGCTGTTAAATATCACATTAGCAAATTATGCGACAATAGAACGATGAACTCAACGAGAGTCCGCACAGAGCTCTACTATATCTGGAGGCATCAGATAAACCTATTTGCATAATACAAAGTTTCTTAAAAGCTATAAATAAACTAAACATAACGCAGAGACGATAAGTGCATTATCTGCCCTGATAATGCATGGCTCAACTTAAGATTAAAACTTAAGATCAATGTTATCTACGAATAGGGTTTCCCAAGTGGACACGCGCCAAGAAATCAGTGACGATCTGGTTTGAGTATTTCGTTCTATTATCATATATGTACATATTCAAATCTATATTACACAGATCTCAGTTATCTAAGCAGAAAAGTCTTTTAGTTTATCATAATCGACGTACTTGATAGTTTATTTAAATAGTTCAATAAACATTCCCCAAAAAACAAAGAGAATGGAAAACATGTTGCTTCGCAGCGTTACTGCTGTAAATATTTGCACAAGTTTATTTTGCCATTGAGAGAATAAGAATTATGAATTTCGTCAAGATCTAGTCAATCAGTTATCTAATAAGTACACTCGATCTGCGAATAGGTAAATAAATTGTGCGAAATTTGTGCTAATTGAGAAAGGCAAACAATATCTGTCAATTTTCGACTTGGCTATGCAATTTTCTTTTGTGAAAGCAATGAAGATCATTTTACTTGGCAACAAGCTTTAAATGGTATAGAGTTTTCAACAAGGGATCACCAATTGGCTAATCAATTTTGGTTTTACAATGAATCCTATCAATACCAGCTAATAGATGCAAGAGATCAATGCAGTCAGACACAAGAAGTCATGTAATTTCTTTGAATGATCCTTAGGGAAATACCTTAATGGAATATCACAAAGGATTTTCATTTTCCACAGCTAATTAAAGCCACAGATATATGCTTTGATAAATCGTTTAAGGCGTATAACCACATTTATAAGCTTAATTATCAACATCAATTTAATTGAGTCTGTCAAAAAGCGCCGCGTGTTAAGTGTTTACTGTACATGTTTAATTATACCCATGCGGAGGTTTTTATAATATTGTCACGATGTGTCAGACTGAACTGAACTACTGAGCGAGCATCCTCGGCTCGGAAAGATATACTAGATATATGAGATATACAAATATTCTTGTTTGGAACTGTGTTTTTTTCCACTTGCCCTTGCTGCTCTTATCGAGAAGTATTTCAGATCTCGCGACTTTTCATTGAACTTGAAGAGAAATTTCAGATCAAGCTAATATGTGCGAAGTCTAGGTAAATATCACAATAAATCATATGTTATTTGTGCACAAGTTGATGATATATTTTATTGTGTCGTATACTGAATTATCACTGTCTAAATTGGCTTTTGATGGCTGTGATCTGGTCTGATCTCAATAAAAAGATTTTGCTAAGTGTATATGATTGCTTTTATATATTTCTAATAATTTAATTATTTGAATTACATCTTTTTACTACCTAGATAAATACAAAAGATTTATAATAATTATTTACAATTGCTGCTCAGCAGTTAGTAAAAGGGTTTATATATAAGCATGTCCTACATCCAGTAGAACCAACTGATCCGTCCATCTCAATGGTGATTGGGGTTCGCCTCGAGCAGCTTTTGGGTCACCTGGCGCAGCACCTGCAGCTGCTCTTTGTACTTGTGCGCAGCCTCCAGCTGCTCAGCCTCGCTGTGATGCGGGTGGCCATCCGCATTGGAGTCTGTTGCGCTATGGTGGTGATGGTCGTGATCGTGGTGATCCTCGTCCGAAGCGCCACAGTTGTTGCCGTGGCTGTGACCGTGACCTCCATGTGCACCTGCAAGACGGAATGGAAAAATGCGATTAGAGGGCTTGGAAAACGCAAGTCGGAAAACAAGTTTCGACTGAGATGCAATACAAATTGAAATGTAAACCGGAATCACGTTATGTGTGCAAATATATTTGTATATGGATTCTTGCCGTAATTTATATCTACATATATTGACATTGTAGCAGAGCAATGGAAAGTACAGACGGTTCTTTTTTTTTACCGTATTGAGATGATTTCACTGCGGGATTTTCCTTAACTTGTTTGCGGTGTACGTAAAACCACCGGCATGTCGGGCCGCAGCGCGACGAGCAGGGGCAGACGAGGTCTGTTACAAGGTTAAAACCGCAAAAACAACAACAACAACAACAAAAGAAGCTGTCGATCTATCTTTTCAGTAAGCATGCTCTGTAAAGAACCTGTTCCAATTTCGTCGGACTTGATTCCGGTTAAAGAATATTAAAGCTCTCGTGATATCTTGCCAAAGTAAAACACACACACACACACACATACACTTGTTTACTCACCGATCTGTTGCAATCCGAACATAATCAGAAATCCAATAAAGAGCGCCAGATAGGCGCGCAGACCGGAACGATTCTTCGATAGTATCTCAAAGAAGACCACATAGATGAGCGTGCCACAGGCGAAGCCCTGCAGTATGGCCGACACCAGGTTGGGCCCGGTTCCATGCTGGCCGTGGCTAATCAGTATGCCCAGCCCGATGCCCAGGGGACTGACAACCGCGAATGTCAGCACGTAGAGCACCGCCAGACTGAGGCGGGTGCGCGCCACGATCAGCTCGACGCCCACGCAAAAGGCCAGCACCAGCTTGTGCGCCGAGACGGCGCCGAACATGAACCACACCGAGCTGGCGGTGCTCTCCAGGCCAATGGCCATGCCCTCGAAGAGCTCGTGGAGGGACAGCGCCAGCACCACGAAGAGGCCGCGCAGCGAGGAGGTCAGCATGTCATTCGACGCCAGGGAGCCATCGCCAATGGGCAAATGGCTGTGTCCGTGGCCATGTCCGTGACTGTGGTTGTGGGCTTGATTATGCTTCTCCTGATGCACTGCGCCATACTTCTGCTGCTCCAGATCGTTGTGCACCAGATCCTGCACAGATAGCGTCGCATTGTTGCCAGCCGTCGTCAGCTCGGAGCTGTCGCCGTTTGGGGCCGTCGAAGAACCTTCGGACCTTACCAAATGACTGTGGCGAATGCTGTGGCCGCGCTCGAAGGCGGCGCCAGCGTCGTCCTGGTGATGCCGGTGCACATAGCAGTGCATGGCCTCCTCCACGAAGTACATGAGAAAGAAGCCGCAGCACATGAGCAGCTCGGCCAGCGGGAAAGTCAGTTCGCCGATGATATTGCACTCCTGCAGCTGCTCCACCACCTCCTGCACCTCGGGCAGCAGATGGAGGAACGTCGTGGCCAGCAGAACGCCGCCGCCGAAGTAGAGCAGGCACTTGACCACGGTGGCCGAACGGGCGTTTGTTTGATTCTCTGTCCAGCGGTAGTAACGATTCAGCAGGAACGGAATGGAACCACAGAGAGCACTGGCGCAGCAGAGCACCACCATGGCGGTTACTTTTGCCGTCAACAGAGAGCCGGAGTCGTCATGGTCGTGGTCGTGATCATGATCGTGATCGTGGTCGTGATCGTGGTCGTGGTCGTGATCGTGATCGTGGTCGTGATCGTGGTCACTGTGATGTGCCGCCAAGTGACGAGCGGGCTCATCAATTTGCAGGAAGCATTTCAGAAAATTATTCACTTGTGTTTGATTCATTGTTGCTTTGAATTTATTTTCGTGCTTCTCAGCAGATCAGTAATTATTCCTTTTCTCGCTCTCGCTCTCGCTCTCTCCCTCTCTTTGCCTTTGGCCTACAATTGCCAAAATGTTATTGTTGCTCAGCAGCAGGCAGCAAGTACTGCATTGGGAGTCCAGCTGCAATGTCTGCTTTGAATGTCAACGATTTTCACTTTCCAACTTTTCTTATTCGAAAGGTTTTCTTGCGCACACACAGAAACGGGATTCGACGCTCGCCGTTTTGTTTTATTTTCGACTTATTGTTTTTTATGCTCTTTTCGTTTTGTTTTTTTGCTTTTGATTTTGGTATTGAGATATTTTGTCTTGCCGCCACACAAGTCGTGAACACTCGGAGCAATCTCACAGACTGATTGACGTTGGCTGAAACCGAGTCTGGTTGGAGCTGTTGCTGCTGGCAGTTAGTTAGCTGCCGCTGTCTATCTTGCAGTTATTTGCTCTGCTCTGCCTGCCCGCCTGCAACATACGCCAGCTAAATACTCTCGGCTCGATTCGACTCGACGCTACGTGAGCAGCAAATTAAGTAAGCGTCAACAGCGGCGATACTCTTAAAGCTCTAACTTGCTCTCTTCTGCCTACTCGAACGTTCACCTGTTGAACGACTTCAATTTGCTTTGGGCTAAGCATAATACGAATAGCCCACACTCACACACACTACATACATATGTGTATATGTATGTACGCAAGCATACGTAATAAATATTAGCTTAGCAAATGTGTTCATTGGAATCCCTTCACTTTTCGCATCGCCAGAGAGTGCGACAGAGATGTCTGACCTTTAGCTAGATTTTGTTAGGATTCAATTGTTTAGCTCCATGTTAATTATTGAACAATTGCTGCTCAGGCGGCTGCCCGCTTGGCCAATCAAAGCAAAAGCTTTTTCAGCGAACCGCGAAAAGCTTTTGGGTTTTTGTCTTGGCTAAATTTGCACAATTTACCGTAGTCAAGTGCAAAAACAGTTACCAATATAATTAGCAATTGCTGTAAATGGGTTCGCTCGAGCAATGTGTTCACGCTGCCGGAAAATCGTGTAAGTGAAATAATTATTAATTAAATATATTCACTTAAAAAACAAAGCAATGTGTTAGTCATGTGCTCGATCGCGACCGATTAGCTGCACTTAAATTGATATTTTTAATAATTAAGCCCACAATCGCAATCTGTAAACAAACGTGGCGTGGTGACGACATTTGCATAGTTGTTTCCACAAAACTGCCCCAGGTTGGACACATATAAATACAGCTATTGGATAAATGCTATAAATTTCCTACTTATGGCAAAGATGTTATTATATGTACATATATTTTTCTTTATATTTATCAAATCTATACTAAATATCTACATATCTAACACTATGTACAAAATATAATATAATTTATTGACCGACTCTATATATGTATATACACATATATCTGTTCTTGTACATCATCAGTTCGTGTTGACAGGTTAGCGAGAGATAAAAATTGAGATAAAGTAAGTACAATGTATGCATATAATATAGATGTTGTGAAAGAGTATCGGAATAAATTCCAATAGCTCAGTTGACAACAATAAAAATGAAAGGGATTAGTAATTACTTACTTAAACTAAATTTATTGGTCGGCAGTACGGAAAAGCCAACTATTCAGCAATAATCAGTCAGCTCAACTGCGTAAAATATATTTCATTTCTGTTATGCATAAAGAATTGCGTCTCTGAAACTAGCTTGTAAGTTCTATTTTTAGTCAGTTCGTTTATATCATATCTTTTTGAAACTTTGCCTCTCTTTTTTATATTTATATATACTATTAAAGTAAAAAACGTAAAGTTTAGAATTAATACCACTAACCGGCTGGTATTTTAATTATCGGTCAGCTATGCCCCAATTCATGGGTCAGTAATATTATCGAACAATGAGAGATGAGAGTAGAGAGATAAAGTGTGTTAATGAATACATAAAAATACTTATCTTCGTTATAAAAAATAGAGATAACAACATAATGATTAAATGAATATATAAAATATTAATAAGAGCAAGCAGAAAGAGTAATTAGAGAGTAAAAAAAGAATAGAAAGGTTTGTTAGCTAACTACACAATGTGGGAGATCTGCCAGGTCGTTCATATTTTACATCAGACTATTTCTAAGCACTGTGAGTGATTTTCCTAAAGTGACCAGAAAGCAAGGATTTTATTAACGGTAAAGAGTACTCATAGGAGAGCACATGATCAAATTTGTTATAATAAACGCGTTCTGCAAAAAATAATCTCATACGCAAAAATACGACGGACGAAACTATCTGGATATGTAGAAAGTTACAGAAAAAATAAATTGCATTAACAAATATTAGATATTCTAAACTTGATCATCTTCATTTTAGGCTTTACGTTGTGCTTTTTGTGCAGAAACCAACTATTGTCAGCCTCAGTATTATGTCCACCATTATATTGAAGGTTTCTTAGCAATCGACTTCTGAATGGATGGATTCATGTCCTTTAAGGAGATATCATTATCATATCAAATACCATTTCAAACATTCACTTTCTTGTGTTTCCAGATAGTGCAATACATTTAGGCACACTCGTAAATCATGACACATTTATCTTTTTTAATAATTTTCTTTTATTTTGTTTTCATTTTTAGCTTGTTTTTTCTGTTTTTTTCCGTTTGTTTCTTAGGGGGTTTCTTTCTTTTGCTTAAATCTTGTATGTTTTGTTACTTATAATTAATAATAAATCATTTTTATACAATATTTATCTTTTACATACTTGTTTTCACTTGTCAACTGAAATGGCGCTTAAAACATTTTCAGCTGTAAATGACTTCTTAAATATTTGTTAATGTTTTTGTTTTTGTCGCTCGCGTTATGCATTTAATTTAAATGTTAAATTTGTTTAAAACTGCTTGCCAGAGTTAACAATGTCAACTACTTATCCTGCATTTAGCGAAAGGCTCTGCGTGCATTGCTTGCGCCAACCGGTTCAACTCCCCCGCACTCCTACGCTTCCACCAGCTCCACTGCTCGATCTCCGTTCTGTGTCTGTATATTTCAAAAACTGTTCTGAATGCCGACTTGTTCTCTGTTTTGCTTTCAATTTGGTAAATATATATATATATATATATATATATATATATATATATATATATATATATATATATATATATATATATATATATATATATATATATATATATATAGTATATATATACATATATTTAATCAATGCATGCGCTTAATTTGTTGTGGTGTATATTCATTTTTGTTTTTGTTTTCTTTATCAACATTAAAGTACATTATTTTGTATTTATAATTTGTTTTACTTGACTGTTCATATAAATATCGCTTTCTTATTATTGTTTAGCATAATTTTCTTTTGTTTTGTTTTTTACGTTTTAGATTTCATATATAATACAAATGATTTTCATTTAACTATACAAGAAATTTGGTAAGTTTTATATATGTTTTTTTATTTGTATTTTATTTTATTTTTATGATTTATGTATCATGCAATGTTTTGAAATTTGATTTTTGTTTACCCATGTTTGAATATAATAGCAAAAACACATTTAAAGTTAAGTTGAAATCTTCGCTTCATTTGTTTTTCTTGTTGTAAAGTCAACACTATTTGCATCTAACTTCCTCCTCCTCCTCCTCTTCTTCTCGTAGTATGTATATTTATAAGTATAAAAAATTTGTTTAAAATATATATATATATATTTATATGTATATATATATCATAGAGTTGCTGTGTGTGTGTGTGTTTTTTGTTTTTTATTTTCAAATGGGGAAGGAAAACAAATTCGTACAGATGGGTTGAAAGTAGTTAGCTGTTGCTTCGCACACACATATACATATATTCCGATATATACACATATATGAATATTATTTAAGAGGTTTAGATCTGTGTTCGTTCATGTTTGTATGAATGGGTTCGGGAGGCGTAGCTGCAGGCAGCTTTTAGTGTAGTAAGTATGTAAGTTTAGTATCACGTAATATCAAAATAAATAGCTCAGTACTTTGTTTATGTTTTCTCTTGATATTTGTTGTTCATCTTTTCCCTTCTTTCAATTAACATTAACTATAAAGTGTGATTGATCTTGAGTAGTTTCTAGTGTTTTAATTACTTTTTAGTTTCTCTTTTCGTATATTTGCTTTAATCGTTTGTTAGCTATTGGAAAACAAAGTGCCGCCTAGAAGGATAGTGTGCTAATACAGTTTCTCTTCTTTTTTTTTTCTTTGATTTTTGTTTTGTTTGTTTTTTTTTTTTTTTTTTGGTTAAGGCTTTATGTGTGGAATTCCAGCTGCACTGCATGCGATTATTTTAACTCGTTTGGTTTCTTTCCTCTAAATTTTGTAAATGTACGTAAATAAAATTGACCTAAAGACACACACTAATCAAATAAATGCACTTATCTTGTACAAAATGAATTCGACTACAAAAACATTAATCGGCGCATATCAAGCTAGACTTTCGGCATTAGTTATAAAAATTATGTACAATAGCATATACAATATCTGTATATTTGTATATATATAAAAAGTGCATCAAAAATCAGAGCTAAACAAAAGCTGCCTACGCTAAGAGGGGCTGCGGGGGTGCAGAGTGTGTACTATGAACTGTGTGTGTGCGTGTGTGTGTGTGTATGGGTGGGTGATGGTGGCGCAAACGAAATATAATTTCTTTCATTTTGTTCAATAGTTCTTCGAATGAAATACGCGTATTTAATGTACAATTTGTTGTCTATAAATATTTATGTATCTATATATGTATGTATGTATATGCTTTCTTGTTGTTGTATTTGACGCTGCACTAGTTTTTAAATATATATCTGTATAGATTTATATAAATATGTTTTAAGTGGTACGTTGTCGCGTGTGTATGTATGTGTGGCTACGTGTGTGTGTGTGTGTGTCTGTGTAAGTGTTTCAAGTTCTTAAAAGTTAGGATCGATTGGATTTATTCTCAGCTTTTAGCACGACTCTGAGCTGCCTGGCTTTGAATTATGAAATGTAATATGACAGTTTTGTTTTTGTTATTTTGTTGTATTAAATTTTGATGTATATTATTTGCTGTTTGTTTCTCCTTTGTTTTTTTTTTTTTATTAATAATATAATTAATAATTATAATAATTTATATAATTAACATAAACGCAGAATTGGTAAATAATAAAAATAATAATAAAATTGTGTTTTTCTTTTATTTTGTTTTGTTTTCGTTTGTATTTTTTTTGTTGCAATTTTTTACTGTTTTTTTTTTTCAGTTTTCTCTTTTTCTGTTTGTGGTGTTTAATGTTTTTAGGCTTTTGTTTATGTTCTTTTCCTCTTCTTATTTTTGTTTTTTTTTTTTTTTTAATTTAATTTTATTTTATTTTTTTTGTGTTTTTCGCTTTTTCTATTTGCTGATTTCTGTATTTATATAAATTACAACGGAAGTGTCGGTGTATTTGTAGTTGGTGTTGGCGTCAACATCGACGCGGATGGAGGATAACGCAACGTGTGCTGCGACGTTGCCTGTTGGATGTAATCCTGACTCGGATTATTCAATACGCTATCCCGTGAGTTTGAATGTGAAGTGGCGCGCAGCAATGTAACTGCCTCGCGTTCTGGACTACATTGTACACCTTCTAGTCATTTTTGGCGCGTTGATTTCTTCTTCTTTCGTTTAAAGAAACAACAACATCTGGAATATAAGGAACCACTAGAAACAGTTACAAAAAAGAACCGAAAAGAGAGATGCGCATTAAAACGACAAAGCAAAAACACCAAAACATTTCATTCGATCGATCCACTCATTGACAAATCGATCGATTAATCGATCAATCGATCGATTCACCAAGAGCAATCGCATCTGATTCGCAACATACTTTGTTTCATCGACAAGCTCTACTTCCGGCTGCTGGGTGATCGGCGTATTGGAGTGTCCGGCCGTGGGATCGTCCGCATTCAGTTCGCCGTTTGTCGAACTCACAACCTGTAAAAACGACACAAACAAAATGCAGAGCATTGCACAACATTATTTGCATTAGTTTCGACCGAATCACGTCCACACTCTAACACTAAACATAGAGGGTACATAGTATTGTCTGCATTTATATTAAATATACTTGGTGATAATACTTATTTGGACGCATCATAAACCCTGCTGTTGCTTATAGCGCTAGTCAAAAATATATGAAAACCATAATCGTTTATTCTCTACCAACGAAACAGAAAACACAATGAACAAAAACAATGTCCCATCAGGAAGTTGATGAGGTTCTGCTAGTATTGTGCAACTACCGAGTGAATGTGATCAAATTTAGATACTTTTCTCTCGCATGAGCGTTATATGTCTGTCTGATGAGAGCTGCAAACGAGCTGCCTCTGAAATGCCTCAATTGCAAAGATGATGTGTGGGATACGGTACTACAAGTATTACTGAGTATTACTTAAAATGCCTCAATGGAATTCTATATAAAATCGATAAATGGATTTTAAATTAAAATTAATTACGAATTAATGTAGAAGATAAATTTAATAAAATTAAATCTTGTAATGTGACTAAAAATCCAAATCTCTACATATTCGATATATTTATCGCTGATTTGTATCTGATTCGTATGGGTTTATTTTACAGCTCAGTTCTACAGAGATTGCCTTTCCATATTCAGCACGTTTGCAGCTACGAAAATGTTCAGAGTTTGATCCTAACTGATTGAATTTACACAAGAGACAGAAACACACATACACACACACAGATATATATATATAACATTTTAAACTGGAGAACAGGCCACAGGAATTGTATAAGAAAATACCTCGCACTCAGTGTTGACACTAGAAACACATGTAAATAAAACCTTATAGCATATATTTGTTTTGGGGTAGGCAAGTTTATTGGACAAACAGAGTTGTAGCTGGATCTAGTAGGTAGTAGGTAGAAGATAGTAGATAGTAGATAGCAGATAGCAGATAGTGGTAGATAGTGGAAGTAGAAGTGGTTAATTATTTCTTGGGCCCATCGTCGCCGTCGCTTGTCTCATAATAAGCATCAAATGGGCTATCATCGTCCGAGCTTGAATCTTCGGGCAATCTCTGTAATAAGTTGGGGTTTTGATTTGTTTTCTTCTTCTTCTTCTTGTTTGGCTGTTAAGCAGTTGACTCTGCTTGCGAATGGGCATGCCAATGCAACTGATTATGTGCACAGTAAAATATTTTGGTTCACTTGTATGTACAATTTTAAAACTGTTTTCAAATTTCAATGTCCTTCCTTCTTCCTGATCTAGGGGAAGAGTATTTTGTCGATAGAACAGTACTTAACCAACATTTTTTACTGTGTAAGAGATTATGATAATCTAATTATGGCCGAATTCTCAAAAATGTGCAGACTATGGGTATATATATAGATATATATATATATACATATATCTAAGTGAATAGTACATGCAGTATTTAGATTCTATGGTGAGGGGCATGCAGTATGCGATCAGTGTTGGTTAACGTCATGCGGTGCGAAAAAAAAGTAATTCTTAAGAGAGATCTTCTCAAGAGCTATTGCAGCATTGTTCTCTACATTCATATTATCCACATATATTTTTTTTTTTGACATGCAATCGTTTTCGATATTTATACTTTTCTTTCAACTAGATACCAAGCTATGCACATTCCATTGGATAATCGGCGCAGTATATTTCAAATTTCAAAAAGTATGTCCGAGAAAAAGAACTAGTGGAAACGGAACGGAACAAACAAACCGAACGATTGTACTTAGGTAGAATAGAAACACTTGGGATATATTGAATTCAATACCTTGTTGAGCTAATGTAGAGTAAATCAAGTGAAAACATTAGAATTGAAAAGGCCAAAAATATAACAGTCTGCGAGTAATTCAATTAATAGATATTGTTTGTTGTTGTAATCATCATCATCATCATTGTCATTAGCATTATCATTATCATAAAACAATGTAAGTAAGTATATAAATAATCTAGGATATATATGGATATGCTTAATGGATGCGTATGCTTAATGTTACACATATAAGAGAGTAGTTCAACGAGCGGGAAACAATAGAGCAGAGAACATTTATGTGCTTAAGATGTAGAGCCTAGCACAGATACCCAATGATATTGATGTGACATGGGGAGGGTAGCGCTCAAGTCAGTTAGTTCTTTAGTTGAATCATGAATTTCGATATATTTACAGAAAACAAAACCAAACTGATAACTGAACGATACGGAAAAACGAAATGTGGTAACAAAAATGTCGCCTGGCTTTCAGCCGCGGCTTCATCAACGACTCTGGACTTACCTGCACTGAACCATGCCGATCGGCGGGTGTCAGATTGCCAAGGGTCGCGCCCGGCTTGGGCACGTCCGGCCACGCAGCAACACCTCCTTTGGCATTTGTCTGTGGTTGGTATCGACCGGAGTGGAGGAGCAGTGCGGATCGGATCGGATCGGAACGGAGCGGATCGGATCGGTTGGAGTTTCGTTTTACAGTGTGTCGGATGGTTTTATGGGTTTTAGGCGAGCGAGCGAGCAATGCATAAATTTGTCAATTATTAAATTTGATTTTATCGTTTTCAAAAGACATTGAGAGAGAGAAAGAGAAAGAGAGACTAGACGCTAATTGTTTGTGGCTATCAACAAAAGTAAGAACTAAAGCAATTCTCAGTTCGAGTGTGTGCCCATACGAACTAAACTTGTTACAACAATAAATCAAATAAAAACCAAGTTGATAACAATTATAACACTTAAGCAAAATTAAATTCCAACGCCTGCAGTTGTATGTGTGTGTGTGAGTGTGTGTAGAGGGTGTGCAGCAGCAGCAGCTAAATATGTATGTAGCAGTTAGGACCGTTCACCAAATTTCGATATTGTTAGTCATTAAACAATTTACAGCAGCAATTAGCTTTCTAAGCTATCTAGCACTACGAATCATGTATTTCCTTTAACCGGACCTCTTTACAACGCAGGGGCTAGAATTTAGAATTATCTTCGAGGATCGAGCAAATGGAATCGAAAAGCAGCAAATTTGGAGTTAACACAGTTAAGAGCTAATAAATTAAAAAGCATCATCTAAATATACATAATTCAAATATAGCAATTACATTGATCTATCCATTTCTAGCTCACTGAAATGACAATCGTGTTCATGTACAGTTATTAGTAAAAGCTAACCAGGTACAAAACATGTACTATATATTTTAGGTCTACTAACTCTAACCTGAAGTATTATATATTCTTCATTTTCATTATCAATTTCATCAAAATCAAAATACGAGACGTCCTAAAGCAAGTCGGGTTCAATAATCAGAAAAAAAAGTATTGGATATTTGTTTTTGTTTTTGTTTAGATAGATAAACGAGAAAACGAAAAGCAGAAACCAAGTAAAAGAGCAGTTAGGTAAGAAGAGTTGAAAGCGAATATAAAAACAAACTATTGAAGTAGTCAGAGTAAATTAATAACATTTTAAACTTAGTAAATAGGAAATTGCCTTAAAACCGGAAGAATTATAAAAAAAAAAAACATAACGAAACAATGAACAGAAATAAAGTTAAATAACAAAGAAATTTCTCACGAAAATTGTCAGTGATAGATTAGAATACGTTACCTTAGCCGTAACATTATGACGATCTTTATTTGGTGAAATGATGACTTCATGGCCAGTTTGCAGAGATCCGACGGGCGTTGACTGTGGGCGTGGTTGATTGGTCAATGATATATTATATATGGATGCGGTCGATTTAGTTTTTCGATTGATATTTATATAAAAATAAATATATTTAGTTTAGACACAGATACACGCAGACACATAATTATTTTTATTTATATTTATTTATTTATTTGTTTTTTTTTTTTGTTTGGTTGATTTGTTTAATTGTGTTCGTTGTTGTTGACAATCATAAGGACAGAATTTCGAAGAAAGAGAGAGAGAGAGAGAAAGAAGAGAGTGCTGTTAGAATGGCTTCAATTACAGTTAGTTCAATTAGGCCTTAATGCTAGTGCTTAACAATAAATAATGTGAGCTCGCGACAAGCGTTTACCAACACTGAACAAGCAACAATAATGGCAATATCGGCACATAAACTGAAACTGATTCGAGTATACCTTATCGGATTTATTCTTGGCCAAATACGATGGCGGCGCATTTTTAATAACCTTCATTTGATCCAGCTGGTCCTTGGTCTTAGAAATGATAGTACATAAACACGAGGCGTTCAAACACACACAGAAAGAAATGCTCTTTATCGAATTTAGTTGCAAATAACATAAGAAAAGCTTCGCAAGCAATAAATGAAACAATTTATAATGTTTGGTTGATTTTTTTTTTTTTTTTGATTTGCTTTTTTTTTTTTTTGGGGATTTTTTTCATCATTGCTTGAAGTTTGATTCGGTCTCTCTTTAATTTAATTTAGTAATTGGCGCTTTATAAAAATATATATTCATAAACGGAATGAAAGAAATAAACATTGCGCTGCAACAAGAATCGAAATTGAATTGAATTGAACAATCTGGGCCCATCACCATATTCAATCACATAATCATCTACTGTTTATATCGCATCGTATTTGGGCATCTTTGGCTCTTTCTTTGCATGCTATCCGAAATATTATTATTGATTACTGATTTTTCAACTCTATACTCTCTACCGGTGGGGTGCGGGGTGGTGGGCTTCAACATGCGCTGCCCATTTTAAAATGATCATTTTAGAGTTACATGAGGAGGCGCATTACTCAAGTGTTAGATACTGGATATATTCTTGCTTTGCTTAGGTCTCCTATAAATTAGATATGAGTTTAGAATTCGGCTCGAAGATGAGTTGGTTAAATGGCAAATGTGAATATCAATTTCAAGTATGCACATATTTTCAATATGGATCGTGATCATCATTGTTAATCGCTAATAAAGTTCAACTTGCTACCCACCATGGTTTTCCCTGTCCAGTCGAATTCGCCCTCGTCGGTATAGCCCTTACGTTCGAATAAGTCTTGAAACAGTCTTCGCAGAAAATCATAGTCGGGTGTTTCGAAAAAATCTAACCGCCGCACATAACGCAAGTATGTTGCAAACTCTTCGGGGTGGCCGTCACAAAGTACCTGCATAATATAGAATTGTAATTAGTACATATTTAATTGATAATTTGGTAATACAAATTTACAGCTTCTGAGTTCTGAAAGGCCTCTCAGCTGAGGTAAGTTATCTCACATAATACATGAATATCTTAAATATCTCAGCCATTATATATTTACATTATAAAAGGAACATCTTATATATGTATATCCTAATATTTAATTTCTAATTTAACCTTGTGTTTAGGAACATACATATAAACATTTACTGGATAAATGAATTCTACTAGAGTCCTGTTTACAGTAATTATAAAGCATTTTCAGCAATGCTCTAAACTTTTTAATTATATATCTATTTTTCTTCTTCTTAAATAACAGTTAATCTATGGATTCATATCTTTAAAGCAGTTTTGTATATTTTTTGATCTGCTGAATCGGCTCATAAACAAAATTCAGAAGCTGAGAAATGCAATAGTACTCCCTCTCACCTCTATAGGTGTTGCACGTTTTGTATCACCGATTTTTTGATATCTCTCTTTGAGTGTATCAGCCTTAAGGCCTTGCCAGGGCAGTGATCCTCTTAAGAAGTACATAAACATATGACCCAGAGCCTCCAGATCGTCGCGCCTCGACTGCTCGCGCCCCATATGCGTGTTAATCGACATATAGCGAGCGGTGCCCGTCAGGGATTTATGCTCCCGATATGGTATATGTCTATTTGTATCTAAATCAATATATTCTTTGGCCAAACCGAAATCTATTGAAAATAATGAAAAGCAATAGATTAAAACTTGGATTATTTTCACTCACTCCATATAATATCACTTACCAATTATGTGTATAATTTTTTCACGTTTTGTTGATGTTCTGCCAATGAGAAAATTCTCTGGTTTTACATCTCTATAAATTAAGTGCCGACTATGAACATATTCGATCCGGTGGAGCTGTGTTTAGTTGAGTAATTGGTGAAAGAAAATAAAATTCAGTTAGTATATGCTCTGCTATAGGTGGGAGCTCTTAACACCGTTCAGTCTGCCAATGAGCGAATCGTGGCAAATTAATTTCGAATTTATTCAATTGAGTTTTTGTTTTTTTTTTTTTTTTTTTTTTTTTTTTTTTTTTACTCATTGACAAACTGACGAAATGTGTAAATGAATATTGAATTATATTTAATGTAAATCTGATTTGTAGTGTCTCAACTAGCTGAAGTTTTGTTGTTGTTGTTGGTTTTATTTTTGATGGCAACAATTTTTGATAACTTAAATTGATTCGATTTCGTTTTTGCTTTAAATATCTTGAAATTAAAAAATCAAATGCAAAATAAACAAAAAATACATATTTCTATGTCAACTACATAATAAATGCACATGCAATTACTTATTATTATTTTTATTTATTTTTAATTTATGAACTGATTGGTTTTGTTTTGTTTTTGTTTTTATTTTTATTTATTTATTTTTTTTTTTTATTACAATGAACGTTGGCAGTTAACAACTAAATTGTAAATATTGAAGAATATGCTAGGTAAGAGCGGCATTAAAATGTATATGGCATTAGAATGCATTGTGATTAATGCTAAACTGAAACGTTAAGAACTTAAGAACTACTTGTGTAAAAAGCCTCAACCAGTTATTGTCTACAAATGAGGTAAAAATATAAGATCAGGTGGGAAGACGAATAAGATTCAAATCAATAGTAAAGAAGCATCCTTTTCTTGTTGTTGTTGTTGTTAGTTAGCAAAATCAAATTAAAGTACAAATAAATGTCGCAGTTAAATTAAAATTGATTAACTTAATAAAAATTCACCCAAGCAGGCCCTACAAATACTCTCACGCGCATACACACACACACACGCACACACACACGCACTCGCAATCAACAAAAGTCGGATCGGATTTTCGGGTAATATATATTGTTATATATTTAAATGTGTGTGAAATTTTGCGCTTGCGTGGCCAGTGTTGGTTAATTGTTGGCTTAGCTGCTACCAGTGTTGTGTACGTGAACGAATATGTGAAATGTACTGAGAAATGCGCGTGCTCGAATAAAAAAATTACGTTTTGCTATCGTTTGGATTTTGCTGTTTTTTTTTTTTTTTGTTTTTTTTTTTTTGTGATTTGTGGTATTGGTTGTACTTACTAATTGTATAGCTATCAGTAGTACGCTCTTCAAAGTGAAACGTCTGCCGCAAATATCGAACAAATCTTCGAGTGATGGACCAAGCAATTCCATAACAAGAGCATTGTACTTGCCGCATGGGCCGAAGTAATATACTTCTGGTACACCCTCTGCTACAGGCCAACAAAAATTTCGGAAATTTTCAAAGTGTGGGGTGGGGGTGTGTAGAATAAAAAGCGATTTTTAAAAATTAAATTTTTTTTTGTGGTTTTTGTTTTTTTTTTTTTTTTAGTTTTCAGTGTTGGGCAGCGCGCAGAAGTAACGTAGTAGTTTTTGGGGAAACACGTTGATTGATCGTTTGTTGTTGTTGTTTTATGCAAAAAATCGACAGATATAAGAATAAATA
Source organism: Drosophila mulleri (assembly GCA_035047565.1). Taxonomy (NCBI): domain Eukaryota; kingdom Metazoa; phylum Arthropoda; class Insecta; order Diptera; family Drosophilidae; genus Drosophila; species Drosophila mulleri. The sequence continues at coordinate 5,368,940 of JAWNPK010000040.1, read as the reverse complement.
GAAAGGGAGAGAGAGAGAAAGAAAAAAGAGAGGAGAGTGAGGACACAAAAATTATTTTAAATACATATTTTTTATTTCCAGCTTCTTTTTTTTTTTTTTTTGAGAGAGAGGGGAGCACCAGGAAGAACATGAGAAGTCAAAGAGATAGATAGAGAAAGTGAAAGGGAGAACGAACGAGCGAACGACAGTGAGATTTATGACTCTTTGAGGTTAGTTTAGCGCGTCTACGTTTTATTACCACCTTTTATAAATTGCTGCTTTATCACTTTGGGAATTTTTGATTATTTAAAACAATCTTTTCTTTTTTATTTAGGAAGATCTGTGCTAAAAACAACAAGAACAACAAAAATAGAGATTCTCGAAGCATATAACGAGGAAGCCTATGAAACGACCCTGTCATCATTAATAATTAATAATTTATAAAATTGCTGCTGCATTAATCTGGGTAGTTATACAGTTATATAGTTACGTGGTTATTACAGTGCCTGCAATCAACTTATAGCTATAGTAACTGCGTTTGTAGGCCACATCTTAAGCTTAACTTAGGTGTAGAGAGTTGAGTGTATAACAGTTATAACAGTGTAGGCTCTGGGCTCTAGCCCATCATATATTGAGTGTTGGTTGTTTCTGTTGGATTACCACTTTAGCAAAATATATATATTTTTTATTTTTACTTGATCTTGGAGCTGTGTTAGTAAATTGGTTAAAATAAGTATAATCATATAGAGGCACATACAAAAAGTTTGTCATTAATTGAAATCAAGAGAGAAAAACAAATGGGAAAATCGTTAACTTAGGCAACTAACGAGGAACTGTGGTTAATCAACTGCTTTCGCAATACTTGCTTTTTTTTTGTTTTTTAATTTATAAAGAAAGAAAGTTGTTCTTTATTATTTACATAGGAACATTGTAAGTAGTTTTGCCTATTAACGACTCTTAGTTTACATGCTTTATAATTTAATTGGTGATTTTATTTGATTTGAATTTGGATTTTAAATGAGCTACAACCCAAGGAATAAGAAACAAGAAACAAAAAAAAAGAAAAATTCTGTATTATTTGTAAACTACGACGACAGAGGTATATTCAGTTCGTTCAGTTCCACTACATAAACTAAAATGTTGACACTAACGTTCATTGTGTTCTTTTGCAGTAGAATTTGAAATAATAATTAAAACGAGTTGCTAACATTGAAACATTTAGCCGTTGAGACACTTTGCTTAAAAATGTTGTTGTTGTTTTTTTTTAATTTTTTTTTAATCGAAATTAAATAAAGTGTAGAACAGTTTCAGCGAAATAGGCGACGGACTTCACACTCGCAGCGTATCTCTCTGTCAGTCAGTCAGACTGTTATACGCACTGTACTACATCGAACAAAACTATTCGGGCCATGTGAAAATGCGAAAATGTGAAATCCGCGCCAATTCGCTCAAACATTAACGAAATGTATAATTTGTTCGCATTCCATTTTGAATAAACTTACAAGTTGTTTCGCTATCATCAATACAGTCTTAAGTGAAAATTTACGGGAGCAAATATTGAAGAGATCTTCTAATGATAATCCCAATAACTCTAAAACCATGGCATTATAACGGCCACCGCAAGTGCCCAAGTGATAAATGCGTGGTATGCCTTCTGGGGCGTTTTCGGCTGTAGGATCATCGGATTGTTTTTTTTTTTACAGGGTATGTGCCATGCCATCACAATGTTTTATGCAAAAGAATTCAGCCGATTGTTTTGGTGTTGGTTGATTGGTTGGTTTGGTTGGTTGGTTGTCGCACAATGATTATATTTTTGACACGGGATTTATTCAATATCGTAACCGTGATCGTGATCGTGATCGAGATCAGTTTCAAATTTCATATTTCACAGCGTGAGTTCGTTGGTGGATGGTGTTTTTGATGGTTGAATGAAGGAACATAGCAATTTACATACATATAAATATATATATATGTGTGTGTATATGTATGTATATATACATATGTAAGCACAACGAAAGAAGAACGGGCGAAAAAATAACGTAAGAATTGTTTAATAAGGTTGAGTTGAGAAATCAGCATATAGTAAGTTGGTGGGTATAAAATCAGAAGAATATAATGGCTGTACAGCTTAGCTGTGTCCAAAATATGCAATAGAATTCATTGTTTATATATTCTTTTCATAATTATTCTCATTTTTTGTTTTTATTTTTTTGTCTTTGTTTGTAATTTAATTCACGCACCGACCTCCGAAATATGCTTGAGAAAATCTATTCATGTAGTCTTATGTGTATTCTTATAGCACTTCAGATTCAAAGTGTTATACATGGAATTGAAATTACGAGTTTAATTAACTAACGAAGGTGGTAACGGTGCAAAACATAGTATTATTGGAGTGGTAGTTGGAGTAAGTAGGATTGGGTTAGCAATTTGTCAATAAATCGACAAACGGGCATGGAAAAATATATATGTTTTTTAAATGATTTTTTTCTTTTTTGTCTTATTGTTTATTTTGTTAGTCAATTTTACGGGACGGATTAGAGGTTGGCATATATCATGTGTATTCATTAAATATAATAAAAACATTTTAACATACCATGTGATCCTAATAGCTTATAAAACCTATACTCTAAGTGTAGTTGTGGAGCCTTCGACTTCATAGGCTCCATTTTTATTGCTACATGTTCATTGTTGTAAAGATTTTTTCCTGCAAAAGAAAGAGATGGGATTATTAAAAAATTGTTCAATTATTAAATGTTCTTATAACTGTTCCAAAAACCCATTACATGCCTCGAAAACTGAGAGACTCCAGCACGCACACGCACGCAGGCAGGCAGACACACACATACATACATAACATCATGCTCAAGAGCGCAACTGCAACTGGGCGGAACAAACATTCATGCAAATGACGCTAATCCTACCTGTAACATTGTCAGCGCCACGCCCACCACCAGAAGCACCTCCAAAGCAACACATTCGTCGACCTGACCATTAAGAGAATACCATTTGAAATGCGATTGATAAACGATCGAGCTAATTCCCAGCCCATAAAGTGCGAGATCCCAACTGATCATATACTCTCTCACGCTCATTTTCAAAGTTGAGAATTGAATCTTAATGACTCTTTGGTTACATAGTTATCGTATATCATTATACTCGTAGTTGCAGATTAAAAGACTTGAAGCTTGCCAAGGAATCGAATAACTGTACAAAATTGGCTATGAAACATATATGTATATGTATAGAATAAACAACAATTTCATCTAGCTTCTGGTTCTTTTTTGGCGCACATTTGAAATCACAAATATATAATATTTATAAATAATGGCAACTAATTGCTTTATTTTGCGGTTTGCGTGGTTTTACTCCGAAATAAAGTGATTTGATTAATTAACGCGCATACACGTTTATCTTTTGTATTCAGTTAATTGCATAAATCACAATGAAATATACATATCAAAATGTTATATATGAAGAAAAAGGCCGCTAGGTGCGAAATTATGTCATGAATGATTACGAAGGAAAAAGGGGAAGAGCTTATCGCCCACCGCAACATTGTCAACATTTATAGTCATCAAGCGAGCTAGCATACTCGCACTCACTCGCACACAGACGACTCACTCACACACACACTCGCCCATGTGGATACCCGTGTGCGAAAAGCCGCATGACTTTGATTACAACAAAGCAAATTTGTATATGGAGCAACACCCAATGGTCTGGTCTAGATCTGCCACGCCCCACGCTTGCTTTCCATGAATTTTTTGTTTACCAATTTCATTTTATTGTATTTGATTGTACTTTATGTTATTCAGAATAAAAACAAAACAATATTTATCTGTAAATATTGCGTAGTCTTAATTTGACCGAAACAAATTGCATTTTTGATTAATTCGTGCAATATATTTAAAAATAGAATTTTGATTTTTCATGGAAAAGCAAAAGCATTTTATGTTCAGTTGAACATTTAAAAAGTAAAATTCTAAAAAGAATTTATGCGTATAGCAAAATATATGTATTATATATTATTACTATAAACCTCCATCATTATAATTTCCTAATTGCTTTAGTAATTATATTGAAAGTATAAAAACAGGCCACTTTTCGCCTTCATATTCCACTTAACTCACATTAGAAGCGTGCTGTTATTCAAGCGTAGCTAAAGCTCTCCTGACCTAACTCAATATACAACATATACACACGAGTATAGGCCACATACAATCCATTATGCATTATATTTTCTGTGACTGTGTGCGTGTGTGTGTGTGTGTGTGTATATACAATCTAACACGCACATAAATTAAATCTAGAAGCCCAACAAAGGCACATTTACTCGAACAATAGATACAACAATATTAACTAAATAAACAAAAGTTGACCCAAAAACAACAACACGCTTTACACATTCTCCCACAATTAATCGAGGCATAATTATAATAATTAGACTAAACTCAATTTCATAGCATTTCGTAGAGGCTATTAAATAAATATAAATAATGCAATGCCCTAGCAGTCTATTTTATCGACGCAGAACACAATTAACAAAAGTCCAAATTCATACAAAATGCACGCAATGTTAATTAACAGCTGCATAACAGAACACTGTTAAGTGTCAGCGCAATAAATTTGTTTGCAAATTTCTAAATTGGAATGTGCAATTCCCTGAATAAAATGAGAACAAATGAAATTGATCATTCTCGTGCCTTTAAGTAAACCTAAAATAAACTAATTACATATGTGAATTATTTTAGGGTAACTTTTTGGATAATGTAAGCAAGTGTGAATCATTCAAACTATTTCTATATCTGCAGATATTTCCTATGCAATAGTAATAAAAGAATTAGCTCTAGAGATAGAACAGCAATTGCAATAGTATAGAAGGCATCTTAATGTAAACTACATTTCTGTTCAGCAAAACTAAATCATTTACCTTATTGCTAATTAAACACAGCTTTGTTTGAATAACTGACAGCTGTATGTATGTGTAAACACAGACGCACACATACACACAGTTCATTACCTGTTACCTGTTAAACTGTAGAGTGACTCATATACAAATACACACACACATATATATATATGGACATATGCATATGCATATACATATGTTAAGAGCAAAAACCAGAGCTTAAGACATTGAATGATCACCTGGCTGGGGAATAAAACCTAGACAGACACTAGAGACAAAGAAGAAAATGTGCAAGAAGGAACAGGTAAGAAGAAGAGAAAGAAAAAATGAAATGAGCAAACTGAGAGATAGAATGTTGGGGCGGATGCAATTAGTTGTCATTCAAAACGACGCGGGGCCATGGCTGCTTAGCAGTTTAAGCAGCACTGGACGACAACGACGTGTCGTCGTTTGCCTGGCTACCTGTTGGCAATAACGAGCACCCACAGTCGCAACAGTCGCAACAGATGTATGCAAATGCACAAAGGGAAGTGGCAAGCCCGCAAAAGAAAAGAAGAGGCAGATGAAAAAACCAAACGAAGTAGCAGCAAGAAAAACACAATTTTATAAAAGCGCATTTAGCAAACAAAGCAAAAGTGGCGATGCCAACAGCAACAACGGCGACGACTGCAACAACAAAACAGATGGCAAAATGGAATGGCATTTTATTTTGTATTTTGCAAAAAAAAAAAAAAAAAAAAAAAAAAAAAAAAAACCATAATATAAATAAAAAAAAAAAAAAAAACCCTCATTGTGGTTTCCCCACTAGTTGTTGTTGTTGCCCACCTTCCTCTCTCTCTCTGCTCTGCTGTTGGCAGCCATGAAAAGGAATGCACATGCAAAGGAAGTCACAACAAAGACGGCTATACAAAAGTACTCGAAGCCAACGTCGTGTCGCCTGCCAAAAGCTTTAACAAGTAGCAGCAAAAAGAAAAAAAAAAAAGCAGTGAGAAAAAAATGAAAACTTGTGGGCGTTAAAGCGCACAGCGAGAGAACAAAATAACTTTCGAGTCTCTGTCGAGTCGAGTCGTAAGCGTAATTTACAACTTCTTTACAGTTATGAGACGCGCGCCTCTCGCAATCAGCCAACTTCTTGGTGTGAGAGGGGCGACTAATGATGTAAGACTTGATTCAGATACAGTTCTGATAAGCTCATAAAGATACAGTTATGTTGGCCCACTGACTGTGAAAGTTGGCTTTTAGCTTGTGGCCAACTTCTCTTTGTTGGGGTAAACGCTTTGAAGTCGCTTCAATGCGACTCTCAAATTGCATTTTTTTTGTCGCATATTATTATTATTATTTCTTTATTTTTTTTTTTCAAGAAACACTCTTTGAAGACATAAACAAACTAAATCAACAAGTTGCTTTTTTATAAATATAATTATATATAAAATATATATAACTCTTTTAAAAGCTAGGCTTCTACCAACTTTATTTGAAATAACACTAAGCCTTTAAAGAAATTCCAGCATATTGCTGTATAGCCAATTCAACCAACTAGGACTACGCCCACTTTAACTGCCAAGCATTTTCAAATTTATAAATACTTGGCTCTAAATGATGCTTGAAGGTCAACGAGAGGAACGATTTCACTTTCCAGATATCTCATCTGAGCTATACAGTTCAATTTCTTCTTCTTTACTCTTTCAAACGAAATCTGAAGCTAAAGACTTCTTTTATGTTCCATTAAACTAATCCGACAAAACACATCAGCTAGCTAGCTCAATTTGTTTGATATGCATTAAATCATTAACTAGGATTCCTGACGCAGGAATATATAAGGCTAAACCACACACACCTATCTCATGATATAATTTTATTCCTGATCAACAACCCATACAATTTCAAAGATTATATCAATGACAGCAGCTATAGAATAGAAGATCTCCCATATCTCCCATATTTTTCTGTTTCCTAAAGCTGTAAACTAAAGAACAAAGAGTTAAGGAAACTGCACTCACAGCCCAAACATTGTAACTAAATTTCAATACATTTCCATTGTACCCCCTCCTCCCTGCTCCCTTGCATAACTTTCATATTCCCCATTCACATTACAAATTTAGTTGCTTACGATATATAGAATTGAATGAATGAACTTACCTAAACGCAATTCGCCAAAGTTACCACAGCCAATTTTTTTACCGACACGAAAATTTGGTCCGACCATGAGCACACCGGTTGTGGTGCTTACAGATTGGCGGGTGGAATACATGTTATTGCTTGTGCTCTTACCACCGGCAATGGTAGCATTTGCTACATTACCAGCGGATGGACCGGCAGTTGTTGTCTGTGGACCGCCGCCACTGCAAAGATAAGAGAGGGAAGGAGAGGCAGATAGAAAGAAAGAGAGAGAGAAAAGATTGATTAGATATAAATACATATATTAATGTATAATCTTATGGTATATGTGGGTGTATGTGTATCTGTGTGTGTGTATTTTATGTGTGTGTGTGTGTGTGTGTGTGTGTGTGTATGTGCTTGCAACAACCTGAGATAGGTTTTAAATTTTTCAATCAACTTGGGCGCCATTACTTCCAAGTCTCACCAAACCAAAAACAATAATTAACAAAACTATCTAATCGAACGAACGTAAACAATGAGTTTAATATATAGAAAACACAGCCGCGTTTCTCGCGAATAACTGGCGCTCTTTCGGCTGATGATTTGTTGTATTTGTTGTGTTTGAATTGTAATGTACGTACTCGGTTTTTTTTTGTGTACGAAACATTCAATTTTGAGAGACGACAAAAGCAAAGCAACGTATATTTTTTATAAATATATTTTTTTAAATAATTTTTTGAGCTTTTTTTTTCTTTTTTTGGTGAGGGTGTTTTTAGAAATGTCAACTAGTTTCCTTAAACAGCTATGAGATCTCGAAAAACTGTATGTTTAGATCATTTAAAATTCTGCTTTGGCCGACTAGGTATACAAAATGTGCTCAGCTTATATCAAGAACAAGTTGGTCGAAATACTTCCACGGGTAGTAATAATCGAATGTGATTTGCTTAGACTATCAAAAACTATAAGAATATGAATACTAGTAATCAGATAATTACGAAAAAATTGTACAATATTCACTAAATGGATTTACACTGAAATCTTCAGCTTTAGTATTAATAATGAGGAAATGGAATGAGTTATCGAAAAAGAATAAACTCGTACCGCGTATGGTATACATTAATAATTTCAAGAGTCTAACTTTTATTGATTACGAGATCTCGGCGTTCATACGGACGGACAGCCAGACAGTCATAGACTCAGTTCGTCATTCTAATCAAGAATATTTAATCTTTATGGCTGCTCCACGCCTCCTGCATATAGTTTTCAATGAGCACCGATTATACAAATATAAAAGCTTCAATTGATTTTCATTTAAATGAAATCTTTGTAAGCCGCAGACTGCTAAAAATCAAACCCCTCCACATTTCCATTGACATTTCGTTACTTAAATTCAAAATAATATAATTATTAAAAATATCTTATTTATTTAATCCAACCAATTGAGAAAATTAGTGGACTCCTTAGCCAACAAGAGAGAGTATCTTTAAAACTTGCTTGGCGTGGCAAAGGACAATGACACAAAAGTTTTCGCTTGCATTTTGAAATAACCACAACAAAGCGAGCCACAGACAAGCCGCAACCAATCGTAGATACGCGACTGCGACTGCCACTACGACGACTCCAACTCCTCCCCCCTTTGGCCATATAATGTGGCCGCCCGCGCGGAACCAATTTGGGTGACTCATTCGTTGAGCGCGTCAGCTGGGCTTTCAGAAATATTATGGGCACAATGAATTACATACATGCACACGCATACACATACATACATACATATATGTATATATATATTTGATTAAGACAAAAGCCTTTTATGCTGTGTTGCTTGCTTGGCATTCACAATGTGCTTAGCGTCTTTGGGCGTGGCATGGCGTGGAAAATCTGCTGTTGCAAATCTAGTTCAATGTCAGGTCAATCATTCAAATGATTGCAACATCTGCCACATCGTGCAACGCACCGTCTCACGGCGGCAATGGGCATCTCAAGGGAAACCAAATGCTATGGCTGACTAAGGTTGACGCAGTTTCCTTCGGCAAGTGTCGTTTATCTTGAGTTACCCCCTGAGCAAAATGTCAAGGCTCTATTGATATATCCCAATGCACAAGATGAGGCTACACATAATTTATTTATTTATTTATCTTATTGCAAACAAATGGCACAGAAAACTATCGCGCTTTGAGCAAAAATATTAGAATTCCTTTGAGTAAACATTAAATCCCCACATACGAGGAGTTGGCGATAGATGAAAGAAGTATATTAAGTTCAACAAAAATTTGCGAATATTTCTAGTATATAATAAAAATTTCTATTAATTAAATTTCTATATAATATTCAAAAAGTATTCTAAAGAGATTCTGTTTAATAAACCCCAGGCAAGGCGTCTTTAAAAATTTGCACAACTGAGTAAAAAATCTTAAATTTAATTCAAATTCTTTGTAATTTTTTATGCATCAAATTCTATATATACAAATTTTGTAAATGTATAAATTTATGTATAACCTGTCTCATAAATAGTAATAAATTGAATATCTGAATATCTCTCTATGAATGTAATTATTGTTAATTAATTTGCTTATTGCTTAGTTTAATAGAGATGAAAAATAAAATATGCATTTAAAAATAAAAATATGCAAACATATATAACATATTTATATTTTAAACAAATTTCTTCAATCGGTATCAGTTTACAGTCATATCTGTACCCACACACACACATGCACACATAGAACTATATAAAATCCAAAACATCGATAATTGTACCGTTAAGCACTACTGTTAAGGAAAAAGAGTATAAACCGCCGATAACAATTAAGCCCAGGGCAGTAACAGCCAACTTTCTGCAAATTGCTGTGACTCTGCGTGCGTGTGCGTGTGTATGTGTGTGTTTGTGTATGTGGAGGGCGAGGGGCGTAAAGTGGGCTGCTGAAGTGGGTAGTGGGAAGGCAATGGACTAAATCGAATCGAAACTCAAATTCAAACTGCAAAGAGAAACCAGTTTTGTGCCTCTTTGTCGCTGATGTGTTGGTTGCTTGCTTGCTTGCTGGCTTGGTTGGTCGGTTGGCCGGTCGGCTGCGGCCTGCCTGGTTTTATGGCTTAATATCCTGCAGCGAAAACTGGTTCAAACCAATCCATCGATCGATCGTCGCAACGAACTTCACAGCAAGCTCCACAACAGTTGAGTTTTCACAGTATTTTCGGGTCGTTCGCTTCACTTCACTTTACTTCTTATTTATTTTTTAGCTCTTCACAAACGAGTTCGAGTTCGAGTTTGAGTTCTTGCCCTCTCTCTCTCTCTCTCACTCTTATTGTTTGCGTTTCTTTCTCTTTAGCTTTGTTCTTAAATTGTTCACTATTCGTTTTATGAATTAAATGCTAGGAAAAGGCTCACAGTTTGATTCGGGACAATCGCACAGCTGGCCCGACTATCGTTGACCGGTTTCTGGCTGCGAAACGAAGGAAACAACAAAACAAACCCCTCCCACTCACACACACACAAACACAGAGTCAACTAACTGTGCTTTGCAAACGGAGCGAACAAAATATTTGCTTTATCAAGCATTGTTATACGAAATTGTATATTAAACATATTTAATTTGCATTTGAATTTCACAAAATATTTAAGTCATATTTTAATAAATTCATATAAATGTAGTATTGAATTAAAAGATATTAATTACAAATTGCAGATCTTCTCCATTGAACAGGTTGATCAATAAATTTTTTTTTTTATGAATATGTTTGATCTTCTAAATATCATATATTCATTATATATTAAATAAACTTTATTTAGGACTAACTCTCGTTTTTTTATTATTTATTTATTATTATTATTTATTACTTAAATATTTAATTTTAGCCAAGCACATTAAATTCCGGCCAATATATAATACAGGTTGCTTCGGAAATAAATAAAACTTCCGCTCAGTAACATAAAGAAATAAATGAACTTCCGTCTACAAAATTAAGGAAAACCCCTACATATATTTGCAACAAGTAAGAATGAGTGAGTCGGGCGCAACCGACTGCGCGATACTTTGTGTGAAAATGGGAAAAGCAAATAGAATTGAAAATATGCCAAAATTGTGAAAATTACAGGAATTTCTTCGATTCCACAAAGCCAATGTGCTGTAATTCTATTTTATAAATATAAAATTACATCTTCTACATATTTTTCATTTAGAAACTATTTTACTTTGAGCTATCAGAAGCAGGCTTCTCACACAACAAAAGAAACATTCTGTCACAGTAAAAGGAAATTCATGTAGAGCAGTTTTAGAATAAAATCGATAATTAATTAAAAATAAGCCAATGGCTAAAAATAAAGCTCTTTCATGGAAAAGTGATTTTCACATACACACACACACACAGGTACAGGTGAGAGCCAAGCGCAAATTGGACAAAAATTGAACTTAAAGCAAAAATGGAAAGAGAAGTTAACGAGGCGGCGCGATTTAAATTGAGTTTGGAAATTCGTCATAATAGGCGGAAAAACCCCAGTGAAACTTGACAAAACGAGTGTCACCACTTAGCAGCAGCAACAACAACAACAACAACAACAATAATAATAATAGCAATAACACCAATTGAAAAGTTTTTAGCATTAGCCAAAGCAATTTGCATAATTTATCAAATTATCGATTTTGCTATTGACCACCAATGCTTGCCAAACTGTGAGTCCAAAACTGTCTCGCATTTCGACTCAATTTGTCAATTTGATTAAGCAATTCTTAGACCAGAAACCCTACAAAAATCTGTTTAGCGGCAACAATTATATAATATAGTGGCAAAAAACCACAGCCCAAAAAAACGACAACAACAACAAATGGGGGCTTAAAAGTAAACAAGAAAATAAAGCATAATCGAAAAGAACTGTTGCTAGTACTACAAAAAATGTGTGTCTACACATATATGTGTATGTGTACGCGTATGTGTGTATGTGCATTTACATACATACACAAGAAATACTTGATAAATAAAACAAGTGATAAGCTGGTTGCCTTATCAACTATTCGTTGTCTCATTCGCCTTATCCCAAATAGATTCGAACTGTGACGTGTTTGCGTCTTTTATTTATTTTATTTAGTTATTTTTTTTTAATTTTTATTTTTTTAGCTTGTGCATAGCAATTGCGTTGTTGTTATTTTTAGACACAAATCAATTTCATTTTAATTGTCCGACAGCAATTGAATATAAATCATGGCGAAAGCAAAATGCAAAAACATTATTGGAATCTCCCAAGCCTGCTGCTACTGCTACGACTTCTATATGTGATAACAATATCAAATCTACTTTGATAAATTGCTTAGCTTAGATAAGTCAATTACAATTATTTCTAGAATATATATGTATATACATGTATGTGTATTTCATTGATAAATCACATATTGAAGAGTTCACTATCAACGACGAACCGGAAACAGTGAACTGAACTTTTGCAAATTATTTATATCCTTCCGGTTTGGGGCCGCTTTTTATCTGGCGCTGCTTCACACAAATAGAAAGGCCATCAATTGCAAAGTTTTTTGGTTCATTTCTTTTCTATCTTATTTTGAATGGACCTCAAATCTCAAACCTCAATGAATATCCAATGATCAGCAGAAAGGCTTACAGTAAACACGCCTCAAGCATTTGAAATGCAAATATCATTCGTATTTGTATTTAAAATTAGAAACAAAGTTGTTTTTTTTTTTTTCGAAATGAATAGAATAGAATGTTCATAATTCGATTCTATTGACAAACTGCCAACAATGCGCATTGTTATTGGTTTTATTGCTTATGCATATTATTGTCTTTTCTTCCACTTGTCGTTGTTGCTGCTGCTTGTAATCGAATTGCGGCACACATGTCAATATCCATTTTCAATGGCATTTGACGTTGAATAAAGAATATAAATAAAATAATACGAGAAACGAACTGAATAAAGCACAGCAGTAAATAAAAAGCGTAGCAATAGCGAACGCCAAGGCAACAACAACTATAATGACAACGTTTTGATTCACATAACATAAATGAGCAGCCGGTTGCGCCCCCACAGAGCCCCCACCCCGAGCCGCTACACAACATGTTCAAAGACAACAAGCTGAGCAAAATGATAAGCAAAGAACTCACACACACTCTAAGACAATCTCTCATGCACACACACACACATACACAACACACTCACGCCAACCATTGACGAAGCTGCAGTACGCACACACAAAGTCCGAAAAAAAACGAAAAAAACAAATTGGCTAGATAAGGGCGCGTTGATTAGGGGCCGCGACATCGCTGACAGACAAACAATAGCGAGAGTCAAAATGACAGAGAACGAGTGGAGAACGCTAAAAAGAGCGCCGGTAAAAAGAAATAGCAACGAGTGAGAGCCAACAACAGCAGCAGCAGAAATAGCTGCAGCTGTGTATATGTATGTGTGTGAGTGTGAGTGCTCTGGCATGTGTGAATGGTGTCTCAATGGCCGATTGACCTTTGCATGTTAGATTAACATTGACTATGCATCTCTCTATGCACTTACTTTGCATGGATCTATATACATGTGTGTAAGCACTTCTATGTATATATGTGTGTGTGTGTGTTGTTTAGGGGGCCAGGCAGCTAGCTACTTAATTAGTTTAGTTCGCAATTCGCACACGTGCGAGAGCTAAAATCTATGTAAATGAGCTTTAGAGGTCAAACTTTATCAGCAGAATAGCGAAAACGCCCACCAAGCCAATTATACACACATTTCTCCACAAACACATATGTATATGTACGTATGTACATACATACATAGATAAATTGTCTGTAATTTGTTCTCTAGTGTCTTCTTCCTGCATAGACAACCTTCTCGCTCGTTAGCATTGCAATATGCCATTGTCCCTGCCACCCACCACCACCGATAAAGCTTCTCGTTCTACTTTTGCGATTCCTTCCTTCCGCTTGAGGAAGGACGGCAATACCGCTGCCCGCGCCCGCCACTTGCCCGTCCCCGTTAACTGACGGCATTGAAAAGCCTCACGTGCATTGGCGGCCACAATACTTTTTCGAGTGTGGAAGTAAATACACACACACACACACATACATAAGTACAGCCATATGCATTCACAGGCAAATGTGTGCGTGTCTCATCTTGCAGCTTGGAGGTCAAAGTTTTTTATTTTTATCTTTTGTTGATGGCAGAAAAAATGTTGTGAGTCTGGTAACACTACGAGCTTCAAATTTACAGTTTGAAATGCGAGCGCATTCATTTACATACATACACATGCAAGCATGCATGTTAAACACCATATGCACACATACCTACATACGTATGCATGTGTGTAGACAAGTTACACTAACCCGGCAAACTCCGTTTAACGGCGCTTTTAATTCTGCTTCGCTCTCTTTCACGCGCTCAGTGAACGCCGCTGTGGTCTCATGTGCTCACGCCGACAACGATGCGGGGGAGCAGCCTAGAGCTAATGTTGATTGTCAAACTGTAAGCACAGCTGTTTCTTTGGCTCCTCTGCTTCTGCTGCTGCTGCGGCCGTTCACTCGCGAGCTCGTTGATTGGCAGCGTCAGTTGCTGCGCGCTGCAGATGTTGTACTTTTCTTTTTAATTGAAACTTGTTTTGTTAATTGCTTAATTGTTATTGCAACTTGTTGTTTTATCATTCAATATACAGACTGCACATGCACTTCATTATTTTTTGGCATTTTCTATTAATTCAAAAATATAATTACTTATTACTTTCTTTCTTTTTAGATTCCATTCTTTATCAATAAATAAAATTATTTTCATTTTTCGCACAGAAAACACTTCACTTTTCGCCAAACTTTTTTATCATTATTATTATTATTATTTTTATTTATTATTTATTATTATTATTATTTTTTTTTTTTTGCATCCGTCGATTATTTAACGCCAACGCGCTTTCTATTTTACACAATTTCCACTAAAGTCTACAACAACAATGGCAACAGTGGTCTCCACTAATTTTTGTTGCCTTTGCTTTTGTTTTTGTGTTTGTCGCTATCTATCTCTCTCTCTCTCTCTCTCTTTCTCTCTCTGTCTGTCTGCCTGTCGGTCGCTCGACAATTAAAGCTCAGCACACAGAGTGTGTTAAGTTGCCGTTGTCGAGTGCTGGGAGTTTGAGTGAAATATGTAAAATTGTGTTGTTGCTTTTTCTTTTTTGTTTTTTGTAATTTGTCATATCCGCTGCGCTTTGCCTCTGCATGCCTTCGTGTGTTTGGGTGTGTGTGTGTAAGCGCTCTCATATCAGATGTTGCAATTCGAGATGCAACTTTCGCCACATTATGAAATTAATGAAGCGGAGGCGCCTCCAACTGTTGTCTCTTAGCTGTTTTTGCAGGTCAAATGTCTGAGGACCACTTATATGTGTTTATATATATATATATATATATATATATATATATATATATATATATATATATATATATATATATATATATATCAATATATATAGTATATATATCTTGTACATGTGAGCACAAAGAAGAGATACAGAAACCGAAAAACCAGGCATAGCACAGGCAAAATATAAATTATAGAAAAAGTCATAAATAACTCGAAAAACCAGTTTCGTGTTGCCGGTGTACACACCGTGCCGAAAGAGAAGCAACAACAGCAATAACAAAGCCAGCAGCAGCATCAACAATAAACAAATATGCAAGAAGTGCGCTGCGCTGCTTGAGCTAGTGAGCGAGTGAGCGGGATGGCAAGCTAAGAATAAAACTCTTAAAACTCGTTAAAGTTGTGCAGAAGATATAAAGCACAGGGGCAAAATGACAGCTGACTCAAAACAGAAAATAGATATGTACACACACACACACGCACACAGAGAGTGTGCGAGTGTGAGTGAGAGAGC
The DNA here is from genome assembly GCA_035047565.1 of Drosophila mulleri. Taxonomy (NCBI): domain Eukaryota; kingdom Metazoa; phylum Arthropoda; class Insecta; order Diptera; family Drosophilidae; genus Drosophila; species Drosophila mulleri. The sequence goes on along the minus strand of JAWNPK010000040.1, from coordinate 5,353,112 downwards.
GACTCATTAACAGAGTAGGCAGCAACAAGACAGTTTACAGTTTGAGAGTCACAGTGCCGTTCAGGTGCATACAATTGAATGCAAGATTCACACACAAGCAAATTCAACACAATTATCAGGCAATGTATATTTTTATCTGTGTGCATAAACTAAAAACTTTGGAAAATGTGACAGACAGCAAACTGGAGCAAACACAAATTAACAAAAACAACACAACGATAAAGTGATTAACACATACACGCGCACACACACACACATTTCAATTGTATGCACGTGCATGTATGTGTAAACACCCACACATACCCTCACTTAGCCACGCATGCAACGGCATACAGAATTTCCTCCATGCGTATGCTTCTGTTAGTGTTGCTAGTGCTGCTTTGTTGTTGTTGCTGTTTGTATGCACACCCGCAGCGCTCCGCGCGACCGAGCGTTGCAAAAACAACTTGCTTTTGCTTCTTTTTTGTTTTTGGTTTTTTTTTTGTTCTTTTTTACGCTAACAGCACCGATAATGGCCGCAAAGAAATGACAACTGCTACAGCGCACGATCGAAAACGAACTGAGAGTACGAGCTGCGAACAACTGAAAACAGCATCGAGCGAGTAGCATTTGGAAGAGTGAGCAGGCGAGAGACCGCAAAAAGACAGAGAGATAGAGAGAGACGGAGAGTACTAGGTTCAGCTGCTGCTGGCGCAGGCACAGATACGAAACACTTGTGCTTGTGAGCGTGTGAAAATTAAAATGCGGCAAATGAGCATTTTGTATTAGTATGTAATTATTGTTGCTGTTGCTGCTGTTGCTGCTCTTGTCGTTACTGTCGTCGCGTCGTAGGGGAGAAATACTCACAACACTTGAGCGCAGTCAATGTGCGAGAGAACGAAACGACAGAAGTATTGATAATGATAAATAGTTCTTCTCGTGTGCGTATTTGTGTGCATATACATACATATATAAATGTATAATTATGTATGTGTGTGTGCACATGTGTCGGAGCAAAAACTACATCACAAACTTGTTACACATACAAGAAGCACCTGTCAAACACATGCATAAGCATGTACAAAAATACACATAAAATAATACAGCAAAGCCGGCAGCAGAGATCTGCCAAGCAATTGAATGTGACCAGAGAGCTCGCAGATTTAAACTGAAGTTGAGTGACTCATGCGCAGGTGCCTTGGCCTCGCACATATACACACAAATATACTGATACATACATACATATGCATATGTATATATGGATATGTATACCTAACTGTGATATGTGACCAGCTGTTCGCTGTTACTTTTAACAGCGACCAGCCGCAACAGAGGCATATGGTATTTTATTTAACCCATTGATGACATGGATGCAATTTGAAATGAGCGTTTTTAACATTTTGACTTTCAGTTCAACGACATTTGAAGCAGGTCGCGTAATATGTTAATAAATACGTATACGTAATACGATTAATTTTAATAGCAGCAAAAATACTAAAATGCATGTGAAAAATCATGATTATTATAAATACTAAGCTCTATAGGCACTTGCTTTCGATACTCTCCCGATTCTGTAAACATAATACTACCATGTCCTATTGCCTCCACACGTTTAGTATACCTTGCGACTGTTCAGAGTATTCAAATATCCAGGTCGGTGTCGGCGTCGCATTGTTGCCAACTAACAGGCAACAACCAGCACACATACAACATACATAATAAACTACAACTTTTCGTACGGCTTTTATTATTTTTTGTATTTTTTTTTATAGCATTGTGGGGTTGGAATAACCTAAATTTTGCGCTATCCCAGCAGCAACTACAAGTAGCGTAGAATGGTAACTGTAAGTGTAACGTGGTGTAGGCCGGGCAATAACAGAGTTGCCACCTGTCCCACACAGACCGCAGCACGAGGCAAAAGTTGCGTGCGGCAGCCGGAAAGTGGCTTCAATAATCAGGCTGAAATGCTGATGAAAACTCAACAAAAGAAGGCCTGGGGTAAGCGAGCCGAAAGCGGAGCAAGTAGGTTGGCAGACCAACAAAGTGAGTAGCAGCTGTGGCACATAAAACAAGGACAAATTGCGGATTTAGCAAAAAAAAAAAAAATGAATGTGAATGTGAAAAAGAAATAAAAAGAAAACACACGACTGCCAGACGGACAGAGGAACGATGGAATGACGAACGTTGGCACGATGGAACGAAAAATCCAAACGAACCAAGTGACCCATCAAACATTATGCGCCAATGACGTCATTAAGCTGTTAGCGGCTGTCAATGTCGCTGTCTTTCTCGTTCTCACTCTAGCATACTCTATCTCTCCTTCTCTCGCGCTCGCTCTTTTGAAATGTCTGATAATTTGTGTGGGTGCATGAAGAAATAGCAGCAGAAACAACATGCTAAAGGCCATAAGATGTTGATGTTTAATCAAAACATAAGGAACAGATGATGATGTTATGTAGTCAGAAAGAGATAGCGGTATGTACATAAACACACGCATGCATATATTTATGTACATATGCGAAGAGAAACGAGGTCTAAGTACATTCGTCTGTTGCAATCGCTAGAATTTAAGCAAACTGCATAAAACGGAAATCAATGTGCTGATAAGTGGTATCTATGGTATGAGAAAAAGCAAATTTGGAAAAACACCTTGGCACGATAAATAGTAAAGAAAGCTTTCGAGTTAGGCGGCAAATGTATAAAAATAATGTGTGTACATCCATAACAGACAGAGCTAAATCATCGGCATCGGCATCGACGTCGGAGACGTCAGCAGCAGTAGATGAAGCAGAAGAAGGAGAAGAGGAAGATGACGAAAAACCAATAGTGTGAAATTTTCATCTAATTAAATTAGATGCCAGTCATGCTTGAAGCGAAAAGCTCAATGGGCGCGAGCAGGACGGGACGACTCACAAACCGAGGAGGCAATGTGAGAGAAAGGTGTATAGTGAGAGACAGTCAAACAAATCGATGGGATTTAACGACCAAAGAACAAAACAGTAGCACACAGACACACACACACTTTACACACTCACACATGCACGGTTATCCAGCTGTGAGCATGCTGATGTTAGGCGCAGCAACAGTGCCCAAAGTCCAGCGACGCAGGCATCGCGAATGTGACTCATGGAAACTGATATCGCGAGCCCTTGAAGAGACTGAAGTGACATTCATGTTCGTCATAGGTGAAAATTCTGAATAATCGCATTGTAAACAGTCAATTGAAATCAAGATTTTCATCTAATATCTTTCTTGTTAAGCACACAAGCAAATCCTTATCTATAAAAAAATTGGTAATACCTCATAAGAAAGAAATATCAAAGAAAGAACAAATCACATGAAAGACATCTATTAATTCTTCATGAAAACAAAATTACATTTCTAACCGCCACACCAAGAACAGTATTAGACGTCTCCACTCTGAATAGCAGCGGGACCGTCTCTTGACATACAAATGTATTAAAGATCCCCTTAAACTTTACCTGTAATAGTCTTTCCCCAACGAATTAATTTTGTTCACTTAAAAAATTTACTATATGTTCATTATAAACTATTTTTTTTTTGAATTTTATGTCAATGCTCACTATAAATGTGTTTAAAGTTCGAAATGATATGTCTAAATAAAACAAAACAAAATGAAAACAGTTTTGAGTTTATTTTTGCTAGAATAACTTTGTCTGGAAGGAACGTATTATTCCATTATAATAATAATAATTATTATTAAAGTAAAAAAAGTAAATTCTTTCTAATAACTCAAGTTCATTAAACCTTCGCATTGAATCATATGTATATTTAAAAAAAAAAAAAAAAAAAAAAAAAAAAAATAAAAAAACTTTTACACTATACAGCAAAGTGTATCAGATCTTCGCCATGGTGTTAAATCAAGTTAACATATCCATGTACATTGCACCGCCCACGACAAGCAGCCAACTGAAATCCTTTACAGCCTTTACAGTGATAAGCAGTTTAACCGACGACACTTCGCTGTGAATGGCAAGCGGCAAGTGGCAGTGTCAAGTGACTGACAGATATAAGCTGTTCATTACTGACAGCTGCTTGGAGCCGCCCCGAGGCGCTGACAGTTGGCCAGCCAGTGTTGATTAACAGCGGCATATGCATACTGAAACAGACATTCAATATGTTTGTTTGTGAATAGATCAAGTTTTCTCCCATGAGTAATGTCAAAGATGTTAATAAAATTACAATTCCTAATAAATGCGCGAATCCTCAATATAATCTATATTGCTTCGAATCATTTATACACGATGAGTAATTTTAAACAAACAAATTACACTGATAAAACTGAAATGCATTATATTTGAGTTACTAGGAAAACGTTCTTGGGTTATTTTTACCGCAAAGCGTACATCAATCAAGTTATAAACATATGTATGTATCTAATCAAAATTTTAAATGGAGTTTGAATCAATATGTATTTACGCCCTTATTTATTAATTCATCGAATTACATTCTCTTGGCCTTATAAAAAAAATATGATAATGATATGAGTGTATTTTATAATCTAATTCTAGAGCATCCTGGTACTATCATCAAAAATATTTTATCCAATTCATAGACGAGATAATATTATATTCTATACTACACTTTTCAGCTCTAAGGCCTGTCACTGCCCTTACTCATTATGGCAAAAATTCCGAATTTATGGCTTGAATCTCCGCACTTGTAATTCTCAATTTTGCGATTCTCTTTCGACGGCTATAGAGAATTCAAGTGCAAAGCAAATGCCAAGTACTTTAGAAAAAGTTTTAAATACTCCTTGCAGCTGGTACTGCCGCTCTATTTGCCTTAGACTGCGTCGTCATCTTTATCATCGTCTGGCACTTGTTCCGCCATGACGACGACGCAGACATGGCCGTTGACTCATTAGAAGCGCTAACAAGTTGGTCAAGTTTTCAGCTCTCTTTTCTCTACTCTCTCTCTCGCTCTCTCTCTCTCTCTGACTCGTTTCTCGGATTTTCCGTCATGTTTGCTGCATCAAGTAATTCACTTGCCAAAAGGCATTCGCGTTACGACGGCCAAAGTTGAGTTCAAGAACAATTTCAATTTAATGAACCCCAAACAGCCGTCAGACAGGCCTTGTCTAGGGTCATTTGCGCTCCGGATTTGTTGTGCTTGATTGGCGCTCATCTTACGCTGTTTGAACCGTGATCTTAATTATTAACACAGCCAGCGAAGCAACTGGTTTTACTTTTGCATTAATTTTATTTTTAGCATAAATTTCATTTTAATTAATACAACCCACTCACATACATATATGTATATTAACTCGAGTGTTATCTCTCTCTCTCTGGTTTACTCTCTTTTCCTTTCTGATTATGGCAAGTCAAACTCAAGCCCAAGTCCAAGTCGCCAGCAGGCTCTCCGACTTCAAGCGATAATTACAGCATATATATGCAGTATGCAGTAGGCAGTCCATAAAATTTCAATCGAAGGTTAAATCACTTTAGAGCGATATTTCAATATTTAATCAATTAATTATGAACATCACGCTAGTCTCTAGATCTGCTGCAGGCATTGTCTATGGATATCTGGATATATCTATATACATACATATAATATACCTATGTATGTATGTATATCAATAGCCCGGTACGTTTGCACAGTTGATGCTATTGGCTGATTGGGTTTGGCATGTTTTTGTTCTCGTGTTTGCATTTGACAATGCAACAGCTGTTCGTATGACACACAAATATAATATTTTCATTAAATAAGAATACATTCTCTAGTTATTTCAATATACTTTATCCTTCTTGCTCCGGCTTTCACCTTGAATTACAATATTAATTCTATTCTTTCAATCAGATTCAATATTCGGCTTTCATCTTAAATCACAATGTTCATTTATTCTCATCATATATTCCCGTTATCCATGTCCAAGTAAAATCGTCTACACAGTTATTAAAATCTACCCCGAGTCACAGATCAAAATATCGAAATGGAATGGAAGAACTCTTTTAATAATATCGGAATATCGAAATGGAATTAAGAGAAACTTCTTAATACTTTAAAATTCTTTTCAATTTCTCTGGACGGCAGAATGTCTACAATTTATTTTTATTCTCGCCACTTGAAGCCATAAAGTTACACAAGTAATTATACCCCAAGGTCTCATTGTTTGGGCTTAGTTATTTGAAACATTAGTTTCCAGTCTAGGCCCGAAACAAAATAATATTATCAGAGAAAAGCAACAAGAAAATATTCTCTGTGTACACCTCAAAATGCAGACAACAAACAAGGCTTAGGCAGAATGAAGATAGATATTAAGATAATAATAAAAATAATAATAATAGATGGGGGCGAACCGTAAACAAAAAGACAACAACTAATGCAAACAGCAACCTAGAAATGTCAACATACCCGGCACAAGGTAAAGGAAACGGCAACAACTGAAATTCCTATAAATATTCAGAAAGCAAGAGCGAGAGAGACAGATAGATCTAAATATATATGTGCGAGTGGGTATTTGAACTTAACTTTCCGCTTCCTCACAAGATACACGCATCCTCCTCCCTCCCGCTATAGAGTGAACTGACGTTTCATTCAAGCCTTCAACGAGCGAATGTCTGCCAAGGAATCGCATTACAATAAGTGCTCAAACACACAAGACACAAATAAAATAAATAAATAAAAAAAAAAAAAAGCACCGAACGATGTCGAAAACAGAATCGAATAAAATACAAAAATTTAAATAGAAATGCGATTTCCTAAAAATAAAATGTTAGAGAAAACAACAAATGCATAGTCCACACATACACATGTACATATACATATATGTAAAAATACAAATAATAGTTGGACTTTTTCTCTTGGCCATCGATAAAAGCCGCTGAGCATGGGCGCACAGTGACTAAATGGAAAATCGAAAAGAGAGCAACAACTGACACTAATACACTTATACTTATACGTTTTTAGAAGAGTATGCCGAGAATACAGGTGGCTCTGGCAACGTGCTCTCGCTTGCCGAAGAAAAAATAGGTACTTCGCCTTGAATTCACGTTGTAAGCTAATTTCCCTAATTTCCCACGTCACGGATTGCCAAACATTTATAAATAGAGTTTCTTCTATTATTAGTATTATTATTATAATCGATCGATACTTTTTGCTTGTTGATGTTGTTTTTGGCAGCATTTCAGTTCTTTAAGATTATAGAATTTCTGTTCTAGTTCCCTTGCTTTTATCATAATTATATTCTTTTCATATTGGTGTGAAATTTCCATTGTAAATTCAACATACAAATTACTAAAATATATATTTGATCGTTAGCCGAAGCGAATTCGTTAATGAAATAAGCAAACCTTTGATAAATTGATTAATAATAACTATTAATTAACCTGATGATTTCAGCTCCAGTGAAATCAACCCATAGATTTGTATACTCTACTATATATGTATCTATTACTATTACTTTTTACTACCTATTTATCTATTATCAGAGTTATCTAGTATGATCTGATTTGCTTTTTAATTAAACATTAATATTTGTAATAATAATAAAAAGAAAACTTTTGTTTTTATAAACAAATTTCTAATCTATATTGCCAGTACTAGCTGATATATAAAGGGCATATTCAGTTTCGACATTCATCAGATTGATATACTTTCTTCGTGAATTATCTAATCGCCAAACATTTCAAGTTATTTTCAACTTTCTCAGCACCCTGATAACAACAACGCATTGAATTGTACAGACATATATAAATCATTATAATGAACGTTTTTTCGCGTTACTTAAGTTTCGAGATAACAGGCAAAAGATTGACAAATATTGCTCATGATCGTACTTGGCAATGCTCCTTGGTTTGTTAATAAAAATTAATTGATTTACTGACTTGTTTTCATATATTCTAGAAATATGTATTCAGTTTCAAGTATCAGTGAGCCAACGAAAGTATTCTTAAATCATTTGAAAGAATAATTGTTGCTGCAATGGGCAATTTTTCGAGTTCAAAATAGTTATTTGTTATTTGAGTATTGTGTCAAAAGGAATTGCATAAATGTGAAATGAATAAATGAAAAATGGGAAATCTACGCACGATTTTCGAAGATTTAAAGCAAGAGGGATTTGAGTGAGCTTTGCATACCACTGACGCAATGTCCTAACAAGCACGTTTAGCCAACGCTGAATGAAATCAAATCTGTTAGTCGGAGGGGTAGGGTATTTGTATAGCTGATCGATGGAATAGGTATTTGATGAAATCAATGGGATATAAGACTCACCTCGCTTGTCGTTCGCGTCGCTGCATATTGTTATTATTATTGTAATTATTGCTGCTGTTCTTGTTGATGTTGACGTTGTTGTTGTTGTTGTTGTAAGTTTCCTTCAATCACTTTCCACAGAATTTCCAAAGGCAATATATATACATATATGAATATATATACGAAACATATAGCAACGGCTAATGATTATTGATAAGATTGATCCAAAACGTTGTAGAAATGCGAAATTGCTGCTCCAAATTTGCGTTCAAACTGTTGAATGTGTGGACTTTATTGTTGATCGTTTGTTGTTTTAGATGTAGTTGTTGTTGTTTTTGTTACTGCTGCTGTTGCGGCTGCCGCTATGTTGTGCGTGCACACACATGCACACACATACACACGCACGCACACACTGGCACACGCACACACACTCACTTAACATCCACGCATGCCGCGCATGCGTCCAATGCATACGGCAAGCCAATTGCCCTGTTGCTCTGTTGCACTACTCTCTCCAGTTGCCACTCTACCTCTCTCTCTTTCGCTCCTCTCTCTTCTCTAGACACAAGTTCGCAACTACCCTACTACTGCTCCCCTCTGTTGTTCTTCTGTTAGCTTACAGTTGCTTTTGTTGATCTGTTGTTGTTGTTTGTTGCTGTGGCATCAGTGCTGCTGTCGCTTGACATTTAAGTATTCAATTTGAGCATTTCCTTGGTGATTTGTTATTTGTTAAATGTTGTTGTTGCTGTTGGCTATTGTTGAATGCAGCTGTATTATATATTTACTGTTTGTCTTAATTTAAGTGCTCGCTCGCTTGTCCGGTGCGTCGAAATATCTTTGTTATTATTGTTGCTCTTGTTGGATAAAGAAAGGCAGTTAAGTTCTATGTAGTACTAGGTAAACAAATAATTTTGGCTAACAATTTAACAAACACACTTTTGCACATTTTCCCCACAAATTTCTAACAATTTTTGTAAATTATCGTTGACGTATTTTGCTAATGTTACGCCTGCGGCAACTAACAACAATAGTTTCTTGTTTTTTTTTTATCTGATCTTGATCTTTTCTTTCTTGTTTAACTTATATGTAGTCAAATACTATTTAACCGATCGTCAGCTGTCATTTGGCGCGCGCACATTGAAAATATGTTTGGTTGCCTCTTTTTGTGGGATAGTAGCGATGTTGAATGTACACCTTTTGGCCGACTCTGCAATTAGCATGTCATAACAGGCTGTAATTATAAAAAAAAAAAATAAATAAATAAAACATAAGTATAATAAAAGAAAACTGAATTAATTTCAGATTAACATAAAACATAAAAATATATATTTGCAAATATATTTATTTCATGAAAATCTAGTATTAGGTCAATTCCATTCCATTAATAGTCTCTCTAATTAGTCTATGTTTAACTAATATAATTTTATTATTATTATAAATTTTAAAACTGCGAAAGTGCACTTGATAGATGTTCAAACAGTATATTGTGGTATATTCACTTTATTAGGTGCGGTCACACTAAAGCTGAGAGAGTGCCTGCCGCATACATTTGCCCATTGATTTTCAGGCGCTTATGCTGGCTTAAGAATAATGTAAATGTTCTTAACAATTCCAGTTATCTCGTCCATGAATTAACTGATCTCTCAATGAAGGTCAAATATAGCCCAATTAGATGACACAGATGCCGCCATCGCTGCAGCATACAATGTTAAGGAAGTGTTTCAAGAATCAGGCCAATTAGTGCATAGACATTTGGCCGCACATAAATATATGATCGACCTGAACAGAAATGGTTCATGGGTTTTTTTATTTTTGTTTTTTTTTTTTTTTCATAAACAAGAAGGCCATACAAATTTAAAACTGTATTTGTACGTGGTTTTTTATTTCATTGCTTTTTTGAATGCTTTCGGCACGCAAAAGCTTCTCGCAAACGACCGCAAAACTACAGGGTGCTCAAATATTAACTGTTTGAATTTTGGCATATTTTTTAATTGCCAACGCGTCATTTATATTATGTCGTGGCTTATTCTTTGCAACAGACGGTCATAAAGTTTAACTTACTGTTAGATTTGTACTTTTTATATACCTTTTCGACAATTTCGCACACATATTCCTCACCTACGCCTCATTTTTCATTGCTCACTTACACACACGCGCGCACATACACGGTTACACACACACGCACACCAGCGATTGGCCAATTTATATTGTCGGGTATATGTATACGATTTTACACTTATTATGCGGCGCGTTTTTTGTGGATTTGTGTGTTTTCTTCCAACATAAAAGTCAGGAGAACACTATGTTAATATTTATACGATTCGCCATCTAATTGTTTAGCAAAGCCAAACGTACGCAAGAGAGCACGAGAAAAATGGAGCGACTTTTTCCCCTGCCTTGCACACACACACACACACACAAATTGAGCACTACGTTGCAATGTGACCGTGCATAAGCAATGGGAAAATACTAGTTATAAAAGATCCAAAAGCACTTGGGGAAATTATACTAAATATACTAGACAATACATAAAAATAATTAGCCGGCCTTTGTTTTGACAGAGGAAAACTCTTACAACACTCGACGAACTTTAGCAAGCCGCGTTGAAATAATTTTAATTTAGCTCAAGCTACTTTTTGTTTCAATCACTACCATGGTCTTGTCATACAAGTGTTGTTTAACATCTGTATGTGGACCATACACTGACGCAATCAACAATTTATTTCACGAAGGGACTTTATCACTTTTATTCCTTATTTACAGTTATTACGCAGCATTAAATACAACACAATATCCAAATATCAGCAACAAAATTACAATATTTTATATACAGGTGCAAAAACTCTACTTTGCACTACTTCTCAGCAGAGTGACCGAGTTTGGTATTTTGTAAATCGAGTGATATTGGGGCTATATTGAAAAAGTATCGATAATGACATGCTGCTTGCTTTTCATCGATATTAAATATATTCGATTTGTAAACTCATATATCGACAATAAGATTAAAATTGTTAATGTGAATTAAAAAGCTCTTCGTGCTAATAATCCGAATGTAAATGTGTTACGTACAACGTGTCAAAGCTCACTTTTAAAAGGTAAAGTCCCTTGCTGATAAATGAAAATTTCACTAAGCTATTACAATTACTTTAAATGTATTCTATTTAATGAAAATGTACACCGCAAAAAGCCTAATGGCCATATATTTTGATTATTCATCATTTAATAGGTTTGTATATTCAATAATATTTAAAATCCATAAAAGCAGAAATGAAAATTTGAAATGTATGAAAATACTATATCAATTTATCGATAAGTTTGTTACAAAAAAGCGCAATTTTTGCCGTAATTTTAAATGAAATCAAGTAGCACGTGCAATTGTTGTGGACGCTCTATTTTAGTTGGCTGTATTCAAGGAACAAAATGGGCCGAATTAAAGAAAATCAATCAAAAAAGAAGGTAAACTTCTAAAATGTTACTTTCCTGTGCAACTCATGTCATTTCCTACCATAGACTATTTTGACGGGTTCCCAAACCTTCTGCAAGCAAGCTGCAACCGCTGTTACTAGCAGCGATGATGGCTTCGACGAACCAAAGGAAATCACGACGCCTAAACGTAAACTGCCTTGCGGCAATAGCGAAGCGAAAAAAAAGAAATTTAAGCACACAGAACCGAACGTGAAGCCGCCAACTTTGGAAGAAATAAAGGAGATACGCGACACCCGTAATCTCTTTCATTCTAATTTGTTCAAGCTGCAGGTTAAAGAGATGTTGGAGGAGCTCCAACTAAAACCCAAATACAGCACCTACATTGAAAACTGGCTAGAGACGTTTACGACTGCGGTGCACGAGTTCCAAGATGGACTGCTCGATAACTGCCAGCTGGAGGTGCCGCTACACTTGCACAAGAAACCATTTAATTTTCAATTTCTGACTCCAACTGCAGAGCCAAAGTTGATTGGCGCCGCGGCCACAGGAACATTGCTGGGTCCAAAACTTGTAGTGGATGTGGCGCTGGAAATGCCAGAAAAGTGTTTTCAAAAGGAGGACTATCGTAATCTGATCTACGATCAAAAGCGTGCCCTATACCTCGCGACGGTGGCAAGCAAATTGAAGGAGCTACCTGACTTCGCTGCGGATCAGTTCGCTTACAACTACCATGCAAATAATCCACTGAAACCAGTGCTTGAATTAACACCCGCAGGCAAGATAGGCAAGCATTTGTTGCTGCGTCTGTATATCACAGCGCCGAAGGACATCTTCAAGCTGAGCCGCTTCGTGCCCTGGAATAACAATATTCGGCCTTCATTTTTCGGCCACAAGTGGGATGAGACGAAAACGTTGCCCTCAACTCAGCATTACAATGCCAACGTGCTGTTTGATCTAACGCTAGCTGAGAACCAAAAGCTGTTGCTGAGCACGTTATCCGGCCACCGCAATTTCCAGGAGGGTTTGTTGTTGCTAAAAGTGTGGCTACGCCAACGCCAGCTGGATGTGGGCTTCAGTGGCTTTAGTGCTCACATCCTAGCCGCCTACATTGTGTACCTGAAGCAAACCCGTTTGCTGCATCAGTCAAGCAGCAGCTACCAGGTGGCTCGCACCGTATGGAACCAGCTGGCCAACAGCGACTGGACGCAAGGCATTACCCTATGCCCTCAACAGCCGCAGCAGCTGAGCACCTTGGCCGGCTACTACGATGTGTGCTTCATGGACATCACTGGCTATTACAACCTGTGCGCCAATCTGCCGCTCGCTGTCTACAAAGCCGTTTGTGCCGAGGCTAAGCTGGCCGTTGAGCTGCTAAATGATGTGAAAGTTAATAGTTTTTCGCAAATTTTCATGCAGCCATCTCCATTATACACTCGAATGGACAACATACTCAAGTAAGTGATTCTGTTATCCAGCTAAACTGTTTATTATCTATAATAGTTTATGAATTAATCAAGAAGTTAATCAATATTTGTCATTCTTTTCGTTGCAAAGGATTACGAATCCCGCCTCCGTGGACCAGCTACTTGAGTTGCATGTTCAGCCGCAAGTCAAATACGATTACGCCAACTATGCGCATCCGCAGTTGCTTAAATTGCTAACAGAGTGAGTAAGATGCTTCAACTGTTAATAGAAACTAAAACATTTTCTTGCATAGTTTACTACTGAAGGGTTTGGGGCAACGGGTCCATGCGATCCTGCCTTTGGAAACAGCTTGCAAATCCTGGACCGTGGACACAAAAGCTCCGATTATTGGTCGCTGCTTGACGTTGGGCTTAATACTCGATCCGGAGCACGCATTCGAAGTGCTGGACAAGGGTCCAGCGACAAACGAGGATGCCGAGGGTGCTGCTGAATTTCGCAAATTTTGGGGAGAGAAGTCCAATTTGCGACGCTTCCAGGACGGCAGCATAACGGAGGCAGTTGTCTGGGCTGCCGTCACAGATGCCCCCAGCAAAAAGCGCTTGATAGTGCGGCAGATAGTATTACATCTGCTGGAGCAGCATCTGCAGCTGGAGCAAAGCGATGTGCACTACATTGCTGGCGAACTGGATATTGTCTATTCCTTGACGTCTTCATTTAAAGTGGCCAAGCTGCAAACCAAGTTGAAATTGGAGCAGGAAACCGACGCCGAGGCAGTGACACCCCTCGTCATCCACTGCTACGATGCACTGGCCCGGCAGCTGCACACGCTCGGGGATCTGCCGCTGGATATAGTCTCAATATCTGGTATTTCGCCGGTCTTTCGTTATTGCGAGCCGCAGCCTCTGTTGCCGCAGGCGCGTCTCGTGGCAGACCGCATGCATGCGGGCCACGTGCTGCGTGTGATCATTCAGCTGGGCCCGAGCGGCAAGTGGCCCAATGAGCTGGGCGCATTGCGCAGCCTGAAGACCGCATTCCTAATACAAATTGGCAAGCAGCTAAAGGAGCAGCAACACCTGCACACACAGCTCTGCAAAGACGGTTTGTTGGTGCTCAAGCAAGGCTACTGCTTTCTCCTGGAGCTTGCCCACACCAAAGAGGTGGCGCTGCTGAAGCAGCAGCAAACGGAACGTGGCATAACTGCTTACGTGGACAATGCGGCAAGCCGCGAGATCGAGCGACGTCACTATATACTGCCCCGAGTCAGTGGCGCGCTGCACGCACTGCATCAGTCGAACAGCACATTTGGACCCACGGTGCTCATTGCCAAGCGCTGGCTGGCCACGCAGATGCTCGACGATGGTCTGTGGCCATCCATAGCAACGGAGCTGTTGGTGGCACATCTGTTCCAGCAGCGACAAGCGCCGCACACAACTGTCGCCCCACAGACTGGCTTCATTCGCTTCCTGCAGCTACTGGCGCACAGCGACTGGGCCAGCGAACTGTTTCTGCTCAATTTCAACAATAGCTGGACAGGTAAGCGTTGTCTGCGTCCATTCCATCATCCACCTCTCATACGGTTTGTACTTTTGCAGAGCAACAGATTACGGACTTGGAGCACAGCTATCGCAGCGAACGTGACAGCTATCCGGCTTTGTGCCTGGCCACGGCCTACGACCAGCAGCATGCAGGTCGTCTGTGGACCACTGATGACTGCCCCAGCAAGCCAGTTTTGGGTCGAGTCACACTCTTGGCACGACACGCACTGCAGCTGATCGAGTCGAGTCTGTTGTCGGCCAGCATTGGATTTGTGCGACCCGCCCAATTGTTTATAGCGTCCGGAGAGGGTTATGACTTGGTCATCGAATTGAAACCAGATCTGCTGCCCAATACACTCTGCTACGATCTCGGCTCGCCATTTTTGCCTTTCAGTCAACGCAATTTTCGCTTGCCGCTGGCGGGCAGTGATCAGCTGGCCAAGATTGTGCAGCAGCTGAGAGTAAGTTGCATCGAAAACCAGAAAGAAAGATCTTTTCTTAAGCAATATTTTATTTGTCGTCTTTCAGTCAGCCTATTCCGAATACGCTGCCTTCTTTTATAATCCTCATGGCGGCAAAGAGCTGGCCATTGTGTGGCGACCTGCCTCTGAATTCGCACCCAAACCGTTCAAGGTGAACGAGCTGCAAGCATGCACGCCCTGCTCTGCAGGGAAAGTCCAAGTGGTGAGGGATACGTTAGTCGAGGATTTCAAGTTTCTGCTGAAGGACTTTTATCAGCGCATCTGCACGCCGGAGCAACTGAAGCGTGAGCAGCGCAGTCACAATAAGCCCAAGCGTTATTTTAATGACCAGAGTGAGCCGGATGTCGACAAGCCGCAAAAGAAGAAGAAGAAAGAAGGGACCGTAACCGAACCAACTGACCTAAAGAAACGCCTGAAGAAGAGTAAATCACTAAGTGCATTATGTTAATATGTAAATAATTTTACGTACAAGATATAAAATTCAGATTAGGCCAAAATTCTAAAATCTAAAACCTTGCTTAGAGTGGCCAACGCTGATGCGATGCGATTGCTATTTCGTATCCTTCACCTTCGCCTTGTCCTTGTCCTGAACCTCTTTCGATTTGAGGTCTTTTTCCTTCGTCTCCTTGACGATCTCTTTAGGTATTTGTGTTTTGGATTTGGATTGGACTTTGCATAAGCTGCGTCGCTTGGACAGAGATTTCTCCGATTTTTTCGCCTGCAATTGTGTGTTGGGACTGGACGGCAGGCATCCACTGGATTGAGTTTTTGTGACATTCTTTATTTCCGCCGTGGTAGTTGGCTGCGGAGTGGTTTGTGATGCTGCGTCCGTTGCAGTGGACTTAGTCCAGGTTTGGCAACTACAATTTCTTTGATCTACACTCCGCTTCTGGCTGCTTTTGATCGGCTTGAAGTCTAGGAGTCCACTGGTAGATGTGGAAGTGCTGTAATTGATCGGATAAGGTGAAGTGCACTTGGGTTGCTTGGACCAACGCAGTTGGTTAGAAACGTCCGCCACCATTTTCAAGGGATTTGATTCCATATCAATGTCCGGACAAGGCGGACTAGCTGGAAAAGTGGAAGTATTCTGCGCCTGGCTAGCTAAAAGTAATGCTTGCAGTGCGGAAAGCTGATTAGCTGGTGGGCTATTGCCAAAAACATTAGCATTCAGTTGATTGAAAATGGGCAGAACGGGATGATGGGGTTGATTGGGAATCAGTTGACTGTAGCTCAATTGACGTATGTCCTCCGTCCGTCTGATGTCCTGCTGTACAATCACAATCACCTCATTACCCACCAGAATGGGTACTGCAAAAGAATTAAGACAGTTCAGTTCAGTTGAGACAACTCGCTGGGGAAGAACTAATGCAACGCTCACTATGCACTGCTGGCGCTGCCTCCTCATGTACTTGAAGGAGTTTCGTGACTGTGTGATTATTGGCCATTTTTAGTAAGTAAATAATTTTGTATTTTAAATGAAAAAACACGATAAATTTAAAATCTTCTGTTTATATAAATATTTTTGCTTAATCTACCTACAAATGATTACATAAACCTAACAGAGTGCTTAGAGAAAAAGCATACCTTATGGAAAACACACAGAAAGATGATTATTGAAGAAAGTCGGTTGAGATAGGTTTAGGCGTTGAATCTGCGACCATTAGTTGTCTAGTCTAATCTACCGTTGCCCAATCAGCTTCGGATTGATTCGTCTTTTAAACTAGATGAAATAACGCCAGGGGTTATGATATCTTTATCCTTATTTCCAAATTCAGGATACAATTTGGCCGTTTGGCCCAAAGGCGTACAAAGCCGTCCAGAAAAATCCAAGCGTTTGCTTGATTGACTCCGTTCGGCTGAACTGATTATGTCAAGCAACGACCTGCAAAACAATTGATAGAAAATGTCAATTACAAATTAAACACAATCTCTACTATGAGAGTGAGCATACCGTTGTCCACAGCTGGACATGCGTCGCTTGCTGGCTTTTAGTATGCTGCTGGACGAGCTGCTGACACTGTTGGTCGGCTCAAGGCGTTCGGGCGAGAGGGGCGATTCAGTATAGGAGCGCAAGTGAGCAGCGCCTGGCTCCGATTTGTTGGAGGCATCTCCATAGGCCGCGCGCAGACTTTGTAGACTTTCCAGCAGATTCTTGTGATGCGGCGTATGTGCGTTAAGCTGAATCAGTTGCTCCAGCTCTCTATAGAATAGTCTGTACTGGTCCTTGGTTTTGTTTACCTTTAGGCTGAACGAGTGCAGATAATTGAATGTAATTTTTAATTATATATTTATAAATATATACATATATCTCATGAAATTACGTACCGTGCGTTATTTGAATTGCTAAAGGGCAGCAAGTCGCCGCGAGAAGCGCTTTTGTATAGCTCGTGGATCTGCTGTTGGCAGCGCACCTCGTCCTGCTTGTCCATGTCCTCCTTAACTAGCAAATGCAGAAAGTGTGGCAGCCAGCTCAGCTGTCGTTGCAAATTGAAAAGAATTGTCGCATTGGCTGTTCTGGGAAAGTATCGCGGCATTCGCCTCCATAGATGTTCTCCTTGAGAGCATTTGCCCTTGGGCTTAGTCTTTAACGGCACCAAGCGCGACATCTTAAGTAGTTGGCCCATTTCTGGTATGCGGTAGTCGGTGACACGTCCGCCGGGTCCGTCGGTTATTGATGGCGCCTCATCCATGGCGGACCGTGCAATCGAAAGGGAGTGCACAAAGATTTCGCCGCCACGGGCGGACAGCATATGACTGGTTGTCTTCGTGCCTGATTTCCGAGGCACCTCTAACAGTACAGAGCGGCCATTTAACAGAAAGTTGATCAAACAGGAGCTGGGCCGTGAGGTGACATCGACGGGCGTAACATTATACTGGCCCACACACGGTTGTAGATCCGCAGAGCCGCAGCCACGCGGCGTGCACCATTTCAGGGTAACGGTTTCGTAGGCAGTTCCCGGCTTGATGCTGGTAGTGAAAGTAAAATCTGGCCCACACACTTTTGTATGTGCGGCACGTTCGTGTAATATTTCTACGTCATAATTAGCGCTGGAATTGGCATTCTGTTCCTCTTTCATAGGTATGTTGGTCACGGTGGTGCTGGCCAGATCATAATGACCCATTATAAGGTGCAGTAGCTTATCCGAAATTTCCGGCGCATTGACTGTGTGTATTTCAGCATTAAGAAACGGCGATATTTCGAGCAGACTTCGATTTGTCACCAGAGATTCCACTCCCAATGGAACTATGTTCAGTATGACTAGATGGCAATGATCGATCTGCAAACCTTTTTTGGCAGGTGGTGCAACCAACGCATTTTGTTGTATTAGTACCGTATTAAATATGTCCTCTAAGCCTAATGGAAAAGCAATCGGATAAAATCATTTTATTTAATAAATTTCCATCTGATTCCACTTACTTTTCATGCTAGTATTATCCCGCGCTGATGTGATACAGATAACACGGCCCTTATTCCCAATTCGTTTGCAGCCGGCATGAGCCGCTTGGAGTTGTTCATCCGTCGGCTCGGCCAATGCCTCAATGGCAGCTCGCAATCCATGTATGACCGAATAGTCTGATGATTGCGGAATACTGCGTGATGGCACGCTTACCATCATCATTGCGTTAGAGACATGCGACATATTTTGAGTGCTCGGACTCCAGGTGTTGACTATATGGGCCGCCGTATCAGAGACAATAAAGCGCACATGCTTTTTGCCAGGAAACAGATCCCAAACTATGCGACAATACTCTATGGACGACTCGACAGCACACGTCCACAAGCTTTTACTTAGCTGAGTCCCAACTATGGAGCTACCACTGCCTGGTGACTCGGCCACCGGCTTGCCTTTTAGATAGTCCATCGATATATATTGCTCACTAGAAATGCTGAAATAGCGAGTGTGGTCCAGCACAAATATGGTTTTCTGATTACGTTCGAACATGATTGTAAGCTTAATTTAAAAACTGTAACTTTTCCGAACTAAAGTTAATGAAATATGTTTGTTGACAACAGGTGTTGCAATAGTGATGTGCTACATTTTCGATCATGCAACTAAGTAACGGCGATAACGAACGATTACAGTTCAGCAAAATACTGAAAAATAAATCACCATATATCCTTGAAAAAGTATTTTAAAGCGATCATTCTTGAACAATCATGAAGAGTCAACCCATGAACACAATAAAGCATATCAAATATATGTCATTCATACTTAACGAAAAAAAAATATATAAATCGTTGAAAAAAACAGACACAAATGATATTTTAATTCATAGATATGATTTATGAATATAATTTTCATTGTCTAGGTGAATTATTTAAACATTTTTCACGGCTAATCGATACATCGTATAAACTATCCATACAATTGTATATCGATGTTTCTTACATCACTACTAGAATCACGTTGTCGAATGTGGGTTTGAAAAAAAGCTCGTACAATTTATATTTAGTATATTTCGTGCTTATATTGTGACAAAATTACGTTTTGAGTGGGTGTCAACATTGTAAACACGAATAACATAGCAACATGTCATGGTTATTGGGTAGAAATCGTCAGCAACCGACGGACTTTAGTGGTGGAGCAGATGGACCTGACAAACCAGAGGGTCAAACTGCCGGCGAACGTGGTAATGACTCGCAACTTACGAAAGCTGAGCGAAAGGCCATGGAGGCTTATCGGTTCGATTCGTCGGCTCTGGAACGTGCTGCAGACGCAGCGAAAACACTCGAGCGTTCAAGTAAGCGTCTACTAAGCATACATACATTCAGAAATTTCAACATCGGTCGCATGTATTGCATAACCGATGGCAATGTTGATTGAAGCAGATGTGTACATGAGTGTGGGTATTAACGATTATGACATGTTTCAGGACATGCGCGGGAGGCACTGGAATTATCGAAGATGCAGGAGAGCACGCGACAACAGGAGTATGCCACCAAGGTAAAAGAATATGAGGCGCATATTGAACAGGCCAAAGTTGAGCAAAAACGCATTGACCATGAGGAGCGGCGCAAGACGCTCATCGAGGAAACCAAACAGCAGCAGCAACGTGCACAATACCAAGATCAATTGTCGCGCAAGCGTTATGAAGATCAGTTGGTGCAACAACAGCGCGTGCAGGAGGAGAATCTTCGCAAGCAGGAGGAGAGCGTGCAGCGTCAGGAAGCCATGCGGCGTCAGACCATTGAACATGAAATTGAGATGAAGGAAAAGAATCGTCTGAAGCTGCTTGAGCATGAGCTGCGCGCCAAGGCTCGTGTGGATCGCGAGAATCGCGATATCAATCTTGAGAAGATTCGTCTGAAGGCACAAGAACATCGTACCACAGTGCTGGAGGGTATACGGTAAGTTCACCGTATTAATATAATACCTGGTATTGTCGAAAACTAATTTAAATTATTATTAGCACCGCTGGTTCAGTAATTGGTGCCGGTGCGGAGGCGATGTTGACCGACTGGGATAAGGTCTTGACGGCTGCTGGTGGATTGTCGCTGCTTGCACTGGGAGTGTACAGTGCGAAAGGTGCGACGGGCGTGGTATCGCGTTACATTGAAGCACGAATTGGCAAACCAACGCTTGTGGGTGAAACCTCACGTTTTGCATTTCTGGATGCCATAAAGCACCCGGTTAATTATATAAAACGGTTGCGCTCGAAGCCCACGGATGCCCTGCAAGGCGTTGTGCTGAATCCGAAACTGGAAGAACGTCTGCGTGACATTGCAATCGCAACGAAAAACACGCGAATCAATCGCGGATTCTATCGTAACGTGTTGATGCACGGACCACCTGGAACTGGCAAAACAATGTTTGCCAAAAAGCTAGCCGAGCACTCTGGCATGGATTTCGCTATCATGACCGGCGGTGATGTGGCGCCCATGGGCAAAGAAGGTGTCACAGCCATACATAAGGTATTCGACTGGTCGAATACCTCTAGGCGAGGCCTTTTGCTATTTGTTGACGAAGCGGATGCCTTTCTGCGCAAACGCTCGTCGGAGAAAATTTCTGAAGATTTGCGTGCAGCATTGAATGCTTTCTTGTATAGAACATCCGAACAGAATCCAAAATTTATGCTTGTGTTGGCCTCGAATACGCCTGAGCAGTTTGATTATGCAATAAACGATCGTCTGGACGAGATGGTGGAGTTTACGTTGCCTGGTCTTGAGGAGCGAGAACGCTTACTGCGGCTCTATTTTGACAAATATGTCCTACAGCCAGCATCCGCTGGAGCGAAGTAAGTAAAGTTCTTATATTAACGGCCAATTAGTTGCTAACCGACATTTTGCAGGCGCTTTAAGCTTGATACCTTTGACTATGGCAAGACATGTGTCAAAATGGCACAGATGTGCGAGGGCATGTCGGGTCGTGAAATATCTAAATTGGGCGTCGCTTGGCAGGCTGCTGTATACGCCTCGGAGGATGGCACACTGACAGAAAAAATGGTTCTCGATAGATGTCGAGATGCTGTACAGCAACACAAGCAAAAAGTGAGTTGGAATCGCTTCCTTAAAGTGACCAAACAAATAAAATATTGCATATTTTGCAGATGGCCTGGTTGTCGGAACAGGAGCGTGCCGACCATAAATCAATAAGTGGGGCTTCGGAAGCCTCTAAACCACCGCTAACACTAACTGCCGACAAACTGTGAGTTGGATCAGCTGGATCTGTCTGTTGACGAGCATTCAAAATTTGTTTAGTTTTAAAAGTGGACTAAGATGTAGTGTAAATCGCGAATAACTTTTACTGGTCAACGGATCCTTCATTGTGTATATACATTGCGTGTGTCTACACAAGCATTTACTACTGTACAACGAACATTGAGTCTTGCTGGGCTAGACATACAATTAAGTTTAACTTACTGATAATTGTATTGTAACAAAGCATTGCACATTAATTCTTACTTGTACAAAGTATAAGAGAGTTGTTGCATCTGCACAATAACGCTTTGTATATAGTTTAAAATTAATGCCAATTGCTAAGGACAGCAATTTTCAATGGGTAACGCTAGCCCTGTGAGAGATTTATATTAAACTTCTCGCTAGCGGTACCATAAATTCTAATTTGGCCAGTAATTCCCACACATTGATTGATTTATAGAAAGAATAAAAAGATTGTTAAATTATTTATGTTTTTCATATTTATTTATTTTAAAAAATTATAGCAAATATTCAAATTTATGAAAAAGCCTTACTGGCTATATTATGTTCGATATCAATTCCTGCGATAATGAAATCGATATGTATGATTCGTGCCATGGTTATATAACGCGGCAAATCGTATATTAGTGGTTACACTAACCAAACATGGTTAGTGATGGTAAGCTACAGCAGTTAAATAATCGATAGTTCTAAATACTGAATTGCGAGTTATTTGGCTTATGAAATTGTTGACAATTTATTCTTATTCGGCGCTAATAACGAATTAATTCAAATTTAGAAAATAAAGTACATCTATTTCTAATTGAAACGGAGAGGCAATGCCAATCGGCAACATCCACTCAATAGTTTCTATTTGTTTATTAGTTTTAGAAATTGGAAAATACTTGCACTGTGGTTACGTTTTTACATTGATTCTCACTATAATCAGTAACTTGTCAAACCCATAAATAAAGCCAGAATTACAATTTATATAGAAACTACAGCTCATGTATTTGATAACTTTGGTTTCAATGGGTTAAATACATGAATCTGATTTTAAAGCGTGGAACAGAGAGGAGCAGTTTGAATAAATTTGAAATTTTGAATAATTTGATAATTAATGTTGCTTATACATTTTACCGTTTATAAATTTCGTATATAAACACATTTCCATGTGAAAGTCTGCATACGACACGGTTTCAGCAAACACAAGTTTTCAGGCTGACACTTGTTTCAGGAATCCTCAGGCTTTTCTTGGGAGGCAATTCTTTGACACTCTTTTCTTAATTTCATACCAGCTGCTTGACGATCGGCTCGGCTCTTTTTCTCCTGTTTTTTCTTAATTTCATTACATTTTTTCTGTTCAGACAACTTCTTACAAAGCTCTTTAAGTTTTTCAAAATTAGACTGCTGTTCTATTTTTTTGCATTTTTCTCTTACGGCCAGTTCCTTACACTTTTCTTTAAATTCTTCTTCTGTACCTTGTTTACCATTACTACCTTTTCCTTTTTTAGCTAATTTGGCGGACTTTTCTTTTTCAGCCATTGCTTTGCATTTTGCTTTTAGCTTCTTTTTTTCTTTTTTAGCTAGTTTAGCGCATTGTTCACTTTCTGCCAATTCTTTGCATTTCTTTTCAAAGGCTTTCTTTTCTCTCTTAGCTAATTCTTTACACTTTTGCTCGAGGTTTTTGTGACCTTTTCCTTTTTTGCCTTTTTTGTCAAGATTTTTGTCACCATTACCCTTTTTATTATTCTCCTCCTTTGCTTTCTTTGCTAATTTAGCGCATTGTCCTTCTAACGCCAATTGTTTACACTTTTTATCTAGGTCTTTGTCACCTTTTCCTTTTTTATACTCGCCTTCCTTTTCTTTCTTTGCCAATTTAGCGCATTGTTCTTCTTCTGCCAATTTCTTACACTTTTTGTCTAGGTCTTTATCACTACTTCCTTCTTTGCTCTTATCCTCCTTTTCTTTCTTTGCCAATTTAGCGCATTGTTCTTCTTCCGCCAACTGTTTACACTTCTTATCTAGGTCTTTCTTACCTTTTCCTTTTTTATCCTCGCCTTCCTTTTCTTTCTTTGCAAATTTAGCGCATTGTTCTTCTTCTGCCAATTTCTTACACTTTTTATCTAGATCCTTATCACCTTTACCCCCTTTGCACTTGTCCTCTCCCTCTTCTTTTTCTGCCGATTTTGCGCATTTCTCTTTTTCTGCCAATTTAGCGCATTGTTCTTCTTCCGCCAACTGTTTACACTTCTTATCTAGGTCTTTCTTACCTTTTCCTTTTTTATCCTCGCCTTCCTTTTCTTTCTTTGCCAATTTAGCGCATTGTTCTTCTGCCAATTTCTTACACTTTTTATCTAGATCCTTATCACCTTTACCCCCCTTGCACTTGTCCTCTCCCTCTTCTTTTTCTGCCAATTTTGCGCATTTCTCTTTTTCTGCCAATTTAGCGCATTGTTCTTCTTCCGCCAACTGTTTACACTTCTTATCTAGGTCTTTCTTACCTTTTCCTTTTTTATCCTCGCCTTCCTTTTCTTTCTTTGCCAATTTAGCGCATTGTTCTTCTTCTGCCAATTTCTTACACTTTTTATCTAGATCCTTATCACCTTTACCCCCTTTGCACTTGTCCTCTCCCTCTTCTTTTTCTGCCGATTTTGCGCATTTCTCTTTTTCTGCCAATTTAGCGCATTGTTCTTCTTCCGCCAACTGTTTACACTTCTTATCTAGGTCTTTCTTACCTTTTCCTTTTTTATCCTCGCCTTCCTTTTCTTTCTTTGCCAATTTAGCGCATTGTTCTTCTTCTGCCAATTTCTTACACTTTTTATCTAGATCCTTATCACCTTTACCCCCTTTGCACTTGTCCTCTCCCTCTTCTTTTTCTGCCGATTTTGCGCATTTCTCCTTTTCTGCCAATTTAGCGCATTTCTCTGCTTCTGCCAATTTAGCGCA
This sequence comes from Drosophila mulleri, assembly GCA_035047565.1. Taxonomy (NCBI): domain Eukaryota; kingdom Metazoa; phylum Arthropoda; class Insecta; order Diptera; family Drosophilidae; genus Drosophila; species Drosophila mulleri. Next base: position 5,328,459 of record JAWNPK010000040.1, on the reverse strand, counting down.
TTTCTCTGCTTCTGCCAATTTAGCGCATTTCTCTGCTTCTGCCAATTTAGCGCATTTCTCTGCTTCAGCCAATTTAGCGCATTTCTCTTCTTCTGCCAATCTAGCGCATTGTTCCTCTTCAGCCAATTTAGCGCATAGTTCTTTTTCGGCCAACTTTTTACATTTCTCCTTCGCTTTCTTTGCTAATTTAGCCCATGCCTCCTTCTGGGCCAACGCTTTTTTCTTCTCTTCTTCTTTTTTTGCCATTTCAGCACATTGTTTTTCTTCGGCCAATGCCTTCTTCTTGGCTTTTTGTTTCTTTAACAATTGGGCACACCGTGCCTTTTTGTCCAGTTTTTGATCAGCTCCTTTGTTCCCATTTTCGTTTTCGCATTTGTCTTCCCCTTTATTTTTCTTTTCTTTCTTAGCTAATTTAGCGCACTGTTCTTTTTGTGCTAATTCTTTGCATTTCTTTTTTAGATTTTTCCCTTTCTTATTTTGCTTAGCTAACGCGGCGCATTTATCTTTTTCAGCCAACTCTTTGCATTTTTTTAGTTTCGCCTTTCTCTCTGCATCAGCTTTTTGTTGGGCTGATTTATTTCCCGAATCTTTCTTTTCCTGGCCTTTATCTTTTTTCGCCGTAGCTTCGTCTTTGCCTTTGTTTTCCTCTCCCTTAGCCTTACCTTTCTTTTCTTCTGTTTTAGCTTTGCCCTTCTTTTCCTCTCCCTTAGCTTTACCTTTATTTTCTTCTTTCGCTTTCTTTTCTTCTGCCTTAGCTTTGCCCGTTTTTTCCTCTTCCTTACCTTTACTTTTCTTTTCGTCTCCCTTACCCTTGCCCTTCTTTTCCTGTCCTTTCTCCTTTTTATTTACGTTATCACACAGGTCTTTTTGACCTTTTTCCATGCATTCTTTTTCAATATGGTCGACTTTACAAGGTGCGTCTTTCTTGCAATTAGCTTTGGCCATTTTAGCCAAATTTCGGCAATGTTCTTTGAGCTCTTCAAAGGTGGCCATTATCTTATTTGGTTTCTTGTTGTTATCGGTCTTTGCTTTCTGAGCTGTGCCTTTTCCTTTCTCGTTCTTTCCCTTCGCTTTTTGATCTGTGCCTTTCACCTTCTCGTTCTTTGCCTTTTCGTCCTTGGCACCTTTCGTGTCTTGTTTCTTTTCATCTTTCCCTTTGTCGGATTTACTGCACTGATCTTTTTCGGATAGTTCTTTGCACTTGTTTTCTAGCTCTTCATTTTCTTTCTGTTCTTTTTCTTTCTGAGCTAATTTAGCACACTCTTCTTCTTGGGCAAACTCCTGGCACTTCTTGTCCATCTCTTTCTTTTTTTTCTCTCGTTCTTGCCTCTTTTTGTTTTCGCGCTCTAGCTTCTTCTGAAATGCTCTACTTTTCTTTTGCTTCGCTTCTTTAATTTTCCTTGCTTTTTCCTCTTCGAATAATATCGCGCACTCTTCTCTCATGGCTTGCTCCTTGCACTTCTTGTCTTCTTCTTCTTTAGCCAATTTCTCGCACTCAGCCATTTCGTCGGTCTTCTTTCCCTCCCCTTCTTTGCTCTTAGCTGCTTTCTCGCCTTCTCCCTTTTCCTTTCCCTTTGCCTTTCCGCCTTTTTCTTTTTTCGATTTTTCTTTGCTTTCACTGGCCTCCTTCTCGTCTCGCTCGCTTTCCTTTCCTTTCTTTGTTTTTTTACTCTTTTCATCTTTTGTATTATTTGCCTTACGCGACATCTCTCGGCACTGCTGTTTGAAATTATCTGGATCTGTAGTACCAATCGCCCCAATGGGCCTGACCTTTGCTATGAATGCCAAATTTCTGCACTGATGCTTCAACTCTTCAAGCCTTTTCAATACTTCATTTTGCTTTATGAACTGCTCCTTTTGGAGCCTAAATTGATGCAGGTGATCAAATATGTCGTCCATATCGCTGTCGATCTGATTCTTTAATTGCGTTTGCTGTTTCGCCGGTTGACCGGACTCTTTATACTGGGCCAGTTCCTTAACGTTCTGTTCAAGCTGCTCCTCCCCACTAGCAACTATGTTTTTCCATTGTAATGACTTAGTTTTTGCCAACGCTTTGCATTGCCTTTTCAAAATGTGTTGTTGCTTTTTCTGCTTATCTTGCTTGACAACTGTATTTCCCGAATGTGATGAATTTTTAATAAGCTCCGGCATTTCATCGCTCTCATGTTTCAGTCCAATGCGTTCATTAGCCTGCTGCTGATTCAGCTCTTTGCATATCTCGACAATGGCTCTTGCCTCACTATTCAAATCTTCCAGTTCGACCAAATTGGCATTCGGGTGCTGTTGAACCAAGCTCTCACAATGAACTCTCAGGTTCTCCAGTTCGTTCAGCATTTCGTTGCTCTGCCGAACAACCAATTCCCTTCGCCGTTGTGAAATTGATCCGACATCCCGCCGCCGAAAATCATCGATATAGAAGCGTTGACAAGACACCCTGTATTTGCGTGTGGCTGGCTTGCCCTGAACCGGTAGCTTGCCTTTCGGGACAGCCTTACTGTCGTTATGCCTTCGACCTGTGACCTTAACATTCGAGCTATGATTACCTGTGTGTGGGTGCGTGAAAAAAAGCCCCATTTAATGCAACTGATATAACTTACGACCAATAGAGTCATCAGTTTGGTCAGTGGCGACTGTACGCGTGGTAATTTGGCAGTTGTCCAGCCTTTGCATGAGTCCGTTGCAAAACAAAGAATTGCTGAACGTGATCACGGGCTGCATGCAAGAGTTGCACGACCTCGCTAATGCCTGCGGATTGCAGCTTACAACTGTTCGCGTAAACATCTTTGGCCCGGGCTATAAAATGAAATTAAGACTTTTTACTACAAATTTTGAGGTCTGGCCCAGACTAAGCTAAAGCAAACAATGATACTCTATCCGATGCTAAACAACTTTGTGACAATCATGACAATCGTTACCTGGCCTGCCTACATATGTATATGAAGAAAACTTAATGTTACAATTTCAATTTTCACCAAAGACCCAACATGCTATAGGCTGCTAGTATAGCTCAAATATATAGCAGACCAAAGCCTAAGTCCACTGCCCATTTTAATCTCACATAGCTGTTTCGTTGGTGCTCACTTTTATTTTTACAGAGCTAGACGTTAGCATATAATTCACGACTTGCTACTAACTAATTATTAACTCTTTGCTTTCAATACCTTAATTTATGAAGATTATTTTCAAATATATATTTAATATAATATGGAAAGTTAGTAAAGTCAAAGTTCAATAATCAAAATATTTCGGGAATTATGATTTTTTATTAAATTTCTTGAGTCATTTCATTTCATTAAGAAGATTCCAAGCAAAAGTAATTGATTCTTCTATTATGTTAAGGCTCTATCTTAAAGCTATGAAATACGTATTAAATAAGCTAAGCATTACTTATATGTTTAACTTCAAATTTATTCTACATTTTCATTTCGAAATTTTGAATCCAAAAACGATCTTTGTTTAATTAGACGAGCTTTATATCGGAACTGGAGAAGGGTGTACATGTCTTAGCGACTCAAACAAATTATGAGCATCAGCTGGCATTGGGTGCTTTTGGACTGTGTACTTTCAGTCATTTATAGGCTTGATGGGGAATTTGGTTTTGTTGGATTTGGCTTATTGTTATTGATGCTCTTGGATTTCGCCTCTTTAGCCTTCTTCGCTGACTGTAAGTTCTGCATTTTCTTAGCTTTGATTAGTTCTTCATCAATTTTAGTATTGAAGCTTGACATATTTTGTAATCCCCCAGATGTTTTTGCTGTGCTCTTGTCGTTCGACGCATTCTGAAGGGTATTTGATTTGGATAGGCCTTCCTTATTTTTATTGGATATATTAGAAATATCCTTTGTATCCAATTCAGTTTTGGTTGCTGTACTTGGCTTTGTCTCAAACTGGCTTTGAGTTTGTTTATTTTTCAGAGAGCTTCTTTCAACTACTTTCACTTTAGGTTCTCGGCTTTCGGATTTGATTGAAACGCCCTCGTTGCTTGTTGTGCCTGGAAGGGGGCTTGCTTTGGATAAAGCTTGCTTGGAATTCTCCTTTGTAGTCGATATAGAATTGATTTCTGTACTAGATTTCGTCTCCAACTGGGTTTGAGTAGGATTCTTTATTTTTTCAATTTTAATTGATTCAGTTGCTTTCTCAGATTTTGTTGATACACTGTCGCTCTGACTGGCTCTTGCTTTGGGCAATCCACCCTTAATTTCTATGGAGCTCTTTAAATTATCACTTGTGTTTGAGTCAGTTTTGATAGTTGTACTCGAATTCGTCCTAGCCTTTGGAGAAGCGGATTGCTTCAATTTACTTTGCATGGCCCTAGTTCTAGCCTTAGACATGTATTCAAGAAATCTGTTCTTCATATTGGATTTAATGTCCTCCGAGTCGGAAGTCTTTTGGGATTGTTTTGTGGCTTGTTGATTTTTGTCTTTTATATTGGTCATGAATCGTTCAAATCCGTTTTCGCTTTTGCTAGTTCTGTTCCTATCGATTCTACGATTCATATTTTCTTCAGATTTCCCGAGTCTCACCCCATCATTGCTTTTGCTATCACTGCTCGGGAGTTTAATTGAAGTTTTATCTGCTTGTGGTTGGCTTTTGTTCTGCTCCTCCTGCAGGATATTACGTTCATTTGAATTCATCCGTTCTGCTTTGAACGCCAGTATACTTCTTGAAAGTTCTGCTTTAGCTTCAGCATGAGACTTTTCATCACCTAAAATTTCTTCATTTTCACTTTGTTCGACAGGCTTTTTTTTGTCCTTATCATTATCCGCTTTTGAACGTTTGTAGCTTTCATTTTTCAACTTTTTCTGAGTTTCTTCTATTTTAAGTTTTTTTGATAATCTTTCACTCGTCAGCCGTTGACGTTTAGACCCTTTTCTTTTCAGTAAGGCCGATTCAGCAAAGCTTTTCGTCCTCTTTTTGAACGCCTCCATATTCATGTTCAACATGCTGTCCTTATCATGGGATTGACTTGCAGTCGATGAGTTGGATTCCAATGAATCCTTAGAGGCTGGGTTCACTTTTACTGGGAACTCAGAACCATAAAGATTTTTACTGTTCTCAGTTATATCAATATTGGTCGGTGGCTTCACATGTTTCTCTTTCGATAAACTGGAGGAGTCTGCCTTTTGCCTTTCCTTAGTAGCTTCGGTTTTCTGTTCAGCATTCTTTTTCATTCGTTGTAGCAGTGACTTTCTGAATTCAGAATTGGAACCAGTTTTATCTCCATGTAAGTATCGAATCGTAGGAACCAATGAACGACAGGAAACCAGCCTAACAAATGAGTCGGTGCAAAGTGATTGAGACAACCGCCAGTACAGCATATTGGACATGTTAACTATTTTTTCTCCAAGTGTAAAGTGCCGACACGAAACACTCTAACAACAAAGTTTAAATTTTGCACCAAACTGAAATATTTATTCTTTTTTCTGACTATACGAATTACATATTTTCTGAGCCCGTATTTTTTTCAACCCAGAGCTTACTACAATCTAACACTTCACTGGATTGTTGGTATTCCGAGGTTGAACATGTATCATAACTTTGATGGCGCCACCCGTGCCATGACGAGCTGTCTCGAATGCCTTTTGTGTCTCCTCAATATCGAAGTGGTGGGTGATTAGCCGCTTTACATTCACTCTTCCGGAGGCAACCAGGGCCAAAGCAGCGGAATAACTACGATGAGAAAGAATTTAACCTGTAAATTTAGATAAAGTCTTAAGCTTCCACTCACTCATTGCAGTAACGGAAGACACCGCGAATGTCTACCTCTCGAGCCAAGGCATTGAATAGAGGCAGCTTCATTTCAGGAGGTCCCATGCCAACGATAACAACAACACCTCCTGCTCGAGTAGCCTGGCGTAAAAGAAGAGTAAGTTAATAAGAATATCTGACTTGCCCACCCAATAATTAATCTTCCTAATTTGGTTTATTTTTATAGATGTTTAGAATACAAATATATCATATATGTTCGTTGTTAAACGTATTGTTTTTTATAAATCTCCTGAAACATATGCCGGATCTTAACTAATAATATATAATTAATTTATATATGTATATATAATATATACAATCAGACCTTCCAAGCTGTCAGTGAACATGAAAATAAATTTATATGTTTATTGTACACGAGCAGGGTAGCACTTAAAAGAATAGCGTTCCCCAATCGCCATATATTAGTGCACGTATTAGAACATATTTTACTAGTTGGCTTACGTTAGCTATAAAAGACATTTATTTAGGAGTGGCCTTACAAAGATTGCCAAACGTGTGCTGCTCTCTGCTCCACAGCAGTCAATCGACATGTCGGGGTCCTCGATCATTGTGTGATGTACACAGTCCACGACCTGCTCAGCTGTGTCATCACTCGTCAGCAGCAGTGTGTGAGTGGCGCCCAGCTCCTTAGCAATGTCCAGACGATGTTGCACCAGGTCGGTTATTAAAATTTCCGTTGCGCCCATGGATTGAGCAACCTAGAGCACTCGCCATGAAGTGAACTGCAAATGAATAGTTGACGAAGACCACTCACCAGCAGTGTAACCAATCCAATAGGACCTGCACCTAGAATCAGCACCCTCGATCCCAAGCTGACGCCTGCACGCTTGCAGGCATGCACTCCCACGGATAGAGGTTCTAGTAACGCACCCTCCTCCATGGTGACATGATCAGGCAGCTTAAAGCAAAAGTCCGCTGCGTGCTTATAGTATCGGGTCAGATTACCATCGTAAGGGGGCGTGGCACAGAATGCCATGTCAGGACACAAATTGTAGCTGCCTTGCTTGCAATGCTCGCATTTGTAGCAAGGAACGCCTGGCTCAATAGCAACTCGATCTCCTACAGCCAGATTCTTAACTTTGCTACCCACTTTGGCAACCACACCTGCGCTTTCGTGGCCAATTACCATGGGCTTGGTCACCACAAAGTGGCCGATACGACCTTTAGTCAAATAATGCACATCTGATCCACAAATCCCGATGCTATCCATTGCAACCAAAACTTCTAATGAATGTTTGTATGCAGGATAATAAAGGTGAATGTGAATGAATCAATCACTATTTGAATTTACCTTCTGGAGAAATATCGGGTATTGGGCGTTGCTCCTGTATATGGAAATATGGAGTTAAGTTAAGAGAACATTTTTTATGCTGGCTTCTCCAAGTGTCGTACCAAACGCATGTCGTCTATACCGTATAAAACAGCCGTGAGGTTATCCATTGCAAGTTTGGTTTCTTTTTGCGAAATTTCTACAATAATTAGATTGTTAGCCTAATTGAAAGTTGTGTATTATATCGCAGATCTGCCTACCATTGTTGTCATTCCTATGGTCGCAAGCAACACGCCTAATGAGAAGATGGTAGCTTGCAATCTTTTTCTTCAGCCCATTGCCAAAGGAAGACGTGAAAGACCTCGAAAATGCTTGCGAAATGCAGGCCACAACAGAGCGCACACACATGTTTAGTTCAGGTTCAATACTCACAATTTTAAGGTCAATACTCACAATTTTTCATACAAATAATATTCTTAAAGTGTCAATCGCTGTGGCGCCTACCTAGATTCTTCTTAGTATTTGTATTTGATAAACTCAGATTCGAAAGACTAATATGCCACTATCGTAGCACGATTCAAGTTGTAACTCATATTGTAACTCACTGAAGGCTAAAAGGTCTACAATACTTTAAGTCAGGTAGAAAGAAACAGACAGACATCATGAACAATATGTGCAGTGCTGATCCACTGCATGGATTTGACGTTAGAACTAATAAGATTTTAATTAAGTAAGTAAACAAGTAAGGTGTCCAACTAGTAATGTAGAAAAAATGAAAGCTTAAAGAGAGAAAACAAATAAGCGGGATTAGAATTGGGCGAGTAATTCTAAACAGACGAATATCGGCTCAGATGTGATGTGTGCTGCGTACACTTAATAAAACCAATATATACCCTGATTTCCGGTTTTCAAAAGGTTCAGGGTTTAATAAATATGTAATGGAATAGACAGCAAGTGCTTAAGAGAACTATAGAGCAGTAGAAACTGCTGTCTATGCCATATAATAATAAATATATTCATGTACATGAGTATCATAACATTTATGCTTAGCAAGCAAGGTAATAAAATTTATATATCTGTTCGTTTGTCTGTCTGTCTCAAGAAAAAGAACTACAGATCATTTAAGTTGTCTCTTTGCTTGCAGCAGCTCTCCCTTGGTATTTGTATTTGAGTAAAACGAAGTCAGAGTGCTTCAAGCAGCAGAGAGTGCTCTCCTTGGTCACTTAAAGGTCGACACGCACGACCACTACCTGGCGTCGGGCTCAGCATTTGTGAGCGACTTTTGTTTTGAGTGAAAGTTGCCCTATATAAAGGGCTGCTGCTGCAGCAGCTCTTCAGTCGCCCAGGGCCTGTGGGGTCAGTCGTACGCTGCAGTAAAGTGAAGTGAAGTGTGTGATCGTTCATCTAAGCTATAAAGACATGGAGGAAATACGTAGAAGAAAAACGCTAAGGAAACACGTAAAGGAAATGCGTAAGGGATATACGTAAGTGATATACGTAAATAATATACGTAAGGGATATACGTAAGGTATATACGTAAGGGAAATACGTAAAAGAGCTACGTAATGGAAATACTTGGAGAAAATACTGAGAGGCAATACCTATAGCAAATACTTGGAGCAAATACTCCGAAAATATACTTGATACTTGATACTTTTGAGGAAATGGTTACAAGTAGTGCTGGAGAAACATCGATGTTGCGCCCAGCACTAGTTACAAGATATTCTTAAAGATTATTCAATTACTTTTTTCTGCTTACACAAATAACAGCATATGCACATACAAACGCACACACACGGTTGCAGTATGGGGTTACTTTGCTAGCTTAATTTGATTAATAGCTTATTATAAAACTACAGGTCGTGATAATAGCACTAAAATAAGTACGTTTCTTAAAGCACATGTCGCTAGCATTTGAAATGCGATTTTTGCGAGTTTTCGAATGGTCGAGGATATATAAACGAAGAAGAATGTAATTAAGAATACATATATACTCCTTGCGTTGGTATCTACTTTGTACAGCTTATCATAGCAATATTTACAAAATTATAGTGTATATACATATATAGTTGATTGCAGTAAAATTATTTAAAACACCAATTGATTTGTTCTTCATTAATTAATTTTTTCCTTTTAATTTTATTGAATAATAGTTATTAAAACGTGAATTATTTAAATATTACAAATTGCTTAGAGGCTTGACTTCGTCTTTTTGTTTCTTTCATTAATTTAATTGCTTTTTTCATCGGTTGTCGCCAGTTTTTATTTAAGACCGGTCCTTAGCATTTTTGTCGGTTCTGAAAAAAGCACAAACTTTGCACAAAATATAATTGTTAGTGATTTGTTGTTGACTTACAAATAACCTAATAACCTAATGTCTTATTGTCTGTATGTATATGACGTCTGTATTATCAACGACAGCAGATATGTATGTGTGTAGCTGAGTGTGTATATTAAGTATTTATAGTTTAGTTTCTTCTGGTAATCTATATAACACAGCTGTCATTCACCTCGATATGACATTGAATGTCCAATAAGGGAGCGTGACTAATGCTGCTAATCTATTTGATAATAAGCTGTTTAAGGTCAACAATCTATACATGTTTATATACATTCATCCAACTATATGTATATATTTATATATATGTACTTACTAATGCTCTGGCTTAGCTGGCCACCCAAGGCACTGAATCTTCGCTTGCCATTTTCGTTGCCTATTCCAATGCCCTTAATGGCTTTCAGTTTCATTAAGCAGTATCTGGATCCACCTTTAATTTCAATTTTGTTAGTTTCCCTCTTTGTATCTTGTTTATCAATTGGACTTTTATCCTCGAATTTTAGCGGAGAGCCATCAGACATGTTTGTCGTATCAACACTGCGATCATCTAAGCTTTTATCTAATTCTATTTTTTTAGAACCCATTAAGACTTCATCGGGACTCGGGTTTGGGGCTACGCTCCAATCAGTATTGGAAGTAATAGTCATGCTGCCCTTGGGTATCTTCGGCTGTTCGGTATCGGCAGGCAACTTTGTTGGATTGGTTCCCGTACTTTTGCGGTGCTTACGGAGTACCTCGGAGCCTATGCTTCGCTTCTTCACATCCGGCGAAATGAAAGTTTCTGTTTTAATTGATTTTTTCTGCTTAACTCTATATTTCTCGATTATACGCTTACTTAAACGATAATTGTCCGCATCTGTGTCCTGGCATTGAGCAGCCGATGTTGTGATATTCCTGCGACCAGGATCGTTTTTGCTATTCCGTTGACCTTTAATAAACTGAAATAGATATTCTGTGAGCGTCAGTTTACGTTTTGGTTGACCAGTCAGGTCTATCTGTTTTTTGTCATCTTTCACATGTTCAAATAACTCCATTTTTTCCTCTACTTGACTTTCTGTTTCCTTGTCTGATCTGGACTTTTCCTTTTCCAATCCCTTCTCTCCTCGATTATCTAAAATACCTGAAACATGATCTTCATCTTTTGAACTTGGATTTGGTTTCGATTTTGATTTCGGTTGTACGGACTTATTTTGTACTTTTTTGTCATCTACAAGCTTTTTCAATGCTTTTCCTTTCGGACCGAGCTCTGGTTTGTCGACGCGCATTAAATTCAATGGTTCCTCTTCCACTTCAGCGCTTAAAATATCTGCGATGCGATCTTCACCTTCTGTTTTGGAATTATATAGCTTATCTGGGGAGAAGTCATCCGTTGACATATTGGTTATCCTTGTCGGTTCCTTATCTACAATTTTATTTGTGTCCAAAATATCATTTTGGTCAACATTCACAAATTTTCCCAAATCTGCATTTGTTGAGCTCCTATGAATCTGGATCTTGTCAGAAGCAACGCACTGCGTTTTTGGGTAAGATGTTATAGTGTTTCCTATATCCGAATTGCCCACCGATTGGGACGGTGGCCAGAAATAGCTCTGATCAATATCAATAGATTCAAAAGGGTTTTCATTTGCTCTCTTACTAGCAATTGTATTACTTGTTATCGAATTGGAGAATAATTTATCGCATGTATTATCACTTACTGGCTTTTTAGAGAATTCGTCTATTGGCGTTCCAGTAAGAGATGACTTAGTAAGGTTCCCTTTACCAGGCTCGGACTCTTCTCTAAACTTGCTACTTTCAGTTAGACTTTGAATGTTCTTTGCCTTAAACTTTTCGCTTTTAGTTCTTTGCCTAAGCTTTGCGATAATGTCACCAATTGTGATCGGACGAGGCTTAAAAGTCTTTGGCTTTGGCTTATATGGGCTCTTGGCGTTGCTTAGAAGAAGCGATTCGACGGTGTTTTTCTTATTTTTAGTTTTGTCTGAAGTTTTCATGTCCTCAGGGGATTTGAATCCGTAATATGTAGTTTCTGGTTTTGGAGCACATGAAGCGGACTGACTTAAGCTTAGCCCACTTTTAGTAAAATCCACGTTGATACTATCTGGACTAAAAACGTGTTTTGATTCAGTTTGTCCAGTATTTACAACTGAACTACCTGATGAAACTAAATCAATTGGCTTAGCCTTGATTGTATCATCCGAGATTTTGTTATCTAAAGTAGACGAAGGCCTCACGGGATCGATCGACTGAAACGAATCCTTGATAACTATCGATGAAGATGATGTAGGGCTCTTGGGACTATTGGGGCTGTCGGTCTTCGTTTCTTTGTCAGGTTGTCTAGACGGATCTTTTGGCTTGAAGGCTTCTCGAAGTAAATCTACTGAACTGCTTCTCTTCCAGAAGGGTCTTTCCTGGGTTTCCTTTAGTTGCTTAGCTCTTGATAGCCACTTCTCAATGTTAGCGCTGGTACCCGATTTATTTTGCGGTGGCTCTTTCCTAAGATTTTGTTCAACTTTAATAGTTTTAGTTTGATTCTCTAATTTTGTTGGTACACCAACGTTGCTTGACGCTTGCTTATCTTTAAGTGAACTTTTTGTATTATCCTTTGTATTCCATACAGATTTGATTGATGTACTTGATTTCGTCCCAAACTGGCTGTTAAGAAGGGGCTTTTTAACAACAGTAGATTTAGTTTCGTTGCCATCGCTGGTTGTTATGCCCTGAGAGACTTTTGCTTTGGATAACCCTTCCTTATTTCTAATGGAGCTCTGGGATTTGATTAATATAATTGATTTCGTCTCTAGCCTGTTTTTTTGAGTAGGCTTGAAAATAGGCTTAAAGCTTTTCTTCACCTTAGGAGACTTAATCTCATTCTTCGATTTTTTTTCTTTAAAAAGGTGTTTGGCATTCCATTTGCTTGCCTTAAAAGTGGATCGCTTCTGCTCATTCTTTGATGAATCAGCCTCACCTCTAAACAGCTCGTTTACTGCGCCTTTTACTAATATTTTATTGCCTTCAGCGTCCAAAATTGTTTGAGATTGTGTCGATTCAGTTTTGCCTTTGGTATCCAAATTTGTGTTCGTTGATGTTGGCTGTGTTTGTTTAGTTTCCTTTTGGATTGTGGTATTATTTAAATTGAAAATTTTGCTATTAGAACTCAAAGCATTTTCTGCATCTTGTTGAGCTTTTTCAGCCTTGCTTTTGCTCTGTCCTTGTATGCCTTCTGTTTCATTCAAAGCCTTTACTTTAGCTTGAGACTCAATTTCATTTTGAGCACGGTTTGCTTTTGCTTTTGCTTCTGATTTGATTTTTGCTTTGACTGCCGCTTTTGCTTCGGCTACTGCTTTTGCTGCGGCCGCCGATTCCGCTCTCAGTTTCACAATCGCTTCCGCTTTAGCTTTTTCTTCTGCTCTTGCTTCGGCTTCAGCCTTTGCTGCGGCAACCAATTCTGCTTCCAGTTTGGCTTTAGCGTCTGCTTTAGCTTTAGCTACTGCTTTAGCTTTAGCTTCCGCTTCCGCCTTAGCTACAGCTTCCGCTTCTGCTCTAGCCTTTGCTTCTGCTCTAGCTTCCGCTTCCGCTTTAGCTTTAGCTTCCGCTTCCGCTTTAGCTTTAGCTTCCGCTTCCGCTTTAGCGTCCGCTTCCGCTTTAGCTTCCGCTTCCGCTTTAGCTTCCGCTTCTGCTTTAGCTTTAGCTTCCGCTTCCGCTTTAGCTTCCGCTTCCGCTTTGGCTTTAGCTTCCGCTTCCGCTTTAGCTTTCTCTTCGGCTTTGGCCTTCGCTGCTGCTTTAGCTTCCTCTTCCGCTTTAGCTCTTGCTTCCGCTTTAGCTCTTGCTTCTGCATCCGCTATAGCTTTCGCTTCCGCTTTAGCCTTTGCTTCTTCCTTAGTTTTCGCTTCCGCATCGGCCTTCGCTTTAGCTTTCGCTTCTGTATTCGGTTCTACCATCATCTCCTCTTCTGTTTCGGCTTCCGTTTCGGCTTTCGCTTCCGCTTTCGCATCAGCTTTCGCTTCGGCTTTCACTTCAGCTTTAGCTTCAGATTTCACTTCGGCTTTCGCTTCCGCTTCCGCTTCTGCTTGAGATAATTGTTCAATTCTATTTTCTTCAACCTTGCTTTGCCCCTTTGGCCCATCTATAGACACATGGTTGGACCTCTTACTTTTGGAACTTACAGCCGTTTCATCGCTTTCTTTTCGCAACTTGGTCTTAGAGGTATAGCGATCAGTATAGTGATCGAACATTCCCTCCCATGGGACTTCAGATTTCATTTTAAATAAATCTTTTCCACCTTCGCTCCTAAAGTTCTTTAGATATTCCACAGTTTTCTCAGCTCTTGTTGGTGTTATGTCCGTTTCTTTATTTACCTGAGCTCTAGATAAGTTAGAGCTTTCACCCTTTTGCTTCAGTGAATCATGCGAAACGCTTTGATTTGAGTTGAAAGGTTCAATTTTAATTGATTCGTTTAATCCATAGCTCTTGAAATCCTTTTGAGATGCCAATGTTTTCTCAACTTTTGCTGACATTTTCAAAGCTGAATCGTTCTCTACTTCAGGCTTAAATAGGGGAAAACTTTTATTTTTTCCCTCCATTGAATCATGCGAATCCTTTTTATGTGAGTCGACACTTTGCAGATCAATTGGTGTGGAAGTACTTGGGGAAAACTTTGGCTTCTTCTTTGGACTATTTTTTGAGGCCTGTTCATCCTTTATGCGTTCAGATTCTTTTCCCTTATGTTTGGCTGATTCAACAAATGCTTTCGCCCTGATTTCAAACGTCTCCACACTCGACTCGACATCCTTATCTTGAGATCGACTTGAAATCGAAGAGCTTAAAACTGCTGAACAGTCAGAGTCGGCATTCGGTTGGATTGGGCACTCAACACCATATAGATTTGGACTGTTCTCATTTATATTAATACTGGTCGATGGCTTAGTTTCGTTCGCTTTAGATAAGCTGGCGGAATCTGCTATGGTGGTAGGGGTGGATGCTTTTTGATTGGCCTTAGCAGCATCGTCTTTCAGTCCAGCATTCTTTTTCATTCGTTGTCGCAGTCGATTTTTAAACTCCTCAGTCTTATCTTCATGAAAATATCGGATCATTGGAGCCAATGGACGATAACAAACAAATCTAACGGATAGGTAGGTGTAAAGAGGTCGAGATAACCGCCAATACAGCATATTGGACATTTTGTGCGCTTTTTTTTTTTTTTTTGCTTGAGTCCTAATTTAAATTACCGAAACTAAGCGCATAAAGTGCAAATGTAATTTTGAAACTATAAGAACAAACGATTAATTTTGTACCAAGCAAATAAATTTATTGTTCTTTCTAAAAGTACGTATTACATGTTTTCAGAATTATAACCCAGCGCTTACTAAAATATTCGGGCTAAAATTTTATAGGATTATTGGTATTCCTAGGTTGAACATGTATCATAACTTTGATAGCACCGCCCGTGCCATGACGAGCTGTCTCGAATGCCTTTTGTGTCTCCTTAATATCGAAGTGGTGGGTGATTAGCCGCTTTACATTCACTCTTCCAGAGGCAACCAGGGCCAAAGCAGCGGAATAGCTACAATGACAAAGAACTTGTTAACCAGTAAATTTTGATAAAAGCTTAGGTTTCCACTTACTCATTGCAGTAACGGAAGACACCGCGAATGTCTACCTCTCGAGCCAAGGCATTGAATAGAGGCAGCTTCATTTCAGGAGGTCCCATGCCAACGATAACAACAACACCTCCTGCTCGTGTGGCCTGACGTAACAAAGAAGGTAGTCATAGAACAAATGCATATAAGTGACATCAGTTTGGATCTTACAAAGATTGCCAATCGTGTGGTGCTCTCCGCTCCACAGCAGTCAATCGACATGTCGGGGTCCTCACCCATCGCTTTACGCACACGGCTCGCGACCTGCTCAGCTGTCTCATCACTCGTCAGCAGCAGAGTGTGAGTGGCGCCCAGCTCCTTAGCAATGTCCAGACGATGTTGCACCAGGTCGGTTATTAAAATTTCCGTTGCGCCCATGGATTGAGCAACCTAGAGCACTCGCCATGAAGTGAACTGCAAATGAATAGCTGACGAAGACCACTCACCAGCAGTGTAACCAATCCAATAGGACCTGCACCTAGAATCAGCACCCTCGATCCCAAGCTGACGCCTGCACGCTTGCAGGCATGCACTCCCACAGATAGAGGTTCTAGTAACGCACCCTCCTCCATGGTGACATGATCAGGCAGCTTAAAGCAAAAGTCCGCTGCGTGCTTATAGTATCGGGTCAGATTACCATCGTAAGGGGGCGTGGCACAGAATGCCATGTCAGGACACAAATTGTAGCTGCCTTGCTTGCAATGCTCGCATTTGTAGCAAGGAACGCCTGGCTCAATGGCAACTCGATCTCCTACAGCCAGATTCTTAACTTTGCTACCCACTTTGGCAACCACACCTGCGCTTTCGTGGCCGATTACCATGGGCTTGGTAACCACAAAATGACCGATACGACCTTTAGTCAAATAATGCACATCTGATCCACAAATCCCAACACTATCCATTGCGATTAAAACCTCTGTGAATCAGATTTAATTGAAAATCAATAAAACTTTTGTTTGATACTGATTTACCTTCTGGGGAAATATTCGGTATAGGACGCTGTTCCTGTTTATGGAATGAGAAAATTAATTTATTAACTTATGTATAATTATTATCAAGTATTTTGAGTTTTTCGTACCAAGCGCATGTCCTCAATGCCATGTAAAACAGCCGTTAGGTTGTCCTTTGCCATTTTGGCTTTCTTTTCTAAAATACTTATTTGAGGGAAGAAGTCCGCACAGCTTGAACGCTGATTCGAATCTAATGCAAGATTTGTTTTCAATAAAAGTTCGCTGGGCTTATCAACACTTACTTTCAATTTTCCATAATCAGTTTGCAAGGTTTCATTTAATGTTTATTCCTATGGCTTTGATTAAGTGGGAATATACATATGTATGTATGTACATACATACGTATGTATGTACTAAATACCCATATACCAAGTGTGTAAAAATTCGTTCGCTTGCTTACGAATTGAAAATAATTTATAAATGTTAAGCATTCTTGTATTGAGATGATCTCTAATTTAAATACATACATGTATGTTATAGTTATGGAATAAAAGTTCATGACAGCTTTATATATTTAGCATCCGTCTTTTTAGTAAGACAAATAAAATCATATAAATTACTAAATACAATTTTTTAAATGTTCCAAATGAACAGACCGATTGCTGCATCGATTATATCGAATTTCATTCCGCGCTCAAATTACTGGTTCATTAACTTTCTTCACCACTACAAGAAATCAACTGCCCTGGCGTTGCCACAGTGTGGAAAACTAGAGTTATTTAGGAATCGCCACTACTTCAGTTGCACCGCGCCATCTATCTGTCATTGTTGTTATTCATTCGAATAATTTAAAGGCACATTTACGTGACCAGCTAGATGACACCTGATTAATTTTAGCAGACAAATGGTAATAATAAAGTATTTCAGATATGAGAATAAAAAACGTTTAATAACATTAAATTTAGATGTTTTGGTAGAATATCTATATAAATATACTAAATATTTTCATACATTATATTTAAAAAAATCTTTATCAGACTCATGGCATTCAACCATTCAGATCTAGAGATATGTACGTGTGTGTTCTTCGTTGATACAGATATTTTATACTCGATACATGACTTACATATACTAGTTTATATGTAGTTGATGCAAGTATTGTATTAAAGATATTTTATATGAGTCCATGAAACTTTACATTCGATATTGTGTCCCTATTCAGATCACATTTATTTAATTGTCTTATATTTGAAAATGTTACATAAAGAACAAATTTGTTGGGAAATCATTCTTTGTAAACCTGAATTAGTTAAGATTGCGCAGATATTATAGGATTCCTACACCTTTGTAGACCTTGCAGTAGGAAGATGCGCGACGGACTTTTCACGGTACTTATAATTCACGGGTGCCGTTTCACTCTTAATAACTGAAATAATTCCATTTATTTTATAGGCTGTTTCGCTTGCAATCATATTTGATTTTTTGAATGTAACGACATAATTGCTTTTCATCTTTTTCTGCTGATCCATATCTAGATCCTGTTTGAGAACCATCTCCAAGCTGGCCTGTGTGGTGGGCTCACTAGACACATTGATTTGCCTTTGCTTATTTGTTGTATGCCCATCAGTAAGCAATTGTTTTCGCATGCGTTCCTTGATCAAATCATCGAGATCCACCCCTATTCCGTGCAAGTGTCGAATCATTGGAGACAATGAGCCATATGAGCTGTATTTTCTGGTTAAACAGCTTAACAGATTCCGCAACATTCGGCAGCTATCCATTTCGTTTATAACAGCTGAACTACTCCAATATATATATATTGATTTTGTACCAAAAAGCAATATAACCAGAATAAGATAAAAACTAAAATTTTCATTCAATTATAAACGTTGTGTTTGTCGAAATAATATATTTTGAATATTATTGTTATGTTTCATGGCAAGCTAAAATACAACTGGATTATTTGTATTTCTAGCTTGTACATGTATCATAACTTTTATGGCGCCACCTAAGCCATCCCGAGCTGTTTCGAATGCTTTTTGAGTCTCTGTAATATCAAAATGATGTGTGACAAGGCGCTTTACATTGACTCTACCAGAGGCCACCAGGGCCAAGGCAGCGGAATAGCTACAATGATAAATAATTTCTTAGCTTGTAAATTTTGATAAAAACTTAGGTTTCCACTCACTCATTGCAGTAACGGAAGACACCGCGAATGTCGACCTCTCGAGCCAATGCATTGAACAAGGGCAGCTTCATTTCAGGTGGTCCCATGCCAACAATAACAACAACACCACCAGATCGTGTAGCCTGCAATATATAACAAAATCACATAAATGGAGCATACATAATATCGCATTAGAAGCTCTTACAAAGATTGCCAATCGCGTGCTGCTCTCTGCACCGCAGCAGTCGATTGACTTATCAGGTTCAGCACTCATCAATTGATGCACACGAACAGCGATGTCTTCCGCGACATCTTCTTTATTTAGCAGCAGTGTATGTGTGGCGCCCAACTCTTTGGCAACATCCAGACGTTGCTGAACTAAATCCGTAATCAGAATCTCCGTAGCTCCCAAAGATTGTGCTACCTATGTATAAATAAAGCTATTTAGTTAAATTAACAAAATTAATAGATATTTGCTTACCAGTAACGTAACCAATCCAATGGGACCAGCACCAAGGATAAGCACCTTGGAACCTAAACCCACACCAGCACGGCGGCAAGCATGTACTCCCACAGATAGTGGTTCTAGTAGAGCAGCTTCCTCCATGCTAACATGATCAGGCAGCTTAAAGCAAAAGTCCGCTGCGTGCTTATAGTATCGGGTCAGATTACCATCGTAAGGGGGCGTGGCACAAAATGCCATGTCAGGACACAAATTGTAACTGCCTTGCTTGCAATGCTCGCATTTGTAGCAAGGAACGCCTGGCTCAATAGCAACTCGATCTCCTACAGCCAGATTCTTAACTTTGCTACCCACTTTGGCAACCACACCTGCGCTTTCGTGGCCAATTACCATGGGCTTGGTCACCACAAAGTGGCCGATACGACCTTTGGTTAAATAATGAACATCTGATCCGCAAATCCCAACGCTGTCCATTGCGATTAAAACCTCTGGATAAAATTATTTTGAATTAATATCGATTTATCGACAGCTCGATTCTGAGAGATGCGTTCGATAGCTGTTGATATTAATGGCTTACCCTCGTCTGATATCTCCGGGATCGGACGTTGCTCCTGCATATAAAATGTATTATTCTTTTTATTTTTATTATTATTCATTATTTTAATACCAATCGCAAATCGTTAATTCCGTGTAAAACTGCAGTCAGATTATCCTGTGCCATTTTGTAGTTTAGGTATTTACTTTTAATATTCCGAATACAAACGCATGCAGATACGGTCTGCACGTATTAAACGCCCAATTGATACTAAACTAATGTATTAAATAGCTGGTCGCTGTGCTCAATAAAAACGTTGGCGCTATTGGAGAGACTCTCTCTCTCTCTCTCTCTTTGTACACGCGAGAAAGATATTCATACAAAACAAAAAAGAAGTAAATGTTAATTTATATGTAAACAGACATTATATTACGCGAATATAAACGTAATATATATTTTGTTTATATGTTTTTAGTATTAGAAATAATTTAGATAATACTCGCGTTAGACTTACTATCTGCACTCTTGAACAGCTGTTTATTGGTGCAATTCGCCCACTTGTTTTTAGTTTATTTGTTGAGCTTTCCTGTTTTTGTTTGCGCTAGAAATTACCGGCAGCTATATTTCTATCTCCCTTCATCCAATGTGTAGGTGTACCTACACCACACATTTTGATATTTGCATGTGTTGTGTGTATATGTATGTATGTATGTCTTAAAGTTTATTATACTCATTTCATAATGTGAAGGGTTATATTGGCTTAAATAGTATAGCTTATCATTCCATCGAATATTTACCGTATACGAACGAGGTGCGCCGAACAGATTAAAAGCAATTAAAATGAATATAAGCTACAATATATATGTATGTATAAACTATTAGCCTAATAGGGTATTGTTAAGTAAATAAATTGATAACAAGTGGGGTCAAGTTATTTCAATTATAGTTTTTGTTTTCTTTATTTCTCAAACTAATTAAGTAATTGTAATATATAATAGATACAAGTATATTTTCCACTGGCTACCGCAAAGGGTATTTTCATTTGGTCACAGAGCATGGACACGGATCGACCTATTATTTGTATGTGTACGTATGTATATATTCATGATCAACATATCGTTTCAATGCGTACCAGTCAGTCTTCAAAACTGTGGTGCATCAGATCATATTACGAATTATTGCAGGCAGCATATGCAAAATCGGCTAGATCGCTTTCCTATACATATCATATATCTGTCATAGGAACGATCTGTCGAGAACCAAACTGTTGTTCTATTTCATATTTTTTGTACATATGTATATCTTAGCCAGACTTAACAAATAATAAATCATTGCACTTAAAATAGTTTTGCTTTTTGTATAAAAAGTTTTTGTTCATTAACTTAAATTAACGTAAAGATCCAAGATCGTTCACGACTCATGGGGATATTCAATATGCCTGACAGGGTATATAATATTCAGCGCCACGCATTTAGCTGTTTTTTTTTTTTTTTATTAAATATACCACTTATATTGTAGAATTTCTATTTAAAAACATTTGCTTATATCGCTCATCATTGAAATATATTTATATTATAGCCTCTACTATTGGCTGTATTTTTAGTACTTAAGACTAAAAAAGTAGCTTGCTTATGCTTAAGAAAATGCTTTATAGCTACTACGCAGTTTCACTTTGGTTTATATCAATATATGTAAATGCAAATATATTTAAATGCAATCGTAATCTCTGGAGTATATATGTTCTTAAAATTTGGCCTTGAGTTAAACTTTGAATGAAAATCAACAGAAAACACTAAATTTTGACATTGAATATATATGACTATTTGATTATATATATGCATGTATATGTGGATTTAGAATGAAAGGAACTTAATGTCTAGACTCTATAAATTGGATAGTAATAATATGTATTTGTGTGTACTTGCAGTAGAAAGCTTTGAAAGGAACAAATTTGGCCAAAATGGAACTAAATGCATTGAACTTTAGTTTTAGTTTTGTTGCCGTACTCGTAGCACAAAGATATAGATATAGATTTGAGTAACGTTTATCACACATATGGTCGAAAATCGAAGCCGTCACAAAAAATATTTCGATATGCTGTTGGCTACTGCGGTGCTTGCTGTTCTATTTGTTCTAAATTTTTTATATAAATATATAGAATATATAATAAAATCATAAATCACATATATATTTATATGTATGTTGAGAGATAAAGTTTAACTAGAACAAAATCCGAATTGATTTATGGATGCACCCAGCACTTTTGTTGGATTGACGGCTTGCGTTGCTTTTTGCTAATAACTTTTTTCGATTCTTTGGTTTTACATGGATAATTCCTGCCTGGGCTTATTGATGTGTAGCCGCTGGGGGTCCTGTGGGGCCACGCATATATCAGTTAGGATGACCACCTCGTAGGGACTGCAATCGGACATGTGTAAGAAGCCGCACAACCAGCCATAGAAACCCTTTTCTATATCGGTTATATCATTTACCCAGCTGCTGTACTGCAGACTCAGTTGCTTAAATCCCGAATACAGGCCCAGGCCAAAGGTGCAGAGGACAATAGCCAATGGATACGCCAGAAAGAGTATGGGAGTGACGAAGATCTTATGCAAATACGACTTCTCCTCGCAGTAGTAGTTGAACATATTATACCAAGTCAAAGTGCCGATGTAAAATGAGTAGGCAGCCGAGATGATAGTCACAAAGGGTAAACATATTAACGAGATGAGAAAAATGTGTAGACCAACACCACAGCTGCAAGTGCAGCAGAGATTCTGACCCTTGTGCGATTCATTCGCCATGGCATGGGCATTAAGCTGTTCCAGTTCCTCCCGGCTGATGTTTATCTGCAGATCAATAGACTGCCCTTTCTTGCGACCCCTCTTAATTGTGCCTAAACAGAGATAATGACGATGATATTGAGTGCAATGAACTGAAATGTCTTGGTACCCACCTGTCATAGTTAAATAGTTACTTCCATCGACTCCCGACTTGCGTGTCTGATAACGTTCCAGACTCTGGTCATAGGTGTTCAGCACACTGGTTTCGCCCGACTCTAGATCCTCATAGTTGGCTATGTCCGGCGTAGCTCGTCCGCTGCGCACATGTGGTAAGTCGGAGGTGCGTATATTAACTCGCTTCTTCGACGATGAACGATTGCTCAGACTAAGACAGTCCTGCGATTTGCTCAGCTTGGCATCGAGGCTGCTCTCTGAATAGCAACAGCTGCTGGGTGTTACGGTGCTGCTCTCATGGCGCTGTGATGTGGACTTGGTGCCCTGCGAAATGGACTCAAAATTCTGCAGCTCATTCAGATTGTTGGCTGAGCGTGCTGATTTATTGCTCTGTTGAGTGGAACTGGCTGAGTTGGTGCTGGCTATTGTGTCACCCTGTTCACCTGGTAGTTGAGGCAGTGGCTGTTTATTTTTGATTATCAACTTCGACTTGAGCAACTCTTCCTCGAGACCTGGATTCGAAGGCGAGAGTTTAGCTCGGTTTTGCTGCAAATATATATATATATGTATTATTTAAAATAGGATATGTATATACACACTTTGTTAAAATTTAAAGCTAATAATTTGAGCACACCTGCACATTAACTATGTGATCCACATAGTTTTGCTTTTTAGCCTCGGCTTTGTTTTGTTGACGTTTTCGTGGTGGAATGAAAACAGGGCGTTCCTTTGTTGTTGTCACATCTGCACTCAACGCGCCTTTACCAACCATTTTGTAATCGAGCTATATATGTAATTTATGTGAGTTCACAATCTACATGTTTTTAATACCATCTATGCAATAAAATTTGTTTTTCTCTGCTGCAATTAACTTAATACTCATAAAAATGCACTTCCGGCTGTGCGTCTTGGTAACTATGTAATTATTGATTTTTCATACAAATTCGGTGTCCTTGTTCTGATTTGGCGTTCCTTGACGTTGCCGCCTTTTTGGGTTGGGCAAATGATGTTTACAGCAAGCTAACGCAGGCGCAGCAACTTGTTTTAAAATGCAATCAAACAGATGTTTAGCAGTAAAATAAAAAAACAAGCTACTTAACGTCTTGAAATCTAAAGTGCTATCATTGTCAGCAACAACCATGCTAATCAAATAATTTATCTTTATTTTCAAAGGTAAATAGTGAAGCATTCAATTTGAATTTAACTTAAAAACGTTATTTGCTATTTATTTGGTATTTTTGCAATTCGCCCGATATTTAATTTCGCAGTCAAAGTCTGCCATACATCGATATCAAAATAAACAAATATTTATATCTAATTTAATTATCATGGTTAATGATCATGGCTGTTGTAAAAAATACACAAAAATCCTATAGTAAATATTGATAAACAGAAGCATGATATAATTCAATTGTTAATAATATTTTTGTTTAATAAATTGTGGCTTTCCGAGTATGGCGCTAAAGCTTAGGAAAGTATCGATTAATCAAAGCAAATGAGTGAGTTAAAATTATTGCAGGACAGTTTTCCGAATAGTTTTTGGAATACATATGTATTTATTCTAGTGCTTATGTCATGCCCACCGGTTTGGTCCACCAATATTAACTATTCACAATGACCGACAAAAGAAAGAGAGAAGAAAACCTAGGAGAAACAGCATATAGCTGTCGTTTGTTCACATCTCTAACATTCGCTATTCCGCTTCTGCTCTGGTTCAGTCGTTGTGGGTTTTTTCCATTAAATAGCTAGCAAGAACAAAATGTCCGCTACTGAAGGAAAAGTGTGTATAAAATAAATAAGTTAATTAACTAAAACACGAATCACATGTGTGTATATTTCCATTTAGGTTATCAAGTGCAAAGCTGCTGTTGCTTGGGAGGCCAAAAAACCGCTTGTTATCGAAGATATCGAAGTAGCCCCCCCCAAGGCCCATGAAGTATGTCGAGAACGATACCAAAGTCTAACTATTACAGTTATATGTACATATGTATGTATTTTATAGGTTCGCATTAAACTTACGGCAACAGGTGTGTGCCACACAGATGCTTTCACATTGAGTGGAGCGGATCCCGAAGGCCTGTTCCCCTCTGTGCTGGGCCACGAGGGCGCTGGCATTGTGGAGAGCGTAGGTGAGGGCGTGACCAATTTTAAGGCCGGCGACCACGTTATTGCGTTGTACATTCCTCAATGCAATGATTGTAAGTTCTGCTTGAGCGGCAAAACCAATCTTTGCCAGAAGATTCGAGTCACTCAGGGAGCTGGCGTAATGCCCGATGGTACCACTCGCTTCACTTGCAAGGGCAAACAGCTTTTCCATTTCATGGGCACCTCCACATTCTCGGAGTACACTGTAGTTGCTGATATTTCATTAACCAAGGTCAACGAAACTGCGCCGCTGAACAAGGTGTGTCTTCTGGGCTGTGGCATTTCCACGGGTTACGGTGCGGCTCTCAATACTGCTAAGGTAAGGCAGCAGATGATGATTATATATTCAGCTCAAACATTGATTTATTTACAGGTAGAACCAGGCAGCACCTGTGCCGTTTGGGGACTGGGTGCCGTAGGATTGGCTGTTGGGCTTGGATGCAAAAAGGCTGGCGCAAGCAAGGTCTATGGCATTGATATAAATTCATCTAAATTCGAATTGGCAAAGCAGTTCGGCTTCACTGACTTTGTGAATCCCAAAGATGTGGCGGACAAAGGCCCTATTCAGAACTATTTGATTGATTTGACCGATGGCGGCTTCGATTACACTTTCGAGTGCATTGGCAACGTAAATACCATGCGCGCTGCTCTCGAAGCCACGCATAAGGGCTGGGGCACATCTGTGGTGATAGGTGTGGCCGGTGCTGGTCAGGAGATTTCCACTCGACCATTCCAGTTGGTTGTGGGTCGTGTGTGGAAGGGATCTGCGTTTGGTGGTTGGCGCTCCGTTTCGGATGTACCCAAACTGGTGGAGGCTTACCTAAAGAGAGATCTACTTGTGGATGAGTTCATAACGCATGAGATGCCACTAACCAAAATCAACGAAGCTTTCGATTTGATGCACAGTGGCGAAAGCATTCGCAGCATTATAAACTACTAAAAGATGTTCAATAAATAAAAATATCATATTTTGTACTTGCTCTGTCATAAAAGATAATAAAGAAAATAATTGCCCAGTGCACGCAAGTAAAATACTTCAATGGATATAGTTAATTGAAACTTCAAGAAGAGCTAGTTTAAAGGGAGACAAAATCTTATCTGTTGACCTTTGATTCGGTAATGTAATCTTGATGTTGCTCGAATTATCATCAGCCTTGGCCTATAATTTCATCAAATGGTGAAATAAAAAGTATGTGTATTCATTATAAATATAGTTGCATGATTTAGCAAAATTAAATACATATGTACATATGAGCATGTCTGTTGACTTTGAAATTCCTACTCATTTGGAAATATTGTAATTTGTTTCTTATAATTAAAGTAAAAAGTCTTAGGGATGGCTTCAAATATTTAATAAATTATTTACTATACTAGTAACGGAATCAAAGCAAATAATCAGAGATCTAGTATCTGTCATTTGTATACACATATATTTGTCCGATATTTTGAGATAAGTATTTTTGAATAGTGTACTACTACAATACAATAAGGTATATAATATTTATACTAATACTAATTGTGTTGGGTATACAATACATAAATGCGCATGCAATTTGAAATTGGCTTATCATTTTAGTTCGAATGCCATACAGTAAATGCATACACCTCTCTTAACATCTATGTACATTATGTTTTTAATTTTTATGATAACGAGAACATATTGCGTTGAAATATATCAAAATTTGTTAATTTCCTTATAATTTTGTCTATACTCGATAAGATGTTAAAAATACTTACATATAAACATGCATTAAATGGGCAATGCTCATTACAAATGTGGCATTTGGTAATACAATTATTCCTCTATGATTATATATGTATGTGGGTATACACGATTAAGATATAAGGGCTAGTATTCGGAGTATAATATTGAGTCGTTGAGAACAAAGAAAATGGCAATGAAGGGCAATAGTATTCTCAGAAGAGTAAAATTGTATAAATAATAATTGTTTAAATAATGTTTGTTTCTGAAAAAATATTTGAGCATTGCACGGACCAGATAAACTGACGGTTGACGAAGAATGGATTAGCAAGAGTGACACAGTAACGGCCTGGCCGTTTACTTTATTGCCCTCTGCTTACATTTGAGTGTCGTAGTAGTAGAAATCATCGAAAGGATACCCGTAGAAAACCGGGTGCTATGGCACTCACGACCAACGCGATTTCTGCATATCGATCTGGCCCTCGAGAGTTTTGGCCAAGTAAATCACAAAGAGCTGCAAGAACGCGATTCCCAATGCAACTCCTGCAATCACATACAGATTCCTTTCTGCCCAGACACGAACAATTTCAATGCAGCCGCTGGTCCATATCCGTTTGCTAGCTGCAGCTACCGAGTGCTCCTGCACACCATAGCCGCACATGATGTTGACTAGACCCGAGCTAATATCCGTGGCATTGATGCAACAGCTGTACGGCACGCCACACTTCTCTACTGATGGCGACGAGCAGTTAAAGTATTCGTTTTTGCCTAAAAAGATTACAGCTTTAATTAAAGCATTTCAAAGGCTTACATTTCAAATTTATACATACTCCAATCCTGGTAGCCAGCATTGCTTAGACCACAGCACTTGAACTCCTGCTGTGCAAAGTCTATAAAGTTCTGTAAGTCGGAGTCATCACGGTATGAGTGGATAATCTTATCAGTAAATTGGAACTCTAGAAATGAGTTCATGTTTTGTGGGAATACGAAACAAATTATGGCTGTAAACAGATCAAAATTAATTAGGGTTAACTGACGGTGCACAAAAAAATAGCTCGTGCCCACCAATAGCCATTTCCATGAGAAAGAAGATCAGCAAACACATCGAATAGAATTTTAAAAGGCAAGTATTCTCTCGTAGAGCACCTAAACAACCAGCAAAGCTGACCACAAATATGACAATGCCCGCAATGATCATCACTAAAGATATATTGAAGATAACGTCGTAAATAGTTTCCAGTCGAACCCAGCCAATGCCATCCTTCAACTTATCCATAAATGCGTAAACGCCAATTGCTAAGAGCAGCCCTCCGAACAACCAAAACAAAAAGTTTAGCAAAAAGATAAGGTATTTTACACAACTGGAAACGTATGTAAAGTGATGTGGATACGACATTCGTGGATGCATGTAGCTGCCGCCGCCGTGATGATATCTGTGGTTACTCATGGCAACGTAGTTATCACAACTACTTCAATACAATTATTTTTTTGTTAGGCGTCGAATTTGTTTTTTCTTTTTTTTTAGTTTCTTCTTTGTGCTCTTCCGCCCTTTGTTGACGCCCTCTTTGCGTGTGGTCGCTGCTGGTTGCTTTTCAAATCCCGATTTTCACATCGCGTCTCAAAACTATCTAGACCGACTATTTGCTGTTATTTAAGCATCGAAATAATACTTTTTTCTTTTAATATTAGCGACAAAAATTAACAAATTTACAAGAGATTACAACTATATGTGCAGCCAACAAAACAAATGTATCTGCAATGCTACCAGACAGACCAAAATTAAAATTAAAATCGTTGGCAACGCGGTACAACAGCTGCTTGCATGTTGATTTTGTCTGGTAACGTTGTCAACTTTCTTAGGCAGCTGTTTTGTAGCTTTTTAGTTTTTCATTTTCCGTTGCTGCGAGAACATAGCAGTTGTGGCTAATAGACGCAAATCGAGCGCTGCTCACAACGACTGCAAACATTATAAACAAAAGCCAAAAATAGCAATATAAGCAACACCAAATTATATACATATTTGCAGGTGAGCGTTTTCCTGGCCTAGCCGTAGCGCCCCTTCAAGGACACCTACATTTAAATATGTGTGTGTGTGTTTTTAGTTTGCCTTGCGACGGCGTATTAGGCATTTTTATTGATAAATTCTTGTTTTAAATTATCCAGTTATGAAAAATTCTATCATCCAAAAAATAAATGTATTTATTTTCTTTTTGTAAGTAGCCGTGTGATATTGAGCAAGCTGCAAGTATTAGCATTGGCTTTCTCTCTAATACGCTTTCTCTCCCTGTTTGTGTGCACACATAAACTTACGTACACATACAAGCGTGCATACGTAGAAATAGAATGCCAAAAAATAATAAAAACACGGAAGTGAGAAAAATTGCATAAATATTGGTTTAGTTAGTGTGTGTATGTGGGTGTGAGAGCAACACTCACGGGCAAAACATTGACTTTTCGCAGTTGTTTTTTTTTTACGATTTCACATGTGATTAAATAACCCATCAGTGCCAAGTGCAAACTGCAGTCGCGCCGTTGCTGTTATACGCTGTTCGTTATACGGACTTTTGGTTGTCAATAGGAGGCGTTCGAAAAATGTTTTCACTTTCTCGCTACGCACCGTGGGCACGAAATTTCGCACTTATTGCTAGCAAACAGCACAAGTACAACTTGAATCACTTGAAGAGCGGAGTTGTTGCTGTCTCTGCACTACCATACGTGTGTGCCTTTGCGGGTGAGTCCGACACCGAGAGGATGGGATGGGATGGGCTGGGTGGGCGTGGCACAGACATTGCTGAGTAGCTGTTTTATTATTTGTACCGACTCGAATCGGGCTCCGCATAATACAATAGATCTGATTTATAGTGAAACGCAATTAAATTGATTTTTATGCGAGCAGCCCATTGGCGAATTTCCAATTACAGTTCAATTTTCTAGTTCGAATTGCCGACATTAATACCTTGCACACTTTATAGCTGTCAATTTAGTAGCTATTTTTAGACGCACACTGATTCATTTTATTCGATCAACAATTCGCATTTGTTGTTTTTATTTTACGAAATGAATTCATCGTTTGAATTGTGCGCGACACACATCAGTGGGTTTTTCTTTTCAAATCAAAGAAAAATTTAACAAAAAACGGCCCCAATTTCCCCTCATTTCGTGCATAGTATTTTCTTTATGTATGTATATATTGGGCGCCACTTAATTTAAGTGCGGAGCATAAAATTATTTTTAACCTATGCGTTTCTTCACTCAATTTGTAGCGATGCAGTTTCCAAAGACCTAACAAATTTGTTCACACCTTCAATTTTCCTCAATTTTGAGTAACGGCCAATAGCCGCGGGCATTTTGTTTATACATTGTTAATGCATACATTGTGCATACAAATAGCGCGGTTGGCTTTGTTTTGCAGCAACATTGCTTTATTTTTATGAGCTTCAAGTTGTTTTTCCACAACTATTTCATGCATGTCATTGCTGATAGCGGGGTAGTTAACTTTCTTATCATTTGTCCGGCGAAGTCTGCGTGTTATAATTTATGATCCTCTGTAAGGTTTTGTTGTTTGAATCTACTGATAAGTTTGTGAGGACTAAAAATATAATCGCTATTAGCTTGATTTTCAAAAGAAAACGATTATAATCCCATAAAGAGCGAACGAGTTAGATTATCAAATCTGAAAAGTGAAAGAGAAAGAATAGAGAGCAAAAGCTCATAAGATAGATTTTAATATGAATATATGTATATATTAGAGTAAGTTATCCCATAGATAAATGCAAACTAAAAATTGCTATTCACTTAACTAGGAAATTTGCTAGGGCATCAACAATTTTAGCTACTTACTGTACATACATTTTTATGGTAAACTGATACAAATTGCTCAATTGTTGCGAAAGAAAAAACGTTAACCGCAAGCTTAAATATACGGATTCGACTTAAATTGCAGATTCACGTCAAAGCAGCGACAACAACGGCGAGGGCAACGGCAACGCCAACAACAAGAACACAAATTCCAACACATTTCAAGCAAACATGGAGAATAAAAGTGAAAAGATTACCGTAAACAAGGAGGAGCTGCGGAAACGTCTAACGCCGCTGCAGTATCAGGTTACACAAGAGGCGGGCACTGAGCGCCCCTTCACAGGTGTGCTTGAATAAACTTGACACTAATTACATAAACCTGGCTCTAAACCATGTCTTTCTGTATTTTCAAGGCTGTTATAACAAGCACTACGAGAAGGGCGTATATCGATGTATTGTCTGTCACCAGGATCTGTTCAGCTCGGATACCAAGTACGATTCGGGCTGCGGCTGGCCAGCTTTCAACGATGTGCTCGATAAGGGCAAAGTCACATTGCATCGCGATGCCAGTATACCAGGTATGTGCGCTATATATATATCTACATATAGTGCATTTGCGATTTCGATTTCTATTTAGCTTAGATACGTTCAGCACTTTTAAATGTTTTGCATTTGATTTTTATTTTGTACAGTTTTTATTTAATTTGATTTGTTTGTCGCTTCGCAACAAGAACTTTGAATGCAAACAATTTTTAATTGAGTTTAAGTTGAGTACCCTACAAATAAAATATTTACAAAAGACTATATCATACATAGAACAAAATTGTATATAGTTAGAGACGACGAAATCGATACGTTTGTTAAAATCCCTAAATCAATTTCTATATCATCGATCTATTACGTTTATTGTTGTTTCTGAAAAAAAAAAATCAATATGTTTAGACTGTTATAATATTAAAATTTACATACATATACATCTACATATATGCGTGTGTTATATCCATGTGTTCACTGTAGTGTTGAGCTGCTTAAGTGTCAAACTGTTTGTGCCGTTACTTGTGATTATGTCCTGTTGGATGAATGTGCAACTATATCCAAATTCTGAATAGCATTAACTAATTCTTACCTAATTGAGTATTATATTCTTTTATCCACCATCTTTTTTGCTAACCAAAACCGAAACTTTCTCAAATTATGAAATTGACATTGAAAACAATTGCAAAAACTAACATAATATAATATGATTAAAACAACAGTAGTCATTTCAAAAACGTTAGGGATGGTTCGCACCGAGGTGCGCTGCTCCAAGTGCTCGGCCCACATGGGTCATGTGTTTGATGATGGACCTCCACCGAAGCATCGACGCTTCTGCATCAACTCGGCCTCGATTGATTTTGTGAAAAGTTCAACTGCAGCAACGACGACGACATCGTCCAAAAAATAATGGGTTATCAATTATTCGTAATGATGTTGATGATGATGTTGAGAACCAAGTGAGATCTATACAGAAAGACAAATGTTTTATGTTAAGTACATATAGTACATATATTTATAAAAATGTTATAGGACTTTATTTACATGTATGCAACAAGAACAACAAAAATACTCATGATACAGCGCCGATCACACTCAGAGTGTGTAATTTGAAAAGTATTTAAGAGGGGAATTTAATTTATATTGAAGAAACCATTTTCTTTTATCTCGTTATTTCGTTCATCCAGTTTTGATTGTGGTTTCTATAATTATAAAAAATTCTCGAGTTTTCAAGCGTTCCATTTATCGTAAACCTAAAGCACGCACAAGCTTTTTCCATTAATTATAATAGTTTTTCTCATAAAAATTCATTAATCAAACATAATGTTGGGCTAGGAGTATTTTACCTACATGTATATATATATATATGTATATATATTTATATATCTTGATTATATGTACATATGGATGTATCTATGCATCAAAGATCTGGTCGCATTGCTTTGTTTCTTTTGGTTCATCTGTAACATATTTTATTTGGCTTTCTTTGATATTTGTATTATATTTTGTTGCTATTTTTACTCATATTATATTTATATTTGATGTATTACACTGCAAGACTATTGTAGCCGATCCATATATATCCAACATATTGAATAATGTGTATTTTTCGTATATTTTCTATTTCTCTTTTTTTTAACTCGCTTCGAAAAACAAAAACAAACAAACAAAAATACCAAAACTTAATGTTCCGCCTGTAAACGTTCTTTGGGGGTCTGTTTTGCTAACAAAACATACACACACGATTACACATTCACTTAAAATCATTGTTAAACTATAATGCATAATACCTGACGCATAAAATGGCTTATTAACAATCAATTTAAACACACTAAATCATTCGTAATAATTAAAACCAACACATTTAATTTAATTTGTATTTACTTTTACGCTACATTTCAATCGACGCCGTCCACTGTTATTTTCTCTCGACTATTTACCTTCGCTTATCGTCTCTATCGATGCACTCGCAATTCTAAATTGTCATCTGTACTCATTTGTCTCGCTGTCTCTTTCGCACAAATATACTTTCGCCTTTAATTTTTCTGTTTCTATTTCTCTTATCGCTTGAATCGACGCTTGTCACTCTCCCTGAACCGGACTCTCATTCACTGTCTCTCTACTTTTCACATCTCTTATTTTCCAATTAATTTTGTATTCTTTTCAACTTTGTTATAAACCAAATTTAACAAACTGAACAAATTCAATGAAATGCAATTATCAATTATTGTAAAAACAAACAAACAACAATGGAAACGTAACCCGATCAATGCAAAAACAAAAAATGAATGAACGTACCAAATTAATCTCACATTTGCAAAATACAAATTAAAAAGGGGGCAATATTTTACTACTAATTGCACATCCAGAACGTATACGCACCGAGGTACGATGCGCCCGCTGCAATGCACACATGGGACACGTTTTCGAGGATGGACCAAAGCCCACACGCAAGCGTTACTGCATCAATTCGGCGTCCATTGAATTTGTCCAATCAGAGCCCGATCCGTTGACGGCGACATCAGCGCAAGCCTTGAGCCCCCAGGGTACACCCATTGCGCAACAATGAGAATGAAAGTGAATAGAAGGAACGAGTGGAATGGAACAATCAACGAATACAAAACAAGTGCGAAAGAGTCTAACCTCAATGTTGCTGTTAAGAGTTTGTACACGTATTTTCTAACTTTCCGTAAATGTGGCCAATAATTCTTAGTATAGTTCATTGATATATTGTATTGTATTGATAAATGGGCAGCTGTTTATATGAATTATTTACATGAGGCAAAGCTATGAATAACATATTCCCGTCTGTTTGTGTAAATAGCTAAATGTTTCTGTTTTACTTTGTTATACATTTTCACATATAAATACTTTGTAACACTTACACACACACAGATACATATAAATACTTTTAAAATGTGCGCGCTAATAAACGTGTATTTTTTACAATATACAAAGAAAACTGTTTATAATTTACCGTTGTTAGTGTCGTAGTTTGAATTGATTTATCTGTTTGAGCCTAAGCGCCAATCACAGATGAGGTGCGAACAGCTGTTTTTCGCATCGCGTTGCCAACTAAATACGGCGCACAGCTGTCTCCTGCACGTGCATAGTCATTTGTGATGTAACAATCGTCAACTGTATGAATTAAAAATACATTCTCTGCTGACAACAACAAAATCAAAGAAATTGGAACGAATTGCGATGTTGCTGTTGCCTATAAATCAATTAAATCAACCAGTGGCGTAGATAATATTCTGGTTTTACTGTGTGTTTAAATTGTACGTGCAGCGTTTGCAACTGGTGTAGAGTATACCGGAATCAGGCTGACCAACTGTTTACAAACACTCAGTTATTTATATACATACATACATATGTATATGTTCTTATTTCTATGAGTGTCGCTGACATTCAAAATGTTGCTTACTCGTGTATCGAAAGCCGGCAAATTGGTCGCGGATCGTCAATGTGAGCACAACGTACGCTGCGTTTTATAACTTATAAATTTGCAATTATCTAACAATCGTACTATAATAAGGAAAAAAAACAATCAGTGTGTAAGCATTAATGCGAGATAATGCCATCTTTATAAACCAATTCAACGATTAGATTAAACGCCTACAGACTTGTCTGCAGGTCGTCAGTTCCAAGAAGCGCACTTAGAGATTCTAAAATTAAACAACTGTAAAAAGCATGCAAAAATATACACTCCAAACTCTGTGAAATCAAACGTATCGAGCAGCTGATGTGGATGATTTGAATATAAATACACTACCGCTTACGGTTATACTACGTATTGCGTTACTGTTAAATTGTTGTGCATTACGTTGCGTTACGTTACGTTCAACAATAAAGAGATGAAGGAATGGCTAAAAATCTCCTGCTTGCTTTGTGTATTTGGCTTTGTTCGAGAAATTCGACCCTCGGAGCCATACGTAACGGAATATCTTCTCGGTCCGTGGCGCAACATAACGGAGCAACAGGTGAACTTTGCGCTTAATCAATTGCGAATTGATTATATAGCAAAAATGTTTCTAATTCACAGCTTACTCAAGATGTTTATCCGGTGGGCACCTATTCGCATCTAGTTCAATTGGTTTTTGTATTTCTTATAACAGACTTTTTGCGGTAAGTTCTTCTGTGACTGAATAAAGTTGTATTAAAAACATAAAAATATACATATATTTATAAAATAAGCCATATATGCAACGGTTAAAAATCACCACTTGCAGATAGGTTAAACCTAAAAAATATTTTTTTTAACTCTTCGTTATTTCTATCGTATATCGTATATATTCATTTATAAAATAAGCACGAGGGATATGAAATCAAAAGATTAAGATATCAATATTTATATTTATATTTTATATATATATATATACAGATTTGTTATATGAAATGAATATAAATAAAGCTTTGATTACAAGCTGAGGATATAATATTCATTTAAGATAAACAATGCAATAATATTCAAAATATTTATTTTATTCACAGCTTCACAATTCCAATTCTTCACGTTTTATATTTCCTCTACTTTGCAGCTATAAACCGTTGATAATTACTATAGGTGCAGCTGGCGTAATAATATGGAGCATGCTCATATGGACAACCAGCTTGCTATCATTGCAAATATTGGAGTTCTTCTATGGCACGTATATGGCCGCCGAAGTGGCATATTATACATACATCTATGCCAAAGTGGACAAAAAGTATTATCCACGTGTCACCTCCCACACACGTGCGGCGATGTTCTCTGGCAAGCTGATCTCAGGGATAATATCGCAGCTGATGATCAATCTGGAGCTGATGAACTACAGACAACTCAACTACATAACGCTGGCCAGTAAGTGGAGATCATTTAAAATATATAAAGATTAAATAATTAAGGGCTATCTTTTTTTAAATACAGCACAAATATTGGCTATGCTCTGGGCTTTCGGACTGCCAAAAGTTGATAAGAGTCTTTATTTTCATCGCGAGGCGTTAGAGGAGTCGTCGACAGCCCCACCACCAGCGAATCAGTTGCAGCGGGAGCCCGATGGTGTTAGTCAACAGATGAGCAGTCCGCAGGTGGAATCTAGTCCCATGCAATTGTTGTGGCAGCACTTTCACAATGCCTACACAAACCGGCGTGTGATACAGTGGAGTCTCTGGTACGCCATTGGCTTAGCTGGCTATCTGCAGGTCACCTACTATATGCAGGTGCTGTGGAAGGTTATCGAGCCCGAGCCGCAGATTGCATGGAACGGTGCCGTGGATGCTGTGCTGACTGCATTGGCAGCATTAAGTGCTCTGGCAGCTGGTTACTTACACAGCGGTCGCTTGAGGCCAAAAGGCAGTTTACTAGTACTATCAGTGCTATCGGCGCTGGAAGGTGGCAGCCTTCTAATCTGCTGCTGGACCAATGACATCTATTGGTCCTATGTGGGGTTTGTCATCTTTGGTGCTCTCTACGGCTTTACCATCACTGTGGCCAGGTGCGTCTACATCTATCTGTAAATCCTATGATTTTAATGAATTGAACTTTATTCATACAGTGCGGAGGTGGCTCGCAATCTGCAGGAGGAGAGCTTTGGCCTGGTCTTTGGTATTAATACGTTGTTGGCGTTGGTCTTCCAGTCGCTGCTTACTATTATTGTCGTCTCCGAGACGGGCTTTGAGCTCAGCCCCGTGGACCAATATGCCGTCTATGCTTTCTATTTCATAGCTGTGGCCCTCATATATTTTATCTCTGTTTTGGTTGAGCATCTATGGCAGCACGGATCCAAAACGGTCGACGCAAAAACTGAAAATTTAGAATAGGACTTTGGGTCTCCCTTGGGTATTTTATTTAGGGTTTTACATATATTTTTTCATAAATTTCATTTAGCATTCCTTCAATAAAATGAAATTCTAAATATCATTTTGAATACGATTTTATGGATTATTTTATAATGTATCATAGTATTTTCCCTTATATATTCGAGTTAAACAATAAAATGATTTTTATGTTTTTAAGATTAATGATTTGGAATTAAGGAAAAAAACGTTTAAGAAAAGTTTAAGAAATTCTTTTTCCTTTTAGATAAATATATTTGTAGTTTACCATTTTGTTTCAACCGCCTATTGTACTTAAAGTTACCGATATGAATTAGTTGTACATGGTAATAGAAATGTTTATACTATTTGCACAAATAAATCTTCTTTTATTAAAATACCGAATTGGTAAATTTATTGTTTTTTTTTTTATTAAATGACGCTTGTTAACTATGAGACTGAATAGCAAAATATATAAATATATTTTTGTTTCAACTGAACATTAAAGTATTAATTAAACAAAGATGGATTTCAAGCCCACCTGTATTTATCACAAATTTTGTAATTCTGTTTTTTTTTAAAGCTTGAATATAACAAATAATGAAATTAATATAACATAAATAAATACTTTATAATTGCAAAACAAAACCCTTTTGTCTACTTCTTAATAGCCGTTTGACTGAACAATGAAATAATATAATAAACTTTACGACATATGTGTAAAAATTTACATCCTTTACTACTTAACTGCCTTACTAACAAGAGCATGTAACCTTTCGCATCGTATTATCTCATTATACCCTAAGTTTATAATACTGAGAAATTCGAGGTACGATGAGTATGCTACGTAGTAACATATATTAAAAAATGCCTTTTTATTCCAAAATCCCACAATTTAATTAGATACATGTACATATCAATATACATATATCAGAATATATCATAAAGATATGCAATTTTTCACTTAGGTTGCCCTTTCAGATACACAGATCAGGCTTACTCAAGTAGTTCAGAACTTATACCGTATCCATTAATATATATGTAGATATTTATGCATAAGTAAGATTGTTTTAAGCAGCTCGAATAGTGTATTATTGTATTCGTGTATCCGTGATGTTCAGACTGGAACACTCATGTTTTATAATCACTGTAAAAAGCCCCCCTACTCTTGTTGTATTAAATAATTGAAACTTATTAAATTGCCTGTACGGTAATCTTAAACGCGCTTTAAACTTATTTATAACGAATGCATAGATTTTTTACTGTGTGAATTTTTATAACTAGTTAGCCGCAGCTGTATTTGAAAGATTGTACCTGTGATTAGGGAAAATTTCCGCATTTCCCGTCTGTTACATTCGTCTGTGGACTACAGTGCTGATTACAATAAATATATATAGTTAGGTATATAGGCACCTATGTGGTTGTGTTGCTTAACTTATAACCCCATAAAAAATGTGCAATTATATTAATTATTTGTATGCTACGTCCGAATACTCAAGTTGCAGCTAGTTAGTCGAGTTTGACCAACTCGCTGATTAGATTGTGTTGAGCAGGCACTCGCACTTGCCATGGAGCATTCTTGGCTGAGAATATCTGGAGTGCTGTGTATGTTCGGATTTTTACGTGAGCTGCGGCCCTCGGAGCCCTTCCACTCGGAAATTTTACTGGGCGAGTGGTATAATGTGACACAGGATCAGGTGAATCGGAGTGTCTACCCCATTGGGACCTATTCCTATTTAGCTCTGCTGATGGTTGTTTTTCTGGTTACCGATTTTCTTAGGTAATATGCACACATACATATACTCACTCATACACACATTCAAATTCAAATACATAGATACAAACCGATGATTATTGCCAACGCTTTGACTGGGATTATTGTTTGGACTGTGCTGCTAACTACGAGCACGCTGGTTGGTCTTCAGATCAGTGAAGTATTCTATGGTTTCTATCAGGCCGCCGAAGTGGCATATTATTCCTATATATATGCCAAGGTCGATAAAAAATATTATCCCCGTGTCACATCCCATACACGAGCGGCTATGTTTGTGGGAAAACTTGTGGCCGGGCTATTGGCCCAATTGCTCATCGGTTTTGATTGGATGAACTACCAGCAGTTGATGTACATCTCTTTGGGCTGTTAGTATGACTCAAACATACATATAAAATACGATCATATAGTGAATGTTGTATTACACAGCACAAATGTTCGCCCTCCTATGGACCGTTTTATTGCCCAAAGTGGAGCAGAGCCTGTATTTCCATCAACAAGTGGCAGCCAGTGGATCCGTTGATAGGGAAGCAAATGTACCTGAACAGCCTAAAGATATTTCTAATGAGCAATTTAATGAACTCTCCGTTGCCAAGAGGGATCGTGCTCAACCATTGCAACTGTTGTGGTCGCACTTCCACATTGCATACACAAATGTCATAGTCCTCCAGTGGAGCTTGTGGTATGCGATTAGTTTGGCTGGCAGTTTACAAGTCGCAACCTATATGCAAGTTCTTTGGAAATCATTTGAAAACGAGCCAAAAGTAAGTAAAAAGGCAATACATTTTTTTTTTTTTTTGTTATTACTCATATTTTCATAGATTGTATGGAATGGAGTCGTAGACGCCGCCCTAACTGCACTAGCTGCCTTCTTCTCTCTAATGGCGGGATATTTACACGCAGGACGTTTAAGAAATCGTGCCAGCCTTTTATCGGTAGCTGTGCTAGCGATTCTGGAGGGTGGCTGCATATTACTCGCATCCTGGACCTCAAATATATATTTATCATATCTGGGTTATGTGTTATTTGGAGGTGTATTTGGATTTATCATAACGGTGGCCAGGCAAGTTGAGATTACATTTTAGTCTATTTGTTAAAAGTAAAGTTTTTCATATATTACAGCGCCGAGCTGGCCAAAAGCTTGGTAGAGGATAGTTTCGCTTTGATTTTTGGCATTAACACACTTATTGCACTGATATTGCAAACTATACTTACTCTGATCGTCGTATCTGAGAGTGCGAATCTTCAATTGAACACGTTTGAACAGTTCACCGTGTATGCATTTTATTATATTGTGATAGGCATTATTTACTTTATAGCCGTTGTTGTTCATTACTTGATTACTTATTCAAAAAATACTTAAGGGCTTAGGTAAAATAGTAATATTGTTGAGATATTACAGTAATAGTTAAATCAATTGAAGTATTGAAGGTTTAAACTGAAATAATAAAATGAAATAATAATTATAATTTGGTTAAGAGTAACCATTTAATTTTTGTTGCAGCACGTTATTTTATAGTTTCAATTATATAACTATACCAAATTTTTAAAATATAATTTTATTTTGAATAATGGGTGCTGCCAGACTCAACAATAAGAGTACGTTAAAAAATGGAATACATATAAAAATACTAACAAAATAAAAAATCAATTCAACTATCTGGTCTCACAGTTTTTTATATCGTGTGACAGCTCGGCCCATAACGCGGGGTTAAACAAAAATTCGGCTTGGGAGAAAATGCAAAGCGCAAAAAAGAATTAATATTGATGCAGCATACAATCTTGTACATACATATCTGCACTTAAAAGTGCTTCAATCAGTGAACTGTGCCAGTTAAGGATGTAGCTATATACAACATATTGCCGAACCATATACTTATCGAATTATTTCAAAATAATTTCTTTTGCTATTATCAAAATGCGCTTTGTACGTCGCGGTGTAATTAAGCTGGTGCTAATTTGCACAATATTAGTAACGTTCGTCACATTTCTGTTGCTTAACTCCGAGCCGGAAGATGTAGATAAAAGCATTAAAATGTAAGTATATAAATATGTATGCATACATATGTATACCGAAAAAACATATCTTAGACTTTATTTACGTTTGTTGTTTATTCAACTTTGCGAAACATTGCAGTCAAATAATTGAGCGATCAATAAGGTCTGTCATGAATCAGGGGGAATGTCGGCAACCCCATTTGCCACTGGATAATCCCGACATAATGAAATTCTACAAGCCGGTTGATAAAATAAACTGCGGGACAAGCCCGGATTGGGTTATGTGTGAGGTAAATACTGATTGCACTTGAGTATATATTTGCATTGTTTTGGATATACATATGTATGTTTTCTCCTCGAGACTTTTGCTTACTGTTAGTGATGGCACGATTAATCATATGATACGCAATAATCGATTATTTTGTTTCAATTCACGATTTAATTGTATCGCAAAATGGGTTTTGAATAATCGAGATAATCGATGATTTGCTCAAAAAATCGCATCGCTGTAAGCAACATTGGCGCGCAAAAGTTAGTGGCGAAGCGTCATTATGGCACCAAAACTAAGTAAAGTGTGGAGATTTTATTCAAAATTAAATGACACGGATGTGAATTGCCAATTGTGCCAAAAACAATTGAAGTATTGTAAAAATACAACCAGATATAAATGAAAGTTTAGGAAGCACTAGTGACGGCTCATCTATTAGCGAAGTTGAGTTCGATTTATGGACCCACCACAAGACACTGGCCCACAAAACCAGTAAGAAAGACGGTAACCATTTTCAAATTCAAGACGAGCTCAGTCTTTTTTTAAATGCTCCTGTTTTTGATTTGAAGCGTAATGTCGCCAACGCCTGGGAGGAGATGCGTACTGCATACCCTAAGCTATATGTTATAGCTTGTCGGTATTGTTTCTTAATAGGCACTTCGGTACCAGCGGAACGTCTTTTTTCCAAGGCGGGTGCCACATTAACCGAAAAAAGGAACAGGTTAACAACAGAGCACCTTTCACAACTACTATTTATTAACTCAATTTTAAATAAATAAACATTTATGTATATTCTTTACTGTTCTTGTTGCTATTATTGCTTCTAAAAGGAGTTCATAAAAAAAAATAAAAAAAATAATAAGCGCATTAAAAAAAAATCATTTGATTAATCGATTTTTTCATTTTTCAGCGGTTAATTGCAATTAATCGTTAAAGCACCTAAAATAAATCATATGATTAAATAATCGAACAATGAATTTTTTTTGCCATCACTACTTACTGTTGCATGTTATTGTCTACAATGGATATCGGAAATTGTTAGCAATTATTTGTATTTTAAAAGTTAAAAGTAATTATCGTATCGAAATTTTAATGGATGTATGTTTAAAAATTCGATTATTCCGTAGAAATCGATATGCTTTGTGAAACCCGAGATAATAGCAGTGCATGGCGATATAACATGCTCGTATACGGATATTATACGCAAATCAGACTATACTGCGCGCTTTGGACGAACAAATAGAATCAAGGAGCCCTATGTACTGCAGAATAGCGATTTTGTTCGTGTTGCCTGTCATGCGTCTAGCGGTGAGAAGTGGTTCGGCATGGCATTTGGAATACGGGACACCGTTCAACGACCCGTAGTGCCCAATGTAGCTGTATTACCTGCCGAAATTGTTATTGCCAATTCACAACAACAACCGCAGCTGCAGGAGGTGCCGACGAGTCCCTTTTACAATGTATTGATGTTTGGCTTCGATTCCCTGAGCCGGAACGCTTTTATTCGTAAGCTACCGCGCACCTATGCCTATTTAACTCAGCAGCTGGGCGCCATTGTACTGCAGGGCTATAATATTGTTGGCGATGGCACTCCACAAGCGTTGGTGCCTCTGCTTACGGGTTACACGGAACTGGAGCTGCCTGAGACAAGGAAACGAATCTCCAGCGCTGGTAGTGTTGATGCATATCCCATGATTTGGCAAGATTTTAGGCGGCTCGGCTATTTGACCTCATTCAATGAGGACTTGCCATATGTGGGCACGTTCACATATCGCATGAACGGCTTCGATTCCCAGCCCGTGGATCATTATTTGCGTACGTATTATATGCAGGCTTCGGACATGCTGAGTGGCAGTGCGCCCAACTGTATTGGTGCCCAGCCAGATCATCAAGTCATGCTGGACTATACAAAAAATGTGAGTCTCTTAAATACAACTACATGCAATTATAATTCATTTAAAGGGGCGTTTTCGTTTTACAGTTTATGCTAAAATATCGTGACTCACCGCGCTTTGTATTCAGCTTTCATGGTGGTCTCTCCCACGATTCTATTAATCTCATCGGAGCAGCCGACGACGATGTGCACGATTGGCTGGTGACACTCAAGGAGAAGTCCGTGCTCGATGATACCATCCTAATATTTATGGCTGACCATGGCAACCGATTTGCAGAAGTCCGCGCAACTCTTCAAGGCAAACAGGAGGAACGCCTACCCTTCTTTAGTTTTACATTTCCCGAATCATTTAAGAAGCGCTTTCCCCAGGAGTATAATAATTTTTTGACAAACGAGCACCGACTCGTCACGCCCTTCGATGTGCACGCCACGCTCAAGCATCTGATACGTAAGTTTACTTAGAAATTTAACCTATTACATAAAATGTAATAAGCTTTTATGCTCATAAAGAGATGCAATCAGCTGGGCTGAATGACCAGACGCCTGACAGCAGTTACGATGTCTTCAGCAATGATATCCACACGGAAACCAGTCAGACTATACACATCTCGGAGCATGCGCGAGGACGTTCCATATCGTTGTTTGAGCGCATACCTAGCAATCGATCATGTGCGGATGCCTACATTGAACCACATTGGTGTGCCTGCCTTAACTGGCAGCCGCTGGAGCTGAACGACAGCCGTCACGAGGGCATTATTCTCAAAGCTGCCAACAGCATAGTGGAAACAATCAATGCAGCAACCCTTGAGAGGCGTCAGTTGTGTGCACCGCTTCAATTGCTGAAAGTCAACTGGGCGCTGCGACTGCTTCCACACAAAGAACTTTTGCAATTTAAAACGAATAGTGACAGAGACGGCTTTCTGGCCGACATGAGCGGTCACACCGTAGTACACGAGGTGTTCTATCAGCTGCAACTTGTCACCCAACCAGGCCAGGCGCTGTATGAGGCGAGCGTGGCCTACAATTTGCACACATTCGAATGCACAGCTAAACTTTCGGATATATCGCGTGTCAACAAGTACGGATCGCAAGCGAGATGTATTTACGAGCGTGATCCGGAGCTGCGCAAATTTTGCTACTGTAGGGACTAAAGACCTAGTCAATGCACAAACAATATGTGTTCAATTTAAAAGAATATGAAATTTTTGTTTCTATTCATGTGCCAAAGACTTAGCTCTTGTCACAAAAATTTAAATTTTACGCTTAAAGATCTCTCATTGTGCATAGTTCCTTAAACAAGTCTAAGATATTTTGATATTGAAAAATACAGTTATTTTTATAGAGGTATTTATTAATTTGTATGTTGTTTTTATATATTTATTTGAATATTCTCTTAAACCATGCCTATGCACTTATATTCATATACTACGTTCATTACAAATGCATAAATTCGTAACCGCATAAGTATTGCTTTATACACATGAACGGATCTTTCAATAATATTGTATTTGTAAATAACCAACCGCACATAACTAGCAAAAGAATTGATATTTGTAACTTGCACTCGCCTGGCATTAAACCCTAACTGGCAGATAAATATATTTTGTAGATCGGCAAACAAATACGAAACATGTTAACCATATTTAAACGGGTAGTCTGAGTCTGAGGGCTATAACACTTCTTGTACGATTCTTTAAGTTGTCAATATTTTCAATGGCACGTTCGATTTTCTGGTCTGTTAAAATGTATTGCATTGTGTATATAAATATATGTGTATATGTATATTTATGTTTAACCTTTATATTTCATTAATATATGCGTACTTATATGTATATAAGTAACTATAAATTATTTATCGCACACAGTACGAATCTTAACTTTGGGTTGACTGCTACGGATTGAGCTTTCTCATTCGTTTCTCAATACTTTTAATATTATTATTTAAAAAAAAAGTTTTTTATTTTACTGCACATGTGTTTTAGAAACATGTTAGAAATAATAATTTATTTGTAGAAAAATACAAATAAAAAAATCAATAAATATTTATTGAAAAAGAAATAGCTTTATGGTATAAACAAATAGGAAA
Source organism: Drosophila mulleri (assembly GCA_035047565.1). Taxonomy (NCBI): domain Eukaryota; kingdom Metazoa; phylum Arthropoda; class Insecta; order Diptera; family Drosophilidae; genus Drosophila; species Drosophila mulleri. Next base: position 5,284,382 of record JAWNPK010000040.1, on the reverse strand, counting down.
CTAGGGTATTATGATAATCTACATTAAGATCGAAACATGACATTATAGTTATGATTGCTAAATTAATTTTGCATATAGAATTTCTAAAAAGATAGCCTTGCACTATAAGGGCGGGGTCTATCTGTATGTATGGGTGTGTGTGTGTGTGCTTAAAAAGTATCGCATACTTTACGGCATAGGCTTTTGAAATACCCGCACTCATCCAAAACTTATTAACTAACCAGACAAATGGCCATGAAGAACGTAATACCAATATACACGTAGCCAATAGAACTTGGGGTGTGTCTAAAATTGGGTGTCATTCGTATTGCATTTCTGTTTCTTTAACTAATTGTATTTGTAATGATTATTTGGTTAAGTGCATGAGAGATTTGCTGATGAGTGTACATCTTGCTTAGCTATAAGCAGCTGTGGCCGCTGATGTGCCAGTTGCTCCCATTTTGTGTCACGATACGGACGTCGCCAGGAACTCTTGGAGCCGCTGCACGGTGCCCCGATCCAATTTGCACAGATCAAAGTCAAAGGTTTTGTGCGTGATCTCATAGCAGCCGGTGGCAGCGATCATTTCGACAACCTGCTGCAGCTCCTCGTTGTCCTGCAACGTCATTATCTTGTGATGCAACTCCTGAAGTTCGCTCAGATATTCCGTGGGCAGAGGTGTGCTGTTGCCGGCTCCGCTCAGCGACTGATTCAGTGGGTCAGCAGGTGAATGACTGCTATTATTGCTATTGCTGTTGCTTATAGCTGGACAACTGTTGCTGTTGCTGTTGTTGTGGCTACTCGGCGAGGAGTTGATGCTATTGCTGGTGGCTGACGTTGCAGCAACCGCTGCAGCTGCTGCAGCTGTTCCCTGCCGCAGGGACGGCGACTTGGACTTCTCTCGCGCTGATTTACTTGCTGCCTGCTCCTTCTTTGTTGACTTCAGTGCTGGCTCAATGAAGGTGGTGCTGCTATTGCCGCTATTGCTGTTCTGTGAGTTCCGTCGATTACGTTTCCTTTCGTCTTTAAACTCCGCCTTCTCAAGCTTCTCTGCCTTAGCGTCCGGTGACTTGTCCACTTTTTCTGCCTTCTCTGACTTTTCGGCTAACTTTGACTTGACTTTTTGCTCTTTGCTACCGCTATCCGTTGCTTTGGTATCCTTTCCACTATTCTGGGCGCTTTTGACACCCATTGAGCTCTTCTGCTGGCTGCTCTTGGCTGGCAAATCAGGAAAGCTACTGTTTGAGCTGTCTGAGTGCTGCAGTGTTGCAGCTGTTGCCGCCGCCAAGGCACTGGTGGCTGCCAAGTCTGGAGCCGACTGCGCCGAGTCCATGTCACTCAAATCCAAATTGCTTGATCCCTTAATTGGCGTGTGTGCCGCTCCAGCTGTTGAGCCAGATGTGGGTGTCGACCCCTGTTTATTGCTATGCTTACTGTCAGCCTCGCGTTGTCGTTTCTCTTCTTTGCTGGCGGTTTTATCTTTCGATTTTTTGTGTTTCTCTTTCTTGCTGGTCACGGACACTGACTTTTCCACGCTGGCTTCAGCCTGCTGCTGACCACTCAGTTCCGTCTTCGGAGATGTTTCAGTAGTTCCTGTAGCCGCTGCTGTTGCTACTGTTGTCGACTTATCCGATGCATTTGGCTGTTGCTGCTGTGACTTATCCTTTTCACGATCCTTAGGCTTGTCCTTGTCCTTATCTTTTTCCTTATCGCGCTCACTGCGATCCTTGTCTTTCTCCTTATCCTTTTCTTTGTCTTTGCTCTTATCCTTCTTCTTGTGCTTGTGCGATTTCTTGTCCGCGGTGCCATTGCTATTGCTGCTCGTTGATTTCTCGTTTTTGCCTTCGCTGACTTTTTCGGCTCCCTTTGTTGTGGCAGCAGGTGATTTTTGCGGCACCGTCAGCTCATCCTTGTCATAAGCTCGTTTACCAATGCTAGAGGCCAAACTACTGGTACTTGCGCTGCTGCCCAACGAATTGGGTGTGCCTTTGCCGGTGGCCTTCATAGAATCATAGCTGGCTTGAGATTGTTGCGACTGTGCTTGTTGTGTTTGGTTGTTATTGCTACTACTACTCCCGGTGGCCGGGCTGTCGCCGTGTCCACGCTCGTCCTTCTGTGACCGCTTATCTTTTTCCCGCTCCTCCCGCTGTTTTTCCCTTTCCCTTTCACGTTCCTTGTCTTTTTTGTCCTTTTTCGACTTTTTGTTTGAGCTGCGCTCTTTGTCCTTTGACTCAGACTTTCCAGTGGACTTGTGCTCGTCACGCTCTTTAGAACGGGCATTTGGTGTACCAGATGCACTGTCCGTGGCCTTTTTAGGACTCATTTCGGCTAGGCCGCTTCTACCACCGGCCTTAGGGCTGACAGTGCGACGGACTAGTGCACTAGCAGCTGCAGTAAGCGTGCTGCTGCTACTACGTTCTCGCTCGCGATCCTTGTCCCGGGATTTATCCTTTTTGGATTTCTCCTTGTCTTTGTCGTGTTTGCTGCTGCTGCTTTCGGATTTGCCAGACTTTCGTTCTTTATCCCGACCATGCCGATCTTTTTTGTCCTTGTCACGTGGTTTGTCCGAACTATTTGACTTGTCGCGCTCCTTACTTGACTTCTCTTTACCATCGTGAACACCAACCTTGCCACCACTAGAGCCAGTTTGCGCCTTAGCATCTGGTGAGTGCTTGGATGCACTTATTGCCGGCAGATTAGCGCTAGACGCACTGCCTTTTGTAATGGGTGAGCCAAAGAGTGCGGAGAATGTACTAGCCTTGCCCTCATCGGTACGCGACTTGTGTTTCTTGGTGGAGCCCGACTCGATTACCATACTGCTGCTGCTACCACCCTTCGCCTTGACTACGTTTAAATCTGATCCTGGTGGTTCACTAGGTGACACCGTTCGATTCAAGGTGCTTGCGGCAGCAGCGTTTGCACCAAACACTGGCACTCCGCCTCCACGTAATAATTTTGCACGAAACTCCTCCGAAGGCGCTTCAAAAACATGAGTTTTTACTTCAACACGATGACGAGGTGGACCTGAATTTTGCAGATCTAAATCGTATTGGTACATAATGCGCTTCGGCTCATCTCTATTGCGAAAATATATTTCGACGGGCAGTATAAAGCCAGCATAGCCTGATTCCTGTATGACATAAGGTGGCTCTTTGATCACTAAAAAGAGATAATTGATGTTTTGGCGCGTAAATTGAAAACAATATAAATATTAAGTCTTACCACGCTTTGGCTTGGGAAAAGATTCGTGCAGTATAAAGACGACCTTGTCAACGAATGCACTTATTTCTGCCTTATTTACGCCCTGCACATAAATCTCCCAGTCATGGGTGAAGCCCAGCGGATGTTTTTTGTTGCGCAGCTTTGATGTGTGACCAATTTCGAACTGCACCTTGACTGCCATATCGATGTCGCCGGTAACGGTAACGGTAACGCATTAATCTACTATGGCCTTTATATCAATATTCACTATATAAACAACAATTTGCTCAATTTGCCTGCTCTCCACTTTGAGGCGGCGCAGTATGAGTGTCTGGCCGAGTTTTATGTGTTGGTGCCACCTTAACCAAATGTTTTAAGTACCAGGCAAAAGCAGTAAATAAATGTTTATTGCTGTGCAATTTTAACCATTTAACTGTTACACTTAGTGTGAAAGCGACTTCGGCAGAAACTTTTTTTATTTAACAACAAATACGGGCAAAGAAAACGAAAACACTCGCACCACATACACATTGGGTAATATCGATATCGATATATGTAAATAACTTGGATAACTGGATAATGCAACACTACAGATCTGCGCCAAGTTCTGTTTTTCGAATTTGATTTCGATTTTCGCTAAGTATTCAAGTTGAAATGCTTAAAATCTCTCCTGAATTATTGTTATTAATGGTAATAAATTTTCATTGCATTCCATGACTAATAAGTAACATATAAGTAGATTCCACAAAATGTGTTGACATCGTTTTATATGTTTTAGGTCTATATTTATATAAATATGCAACTCTTAATTAAATTTAATTAACCTAACAAAATTATTATCCATATACTAAATACTAATGTTTTGTTTAATAACGAATGCGATAACACAAAATTTTGCAGATATAATATCGATATCTGAACCGAGTTGACAGCAGCTGTTTTGCCATTCACTTGCAACTGCGAAAACAATTAAATGTTTTGCGAAAAATTAGCTTAATAAAATTTGAGGAAAATTGCAATTCATTAAATGTAAGCAGTAGATAGACCTTCGTCGCACATAGGGAGTGTCTAACATGGCTAGCGACTATAGTGCCAGCCAATTCGTCTCAACAAACACATGTGCAGCAAGTGCAGCGAGCTCCTCACGCTGGTTGACCGAGGAGGTCTTCAAGCTGATCGATATTGTGCAACGCGATGAGGCCATCTATAATCCGAGGCATAAATATTACTTTTGCCGGCCATACGTGGAGAACTTTTGGCGTGAAGTTGATCTGAAGTTGGAGAAAAATCCCGGCGCCAGCTTAGCCAAATGGACTAATCTGCGCATTTCATTTCGGCGCGAATACACTAATTATTTGGAAGAGAAAGTTCCGCCATGCTGGTCGTACTTTGATCGCATGTTCTTCCTGCACCCATATTTGCGTAAAAAACATCAACAGCCCAAATCGTTAGACACGCAGGTTCAAGATGCTCTGGCCCATCTCAGCAACCTCTCAAGTCGAATGCAGCGCGAACGAGCGGTTAATACTTGTACAGCGGCAAGTTCTACCAATACCAGCAATGCAGCGCAAGTGAATCCCAATGGAGCTATTCACTCGGCACAGCAATCCCCGCAACAGCAGCCGCTTGACAACTATTTGGACTATTTCGATGAGCATGACCACAATAACTCGGAGCTTGACGAGATAATTGATGAGGAACACAGGGCACGTTTTCAAAATCATGCGCTCGACAACAATGACATCAAATCAGAGTGCGAAGAACCAGTCGATGACTTCGAAGCCGAGCAAGAGCAGCGCGTTCATCATCAAGATGAGGATGACCACGATCATGAGCCTGATGAGCATGAAATGCGCTCGTTAGCGTACGATGCCTCAACTACTGCTGCGGCACCCAGTTCTACATCCACTTTAGAGAAACGCTACACGCAACATTATCAACAGCACGCTAGCAGCAGCAGCAGCAGTAACAGTAGCAGCCGGCTGCAGCACATAAATCGCTTACAGTTACGAAATTACCATGAGGAGGCACGTTCAATGCGCTCTCGGTCCCAGGAGCTTCAAGGCGTTGCTGCTGCCGCTGCAGCAACCGCAGTGGCGGCATCTGTCAGTGCTGCGAATTTGCCAACTCATTCGAATATTTCGTTTGTACGGCCAACCTTCAGCAGCAAGGCCGTAGACATGGTGAGCACCACCACGCATGCTAATTCAATGGTCGCTGGAAACACTGCAGCAACAGCAGCATCCACAACGGATAATGAGAGTCTGACAGTTGTTGCCGCGCCTACCAGTGCTTATCTGAGTCAGCGTCATATGCATGTGCCGCACACACACGCCCACACCCATCACCAGGTGGCGACTCCATCGCAGCGCCTGGAGCTGAGCAATTCATCAACAGCAGTTACAACAGCCGGTCCGGTGGAATTGTGCGACTGCAAGACCGATTCGGATGCCATGTTTCTAATGAGCCTGCTGCCCGACATTCAGAAGCTGAATGGACGTGATCGTGGAAAGATCAAAATAGCTTTCCAAAACATATTGCAGGACTACTTGTATCCCGACTAAATGCGACTTAAAGTCATAATTGGCTGCTAGTTAAGATCTCCCAGCTCTATTCTGTGTATACAATTTTGCTTATAGCATGCACAAATTAAGTTTATCGATCGGCTCAGCCGAAAGTTTTTGTTTTGAACGTATTTCCTTAATTCCTTATAGCTTTGCTGTGCAAAAACAAAGTATCCTTAAATTGTACTTTAATTGTATATCCTTTGAACAGTATGTGTTATAAATTATTTTATTTATATAATATATGTATAAATATATAATGAATACAATATGTTTTGTTGAATTAAGAAATTCATTCAAAATTTACAACTGTCGATGGCTTATGTTAAACTACAGCTACGCAGCCCTGTTCAGAGTCTCTATTCGGATTAAGGCTTCAAATAGTAATACATCATTGAAATTCAGAACAACTCAAAGAGTGGTCATCGAACGTTATTCTTAGAAAGTATTGTAATTTCATATTATTTTTTGTCAATTCTGATTTAGTCAAAGAGCTTCAGGTCACGCGCTATCTTCTGTATTTTATTGTCCAGCGTCTTGTCTTCGTACTCGCAGATGTAGTAATGCCGGGATGTGCACTCTTGTCCATAGTATGCATAGCTGTGTTTGCCCGCATTGTAGCTGAGGCGCAAGCAGCGTCCCTTGCCCTCTATTTGGACTGTATTGTTGAGTATATCGCTGTCGCCTTTGGCTTCCTCGCTGCTGCTGTCAACCAGATTAGAGGCTGTTGAATTTTCCGCCTTCTGTGACATTGCAATTGAGGTGAGGTTGGTGTTCGGATTGACGGGTTTGGCGGAATTGGACCAAATCCACAAAAGACCCGGATTGAGACCACCAAGCCAATAGTCACGGCCTCGATGTGCCGGCTGATTTAGTAAATAGGCCATGATCTCCTCGTTCTCGGACACCTTCTCGAATTCGGCCAGGTGCGCTGAGAGTCCCTTGCAAGCGGTGTTTGCCGTCTTCCAGTTCACCTGCTGATGGCTATTTATATAATAGCAGTTATCGCTTATCCGCGTGAAATTCGTTGGACAGGGATCGCGGACTTCCTTCTGATTATTGCCAGCCATTAGATAATAGACCAATTGTTCTGTTCGCCGCACGCGACTTTCCAAATAATCTAGAATAGGTGACAAGAAATAATCAAATTACACTAAAGAGCTCGAAAATGTTATTCTGTATATGCAAGAGTTTGGTGCAACATATATATATAAATTTTTAACATTAATAAGAGTAAACAAGTAAGAAAGCTCTAGTCGAGACTGCTCGACTACGAGATCCCCTGAACCCTTCAAGCAACAGCCATTTCAATAATTTTTAGGGTCTCTCTAGGCGCGCACGCATGGGCTGCAGTGTGGGCTTACTATGGGAACTTCATTGTTTAATAACTTTTTTTCTGGACGTACGTTCTCCATGAAACTTTCAGATTGTGGTTTTATCATTACTATGCGTATATTTGCCAAAGCTCAAGTCTCTAGTATTTGAAATACGCCTTTTACAAACTTATTGGTGAGGGGGTGGATATAGGGGTGGGGGGTGAAATTGAACAAAAATCGAAATTCTATAACGTACATATCAATCTACATTTAAAATTTGGATACTCTATCTCTAAAGATGTAGGAGATATAATTTTATAACTGCATTTCGATAAGGTTTTTGATCGATAAAAAAATAATGGGACGAGTTATCGATTTTTGGTGATAAACTCGATATGCGCGCTGTATATACGGTCATTTTAAAAAAAAGTTGAAGTCTCTAGCTTCTATATCTTCGGAAATCGACGCGTTCATACATACGGACGGACGGACGGACGGACAGACAGACGGACAGGGCTAAATCGATTCAGTTCGTCGCCCTGATCAAGAATATATATACTTTGTGGGGTCTGCCACGCCTCCTTCTCCCTGTTACATACTTTTAACAAAACCATTATACCCTGATTTCCCATTTTCAATGGGTTCAGGGTATAAAAAGAAATTAAATACGGTGAGGAGGATACAAAGTACTAAAAGGATTTTAAAGGATTTTTTTAATTGACATTGAATCATTAATATAAAATGAAGAGAGTGATAAAGGACATTTGTTTCAAGTGCAAATTAGGAAATTGTTGGAAGATCAGAAAGACTGCTCTTTTTTTACCTTTTACCACAACTTACATATAAAAACATAAAACACTATTTCATTCTTATATCATAATTAAATATCAATTTAAAAAAATAAAAGCTTGAAGAAAATTTTAAGCATTTCAATGTCCAACTTTTTTAGACGATTCAACTTAATTATGATACATATATAAATATATATGTACATATACATATTTATAATTTTATTTTTTTTTTATAGAATTTAAATAAATAATATACAATAAATATATATACAGAAATGTATTATTTAAAACATCTCCAATAATTTATTTGCTTCTTACCAACACGATAGACCAGCTTCTCAATGGCGCCCAGCAAATACAAATCGTTTTCAGAGACGGCTCGGAAGGTGTTGGGCGGACTGCCATGTGCCGCCAAATGCTGCTGCTGCTGAGAATGGGGCGGCGGCGGCGGCGGCTGCTGCAGCGGCACGGGCCGCAGGTGCGCCTGAGGCGGAGATGGCTCAGAGTTACCGAAACCAAAGAGCTGTTGCAAGAAACCGGGTTGCTGGCGCTGTTGTTGCTGGTGCTGCTGCTGCTGCTGGTGCAGCATTTGGTTTGTCATGGGCCGAAACTGTGGATTGACCATCGGGCCTTGGCTTTCTACCGGCGCCCGAAGATGCGGCTCTAGCTCCACAGCCTCACCAATGCGGCGAGTAATGTAAATGTTGTTGCCCGGTCGCTTGTACGCCGAGGAATGATAATTGATCGGTCCGTTCATCTCGCCGCCCATATACGCCAGATCCTTAGACTGGCGCTGGCTGCTGCTTTGGCTACAAATTGACACAAGTTTAATATAATAATCCATCTTGATCACCAACTAGCACGGACACACACACCTTAGCACATAATCTTCGAGAAATTGTGACCAATTCGAGGCGTCCCTCAACGATTCATTTGCGTATTTTTGCATAGTTTCACTGCCGTCCGGCTTGCATAATCCGGGGCAAAGGCCCAGACATATGAGCCAAATGCAGACATGACGACACATCATGCGTTTCTTTACCGACATGTAATGTTTGCTTACAGATTCCACTCACACTCCAAACGAATAATAATCACAACAAATACAATATGCAATAACAATAATAATAAAAAAGAAAATGAAAAACACTTTCGGTTTCTTAGAGTCGCGTCCGCTTCTTGTGCCACTCAAACTCAAACTGAGACTGAGACTGAGCTTCAATTGGCGCTGTGGTTGGGGCTGGCTCTGTCATGACCATGGCGCGGTTTTTTTTTTTTTATTCAGTGTTTTTTTTTTTACCTGCGTTAAATGCAAAATTTCACTTTCTCCGACGCTCTTCACGAATGTAAGTCATTGGGTTTGCCGCGGTTTGTTTGTATTGTTGAAGTCTATTTGACGGCGGCGCCTTTTTCGGCATTGTTGTTAAACTCAATGCGAGTGCGTTTTAATTGTTTACTCCAGTTTATTGATAAATACAAACTAATTAACTTTACTTAATACCGAAAAGCCAGCTACTGGTCAATTGAGTCTTATTTATTTACTCCCGAAACGGTGCTTATTGTGCATATGAAGCTTAAGTATGATTTCAATACAATAAATGATCATAAATCGACTTTAAAATTGTATAAATTATTAAAGATAAAAAAATAAACTAATATGAGTAATATTTTAGTATTACTCAAAGTTTGACTAATGAAAAATGCTCAAAAATATTATGCGAATCTTGTTTGGTATTTCCAAAATTTGTTTATATATCAAATTTACATTCAGTATATATGTCATATAAACTATTTAATAAAATTGTATTGTATTTTTTTTTATATATACGTATGAGACGTATGCTCAATGCCTTTTACTTTAATTAAATTTCACATACTTTTTCTAAAATGTTTTCCAAAACTAGTTCTTAAAAAAAACGTAAGTTTTCAGGTTTTTAAAAAGATGTGGTTAATGAAATGGCTAGAAATCCAGCACATATAATTTATTTACTTAAGTATTTGTTGTTGCTGTTATAATAAATTATATATTTTATGTAATTTAATGATTTTTAAAATAAATAGCAGCCAAAACTCATTTTTATAACAAAATACATATCGTATAATTTATAGAATTATGAAGAAACTATTCAAGTTTTATTTTTGAAAATTAAAGTGTGTTTTTTTTTAAATTTGTTTATTAAAATATTAAAATTATATATTGAATTATGATATAAACGTTATGATAATTTATGCTTGTCATGACTATTCACAAATCATTTCCACAAAGTTGACTTTCAAAGAAATGGCAGTTGAGTTTCAGCCAGTTTGCATATCATTAAAGCTTGATTAATCCATTGATTTGCCGCTCGCTCATTGATGACTTTAGAGGCGAACGGTCCACGATGAATGCGACCAGCATCCGTGAGTCGTGGAGCGTGTTTCTCGCTCTGCCCACATGACTGTAAGTGCTCTTCGAGAGCCATATGAAATTATTTTGGACCAGTTGCCCTGAGCTGATCAACATGCTCAAATTGACTTTCATTGCGACTTATTTTAACTGCTTATTAGCCATCAGTTTAGCCATGCTGCAACGAAGGTCTCTTCTCGACTTTGGTCCGGTTCAATGACGCATTTCGTCTTCTTTTTCTGTATTTATTTATTTGTGTGAAGGGGTTTTCCCAACGTGTTTTGCATTTCTTCAAAACCTTTTGAAGAGCTGTGGCAGACGTTTCTCAAGCAATACGTCGAAATCCAAATTCAGTCTAAACTTGTTAAAAAAAAAAACGTGTAGCAAAGCTCGCTAAACGACTTCTAAGATTTACAATAAAACTGTATCATTTGTGTGATACTAATTCGATTAGGAAATTCGAAAACTTTCTCTGGCCCTGGCCTTGAAGGCATTAACCTTGGATTCCATCAGATACTGCGAAAGTTTTACAACACCTTTTAGCACCTCTTTCCCTTTAAGATTCATTTAAATAAAAGCGAAATGTCCCACAATAAAGAACTGAGAGCTCTGATCCATGCAAAGAAAATAAGTTGTAAGTTCTCATCAAAGCAAACATCAACATATAATTTTTTTGTAATTTTTTTTATAAATATTTTATATAGTTTTTTTTTCGTATTTTCTGAGTTTTTTTTTTTTAATATATGTATTATAAAATTTGAAATTTTCAACCATTCATCATTATCATTCTTAACAGCATAGATACATATTAGGTCTCTCTCGCTCGCTTCGCTCTCTCTCTTTCTCTCATTCTCTGTATATATATTTTTATTTATTTAACTCTCGTGCTACTAGCGTTTGGGTGGTTAGTTACTGCTCGAGTTCTTAATATTTTTAAAACATGACTTTAAAAATACAAAAAATTATTCTTGAATTCAGATATTTGTTCATGTTGTTGTTGTTGCTGCTGTTGCTATCGATGTTGTTGTTGTTGTTGTTATTTATTTATTTAGAAATAGATTTGATTTAAAGATATACACAAAAGATGTTGTTCTTGGTATTTTGTTTTTGTTTGATTTGCAAAATGATATTGAGATGACAATCGTTTACATTTAGTTGAGTTCCACTTCTTCTTCTTCTTCTCTCTCTCTACTATCGTCCGGAGCAGAGGCCATGTTTAGTAGCCAGCCAATTCGGCGAATGTGGAGTCCATCTCGTCGGCCAGAGACTTGTACCTGTCCTTGTTGACGCCCAGCTCGTCTGTGAAACGAATAATGAATACGGAATATTAATAATTGGCACGGAATATTCGCGGGTAAGTAAACAGAGAGTGCAACATTTATTTGAACACAAGTAACATAAATCTTGAGCCACGTTGCCAGCAGTTGGCTGTGATACACTGTAAGAAATAAGTGTGCCTGGTTAATATATTATTTTAGTTTTGCGCCGTTGACAAGCGTTTACATATAAATATATTTCTTTAGTTAGTATTTTTAAATTACATCAAAAGGAATGCGTATCGTGTCTGAGTCTGGTTCATAGAGTAGGGTTCGGGACCATGAATCTCTAAGTGTGCAATGAGCGAGCCTTTGATGACCCAACACTGAGCTACATGAGTGTGTATTCAACATCTGTCAAGTAGAGCCTTGGCAAAAGCCATCCGAACTGCAGTCTAAATAATGAGATATGAGCAGCAAAGGCGCTGCACAGATAGTATAGTCGAAAGTTGGGCTTGTTTTTGTGTCTGGGTAAGCAAGACAATTGAACATGCCACATTAAACAAAAGAAAAGAACTTTGCACTGAACAGAAATCAATTTTGTTTTTTGTTTTCGATACATATATATAAGATAATGGGAAATCACCTGTTGTTTCGAAAGCATAAATAACTACAGTTGGCATATAGAGAGTGGATCTGTTTCTTTTTTTTTTTACAGTGTAATAGTATCTTGAGGACTGGGTGGTATGTTGGAGAGCAACCACAAGACTATACAAATTATTTACAGTGTAAATTGTGACTGATCTGCACAGTGTCCAAAAGTAGGGAACATGAGTAATGCAAAAAATGATAGAGGTATACGTTTGCTTGTGTGTGTATATGTGTGTGTTTGGACGTTTGTCAGTGTGTGGGTGTATGTCATTATGGGAACTGTTTGGCAATTGGTTTTTCTTGTTTGGTTTTTAATATCCAGTAAGTTCAGCAAATGTCTGGTCCAAATCGTCGCAGATTGCTTTGTATTTTTCTTTCTCATGGAAGAGACGGTCTGCAAAAAGCATTTGTTGTTTATTTTATAATTATATTACATATGTACAATTAATAAAAGCAGCGTGTATTACTGTGGATAACCAACAATCAACATATGTACATTATAGTATAAGATATAAGTATATGTATATAGACTGTTCGCATTAGTTGAAGCTGCATTTGAGTTTTTAGAACTTGAATGCGATATTTACATATCGTATATCGTATATCGTATATCGTATATCGTATCTCATATATCGTATAGGGCAGGTGCACGCGCATCTCATTGGCGCACCGATTTGATTTAAGTAGATATGGTTGGTACTTATGTATAGTTCGATTAAAGACTGACATACCTTCTAGCCTGTCGACTTCCTTCTGCAGGCGCTTGACTTGCTTCTCAGCCTGTTCGGCGCGCTGTTCGGCTTCCTTCAACTTGATGGACAAGGTCTTCATCTCACGCTTGAATTCCTCAACGCGCTGGTTGGCCTTCTCCTCGGACACTTCCAGAGATTTCAGCGAGTTGCCGACAACCTATTTTGAAGGTAAAGTGTTTTATAGTATCTTTGGAAAGGGATTTGATGTGTTGTATCAACCTTCAGTTCTTCCTCCAGCTCCATGATCTTGGATTCACCGGAGCGGACACGATCCTCAGCCACTTCGAGCTCGTCTTCAACGAAGGCCAGCTTGCGGGAGACCTCATCGGACTTGGTATCCGCATCCTCAGCGAGCATGCGAGCTTCCTTCAATTGGTTGGTCAACTGATCCATACGCTCCTCATCCTGCTGGGAACGGTTCTCCAATACTTTGCACATACGGTTGTTCTCATCGGCCGACTGTGTGGCCTCCAACAGCTTCTGTTGTGCGGTGGTTGAGCGCTCCTCAGATTTCTCCAAATCCTCCTCAATCTGTTGCACCTTACGGTTCAAGGTGGCTACCTCGGATTCCGTGGCGGTCAACAGTTTCTCCTTCTCCTCCAATTCGGTGTTGGCCTTCTCCAGCTGCTCCTTGGCGGTGACCAAATCGACCTCAACCTGAACAAATTTCTTCTCCAAGTCGCGCACCTCCTCATTGAGTTTGTCGGCGCGGGAGTTGGCATCCTTAGCTTGATTCTCGCAGGTATCTGCCTTATCAATGGCATTATCCTTCTCAAGCTTCATCGCTTGCATCTTCTTCTTGATGGCGTCCATGGTGTTTGTGTTTTTGTTATTTGCTTAGGAGGGAAGAAAACCGGAAAAAGGCACTGCAAACGAACAATGTTTTGGAAAATTCAATATAAGAAAAATATGTAGAGGGATTTATTGTATATTATTCATATTTATAGCATATTTTATTTATTTTATTCATTTATTTTTATTTTTTCTATTCTTGTACCATGAAAAACTTAAATTGAAAAATATAATACATTTAGAAAATGCTCTTTAAACACTTATATTAAAATATTAATAACATGCAAAATCTATAGCTATTTTAAATCTTTTATATACATTTTAAAATATATTTTTTTAATATATAATCTCTATTTTTAGATTATTTTGCGCTTATTCTTTCAACAATTCAATTGCTTTCAAATCTTTTCTCACAGCTTATTAAAATGCACTCCAGAAAAAGCAGACAAAATGTTTACTTTACCCAATGCAATTTATAAAGCTGCAATCGAATAGGAGGTACACAATATATAGGTAAGTATAGCTACATATACACATACATAGGTATATATGTATATATTCAAGTATAAGAACGAAATGTAAACAGAATTTGCTGTTGCTGAAAGTTTTTAAAGCTAACGAATTTTTCTACGCCCACGAAAAAAAAACTGAACGATCTCTATCTCTCTCTCTCTGTCTCTCTCACATGTCGATTCCATTTGTTGAACAAATTTCAAAGAGTTTAAAAATAAATCTGATATGCTTTTGCATGTGAATATATCCAGTCCAATATATGTACGTACATATAGAATGCTGCTGGCGTTTTTTGGACATTTCGGCCTGGCCTGCCTGTAATTCTAGAGTTTTTCAAAATGAACACAGACAATGTCTGCGTATTTATACAAATATATACCTATATATACATATATCTATATCTATGCGCTGATTGCAATTTGAACATTTTCAGCTCATTTCTTTTTTGGGGTCAGAATTTGTGTAGGCGTTTGCCTATACACACGTAAGATTGTTATGTCTGTTTCTGTGTCGTTCGATAAGTAGGGCAAAGTCACTGATGTTGTAGTTGTACGGGGTTAATCCCAGATGGCAAGGAGATGTCAAGGCTTTAAGTAACAGCCAGACAAATGACTATAACATTACTCAATCTTATGGGAATTGATCAGTGAAGTCCTAGAGACTGGAGTTTGACTAGGGAATTGAATTCAAATTTCAAATTCAATATAATTTTTTCTATTAGATTATATATATATATATATATATATATATATATATATTCTACTAGAATATAGACTACATATATATTATTATTTTGTATGGCCGTCAGTCTTATTCATATATATATGTACATATGTAGGTGTAACGGAAAATTCGTATGTTGTGTGGGTTGCACAAATCTACCGTGTATATATATGTGTACTATATATATTTATATATATTATATTCATAGCTATTTCTCGACATCTGCTCTCTAATAATTTTCGAGCATTTCTGACAAATGGCCAAAAAAAAAACTCAAGGATAAATTACCATTAGCAAAATGTTCGTTCGTGAGATCATAAAAGCTCAATGGGAAAAGCTTTCTCGTCTAAGTTTCAAGTAGAGTTAAAAATAAAATCTTTAAAGTTTCTACACATTCAGTATCTGTGTATCTGTATCTATGTATCTGTGTATCTGTGCATGTGCGACAGGCAGGTGTCTGTCTGCAGTTAATTTTATAGAAGAATAGAAATCTGCTATGGGGCAGCTTTTCTATTCACTTGTGTGTGAAAATTGTGCGTATGTGCATATGTATGTGCATATGTATGTACATGTGTATGTGTGTGTGTTCGTGTGTGAGTGTACGTGTGCAGCTTTTTGAATATGAGTGTGTGTGCAAATAGTTCACTCATACCCACTCATACACACACACACATACACATTTAGAGGCGGATATTTTTGTCAGATTTAGTTACAAAATTCCTTATAAGCGAATTTTCTCACAACGTTCATATCATAAATTTGTTATACTACATAATTCGCATAATACAATGGAGAACAACAAATTTCGATATTCTTTGGTTTTACGACTATTTGGTCACTTTTTGAATTTTTAATCTTCTATCAGATTTATTATTGTTATATTCAGCAATTTATTTATAGACACATACATATGCACACTTAATAACTGAATTTTCTTATATATTATATATCAAAATATATAGAATATATATATTTTTAAGTTTTGGTTATGCAGAAAGTAATTTGAAATATGCATTTCAACTGCACTTTTCACTTTTTTAACTTATTGAGATTTTGTATGCAGAATTTATTCTCGTTTTTTTGTAATAATTGCGCAGTTTTGTTAAAACTATATTATTGAGTTTTCCAATATATTTATATATATATATATATATATATATATTTTTTTTTTTTATATATATTCCCAGTGCAAAAATCCTGGCAGCAGCCGCAACTAACCTTAGCGTTTCAAACACACTATACGCTGTCGAAACCCCGAGAACACTGATGCTGACCAAGTCGCGGTGCCGAGAAAGCGACCCCAAGAAATAACGCAAGGCGCACACACACATACACTTACACACACACATACCAACAGACACACACTCACACAGTAGCACGCAGTATTGAATAATTTTTAATTTCGTAAAATTTCCCATTAAAAAAAAAAGAAAAGCGCTTTCGCAACTTTTCATGGGCCATTTGAAATTTCCCTCGATATTTCCCCAAATACACATCTACATACACCTTAATGTATCCGTGTATGTGTATGTATGCATACGCAAAGATCTCGCGAAGAGCGAGTTCGCTCTCTTCATCTCCTCTCTCTTTTCAGATATGCTCGCATTTTCTTTTACTGCATTCAAGGCGTATGATGGCTCACAGACAGGCGTGAAAATTATGCGTTTCTTTTTTTCTTAATTGAAAAATATACATACGTGAGTACATATATATTTTTTATTTTGTGTGTTTTTTATATGCTTGTGTATCTGTATCCATCCAAAGTGATGCTATAAATAGCGCATAAATGTACGAAACATGCCCGAGTCGGACACGGCTAACAAGATGAAAATCTATTTTGATTAAATAAATATTGAGAAATTTTTTCATTTCTTTTTTTCACACGATGCAGACTGAGTTTGGTCTATATAAATACTACTATAGCTTTAATATGTAAATCTAAATCTAAAGAAAAATATAATTGAAATGATAATTTCAAAACGTAAATTTATAATATGTCAATTAGAAGAAATATAAGAAAATTTAACGAGAAAATTTAAATATAATATAAAAATAATAATATAATAGAAAAATTGCAACATTTGCATTTTTAAACAATTTGTGAAAATCTGAAAGCAACCAATTTGCAAGTGCTCGAATAAAACATTCATATTTCATAGAGCTGGCATGCTTACTTTTGCCTGAAATATATTTCCATAGTTATTGGTATCAGACTACAATTATTACATATTTATACTACATACTTTAATGTATTTTTAACCTATTCTTTTTTTTTAAATATTGATCTCAAATATTTAAGGGTTTGTACTTCCATAGTAAAGATATGGCTAGCAATATAGGATTTCTACTATGAAAATTAATCGTGGGTACTTTACAGTAAAAGAAAAAAATCCTTTTAGTATTGCTTAACTTTATTCTTCTTATCCAATTTTAAAAAGAACGAGCTTTAGCGTAAAATGGAACATAATAGTTCACTTGTTAAAGTTGACACCAGTATAAAATAATTAAAAATTGTTTCTAAAGGGGATTTGAAATATTAAATTAAATTATTGTTATACCCCATAACCATGTGCTCCATCCTGTGCACATATAAAAACCATAACCAGCTAGTAGAACCATTTTCTCAGGCATATCTACGATACGATATATCTAAATAAGGTTATATTACACATGCTATTAACGGGGTTATGCCCTTTTGAAGTACGCATTCCAATCCAATTCCAATCTTAAGAACCATGTGTTGCAATAAGGAAAACAAGAGAAGGTAATTGCCCTATGACAGCGCTTTCCACTTACTTTCACTTGAACTTATGGGGAAGGGCATAAGCATTGATCTAAATGACGTTATGCAACACTGTAAGCTCAATGCGGCTAACTTTCCATTAATATCCAAATAAAAGTCATTTGTTTTCATATTTTTATGCAAAAGAATTTGTTTTTCCATTTATTTGTCATAAAAATATAAACGCTTAATAACTGAGAATGTTTAGATTTTTTAAAAATACTTGTACATATTGAATTTGTATGTTTCACAATTATAAAAGCTATGAATGTGTATATTTTATTAATATTGGTTTTTGCATTTTCTTATACATCTCAATTTATTTGCAAAGGCCATAGAAATTTTCCAACTAATTTTAGATACATTTGACAACTAGCTTGCAAGCATAGATTCCATTTGATTTATTAAAAAAATTGACCGAATTTTGTATTCAAGAAAATTATGTGTGTGCAGTATATGAAGCTAAGGTATTACATATATAAGCTATTGACTGGTGGGCTTCAGATATATTGAGAAATATAAATAAGTGATCTGTGGCGGAGGCTGAACTTCATTTGACTTGCAATCCATGGATTTACAGGCAGTATTTTCTGTTGAGTCAAGCTATTTCATACAAATATCCAATTTAAATATGATTCATATATAATTATATATTTTATTGCTAAAAATTTGGTTTATTATTAATGTGGGAATGCTTAAGTAGAATGGTTTTATAGCTGAATGTCGAAAGGCTCCATTGGACTCCAATTTCTCATCTCTCATCAGCTTAATAGTTGTTGAGGTCGGCGTATTCCAGCTCCTGGGCAATGGTTTTGTACTTCTCCTTACCTTTGCTCACCTCATCTACGAATGCAGCAGGCGAATAAAATAAAAAATCATTATAATAGAAAAGACGTAATCATTTGTATATAGTTTTTTTAATTTATTGCATAGTAGATTGTGAATACAAATGATAATTAAATAAAATTGAGTTAAACAAATACACAATGCGTTTGTCACATATAATTTAATGAAGGCTTTTAACAAAATCTAAATACATTTACTTTAACTACACAGGCAACACACGTTTACATAGAACACCTACGAGTATGCTACGAAATTCAAATAAACAAGAAATGTGCAGAAAAATTTGTGTAGATAGACTTTGGTGGAGCTCTTGGAGGCGGGCAATGGAGCAGCGCTTATTCCTTGAGGATGAGCTCGACAAAGGCGGTATCGAGATCGTCGCCGATATCCTTGTAGCGCTCCTTCTCCAGGACAAGGTCGTCTGTTCATTGTTGTCAAATCATAATCGAACACAGAAGAGTAAAGAAAATACACAAAAATTTGAAATTAATAAAAATGAAAATATAATTAAATCAAGTACACAAATCAATATTGATAAGCCCCTCTCACAAAACATTAAAAAAAACACCTTTTACATAGAAACATTGGCACTGACACTATAATGGATTATAATCCAATCTGGACAACAAATAAAATCAACTGAATATATTTACCTCTTTAAATAAAAATAAATAAAAAGTGACTGCAGTTGCACTGCTTGTCGGCGGCAACGTTTGTGGTCGGTAATGCAGTGCGGCGCTAGCTGTTAAATTCAATATCAAAAATAAAATGCAACAGGCAAACAACAAGAGATCAAAACAAAACTCAGCCAAGCAGCGTGTTTTCTTTTGTTTTTGCTTTGCTTCGATTAGATTGTTTTAATTAATATGAGTAAACGTTTTTGTTGTGCATCAAATAATAAACAAATAAAAGCAGGGCAGCAGTTTGTAGCGGTTGTATGTCTTGCGCAGCGGATTGCGGGGCATTTATCGTTATCGCTATCGATAAAGATAACGATAGCGATTTTCGTTGATTTAGGCTGGTGGCGCCTCGGCCTCAGCGGCTGGTGCAGCGGCCTCGGCAGCTGGCGCAGCAGCTTCAGCAGCCGGTGCCGGTGCAGCCTCTTCTGCCGGTGGGGCAGCTGGTGCTTCGGCCGCTGGCGCAGCTCCTTCAGCTGGTGGTGCAGCAGCGTCAGCTGGTGGCGCTGCACCCTCGGCCGGTGGAGCCGCACCTTCAGCTGCGGGTGCTGCGCCCTCAGCCGCTGGTGCAGCTCCCTCAGCCGGTGGAGCAGCTCCCTCAGCTGGTGGTGCTGCGGCTTCACCCTCTGGAGCTGGCTCTGGCTCAGAGCCGGGTGGTGGTGGCTCATAGTTCTTGACGAACGGCACTTCAGCGCCCTCTGGCGGCAAGTCGATCGAGTATTCGAATGGTGGTGGTGGTGGCGGTGGTGGAGTGGGTTCCTTTGGTGGTGGCGTTGGCTCCTTTGCCACCGGGACACCAGCCTCTGTGACAACAGCTCCCTCGGCACCCTCCGCGCCAGCCGCAGCCGCCGCCGCCGCCGCAGCTGCAGCAGCAGCAGCCTCCGCCTCGGCCGCAGCTCTGGCCTCCTCCATGGCGGCCAGCTCTTCGGGCGTGGGCGTCGGCAGCTTCGGAGTGGGTGGCTTTGGATTGCGCGGCGTCCAGAATGGCTCTAAGCCCTTGATCAGGTCCAGGAACGCCTCGTCGAGACTGTCGCCGATGAGGCAGTAGCGCTCTTTTTCAACGATCAGATCGTCTAAGATGTTTGGCATGCGAACGCGATGGCAGAAAGCAAGCAACACAAGCAGTCGGGAGATAAAGCAATAGAGAGAGAGAGAGAGATAGATAAAGAGATAGAGGCATGGAGATAGCAAGAGTGAAAAGGAAGCATAAGCGAAGCTAACTAAATATTAAATGCTTTCCTAAGCAGCGGGTTAGTCGGCAAGTCGGGCGAATGGTTGGGCAGGCGGGGTCGCTTGTGAATCAGGTTAATGATCGTGCAATTGACGAATAGGAAAACACAATCCATAATTAGTTTTAGCCATAACGAGATCCTTTTTGATCTATTTCTATTATTTGTTAACTACTTTATCAAATGAAATCAAGTTCGATTCGATTTAAGCAGGAGGTGCTTCAACAGCAGGTGCATCAGCAGCAGGTGCTTCAGCAGGAGGTGCTTCAGCAGCAGGTGCATCAGCAGGAGCTGTTTCGGCAGCTGGAGGAGCTGCCTTTGCAGGAGCTGCATCAGCAGGAGCTGCCTCTGCAGGAGCTGCATCAGCAGGAGCTGCCTCTGCAGGAGCTGCATCAGCAGGAGCTGCTTCAGCAGGAGCGCCCTCTACAGGAGCGCCCTCTACAGGAGCGCCCTCGGCCGGTGCTGCATCTGCAGCAGCTGCTGGCGGAGCATCGCCCACTTCGAAATTCTTTACATATGGCACTTCAGCGCCCTCTGGCGGCAGATCAATATTGTAATCAAATGGCGGCGGCGGTGGTGGTGTGGGCACTCTCACTGGCTCCTCAACAACTTCGGCAACAGCTGCTGCTTCGGCTGCAGCGGTTCCATCGGCTGCAGCAGCGTCGATCTCTGCACCCTCCCCTTCGCCGGCGCTCTCTGCCGCTCCTTCGGCAGCAAGCTTGGCTGCCTTGGCAGCAGCCGCTGCCTCTCTTTGCGCCGCAATGGCAGCGATCTCCTCTTCGGTTAGCTCGGGCGTGGGCGGCTTGGGGTAGCGATCGTTATAGAACGGCGGCATGCCCATTAGCTCGACGAACGTAAAGTCCAAGCTATCGTTAATGATCGCATAGTGCTCTTTCTCGTTGATCATCTCGTCTGGTGGCGGTGGTTTGGTAATTTAGTTGGTCAGTTCAGTTTGGTTAGTTAGTGTTATTAGAATTGAAAAAATATCTTGATTAGTGCAAATATTGGCAGCTCTGGTTATGGCTAGTTAACTCTGGAATCCAAGAAGCCAATTCTGTGTGGGAGCACAATCTTCACAACAACGCAGACAACAATTGGCTGAAACAGTTCATTCTTGGGTTAGTAAATACAACAAAATAGTCTGTCTGTCACGTGTCTTGCTTTTTCATTCATTTACCACCATAAATTTGTTCTTTTTTGAAAAATACTTTCTTTGTGCAATTGCAGCAGCATGGTATTGTATTTGCATAGTATGTAATATATTTGTATGTATATATTAAAAATATAAATAATTAATTTATGTAAATCGTAAATAAATCAATTGTTTTTTTTTTTGTTTTTTTTTTTTTCGTTTCGTTTTTTTGATTTCTCATTTAATACCATTTAATGTTAGGTTCATTTTCTTTTTAGCTTGCTCTTTTGTTGGGGCAAGAACACATTTTCAGCAAAGATAGCGCATAGAAATTGGGGATTTTTTAATTTAAAATTTTTAATTTAAAATAAAACATAGAAAGTTAACAATAGCTGTCTAATTATGAATGCTTGCAATTGGAATGGTGTGCGTGTCATTTGATAGTGTTTTGTCTTTTGTTTTTGTTTATTTCGGTATTTGCTTTGAATTTGTGTCTACAAAATAGGCGTGGCAACTTATAAGTAAGCAAATATTACACAACGTTTTGCAAACACGATTTGTTTAAATTGTATAAACAATGTAAATATTAGCATAATTAATACAGTAGTTTAGCTGGCGACAAAAATACGAATACAAATACAAATCGAATCTTTCCCTTTCAGTTACTTTACATATACATTTGTATAAATAATTACACATTAACTAATTCGCAAGTTGTGTCTTTTGTCATCTATAATAATTAATTACTTCGATCCATATCAAAAGAACAAAGAGTAGAAGAATAATAAGAGGGCTAGCAAAAGCAGAAAGAAAAAGTTTAAACAAAATATTGCAACAGTTTTGTAAAGCATCGAATGTTTAAAAGTGCCGCCATTTTTTTAATTCTTGTATCATTTTTTGCCATTCCAAATGACAGCGAGCAAGTGCATGCCATTCGCAGCGCAGCGCGGACAAGTGAATGGCCAACAGCCTGCACTGCTTGAAAATATGAATGTATAAATTCATAAAAAAGTTTGGAATGCTCTCAATAGAAATAGAAGATATTCCTCTATTTACTTTAGTTTTAGTTGTTTTTGTTTTTTTCTTTTTGTTTTAGTTTTGCATCTTTGTTTTTGTTTGTTAAGAGTTTTTTCTTTCTTGTCTGCTTTTCTTTGAGTTTACCGCTTAAAATTATTAACGTTTTCATTTAAAAGTTTACCAAAAATTTAACGGCATGGAAGACACATGGCGTTGTCCTGTGTGCCTTAGTATGCGTGTGTGTGTTTGTGTGTGTGTATGTGTATGGGTGTGTGGGTGGGTGGGCGTGTCTGTGTATTTTTTTTGTGTGTTTCTATTACAATAATATGGAAAGCGCCAGTTTTCTGTATTGACGTCAAAGCAGGCAGTTTAGTTCATTTACATAAGCTGCAAATTATTTGTTTACATGTTCTGTATGTCATGTAAAGTGTTTTCCATCTCCTCCTGCAGCAGTTTGTTCTTGGCGCGTTCGTTCAACAAGTCGTCTTTTTTGTTTCAACAATAACAAAAGAGGAACAAAAAAGAGCACAGCAATACGTGGCATGCATATAAAGTAACAATAAACATTAGGGCGTTGGCGATGGTTCAGCAGGCGGGGAGGCGTACAAGCGGCACACAAGTTGAAATCGTTTTTTGTTTTGTTTGTTTTTGTTTTTGTTTTTTTTTCGGTTAAGCACAACAACGAACAAAATCATATGAAAAATAAACATTAAAATAGTAATATTAGTAGGCATAAAAAATAAAAATACAAATTTAAACACAAATAAAAATAAGTGTAAATCTGGACTAACATAAGGAAATTGAGTTTTGGAATAAGGAACTTAATTTTGCACCTACTTAAATATATATATAAAAAAAAATAAATAAATAAATAAACTTTTCTATAAAAAAAAGTCTACAATTTGTATATTTGAATACTGCTACAATAATATTGAATATAATAATAAAGAAATTGTACTATTTGAAATTTTTCTAGAATTCTGCACTTTAAAGTCTTAGAGATATAAGATAATATTCTTGAACAGACATACCTTCGAGCCTGTCGACTTCCTTCTGCAATTTCTGAACGGAACGTTCAGCGAATTCAGCGCGTGCCTCAGCCTTTAAGTGTTGGTAAATAGAAAATGAGAAATTACAGTTATTAGTAGTGAAATATATATAAGCATATATTAATGAAATGCAGCGTCTACAGTTAACCAACATGAATTTCAAGCATTATTCGTATTGGTTAACATACAAATTCTATTCAAATGCCAGTGTTGTAAAACGCAACGTTTCAATAGAATTTGCTATTATCAAGCTTATTATACATAAAAGAAGCTTCCCAAACAATTTGCTACCAAAACCAGCGGGGTTAGTACACTATAGATTATATGAATTAATGAATTATTATATTTTCTATATTATTGATTAAATTAAATTTATGTGTTTATGTGCGTAGTTGTGATGTGTTATAAATAAACAAAAATTCTTAAAATAAAACATTCAAAATAAACAGCATAACAATTAAGATAACACAACTTTGATCACTTAATCCATATGCTTACACTTTTTTTTTTAAATATATATATTTATTTTTATTTAGGGTGATTTGGTTTAGACAAAACCTAAAGTTGACAAATTAAACAATCATTTTTACGGGAATGTTGACAATTTAATTTAATTTAATTCAACTACAACAATCGCTGTACGACGCTACGCAGTCACTGAATATAAGGAAAAATTGAAACTCGGCGCCAATTCGAAATGCTGTTAAAATTATTTTTAACATCAGCACAAATTTAAATGATTTATTACAGGAAAAAAAAAACACTATTTAGGCTGCGGCGACTTACAGTTTCTACATTTAATTTGAATTGAATGAGCTCCTGTTCGAATATTTTTTGATTTTCGCGTGCCTAGACGTCGAGAAATATACAACAAATTTTTGGTATATCAATAACAGTGCTTAGGACATACAACATAATCATTATCATTATCATCACTATGTGTGCAATGTGTGTGCGTGTGTGTGTGTGTTTCTGTGTGCATGTTTGTGTGTTTGTAATATGCGCAAGTGCTTTGACAATAAAATATCTACCGAATATTATAGAATTAATTCAATTTTTAAATCGTTTTGTTTGTTTTGGGTACAGTTGCTACTATCAAGCAGTAGTGTTGTAAAACGTAATTTTTTTTTTTTCTTCTTTTAATCATTTGCATTCAATGCACAAAAAGTTCTTTTCAATTTTCAAGTAATGTACACACACACGTCCTATATATATAGGGAAATACTTGCCATGATGCACGCTATTGATATACATTTTGGATACTGCCTAAATAGGGTTTCTTTTCTTTTTTAACTTGATTTGATTTGTTGTATTCTCTCCCAGACGTTTGGGCAATTGCGTTTGCTCTTGCTTTTTTTTTAGTTTTTGTTATTTTGTTTTTAAAAGAAAATATCAAATGTGACGACTATGTACAATTAAATTAAAATTGAGAATAACGATTTGTGCAATTTAATATTTTCTTTTTTCTTGGTTTTAATAATTAATCGATTTACCAACACCAGAGACCACAAACCACTTACAAATATTGTTTAAAATTAAATATTGTATACAAGCGGGCATATACCTCTTTCAAGGCATGATCCAAAACCTTGATTTGCGTTTCAAAGGTTTCCTCTTTTTGTGTAGCCTGTTTTTTTACATACATATATTTATATTTTGTGGTCGTTGGTTGAATTGGTGGAAATTAAATTGTTTTGCGGGTTAAGCAAACAAAAATTGCAATTATTTAGCAAATTATTGATGCATGCAGAGTTTGAGGCGTGGCAGGGAGGTGAGGACAGCAAGTTTTAAGCCATTTAGGGGGTGTTGGTAAAAAATCCAGTGCGCAAATCATTTTTGTTTATATATCATTCACAAATATATTCGCAAATAAAATGATTTGTATTTTGATTTTGTGTCAGCAACATTAAAGCGGAGCGTGTTAACAAATATATGAAAATAAAAGTAGAAAATATAATCAGAATTAGTACAATAAATCATAAATCAGAACAAATAAACATTTTTTAGGGCATATATTAAATGGACAAGTTGCACGAGTTGTCGGTAGACATTTTATATGAATGCACTCGTGGCCAGTGTTGTGCAACGGCTTTTGGACAGCCCTCGAGCGGTCCTGTGCGCTCAAATTATTTCGAAAAAAAAAAAAACAACAAACAACAACAATAATAATATATGAACAAGAAATCGCTGGTTGGTTTTGATTGCATTTTCCACATCGCTGGGAAACTCCTTTCGCTTGAAAGATTTTTTTTTTTAATTTTGTTGTATCTACCTCCTTTAGACGAGTGTTCAGGGTCTTGATTTGGTTCTTGTACTCTTCCTCACGTTGGTTGGCCTATTTATTGTTGTTGTTGTTTAAGGGGGTGTGGGATTTGCATATTTAATATTGTAAAAATAATATAAAAACATATTTTATTGATGATCAAAAATAGATTGTCTCGATCGTGAGCAATCATCTTGACTGATTTGTAACATTTCATACTGACCTTCTCCTCGGAGACCTCAAGGGATTTCAAGTTGTTGCCCACAACGCGCAGCTCCTCCTCAAGCTCCACAATTTTGCTATACATCAGAAAATAAAACACAAATTAGTTTCAAAGATTTACACAAATTGTCTTCAATTGGATTTTCGATGGGAAAACAACAATAAAAAAAAAAAAAAAAAAACAAAACAAAAAGCGCGTCTCATGCGGTAATTAAATTAAGTTTTTGCGCAATTTTTTTATCGCCAACGCCAAAAATAAAAACCAAATAGAAAAAAAAATGTGACACTTTACTTTCAAAACTTTGACACTGGAGGCGACAGAAGTGTCAAAAAAAAGAAGGAAAAAATAACGACAGAAAGAAAGAAACTAAATCATGACTGGCCAAACCAGACGAAGGTCTCTGGCTCATAGCAAAGTTTTTTAAATAAATAAAATATGATAATAATAACAGCAATTGTTGTTGGAGCCAACAACATTTCACTGAAACGATTTCACTTTTCTTAAATATTTGCCTTAGTGTCAAATATTGTATTTTTTTTTTTTTTTTCATATTAAATATTTTCAGGCAATATTTTTGGGCTGGCGATTCGATTGCGTAGTTTAAAGTGCAGTTAGTACTTAAAGACGGATAAAGCAGGACAAACCTTTCGCTAAGCTCAACTTTTTCCTCGGAACGTTCCAGATCCTGTTCCATGAGCACTAATTTTCTGGCCACCTTCACAGGTGAGGACGATCAGGCGATCAGGCAGTCAGCAGGTGAGCAGACATTAACAGGCAGGCGGGTTTATTAAACAGAACACAGACATAGCAACACGAAACGCATTTTGTGGTTAGGCATTGCGCGCATAAGAGAGGGTAATTTTTATCTAATTAGTTCAATTAATGTTTTGGTAATTGCATTTTGGCCGAAAATGTGAATATGTTGTGCATTATGAGAGAGCATGAAGTGATATGCTTCTACAACAACTAAGATAAACACATGCGCGTTAAATACACACATACAGAAACATTCGTTAATTTTGATAGAGATATTCACATTTTTTGCCGATTTCAGATATTTATATAGAGATAATGGCAAGCTAGCTAGCTAAAAGAATAATAACAGAATAAATAAAACAATAAAACTATGCAAGAAAATTGGGTTAGGTTGCGTTGGTATCTTCTGCTTTTAACATGGGTAACAACTGTTAGTTAACAGCGCTGCAAAAAACAAACTTACATAACTATGGCCACACTGTTTCATTTGTATTTTTTTAGGCACAACAAAAATAGTGTTCAAAGCATTTTGGCGCAACATTTAACTGATATTTCAAACAAATGTTTTTTCAACGTACTTTTCACCCTGTTCGGCACGTTCTTCGGCACGCTCCAAATCAGCTTCAACCATGGCCAATTTACGGGCAACCTTTCATTTTATCATATTGATATTTATATATATGGCGTGTGTGTATATATATTGTTGATATTTGTACATAATTTTACAATCGTCATCGTTCATCGAATATACACAAAGAACATAAAAAATGCGTTAAATTTCTAGTCAATTTATCTAACAATAATTTGGTTAGTATTAACAATAGGATTGATGGAATTTACAGTTTATGATTTGGTTTCTTTTCTTTTTTATTAGTATTAAACAAAATGTGTATATGTTGTGATTTTATTAATTATATTTTTGTTGCGTTGGTTGTGTTTTGCTGTAGTTTGATTTGTTGGCTGATAATTTGTGCGTTTGTCGTTGCTTCTTTAAGAACTTTAAGCTATCATTCAATTGATAATGTACTCATATTTTAACCATAATACATATTTTTATATTTGATAAATAAAATGTTGGAATTGTGTTGTCTCTCTACTTCAGTTGTACATCTTAGGACCAGAAAAATTTTACTATTTGCTACCTATATGACATTTGTACCTTTTACTTTTAATTTTCATAGGAAATTAAATTCGGTTTCTGTAAGTGTCATTAAATAAACCTTTGATCTCAAGAAATCTGATAGTTCCCTCAAAATTCTTGCCAGTTACAGAACGGAAACGACGAGGTTTCCATAATTTTTGGCTCGGCAATTAAGAATTTGTGACTAACAAACGAAACCCTAGATTACAAATTAAAAAGCCGATAACAAATTAAATATGTTTCGCCAAAACAAAAATCAGAACTGTTGAGGAAATTGAGTTTGCCAATTTGGACGACAGAAGTCGCAGCTGGTGGGCTCTGTGTATTTTGATATGCGAGTAGCGCTACTTCTATGGATGTCAATTATAGGCTGACCAAAACTGAATTTCCTGTGCACGTTCAAAATTATTTAAAATGAATGCAATGTGAACGTTTCATTAAAAATTAAAAATATTCACCACATCTCAACGGCAAACCCAATTGCAACACGCATCGATGTACCTGGAGTTCGCATCTCCCCCTTCTCAACTTAAAGAGAGTCATACGCATACGCCTGGACAGCCAAAGTAGGTGTGAGTCATAGCCACACGAAGAGCGGGGGCTCACAGTTTGGCACGTATGTATGTATACATGTGTTGAAGCGTGTGCTTTACACACACACACATGAATCAGTGAGTCTCTTGGGTCAAATGAATTTTTGATTCATCATCGAAGCGTTTGGCAACACTCTTTTTCTTTCTTTGCCTTTTTTTGCAGCTGCTTATGTCATGAGGCGACGAAGAGCGCTAAATATACAAATTAACGGGGCATGATGGTATAAGTTTCATACGAAGTTTCCCGTTTCGCTTATCAGTCAACGTTTTCTTGTTTTCCTTTGCTTTCCGTTTCACAGTTTCTGCGAAACACAATATATGTATGGATTGATAGATAGCCAGCCAGGCAGCCGGTCGCTTGCTTATCGTCATTTTGCAGTTTATCAATTTAGCCTGCTTTATTTAGCCGATTCGATTGACGTACGAAACACGTAAGCAACAACTTAAAAGCGTATGTGCTAACACAATAAATTAATGCTGCGGCTTATGCCCAATCGTGTGTTGCCAAAAGCCTGTTGAGCTAATCCATGTTGCGCCTGTATATCTATATAATTATTATATCATAGAAATTGTATCGTAAGACCATAGATTCAATATGATATTACGCCTGTGATTAAGTTTAGGAAAATCAGCCAGTTATCAATTGTATCTATAGCAATTAAAAAATATATGGCAAAATAAATCCTCATTTAATATTCCCGAGACCTATATAAGTAATACATTATCTTCTGTTGATACATCCTAACTATACGCTCTTTATAATGTACAACCTTCAAGAGAAACCCAAGAAATTTCTGCACAACTCCAACGCTTTAGGATTAAATATAATTATATACATATAATATCTAAGTCATTTTTGTTGATGTTAACTTTATTGCAAAAATGTTATAATTCAATTAAATTTATTAAGTGTTACATATTAACTTTATATGCATTAGCTGTAAACTAGCTTTTTCTCTTTAGAA
This sequence comes from Drosophila mulleri, assembly GCA_035047565.1. Classification (NCBI taxonomy): domain Eukaryota; kingdom Metazoa; phylum Arthropoda; class Insecta; order Diptera; family Drosophilidae; genus Drosophila; species Drosophila mulleri. Next base: position 5,254,785 of record JAWNPK010000040.1, on the reverse strand, counting down.
TCTGCTTACGCTTTACACATTTGCTTTTTGCATTTCAGAATATACATTTAGCATTTAGCATTTGTTTCTAAATTTTTACATAGAAAATTCCAAAATAAACCCAACTAAATCATTTACATACAAGATATACAATAGCATAGAAAAAGTATTTATATAAAGTTAATAGTTTCTGTAGAGCCAATAAAATATGATTTGCTCCTCTTTTCCTTTTAGTTGGGATATGGTTTATATATGCAATATGGATATTAATTTTTATTTTATTGCTTTCCAGCACAGTTTTGAGTACATTAACAATGTGTTTAGATTCGCTTAAACATTTACATTTCAATTTCATATATATTTCACAAAGTACTTTGATCAGACGTTATATTAAAAAAAAACATTATATTCAGCATACATATTTATACATATACATAAATAAAATGAATTAACTAATACAAAAGTTAATTTTTTTATACATATATATCATATATATTCATGTACATATATATGTATATATATTATTTCTAAGTATATCGTTTGACGGGCGGCTAAGGCAGCGGCATGCCAGCATTTCTTTTTATTGCTTTAGCTGCACTTTCATCTTCAATTATCATCATCATTAGCATTAGCATTAGCATTGACTTTAGCACAAATTTTACAATATCAGCACCAATAAATATTTGCCATCGCTGATTCCTGTGCCAAATTTCATTGCTGGCTCAATAAAGGCCAAAATCGAAATAGAATAAAACTTAATTTGTTTGGCAAAGAAATCAATGGACGGATCAAGTATCATTAGGTTTGTGGGCATTATTGTTGTGTTCGCTGTGTGGAATTGTGGAGGACAAAGTTGAAGTTTCACCAACAGCAGCAGCAGTAATATTTGCATTGTTATTGTTGTTGTTGGTTGGATTTTGAATTGGGTGACATGGTTTACTGTTACTGTTGTTGTTATTATTGCTTAAATTAATTAAATTGGTATTTAGCTGCACCTCATCGTATTTCTTGTCAGCCTCCTCAGCAAGGAAACGCGCTTCCTTCAGCTGATTCTCAAGAGCGTCCATGCGTTCTTCATCGGCAAGGGCGCGATTCTCAAGAATCTTGCGTGCACTATATATAGTCATATATAGTGATATACATATGGATCAGTGTATGATCAATTATAGGACGACCACGTTGCGACCATGCCCATAGAAGACAGTGACCAAGTTGTTATATCGATGATTTGTCGTTGCGTACAGCCCCAAAATATTATGAATCATTCGACGTCATCGCATCCACATCAGTGTAGAAAGTGTAGATTGTTGTTGTTGTCAAGTTGTTGTAGAGTATGACAAACAGATGGATGCGCAGTGGTACACACAGGTAGACACAATTTCGAACATAAATTATGTTGAAAGATTTTTTTTGGTTTTGATTCGGTTTGGTTTTTTTTTTTTTGTTTGGATTTGTTTTTGTTTTAGTGGAGTTCCATAGTACAGATCAAGATTTAGAGAATGTTGCAAAAAGAAACAAGAATTTGTTGTTGCTTGTTGAGTTTTACAGTTCAGTTAATTTAAAAAAAAAGTACATATATTTACGAAGCTGAAACAGTGCTTTGTGTAGTTTTTGTTTTATAAATAAATCAATTTAAGTTGTTTTTTTTTATACTATAAAATAGCGCAACAGTTGAGCTATTTTTCAAAGTTAAATGCATTGTATAGAAATGTAAGTGAGTAGTGTTTTACAAATATATATCGAACGTGTTTTGCGGTTTCTCTTTTATTTCTGAAATATAGCTTCAAGCGTTTTTTGAGGAAAGTGTATAAGTTCAAATCTATGTATATATATTCTCTACACATTTTCAAGGCACAAGGCAGTGTTTTAGCTTTTTTCACATACAAACAATATTTTGGTTGTAAACATAGATATTTAAACAGCGATTTACTAAGACACTACCATAAGCTAGACACATGCCATAATTAAATAACAATGTGTATATACTAAAGCTTTATAAATATACATATATATACAATATACATATTCCAATGGATCCATTTTGTTCTTGCTGATGCTATCGTTGTTGTTGTTGGCTGCGGTCGTCGTTGGGCTTAAGAATTAAATGCTGTTTACAAGTGTTTAAGCGTTCTTAAATATACCCTATAATTATTTTATATATATTTTTGGAGTTTGTGAGAGAGCGCAGTATATATAACCCATAACCTAATTAGTAACGGTAATTTCGACGCACCTAACCTCAAAACGAAGAAAATAAGTAAAACGAATAGAAAAGAAAACGACGAGAAGATAACCCTATTAACCCTAATTCCCTAAGTTTTTTTTTTTTTTCAAAGTTGAGTTCAAAGCAATAGATAACTATACCTCTTCATATTTCTTATCAGCTTCTTCTGCAATTAATTTTGCTTGCGCTAATTGGTTCTCCAATAGAGCTACTTTGTCATCTTCCATATTTGTGCGATTTTCAAGCGCTTTTCGTATCCTAAATTTCAAAAGCAATTGTAAGAAGAAGCATTTTAAATATAAATATACCGTAGATAAGAGCTTGAGCTGGATACTTAAGTTGCTTACATATGCTGTAGACTTATTATTAATGTATACAATTTGACAATACATATAATCAAAGGGTTTAAACATAACAGAAAATTGTACTAACCGTTCGCTCTCATCGGCGGCCTGAGAGGCTTCCGACAGCTTGGCTGTGGCGGAACCCAGACGCTCCTCAGAGCGTTCCAAGTCTTCTTCGAGCAGTTGAATGCGACGGTTCAATGCGGCAACCTCAGATTCAGCCTATAAAAGAGATATTCGACGTTCGAACGAACAAGACAATATAGCAAACGTACAAATGCTTAAGAATATACTATTATTCTAACTTAAGGACTTAAGGACAAACTAATGCTAGAAATACACTGAAATAACTTAACTAGTAAATTTTGCTACTTTTGGTATAAATAAATAAATATAGAAAAACTTCCTCCTACATTTAGCGCTCTCTCATAATACAACTAAAACTCTCTATATTTTAATAACTATTTAAAATTCAAGTGTTTGCGACCGCAGCATTTGTTCCATCTGAAATTAGAGATATCTTCTTCTTCGTTTTTTTTTTTTCTGCCTCCTTTTTGTCGCTTCATTCGCCTGAGTAAGCGTCAGCGTCAGCCTTAGCATTTTAACAAGGTCGCCGGTGTTAACGCCCCAAAGCTAGCAATAAAATGTTTGTTTGTGTGTGCTATCGATAACAGTTCAACAACACGAAGCCTGTCAAGGTTTCTATTTTGGCCAATAATTAGGGGGATCCATATATCGATTACACTGGTCTCAAGTTGCCAGCTCAGTAAAATAGGCAACAGCTAATCGAAGCATATGCATGACGTAAACACAACATTGTGAACAACAACCTTGCCAAAAATTTGAATTGCAATCCTTAGCGGCCAGTTTTTCCCACCAACTGTATTTTCCAAAAACAGAAAACGAAAAATTAAACATATGCCCATTAAAGAACGGAAAATATTTGACATTGACGCCGTCGCATTTGATTGCCTTTTACAGAATACGAGAAAGAAAGACAGAGAGGGCGAAAGAGAGATGGGTAGATAAATGTTGAAAATCACAAATGAATTAAATGTTTGTGCAGCTCAGCTCAGCTCGCAGCACACGCCCAAAAATGGTTAAAAACGGCTTTGACCAAACGCGGCCACAATTGGACAAGGCAGTCCAGGTCCAGTCGACGCGGGATGATTATATTGCCAATTTTTCAGTACACTGCAATACGCAAATACAAATAAACATACATACATACTCACACACACACACACACAAAGTTTTATGAGTGACGCTTAGAACGCTGCGGACGCGCGTCGTAAAAGTATCGTGTGATTATGAATTGGAACCAAAACCGACCGCTCCGCCGCTGTAGCTTACGTCATCGTCCAAACAGTCGATAGACAGGCAGCATACAAAACACATACACATACACATACCCAGAGACATGTATGTAGCGTAAATTTAACGATAAAAAATCGTATAGGGGCAAACAGCGCAGCTTTCCAAAACACATACGAAAGTCACACAACAAAACCGTTGATGAAGCAACAGCAAAAAAAACGCCAAAAAAAAATACTCAGCTTGAGTTTCGTTTCGTTTAAAAATAGCGGGAGTCGCGTACGTTAAGTGTGTGCGACAGAGATAGACCTAAGCAAATTTTTGGTCTTTGCTTTGAACTCATTAACAAAACGTATTGAAGATTAAACGCCTCGAAAAGAAATGCAAAGCTAAACAGAACAAGTTTCGGGGTGAGGAATGGCAAAAAATTGCCGGCAAAACGGACAAGGAAAAATAAAAAACAAATAATAAAAGCCATGAGTATGCAAAAGCTGCATAGCAGAGAAATTGTACAAAAAAATTGTTGACGGCTTAGTCACACACACCTTGAATTTTTTATTTGACTCGAATTGCTGTGGCAACGAAACCAAAAAACAGAAAAACAATACCAACAACAATAACTGAAGAGACGAGAGGCTACGTTCGAGTGCGTAGGGTGTGTTTAAATGTTATATATGATGCATTTTTAATTATGAACCCGAAAATAAGCCATAAAAACTGTAAGCAAACCACTTCCAACTTGTAAAGCGTAAAAGTAGCGATCTCTCAAGCATAAAATATACTAGAGTTTTATAGCATGTAGCTACTGTCATTTATGTCTCTATAGTCGTGTGTTGTAATCTCACACTGTATGCGACCAACTGTCGAAATTACGAAATGTAATAGAAGAGAAAGACACAGAGTGAGAGAGGAAGAGAGTACTTGTCCAGAAGGCAACAAATCAAAACCAATTTGTCACAATGAGGCATTGAATTATCAGTGCACAATTTCGTAACAGCAAAAAGGAAGAGAATGCGTGACAGGGGAGAGAGACAGAGCATGAACTGCTGCTGGGGCCACGCAAATGACATTGAAAGCATTGTCTATACAAAATTAAAACAACAAAACACATTATGTTTTTTGTTTCAGCTTTTGTGTAACTAACAGGCGAAGGGGCTGAACTGAATGTCAATCACTTGACAAAAGCGTGGAAAAATAAGCGCAAAAACTAGCAACTAACGGGGCATAGATGACAGACAAAATGAGAATGGGAATGCTCAAAATGAAAACACATTCTGATTTTGAGGAGTGCCGTTACAGTTTTAGGAATTTCAACAATACACGATCGAAGGACTATGAGAAATAACTGCAAACTTCTTTATAAAAAATGACGTCAACAATGTTGTCATTGCTGTGTTACAAACTTTGCATTCACACACAAATATACATGTATGTATATGAATATGTATATGTATATGTACATTTATACATATGTATATGCATATAGGGCCAGCCAACTTGCGCAATTGACTAATTAGAATTGAATTAAGCTTACATTTAGCTTGCTCCAAAACAAAATCGCACACACTCAAACATATTAAGAAGCCACTTATTGTTGGCCGTGGCTTAAAATTATAATTAATCGAATTTAGAACACCGCTAACTAAATGCTATGGCTTTCAATCGAATAGAGAAGCCGGTTTCAGTTCTTTTCTCTTCTTTTCTTTTTTTTAATTTTCACTCAATAGATTGCTCTTTCTTCTGATATGCTAATGAAATGTGCGAGTTTATGGTGAACCGTTTTTCAATTGGATTTTGAAAGGTGAATGAATTTTGGTCACTCAATTCACAATAGTTTAGAACGTACGAAATATGAACTGAGAACGAATTAAACAGAGGCGCACTCTGTGTGTGCATATGTATATACATATGTACATATAACAAATTTAAATTCATAATAAAAGATGGTCCAATAAATAAGACAGAAAACCCATGGAGGAACAAAACAACACAAATGTGGCAAGACAGAGAGCGAGGGATCGAGAGAGCAACTGAGAGTGTACTGCAAAGAGCGCGCGAAGAATGAGAGCGTGTATTTGTCTGTGACAGTCTGTCAGTGAACTTGCATTAGTATTTGTGTTTGTATGTCAGGCACAGTGTCTGTGTTCATGAGCATGTATTTGCATTGAAAACGTTGGCACTGCTCAGAACGAAGACCGAAGAACGAAGAAATGCTTGCGCTGGACTAATCTTGAGCGATGGTTCAGCTCTGATGCAAAATGTTTATACCAAAAGTAGCAGCAAACTGATCTATATAGTTTTTTTTTTTGTTAAACTGAATTGTAATGTTGCCGATTGCTTACTTCTTCACGTCGAACAACTTCAAGTTGTAGTCTCTTGTGAAATTCCTCGCATTCATCTTTATACTTTTCCATTTCTTCTTTGGTTTGACGCATTTTCTTCTTGAGTACATCCAAAAGTGTACCTTGTGGAATGCTGGTCGTCATTTTTGTGCTTGTTTTTGGACTTGTGGGTGTTTGTGGTAAGTGTTTACAATATGACTTTGCGTTGGCAGGCAGTGGCAGATGAGGATCGCTTTTTTGGCCGGCGATTGGCAGTTGACACTGAAGCACACTTGTATTGGCTTTTGCCTCTTATTTTGTGTATTTATTCAAAATACAAATTTCTTAAGATATGGCAGCACCAGAATTTATTTAATTTATAAACTGTGAAACACCAACACACGCACGTAATAGAACGAACGACCGAACGAAGCGACGACACAGACAAGAGTATGCGCTAACCACCGGTTTTTTTTTTCTTCTTTCTCTTCTACTGCTTTTCTCTTCTTCTTTTACTGGTTTGCTTCGTTGCTGCTGCTGCTCTGCTGCCTGTCGTATTTTTTCTTTTTTTGGATTTTGTATGAAGGGCCGATTAGATTCGAGCACACTTGATATACATTTATAGTTGAATAATAATTTTATATATTAAAACAATATTAATATTAATATTTAATTGCAGAATGCTGCACAGAAACTACACACACACACGGAGAAACGAAGACGATAAAACGACGCGATTCTGCGACTGGCATTTGTGAGTACGTAACTGGAAATGAACCGCTGAAACACTTTGCATGCTCATGTCTACAAAGCGGCGGTGGTGGTTTATACGTTGTGCGAAAGAGACAACTGCTGTATGTGTGTGTGCGACTTTCCAGTCTGACAGTGCCTCGCCTATGTGTCGTGTCGTGTCGCTCATATCTACATGTGTGTGAGTGCGAGTGCGCTAACCAGTGTGTATTTGCGGCTTTCCCGCTGGAAAACCTGTTAAAGCCGCTAAAAATTCAGTCTACATGTTTGTTGTTGTTTGCATTAATTAGTGAAGAAATATTTGAGATTTTTGTCTTATTTCTCCAATACAATTAATATTATGCAAAATTGCAAGCGAAAATGACGACTGGCCAATTGCCCATACGCCAGTGGAAATGAGTAAGCGACCTGTCATCAAAAATAGTACACGTGCGTGTGTGTGAGTGAGTGTGTCTGAATCCTCCCCACTCGCCACTCACCACCTACCCTAGCCAACAAACAAGATAATTGTATAATACGACATATAATGCCGGTGCTCTATCAGGCTTATCAACACGCAAGCAGGAGCAGCACAAATGACTAATCATTGGTCGCTGCGACACTGAGTATTGTTCGTCTCAGGTTGTTGTTGTTGCTGTTGCTGAGCGTTCGCATGTGGTCCTAGTCCGAGACAGTTGACGATTGTACAAAGCTCGATATCGATACCGATAGGTAGACAGAGGGCGCGCGCGAGCAACAAGTGGAAAGGCGATTTGTATTTGGCAAATGACATAATTGTTGATAATACAAACGATGATTGCCAATGGTCAATTTCAATTAAAATAAGCATGCCTGCCCATTTTTGGCAACTGTTCGGCATTGAAAAGAAATTAAAAGTAAACGTCAGTGCCACATAAATGAACACACACTACCATAGTGGGGTGCACACACACACACGTAGAACGAAGGTCATTGGCGTTTTGCAGCGGTTATGAGAACACGTAGAAAACTGAGAATACGTTTAATTTAATATAAATAATAATTGGCGAGCCAAGTTTGTAAAGAAATACATTTTTGGCCACAAAACGTATTCGTTTAATTTTTATATATTTTTTTGTAGCTGCTGTAAATGAACTGATGCTTTTTATGGAGTTCCACAACTAAATGGATTCTATTTGTAAATGTATGTGTGTGCGGGTGCGGGTGCACGAGTGTGCATAAGCACAGATAATTGTAGCAGTTGTAACATTTGGTCTGTTTTGTTATCTGCTACCTTTTTGGGAGAGGCAGCGCGAGTGCGAGTAACGCCTACACAGCGAGAGTGAGTGCAACAGGTGCTCGTCATGTTTACCGTTAACCGGTCAAACAGTGTACCAAATGCTGAGAGCGCGCGATTGCGTAACTAATTAAACAATTGCTTGCAATTAAGTAAATAGGAATGTTTCTGCTTTAGCTAGATAAACAGTTGAAATACTTTTGTGCTGAGCAATAAGAAAGCAAATGTGCGTATGTGTTTACGTATGTATGTACATATAGAAAGAAAAACCTTCACGACAGTTGTTAAGCGATTAACCCACAGAATGCGCATATGTACGTATGTACATATGTATGCGTAAATGGGGTCAAGATTTCATACAACTTGCGAGCAATTGCAATGACAAATGATTTTAAGGGGCCAGCGAAGGGTTAAAGCAGAAACGGAATTCGGCGAACATCGAAGAAAGCAAAACGAAGACGGCGACGTAATCGCTTTGCAATGCACACAAATTCACGCATACAAATACACATGTGTGTATGTGTGTGTGTGTGTGCGAAAAAGAGAACAAAAAGAACAAATTTGGAGCATTCATAGATAGAAGAATAGACAGAATTCACTCTGAACCTAACCAAACTTTCTGCATAGCTTTGTCTTTTTTACGCTTTCTGGCAGAGGCGACAACAAAGGCGGCTTGAAGAAAGATATAAAAATATGATTAGTGCAGGTAAATTGAGTAAAGTCAGTGTTTTATAGATTAGGCTGGCCCACAGCTAATTACCCGCTTCAGCTGCGTATTCATAATGTTGTGCAGCTCGTTCCGAATGATGTTGAACTTCATCATGGTGTCGGAGCTGAAGATGGAGCGTCCGAACGCCAGGCCCGGGTAATCAGCGCAACGTCCTTTGTTGCGTCGCGCCTCCCGTTCGGCCACAATCTCTGCCGCTTCGCTGGTGCAGCGCAGCTTTGCCCATTCCTGGGCTTGCGAGTCCTCATCCTCAGGGTTTAGTACAATGCCCTCATCGATGGCGCCCGCACTGAGATCTGTTGCAATGCTGTCGCTGCTCACATCCATTATGCCGCCGCTGCCGCCTTGTCGTTTGCTTCTCTCACGCTTGCCGCCGGTGCCTGAAGAGGATTTCTTTTTGCGCTCCGATTTCTCTTTGTCGCCTTTGTCACGCTTCTTCTTCTTTTTGCCACTGGAAGCAGAGAGCACGTCTGGTTCAGCTGCAGCTGTCGCTGCTGGCGTCAGTGCTGGCATTGTCTCGTCCAGTATGCTGCTCTCATCGGTTGGTGTGGGACTGTTGCTGCCCAGAGAATTCGTTACAGATTCACTCAGAGGAAGGCTGAGCGTGCTGCGACTAGCAACTGGCTGCTCCTCTGTTGGGGGCTGCGTCTGCGGCGTCGTTTCGCCACGTAGATTGGAGAGCACGCCCTTGGAGTCGCCGCGATAGAGGGCGGCCAAGATTTCCTGCACATTAGGCACGTTGGGACGCCGTGTGCCGGCGAAGCGTGGATGATGCTGGTGGCCGCGTCTCTTGAGCGAAGACGGCACAAGGGACGAGGCATGGGAATTGGAATTAATGGTGCTGTGGCTGCCCGCACCACTAGTGCTGGACAGCGCATCGTCATCAACGTTGTTGTCCTGTGACATTTCCGAGTCGGAATCAGTCCAACTCCACTCGTCCGATAGCTCCGACTGCGATCGCTGCAACTGCTGATAATTATTGTAGAGTTGGGCTAGATAAAGCTCCGACTTTTCATCGTAGTAAAGCAGTTTGTCGAGCACATTCAGCTGCTCCTCGATGGAGCCCCAGCGGGAAGAAAGCTCCGATTTGTAGCCGTCGGAGCCGTTCTTGCCACGCTTGCTATTTGATTGCTTTTTTTGCTTGTGTTTCTGTTGTTCACTTTTGTGGCTTTGGGACTCTTTATTTGCATTAATTATGCGTCTGTTGCGCTGCTGTTGCTGCTGCTGTTTTGTTGTTTTTGTCTGCTGTCCTGCAGCAGCTGCGCTGCTACCTGCTTTATATGGAATTGTTGATATTACTATATATCGATATCGATAGTTTCGGTACAAATATCGTGCAAATCAGCTGATTTGCAATTAACAATATCGATAGCTGAGAAAAAGTGTGACCAGACAAGTGCACAAGACAAAGTTTCCACAGAAAAAAAACTATACATTTGGCTTGTGCACTGGATTTCATTTTGCATAGAATGTAAAGCATATAACATTCCGAAAAGAGCGGAAAATGCTTTGCATTCTATACTAAATGATTGTTTGTCTTTTAATGTAAATGTTTGTTTATTATTACGCTTTTGTTGTTTTGGCGGTTGCTTATCGTTGCCGCCGCTCGTCAATAGATGGCGATGGGCCCGCTTTATTTGGTGCGCAAGCGTTTGACGACGTGCCGTGTTGCCAACGTATTTTTTAATAAGCGGCGTCTGCGTTGCCGGCTTAAGATACGTTAAAACTTTTTTTGTTGTATTTGTTGTTGTTGTTGATTTGTTAGGGTTCAAATTGGTTTGTTTTATTTGTATTTCTGTTGCATTTTTTGCATTCTTTTTTAATGCTATTTTATGCTTTTGCTGCTTTTGTTTGGTTTTATCCACCGACGCCGATGCCGTTGCCGCTGCCGCCTTTGCTGTCGATGTCGATGAATTTTTGCTATAACTCACTTTTTGCCACTCATATGCATTATTAACTTTTGTAGTTCCTATTGTTAATGTTTTCTCGTACATATTAATTATAAGTTGCGGCTTTTGATTTTGTTGTTGTGTGATTTGGTGCGTGTTGTTTTTCTCTTTTGTTTTTGTTGTTCAAACAGCTGTGCTCATAGTACCGTTAGTTTTGAGTCTTTTATCTATTTTTACTGATGATTTAATATGGTTTCTCTATCTCTCTCTTTTTTCGCTTTTCTCAATTTTCAGTCGCGCGTTAAAAACTGAGCAAGGGAAAATTTGCGTATTTGGCCAACTTCCGCAACACGTTTTTTGTTTTTGCAATTTCAGTTGCCGTTGTTTTTGTTGTAATTTTATTTATGTAATTGAAAATCACTAAATTTTTACTTAAATTAAATTAAATAAAAATAGTGTTTCACTTTTTACCAAAGTATTAAGAAAACGTTTATATTATTTATTGAATTAATTGAATAATTATTATTGAATTTATTGTAGTTATTTATGCGGCGTGCGGGCGGCTCGGTTCGGCTGCTAGTTGTTCGGCCCCTCCGGCAGTTGCTGCTTGCTGCTTGCTTTGGCGTTGTACTTGAAAGTGTTGTGCGATCATTTTTGTGGCCATGCGCTCGCTCATCGCGGCGTACGCGCGCTCCTTCTATTTGCCGCGTGCTCTCTCTCTCTCTCCCTCTCTCACTCACACACACTCACTGTCTTTCCATTGCTGCTGCTGCCCCCTGCCAAGCGGCAGTGGCAGCGACAGTCAGTGCGGCACATGTGCGAGTGAGTCAGCATTATGCATTATAGCTATTCCCGCCTGCATATGTATTAGTGTTGCAGTGCGTGCGCTATGCGGGTGTAAAGGAGCGCAAGGCACTAACACTGTCAGCCCCCTACGCCCACTCGCACACTCTCTCAGAGTAAGGGAGCGAGAGTGTGATTGCTTGCTCTGTACTCATTTCCATTTTCATTTTCTGTTAATTTCATTTGTGTGCTCCGTTTGATTTAATTGATGTTCATTCTATTCTCTATTTCTTTTATCATATTTGCGCATATTACTCAGCCGTCTCGGTCGGCTGTAACTCATCATTATTTATTTACGGCAAGAGTGTGCGGCAAGCAACAATGACATCAAAATATATTGATAATGATAATGAGCCAAAGCATTTTGTCAAAACTTTTGAATTATGTTTTCTGATAAGCATTTTTTTTTTCGTATACCTGTGAACACTGAACATATTTTTACTTATTTTGAAACTCTGCCAATTGGCAGCGAAGACAGCGAATGTCCTTGAAATACTTTCGTAGCAAAATCAAAAAAACCAAATCAAATCAAATGAAAAACTTTATACATTTTCCAATTGGAGACGCAACCGAACATGCCAAGAAAAATGTGCTAAATACTGCGCGGCAGCTATTTCGAAATTCTCATTGTAGAGAAAAAGAAAAGAAGAAAACAAATTTGCTTGAGCAAATATTTTGGCAAAGCCAAAGCAAACACAACAAAAGAAAAACATCGCATTTTGGCTTTGCTTTTGCGTTATTTGATACACACACACACTCTCGCTAACACGCTTAAACGCACATGCTGCACAGTCGCTGCGTCTCTTTCGCACCCAGCCAAAGCTATTTAAACAAATTTAAAAATAGCGCGCTACAAAGGCGTTGCCAACAGCAAATCAATTTCGATGTTTTTCACTTGGAATTTTTTCTTTCATTTATTTCAGTTTGAAAAACTTTAAAGTTTTTATGGAACCTAAGAAGAAAAACATACAGAGCGCATTTCCCCAAACATTTGACGATGAAACATTTATGAAAATCAACACGTAAAACACCCGTGAAATTCTTAATGCCAAACAGATGGCACAAATTTCCGATGCCCGAGCCCCATTTTCGCTGTCACCAAATCGTTTTCATATATATTAATAGGTTATACATATATATATATATATCTAGTCATAAAAGTCGTATTCTAGTATTGATTTCAAGTGTATTCTTGTTTTTTTTCTGACTAATTCATAATGGAAACAATGCTGATTCAGAATATACGTATCATAAATCTCTAGTAATACTTAGAAACTCTTAAGAAACATTCTAAAATTCTGCTGATGACCTACATTTGCATATGATTAGATAATATCTGTTGAAATTGAAAGAGTTCATTAAAAATAATTGGAATTTTAATATAATTATATTTAAAATAGCTGTTTAAATAGTCCATTAGAATATTTTTCCTAATAAACATTTTTAATTTTTCCATAGTATTGGAATCACTATAAATATTTAAATTAGAAGACATTTTTATAGGCTTTACCTGATTTTTTTAATTTTTTAAATATGAAATTAAAGAAATAAAAAAATGATTTTTTTAATCGGAACTATGCTAGTAGTAGTATAAAAATTAATCATTATATTTATTATATTGATTGTATTAAATTTTCTTCAATGCTAAAAAAGATTATTTGTAAATCATAAAATAATTGTTTATAAAACTAGTTAAAAATTCATTCGAAGCCTAAACAAATGTGATTTCGAAACCTTTTCTCATTCAAAAAAATTGTTTAAAATTGTCTTCTATCTCTAACTAACTTAAGACTAAGCTAATTTGGAATGGAATATGCATAAATTGTTCTAAATGTGGACTTACATTCTGCAGAGCCTTGTTCTTCTCTTCCAGTTTGCCAGTGACCAGGGTCAAAGCCTCTTGGGTCTGATCCAATTCGTTTTCAACGGTCTGGATCTTCTTTTGCAGTTGGCGAGCCTCCTCCTCGGCCTGCGATCGATAACAAAGGAAAGAGAGAGAGAGAGAGAGAGAGAGAGGGTTCGATTATTATTGGACAGAGTCAGGGCAACAGGTAACAGGTAATTAAATATGCAGGTGTTAACAATTTAACAGGCATTAATTATGGTTGTTTTCTTCATTGTTAGCAATAAATAGTTTTGTTTATGTTTCTTCTTCTGGCTTCTTCTCGGCTGGACTGGGGCATGCAACATGCGTTGCACGGTCGAGTGCTTACCTTCTCGGCGCGGGTGTTGGCATCGCGTGCCTCCTGCTCGCAAACGAGAGCGCGTTCCAGTGCGCTATCCTTGTCGACTTTCATCGCTTGCATCTTCTTCTTGATGGCATCCATGGTGGCTGGCTTTTATTTGTCTCTACTGCGCTCGAAAGAAACTGAAATGGAAAATTGAAATGAAGATGAAAACGAAAACGAAAATCCCAATTGAAATGGAAATTAATATTGTATCAAAACAATAAAGTAATTAATTTTTATGCGATAATCGGCGCCACATAAGATTTTTAGAAAGTGAATTTACAACTCTATATGAACATATACATACATACATACAGCTATAGATATATGGAGCAATTGCTTGAGAAATTTACATTAGAGTTTCTAAAGACGAACTAACTATAAGTATACCAAAGCCCGCTAGTGTACCTATTAATGCGACCATGATTGTTCAAATCTCACTTATTTTTTGCACATCTCTAGGTTTTTTTTTATCATAAGACAAAATAAATACAAATAAGTTGAAAGAAATTGACACAATTTTTGGTAGCTCTCTACTTAGCTATGCTTCCAGCTTCGCGAAGAGTCGCTTGTGACCAGCATAGCTAATTGGGGGAGGAGGTGCTCCATCCCGAGCAGAGCTCCCATTCCCTTGCGCTTTGTTCGCAATCTCATTTTGGGGACAAACAAATCGTTGAAGAACGTGCTGGCTATAGCACTAAATGATTTAAATGATGAGAAATTGAAAGACGCCAGCGAAATAATAAAATGCAATTTGTGAACTGAAACAATGGGATGTGAACCTGACTACGAATCGATTAATGGAACAGCCAAAGCAGCTTAAAGCTGCTCGCTCAGATGAGTTAGCTCAAAAGAGATTATCAATGTAGAGAGTGAAGGAAAGACATGTTAACTGTAATAAATAAGACTCTAATAGGTTTGTCATGATTTTTCTAAGGTCACGAATTGATGTTTTTTAAATAAAAGTAAGAAAAATTAAATTGAGTTCTTCGTTATCTAGAAGATTCAATTTCAAGATTTTGATAACAAAAAATTAAAAAACAAATTTAATTTAATTAAACATTAATATATAGAATTTTGATAGGAAACATGAATTTGCGATGTGCAAGTGTTCTCAAACGGAACTTTAGGGCTTTCAGCTGGCTCGATAATAAATAAGTTAATGTGCTTCAGCATCCTGGATCTAGTTCATAGTTCATTGAGTTCACTGGAGCTAGGACAATTATTGCTAGTTCATTTGAACTGAACTAAGATATTTACATATATATATTTGATTCAATTGAAAACTTTTTTAAGCCGGAAATTCAAGAACTTTGATCGAAAAAGTACGCTTACATTGGGCATTACACAATGCTCAGGATAGGGTATATTCTAGGCGGGCGCATTGGATTAGTTTACTCTTTTAATTTCCCAATGCATTGGGATATTTGATAAATAAGATGAGTAAATAATTCTGCTTTCTTTGCACTTTTCGAACGCTCATCAATTCACTTGAACTCTGCGAATTTTCAGGTGGGGAATGCGAATAAATGTCGCGTTGATAAGGTGGGGAATAAAATGCCTGACTCACATACTCGAGTGACAAAGAGAAAGAGGAAGAAAGGGAGAGAGAGAGAGAGAGAGAGATTGTGGATTCAGCTGTGAGGAGCTCCCGGCTGGCCCTGCGCTTTATACTTGACCAACATTTCAATTTGTCATGGCTGGAATGCCAAACTAATTGAGTCAGTGGCCAGCTTTGGGTGCTTGTATTACTTATAATACTGCGTACATCTGAGTTTATTTTTAACACTTTTGTTTACATTGCAGCTCCTGAAAGAGATTCGACCGGCTAAGCGAAGGCAGGTTTCAGGCTTTTAGGCTTTTAGGCAAGCAAACAAAAACAAAAACAACTGAAAATGCAATCGAGGCAGAAATTTATATGCATATAGATATATATATAAATATATATACATAGGTATATATGCATACATATAGCCCATATATATCCCATTCAGATGGACAGAAGGTATGAGGTCTTATAAGTAGTTATATATGTCGCAAATCGAACGAGGTGACACAATGAATTATGTTTGTTTGTTCAGCAGAAAATCACTTTGGAATTTTATAACTCCGGAGGCACGAATAATGGCAATGACATACATCTACAAATAAGCCTATATAGACCTACATACAAAAAACTCCTCATTTGTTTGCTATCCAGAAAAACTGCAACACTGTTAATACCCTGGATTCCATTGATAAACCAAAAAGGGACTTATGCATATATATTTAGTATATATGAAGTAAGTGGCTATGCTTTATAGGTCTTGCTAACTTCACAAAGACATGTTTATAATATTACAAATAATTTATAATTCTCTTTTCATTATCTTGTTTGCTCACAATATTAACAAAAAATATCGACTTTTTGAATTTTTATCAAGTTTTTTCAAATTGTTAAATAGGCTTAAAAATTAAAAAAAAAAAAAAAATATATATATATATATACGTGTACATATATAGTTCCAAGGAGTACAAAATCTGGAGGTTTTAAGCATATTCAAAATGACTAAGTTTGTATATATATTACAAAACTATCCAAATTTATATGTATATGCATACACACCTTAACTAGCAGATACTCGGCTGTATTCTAACTAGCGCACAATTTTATAAATATTCCAAATTTTCAAAATCTTCACAATTTCCAAATAATCCAAAGAAAAACAGGTATACATATAATTTGCATGCTCAGCTATTTATAAAATACAAATACATATATGTATATATATATTGATACGTAGTATATGTATATGTATATTTATATATTACTATGTAGTCTATCACATGCACATGTATATATGTATAAATGTATTTGAAAAAGCCTGGCAGCGTTAAAAGCTCCTACAAGCTTTATAGATCACACGCAATCTCAATCTCTCTCTCTCTTTCTCTCTCTCATCATAATATCTCGAACTTTTGGTACTTCTAAAAATAACCTGGCATCTGCTGAATATTTCCTAATAGCTATTGGATATTACTTAATATAAACTGAGAGAAAAGCTTTTCAGGAACATACAAAAGCATTTCGCCTACGCCAGTCGGCCACTCTGGTGCTGTATCAAATTACAGGGTAGACCAAAGTTGAATAAAGAGCTTGTGATTTTGCAATATTTTGAAATATAAATAAATATAATTGAGGTCTTTGAGGTCTTCCATTAATATCAATTATTTTTAGCCACAAAAACTATCTAGAAATTATGCTACATTTTATTGTCTTCTTCTGTCCTGCCTCAACATATTTTTGTGAATTTGTCTAATCTAATCACGTTTCGATTAGCCTATTGACTATATTTACATACATATACACATCATATATGTGTGTATGTGTATTTGAATCTCATGCAATGTGTTTAATTGAAATTCTAGAGCTCAAGTTGTGGTTAAGACAAAGACATTGGCTTTTTCTTCATTTTTTTTTTGTCATCATAATTTTTTGCATTAGTTCAAACTGCTTGCCAAAGTTGCTTAACCTCAATTTTGTATATATATTTATCTTAAATATTTTAAATACTTGACAAAATATTTGCGGTTATTCACAGCACTTTGATTAGTTGAATTATTTGTTGTTTGTAGTTTGGATTTGATTATGTAATTTTTCGACAATGTCCTTTTTGAATTTTTTTAAAAAAACTCTCGGCACTTTTTTGGTTTTTCAATTCTTTTTTGCATTTAACTTAAATATTAGCTGCAGCACAATTAATATTTGTTAATTTAATGTTGAACTGTTTGAAAAGATTTAACTAGTTTGATTCTTTGTAGGTTTTCTTGTTTATTCCTTTTACTTACAAAACTTTTATTCGGAGTTATCCGCGACTTGAACGGATTGTGATGTTCAACTGAAAATATTTATTCAATATACTGACGTTCGATGCCCGCCGTTTTTCGATTTCAAGCAGTTTGCGTCTGTGTGCGTGTGCAGAGTGTGTGTGTGTGCGCGAAAGAGAGTGAGCAGAAATACATTTTGGGCAAAGCAGCGAAGCAACGAGGCAGGCAGCACCGCTGCGCCGCCTCGCTCGCACGCTCGCACGCTAGTTTGCTCTCTTAGCAGCTGGCATGCGTTTTGCATGCTCAACACAAATCTTGGGGCGCTCAAATTGTTATTTGGTAACTGCATTCACGAGGGCCACAGACGACGGGCGCTCAATTTACGAGCGCGTCATTTTTCTGCATAAGCGCAAGAAATCGAAGAACACAAAAAAGAACATGTCGATGCAGCAACAACAACGAAATCGTGGCGCTCATAATAACTCTCTCTCTCTCTCTCGATCTTTCTCTTTCACCTGTTCCTTTGTAGACGCACAGAATTTCAAAATTTCCCACTATATTTTAAGCTTAATGTGCCTGTATTTTTCTCTGTATGTGTATCTTCATTTTGTTTTATTTTATTTGGCTGATATATATATATTTATATATGTTTTTTGAGCTATTTTTAAATTTCAGTTATTGATATGCCAAAAAACAAAATCTTGCTTCACATTCTCTCATACATTCACATGCAAGATTGTTTGCTATATTGTGCGTATTTTTTATAGATTTTTCAAAATGTTCGGATTTTGAATTTGTTTCCCACTACATGAAAATGAAATACATGTATGTGCATACTTGTACATATGTATATTTTTAAGCCAAGACAGTTAAAGCAATTGCAATAACACTGAGTTGAGTCACAATCTAGTGCAAAACGTGATAAATACCAATTTATGATTTAAAGCCTACACTATCTATATTTAAAGATACAATACTTTACTCTTGGGCACGCACAGTTCATTAATTATATAGTTGCTAAATGATAATATAAATTATGATACAATAATTATCTACTTTTATTAATAATTTCTCTTTTGAGATTAAACTTTGATTGTCTATTGAAATAATTCAGATAGCCGTTAAATATTTCAGATTACCACTTATCTATTACTTAAGAAAATTTTACATTTTTAAAATTTCTTTGTGTAGCTTCTATGATATGTTTTTCTATGTTTTTTTTTTAGTGCAAATAAATTTTTGGTGCTTCAAATATATTTCAAATATATTATTATTTATATTAACTGTTTATTAAACATTTACCGTATAATTATGAATTTTCTTTTTATTTGACGTATTATCAATTTAGATAATTCTGAAGCCAAAATATTTGAGCTAAATGAAAATATAAAATATATATATATAAGTATATGTATTTATGTTTATACATATATATATAATTTAGGAATTCCTATATATAGAATTCATTAGGGTTTCTACCAAAAGAAAAAAAGTAGTTGCCTTTCAATTTAAAATGTGTGTGATGCATTTTTCAATAAAAACCCAAAGAACTTTTTCCGTAAACAAATTAATTTGTATTAAGTTGTTTTTACATATGAATCTTATTTATTATTAATCGTATATAACACATTTCCATACTTTCAACAGATACATTTTGATCATACATTTTTTATATACATATATTTATATACATATTTTAAATATATAATTTTAACTTTTGGAGAAATTCTTTTTGGCAATGAGGGCACAGGAAAAATGTCTATTTAATACCGAGCAACACCCACATGATGACGTAACTGTTTTCATTCAATATTTTTGGCAATGGCCAAAACCAAGAACCAAGAACAGCAAACGGAAAAGGAATACATATACAAATATTTATTAATTATATATATTCTACATATGTATGTATATATTTATGTCTTTCAATTGAGGATAACATTGTAATAGCCAAAATACTAAAGCAACTTGCTAAATATGATAAACAAAATCATGGCCAAATGGATAACATATGTAATGTGTATAAATACAACGGATTTTTCATAATTCCAATGTGTTCTAAAAAATATATACATATATATATATATATATATATATATTTATTTATTTATACACATATTTTTATGTGTGCACAAGTTTGAATTTGTGCTGTGGCTCAAACAAGTGCATAATCTTGTTAACGATTTTGCAACCATATTTGGTGAAAATTGAACAGAAATTATGGAAACTTTAAGCTTCGGCCTAGACGACTTGCCACATACAACTGCAACAACAAGCTGCAAGCGGAAAATGAAAAAATAATCGCAGATCGCCAACTGGCGTGCATCGATTGATGACTCAATTGTCGCCGTGTCGACGTCGGCGTCGATGTCTAAGCTCCTTGTGAACTGGTTCGGCTTTGGTACTAAAAGGAAATCTTTACATCGAGCCACTTGCCTTGCCTTGCCTGGTCGGTCGGCTGCATAACGGCCAAGGTGAACCACAGACAGCGCTGTTCGTTCCATATCAAATGTCGTGGTGTGCATGTGAGAAACTTTTTGGCGCTCTTATAGCGACGTCAGTGTCAATTAGTTGCTGAATACGTACATATGTGCAGAAACAATCGTTCTAGACCTTGAACTTAACGCCAAATCGTATGTAAATAAAGAATAGCAACAAGCATGAAATTTATTGTTAGCCGGAAAACAATTGGGCATTCGTAAATTTCTAGCAGCTAGCTAAACAATTTGGCAATTGACATCAAGGGCATGCGAATTTTCGAATTGAGCTATTTTTATATAAATGCAAGTAACAGCTGCGAATTTTTGTATGCAGTTCAGAAATTCTAATGAGAGTGCACATTTTTAGCAGTCAAATGAAACCGTAAGTCCGCCATACCTATCGTAATGCCATCGATATGTTAATATCGATTAGAGTACATACATAATTCTGCGGCCTATCGTCAGCCCTGGCTAGATCTTGTGCGACAATTTCATAACAATAACATCATGTCTTTTACACAAAAGCTGAATAATTACACCAAACGAAAGTCATTTAAATATGGTGTGCCCTTTCTTATTATGATAATCGGCGGTTCTTTTGGACTACAGCAATTTTCGAATCTAAGGTAAAACTAATCTCACGAGGAACTCACATGCTAACGTATTTTTGTTTGCTTCCAGATATCAGTACGCCAAGATGCAACCAGTAACACCGGAAGAAATGAAGAAATTTGGTGTGACCATGAAGAAACGTCAGGAAGTGACTCTTGAATCTGAATATGATAAGGTAAAAGACATAGATATTGAGAATTGGTCAAACAAGCGCGGTCCACGTCCATGGGAAGAAGAAGGATTGTCGACGACTTCATCGTCGTCTGAGGCAAAGCAGTAAATGTAAAATATATATATATATATTGTGATGTAGGCCTTAACGTTAATTAAATATTGTAAATAAATGCATACAGAATTCAGTGCAATAAATTGTCGACTATTGTTTTTGTTTTGTTGCACCCCTAAATTATCGGCGATGCATATATGTAGGTACATATTTTGGGGCTGCCAACCTAATCCAATCAGCTGCGACGCTTTGGCATATATTTTCAATAAAAACAATGGGAGAAGTTAAACCCGTAAAAATGGACAACTGGACGCCATCTGACTCCACAACATTATTTGCTGACGGTAAGGCAACAAAAGGTAGTGGCACACAGCTCAATGTTTGATTCTATTAACTTGTTTTTTAGGGGAGCGTGTGCTTTGCTTTCACGGGCCGCTTATCTATGAAGCCAAAGTACTCAAAACAAAACCGGAAAGTTCGCCGGTTGAATATTATATACATTATGCGGGCTGGAGCAAAAAGTAAATATGCTTGAAATGCAACATGATTCATATGTAATTCAATTTAATTTTTCTTCAATATGCAGCTGGGATGAGTGGGTGCCAGAGAGTCGTGTGCTAAAATACAATGACGACAACGTAAAACGCCAAAAGGAGCTCTCACGACTGT
This sequence comes from Drosophila mulleri, assembly GCA_035047565.1. NCBI lineage: Eukaryota > Metazoa > Arthropoda > Insecta > Diptera > Drosophilidae > Drosophila > Drosophila mulleri. The sequence continues at coordinate 5,233,117 of JAWNPK010000040.1, read as the reverse complement.
ACGATGAACGCTCGAAAAAGGACAATAAAAAAGGTATGAACAGGTAACCTGCCAGAATTATAACTATATGTTAACCATTGAAATCGGTCGCAGGCAGTGCAAAGGCTAAAAAAATGGAGCATGTAGGCAGTGAATCCCGTGCATCAACACCCTCTAAGGACAGCAGCCAATCTCAGCCATCAACAGGCGCTAGCAGCGCCACAACCAGCACACCCATAGCTGCCGCACAATCAAAGACCAAAAATGATGGCAGCAATAGCAGCAGCAGTAGCGCAACCACAAGCAACAATACCTCCATTACGACCACAACTAGTCGAAGCAACCGCAAGTCCACACAATCCGCTACAGCTGCAGCGCGTCCAAGCACACCGAGTGCTGACAAAAAGGAGGATGCAACATCTGCCGATAATACAGAAGAGGAGGCCGCTACTCCCACAGCGCCGCCACCGCCTAAAGCCAAACGCATGAGCTCCCAAAATAGCATTAGCGAACAACGTTCATCTCTGAGTGGCAATGGAGTAGACGCCGCCACAGCACAGCAGTCAACAACAACAGCTGCAGCAGCAACAACAACGACGACAACATCAACCCCAACAACAGCAACCACAAAAACAGCAGTTGCCGATGCACCGTGCGTGGAGAGCGAGGAGACGTACACAGCAAAGCTGGAAGTGAAAATAAAGATACCCGATGAGCTGAAGCACTATCTGACCGATGACTGGTATGCGATAGTGCGCGAGCACAAGCTGTTGGAGCTGCCGGCCAAGGTGACAGTGCAGCAGATCGCAGATCAGTATTTGGCGCACAAGAAGTCGGTGAAATCGACCAATGCCAGCAAAGAGGTGGCCATTAACGATGTCCTCGATGGCATTATCGAGTATTTCAATGTGATGCTTGGCTCCCAGCTACTGTACAAGTTCGAGCGCACTCAGTATGCGGACATAATGCAAAAGAATCCGGATACGCCACTGTCCGAGCTGTATGGCTCCTTTCATCTGCTGCGCCTGTTTGTGCGACTTGGCTCGATGCTGAGCTACTCGGCCTTGGATCAACCGGCAATGCAAACCTTGTTGGCGCACTTGCATGATTTCCTCAAGTTTCTTGTGAAGAACAGCGCCATGTACTTTAATATGACAAACTTCATCAATGTCGATCCGGAATATGTGCGCAATGCTCAGTAGACATTTAGCTAGATAAACCTCTTAAGTAGCTCTCTTTAATTTATTCCTGATTTGAATTAAAGTGTAGCCTCTCACAACTGGCTTGTAATATATCAAGAAAATCACCCATGTAGATTTGTATAAACAAATAAATCGTCTTCGGCATCTTGTAAAAATAATATACAAAATTATTTGATCTATTCTTCGTTTTCCTCTGCGCTTTCGCTACTACTGCTGCTTGTTGGATAAAATTCCTTTAGATCCCGCGGCTTGTCACGCTCCTTTTGCTCAGCTTCTAGGTATTCCTGTTGCACCTTTAATATTTCATCACTGCTCTTACACGCTGCATATTCATTGAGGAGCTTCTCGTTTAACTCGAGGAATGCATGACCCCAGGAGAATTTGCCCATAAACCATCGCGCCTCTTCTGTGAATCCGCATATATACAGGGTCGCTGAAATTGCCTCCACACAGCTCAGCTTGCAGGGTTTTCCATAGTTGATTGGATTGGCGGCCACCAAAAACGGCAGCAGCCGAGGATGGGGACTGCGCATTCTGTTGAAGGGCGTCTCATCCAACTTCGCCCAGGAACAGTCGATAACTGCTACTCCAGAAGTAGTCACGATTTCACGATCCTGTGGACTAACACATAGCTGACCGACAGGCGAAAGGACGAGCCCAGGAAACTTTTGACCCAAGCGCAGATTAGAAATAAGTCCAAGACGTGCCAGTTTTCTGCCCGAACACTTTTTTGGATCACAATGATTGAGGTCCCACATGGATACGGCGAATTCTGGTGCATGTCCATGTCCATCCAAGTTGTCACCTGACGAATCGGATTCCGATTCGGAGCTATTTGTGGCATTGGAAGTAGCCAGTTCATTGGCTTGTTGAGCGAAGCTGCGTTCGCAATTGTGACTTGACTTGACGTTGCGATAAGAGCTTCCGCCAGCACCACGCCTGGATTTGCCTCTATGGCGAGCACTCATTTTGCTTCGTTTCAATTATAAAGAATTTTTATTTAGTTAATTTTTTTTTTTTTTTTGTGCTACCTTGCCACAACCGTTTCTTATCGATTTCGATAAATTAGCCGCAGTAGTTTTTTTCAAATACAAAAGATTTTCCATTTTTTGTCTATTTTATTACTGTAGATTTTCACCATTTGTTTTATCGGCTTACAAGGAATAACCAATACAATAATCAATTTTCCAACCAACAATATTATATTCTTGGCTAAACCAGATTTTTAATCGATTTAATGGAAATTATCGTTAGTGTGGCGGTGGCGTGCAGAAAAATGTGGATTTTCAATAAGGTCACTCTGACGCCATCTTTTTTGTTGAACGGGAAAAATTAAAAATTTGTCCGGTAAAATCAGTGTGCAATAAAAAACAAATGTATGTTAATACGTAAATATGGTTTTAAATGCTTTAAAATATTAGCACAAAGCATGTACATATATTCCAAAGTACAATTTGCATAATAATGGTATCTAGTTTAGCGATAACGATTGTGTCTGCAAATAAACGTTTTGTATGTGAAAAGTAAAACGAACATTGCGCCAATTTGCTAAGCACCAATATTTGAGTATTATTAAAGAATATCAAACTATTGTATATATAATTGAAGAAATTTGTGTTGGATTGTGCAAAGAAGCTGATGGGCATTGCATTTCATATACACATTACAATTATATATACATATGTGGCATACATACTAGGGTTGAGAGCGTGACTTCCGTGGGTGAAAACATGCAAGGCACGTTAATGCTTATTCTGTTATACCAAATTTAATGCTTGGGTATATTTCTTATTCCTTATTATTCTAATTTGAAAAATCGCAAAAAACCGAGTTTGTTTAAAAATATTTAATATGTGTTCCCAAGAGTTTTTCATTCGTGATAAATTGACACGCGCTCATCTCTAGCATTTACACATACACATACACACACACATGCAAAACATATCGGAGCTGCATTGCCGCGCCACGGGCAGTTAATATGTTTGTTGAAAATCAATCGACGCCCGTGATGTTCGTTTTAGTTGTGCAGAAAATCTCACAAAAATAATAATTTCGCTCATTAATTAAAAATTTTTAATAATTTTTGCATTCTATGTCACTCTGCTGTCCTGCAACCGTGTTTAAAATTCAATTTTCCTGCCCCCACCGGAGTACAGTTGCGCCAGCCGCACGCTAGGAAAGCCAAACAACGACAACTGTAGACATCGCGACGGGGAGGCCGCGTTTAAAAAATAAAGCATTTTTAATTATACAAATTTTCCAACAAGATGGGTGAAGTGAAGTCCGTGAAAGTGGACAACTGGGGCGTCTTCTTTCTGCAGAAGCTCCAGAATTTTTTCAATAAAACGGACTATTGCGACTTAACGCTGCAGTTTCGCGACAATTCACAGTTGAAAGTGCATCGCCTCGTTTTAAGCGCTTGCACCGATTATTTTAATGTGCTGGAGCAGACTTGCGACATAATAGACGACGCACTTATAATGCCGAGCGAATTTCAAGCGGATGTCGTTGTGCCCATCGTCAATTTCATGTACACGGGCACACTTGAGTTTGAGCTTAAAATGTATGGCAAACTGTTGCGCACCGCCAAAGAGATGAATATGACCGTGTTGCTGAAGTTATTGGAGGCCCATCGACGCACTATGGAGAATGTGAATCGGCAGCAAAGAGTGAGATTTTTCATTTATCTATCAATTATCATAAATGGTGAACTAACTATTTCTTTACTTATCAACAGCCTCCCAGTCCGAAGGGCATACGACGTCGTCCTATGGTACCCAGCAGCAATACCACGGCCGCCCAGCAACGTGTGTCCATATCAACACCACCAAATCGCATTGGTTCCAGTCCGGGCAACAGTAACGTGGGACGTACGAATGTGCAACAATCGCGTGCTGTAAATACCCCCGCAATCTTGCGATCCGGCGGCATCAGTAATCGCACACAATATGGGGAGACAACATCCACAAGCTCCTATGCCAAACAGGAGCCCACTTCGCCGTTCGAACAGCTACGCAAGGGTTACAACAACAATAAGCGACCGGCACAAACGAGCCTCTTGTCACCGCCGTCAAAGAAACCCAGCCTAGAGGAGGTCAAAGAATTTGCTGAACAGCAGCGCATGCGCAAACAAATCGCCGCGGAATATGGTGACCATGGCGATCCAGAATATGACAGCAGTATGCTGTACGATGATGTGCACACTGGCGATGATGATGACGATGATATGCCTCCACAGCCGTCGACGTCTAAGCAGCAACAACAACAGCAGACCCAGCAACAGTCCGGAGGAACGCAAACCCAAATGGAGCATGGCACAACGACCATCATTCTGAAACAGGATTCCCCCAGCCAAACGCCCACGATTATTGTCAAAGATTCGTCGAACACCAAGCTGAATCATACTAAAATAATAGCCGAGGTGCTCCGTCAATATCCGCACATTGTCAAGGGCCACAAGAACATAAAGCTGAAAATATTACCCAACAGTCCGGTCGAGAAAGCAGCTACGACAGCTAAACGAGCATCGCCGGCACCAGTTGGATCACCAGCCGGTCCCACTTCGCCACACAAGAAGCTGCACGTTTCATTCAAACCAGACAAACCAATGATAACCACGCAACAGCAGCAGCAGCAAAAGTCCACACAGAAGTTGACGACGGCTCAGCCAGCAGCAGTCGAGGCAGCACCACAGCCAGTTGCGTCGGCAGCGGCGACCTCCACCACGACCACTGCATCATCAACAGGGCAAAAGCGGCGCATTGATAGCAAGACGATGCATGCGTTAATAGCACAGGGCGCCGAGAACACAACAGGTGAGCATATAACTGGTTAGGGTTTATTTATTTTAATAAGAGATCGACAAGACGAGATCGAAAGATGACCTGAATGGTCCTCCAAACTATTCCCTTAATTCGTAATTCAACAAAAAGTCCAGTGATACTATGTGAGGAGTCATTCGAATTCCATTGACCCAAGATCCTAATGTGATATTACAAACGTTATTTAATATTTTTATTTAATTTATTTCGCTATATTATGACAATGTATCGAGAATAGTAAATTAAAATACCATCAAAACTAATAGATTAATTACTTAACCTATTTCGATATTATTACTAAGTAGTTATACGTTTATATTTTCCCTTAGAGATAAAACATATTATTATTTATTTATTCATATTGAACTGTCTTTGTTTGCAGGTCCCTGGTTGTGTCTGCGTTGCGGCGTTAATGGACGGCCAATAAGCATTCCATCATATCGTGGTTTCCGTCGTCATTTGATCAACACCCATAAGGAGACAATAGATCCGGCGCTATGTGAGCATTGTGGCTGGCGATCTGCGAACAATAGGGAATTGCATTTCCACATGTACACAGAGCATCAGATCAAATCGCTGCTCTACAACTTTGCGGAGTGCGTACTGTGCAACCAAACTTACTTGACCAAGAACGAGCTGGAGCAGCACATCAACGAGGCACACACGGATGAAAATAAGCAACAGTGTATTTATTGTTGCAAGGTGTTTGCCCAGGAGCTGCAGCTGTATAGGCATATGAAGAACTATCACAAGGCGCAGGCACTGGAGGATGGCATCATTGATGAGACCGATGAGGAGTATCTGGGCTCGCAGGACGAAGACGGACAGATGGAAGATGAGGAGCAAGAGGAGGAGGAAGTGGAAGAGGAACCAATGCAGGAGCAAAAGGTGCGCATTTTATCCGACATCAGCTTGCCAGCGACCAGTGCCATTGTACAGCAGCAGACCCGCGAAGAGCCCGATGAGGGGAACGTAACAGAGGAGGAGCAACTCATGCAATCGCCAAATCCAGAGCAGGAAGTCAAGTTTGTCGGCGCCGATGGCAATGAGGTCGAGTTGACTGACGAACAGCGCAAGGAGATATTGTCCCAGCTGAATCAGCAACAGGCAGGCGCACCCAGCGGGGGTGTTGTCATGGTGCTCAGTGAGCCAGAAGTGGATGCAAAGCAGGAAAACGATGCGAAATCCTTAACTGGCACCGAAGAGGAATATGATGACAGTCAAATTTATAGTGAGCTAGCCGCCACCGGGTCTGTGGAGAGTAGCAGCAAAAAGAGCGAGGCGGCCGATGAGAGTAAGGAGTCCATGGATAATCTGGAATGGGCCGAGAATTTAATATCAAAGCATGACTTGGAAACAGATCAGAACAGCAAAGAAGTAAGTGAAGTAATAATATTAAAGACAAGCTCTAATTACCAATTTCGTTACAACAGCCAAAGGCAGAAAAGGGCCGCGATGACATTAGTGAAAAGCTTAAAGAGCTGACAGGCGAATGGACCGAGGATGAGAATGAGGACGAGGAGGATATAGATGACAAGCATGCGACCTCAGAGCTAGCATCTATTGTACAGACAGAAACAAACACGGAGAAGCAAGAGGCGGCATCAACAGTTGCTGAGGCAGCCGAAGAAGAACCAGAGCCGGAAGATGACATTGATTTGGCGCTGGAAAGCTTGCACAAAGGTGGTGGCGAGACAGAGGAGACAGAGGCCATTGCCAAGGAGACAGCAGCTGCCGCCACCACCAGCAGCGCAACTGAAATAAGTCAAGGTGAACCAGAAACAGCGGAAAAAGTATCGGCAGATGAGTTGCAGCAGCCTATTAAGGAGGAAGATGATGTTAAGAAAGAACGTGAGCCTGAGGAGGAATTCATTAAGGAAGATCCGCCAACATCAATCAACGCCGATGCCGAGACCGAACCCGAAACCGATGATATCATAAATGAAAGCATTGAAGAAAATTCTGCTCCTACAGGCGCCGCCTCTGGTATTGATGATGTCAACTTGGAAACAGAAAATATTCGGAAAGTGTTGATCGACGAATTGATTGCTGAAGCAGGAGCGCCGGGAGCCGATGTTGATGTGGATGCCGACGCAGTGACTGGTGAGCAACAGGAATTGACCGAAGTGTCGCCTACTCAGCTAGCTGAGGTAGATGGATCAGATCAGACGCTGCAAGCTGATGCGACCAAACCTGTTGAGGCTGTAGATGAATCAATAGAAAATAATAATGAGAAAAAAGCTGAAGAGACAACAACAACAGTGGTAGAATCAGCTGCTGCCACCGAGGAGAAACCAAACACCAGCGATGCAGTTGCAGTCGATGGTAAAGATGAGGCACTGACAGCAGGTACACAAGAGAAATTGAAGAGTCTCATGAATGAGTGGGTAGACGATGATGATGATGATAATGAGGACGAGAATGGGGTCACAGCTGCGACGAAGGAGCAACTCTAATTACTAGATTTATTTATGTTTTAAGTTCGTTTTCATATGCCAGTGCTACAATTCAAACAGCTGAATAAAACGTATTCAGTATGGAGATCGTGGGTTATATGCATATTTATATGTGTATGTCATGATCAATGAATAGCTATGGCAAAAGAATTTTGGTTACGATTGTAAATTAAAAACTGTTTCAATGGTACTTCTTTTTGAGACATATTTGTAATTGCACTGGATTTCCGCAACTTATAAAGATAGGAACAACAACAAAATATACAATATATTTTACGCATGTGAAGCACATAGAAACAAACAAAAATCAATTTGCGTATTTGATAGACAAACCAATCGAGTACCAGGCAATTAATTTCTCCTGCGTTTTACCACCAACAATTCAACTTCAATTATACATACATACATATTTAAATATATTTATACGTCTACATATAAAATTTGTCTATATATATCTTGAAAATATTACATACATAAATGTGTATTTATATAGATGTTGTTTTAATTGGTTTAAAACAAAATTATACAGGCAAAGCAAATGTGTATGCAATTACATTAAATCGATTAGCAAGATGTTTTATGATTGATATACATAAATACCTAGTAATACAAATCAAAAAACCATTTGAAACCGTTTTTTTTTATTTACAACTACATTTAAGGTTGATAAAAAGAAAAAATCATAGAAACTTTGGAGAAAGCCACAACAAATATAATTGTAGATATAAAGAATATTTGTCTTTTATTTAATTGCAGCTAAGCAAAAATCACAGACATCATAAGAATGTTAAAAAAAAGTTACATATATTATATAAAATAGCACACTTATATGTTGTACAAAACATTTCAATTGGCTGAGACACTTAATAATACATTAGACATTAAAGCATTTTGCATTAAAAATTTCTGATACAAATACAAGATAAAAGAAAAATGGGCCAGTGCCCAATGAGATTCTCAGTCGTCTAGAATAGAAATGTAAATGTAAATAAATATTTGAAGCTTGAATGCTAAAACTGATTATTTCGGTATGACGTACCAGCGAGATAATAATTAATTATGCACATTGTCGCAAAGCCAGCAACAACTGTAGTGAATTGCGCGAATCCCGCCCAGCGACGATTCGAGTTCGTATGCCATCGCGCCTTCTCTCGCGGAATCACCTCACACACGGTCACATAAAAGAGAGTGCCGCCAGCCAATGCCTGTATGATGGGCAATGCGGTCTTTGACCAGCTGGAGGGTATGTCAACGATAAGCATTCCCAGACCGATGCCGCACACGGCACCCAAAGCAAACACCAAGATGCCAATGAATTGCGAGCGAAAGCTTGCACGTGGATTTGAGCGAAACTCCAGACCGAGGCAGAAGCCCATCACGAATTTGTGACACGCAACGGCGCCCAGCAGAAAGAGCACCTAGAATAGAAACGAATAGACAAAGTACGAAATATTTACAACCGTGTATGCTCGCTTATCAAAATAAATATTTAGTGAGCAATCCCATGATTATCTCACTGGTAGCATAAACTAAATGATGTCAAGGCGATCTCTTATACCTTGGTGGCCGAGTTTTGCACACCGATAGCCAATCCCTCGATAGCCGAGTGCAAAGAGAGCGCCACAAAGAGTCCCAATGTCCCGGTCATGGATTGAGCACATGGCTCTGTGTGGCTGGTATGACAAATTCGCGCATTTGCATCCTCAACGCTGACATCATCACATCCGGGAACGGGATCGTACATATGACCGTGATTATTATGATCATGACCGCTGTAAGCAAAGGCAATCAATGAAATTTCAAAGCTGATTGATTAAATAAACTATTCACTTGTCTTATCATACTTTTCACCATGCCGATGATGATGATTTCTATCCCCGCCTATTAATGGCGCTCGCTCATCAGTTGCACCATAGGCATTGTTGGCGCTTGGAGCGCTCGCTGCTGGTGTCTCTGCATGCGTATGCTGAATGGCCTCACCAAAAAAGTAGTGTATGAACTCGTCTATGAAATAAATTATGAAGAAGCCACCACACATCGCAACTTCTGCAAATTTCGAGTTCATTTGCTCACGTACCTAAACAATAGCACAAACACACAAACATATACATACATATATGAATATAAAAACAGTTATCAAATTGCACTCGATTACAGTTAGGTTTACCTCTGGCAAAATATGCACCAACGCTGTAGCCAGCAATATACCTGCACCGAAGCACAGCAGCAACGAGGTTGTCAATGGAAATCGCTGACGATTACGTTCTGATATTATGGCTGGCAGCATACCGGATAGAAGGCTGCCAAGTCCTAGCACTAACATGGCTAAAACCTTTTCCATATCGCCACGATCGTCGGCTTGCCAGTTGACATTATTTGTGTCTGCTAAACTCATTATTCTGTCTTTAGTCTACGCAGTCATCAGCAAACAAATAAACTAAAATTGGAACAACTCGATGGGATGTTGAGTTCGTATCCAATACGTCGCAAGTTTTTAAAATAAAGCAACCCAGCCGTTCAACGAACCATAAAACCCAACGACACAATGACGAATGTTATAGCTCTACGTCCACTGTTAAAAGACACAGTAAGTTGCCACTGTTAAAAGACACAGTAGGTTGCGCAAAGAACAGTCCGTTACTTTTAATGTTAACTAACGGTCTCTTGTGACGTCACATTTTCAGATTTTGCTATTTTATCCCAGCTGAAGCTTGGTGGACACTTCAGCAGAGATCGGCCAAGTGGTCCAAAACAAGTAAAATTAAATATATATATATTAAATACCTTAAAAATGGTCAATCATTAATTTTATTACCATACAATAAAGAAACTCAGTATATAATGGAATAAACTGGGAGGCCTCTCGAAAGCAGCAATAGTGGCATCACCTAACACTGCTGCGTATCATCTATGGCCATTAGATTCGTAATATAATAAATGAAATTAGTGAATATTATGATGCGGATTGATGAGTAATGCATAATACTTAGTCATAACTATTTGGTTTTCAAAATTAAAGCCTTAAATAATATCATTAAAGCCATTCTAAGCGAAAGTAAAAGTGGTCAAACGATTGTGTGATCAATAACTGCCTGGAAAACGACTTAGAATATAAAAATTAGCAAAAACCTTTATATTGTCCGATTCTTGGATCTATATGGAACCTATGAAGAGCCTTCCAGCTCGTTTAATTTAGTCTACTAGTTTTAAAACAAATAACAGTGTCGAAATTGCTTGATTTTCATACAAATTTAAACGCGCGCACACCATTTTCGAAAATAATGACGTCACGCTGTGAAAACAGCGTAACATACTATCACTCAATCGTGCGCCAGTATCGCTGATTTTGGTTTGTTTTATTTGTATTTTTTTTTCAGCTATCGATAACTTTCCAAATCGCTATCCAAGCAGTTCAGCTCATCGCTGTCTGCATTCCTTTTGAATTTAACATGTTAGCAAGTTGGCAGACTTGTAAAATTCAAAATTATATAAGCATTCTCAACTGCTTGTAAAGCAAACTAAAGTGAATTCATTGTATGCACATTTAATCAATTAACAAAGTATTTAAAGCAATGAATGGCAAGATTTGATTTCACATGTGTAATTCATTGAAAATGATATGATACTGAATATATTTACGTGTAAAATTGCTTGCGACACTTGTTTTTAAATATTTGATTTTCAAGTGATCCTCGACTATAAAATCTAAATTAAATATTAAATATTTTGCCCCCACTCATCAAAAATTTTGTCTTGTGTGCCTTGTAATGGAGCGCCGTTGTATCATATGTGGAGAGCAGCCTACCTCCAAGTTCACCTACCCACATACTTTGGAACAAGCGCTCAAATGGCAAAATATGCTCGCTACCTTTGTGCCAGTGGAGAAATTGATGCATTACTGTTGTGTCTGCAATAAGCATGTCAATCGAAAGGAAGCTGCTGTGCCAGAATCTCTTACTGATGAGGAACGTTCTGTGACCTTCACCGATGCTAATGCCGTACATTACTTTACAAATCAAAGCCCCGAAACTCAGTTGGATTGTGCACAAACAGGCAATTTTTGTAAGTCACAAATCTATTTTCAAAGCGATGATAATGAGCAACCAAGTGACCAGATGTACGAACAATTGCGCATAAGATCGACTTCTGGTAGTGACTTAAACTTTCGATCGAAAAAACAAAGTACACTAAAAAATACAAACTTGAAAAAAAATCGGACACAATCAAAAGGAGCCGCGACTAAGAAAGCCGGTAAATCAGGATGTATCCAATGCTGTCCTTCAAAGAGTTCTGAACCCAATCTGATAATGCCAAGAAAACGAGACAACTTTCCAGAGAGATCGGGTAGAAACCCGCAGATCGAATCGAATTCAACCTCTTATGGCTATCCACCAAAGGTGTGCAACAACCAGGTGTGCCCTCAACGACAACAACAACAGCATCATCATCAGCAAGAACAACATCAAATCTGTCCTGGACTGAAGAAATGTTCTAATCACAACGTAAGCATACCAACGTCTAATGAGAAACCCTGTATGTGCGAACGTGGCTTTAGGCAAAAGTCTTGCGGAAATTTGAGCCAAATGAATGCGGGAAATTCAAATATGGGTAACGCACCCTGTGGCCAGTGCTCCTTAATGGACACTTGTCGACGGCCACCGGTTAATGTTCTAATAATGGGTGGCTCCATGGTGCCTTCGTATTACAATGATAAGAATCTGCGCAAACGATCGTCAGACATTTCGCAAATCTGCGTACTCGAGTCAGACATGACGCGCGAGCGTGCTTTCTTTCCTGACATTGATGAGCCGAATTATTCAGTTTGCCGGCAGCCTGCAGAGAATGCTCAGAATGGAGCGGCGGATTCAACTGACGTACTACTGCTGGGAACAACGCCAGAGAAGAAATGCCCGTGTGCTGAGGCGGCTTCAGGTACAAGTCCAAAAACAAAACCTCCTGCAGCGAATCCCATTCAACAGGCAGAAAAAATAACTTCACAATCAATTGATAAAAAAGGGGCAAAACAGTTGGATGAGCTCGAATCGCTATTGGCCCAGCAACAACAGCTCCAAAAGTCCATTCAGGCCAAGCTGAATGAGTTGCAGGCCAACACAAAAGTTGAAAAGGAGCGAGTCAACGCGGGCACGGCACAATCAAATTTCAATTGGCCGCCCTATGAAAGAGTGGCACCAAGAGTACGAGTACTCAGATCAATGGCCAACTACAAAACATATTAAAGTGGGGGCAACAAAGAAATGATTCCCGCTAGCCGACCATCACATATATACATATAAACATATCCAAATAATACAAAGATCACATAAACAATCCCACATAACTAACATGACATTTGGAAAACTACATTAGCACACCAAATATTTTGTCAGTAATATTTGAAAAAATTTTAAGTTAAATTTTGACACGTTCCAATGAACCGTCGCTGTATAGTCTGCGGCAAGGAGTTTGCCAATGATGCCGTCGATTCCGCCTATCATTATCCTAAAAATGAGAAGGAAGCCCAGATTTGGCAGAAGAGTATGGGAGCCTTCGGTACTGCTGTGGAGAGTATTGAGAAATGTTGCTGTGTCTGCATTGAGCATATACCACAATTCGTGGAACTTACTCAGAAGGAGGCGTCGCTCATTAAGGAGCAATACAAGGGGGATAAATGGATAACACCGCAGTTGAATCGGCCTTCGCTCCAGGTACTTCTACTATCGGGCGCTACGCTGTCACCTTGTTTCGACAAATCAGGAACTAATGACCAACAGGACGATGGCTTAGACGAGGAGATCTTCGTAAGCGAATCCAGCTATAAGGATTGTGGTCTCCCCTTACCCGACATTGAGGCGACCGAAGCGACTATGCTGTCCATGAACAACGAAAATATGGCAAAAAACAATCTGCAATGCGGAGATATTGGTTGCCTGTGCAATTGCACGGATGTCTTATTGCTGGGACGCAGCCAGAAGCATCCATGCAAATGCGAGGCATCTCCCCAAAAGCCACAGACAGAGAACGTTATGGAGTGCAGCGGTATAGAGTGTCAATGCCAGATGCGCCTGCAGATGGGTGGAATAATCAGACAGCAACAACAGCGCATCTTCGAGCTAGAGAATATGATCTGTCGGCAGAACGAATGGTATGTAGCGTTACATCAGAAAATGAATGAGTTATATGCAGATTTTGGCCTCATAGACCAGAGTGAGTCAGCCAACTGCAGTCGAAATCAACATCCATTCCAGGAACAGTTAGTAAGTTTAAGTGTCAAGTCTGAACACGTAGTAACTTCCAACAGAAATGGATTTAGGTCTCCAAGTAATAATATGCAACCAGAACCTTCAGAGTGACTGATGTTATCGTCTTATCCGATACAGTATGAATAATAGTCTTCGATTGGATTTAACTGATAATAAATATACATGTCTAACAATAGCTGGAAATGTTTTAAGTTATCCTCAACAGGTTTATTCGCTATTACACGCCGAGCACTGAATCTTATAGCTTAAGCGGCAGACTGAATGACGTCTGTGTAGAGTTTCACTTTGGTGGCAATGCTCATGTCCACATATTTGTCGCCAATGGACACGATCAGTCCACCAATTATGCTGGGATCCACGCGAGAGGTGATCTTCAGCGACTGGTTGGGCTTCAGGAAAGACTGGAAAAGAAATCAATTTAGTGTCGCTACATATTGAATGCTGATGTTTTTACCTTGAGGGCTCCCTCCAATTGCTTGTTTTGTCCGGCATCTAAAGGCTTGGCCGAGATAACTTCGCAGACAACCTCACCACGGTGAGCAGCCATAATGGTCTTGAAGGCACTGATAACTGTGTCCAACTTCTTCAAGCGTCCATTATCAGCCAAGAGACCCAACAAATTGGCTGTGGCTGGTGCAAAATTCAGCTTTGCGGCAGCTTCTTTAAGAGCAGTGGCCATTACCTTCTTATTGATGATGGGGCTAGTGACTTGTTCGCGCAGCTTCTTGTCGGCCTTAATGGTCGACTGCAGTGCGGTCAAATCCTTTTCAACCTGATCCAATTGGCTCAATTTGGTGGCCGCCGAGTACAGAGCGGTGGCATAACGGCCCTCCAATCCGAACAATTGGATTGGTGGCTTCACCACCTGCTGGGCAGCAGCGGAGCTGAGTGTGCGGCTCTGCAAGAAAGCCAAATGCCATTAGTATATGTACATCATCTCTTAAAATCGCAATCAAATTTTGGTTATTGGTTAAAATTGCAAATTACATAACCAAGAAATCCGCGTTAGATAATTGTTTTCGTTTTTATACCATTACTGGCTTCCACTGTAATCACTAATTCTTTTACCGTTACACCAGATGCAAGAAAGTACATTTTACACCATTTATATAAAACCTACCAAAAGTGCTAATTTGTTAATAGAGGCCATTGCTTATTCCTTGCAAATACTTTTCCACCTAAATCTCGCAGCTGCGGCGTACAGGGTTGATTCGACTAAGCAATGTTAGAGTTGTCATGGTCTCCCTTTTTACCACAGCAGCATTGAGTATCCCGATAACGATAACTTGATCATCGCTGAATCGCTAAGAATAAAAAAATGCAATCGTCTTTAGATTCACGTCTTTATTTGTATTTTAAAAAACTGCTGTTTTGTAGATGGGTTTTTCGGAAATACGTATTCATTTTACTTAATAAGTAACTATATAACTGTCTAAAATGGTATTTGCAATGCTCACGTAAAAGTTAAAATCATGTTTACGTCTTTATACTCCCGTTCCGACATAACCATACATAAAATAATAATTGTAAGTGGTTAGCACATTGGGAAATAAATTGGAAAAATCAAATTGCATATATGTATTGGTTTAAGGAGTTACTTGTCATCTGAAAAAATACAATTACGATAAGTAACTCTTAAATTAGTCATCTGAGCCAACTCACCTTCATCCTCGAGGTCTTCGTCGCCTTCATCCTCTCCATCTTCATCATCGAAAGCTTCTTCTTCGTTGTCTTCATTTTCATCTTCATCCTCGGGTTCCACCTCAATATCAGGTACGAGATAATACTGGAGTGGATTTGGCCAAAGATCATCCTTTATCAGTTCAGCAATCTCATCGTTGACGGGGTCAGCATTGTCCGAAAACCAATCGAAGAATGTCTTATAATCGGAATTCCGTTTCTTCTTATTGCCATAAGGTTTCGTTAGCAACTGTTTAAGTAAATTCTTGCCCTCCTTCCATTGAATGGGCGTGCTCGTAGATGCGGGCCAATCACCATTTTCAGAAGCAGCTTTAATAATTAAAAAGAGATTACATTGATATATAAGTGAAATAACATTATTTGCAATTACACATACCCGCTGAATTCAAGTGAAACTCTTTGGTGAGGACCTTGTTTTCAAAGTAAGGATTTTCATCGAAATGGAAATTTATGCGGTATCCTGACTTTATGTCTTCGAATTCCTCAACCTCCAGTTTATTTAGCGCATGCAGACACTCTTCCTCTTCTTCGTCCAGAATGCCAGATACTTGCGGGTGGTTGATAAACTAAAAACAAATTAAAATTTAAATTAGATTTCGGCTACCCCTTTGATGTTAATAAAGAACATACAAATCCTATCTGAGGGAAGAACATATATTTGGATAATAAATTGTCTACAATAATATGAATATATTATGTACTGCAAATAACTTGTTTATGGAAATAAGCTAAACAACAAACCGTTAAGGAATAATTGTTCAAAACGATTAATTTAATTTAGAGGGTAAATGTGCGGCTTCAACGCAGACATTTATCGATATATTCATACACTCACATGCACACGCACACATAGGCAAAAAAAGAGCGGTGCGACCGGTGGCGGCGGCATGCATAGAAGACCAAGATGAAAAAGAACAAACGAAAAAAGTTCCTCGAATAGAGAAATTTTTCTTGCACATGTAGTAGAGACACAAAATCAATTAATGTTGCCTTTTTGTCTTTAAAATGCTGTGCACGCATTAGGGCTGCGGGATATGGGGCTCTACGGTAAAATTAACATTTGCTCATGCTAAACATGCAAATCATGGCCGCTTAGAGATTCGCTCGATTACTACTACGTACATGCTAAAACTTACAGAAGTAACCCAAAAGTTGGGGATCCGTTTGACAAGTTCACTGCGCTTCTCGTAACAGGGCTTCCGCAGTTTGTTATATTTTTGCTCCACTTTCAGTATCTCTTCACTGGCTTTCTCGTTAAGCGCGTCAATTTCGTTTTGACAGGCATCGATTAGTTCCAACGCCTCCGACTCCTCCTCGTTAGCACCAGATGTATTTCCATCGGCGGCAGCATCCAACTTTTGTCGCTTTGGCACGCTCGACATATTGCTGGCTTTATTTTAAATGGAGCGGCAAAGGGGAGACGAAAACTTAGATTGATGTTATTGTTGTAAAAAGTTGTTAGTTGTCTAGTACAGTTGAGCTGAAGTCGATTTAATACACTTAATGCGCGCCGTCCTCCCGGTTTGCGAATTCTGCACTAAGTGTGACCGAATATTGAAATCGTAAATATGCGGCGCGGCAGGGTTGCCTTGATTCTTTACAAAACAAATATCGACAATTAGAAACATATCTTGCAAGCATAGTAAGATATTAATTCCCCGATTTTTGCTTATTTATTTATATATTTATTTATCTTAAGAAATAAAAAGTGGATTTGAAATAATAATGGATTTAGTTTTAGTTCCGGTTCCAAAATACTCAATGTAGTATCTGAGCATTAACAACACTTAAAAGATTACAAGGCATTTTCGGTCCTTTACAACACGCGCGGACAATATTTAATGTCGAGGTGTAAACGAGCTGGCCCATTCATTTTTTAATTTTATATAGAAAGCGTTTTTAAAAATATTAAAAACATGGCCACGGCTGAAACTCAAGTCAACGTAAACACAAATTTGCAAAAGCAGGACCTTAGCAATTTGGTGAGTGTGAAGGAATATACGCCGAAAAACCCACCTCCGGTTCGATGACTCGCGTCCGTTCGTGCAGACGCTGCTTCTAAAAACATTAGGGGACCGCGGCCATTTGTATATGAAAAAGTGTATTCGTTGAAGTTGAGACTGATTAAAAATAACTTTGATCAAACATGGTTATGGATAATCATCTTTTTACATAAATCTCTTTTGTGCGCTTTGTCGGTTTGCACTCGACCTCAAAAGAATGCAGCACGTGGCGTTGCCTGCTACGTTTCGCTAGCATTGGTGGGGGTTTTTTGTCTTGTGAGTGGTTTGGCATATGTTTGCAATATGCTTAGTGAATGTTCTAAAACCAACTTAATGATAACATTAGATATGTGGCTCAAATGTTGCTACAATAGCTGATGCAATATTCAGTTGATTCTAACCTCAAAATGTACGGCTTTTTCTACGCACACTCATGCCAATGTGTATATTTGTGTGCGTGTACAGATGTATGCGTGTGTCTGTAAGGCGGTTTAGGGCGTGTTGTGAAAGTTCAATGGTTTGGTGCAATATTTACGAGAATTAATCTATTATTTGCATTGTATTTGCAGGAAATAAGCAATCTAACACCACTGTCGCCGGAGGTGATCTCTCGACAGGCCACCATCAACATTGGCACAATCGGCCATGTAGCGCACGGCAAATCCACGGTTGTCAAAGCCATCTCCGGGGTGCAGACTGTGCGCTTTAAAAATGAATTGGAACGAAATATTACTATAAAGCTCGGTGAGTGATATATGTAGTTCCATCTCTTATATGCTCGAATCATAATACTAGACTGACACTTGCTATTCAAATTATGATTGCGGAAAGCGCAATATTGCAAATACCAAATTGGGTAAAGTCCTTAGGCGTGTCATTTTAGCTTAGCTTTTACTGTTATTCTTAATTCTTAGGTTTAATTTTAGGCTTATCGCTTTAGGCAAAGATTATTCCGTTTTATGATTCATAAAACTTAATTTTTCCTTGTTCAATTAACTAAATTACTAAACATAAACCTTACTAATGTTGACGACGGCACAACGCGCAGATTATTCAAATCAATTCCAGTTCTCATTTTCGTAAAGAAACTTGAGAATTGTGAATAAATCGGGATTTTCGGAAACCTTTAATTTTAATTTTACATAATGTGAAAAACAACAAATCTAATTGATATAATTTTGCATTCTAAATTACCTGCAATTTAATCTATTAATATTAAATGTATTTAAATGAGTAAATGATGCATTTTAAAATTGTCTCTAATGTATGGAATAAAATGTTTGACTTACTAAATATGAAACTTGGAAGTAGTAATTTGTCAAAACCAAAATTACTTTATATATTCTAAGTTATATTTTTGTTTTTGCTTTTGTTTGAAATATTTTTGTCACACATATCGTGTATAATTTCTAGTTTTAAGTGTCGTGATCGATGTTTTTGGATCGATGTTCTGAGCGTTCTGTAAATGATTGATAAATGTGATATCTTTTAATATGACTTGAATTGCTGGATTAGTCCCCCAACAACAAATAAATACAACACACGCACTGTGTCGTCGCCTTTGTAGTTTGGATTAGCTTTGGATTAACAGTCGACTATTGGCTAATAAAAAAAAAAAGTCTTTCCTTCCTTGTACTTCGTATACATTTTAAATTTATCTATAGTTTGTTAGTTTCTTAGAGCTTTGCCAAAATTTAATTTCATTGTTTTCGATTAATCCAGCAATTGTAATTAATTCAGTCCATCTTTTTCTTCTTCTTTTTCTTCGTTTTTCGTTTGACCAAACGACGCTCGGTAAACCAAAACCAAAAAATAAATATAAATAAATAAATAAACTAAAAAAACAAATCGTACCAATACCAAAATCATTTGCAGAACGCTTAAGCGAAATGAAAATCCAAAAACTTCTGAAATCCAAACAGCAGCGCGATGCATACGACTTGAAACAGCGCCAACAGCTGAAACAACTTTCTAAGCGACGTCGACAGCTGTCCAGAAGCAGACAGCAGGAAAATGTAATTGCACCTTACTCTCGAACCAGGCGAAGCATCAGCCAAGTCTCACTCAGTCCCAGTCACAGTAGCGGGTATGGCAGCGTCATCGGCCCCGACGAGCACGACACATTGCCCGTGGCCATAAATCCGAGCGAAAATTCAAACATACGGAAGCGTTGCCGTAGTCCTAACGACCTTCAAAATGAGCACTCATCATCGCCGGCCTTGAAGCGATCCAAAAAGACACCAAAGGGCGAGTACTTTGTGGAGGCCATTGAGCGCGTTGAGGTGATGCACCACGAGCCCATCTTCTATGTGAAATGGCTGGGCTATAATAGCAGCGAAAATACTTGGGAGACATTTGAGAACCTAGCCGACTGCGTTCAGCTGGAGGATTTTGTGGATCGGCAGACACAATTGTATGAACCCTACATCAAAAAAATCATTAGCAAACTGGAGGCAGAACTGATCACAGCCACTCCACTCGACTTGAACAGTATTAATATCAATAAGGACTTGGATAACTACGAGTCGATGCCGTTGAGTTTGGATTTGATATTGCTGGCGCAATTTCGGGCGGCGGGCAGTCGCAGTCAGCGTGAACGTCAGCGCATTGAAGATCGAGCACTGCGACGTATCCAGATACAGCGCTGTCATTGTGCGCGCCGAAAGCAGCTACAGGAACTGGCCCAGTTTGAGAAGCGTATGAACAGCGTCGAGCAGCCTGCACCGCCCATAACCGTAAAAAACGATGTCGACTTGGATAGCATCGATGCGAATTTCGTGTATATACAGAAGAACATCTTGAGCGATTCGGTGCCACAGCCTGAGGCTGCGGTCTTTGGCTGCAATTGCAAGCATGACGAAGGGGATGGCAAGAGCGAATGTTGCGCCACCAGTCGGTGTTGTGCCCGGCTCGCAGGCGAGCTGTATGCCTACGAGCGTACGACACGTCGCTTACGTCTGCCCCAGGGCAGTGCAATATTTGAATGCAATAGCCGTTGTAGCTGCGATGATAGCTGCACGAATCGCCTCGTACAATTTGGACGCAAGCATCCGCTGGAGCTCTTCAAGACCAGTAACGGGCGAGGCTGGGGCGTACGCACGCCGAATTCGCTGCGTAAAGGCGAATTCGTTTGTGAGTATGTGGGAGAGATTATTTCCAGCGACGAAGCCAATGAGCGTGGCAAGGCCTATGACGACAAGGGGCGAACGTACCTGTTCGATCTGGACTACAATACGGCCGCAGAGAGCGAGTTCACCATCGATGCGGCCAATTATGGCAATGTCTCGCACTTCATCAATCACTCCTGCGATCCCAATTTAGCGGTGTTCCCCTGCTGGATTGAGCACCTGAACATGGCGCTGCCCCATCTAGTATTCTTCACAACGCGGTATATCAAGGCCGGTGAGGAGCTGAGCTTCGACTATATACGCGCCGACAATGAGGCTGTGCCCTATGAGAATTTGTCGACGGCTGCGCGCGTCGAATGCCGCTGTGGCGCCCCCAATTGCCGGAAGGTGCTATTCTAGATTCCACATTCTCCAATTTGGAACAAATTACTTTTAATTACAATAATTACAATAATAATAATAATTTATAAGAATACAAAGCTATTCCACTGTTCATTGACGTCGGCACTCGAAAAATAATTGACAAAACTGTTTTAAGTTGTCTGTTTAAAATTATTTATTGTTAATCTTGTATTTTTGAAACTTCTGCGCACATATTAAACAATGAAAAAACTGTTTTCAACTTTTAGAAATGTAAATTAGAATATAAATAATATTTTAATCTAGTTTTAACTCAATTAGATTCTGTACTAGAACTAAAATTTCTTTCTGCAAATATATTATGCATTTTAAGATTGTTAAATGCTCATAAAATAAGGTCTTACTCTATGCTACTAAAAATGATAAAATAAAAAACAATCGTACAAATATATAACCACATTTTTTCGTACTAAAGCTCTTCAAAATAATTAAAATTAATTAACAGAAATTCATAGAGTAACAAAATTCATAGATCATAATATAGCAGCCATAACTATATTTACATAAGTTAAAAGTAGATTTTGTTTTGCTCACTCATCATTTTTCCCTTCATTTGTCCACAGGATATGCCAATGCAAAAATCTACAAGTGCGACAATCCCAAGTGCCCGCGTCCGGCCAGCTTCGTATCGGATGGATCTAGCAAGGATGACAGCATGCCATGTGCGCGTCTCGCCTGTTCCGGCCGCTTTAGACTGGTGCGTCATGTGAGCTTTGTTGATTGCCCCGGTCACGACATTCTTATGGCAACGATGTTGAACGGCGCCGCTGTTATGGACGCTGCACTGCTGCTTATCGCTGGTAAGGCAATATAATTACAACTATCGCGCATTTGTTGATGTTTTCTTTTTGTTTTAAGGTAACGAGTCGTGTCCACAGCCACAAACCTCTGAGCATTTGGCTGCCATTGAAATTATGAAACTGAAACAGATTTTGATATTGCAAAATAAAATTGATTTGGTCAAGGAAAGTCAAGCCAAGGAGCAATATGAGGAGATCACAAAGTTTGTGCAGGGCACTGTCGCCGAGGGTGCACCGATTATTCCAATTTCGGCCCAGCTGAAGTACAACATTGATGTACTCTGCGAGTATATTGTTAACAAGATTCCCGTGCCGCAGCGTGACTTCAAGGCGCCGCCCCGTTTAATTGTTATACGATCCTTCGATGTCAACAAACCTGGCTGTGAGGTGCAGGATCTCAAGGGCGGCGTGGCCGGTGGCTCCATACTGAGCGGCGTGCTCAAGGTTGGACAAGAAATCGAGGTGCGTCCCGGTGTTGTCACCAAGGACAGCGATGGCAATATCACTTGTCGTCCAATCTTCTCGCGCATCGTTTCGCTGTTTGCCGAACAAAATGAGCTGCAGTACGCAGTGCCCGGTGGCCTGATCGGTGTGGGCACCAAAATTGATCCGACGCTCTGCCGTGCCGATCGTCTGGTCGGCCAGGTGCTCGGCGCCGTTGGTAACTTGCCGGACATTTACATAGAGCTGGAAATTTCATATTATCTTCTGCGTCGACTGCTCGGCGTGCGCACCGATGGCGACAAGAAGGGCGCACGTGTCGAAAAGCTGCAGCGGAATGAAATTTTGCTGGTCAACATCGGATCGCTCAGCACCGGTGGCCGAATCTCCGCTACCAAGGGTGATCTGGCCAAGATAGTGCTCACAACGCCCGTCTGCACGGAGAAGGGCGAGAAGATTGCGCTCAGTAGACGCGTGGAAAACCATTGGCGGTGAGAAAGAATATGGGGAAAACTTACTTAACATTTATGTAAACGAAATATTTGTATTGCTTTCAGTTTGATTGGCTGGGGACAGATCTTCGGTGGCAAAACAATTACGCCCGTATTGGATAGTCAGCCAACGAAGAAGTAAATGGATCAGCAACAAGACCCGCTCTGAATTCATATACAATTTAAGCGTTTCAAGTGCGTGTGTGTGAGAGATCACAAATGATTCTGTCGTTTGGCCAATTCGCTAATTTTGCTGCACCGTCTCTTCATCTATAAATCCCGCGTCGTCGTCCTCCTCCTTCTTCACGTCCGTTGATAGCAAAAACAAACAACAACAAAAACAAAATACGAAATAAAAACAAAGAACTACTGAAAATTGATGCATACATACCTTAAATTATTGAATTTTGTATGTATATAAACGATTTTTGCTGAGATATGTTATGCATGTATAGCAAATCCAAGCATTACAAGAAACTAATAGGTTATACCATATACATATTATATAAAAACAAAACAAATCTGATACATCGTAAAATTGTTTTTATGATTTAAATACAAAAACAAACATAAAAAACCAAGTAAAAAACTGTATGCATTTTTACAATTCAAACTACAATATATGGTTGTTTTACATATCTGGGAGTGGAGTGAGGCGAAGAACCAAAAGAATTACTTCTGCATTTTAAAAGGTTCTTATTTCAAGCTAGCAACAATTCATGACATTTTCATTATAGATCCATTTATTTGTTTAAGCATATTATTACAATTTTCACATTATCGTTTTTGAAACATGATTTATTTTTAGTACTTGGTAAATTACATATTTTGAAACATTTTTTAATTTATGTATCGCACTTGATTCGTTTACCTAGCGCTCACTAATGTAATTGTAAACTACTATGTATGGTATGTTTATTTGTATTTGTTTTTATTGTGTGTGTGTTTATTTTTTCATTATTATTTTTCTTTGTATTGGTTTATTGAAATTATTTCGATATTAATTAGCTTAATTAATAAAAATTCGTACTTAGTCGCGATTCACATACATACGTTGTGTTTTGTTATTTAATTGCTGGAAACGTTGTTTAATTTAAGACTATTGAGATTGAGTAATTCGTAATTATTATAATACCTATTTCAAATACGATTTTAAGTATTTGTTGCATTAGTTTCGTTGAACACATTTATAAATAACTTATATTGAGAATTCATATCTAAGAGTTTGAGCGATATTAAGTCAGATAATCAGTAATTTGGAATGTAGCTGGAGAATGTCTCCATATTCCATATAATTTTTGAGATCTAAGCTCGTTGATAACCAAAGTAATTTTAACCGAAACTGCCACAAAACGTGCTTTATATAGACAATAATTTCAAGAAAATTTAATTTAAATAATAGTCGAAATTTGTTTGATGCCAGCATTCATATGGTCGTAACTACCTGAAGTTTTGGCTAATTTCAAAACATTTCAGTTAATTACTTTTATTATATATACAAAAAAAAAACTTCTTTATCTAATCATAAGCAAATTAAGCAACAGCTTCGAGCCTAAACTGTTGCTTGGTGCGTTGCTTAAGGAATCAAATCATAAATAACATACTCTTTCGTTTTATTTGAATAGTATGTATGCGTTGCTTATAAGATAAAAATGCTGGAATCGCTGTCCATTTCGTGTAAATTTTTTTGTTTCTTGTTTTCTGTTTGCTTTAAATATTTGTCATAAGTCTGTGTCGTATTATCAATAGACATTTCAAGTAAATAATATTCAATATAATTGTATAACACAATTAGAAGAATACTATTTAATACATACATATAACAAGTACAATTCAATATTTCCTAAGCAAGAAATCAATCTAATATATATATTTATATTTTGTTTTCTGTTAATTTTTTTTTTTTTTTTTTGTTACGTTTACTTACACTGAACACCTTTAAGTGCTGTTGGATATCCATGTGTATACTTAACATACAACACACATACAATTCAATCGCCTTTCTTCAATTAGTTATTCAGCTTCAGCTCTCTTAGATAGTTAACATTTACATTTTTAAAATGGGTGTCTGTGAGCGTGAGTGTATTTAGTATTTATGAATGCTTAATATTTTTATTTGATACTATTTCTGTGTGTGAGCTTTGGTTTTAGCTGGGGGTACGACCCGCAAATTTGGTCTGCTTACATATAACATACAGAGCATGTTTATATATATATGTATATATATATATAGTACATACATAATACAATTTATTGACAGTTATCTTTGGCAAATTGGAGTTTGTTTTCTTTCAATTTCGATTTCGACTAATCATTATTTGCTCTACATACATATATATACACATATAAAACAAGCAATACATACTATATATTTATATGGATCGACTATAGTATAAATCGAAAAATTGTAATTTCAACTTTTTGCATAAAGTCTTTCTACTTAGTTTGTTTCAGTGTATTATAATTGTATTCTGTTGTTGTTTTTCTTCCTAACAAACTATAATCTTTAACAATTTTGACATTTTCTCTAACGATTTGAATAATGCTTGCAACTCTATTATGATACAATTTGAAATACTTACATAGTTACAAATATACATATATATATATATATATATATATATATATATATATATATATATATATATATATATATATATATATATATATATATATATATATATATATATATTTTTTTTTTTTTTTTTATATATATATATTTGTGCAGAATTAAGCAAATTTTTCATGCCAATGTTCGTTATTATAGCTACACAAATATATAAATATATTTGAGCAATTTGCAAGTATATATATATATAAGTATATACCTAAATTTAGCACATAATTTTTTACAAATATATTTCAAGGTTTTAATCAGGTTTTTATCTATGTAGTTATTTACTTAGTATATGCCATTCGGATTGTGAGTTGGATACAGAAGTAGAAGCCTGCCTTTTCTTTAGGATGCACTTTTTGTTTTGGCATTTGGGTGTGGGTGTGGCATCTTAAAGAAAATGGCTCAAATCTCATTCGTTGACATCCTCATCCGACGAACTGGCCGCAGGGATTGTTGAGAACTGCCACGCCTCACGATTATTGTTTTTGCTGACACTATATGAAATATACAGAGATTTATGATGATTATTTCATATATAAGTAGTATATTATAGTAAATTCATACCCATGCTTTTTGGCATTGCTAGGCAGCGTGTGCGAGCTGCGGTAATAACTGTCGTGCGGCTCCTCTTTGGTCTCCTCCAGTGATTTCCGCTGCAGCGTCATAGTTTCCTGTGGTGTTAGGGCGCCAGCCCCACCAGCTCCGCTCATCTCGGCGTCTAGATAGTATTTGGCACTCTGTGCGATTTTGCAGTTCTCGCATTCGCTTAGATAGTCATCGTCCAGGCTGGTATCGTTGGGCAGGAAATGCTCGTTAGGATTCAAACAGTTCTTCGATGTGGTGCACACAGGCAGCTGCTTGCTGGGCGTGCCACCGCGTCCGCTCTGCACCTTGGCCACCAGCTGCGGATAGCTGGGCATTTGGCAATGGGCAATGGATTTGCTATTGGTAGTTGTTGCTGCTGCTGCTGATGATGATGATGGTGCTGCTGCTGCTGCTGTCGCTCCAGTTGCTGTTGCGGTTGCTGCTGTTGTTGTTGCAGAGCTCGATGCTGTGCTTCTTTCGCTGTCCCGTTTCACACGCAGTATTTTGGGCAATGTAGTGCTCTTGCTGCTCACCGTTGCCTTCTCATTGTTATTCTCTAATGGGGGTATGCTGATCACCGAGGGCACCTTGCTGACAACGCTGTTAATGGTGCTGTTCAGCGAGATTTTGCCGCTGATGTGCTTCGGCAGCGTGTAGGTGACATGATTGTTGGCCAGTGGATAAAATGTGCTCGAATTGATTTTGCCGCTTGACTTCTCCCCGCAGCTGGACGAGGGGCTGTTCGGCGGCAGCGTCAATGTTGGCGCCTGCTCCTTCCGCTGGTGTACGCTGCTGCCCGTCGACTTACTGAGGGTGTAAATGGTGGCCACAGCATTGTTGTTGTTGCCTCCACTGCTACTGTTGCTGCTGCTACTGCTGCTGTTGTTGCTGTTGCTATTGATGGTGCTGCTGCTGTTCGTACTGCAGCTGCTGCTGGCAGTGGTTGTTACGGTTTTTAAATTCGTTAGGCTTTTGTTCAGTTTCGGTGGTAAAGTTGGATTGCTTTGATCGTTGTTGTGCTGTTGTTGCTGCTTCTGCTGCTGGTCTTGCTGGTTATAGAAATGTTGCTGCTGTTTCTGCGTCAAACTCAAGTATGCATCAACCTGTAAAGATCGCTAACGAGATTAGCAAAATGTCAAAGGAATTAAATATATACAGTAAATTAAACTAAGCAAAATATATAAATATTTAAATTACGAAATCGAAAGGGTGAATGAAATCTATCGAGTATCCAGAGTTCAGTATTCACAATGGGATTACTTACATTTCGAACTCACCTTTCGATTCAAATATGCGCTGGAGAGCATATCGACGCAGGATTGGGCAGCAGCTGCTGATCCGCTGCTGGACGCACTACGTCCGCCGCTGCTGCTGCGGGCTCGTTCGGCAGCGCTGCTCGAGCTGCTGGAACGCTTTTGCACGCGACCCAGTACAATGGGTGGAGCGCTGACATCGTCGTGATGCTGCAACGGTGGCGGCGGTATTATGGCGGAGACACTGCTCGAGCCGTGCGATGGATGTGGCTGCATCTGCAGCTCGTCGCCCACCTGCTTCGAAATGGTAGCAATCTTTGTGTCATAGGCGCACGCACTGCGGCTGCCAAGCAGCTCCTGTCCGTGCTGCTGCTGCAGCTGCAGATTAGTTGTGGACTTGGCGCGTTGACCATACGCCAGCGTCGCGGCATGTCGAGTGCTGGAGCTGGGCGAGAGGGCGCAGGCATTGCTGCCACTGGATGCGAATAGCTTGCCAGCACCGCTAAGGAATGCATTCGCATTCGCATTGGCATTGCTGCCCATGTAGGACATGGGCACATGCTGTACGGGACACTGGCACATAGGCTTCTTGCTTGCCTTGTCTGTGCTGGTGCTGGAGCTGGAGCTGGCGTTGGTGCTAATGCTGGACTTTGGCTTGACGCTAACCACCTGCAGCGGATCGGCCACAGCAAAGTAGCGTGGAATTGTGCGATGATAGCGACGCGAGCTAGATGGCGTCTTGCTGCCGTGCTGCTGCTGTTGTTGCTGTTGTTGCTGTTGTTGCTGTTGTTGCTGCTGTGACTTCAGAGCGGCATGTAGCGGCAGCGGTAAGGGCAAAGTTTGTGTGACCGAGTCAGCTGTACTGCTGCTGCATGTGGGCGGCGTTGTTATCGTCGCTATATCCATAGCTGGCAGCATGTCTATGGCAGTCGTGGACAAGGCTGCTGCGAGTAGTTGCTGCTGTTGGTGCTGCTGCTGCTGCTGCTGCTGATGGTGTTGCTGCTGCTGCTGCTGCTGTGACAGGTGGTGTGTGGGCGTGACCAGCATGTCGGTCGTGGCGGGCAGTGAATGATAACTAGCTGCACTGGCGCTCGCATTTATCTCCACATCAGCCACAGTCAGATATTGTTGCTGCTGCTGCTGCTGCTGCGGCTGCTGTTGCAGCAGTTCCTGCGAGCCGCGTGGTGTTCGCCGTGCTGCTGCATAGGCCAGCGAGCTGGAGGCGCTGCCAGCAGCAGTAGCTGCTGCTGTCGTTACACTGGCGCTTATATTGAGATGACAATTCTTATAGCTGCACTCGCTATTGACACTGGGCTTGGGAGTGGGCAGGGTTTGCACACAGATAGAATTGCTGGGCGTCGATGAAGAGAGCTGTTGCAGCTGTTGTTGGTGCTGCTGCTCCAGATTGTGCTGTTGCTGTTGTTGTTGCTGGAGTTGCTGTTGCTGGTGTTGCTGCTGTTGATGTTGATGTTGCTGTTGCTGTTGCTGCTGCTGTTGCTGTTGTTGCTGCTGTTCACTCTGCAAGCTGTAAGGCGGTTGGTGATTCTCGCCAGTGGCAATAGTGGTTACGCCGCCGCTATTGATGTTTATATTAATCAGATTCGTAGTGCTCTGCGTATACTGATTGGATTGTGCGGCAGCTGCAGCAGCGGCCGCAGCACTCAATTGATGCGCGTGCGGATGCGTTGCAGTCACGGGCACCAGCTGTTGTGCGTATGCATGGGGATGTGTATGTTGTTGTGGCTGGGTGTGCAGCTGTAGTGTATGTTGTTGCAGGTGCTGCTGCTGCAGTTGCTGCTGTTGTTGCAATTGCTGCTGCTGCTGTTGCTGACTGACACTGGTCACAGCCTGGCGCTGCACATGGCTGGGCAGCGTTACGGTGCACTGAGCGCTTAATGCCTCCGCCTGGGATATTGCGACGGCCTCCTCGTAGGGCGGCGGTGCCTCGCCTCGTGGAAAATAGCCGCTTGGGGGCTTCCACAGTGGATAATGCGTAGTAGCTGCGCCATACGAATAGTCCATAGCACTCAGATTACCCTCCATGTAACCCATATTGCCGGCAATATAACTGCAAAGTTGATTGAGTTTAATTAGTAAACAGAATAAGGACTTCCTAGTGCTTAAAAACTCACCCAATACTGCCCACAATGCTGCGCTGATCCTCCGCGTTCTGGCGATTCTCGCGTGCACGCATCTTGCGCTGTCGCAATCGATTGACCAGAAAGAAGAGCAAGGATAAGGAAAGCGTGGCCGTAATGCCACTGGCCACCAGTCAAATGCCAAAGTCGGTGCTGCCATCGCTGAATTGATCATCAAGGCAGATGACCTCGCAGCAGTTGTTGCCGCTGCCCACAGTTTGAAAAGATTTACACTTGCTGAAGGCCTCGCACAGCACCATCTTACACGCCTTGGGCAATCCGCTGTCGCAGATGCAGAGTCGACAGGAGTCCGGCCCGGGCATGTAATGCATGCCAGTCTCATATAGTTTTCCATTGTAATCGCGGCAGTGACCACCCTGGATGAGGCTGGAGCTCACAGCGTTGCTATCTAATGTGTCAAGGATGAGAAAAATATTAAACATTATAGTTTTAAATGTTAATTTATAAATATGTGTATATGCATTTATTATGATATTAAATAATTAATAAGTATTTGCTTTGCTATTAAATACTATAATATGAATATTATTATTATTATTAAATAATAATAATAACGAAAATTAGTTCAAAAGTTGAATATGATCTATATAATCATCATATTAACTCAGAATATGGTTAATTTCATTAAATATTTTGGCTTTATTTTCATTATAAGAAATTTATAGATTTTGCAATCAAGTTTAAGCAAATAATTAAAAATTAAAATATCTTATTAATCTGAATACTGGAATCAAATCATAGTTAACCAAATAAAACTTTTATAAAATTTAATCTAGCTAAAAGTTTCAATAAAATAATAACTAACTAACGATATTCTAAATAAACATGTATATACATATATGAATTTTCCTACAAACGTGGTTATGGTATGTACATACATACATATGCATAAATTTTCGAACAACTGTACGATTCTTTATTTTGACACACTTGACCAAGTTTCGCTTTGCTGCTGATTTAGCAGTTACCGTTTTTCGCCTAGAATTCTCTCAACACTCACACACACGCACACATCTGCACTGGCGTATTGAAAATGCAGCAGGTGCTGTACACCCTTAACCCCTCACCAATCGACCAAGAGATACATAGATATATCTATAGATACATATATTTGTATGTGTATGAGTGTATACATGTACATGGCCATAACATTTATCACTTGAATGAAATTAAATGCAAACGCATTACATTTTCAACATAATTTAAATGCTAAACAGCAAAAGGAAATTCAAATTAAAAACAAATATATCCAGCAAACGTCCTCTGGCAGCAGGAAAGTGGAAAAGGGGCTGCAATAACATGCACTAACACAGTCGTCACGAACGACAAAACACGAGTGCGAACGGCTGGCCAGGAAATACACGAACGAAAATGGCAAACAGCGCGCTTTACGCCCCCGCGCAAAGAAAAAATTGCTGCCTCTCTGTGCGAGTTTCCAAGTGAATTTTTTGCAATAGACATACACATACACCTACATATACATACTCACACACACACGCACACACACCCAATCCAAGCCCATTGGCACACACCCAGACACATGGCAACGTATACATACATGCAAAAACGAACGACCACCCACAAACATATATACACATTGAACGGAGAGCAAGCGAGAGAGAAAGAGAGTGTGAGAGAGCGATGCAGAAAGTAAGAGCGGAATGGACAGCACTAACGCACAATTTTGCACGCCACTTCCTTCACAGCGCCCAGTGGTAAGGCGTTAGCCCCCTTTTCGCAGGAGTTGCTGCCTGCTTGCTGGATGGCTGAGAAAATGAGCGCAGCGCAAGTGTGTGTGTGTGTGTGTGTGTGTGTATGTATGTGTGCCCCGTGTCCCATAAATTGTGAAACTCTGCTGTGGCCATGGACCATATTACAGTTATTGTAGATAGAGAACAAAAATTGAAATTGATTTTAGAATGAAAAAAATAATATATATTCATTTGAAGTCCTTATCTTTATGTACATTTGAAACAAATTTATTTCAGCCATAAAGCTTATGCTCATGAGGAAAAAATATAAATTTTCACTGTTTTACTCTCTTTAGTACAGCAAGGATATGGGTCTATGGTTGTGTGTGTATAAAGTTTTTCAGTTTTCACTAAATTCTTTTACCTTTGGCATTTCCAATAAACGCAAGCACTGCCAAAAAATACATTTTGCTGGCGTTAATATGCACTCTCAACTGCACAATTAACTTTTAATTGTTATAAGATACACAGTTTTTATTTGATATTTTCAACGGTTTTAATGAACGTTCGAGCAATACCAACTAGTGCTAAAATTGATCTGAGTGACCGTTTGTGTTATCGTAAAATTCCCTAAACTGAGCTTCAAAGTTTCCGTAAATACTAAAAATACTAAACATAACGTAAGGTATGAACGGAAATAACGTTACAAACTTGGGCCAACGCAAATAAAATGGCGCTCAATCAGGTTCGTTAACGTATTTGATGCAGTTCAAAGTATGCTATGATTATGATTATGAACGAATATATTAAAAATTGATTAATGACTAATTTACAAAAAGTTAAATTTTAGAAAAAATTAAAAATAGTCACATAAATATATTACTGCTCAATACGAAAGTGAAACAGACAGCATTTACCATTTAATTGTCACTGTTGAGGAGTTTGATAACGATATTACGTTACTAGAGATCAAAAATACAAAATTTAAATTAAATTTAAAATGACAAAACTTGTAATTGAATTTCATGCAAAATGCGCGCATTAGTTTTGCAAAGTGTTTTAAGTCATGCGATGACTACTACAACAACACCGTCGGCAGCAACAGCAGCGACAACAACAACATTAGCTTAATCGCAATGTCAAGTTCAAAGTAAGTAAGTAATGCAATGGCAACTACTTTTATAGTAAATTCATCAACGTCCTCGGCAGATAATATCTATATAAAATACAAGAATAAAAATTAAGCAAAAAGTTAAAATATACATATATAATTCGGGTTGTCTATATAAAATAATATTGACAAATCTTTTCTATTTTTGAATTTTTTAAATTAAAATATACACATTATATAAGTACATATATGTACATATATTACTGTGATATATTATCTGATTATTTGACATCAAATAGAAGTCTTTACAAGTCGCAAATACCGTATTTGAGTTTAGTACAGGGTATAATTAGCTCGTTCATTCGAAAATAACACGCACGCAAAATTAAGCTAAATAATTTAGCTTTTTGGGTGGGCGCTGCGATTAGCTTGCATTCAAATCAAATGAATGTAATTTGCTGGCTTTCGCATTGAAAATGAAAACAACTTTGATAGTTTCACTTCTAGAGCAACTCCCCTGAACACCGGACGCGAGTGACGGGACTAAAATTCGATAAGAGATATAAAATGAAGTTGGAGAATGCGACAGCGTCGCAGATGATAGCGCTAAAGGGCGTGATTCGGAATAGCAGCTATGTGATACCGGGTCTCTATGATCTGTCGATCGAGGATACTAATTGGGTGCTGACCTCATCCTTCATCATATTTACGATGCAAACGGGCTTTGGGATGCTGGAGTCGGGCTGCGTTTCCATCAAGAATGAGGTGAACATCATGATGAAGAACGTGATTGACATTGTCCTGGGCGGCTTCACCTACTGGCTCTTCGGCTATGGCATGAGCTTCGGACGTGGACCCTTCTCCAATCCGTTCATGGCCATCGGCGACTTTCTGCTCGACCCGCCCGTTGGCGACGAGCTGATGGGCCAAATCTTTGCCGCCTTCCTCTTTCAATTATCGTTTGCAACAACAGCAACGACAATTGTAAGCGGCGCCATGGCCGAGCGGTAAGAAAGAATATGATATGATTTAGTATGATATGGTATGCTTTCATATGATATTCCTTGCACTTTACAGCTGCAATTTTAAGGCCTACTGCGTGTTCTCGTTCCTAAACACTGTGGTGTATTGCATACCCGCTGGCTGGGTGTGGGGCGAGCATGGATTCCTCAACAATCTGGGCGCCGTGGACATTGCGGGCAGCGGTCCAGTGCATCTGATTGGAGGCGCCGCATCGTTTGCTTCGGCTGCCATGTTGGGGCCACGTCTGGGCCGCTATGCGGAGGGCATTGACCCACTGCCACTGGGCAATCCGGTGAATGCGTGCATGGGTCTCTTCGTGCTCTGGTGGGGCTGGCTGGCCTTCAACTCGGGCAGCACCTATGGTGTCAGCGGTGCCAAATGGCAGTATGCCGCGCGTGCCGCAGTGATGACCATGATGGGCTCCTTTGGCGGGGGATTCGTGAGTTCGCTGTAAGTGCAGATGGACTACAAAGAGTTTTCAGAAAATCTATCAATCACTTTCTATACGCAGCTATTCGTTCTGGCGTCACGATGGCCGCATGGACATCATGGATCTGATCAATGGCATTCTGGGCTCCCTGGTCTCCATCACAGCTGGCTGCTTTCTGTATCGCGCCTGGGAGGCGCTGCTCATTGGAGCTTTGGGCTCCCTCCTATGTGTGATCAGCATGCCGCTATTTGACCGACTGGGCGTGGATGATCCGGTGGGTGCGAGCTCGGTGCATGGGGTCTGTGGCATTTGGGGTGTCATTGCCGTCGGGTTGTTCGCCGACAATCCACTGCCCATGGACACGACTAAGGGACGCAGTGGCCTGTTCAAGGGCGGCGGTTGGTACCTGTTGGGCATTCAAACGCTGTCTGCTCTTTGCTTGGCCTGCTGGGGCATTTGCTCGACGTTTTTGCTGCTCTATGTGATCAACAAAGTAATACCCATACGAATGGACCCACACGAGGAGCTGCTGGGCGCCGATCTCACGGAGCATCGCATTCGTCACACGCAAATCGGACTTTCGCGAGCTATTTCCGCTCTGGCTCCCATCAAGATCGACCTGAATGAGATTGTTGGCATTCAACCAATTGGGATCAATCCTGGCCACGAGCGCAGCATCGAGCAGCTGCGCGCTGCCGAGGACAAACTGCAACAGTGGCAATCCTACCTGGACCAGGTGAGTGGCAAAGCACACAAGCTGGGCACTCCCCAGAAAACTCTTGAGGAGCACCAGCTGGAAGCGGACATAACTCTTAGCTTGAAGCCCAGCATAAACGAGCATCAGCAGCCGGGCAACGTCTTTGGGCGTAGAGTGAGGTCGGTGCAAATTAAGGAGAACAACTGGAACCAAGACCAGGGCACCTACAAACCCAACAACAGTGAGCTGCCGGTGATTAGTCGAGTCGCCAAGCTGGACAAGGATGGCAACTTTGCCTGGGTCGATTAGGAATTCAAAAGTTTTTTCTCTCTTTGAAGATCGGTTCATCATTACTATATAAATTATTTTTGGGATTATTAAAACTGTGCGGAATATTACAATAATAAATATTGACAACCACAGAAAATTGTAAAATTAATATATAAATAAAATCAGTTGAAAAGTTCTAAATACACAACTAAAATATATATGTACATTATTATATGATATTACATAGGAGAGACAAAAGGGAGACAGATCAAGTGAATATAATAAATTCCACTTCGCCAAAACTTCATTCATACAAATAGATATAATTATTATTTTTTAATTTGCTCTCATTAAAAGATATATAAATTTATTCGCAAAGGACACAGTTAAAATACTTATTCTCATTCAATCTACAGTTAAATGATTCACCATTATTATTATTTCATCGCGCAGACCATGACACTCAAAGAGCTTACGCTGCAATTGACTATTAGCTCAACTCAGTTACTCAAAATTGAGCAACAGCTCAAGAGCTTTTTATTGCTGTCTGTTTCGTTAGCAGAAGAGCTGAGAGCTCTGGTACAGCCCTGCCCATCACTCACTGTTAAGAGACTCAGTAAGTTATGTAAAGAGCACTGTTAAGTGCCAGAATCACTCAATGGTGCCACTAACTCACTGTGGACCGTGCTCACCATTTGCAGACGACACAATCACGAACGATCGCATGGCACACGATCACTGTTTGGTCAGTGACACGATTAAGCATTGGTTACAGTATTTTAATAGTGGAAATGGCAAGCCTCTCGTCCCTTTATTTCTAAAATACATTTACTCAATACTCAATTTGAAGCCACCGCCCTTGAGTGTTTTTTTTTTTTCAACATTGAGCAGAGTGCTTTTTGAGGCAGCTTATATCTTAAATAAATAAAATCCGCTACAGTAAAAATAAATAAATGATAAGAACTACGCCACGCCCAAAGACCTCGTGCCCAAATGTTCATATCATATATAGTGCCCTAATTAATTAATTAATAGGTAATATGAATTTGATACGTAGTCAATGTCAAACATTGCCCACACCTCGCCAAAATCAATAACCCGTTTTTTTTTTGCAAATCTCAAATTTGATTTATTTTATTCAAGTAGAAGCAAATATTATTTGGATGATCGATCGATGTATGATGATAATAATATAATATATATGTATTATCCTATGTAAAGTGTTTGGGCTTTTTCTTGTTTTACATATACTTTAAATGTTTGTTGCAGTTGTATTATTATAATATAGTTATCAAGAGCAATTGTCGTTTGTTCTTGTGGTTGTGTGTGTTTTCTAATTTAGAATCCAAGTTGTGTAAAACGTATAAATTGATTTATTGTTTGGTTTGGTTTTGTGGTTGGTGAATTGTTTAATCGACCTCCTCGATGGTTGGGCCAGCACCGCCGGCTCCAGCAGCACCAGGAGCAGCGCCAGCTCCGGGCATACCACCAGGCATACCGGGCATGCCTCCAGGAGCACCACCAGCGCTCTGGTACAGCTTGGTGATGATTGGGTTGCAAACGCCCTCCAACTCCTTCTGGCGGTGCTCGTATTCCTCCTTGTCGGCCAGCTGATTGGCATCCAGCCACTTGATGGTCTCGTTGCACTTATCCAGGATGGTGGTGCGATCCGAGTCGGAAATCTTGCTCTTCAGATTCTCCTCATCCAGTGTGGCCTTCATGTTGAAGCAGTATGACTCCAGACCGTTCTTGGCAGAGATGGTCTCCTTCTGCTTCTCGTCCTCGTTACGGTACTTCTCGGCCTCGTTGACCATGCGCTCAATATCCTCCTTGGACAGACGACCCTTGTCGTTGGTGATCGTGATCTTGTTCTCCTTGTTAGTCGAACGCTCCAGAGCGGTGACATTCAGAATACCGTTGGCATCAATGTCGAAGGTCACCTCAATCTGAGGTACGCCGCGTGGTGCGGGTGGAATGCCCGATAGCTCGAATTTGCCCAACAGATTATTGTCCTTGGTCATGGCACGCTCACCTTCGTAGACCTGGATCAACACACCGGGCTGGTTGTCCGAGTAGGTGGTGAAGGTCTGGGTCTGCTTTGTAGGGATGGTGGTGTTGCGCTTGATCAATACGCTCATCACGCCGCCAGCGGTCTCGATACCCAGCGACAGGGGGGTGACATCGAGCAGCAACAGATCCTGCACTTCCTGAGACTTGTCGCCGTGCAAGATAGCAGCCTGGACGGCAGCACCATACGCAACAGCCTCATCAGGGTTGATGGACTTGTTCAGCTCCTTGCCGTTGAACAGATCCTGCAATAGGCGCTGCACCTTGGGGATACGGGTGGAGCCACCGACCAACACAATATCGTGAATGGCCGACTTGTCCAGCTTAGCATCACGCAATGCCTTCTCCACAGGGTCCATGGTACTACGGAACAGATCAGCGTTCAGCTCCTCGAAACGAGCACGCGTGATCGAGGTGTAGAAATCGGTACCCTCGAAGAGCGAATCGATCTCAATGCTCGCCTGGGTAGATGAGGAAAGAGTACGCTTTGCACGCTCACAGGCAGTGCGCAGACGACGCAGAGCACGCTTGTTGGTGGTCAGATCCTTCTTGTGCTTGCGCTTGAACTCCTGCACAAAGTGAGTGACTAGACGATTGTCGAAATCCTCACCACCCAAATGGGTGTCACCAGCAGTAGATTTGACCTCGAAGATGCCGTCATCAATCGACAGAATGGAGACATCAAAAGTACCACCGCCCAAATCGAAAATCAACACATTACGCTCACCAACAGCCTTCTTGTCCAGGCCATAAGCGATGGCCGCGGCAGTTGGCTCATTGATAATACGCAATACGTTCAAACCGGCGATGGTGCCAGCATCCTTGGTTGCCTGACGCTGTGAATCGTTGAAATAGGCGGGCACAGTGATGACGGCATTGGTAACCGTCTTGCCCAGGTACGCCTCGGCGGTCTCCTTCATTTTGGTCAACACCATGGAGGAGATCTCCTCGGGGAAGAAAGTCTTCTTCTCATCCTTGTACGTAACCTCGATCTTGGGCTTGCCATCAACGTTAACGACCTCGAAAGGCCAGTGTTTCATATCAGACTGCACGGCCGCATCATCGAATTTGCGACCAATCAGACGCTTAGCATCGAAGATCGTTTGGGTTGGATTCATGGCCACCTGGTTCTTGGCGGCGTCACCAATCAAACGCTCCGTCTCCGTGAAGGCAACATAAGATGGGGTGGTACGATTACCCTGATCGTTGGCAATGATCTCAACCTTGCCATGCTGGAACACACCCACGCAAGAGTAGGTTGTGCCCAAATCAATACCAACAGCTGGAGCCTTAGACATCTGTAATTAATAAAAAAAAAAGGTATAAATATTAGAATAGTTTCTATCAGTATATATGTTTTCTTCTCTTTTTTTTTGAATTGAAATTAAAAGCAGTGTCAACGACCGAATTTACTTTCATTAGCGGCATTTCAGTGATGTGTTTGAATTGTATTATAAAAATCGATTTAGTGTTCGTTTGAGGACTATGGATTACTTTACACGTAAATTACATATGTATGTTATTTACATTTTTGATGACATGATTAATAATTATCTAATTTAGTGGAAATACATAAATATATCTGTTTAAATTGTATTTTCATTAACAAGCTATTTACTACTAATTGGAAAATAAATGCTACAGCCCTGTCCTTGAAAGCCCAATGAAATAAAAGTTAATGTTCTGATAAATTTCAGACCATTTACGTACAATTTCTCATGCAACGGAAACAGGTTGTCGCTAATGTCATAGCGAAAACCAAAAACGGTGAAACGTGAGGCAAATAACTAATTTATATGGCCGAGACACGTATGTACATCCATGTGTATGTATGTACAATTTATTATGTATAAATGTTCAAGCAACAAAATAATAACAGTTGAAGAAATTCAGCTGCAATTGCAGCTGCTAAATTTCATCAAGGGTTGGAAGTACCGCATGGACACAAAGGCGAAAATTCTGGAATACTATAAACCACAGACACACATACACATACGCATAAGCATATGCATGTATG
Source organism: Drosophila mulleri (assembly GCA_035047565.1). Lineage (NCBI taxonomy): Eukaryota > Metazoa > Arthropoda > Insecta > Diptera > Drosophilidae > Drosophila > Drosophila mulleri. The sequence continues at coordinate 5,194,495 of JAWNPK010000040.1, read as the reverse complement.
TATCTGCATGTACATATATATATAGAGAACCACGCCGTTGCCAGACTGATAACTTTGCACATTGTACTGTGCGCATGAACGAGACGGCAATAGTATACAAGCACGCGCGCGCTAAATTTTCACATATACGTTGGGACATGTTTTATTCCAACAACGCATACAAAGGTATAGTTTAAAATGCCGGTTAGCAACGTACTTTTCAACATAGAAAATAAAAATAGCTAATATCCAAACGCTTGCCATTAATGTCTCTTTATTTTTAACGAAATATTTTTAAAATATAATATAAATTCAGACGTCAATAGCTTAATGCTATTATGACTCATAATGAGTAGGCAGGCGAATGGAAAACTTGTATGTGTGTGTGATGCGGCAATTTTTTCAATGGAATATTCCAGCAATTTTAGATAAATCAGCAAATTTCGAGAAGTCATTAAATATGGATGTATACGTAATTTACAATGTACGCGGCAATGCTTTATTTATTGGAAGTACTAAATACGGCAGAAAAATCGAATGACGCAATATATATGTATGTAAAAACGCGAATATATGCGTGACTATATATTACATGTCCAAGTATTTTTGCTCGCATTCTAAAGTTCAGTCACTTGCTGCCATAATTTTTTATACGGTTCAATGACAAAGCCGTATTTAAAACGACTTGCACCAACGCATCTAACAAATTATTGATTTTAGTCGAAAAGCACATGGAAGAGAATGGAATTTTTTTTTTCAGGTCAAACACACGCGGCAATGAGCACGTGCCGAATTAAAAGTGCATTTTAATGCACGAATGCGTGTGAAAATGGTTTAATTCTAATTATAAGACTTACCTTTATGTTTTTTCAGTTGAAATGTACTAAATATATGAATAACCGTGTAATTGCTACTTCACTTTGTCCCACTTAAATTTCTTTCTGCCGAACCGACACTCAAACGTTCGATCAAACTGGCGCTTGTATTAGGAATAACGATGGCGTACGGCTGTGCCTTTACTTATAAAGCGCCTTGCCTTGCTCTGGAAAATTCTAATGTATTTACTTTCCCGATGTGGCAAGGCTGGCTGAAAACAGTGCTGCTCTAATGACGCTCAGTACTTATCGAAAATACCAATGCTGCAGCCCTGCAAAGTACATTGGCGTTACCAAGCCGATAACAAACGCGCCAAACTTTAAACAATTCAAAAATAGATTTATGAAACCTCGCAGTTATAAATCAATAAATGGTGATATCAAGACCCCACATCGAAGCTGTCAAGTAGCTAATGGCATTCAGCTTATCAGTAATATTTGGTTGATAATGATAGGATTAGAATAGTAAGTGGCCTTTTCTATTGCTGTTTGTGCACTTTATCAACAGATTAGTGCATATGTTTTAAATATATACCTTTTATCGCACAACTTATCGTAACGATCTGTAAATATATATGCGACAAGCGATTTATAACCAATAAACAGAGTGGAACACCCTTGAAATGTTTCTATATACATTTTTTATTGCTACATTCATTATACATATTAATTAGCCTAATTTAGGAGCAAGAAGCTTACAATCCGGTTCGACGCCTTCAAAAATAGGTGGTTTTTCCCCGCCACCTCCTCCAATAATACCTTGCAGAATTTCTGGCAGTTTACTATTGATTAGCTGTAAGGGATGTAAATTATTAATTTAATTTATTATTATTCGTATATATATAATACCAACCGCTTCGACTTTAGCAACAACTTTAGCCTGCTCATATTTCCATACATCACCCAATAATTCAACACCCATTTCATTAATTAGATCATGCAGAAAAATGTCAATTCGCTCTTCCTCCATTAAATTTTCAAAATTGACTTTTAAATCTCCTAAAAGGAGCTCTATTTGCAAATCTGTGATGGACAAAGAAGACGACAGTTTCAGTTTCCATGAAATTTGAAGCGAAAACTTGTTCACTGATGCTCTGGACATCGAAGAAGAGATAGAATTAACAAAAGTTTTTATTTATAATCTGCTCTATATTACATACTCTGCATTGCCATCGCCAGCCAAATTTACAATATACGCTAAGGAGCCTTTGGCAGTGTAAAGAGACTTGAAATAGGTATGTGGCAAAGTGATTTTAATTGTGCTACGTAAGCCGGGCACAGCATTAATTTTTAATGTGTCTACAACAAAGTCTGAAAGTCCTTTTAGTTGAAAGTCCTTAATGGAACCAGTAAAGCTGAAAGCAACTAAATATCAATATATGTATATATTATAAATTATAAATAGGTGGCACTCACTCGATAAGGTATTGGTTATTCACAGCGGTCTCGGCAGGACCTAGTTCCAGTGGATCCAATGCAGGCAAGCCCAAATTTGGTATCGGGTGACACATGCGCATACGGAACTCCTCTAGAAATTCAATTATTTTAGCCTCATAAATGCACACAACAGGCGAAAGGCAGCAGTAAAGAGAGGCCGTGGCTAAAACCAGGCGCAATATTTGACCCGACTGCATTTTGAAGATTCGTTTGCTTAGAGCTAAAGCACGCAACTGAAGTGCTTAGCCGAAAGAATTTGGTTTTTGTCAAGTGCTACCATTTCCAGTTCCCGTTATGAATGTCAAGATACGGTTAATACAAATTCGTGATATTCCCTATCCTTATCAATGTATATTGGCTTTGCTGTTTTGCAAATAACAAAAAATACGCTCAATTTCGTATTGAATGGTGTATGGGAGATATTCTGGGCTATTATTAATTTAAAGTTATATGTATGTTCGATTGGTTTTACTATATCATATCATATATTCTCGAAAGCTATGATACTATCATTTAATAATAGAATCTATGCATGGCATTTCATTGATAAATATATTTCGCTTTTCATTTACATTTTCTCAGATAGTCATAAGTCTTTATATACTCACTCTATACAAAATATTTGTATCATTTTTATGGCAATTTTGATATTAAGACCAAAAGCTTATCACCAAAAACCTGGTGGGGCCTGACGCGTGGAAATCCAACATCAATTCTATCCTTATCAATAAACAACAATTTTTGATTAAAACGGCACTTTATTTGTGTTTAACCATTGAACAATAATCTCCACGCTTCTGTTCGGTTAATCGCTTCAATGGCTGTTATCAAATACGTAAGAGTTAAATATGTACGTAATATGTGCAACACTTACAACTAATTTTAGTATATATTTATGGTAATGCTAAACTTGTTCTGGTGGCTGTTGCAAATGAGCGGGCAGCCGCTGCAGCTCCGTCTTAGCTGCTTGTAACGCCACGCCCTCGGGCAAATTGCGTTCGATATACTCCAGAAACGTGTCCAGCGTCGAGCCCGTTAGCTTGTGGAAATTCATATAACGAAAATAAGTTCGTATCTCGTATTGAACGCGATGCTTCTTATAGATGTGCACGGACTTCAGTAGAGTCATTCGTTCATGGTGCGCCTTGCGGGGGCTCCAACTGTAAGTGTACAAAACAAGCATTAAAATCATCATCTGCACATTTATAGTTCATACAAGCATTTATCTTAAGGCAGCACTTACCATTTGCCCAACTCAATGCCCAAATGCTCCGCAGCGGTTGTGGCAAACCAGGTATAACTTTTCAGAACTGCCGGATCAATTCCTCGCAGCTCAATTTCCAATTTGCTGTAAAGCTTATCGGGTTCACCTGAATTGACAGCAGAAGATGCTTCAGCGGAGCCCGATGTATTTGTTGCTGTGCTGCTTAAAGCAGAGGCAAAGCGTGCAGGCTGTGTCAAACGTAAGCTCTTCAATACCTAAATAGTAGCAGTTCAAACAAGAATGTCAGTTTTAATAAATAAAAAAATAAATAAATTGAGCTACGCACCTGAAGCATGTTGTTATTGCAATTAAATCAGAGTTATGCAAGTACAGGGATGCGAGAAGTAAATTTGTTATCGATAGTTTAATAACATTTGCCGGGGTGTGGAAACACTGCTCCCTTCCGCACGTGCTGCTGTCTAAGAACGCCTTTAAACTATTTGGTATTATTGATAAATTGGTTGCTATTTATTAATATGGATAACACAGAAAATAAAGGTAAATTTACATACAAATATATAAAATATATTTATAATATGATTTCTAATAATAGCAAATGAGTCCAGCTCTGATGAGGACGCATTCGAGGACATCGATGATAATGAAGAAATGGAAGACGACGACGAAGGAGAGCCAACAACTTGTTTGTTTTGCACACAAGTGTTCGCAAGTATCGATCCGGCGATCGAGCATTTAAATAGTCAGCATAAAGTGAATTTGGCGCAGCTTAAGCAGAAATTCCAAATGGATCAGTATGCATTCATTAAGTTAATAAATTACATACGTGGAGGTCGAATAACTGCTGAGCAGCTGCTCCAAACCAAGCAACCAGAATGGAATGATGAGAAATATTTAAAGCCCATTCAGTACGAGTCGTGGCTATGCTATGATTACGATGCTATGACAACTGATGCTTCACAAGCAGCAGCGAGCGTACCCGAGTTGCTTCAACGCATTGCCGAACAAGGCCAATTGCTGCAACAAGCTAGCGAGGATATGGAACGCATGCGTAACGACTACAGAGATCTGCTACAGAAGGTGCACAGCGACGGAAAGGATACCGCAGCAACTAAGAATGGAGTTGTGCGTAATCCTCCGTCGTTTGATAAAGAATATTTCAATAGCTATTCACATTTTGGCATACACCACGAAATGCTCAGCGATACGGTAGAGTATTAAATTAGTTAACTAACACTGTATGATAGTTATTATTAATATTATTTCTACAAAATATTACTTATTGTTCTTTAAATAGGTGCGCACTAGCAGCTACCGCTCAGCCCTAATGGAAAACCAGAAATTTTTGAATGGAAAGTCCGTCTTGGATGTGGGCTGTGGCACGGGTATACTCTCCATATTTGCATCTCAAGCTGGCGCTAAAAACGTCGTTGGCATTGATAATTCAGAGATTGTCTATACTGCTATGGATATCGTCAGGTAAGCCACGCATTTCAATCATAATTATTGATAAATTAGCATATTAGTATATTCTTTCTAAAAATTTGACTTTATAGATTTTTTATTGAATCAGCTTATTAAAACCTAAAGCAACAAAACAAATATGAAATTAGTTCGTTTGAATTTGCGTGACTGTATTCCATCTGATTATAAGACTAACAAATCCAACTAGACCAATTCAATATTTCTAATTAGAAATAAATCAACCCCAGATACAATTGAATTAATAACATTTTGGTACACTTAAGTTTAAAAGCTATAAAATGGCTGAAAAAATGGGAAAAGACATTGCATTATTATAAGTACAATACTTTTATATGAATTATTAGAATTAAATAAGAATAGAAGAAAAAGATCAATTTGAAATAAAATTTTTGTAATTGAAATTAACCATTTAATACACCTTAATAGAAAAAATAAAATAAAGAATGTGGAGCTCATTAAGGGTCGATTGGAGGACACTGAACTGCCCGAGGCCAAATACGATGTCATCATATCTGAATGGATGGGCTATTTTCTGCTCTACGAGGCCATGTTGGACACGATTATCTATGCACGCGAAAATCATCTGAGTCCCAATGGGAGAATTCTACCCAATCGCTGCACACTCCATTTGGTGGGTATAAATGAGACGCTGCATGAGCAGCACGTGGAGTTCTGGTCCGATGTCTATGGAGTGGACATGAGTGATTTACGCAAGCGCAGCATAGAGGAGCCGCTGATCGAGGTGGTCAATCCAGAGCACATACTAACCGACAGCCAAGAAATAGCCAGCTTTGATATGATGACCGTTGATCTGAACTATTCGAATTTTTCGCATGAATTCCATTTGAAGTGCACCCAGACGGGCAAGCTGGCCGCCTTTGTGGGTTACTTTGACACATTCTTCGATTTGGATAAGCAAATCATGTTCAGCACTTCGCCATCTGCGACGCCCACACACTGGAAACAGACGGTCTTCTTCATGGACCAGCCACAAGCGGTGCAAAAGGATCAGGTGATTAGCGGAAAGATCATGTCGAGGCGACACCAAGGAGATGCTCGCGCTCTTCGCGTGGACATTGAGGCGTTTGGCAAACTGTTTAAATACACTGTTGATTGATTTGTTGGTCTTCAGATTGTTTTAATGCAAGATTTGTTTTGTAGACAAAATGTGAACTTAATTAATTGTAAAAGTATGTAATATATAAATTAAAATGAGTACACGTCGCCAGGTAAGCTGGTTTCGTGCTTAGAGCCAAGAAAACAATTTCACATATATTTCTTATGGGAGGTTGGGGAAACATGCCAAAAACGGAAGTTATAGCTGGCCTTAAGCCGTATTGGTTTCCAGATCGGAGGCGGGTATTTCGGGCTCCTCATCATTGTACACATTCTCGGCCATTTGCCACACTTGCATGATGTTATCCTCCGACACGGAGCAGATGATCCATGGCTCATTCGGATTCCAGGAGAAGTCGCTGATTTTGGCCGTGTGGCCGCCGTGTATGAAGAGCAGCTCCGGCGGTCCATCTTCGGCATCTTCAGAGCTCTGCTCTTCGCCAATTTTCGACAGATCCCACACATGGAGGCGTCGATCGGTACCTGAGGAGGCCAAAATGGTCTCATTGTGGGGCGACCATTGCACCTGAAAGATCTCATCCTTGTGTGACTCGAAGGAATGTAGTTTCAGCTTCAGATTACGCAAATCCCACAACGCGACCGTCTTGTCCGCCGAGCCGGTGGCCAATATGAACTCAGAGTAAGGATTAAAGCTTAAACAATTCACCTCAGCCGTATGTGCGTCCACAGTGTGCGATGGCTTCGATGTGTTGTTGTTGCGCGTATCCCAAATCATAAGCTTCTGATCATCGGCCACCGAACCAAAGAGCGATTCGTGCAGCAAATGCCAAGCGACATCCTCAACGACGGCCGTGTGACCAGTAAATATATTTTTCGCATCAATGACGCGGTGCTCCTTGGGTGTGGCATTAATGTCCCACAAGCAGATGGTATGATCATCAGAGGCCGAGAGCAAGTAGCCTAAAGAATGAAATGAATGAATGAGGAAATAAGTCAATATGTATGTATAGGTATATAGAACTATATTAAAGCAATCTTCTCATAAGCACAAGAAGTCTATCTATTATCTAATTTATGTGTATATTTAATACACTGCTTACCATTCAAATTGGGATTCCAAGAGAGACCGTAGCCTTCCTTTTGATGTCCACGCAAACGTAGGTCAGGCTGGCATTCGCCGGATGGTTCAGGTTTGCTTGGATGCTTTGTGTAGTCAAATACGAGAACATCACTCGATGGAGTTTTCGTTGCAATTACGCAAGCATTTTGGGGCATGTAGCGTGCCCGGTTCACTTCCCCTTCGTGATTGATTTTGATTTCAATTTCGATTTTACCGCATACTGAACCAAAGCCGCCAAACTCTCCCTTCTCATTGTCATAGTGGGAGCCATCGAATTGGGCATCCTCACTGGGCAGCTGGACGCTGGCAATAAGTAAATGGTTCTGTTCATCCGAAGTGTGTGTGCCCAAAATGAGGCGATGCACAGAGTAATCCTTGCCGTCCTGTTTGGTCACATCGGGCAGCCATTGGGCCGTCAGCGAGGGCCATTCCAGAGCGTGCGTCATCACCAAATCATATAGAAATGGAGTGTTCTTCTTCCATATCTTGTACTCCTCGTTAATCACACGTTCCTCGACGGCATCGTCAAAGGATTCCGCTGCTTATAAACCAAAATGTTAGTTTTAATTATCATTTTAATCAAAATTATCATATTTTTTAATTACCATTATCGCTGCGATCCACCATTTTGACGCACGCAGCTAAATTATAATTCCACGCAAACTTTTGTGCGCGTCGCAAAATTCAGGCGCCAAAACAACAAAGCGGCGGCGGTAAAAGCGTGTGCGCAAAGTCGGCAAAAGTTTTCAGATTTTGCGATCTTGGGCCGCAAGTAAACGATCAGCTCGACAATGGGAAACTTGAAATAACACTTAAAGTGCGTTTACAGCAATTGCATATGCCCTCACACTTTTTGCAACTATACTTCCAGCAAAAAGTGAAGAAATTACTTTTCCTCTTCTCTTTTTTGTGCAAGCGCGTCGGGTGCTAGATGCGACAGAGATGAGTGGAAACACTATCGACAGCGATGTGAACATGTCGATAGGTCGAATAGATTCTTGGTATACAGCAACCGTTGTCGATTGCTGACCGCTGTCTGTGTGTGGAGCAATTATGTTAATATGACTAGCTTAGAAATAAATAATAATTTCACCATTAGGAAATTAATCATTTGACAATATATCTTTAATATTTTTTTATAAAAGACTAAACTGCTTAGTGAAAAGTATCTACATTGCTAATAACCAGATACAATACAATAGTGTATACTCAAATGGTAATGAACTATTACACATTGCGTTTATCCGTTGTTTGCCAACACTTAATAAATAAATTGCCGCCGAAACAAGACAACAAGAAAATAAATATAAAATAATGCCTGAACAAGTAGAATCAAGTCCAAAATTGAATGTAAGCAGTGAGATTAAGTCGCCAACTTATGATTTAACTAAGTTCCACCTCAAACGCATACTCAGCAACAATAGCAAATGCAAGAGTATAACATTACTTGGCACTTTCCCGGATATATCAGAAACTGATGCTGCAATTGTTGTTTTCGAGAAAAATGGTTAGTAATTCGTATGTGTCTTTAAAAAATACTAAATGTCTGTTTATTTCCGCAGCTTATCGTGAAAGTGACGTGGCAACTGAAGTGCCGACAGATCAAGAGGCCGACTCGAGTCCCAAGCCGAGCTACTTTAGCACGGATCTGCAAGTCCGCACCGATTTTATAAACAATATTTACGCAAGTTTTCAATGTGTGCCCACCCAGGAGCTGTGTAGTAAGTAATTTAAATTGTTTAACCTAACAGACACCAAAACTTTACACTCTTAATAGCCGTCAAGGGTACAGTGATTTATCCAGCCACTGAGAAACATATCGAGAAATATTCCATATGCCAGAAGTACATAATAAATGAAACCCCAGATCTCTACGAATCCATTACGTTGCCGTACATCACCTCAAGCCAATTCTCGTTGGATTGGGTGTACAATATTCTGGAGCACAAACAGGAAACTGAGCGTATTGTATTCGAGGATAAGCACCCAGAGAATGGCTTTATCCTCCTTCCTGATCTCAAGTGGGATGGACGCAATGTGGAGACATTGTATTTGCTGGGCATAGTACGCAAGCGCGATATTAAATCGTTGCGTGATCTCAATGCGAGCCACTTGCCATTGTTGCGCAATTTGCGAGAGTCGGCCAAGCAGGCAATACATGAACGTTACGGCCTGAATCCCAACCAGCTGCGAATGTACTTCCATTATCAACCGTCGTTCTACCATCTGCATGTACATATCAATCCGATTAGAAACGATGCACCAGGCATCTGGTGCGAGAAATCGCACATGCTGGACACTGTCATCAACAATTTGGAACTGATGCCTGATTACTATCAGCGGGCCAGCCTGCCCTTTGTCTTATACGAGGGCAACAAGTTGTTGGAATTATATGACAAACAGTTGGAGGTCCGGCAAGTCGTAGCGCAGGAACTGAGCGAAGCTGACGAGGCGCCTGAGGCTTTTACAGACGATGAGCCAGAAGAGGGACGAGAATGCAAACGCATCAAGCTGAGCACTCCACAGAAGGAGTCCAATGAAGCGGAACTTCTCGAAATGCCGTGTGCCTAAAATTGGATCTATTGATTATCAACCTGGTTTGATATAATAGTAAGAATAAACGTACAAAAGCACTCAATCAATATTTCTGTTGTCAGTTTTTTGCTTTCTTTATTTATTTATTTAATTATTTATTTATTTAATAATAGTGTCGCTATGTCTGTTGTGTATTTGTTGTTGCTGTAGTTGTGGCTGCTTTATGCTACGATCCGTCAGTGTTTGCTTTGTTTGTGGCCTTTTCTTTTGTATTCTAATATTTGTAATACGTTGAAATACATTTCCTGCCTTTGGGGACATTTTTGTTCTCATCATCTTGCTCGTTAACTATCAGAAATGTATATATGTATGTATCAATGAAAATCATATACATACATATGCTTTTTGAGTGCCTAAATGCTATTTTTGAAATAGGTCGAATTTTTGTTTTGTTTGGGGGTTTTCAGGGGCTTCCGCCTTTCAAATGTCTTTAACTTTTTTTTTCTGTTTAATATTTGTTTTATTTGATTTCGTTTTAGATTAGATTTTCTAGCGGTATATTCGAGAATGCCGAATTCGATTCGGAATTTTCGAAAGTCGTGGCTAAGCGAATGCTTTGATTTTATAAGCTCGTCGTCTCTGGCTTACGAGTTAAAGCAGTTGCTTATGTATGTATGTGTATGTGTGTGTGTCGTTCATGTGTGTATGTGTATGTGTTTGTGTGTGAAGTCGGTGTAGGATACACGTCGGAAATCTCTTGCCTGGAAGCCTTGTACAACATCGTTTAAATACATATACATATCCATATACATAAACACATACATGATGATATACATATATATAGATGCATATATATAAATACATAAGTGTATGCAATTATATATAAAAATAACAAAAATAATAGTAGCAATAAAATCGTAGTGTGTAATTATTTCATTCCAATAATAAAAACAATGCGCACCCCGTCGGCTTTGCCCGAATACTTTCATCGTCATCTTCAATTGCTGTGACTGTTGCTGCTGTTATGGATCGGCGCACCCTCCGCGTCAGCTGGCTCCTGTGGCACGTACATGACGGCCGCGCTAGGTGAAGTGTTCACAGACATGCTGGACGTCATCGTTTTGTCCGCATCCGAAATGGACCAGTTCCGCTCCAGCTGCTCCAGTGCGGCCATCGTGGCCGTTGTGGTGACACCGGCGCCAGAGCTCTCCGCGCCGGCACCATCACTGAGGACGCCTGCACGCAGCGTCTCCTCGAGTAGGGCCTGAATCTTGTCCTGATCGTCTAGATGGACAAAGCCCAGGCGCACCAATTCGCTGGTCAAATCTGCTGCCGTATCGTCCTCGTTCACCTGACATGTCAACTGCCGATTCATTTTGTCATCCATGCGCAACAGTATTGTCATCAGTATATCGTTGCTATCCTCCTTCAGCTTCTTCACGCTGCACATCATGTTCACGATCCGGCGCGATTCGGTATCCACTGGCTCCGGCGTCTCCGACTTGACTGAGTCGGCACGTTCCGGGGACGCGGCACGTGAACGAAAATGTGGCGGCTTCTTGCCGCTGTACGTGATCAGCGGATAGACACCATACTTAACATCCTCGACAAACTTTTCCAGCTTGTCGGCTCCGGGCACATCCGACAGTCGAAATTGAACGTCGTTGCCGGACATTTTCAGCTGTGCCATTATCACATCCGGGTGATTGTAGCGCTGCATCAGTCCGTCGAAGGCTGTTTCCGAGAACATGGTACGATTGGCGGGCGAGAAGACCAGACAGTGGGCGGCCAAAAGTTTTAGTGCATGCACCTGTTGGGAGAACCCAAATTTATACAGTTCTATTTGACAAAAACTAGTTCAAAACAAAAATAACGAAAAATTGTTTAACAAATATCGAGCTGGGTAGAGTACGTTAGTCGAGAGAGCCTAACTACGATATATTAAGTTTTTATTGACTTGGATACGAGCTCAGATCGTTTGATGTCTTACTATTTTAACAATGTCTTAGACGATAGCTCCTGACTATGATAAAGCCCGTACGATAGAGAGAAAGAGATCGAAAGAAAAGATCCTCGTGGTTAATACCACAACAAGAGTGTTTTAGCGAAATGCGATCCATAATAATATATTCACTGGATTTCCAATAATGAATAATCGATGCTCTAAGTTGTTTGTAGTTTTTAAAATAGATTCTGTAAGATATCTAGCTTGTTAAATAGTGTAGAAGTGGTTCTTTCAAAATGATTTTCCTTGCTGTAATCTACTTATTATTGAATAATTACAGGGTATAAAGAATACAATGCTGTAAACAACTTAAGAGCCTGGGAACTCTTATGATTTGATATCTTCTAATACTTCTTTCGTACACTCACCTCAAAGAGTAGTGGATGAAATAGCAAATCGCTGGCACTTGGTCGATCTTGTGGGTTGGGATTGAGACACTTCAGTATCAGATCACGCTGCAGATCATTGTCCAGGCTGTTGATTGTGCGCAGTATGGTCTCCTCGTTGATGGCAGTCGATTCGCTGTTGCTAGACTGTGGTTGTATCTCCAGCGCGGCCATTTCCAAGGCGCACATACCAAAAGCATAGATGTCCACGGCGGCGGTCAGCTGTTCGGCGGCACCATATTCGGGTGCATGGAAGTAGTGGGCACCACGCTCGCGCTCCCGTTCCGGCAACTGGTCAAGATGCTGACGGCGCACGCTGTAATGGACCGCATCTGGTACCACCGAGCCGATTTTGACCAGACCATTGTGCTGTATGAAAATGCTATCACAGGTTAGATTGCCATGAATGATGGGCGGCGAGCAGGAATGCAAATAACTGAGCGCGGACAGGATCTGTGTGCACCAGCGGCGCCATGATTCAAGCGGCAATCGCTTGGCATTGCGCTTGGTGCGCTTGAGGAACTGTTTCAACGAGCCGGACGACATGTACTCCGTGATGAAGATGACGCGCGGTCGCTCCGCATTCAGCGTGTCCGTCCAGTAGCGATGGAATTTCACAATATTCTGATGGTCCAGCTGCAGCAGATTGTCAAACACTTGACGCATCTTGTCCTCCTGCGTTTTGAGTTCCTGCAGCTGCGCATATTGCACCTCATTCCAAACGACCTCGACACCCTCCTCGGTGTCCATGGCCAGATGCACACAGTCGATCCCTGGCACATCTCGTTGATCGACCTCTTCGCGTCGCTTTAGCCACCGGCCACATGGTGACTCCTCCAATATTTCGCTCTCATCCTCCGAGTCATCGCCAGACTCGCGAGGCGATGAGTCCACAGCCAAGTTGTTGACCCCACCATCCCCAGTTGTTGATGCAGTTGCTGTTGTTGTGCTGGAGGCGCCCACTATGTGCGGTGCGGTCCCACCTCCAGCTGCAGCTGCAGCAGCAGACGCCGGCTGTCCAGTGGAGCTCTGAGCTGCCGTTGTCGATGCGGATGTCAGATTGATGCTGCTGGCAATTGTGGTGGGGCCCGGCGTGGGATTAATTGCATTTGGATTCGTTTCATCCACGACGCTACCGCTGCTGCCGGCATTTGCTTGGCTATTTGACATTAGGGCGCGGTCGTCGTGTGTTGCTTACAAAAGCAGTTGAGCCGCTGTTGCTGTTGCTTCTACAAATGCTCTTGTGTTTGTTGTTGTTGCTTCTGATGTTGTTGTTGTTGTCGTTGTAGATTTTAGCTCACTATTTACTTAAAATCGTGGCTCTCTATTTACTCTGCCTCAAGTAAACCTGCCGCTGTCGTCGCCGCTGCCGCCGCCGCTGCTCCACAGCCGCAACTTCTACCCACACACTCACACACACACATACACAAGCACGTACTCTCCGCTACCACCACCCTTCTCTGGCACTACCTTTGACTCTTCAGCCGTTGTTCAATAACACACCGTATTGCTGAACCTTCGTTTTTGCCGTTTGTGCCTTCGACTGTCAATGCCTTTTGGTGCAGCAGCTAAAAGAATTAACTAACTGCGCTTATTGGTCCTGATGTGCGGTCGTTTTGGCTTGTTTAGGCGTTTTTTTCACGCTTTTAAAACACCCAAAAAATGTGAGTAAATCGATGCATCGATGCTATCGATAATTATTAGCCGATGTATCGCTATTACGATGTTTCGTATGCAATGTTGTAAGCGAGTATATAGTTTAGAAGATAACATGTTAAGAATACGAATATGACGTCACACAAGTCATGATGCAGACATAGAGCATATCATTTACACTGCGCTTTAAATAAATAAAACATATTAATTAATATTGAATGTAATGTATTTGGCTCGTATCTATGTAGTTTCTTAAAACGTCGAGAGGAAACGTATTAGTTCTCCAGCTTTCGCGCTTCAAAACCGGGTGAACAGAAAACAACGACATTGGCTAGAGAATTAATCGCTAGTGTAATAGCACATCACTAGCGCTATCGAAATCTGGGAGCTCTGTCAGATTGCACTTGCGGCATTTAAAAATTTTAGAGACTCACTATATTTTATTTAATATAACTTTTAAGCATGGATAGTATAATTGGGCGCAGCCAGTTTGTCTCAGAAACGGCGAATCTTTTTACAGATGAAAAAACGGCAACAGCGCGTGCAAAGGTTGGTATATACTTTCTTGATGAATTTGATGCGCTCATGTTATTTGAAACTTTGCTTACACATCTTCTTAGGTTGTGGAATGGTGCAATGAATTCGCGACAGCAAATGCTACGTTGAAATGTGAGCTGCTGGTTAAAGTGCAGGAAATAGTGCTTAGTTCGTGTGTAGAGCTGGCAGAGGAGTTCTTGGAGCCGGTACTCTCACTGGCACACGATCAAAACCAAGAGGTGCGCAAGCAAGTGGTCTCTTTTATTGAACAGATATGGTAGGTCACATCGTTCAAATATATCATTACACAAAGTATAATCTCTTTCGCTTTCAGTAAGGTTAAAGTGGAGCTTCTACCCTATGTAATTAATGTGATATCTATGATGTTGCGAGACAGTTCAGCTCAAGTCATTAAACGTGTTATTCAGGCTTGTGGCAGCATCTATAAAAACGGACTACAATATCTATGCAGCTTAACTGATCCTAGCGACAGTGCTGAGCAAGCATGGAATGTCTTAAGTTTGATAAAGGCACAAATTCTGGACATGATTGACAATGAAAACGATGGTATACGCACGAATGCCATCAAATTTCTAGAGGGCGTCATCATTCTTCAAAGTTATGCCGACGAGGACAGCATGAAGCGAGAGGGCGACTTCTCACTAGCCGATGTGCCGGAACAGTGCAAACTTATCCGGCGTCAAAAGTTGCAAGACGAAGGCACTAACATCTTTGACATTATGCTGCAGTTCCATGGAACTACGCACATCTCGTCGGTGAATCTGATTGCCTGTACGAGTAGTCTATGTACGGTGGCCAAAATGCGGCCCATTTTTATGGGCTCGGTTGTTGAGGCATTTCGACAGCTCAACAACAATCTTCCGCCCACACTGACCGACTCGCAAGTAAGTTCGGTAAGAAAGAGTTTGCGCCTGCAGCTCCAAATGCTTCTCAAGTTGCGCGGCTCATTCGAGTTTGCTGGAACAATACGTAATATATTGATGGATTTGGGAGCTAGTGCCAGCGAGATACAAAAATTGCTGCCCAAAATGGATAAGCAAGAGATGGCGCGCAGGCAGAAGCGGATACTAGAAAATGCGGCGCAGAGTTTGGCTAAAAAAGCGCGTCTGGTCGAGCAGGAGCGACAGCAGCAACAGCCGCAAGAAATGGAACTTGATGAGGAGGAGCTAGAGAGGCAGCGTCAGAAGAGTACGCGTGTCAACGAAAAATTTCTGGCAGAACACTTACGCTCCACGGAAACAGTAGTGAATTTGGTTATTGAGTTCTTACCCGGTCTGCCGGATGCGGCAACTCCAAAATTTTTGGCAGAGTACACACCTATTAAGCAGCTGTCATTGCCGCAACAAGTGAGCAACATTTCCCATCTGTTTGGGCAGCAGCTGACGGAGATGCGCATGGGACCCGGCTCAGCTGCATTCAGCAAAGAGCCGCCCATGAAGCCAAGGAGTCAGCCTAGCATTGCCCTTGCCGATCCAGAGCCTCTGGCCATGGATGTGGACGATGCACAAGGCAAACTAAGTGAACAGGAGCTGCAACGCAAAGAAGAAGCAACGAAGAAACTACGCGAGACCATGGAACGCTCGAAGGGCGAGCAGACGGTCATTGAGCGCATGAAAGAGCGCGCCAAGACGCTCAAGTTGCAGGAGATCACCAAGCCCCTGCCACCCAACACTAAGGAGAAGTTTCTCTTAGATGCCATCATACGAATCCTCAACTCTGAGCGGCAGTGCATTATGGGCGGCGTGGCGGCCAAGCGACGTAAATTAGTGACTGTTATTGCGGCCACGTTTCCCGATAATGTGCGCTATAACATCATGGAGTTCATACTAGCTGATATCAAGCAGCGCATTGATCTGGCCTTCTCTTGGCTTTTTGAGGAATACTCCTTGCTCCAGGGCTTTACGCGTCATACGTATGTGAAGACAGAGAATCGTCCAGATCATGCCTACAACGAACTATTGAATAAGCTTATTAGTGGCATCAATGAGCGTTGCGAGTATAAGGACAGAATTATTTTGCTACGTCGTCTCTTTCTAGAGGCTCCCATACTGCCGGAGGAGGCGATTGCGCAGCTGGTTAACTTATGCCTGGTCGAAGAATTCATGCCGCACGGCTTGGAGATGGTCAAGGATCTTGTCGTGTTAAGGCCTCCACGCAAAAATCGTTTCGTACGCGTACTCCTCAATTATGCCGTTCATGAGCGCGCCGATCTACGGGAGCGTGCTTTGGGCCACCTGATTACAATTTATCATGTACACAAGATTGTTCCAGCGCGCATTGATGAGTTCGCTTTGGAGTGGCTAGAATTTGTGGTTGCTGAAACACCACCAAATGCCATATTTTCGGCAGATTACGGCAGGCCGACGCCGGAGGTGGCTTGGAAGGAAGATACTGCCAAAGTGTGCCTGCTCCTGGCCCTCACGCTGTTGCCCTACAATCCTGAAGGTAAGCAGCATTATACAGCACCATACTCAACAGATTGTAACTCATTCCTTTTCAGTTTATCTGGAGAAGATTTGTCAAGTGTTTATGGAGACATCCGCAGAGCTAAAACGGACCATACTTCGCAGTTTGGATGCACCCATTAAGAAGCTGGGCGTTGAGTCTCCAGTGTTGCTCAAGCTGTTGGAAGACTGTCCGAAGGGTTTGGAAACGCTGGTGATACGCATTATTTACATATTGACTGAACGTGTGCCCACGCCACATCCCGAGCTGGTTCAGCGCGTTCGTGATCTCTACCAAAACAAAGTCAAGGACGTGCGTGTGCTAATACCCATTTTGAGTGGTTTATCGCGCTCTGAGCTGATCGCTGTGTTGCCCAAGCTAATAAAGCTCAATCAGGCTGTTGTCAAAGAGGTCTTTAATCGTTTGCTTGGTATTGGTGCCGAGTTTGCTCATCAACAGATGGCGATATCACCTACAGATTTGCTAGTAGCTCTCCACACAATCGATACTAATGTGTGGGATCTGAAGTCAATAGTGAAGGCCACTTCGCTGTGTCTAGCCGAGCGTGAGGTGTACACGCAAGAAGTGCTGATGGCAGTGCTGCAGCAGCTGGTTGAGATGGTGCCTGTGCCCACGCTCATGATGCGCACCACTATACAGAGCCTGACGCTGTGGCCGCGTCTCTCAAACTTTGTACTGAATCTGCTGCAGCGCCTAATACTGAAGCAAGTATGGCGCCAAAAAGTCATCTGGGAGGGCTTCCTTAAGACTGTGCAGCGCCTCAAGCCGCAGTCTCTACCCGTACTGCTTCAGCTCCCTCCACCACAATTGGCAGACGCACTGCAGCAGTGCCCGGACCTCAGACCTCAATTGCTCGAGTACGCAGAGAGCATCCAAGACGAGCCAATGAGCGGCATCACTCAGCAGATACTAGATATTATTACCGGCAAATCGGTTGATGTGTTTGTAACGGTTAGTTTCATTAATTAGTATTAATAATTATATTTTAAGGTGTTTGATTTTTCTTTTGCAGGACGAAAGCGGCGGCTACATAAATCCTGAAAATATCAAGAAGGAGCTGGTTGATTCCTCAGAAATGAACATTATTTCAACCGTTCCCGTTTTGACTTCAGTGCCAGTTGCTGCACCACAGCCCGTACCCGCACCACAGCCGGTGCCGGCGCCCGTTTTAGGGGACTTAAATCAGCCGTTGCCACCTGGCGAGGATTAATCATAGCTTAGTTTTAGTTTATTCTGTTTTGTTTAATATATACATTTGGTTTTTTAGTAAACCAAATCAAATGGCAATGCAAATATGTTTTTCCTGTTTCAGTTCTCAAATGCTGCAGTTTGGTCTCTTTGCCAGCTAATCACAGAACTAAACTCAATTTTGTTGTGTTCAAAATTGTTTGAATTACTTATGAGAACTTCACGAGGAGCTGGTGCTTACAACGTCAGAAATCGAGCGTTTTAAAAATGCCATTCTGGCTGTAAGTTTAACAAAATTAACGCTGTTTTTAACAAAATTACGTGCAAGGTTGCAATCCATGCTTAATGGGCTATCGTCATGTGGGCAAGTATCAACAATGAATGTGTAATTAAAAAACTTTGAATTATGCAAATGGGTGTGGAGTAATAATAATAAATATATATACCCTATATCTAGGGCAATAATGACATTATTTAATATTTATTTATTTAAATCTAAATCTAATTTCCTCTAATTAAATTAACCTTTTACTCTAACATGTTCCCTGGATAAAGGGAACCGTTTGAAAAGTTTAATTATCGATCACTTTCGTATATAGATTTTCCGGGTCATCGAAGATCCCTTGATGATAAATATAACAGAGCCAACCAAACAAAGTTGGACGTCCAATGATTGGCTAACCCCAGATGTAGTTGACGCGTCACATAATGCATGACTACCTCACCTCGGCGATAATTTTATTGGCTGCATCAGTTGTTGGCATAAACTCTGCTGCTCTTTATATCCCTGCAACTCACGCCATCTACGAACGTTGGTATCGCACAGCAGAGATTATGAGTGGTGTGGACGGGACTCCCACGACGGTATGTGTCTGTCCTTAAGCATCCGTATTTCAGTTCCTAACGACATATTAAGTAGAAGGATGCCATAGCTAGTCACGGCTATCCGGTTGAGCACCATCATATTGTCACCGAGGATGGCTACGTTTTGGGTGTGTTTCGTATACCCTATTCCCACAAACTAAAGAACCAGAAAAAGATCCGTCCGATTGTGCTCATTGAGCACGGTCTAATGGGCGGCTCTGATGTTTGGTTTTTTACTGGTCCAAATCATGCTTTGCCTTACCTGTTGGTTGACTCCGGTTTCGACGTGTGGGTCGGCAATAGTCGAGGGAATACCTACTCAAGAAATCATATTTCATTGTCTACGGAAAGCGAGGATTTCTGGAAATTCAGTTGGCATGAAATTGGGTACTATGACATTGCAGCCACGATCGACTACTCCCTAAAGATCAACGGTCAGGGGCACAATGCCATTCACTATGTAGGCCACTCTCAGGGTACAACGGTGTTTTTTGCATTGATGTCCACGCGTCCCGAATACAATGCGAAGATCAAGACAGCGCACTTGTTTGCTCCCGTTGCGTGGATGTCCAATATGGAATATAAATTGGTTCATAAATTATCGCGCTATTTGAGCGATCCTCAGCATGTACTCACTAGGTTCATGAAGAACATGGAGTTCTTACCATACAACAAATGTGTTTTGAGTATCTTCGCCAATGTATGTGGACGTGGCCAAATTTTGCGGCCAGCCTGTGTGTATCTCATTAAATCGTATTACAACAGTACTCGCTGGAATAATGTGAGTAAAAGTCGGCCTTTGTAATGCACATCTCTTAGACGATTTCAATTAATAGACTGCCATGACAGAAGGTATTGGTCATCAGCCAGCGGGATGTTCCAGCAATCAAATAATACATTATATGCAAGAATATCGTTCAGGGCGGTTTTGCCAGTACGATTATGGTAGTGAAATTAATAGAGAATTGTATGGATCAGTGGAGCCACCAGACTACCCAGTCGAGCTAATTACATCAAAAGTCCACCTATGGTATGCACAGAATGATATAATGGCTGCTGTGAAGGATGTTCTGATTCTGGCTGGACGTCTGCCCAATAGGGAGCTGCACCTTGTGGAGGACCCATTGTGGGATCACGATGATTTTGCTTTGAACATGGATCTTCGAAAAGTTATTAATGATCCAGTCATTGAGATTATGAAGAAATTTGAAAGTCCTAAAAATTAAATTGTAATTTTTCTTGTACATATATGAAAAGCCTATTTGTTCCTATTAACTGATGCGGTGAATGCAAGGGATGTGTAGAGAACATCCGGAATGTATGAGCATAGATAAGTGGTGAGTCTTTAAGAGAATGGGTATAAGTCAAGGGCTTATTAGCTTGAGTCCAAAAGTATTAGAGTAAACTAATATCAGTTGATTCGATGGGCTTAACAGAGCGGACATATCAGTTTAAGTAAAACAGAATAAGCGGACAAATCGCGTATTATGTTAGACTAAAGCAGTATTAGAGCTCAAAAGTAATGATGCTTAAAAGTATACGAGTCGAGAGTATTCGAATATGATATTGTGAGAACTAAAGAGTATGAGATAATGTAGTTACATACATGATTATATATTTGCATTTATATATTCATATAATGAAACAAACAATGTCTGCTCTTGCACTGATCCATAAATTCGTGATTAACTAATACAAATGAATACATTAATTATCAATTAACATTTAATATTTTTACCATATATTTTTATTTATATGTATAATATCTAAATCATATATGGAAATTTTATTTTTTACTTTTCTATTCTATTTTCGACTTATGCAAAGTTCGATAATTCACAATCGCCATGTGTGGGCTTTTAATCAGTTCTATTATTAGTAGCTTTAATACAGGCCACGCGAAAGTTAGTAAGAGAGATTAATGATAAGTTAAGCAACGTCAATTAGATAGGCATGCTATTTTCACGAATAATACCTATATTTTCTGGAATTGCCACTTAATGGTAATTACATTTTTATTACCTAATAAATAGAACACCTGAAATGCAGCTATTTATAAAATTACATATAACCACTAACCAGTGATATAACATAGTGATATAACATAGTTTTTTCTTTACATTGATCAATAATGAATAAAGATACAGGGGATTCAGAAATAACGTAACGTGAGATTCGAATTTATTTAATCAATATTTTATTGCAAAGAACTTTTGTTTATTTTCTCCGCTCTTGAGACTCTTCACTTTAATCTGAGACCACTTGATGATAATTCCTATTAAAAACCAAGTCGACTGTTTTACTGGCCACAGTCGCATTTCAGACCCTTAGCAATGCAGAACATTTTACTTTCGTTAAGTTTTATATTGATCGGTTTAGTGGCTGCAATAAATTGCGCAGCTGTAAGTGTAGCATCACCCAAAATCGACTTCTATAAGCTGTATGACAACCCGGAAGCCCATATTAGCATAAAGGATCGGCGCACAACGGTAAGTCTCTGAATAATCCTTGTTTGTTCTTCACGTACAAATGCTTCCTTCAGCGTGACCGCATTGCTGCGCATGGATATCCGGCGGAGCACCACCACATTGTCACCGAGGATGGCTACATTGTGGGTGTCTTTCGCATACCTTATTCCCACAAGCTGCAGAACCAGGACAAGATCCGTCCCGTTGTGCTGGTTCAACATGGGCTGACAAGTTGCTCGGATGCTTGGATACTACAGGGTCCCGATGATAGTCTGCCCTTCCTGCTTGCTGATGCCGGCTTTGATGTCTGGCTTGGCAATGGGCGTGGTAACACCTATTCGAGGAACCACACGTCGCGCTCCCCTCAGCATCCCTACTTCTGGCGCTTCAGCTGGCACGAGATCGGGTACTTTGATATTGCAGCTATGATCGATTACGCCCTGAAGACGAATGGGCAGGGGCAGAAGGCCATTCACTATGTGGGCCACTCCCAGGGCACAAGTGTCTTCTTCGCCCTGATGTCCCTGCGACCCGAATACAATGCAAAGATCAAGACAGCTCACATGTTCGCGCCCATTGCCATTATGACGCACATGGAAAATAAATTGGTGCGCACTGTGGGACCCTATCTGGGCCACCGGAATGAGTACTCGCTCTTCTTTGCTGACCAAGAGTTCATACCGAGCAACAATTTCCTGCTGAGTTTGTTCTCCAATCTTTGCGAGCCCGATTACAAACTGAGGCCCGTTTGCGAAAATGTTGTGCAAAAGCTGTACGCTGGGAGCCGTGTGAATATGGTAAGAGATGTCACAGATCACACTCCTATGTAAATCCTTACTGAATTTATTGAACAGACTGCTATGCCGGACGGCATGGCCACCCACCCGGCCGGCTGCTCCACCAACCAGATGCTGCACTATCTGCAGGAGCAGCAGTCGGGACATTTTCGCCAGTATGATTACGGGCCTCAAAAAAATCTGGAAATATACCAATCGGAGCAGCCACCCGACTATCCAGTTGAGAACATAAGCTCCCAAGTCCACTTATGGTATTCCGATAATGATGATATGGCCGCTGTGGAGGATGTTCTCGCCCTGTCAGAGCGACTGCCAAATATGGAGCTGCACCATATGGAGGATCCCTTGTGGGATCACGGGGACTTTGCGCTCAACCTGGAGGTTCGCAAATACTTGAATGAACCAGTAATTGAGATAATGAAGAAATTCGATCAAATGTGATTATATAGATTAGGTTGTATGTTTTAGTAAACAAATTAATCTCTGAGTCTATTTTGAAGGCTTTGTTTTATTGTTTTATTTTACAGTCGTTGTGTTTAATCGAATCCCAATTGCGGGGAGGTCTGACGTAAGCAAAAGCTATAAATCTTAAGATTAGTAAGATCTAGATAACGGGCAATACTCAGATCAATATCAGTATATAAATATAGATGAAGTATGTATATAATTGCCAAATCTTTTATTAAGTGCTTAAGGCTCATGCTTAAATATATACATATATTCATAATTCTTTGGGAATTGTCGCCCTTTTGAACTCTCTGGGTGCATATGTCAAACGCATTCGGGTAAAATCTGCTAAACTTTGTCAATTTGTTTCCATAATATGTCTGCCAGCTGAAATATTTTTAAATTGAGCAACTTTCAATGTAAATATGATGACCCATAGACACAAGTAACATATTACAAACATTTCTAATAAACTTTTGCCCCACACATATTAACTCATTTGACGGGCTATTCTTCAACTCTCTAAGGGACACGCCAACTTTCAGCTCATGCACTTCAATATATACATATATACATATATTATAATATATGTATGTGTGTATGTGTATATGCGTGCTATTAACAGCAGACCAATTCAAATCAAGTCCTCATGGACATCTAAAATGAATTTCTCCATACTGAAATAAATCTGGCATTGGCCTTTGCAGCCAAGTTCAAGGACGTTTCTTGGCTGAAATGGGTCAGAAGTGAGTGCTTAGCCTGACTTTGATTTGATTAATTAACTTTGATGGTCAAGTTAATTAAGATGTTCTTTGCACATTAAATAATATATGTGTAATTGATGGTCCCATTTGTATTTTAAATAATATATGTTTTATTGATATTAAATTACTTAATTAACAAAATGGAAAATGGTTTTTTATATACTTAAAATAATTTATATAATAATAAAATAAATAATATAATAATATATAATATAATCTAATATAATAGCAATAATAAAAAGATAATACTTTTTACTTCATTTAAAATAGATATTTTAATGTAACATTCATAAATTAAGTTTAGTTCATTTGCTTTGTTTTTATTATCTATTTTTAAACTATCATGAAAAGAGAAATTTGTGCTTAATTATCGTATAAGAATAATAATATACTAATTAAATTGCAACAAATTGAACTGTTTAGTATTTCATTTTGATGCTTTGCTGAATCGTGTAATAATGGTGATTGATTTGATTGAATCGGGTATGAATAACCCTTCAGAAATCTTCACTTCACTGCATTTTAATTAATCCATTTGATAAAACTGTTACCCGTTATCAAGCTGCATAAACTGCAGCAGAGGAGAAGACTTTTCTGCAACAGTGTGCAGTTAACAAGTCACATCAGGGGCTCTTGCACACTTTTTGTTCACTTGTTGTAGATGCGAGCTAAAAGTAAATAAAACTCTGCCAGAGCACATTCCGCTTTTACGGCAGCGCGAGGAGCAGCGTGCAGCCAGCGGGCGTGGCTAGTAAAAAAAAAGCACACGGAAGCGTTAAATTGGCTCAAATGTGTGCAATACAAAACGAAAATAAAAACAAAACTCTTTCAAGCGTTCAAATAGAGAGTGCAGGACTAGCGGGTATGCTATGTTAGATAGTATTATATGATATAGGATATTGATGTAATGTACTTAAATATAAAAAGCAGAATGGTGGGGATAATCCAGATAAATCCCGTGTGCATGTAATCACTAAGAATGGAAAAATAAGAGAAGGCCTTTTATTAGGCCGTTAAACAAGCAGATAGCTCTTACAAAAACACTTAAGCTTGATTGACAAATTACAAACGATTAATCAATGAAATGTTTTGCTTTTGACTTCGAATCATATCCCAGCCCATCTCTGTGAAGGCAGTGGGTATAGCTAGAGTGAACACAGCAAACTGATGCTAAAGTCAAGTCAGTGACAAAAACAATATAGCAAAAGACTCGGATGTTGCCCATAAAGTATAGAAATACTTTTACACCGTATCCTTTTGCCAAATACACAAGAGCAAATTCGCCTGGGTGGAGCGAACCAGAAGAAGAGTTTCGCCCACGCATTAAAGTAAAGCTGTCGTTGATTGTTTTCAGCTTTTGCTACGTGCGATTTCTAGACAAATTAAAAAGCTAAACGAAAGACATTGTATATATATATGTATAACAAATATACATATATATATTTAAATTTATATAAAGCACCCCAAAAAAGAGGTCAAGTTTCTGCGTTTTTCGCTCTGTTCATTTTTGGCCTATGCCAGGAATTTATTATTATTATTTTTTTTTAGCTTAAGCTTCTTTTCTGCTTTTCGCTTTTAGTATTTTAATTTTGTATACAAATTAAGAGAAATTAAATTTTAATTTTGCGCAGCACTTTGCGTCCTTTTGGCTCTTGCTTGCATCCATTTCTGTTGGTTTTTGTTGTGGCTTGGCACCTAAAGGGTAAAAGTGCTCGGCTCGGCAGATTCAGATTTATGAAATTTCATAACAAATTTAATAAGACCTTTTGTTGTTGGCCTGCTTGCCCCACCATAAAGCCATATGCAACACGTAAATGTGGATTAGGATTGTATGTTTCCCTTCAAATGTTTCGCTTTGCAAATATTACGCATTCGCCTCGTAGCACACTTGATGGGCTTGCAAATTGAATTTGCACAACCAATTACCTAAACCGCAAGCAATTACGACTAACTGAATTTAGTTGCAGAACGAATTCCAATAATCGCTGCCAAATGCTTCTGGCTTGGCATGTGATTTCAATAGGCAATTAACCAGCATAAGCACTCGATGCATGTAGAGACTATTATATGGTTTATTTCCAACCTTTACATGCAGCATAAATTGACGCCACTCCACAAGCATTAATGCTTTATATATTAATGTGCATTAGTTGAACTCAATGAAAAAAAAAAAGTTCTGAATGCCTTGCGCGTGATTACGGCGCAGCAATTGCTGATGAAGTGCTATAGCAGCGACCCGTTGATATTTTAGCTATTGCACTTGATATCTTTCTTCGAGCATGTAAGATGTGTGAGCTATTTCTCTTGATTCTATTGTGCATGTAGATACTTAAGATGCTTACAAGCTGGGATAGCATTATCACGCATACGCCATGCGTGCACAGCCTCTCGTTTATGATCTTTTCGGGCGCACAAAACAAATTGTCATTTATAACTTCTGCAGTGCAAATAAAAGGGAAATCTTTGAAGCGACTGCAACGTGAGCAATTAGACTGGATAACACAACAAATGTTCGATTTAATATAATAATAACAAAATAATATTAGAAAACTTTTATAATTTGAATAATTTTATGCAATTACAATATATAGAAATACAATTTCATATTTGAGCATTATCTTTATATTATATACACATATGTAGTACAATGTAAACATAACCAGTAGCGCCTGCCAAGAGCCAGTGAGAATCGGAGTTATCAAGGTGTTATAAAAGATGTCAACATAATACCCGCCGGGCGACTACCTGACGATAGGAAAAAAACTGAGCAATATCTGTTCAGAATTACAGTTTATCTAAGTTTATCTCGTATAACTTGGACTGATCATCCCGCACATCGCCCGTCCATCGGCGAGTGGGGCTGTGCTTTTATCTAGCCAATATATACGTCCGCTAAATCTGTTGATAAAGACCTCGACACACAGACAAGACTTACATGAATTATGAGCTCATCTTTCATCACCTAAGGCTGATCATCAGAGCTCAGTTCGTCTGAGTTCTAATTTCAGTTTTTCGCTGCGATTCGGGCGTGCAGCTTGTCTTTGAGCGCTCGATGTGATCTGTGTGTGTTTGTATTCTGATTTTTAAAGGACTCTGCACTGAGAGTCGAGTAAAGTGAATGTGCCTAGTTAAAATACAAAATAAAATACAATAAATTACTTTTCAAATTATTCAATTAACAAACATTTTCTGGCGAATATATTGAAATATTTATAAATAAATTGAATATACAATCTATAAAATATATTTCTATATAATATATTTTATATATATGTACATAAAAAAAGTTACTAAAAGTGTACTCTATTAAAAAATATATTTTGACAGTATCTAAAGAACAAATAATTAATAGAGGAAAACAAAAGTTCACAATATTTATTCAGTTTATATAAAATAGTTCTTTTCCTTTTCAATTCAGCCACTAGTCCAGTTTTACTTGTGGCAAAGTCATCCGTGCTGGTCATTAGGATACACAAGAAACTTAATGAAAAATCGAAGAAGGCTGCAACAAGTGTCGAAGCGTGTACGTGTGTGTTTGTGTGTGAGTCTGTAAACCAATACAAAAGTAATCAAAGCTGAGCGCATTTAAGCAAAAAGTGCGAAAAGGCAACACGACAGGAAGTCAATGAAAATAAACACATAAAAGCAACTTGCGGTCTACTGAATTATGTCAACGACCGTTCAGAGGGAGGAAATAATAATGGATGCGGCTGAGGCTGAGGCTGTTAATACGCCGCCGACAGTGGTCAATGCGATTGTTCAGACAGTCCAATCCATAATTAGCAGCACAACGTCAAAAGCAACAACGAGTGTATCAGGCTTGGGCGGCTCTAGCATCAGCACCGCCGCTGCCACCACCTCCACCAGCAGCACCACCACTGACACCACAGAAGGAACAATACCAACAACATTCTCAACCACAACAGCAGCAACAACAACAATATCGTCCTCCAGCATGTCGGAGAAGCCCAGCATGAGCGATTTAAGCAGCGCACTGCAACATTTTGGCATTGTTGATTATTTGGTTTTCATAGCCATGCTGGTGGTCTGTGCCGTAATTGGCTTCTACTTTGGCTTCATCGAGAAGAAGAAGAAACAGCAAAAGGGCCAACTGCCCACCGATGAGAAAGATGGCGCCGGCACCGCCGGCATCGAGGAGCGTCGCGGCTCGGAGGCCTTGGATTACTTGGTGGGTGGACGCAAAATGAAAGTGTTTCCGGTTTCGCTATCCCTGGTCGCTAGGTGAGTTACAGCAAATAGCAACAGTATGTAAATGCGTCTGGGGCGCCGCCCCTTTTGGGCATGACGTAGGATATACGAGGGCTGTTTAATTGCCTCGACTGGAGCGTGCAGCGCCTAATGGGATTGCTCTGTGTGCTCTGGCTGGCTGGCTGGCTGGCTGGGGTCAAGCAATTTTGCAGTGCTGGCTTAAATTGAATTGTACACGAACCTGGCCATTATTTTTGTCTGTCCGTCTGTCTGTTTCGGTCACAGATTCTATTTATATACTATACCGATAGGGAAAGTACATTCATTTACCTACAAGCCTAATTGTCAACTTAAATAAGTTGTAAAAATTTACGTACAAAATTTACTTTATTAAAAGTCGAGTATTTGCTTTAAAATTATATTTGATTTGTGTAATCCCAAACTGCTTTTGCATGGAAGTATTTCAATTTTTAAATATCTCTGCTTTGGAGTTTAACCAAATTAAATATATATTTTATGTATATATACTTTAATGTTTAAAAAACATCAAAGGGGAAATAATTATTTGAATTGGTTCAAAAACACCAAGAGTGACTATTTGAAATATAAAATATATAGCTTATATATGAAATACAAAATAAATAAATAATAATAAAAAAAATATATATATATATTTTGCTTGCTGCAGTTTTTACATTTCAATTTCTTATTAAATATTTGGTCAGTCTAACAATTTATTATATTATTTTTATTTTATTTGTATTTTTTTTTTTTGTGAAATTATATATGTTTACCCAAAGAAATATAAAAATATAAAAAATAAATGAATAAAATTAATAATCAATAAAATCTACTTTATTTAATTATTATTTTGTTGCACATTTATGGAACATAAATATTAAAAATTAAACAAAAGAATTAAATTAAAATAAATTAAGAGACTGACACAAAATTGCATAAATAAATTGAAATACCTCCGTCTCGGAGAGTTTGTTCGTAATCAGAAATTCGCTGACATTGATTATACAGATTGGTCTTTGCACAATGCTTAGCCAAACGAAGCTCGGCATTTTCTCGGAAAGCAATCAAAAATATGTGCCTAATTTCACTTGATTTGCTGCAAGGTAGCCGCGACTAACCGTGCGTATGCGGAATCTGAACAAAATAGAGAAAACAAGTAAGAAAGCTCTAGTCGAGACTGCTCGACTACGAGATCCCCTGAACCCTTCAAGCAACAGCCATTTCAATCATTTTTAGCGTCTCTCTGCTCACACAAACACACACATACACACGCAAACACACATACATAGACACACATAGGCGCACACGCATGGGCTGCAGTGTGGGCTTACTATGGGAACTTAATTGCTTAATAACTTTTTTTCTGGACGTACGTTCTCCATGAAACTTTCAGATTGTGGTTTTATCATTACTATGCGTATAATTGCCAAATCTCAAGTCTCTAGTATTTGAAATACGCCTTTTAAAAACTTATGGGTGAGGGGGTGGATATAAGGGTGGGGGGTGAAATTGAACAAAAATCGAAATTCTATAACGTACATATCAATCTACATTTAAAATTTGGATACTCTAGCTCTAAAGATGTAGGAGATATAATTTTATAACTGCATTTCGATAAGGTTTTTGATCGATAAAAAAATAATGGGACGAGTTATCGATTTTTGGTGATAAACTCGATATGCGCGCTGTATATACGGTCATTTTAAAAAAAAGTTCAAGTCTCTAGCTCTTATATCTTCTGAAATCGACGCGTTCATACATACGGACGGACGGACGGACGGACGGACGGACGGACGGACGGACGGACGGACGGACGGACGGACGGACGGACGGACGGACGGACGGACGGACGGACAGACAGACGGACAGGGCTAAATCGACTCAGTTCGTCGCCCTGATCAAGAATATATATACTTTGTGGGGTCTGCCACGCCTCCTTCTCCCTGTTACATACTTTTAACAAAACCATTATACCCTGATTTCCCATTTTCAATGGGTTCAGGGTATAAAAATCGTATATATAATGCCAGCCCAAAGCCGCGTCGTCTGGCGAAATGTTTGTCAGCGCAAACAAAAGAAATTTTGCTCAAACTTTGCCCCCACCGAATGGGAGTGAAAAATGAGGCGCGAATAAAACCAGAAAAAATATAATACAATATAGTAGAGTGTCAGGGTCAGAATTATTATGCCCGATGATTATGTAGATAATGCTCTTGGATACGGCGTGGTGGGAGCTTGCATAACTTTCTTGCTAAATATACAATTTGGCAGCTCGCACTGAGCTGCGCTGCTTTGGTCGGGCAGCCACTCATCGCTAAACGCGCTAAGCCTGATTGAAGTTATTTAAACTTACGGCAGCCGCAAACTCAAATAATTTGCCAAATTACTTTTTGTTTTGGCCGCACCGGCCTTGGTGTTGGCCAACGCTTTTTGGCCCACTCTATTTAGCACGTTTGGCCAAACACCTTTCAACGGCGCATTGCCTTTGTCCTGGGCGTATTGTCACCGCATTAATGACTCCAAAAGCAAAAAAAAAAAAAAAAAAAAATAATATATATATATATATATATATATATATATATATATATATATATATATATATATGTATATGCATTTATATATATACAAATATTTTGTTGAATGGAGTGCTTTCAATACTTTTGCTATTCATGTTTCTGCTATCCAGATTTTGGTCATTTGCCCCGATGACAATTGTTTCGGGCGCCTTTTATTGTTGTCCTTCATGCTATGTGCCGTCGTTTGCTTTCTGCAACAAATTCTGGCAACGTGCCTGGAATTACAATTATTCGTCAGCTTTCGCTCGGTCGCCAGCTCCATTTGAACGAGCTGTTCCATTATGAGTTTACATTTTATTTTCCGAAATTTAGTATTTCGTTTCTTATTCAATTCGCATTATAGTGGGCTGGCTCGGTATCTGCATCTGCATATTGTACTTCAACGCCACTTGTTATCAACTTTTAATGGTATTTTGGCTGTACGAAACTTTTCTGATGCCATGGCCCAGGGGCACTGCACATATCTCAGGGCTGTACTAAAATGATGTTTGTTGTGTACATTAATCGCCAGATTGAAATTATGCTTTGTGATATACAATATATATATATATATATATATATATATGTATATATATATATATATATATATATATATGTGTGTATGCATGTATATGACAAAGATTTGAAAAGTTTTTAATATTACTGCTGTAGCAGACGTTTCATTTCATCTTCATTTCTGAGTCTTAATATTTTGTACTATTTAGAATTGTTATTTTTTCTACTCTAGCTGTTCTCTTCTTCTTTTTTTGTCATTTCTTTGTTTTAGAGGAAAATTTCAGCTACTTGTAATAGCATTTTTATACTTGTCTATGCAGCAAAAGGAGAATGTCTGTCTGTTGAAGCAACTTAAATCCTATTTCCATTTATTATATATAGGATAGGATTATATATAGGATTATATATAGGATGCAAATCGTTTGTATTCGGGCACTTGAGATGTTGTATATGAAGTGGAGGAGTAGAGGGTAGGAAATAATGCTAAAACATTTATACAGTTGTACATTATTTTTATATTCTATGAATTTTTATCATTTGAATTAATTTAATATATTATTTTCCCTGTTTATTCCTATTGTTATTATTCCTTATTGTTATTATTATTATTATTACAGACATTGATTTTATTTTTATATTTATATATTTATGATATTTTGTATATTTATTATTCTTTTCTATAAATATTTTTATTGTATTCGTGTTTTATTTTTATTATTATTCTTATTAAAGACTTTTGAATTTTTAATATTTGCTCCTTTATATTTAATTCTCTGATATATTTTATGTTTATTATTATTCTTATATAGTTTTTATTTATTCCTATATTTTTTTTATTAATTGAAATTTAATTTTTATTTTTAATTTTTTTTAGTTTCGTTTCGGGCATATCATTGCTGGGCACATCAACGGAGATTTATGTGTATGGTACGCAATATGCGTTCATATTAGTTACGCTGGCCATATCTGGTGTGATCTCCTGGTATATCTTCCTGCCCGTTTTCTGCAATCTACAATTAACTTCCACATATGAGGTAAGTTGAGCGCTATCCGATATGCGTTTACCTACTTTATGTAGATGTATTTGCTCCTTAATTACACTAAATCGTAATGCTTAAGAAATACATACACATTGCTACAAAATTGATGTTCTCTGTTTTGAATTCGGAAAATCATTTGAACAGAATTCATAGTTTGCAAAGGTGTTGAGACTTCGGCTTGCTGAAGATGAATTTCAATTTTATTTCTAAGTAATCTGAAAGCATGTTATATCATAAATATGTGTTGCACATTAATATTTCGGTTGAATTGTGCCAAAATTCGCATGTCAATATGTAATATGTGTAAATGAATTGTTGATATACGAGTACATATGTATATTTCTAAATAAGCAATAGCTATACGAATCTCGGGTGAGTCAGTTATTGTCGGTTGCTGAAATCAAAGTGGACAACATCAATGGAATTCAGCAGAACAAAACATTGACCAGTGTCGAAAACAAATGTGCGTTAAAGCTATTGATGAGTCGGAGCATTGTTGTTGGGCCTTGTTGCTGTCGTGTCAAGTGAAATATTTATGGGTGTTTGCCAGCAAATCGCAAATAGGAGCACAGAGACTCGTTGCTGTGCTCAACATCCAATTGTTGTTTGTTGCCAGCAATGGCAAGCATCGGCCTGCTGACGGCTATGTGGTGGTGGCTCAAAGGCTATCTCTGATATCGGCTACACGGCGTATGCGTAATATTCGATTATGTATACGTTGCTTTGCGTTGCGTTGCGTTGTGTGTGTGCTCGTTTTTATTATGTGTTTGTAAACGTGAACGTTGGGACTGTCCGAATCGAAAGATGCCAAAATACCAAATCAAATAAATGCTTACAGTACTTCGAGCTGCGCTTCAACAGAACAACTCGTGTAGTTGCCTCGCTGCTCTTTAGCATAACCACAGTAAGTACCAAGCGATAGACGCACATACACACAGACATAAATAACCAATTATCATCGTCTAGCTAATCTGGCTGCCTATCGTCATCTATGTGCCAGCGCTGGCCTTTAATCAGGGTAGGTTTTCAATCAGATCCACTGGAGTTTGTTTCAATTGTTGCGCTTTCCGTTCACAGTGACGGGCGTAAATGTTCATGTAATTACGCCGGCGGTGTGTATTATTTGCATATTTTACACCACGGTTGGCGGCTTGAAGGCTGTCGTCTGGACGGATGTTATTCAAACCATAATTATGGTGGGCGCCATAATTATTGTTGTCATCAAGGGCACCCTGAATGCGGGCGGTCTGGGCGTGGTTATCCAAAGGAATCTGGAAACTGGACGTCTCGAATGGCCCGAGTAGGTGATATTACAATGATTTTTTGATTTGAAATACTTATTCAATATAATATCATATTCAGGTTAATTAGTTTTCCTTGAAATGCATGTAAGTTTGAACGTGTCGATCTCAGAAGATATAACAGCTAGAGACTAGAAATTGGTTTGGAAAGTCCGTATATGCAGCAGGCACATCGAATTTGTTTCAAAAAATCGATAACTATTTCATTTGATTTGCTATCGTTTAGTGACCTTATCTAAAAGCAGTTGTAAAACCATATCTCATACATAGAGTCTACAGTCCCTATATATATATTATATATTTTATAGAATTTCGATTTGCGAATATACATATACAAAAAGAGTTATTAAATAATTAAGTTGTCATAGTAAGCGAATTTTTGAAATAGGAATTCCTCGCAGGGATCAGGGGATCCTCCTAGTCGAGTAGTCTCTACCAGAGCTCGCTTACTTATATATTACACATATTTTCATCTCTCACATAGATGGACATTTGATCCGAAGACGCGCATGTCCGTCTTCGCTTTGTTTGTCGGCTACACAGCCCACTCGACGTACAACATCGGCTGCAATCAGATCATCACCCAGCGGCTGCTCTCGCTGCCCAGCTTGAGGGCAATGGGGCAGAGCACATTGCTGTTTGGGTTCGGTGTGATCACCCTAACGGCACTGACCTTGTATAATGGCCTGCTGCTGTTTGCCACGTACCACGACTGCGATCCGCTGACTACGAAGGTAGGTGTTCTGTGTGTACTCCTGTTGCAATGCTGAGCGTAATCTGATTGACTGGCAGCTAGCCAAGGCAAAGGATCAGCTGGTGCCGCTGCTGGTTATGGACACGCTGGGCGCATATCCGGGCGTGTGCGGCATGTTTGTGGCTGGCGTGTTTAGTGCATCGCTGAGCTCGCTGTCCACGGCGCTCAACTCAATGGCCGCCGTCTTACTGGAGGATTACATAAAGCCGCTCTGCAAACGGCCCCTGACGGAGCGCCAGACGGCCATCACGATGCGCCTCTGCACCGTTACCATTGGCACCCTGAGCACCGTCCTGGTGTTCGGGGTGGAGCGCATGGGCACACATGTGATGCAGCTGTTCATGATACTAAGCTCGGTGACGCAGGGTCCGCTGTTTGCACTCTTTGTGATGGGCGTGCTCTGCCCGCGCCTAAACTCAAAAGTTTGTATTCCGTTCAGTTCAGGGATGTGTGGATTTGCTTCATTCATAGCTTGTTTAACTGGCCTTGCAGAGTGCTCTGACTGGCGCCCTGTGCTCCTTCGTCTTCATGACCTGGCTGTGCATCAACGCCCAGCTGGCCGCCCTCTCGGGTGAGCTGCACTACGAGTCGAAGCCGGTTAGCGTCGAGGGCTGCACCTACGAGTACGACGCACCGGCCGTGACTCTCGCAAATGCCACATTGACTGCCACGGAGCCGGCGTGAGTTACGGCTTAAGCTGTACCCGGTTGTTCAATTAGTAATTTCATTCTTTGAAAAAGTTCACTCAGCTTTTTCCAGCACATCTACTATACATCCTTCATGAGCTACACACTGTTCTCATCTCTTGTGGGTATCCTGGCTGGCCTGCTGTCGAGCCTCGTCTTTGGACGGGTGGAGCTGGACGATGTGGACGTGGAGCTGCTGGCGCCCTGCATGCGGCGATTCTATAAGAGCAAATACGCGAGCGTGGAGCTTAATGAGTCCGTCTTAAAGTCTGCCTAAATAACATAAAATGTGCTTACGACTTAAGACTTGAGCAATAAAAGTTTTGATTAAGTATACGCCGTGTTTGACTGCAACTTTTATTGGACTCTAATCTTTTAATGTGATATATATGTATACATGATTTTAGTTTTGTTTTGGTTTTAGGACTGTCACTAACATGCATCATGCACAATGATTTGTTATTAACAATCTTGTAAATATTTGGTTTGTCGATGCATGAATGAAACATGAATGTCAACAAGTTTTTCGTATTGCTCATTAGATAATTAACATACGATTTCTAGTACTTTAAGCTGCGCTACGGCAGCAGCATTCGAAACTTCGGAGCTGTGCTATTCGTCATCGGCATGGTAAGCATCATTTAAATAGATCGGAATTCATATTGAACTATGTATATTCCATGCAGTTGCTGTGGCTGCCTGTGGCCCTGTATGTGCCTGCCATCACCTACAATCAAGGTGAGTTTTCTCACTCGGTCGCTGGCTTCGAAAGCTAAAGTTCAACAATTTTAGTGACTGGCACGAGCATCCATGTCATCACGCCCATTGTTTGCATTATTTGCACTTTCTACACGTGTGTGGTAAGATTTAATTAAAACACGGCCTGGCTTAGCATTCATTCGCTTACACACACAAGTGCCGCAATTTCAGGGCGGTCTCAAGGCGGTGATTTGGACAGATGTCATCCAGAGCTTTGTCATGTACGGATCCATTCTGGCAGTGTGCATCAAAGGCACCTACGATGTGGGCGGCCTGGGCGTGGTCTTGCAGCGAAACGAGGACAGCGGACGCTTCAATGCGCCGGAGTAATCATTGCATTTGGTTTACATTGCGAATTTCTTTGAGCACTCTGTTTATTTACAGATGGACCTGGGATCCCACCGTGCGGCTGTCTATGGTCTCTGTGATAGTGGGCGGCACTTTGCACAAAATACAATCATCGGATGTCAATCAAGTGTCAATTCAACGCTTTCTCTCACTGCCCAGCTACAAGCATGCCAAGCAGTGCATGTTTCTCTATACCGTACTCCTCATATTCCTGCTCAGCTGCTGCAGCTACATGGGCCTGGTCACCTATGCTGTCTACCAGGACTGTGATCCCATAAGCACCGGGGTGAGTCTTGGATGTATTTGCCATAACTTTATGCACATTTTTGTTGTTAATTAAAAATTATTATACTATACTATTATTATACGAGACTGACCGGGTATATTCGCTCTATGCAATCTCTGTCTTTTCGTCTGTTTTGCCCGTAAATATACATTTATTTCGCTGCTTTTGTAGCTGAAGACTTGAATATATTCCTATATACCCCAAAAGTGCTAAGATTTTCTACTGCAGTCGATAACGTCCGACTTCTGGGTTCATATTTCTATCTCTATTATAACAAATTCTCTACAACATTTGTTGGCAATTTCATCTAATTCAATGTTAAACCTTTTTTATGACCTTTCTGCAGCTGGCCAAAGCCAGCGATCAGCTGCCTTCGCTGCTGATGATGCGCACCTTGGGCTCGTTGCCTGGCCTGCCTGGACTGTTTGTGGCTGGCGTCTTTAGCGCCGCGTTGAGTTCACTGTCCACGGGACTCAACTCGATGGCATGCGTGATTTCACAGGATGTGGTGCGTCCGCTGCTGAAGAAGCCGTTGACGGAAGGCCAAACCGCTTTGCTGCTGCGCGCCATCGTCGTCTTCTTTGGCCTGAGCTGCATGGGCCTGGTCAATGTGGTGGAGAAGCTGGGCATGGTACTGCAGCTGGCTACCACCACCTCGGCTGTGTCCATGGGGCCGCTGCTGGGTATCTATGCGATGGGCGTGTGCCTGCCCTGGGTGAATGCCAAAGTTAGCTGCCCCTCAATTGCATTCAGCTCGACTCGGACTCGACTAACGCAAGGCCTTTTTCCAGAGTGTCCTGACCGGCAGTCTGGTGTCCTTTGTTGCTCTGGGCTGGATCTGCATCAAGGCTCAGCTGGCGCAAATGCAGGGCGAGATTCGGTATCCAAAGATGCCCGTCTCAGTCTCGGGCTGTGATTACGCCTTTGACAATGCGACTGTCTGGCGCACTCTGCATGAGTACAGGTAAGTGTGACGAGGCTGCCAAACAAATCAAATATATCTTTTGTTCCACTCGCAGTCCCTCAACAGATCGTAACATATATCATTTGTCGTTCTTTTGGTACACTGCGCTGGGCGGAATTATTTGCACTGTGGTCGCCCTGCTGGCGAGCCTCGTCTTCGGCTGGCAGGATGTGTCTGAAATGGATCCGGCTCTGGTCACGCCATGCATGCGTCGCTTCCTGCCCAAAAAACAATATGAGGCTGTCGATCTCGAGGAGCTCTTTAGGCGCAAAGCTAATCCTACTGCAGAGAAGCCTTGAGCAAGGATTTCAATAAAAGCGAATCGCTAATAAATTGATATTTTGATATTCCAAAACAGTTTTTTATTTCCCATTATATTGTTTTTCATTTGATGTTATTTTTCCTTTTAATAAAATTTTGTTTTTATTTTTTGTTGCTGCTTATATTTATTTTTTATTTAATTAATTACCTTCTTCATAGCATTATCATGATTTTTTTTTTATTATTAATTTTTAATGTTGTGGTTTTCTGTTCTGTTGAGTACTTTGAGAGACGCTTTGATCGACATATTCGCATCTTTGGATCCTGCCTATTCGTGTTGATGAATGTGAGTGCTCCGATTGAGTGTTTCCACTGCAACGATTATCATTATATTAATATTATTATTATTTTTTCAATATTTTTGCAGATACTTTGGCAACCGATATGCATTTATGTGCCTGCTCTTACATTGAATCAAGGTGGGTTTTTATCATATTGATTGATTTATTAATATATATAAATATATGATTCGAATTGAATATGTATTGTATTTTATTTTGGATTAGTAGACTGAGCTTTTTTAAAGTCCTATTATATGTATGTCATATATTTGATATATAATGCCATATACAGTAGAATTCGCTTATAACGATGCTCAAGAGAATGTCGTTATAGCCGGACGCCGCTATAGCCATCTAATTTTTCGTCTTTTCAGTTGGCATGCTCCTGCCGTTCGTTCGCACAGAGGTTCGACTCGGCTCCTGCCAGTGGACGACCTAAGCAATTACGGACCCATTTATGTTTCTATTGCAGAGCTTGTTAACTGGCATTTTCGATTCGTGGAAGAGTGCGACTACACCTTCGAACTGCGCTCCAACTGGA
Source organism: Drosophila mulleri (assembly GCA_035047565.1). Classification (NCBI taxonomy): domain Eukaryota; kingdom Metazoa; phylum Arthropoda; class Insecta; order Diptera; family Drosophilidae; genus Drosophila; species Drosophila mulleri. The sequence continues at coordinate 5,156,584 of JAWNPK010000040.1, read as the reverse complement.
ATGCAACGACCAGCGCGTATGTCTCTCGTTCGGCAGCCTAAATATTTAATATTCCTAACATTTCAATTTGTATTTATAGAACGCCCTCCGAGGCCAAGAGTCACAGCCTGCATGAGCTCTCGTTCCTGTGGTACACGCTGATTGGCTCTGTGCGCACGCTGCTTTGCTCGCTGCTGGCGACGCTCTACTTTGGCAAGCAGGATGTGCGCCTGGTCGACAAGGAGCTGGTTACGAAAATTTTACAGAGCTATTGGTATGGAAGCTGAAGCTGGACGAGAAGACGAAGCCAAGCCCAAACTGATTTGATTGATTAATAAATATTGTTGCAAACAGCCGTGACCTTTGTAGTTTTGCATTAGCCTTAAGCTCTATTCTGTGGCGTATTTACATTTAGATTGTTTTCAGCTGTTTACCTTGACTGGGCTACCAATACACACATAGATACTAATACACATTCACTCTTTCAGTACTTTGAGAGACGTTTCAGCAGGCGAATGCGTTTATTTGGAGCCTCGCTCTTTGTGCTCAAGGCGGTAAGTGGATGGCCATGGAGAGGCAGCTCCCGACATATGTATAACAAAGCTATTATTCTTGCGCTCTCCAGATCGTTTGGCTGCCCATCGCTGTGTATGTGCCGGCGCTGACCTTTAACCAAGTCAGTGGCATTGGCGTGCATACCATAACGCCGATTGTGATCATCATTTGCACCTTCTATACGACGGTCGGCGGGATCAAGGGCGTTGTCTGGACAGACGCCGTGCAGAGTGTGATCATGTATGGCTCCCTGGTGGTCATTATGATCAAGGGCACCATTGACGTGGGCGGATTCGGTGTGCTCTGGCAGCGCAACTTGGACGGCGGTCGCCTCAATATGCCCGAGTGAGTAGTGCGAATGTAAATCCAACTCTAGTAGACAGTTTATGAATGTGAGTTTTTCTTTTTATATACATAGATATAGCCTGGATCCCACGGTGCGCATGAGCGTCTTCTCGGTTTTCGTTGGCGGCACTTTCTTCAAGCTGCAGAACACGTCGATCAATCAGGCCACCATTCAACGCTTTATGTCGCTGCCCTCCCTGAAGCACATCAAGCAAACGCTGTTCACCTTTAGCATCGGCTTGACCCTGCTCTATATGGGCTGCATCTATGTGGGTCTGGTGTGCTATGCCGTGTATTATGACTGCGATCCTATGGCCACGGGAGTAAGTTCCACATGTAGTCATCTTGAGAGTTCCGTCTTACAGTTTGTCCTTTGCTTACCTCTGCAGCTGGCTGGACGTCGGGATCAGCTTGTGCCACTTCTGGTGATGCGAGTGCTGGGCGTTGTGCCCGGCCTGCCGGGTCTCTTTGTGTCGGCCGTGTTCAGTGCTGCGCTCAGCTCGCTCTCAACGCTACTCAACTCCTTGGCAGCCGTCATACTCGAAGACTTTGTCAAGCCGCGCATGAGAATGATCAAGAGGCCAATGACGGAGCGCACTGTAGCCTTGACTATGCGTCTGGTGGTGGTCGTCTTTGGCATTAGTTCTATATTCATGGTCTACGTGGTTGAGCATCTGGGCATGGTGCTGCAGCTCTCAGCCTCGCTGCAGTCCAGCCTGTACGGTCCTATGCTGGGCATCTTCACTGTGGGCATGCTAATGCCCTGGGTGGGAGAGAAGGTTTGTTCACATCAACTAGAGAACCGGGAATATTTCAATTTGAATTTTTATACATTTTCAGAGCATGTTCGTAAGCAGCATCGTATCGTTTGCCATCATGGCTTGGATTGTGGTCAATGCACAAATAGAGAATCTCACGGGCTCCTTCCGTCATACGAAGCTGCCAGTTTCCGTGGAGAATTGCACCTACGACTTTGACATGAACCGCTATCTGAACACAACAGCTGAATTGTAAGTGTGTGAGAATAGTATACGTTTTATATATTATATATTATATATTATATATTATATATTATATATTATATATTATATATTATATATTATATATTATATATTATATATTATATATTATATTTTATATTGTATATTTTATATTTTTTATTTTATATTTTATATTTTATATTTTATATTTTTTTGCAGTGAACCACACAGCGGCTCATCCGTATACCATATATCATTCCTGCTGTACACCATGACTGGGGCCTTGCTGAATATTATTATCTCAAACTTGGCTACCTTCTTATATTTCGGACGTCAGGATGTAAACTCTGTGGATCCTCTACTCCTGGCTCCTTTTCTGCAGCGTCATCTGCTCAAGAAAAGCCAGTATGAGTCTGTAAAACTTAAGAGTAGAGCAACTATTGTTGAGAGCTCTGACTAAGTTTTCCCTAAATCTATGGCCGATGTGTAGATCAAATTTTAAATGAATTTTAAACCTGAGATTGATTCAAAACAATCTTGGCTTTATATGGTAGACATATTCCTGCAACTTAGAAGCTAATCGAAGTGTGGCTCAGGAGCTATTTCAAATTATTCTTGAATATCCCAACTTACCTCATTATTATTATGTATGAATTATTTGTTCATGTGTTCAAATATTTGTTCCTACACCCTGTAACCAGTGAAACTTTGATTTCAGCTGAGTCTTACCTTTCGTACGCACCATTCTCTGGGTGCAGGGTATCTGCTAGTCGAGCAGTCTGGACTACTTGTTCTTTAATAATTTACTTAAATATTGTAAAAACTTTAACTACATTAAATTTGTAAAATCTGTAGAATTTAGTGCAAATAATCTAGGCACTGTGCCAACCAAGAATGGCTGTCAACTGTGTGCATGGGTGTTTAAAATGCCATGGAACACAGTTGGCAGCTATCGCGGGTTGGCGCTCAGGCCCAAATCAAAGATTAAGGATTGATTACTTGTGGGGTCTTTCGTCATCCAGACTTGGCAATGATTTGCCGTAGCTACGCAGCTTTCGTCTCGAGCTAACTGAGCTGGGGGCCTGCGTGGCTGGCGCGGATGAGTTGAGCTGGCAGCGGCACTTGCGACTCGATCCAGTTGCGCTCGACGGCATCGCCTGGCTGCCCCGTGACCCAGTGCCCAACGGCGTCCACATAGTGGGCGTGGCTGAGCGCTGGCTGGAATGCTTGCTGCTCTTGCAGCTGGGAGTCCTGGACGAGGGGAATAAGGTCGAGCGATGCAAGTCGGGCATGCTGGTGGTCGAAATGCCCTTGACCGTGCGCTGCACACCGATTGGTCTCGAGCAGCTGGAGTTGCCAGACCTCGAGCACTTGTGGCTGCAATTCTTGCATGTGGACTGCTGGAATAGAGGTCGTAAGTCTTGTTGTTCCCATAGCTGATGCTGGGGTCTATGTTGCGAAGGACTTGCCTTCGGCCTTTGCACAGCCGTGTCGGACTCCTTCCTCTGATCGTACTCATCCAATATGCGCTGAGCACACTCCACACTGTAACATTTGCTCTCCTCCGGCAGATCATCCGTGCATAGTTTTCTCTTCGATTGGCGCTGGTTGTTGAGCGCACGATAGAACAACGTCTGATTGTCGATGAGCATCTGGGCAACAAACTTGAACTGGTTGAGGCTTGACTCATTCTGCTCAACAATTTCTGGAGGCTCAGTGAATGAACATCAATTCCTAGTACTCTAAGAAATTCACGCTTACTTACTTCCCATTACATCGCTGCTGTGCTGCTTCAGTAGCGTCTCTTGCTGCGTTATATCTGAGGCAATCTGGTCCATTCTGGTAACGATGTGAGCAAAGTGCTTGGTTACCATATGCTCGACGGCCGAGTGCACCGCATTAAGCACATTATCGTAGAGGATGTTGATGAAGTCGGGGCATGTCTCGGACGGTCCTCGGCTTAGATCGGGCAAGTTCCTTACGGGAGGCGCGCCCTGCGGCTGAAGAGGGCTCTGCTGCAGCTTTTTACCGTACATCCGATCTTCTATCTCCATGCTTCCGGCATGCGCCCTGTCTCTGGGCAGCTGCTGATCCATGGGAGGCAGGCAAAATTCCACGCTGCGACCAGCTGATCGTGGCTGGGTCTTCAGAGCGTGCAGCCTGCGCAGCTTCTCATTGTGCTCCTGCACAGCCTGCTGCGCAACGAACTCATCGTTCCTGACCTTGCCGAGATGCCGCAAAGGACGCGAGTCGACACCCTGGCAGTTGCCATTGTAGGCGTTCTTTGGCATGTACAACAGATCGTAGCCATAGTCATTGGGCACCTTGGCAAAGCAAAAGTTGGGGAACATGGCTCTTGAGGGGAAGGCACGAGCTGCACATAAATTTATGGTACGGGTTCTAAAAATATGATACTTTACTGTGATTTTGACTATTACACAAGCGAGGTAAGAGTGCGAACAGATGGATTCAACAACACTGTTTGTATAATTTCGAAATTGTTTGTTTTAATGTGTTTGAGTTCGATGATTTTGAAGGAAAAGCCAAAATGTGTCATGTCATATCTGGGGCATTTCGGTAATCAAGGGTATTCGACTGTAAAGCGAATGGCTTAAGATTATCGAACTTATTATTGTTAATAGGGATGTACTCCCTGAGTTTTCGCTTCTTTCTCGCTTAAATAAAAGAATAGAAAATGTTAAATATATATATAGTGGCAAAAGGCGGCGTGGCAGACACAATATATATTCCTAATTAGAGTTGTTTGAACGCGATTTAAGTAAGAGCTTGAGACTTGAAATTTCTTTCTTGGGTCTGACAACTATGTTATGTCCTATGATTTATGTTCTTATATTATCAACTAAAACCCTTATCGAAAATCGGCAATAAAATTATATCCCGTAAATCTTAAAGGCTAGAGTGCTCTTATTTTAAATAAAGATGCAGCTTTATTTCATATATTTTCGTGGTGATAATCCGACCAAGTCCCCCTTACTCATAAATTTGCAAAAAGCTTATTTCATATACTAGAGACTTGTCTTTGAGCAAATCCACACGTATTAAAGTTATTATCACGGTATATTCTTAAAGCTATTAGCTCCAAATATATGCTCAAAGTATTTCCTTCAAGTATTTTCTCCAAGTATTTTCTCCAAGTATTTCCTCGAAGTGTTACCTCTAAGTATTTTGTCTAAGTATCTCCTCAAAGTATAAGTATTTCCTCTAAATAGTTCTTCTCAGTATTCCCTCCAAATATATGCTCCAAGTATTTCCTTCAACTATTTCATCCAAGTGTTTCCTCTAAGTATTTTGTCTAAGTATCTCCTCAAAGTATAGGTATTTCCTCCAAATATATGATCCAAGTATTTCTTTCAAGTATTTCCTCTAAGTATTTCCCCAACGTATTTCTTTCAAGTATTTCTTCCAAGTATTTCTTCCAAGTATTCCCTCCAAGCATTAGCTCCAAGAATAAGTATTCCCTCCTCTTGGTATTCCGTCCAAGTCTCTCCTGCAAGACTTTAGTGCTTAGCTGATCGATCACTCACTTTACAGCATTGCACGACTGACCCTCACCAGGCGACTGATGAAATGCTGCAGCTGCTGCCCTTTATATAGGGCGGCTCTCACTCAAACTCTACGTTGCGCTCAAATGTTGTGCCCGATGCCAGGTAGAGCTCATTGCTGTTGTGCATTTGGTGAGCAATGGGAGCACTCTCTGCTGCTGCCAGTATTCCAGCTTCGTTTTACTCAAGTATAAGTACCAAGAGAGCACTGCTGCATACATTTGCGCAACTTAAATGATATTCTGGTGACAGAGAGACAGACGCAGAGGCAGAGTGTAAGTTAGACAGGCAGACAGGCGGAGAGACAAATCTGAACTCTTTTTTCAGCGAAATATATTAAATGTAATCAACATTTACAACATTATGCTATTTATAGAAACGCCTCATTATTATACTCTGATCTATGTCAGTTAATACATATTTTTATCTATATATTTTCAACCAGATTTATAATTAATGCAGTTTGCCAAGCTGTAAAGTTTTATTTCTCTGCTGCGTATATATAGAAGTTTATTTCTCTTCGCTTTGCCTTCCTTCAGCAGACTGTCGCTCTAATGGTATTTCAATTAAAAGTTGGTAAGTAAATTATGAAAGCCTCATTGCAAACTGTTTACGCCCAGCCACGTTCGCAACGAAGCGTATTGAAAAATAAAAAATAAAAGCGGGCTGCACTTGATGCTCGTAATTTGGCAACTGGCTATATAAGTGGCATAAATTAGTTAGTTTCGATGGTTGCGATTATATCATTGCTGCTATTTATATACACGAAGTGAAATAAAGTTTGTACCATTTACGCAATCGGAGCATAATAAAATATGTTTTCATATTCGATGCAGGCATACGGCTAATTTATTGTGTTCCCGTTGACTTTTGGCCATTGACGTCAAGAGCTGCCGTCATTACAACAATTATAAATGAAGTGGGAGAGGGAGGGTGGGAATGAGAGCTGCCCCGTCATGTCCTCAGCTGTCCCAACTGTCGCAGCCAGTTCTCTTTGCTCTGGCGGTGGTCCTTGTCGCGTCGTCCTTGGACCCATTGTGCTCTGTTGCATGGAGACCTAAGAATGAAATTTGTGGCGCATGCCAAAATGAATTAAAATGCGAGCCCGCAGATTTCTCAGTTTCGTTTTTATTCTTTTATTATACATATATTGGCCTTTATTCCTTATGCTCGGCCAGTTGATACACATAATTATGAAATAAGTATTAGCTTAGACCAAATTGACTAAAACGTTATGCTCTATTAATTCTTAAGTTTCTGTTAAGTGTCTACAGATTTTGGCTTTCAATGCTTGGACAAGTGGTGCACGCTTAAGTTCTAACAAATATTGAAGTATATTTACAGATTCAAGATTGGTACATAGAGAGACAATTAGATAGCATGTATATATATGTATATGTATAAATACAGAGTATAGTAATATGTATTTGTATATATGTAAATACTTAATTGGCTTAACGGCTAGTTGGACAGAAAAGAAATGCAATTACTTAATTTCGTGTAAATAAATAACATCAGTCTGATAAATAGAATACGAGTAGGAGTGTTTTTATTTACTATTTAGCATCACTTGGCCTTGGGCGAAAACGAGAGAGGTTTTTGTATAAATTATAAAAAAAACACGCCCGAACGCTTTGTGATGCCACAAACCTTAATTCTGTTAAAATAGAGTTTAAAATTACGGTACGGTAATAGTTACGAGCTAGCTGCATAAATACTTAATAGATAAATTGCAATGGGAAATACGCGCACTGAATTCGTAGCACACATAGACATACATGTGTATACATATATACCATATATACATGTGTGAGCGTATTCGATATTCGATTCGGGTTCGCGCTATGCATACACAACTATCGCACTTATTGTCTAAGCCTCGTAGAGCCTGCCAATTGGAGGGGGGCTGAGCGGATGTTCACTTCACTTCACAGGAACTCCGCATCGCTGAAGGACGTCGGCCCACGGACCGCAAACGTTGAACGCCTGCGGGTCGAGTGCGCCAGCTATCATACCTCCGACATGGCAGCCACAGTGATTACCTTGTTGGGCCGCTCGCAGATGATGACCCGGGCGTTCGCCTTGTTGGTGGAGCGCCTGGAGACCGTCAGAGATGTGGTCAGGGTGCGCATGGAATCACAGCTGTTGTGCAGGCGGCGGCCCACCGTGTGGCAGCGGTTTTGCTGCGAGTTGTTGCGATACGATTTGCAGCAGCATGTCAGCCACTTGAAGGGCGGAAAGCGGCTAAAGAGTGGGCGGGGCATTGAATAGAGGCGTGTAATTGGGGCCGTGCTGCCACTTACCTGAGCGTGCGGAATACCTGCGAGGAGAACAGGCAGTAGATAAGCGGATTCGCCGCCGAATTGAGTGGTGCGAGACTCTGAATGAATGTGGCGATGGCAATGTTGGTCTGCGAGTGCGGTATCTGCCCGAAGACTTGCAGCAGATCGAATATTATGTACGGCGACCAGCAGATGATAAACACAAACACAATCGTCAGCGTCATCTTCACGGTCTTGACCTTGGCCCGTGGTATGATGCCCCGGGAGCTGGCGCGTCGCGTTGCCGCCTGACCGAAACCTGCGCGGTCTAGCCAAAGGCAAAGGCATGAGCAAGAGGGAGCACAGCACTGGGATTAGCTAGTCCACCTACCTGTCGGCACGAAGATGGAGCCTTTGGCCCATATGGTCTTCACAATAATCGCATAGCAGGCGGAGATTATCAGGGCGGGCACCGCAAACAGCGTGGCCGACACCAGACACATATAAATCTGCCAGGCCATTGGCGAGCCCAGCTCGATCCAGCACTGCGGATGGCCCTGTATGAGCTTCTCCTCGTAGAGCACCAGGATGGGCAGGGAGAAGAGCGCGGAGACTACCCAAGCGCCTGCTACCAGGTGACGCGCGCGTTTCCCTGAAATAGGTAAGACACACACACACACGCACACACATATGTTTTACGTTAGGCCCAACTGCCAAAAGATTTTCCAATTAAAAAAGTTTCTGCGAACAAGACTTACATGACTTTGAGAAGTTCATGGGATGTGTTATTGCATCGTATCTGTCAATGCTCATTGCCACGAGCACATAAGTGGAGGAATAGGTGACGCACACCTGCGAGAAGCGGATGACCTTGCAGGCCACATTTCCGGCACGCCACGAGATGGTGATGCGCCAAATAATGTCAGTCAGCACATTGAGCAGCCCAACGCACAGATCTATATATAAATAAATACAATGTGGATCAAATTTGAATTATTTATTTATTAATTATATTCTTGGCAGCTCTCTGCACTCACCTGCCAATGCCAGCTGCTTGATGAAGTAGTTCATGCGCGATTTGCGATTCTTGTTGATGAACATCACGAACAAAACCGCCGAATTGCCTAGCACAATGATGGTAAAGAGTATCCAGAGTACAGCGAATTGTTCCGTCTACCGAGAGAGAGAGAGAGAGAGAGAGAGAGAGAAAGGGGGAGAGAGTGAGAGATTGAGTAAATATGTTTGTTATTTTTAAAACATTTTACAAACCGACCATAAAATTCAGTGTCAACAAAGTGTTAAGAGCGGAAATCACGCATAAAACTCAATTTAATATCAAGGCAATTTCAAAGACACACACACACACACACACATATATATATAGATTTATATGGACACAGAGTCACATAAAACCACACACGCGTCTTTGTTTATGGCTCTTTAAATAGCCATAAAAATGATAGACACTAACTGAACCGTGGCAAGGCGTAGCGGGGCGTGGCGGGGCGGGGCGGGGCGAGGCGAACCGTGCCGTACCGAGTCGGTGCCAATGTAGGCGTCTGCGCCTCCATGGCAGGAACTGCCAGCGGAAGTTTACTCTACCAGCCAACCAGACACGACAATAGCAACAGCAACAACAACAATAGATGGAAAACACACATTGCTCGTAGTAATGATAGAAAGCAAACACCAAAAGTTGTTGCCTTCAATTGCTGGCGTATTGTGTTCGGTGCTCGGCGAGGTAATTAGGTTTTCGCTGTGTACTTTGAACAGGAAATTGAGGCAGGGACCAAGTGCTGGAAGTGCCGCGAAATGGGGCAGTCTAGCTGGGCTGCTTCGCGATAGCCCAAAGCTGTGTAAATCACTTTGTTATCCATTTAAATCAGGTGAAAATACATAGTATATAAGGATTAGAACCCATATCAATATCATATGATGCCGGGTCCTTTTCATGTAATCCTGTTTACAACGTTAAGCAAGGTCGTTACTACCTGGCCCAACTATATATAGGGTTCTCACAAACACCAAAAGAAAATTTGCAACAACAACAACAAGAACTTGACAGTCAACTTGACGTCTGCGTTTTGCTGCCTTCCAGCAGACTGGAGGCGCCTGAACTTATGCTACAACTTTTTGGTTGCTTGATTTTCGTTGCCTTTGTATTTATAAATTCTTGGCACACCGAGTGCCCGAGTCGCCCCTTGCCTGCCGGTTGATCATGTTGCGCAAATTGCCGTATAAATCAGCGAGAACGACAGACAAATGAGCAGACGCGGCCAGACAGCGCGGCTATTTTTACTCATTTCGCATTTAATGGAGAGGTGTATGGATAGATGGATGCCTGCTGCTCCCTGCTGCTTTGCTTTTCATTAGTTCTCGCAAAAATGTGCCAGCAAAATATTTGTTTAAAGTTAGCATAAGTAAGGGCTTTTCACACTCGGGGGCAACTTCAGCATCCTTTCGGGTTTTCTGCCAAGTTCAGCTGCAATGACTGGATCATTTTATGAAAGCCTTTGGCTTTGTGGTCCAAAGTGCTTTGGCCGCTTCCTCGGAATTCCCTCGCATGACTTTGACAATTTTTTTTTCCTTTTTACATGAGCTAGAGCATCAAACAAAAATAAAAAATAAACAAGGAACAGAAAGTTATTTGAAACTTTCGCCATTTAACGTGCGCTCGTTCAGCTCTTGTGCACTTTTATTATAGCCCTCGTTTTTTTGCACATTTTATTCACATTTTTTGTTGGCGGCAACTGTTGGCAAAATATTTTCGCTGTGCCAAGAATTTTTGCTATTTGCGGCGAGTTTATACATTGTGAAATATATATATATATATATTTATATAAATATATTCCATAGAGTGAAATCTGCGTGTGTTCCAGGAATTTATTTCCAGCTACTTTCGCTTTGATTATTTCATTTGAAGGGACTATTGACAGACATTAATGTTATTTACCAGATATCAATTATTGTTTAAAATGAAATACAATGGCTCCATTATGAGCACAGATCGAATGTTTTATGACTACCTTCCAGTTTCTTTTCAGTTATAAAATGTCAGAGGTAATAAACTTTTTTTTGTATTTTCAAATATGATTTCCTTTCAAATTTTTGCGTGGAAATTCTTTTCCGAAACTCATTTGTAAATTTTGTATTTTAGTAATATTTTTTACTCAAGTTCTTTGCTCTTTATTTATATTTTTTCCTTCGTCTATGCCATGCTGCGGGCGTTATAAAAAATGTAATAAATGGCACGTTGTAAGCCTTTTTTAATGACCCGATACTTTTGGTTGTGTGGGCGCGTGTGTGTGTTGCCCTTTTTTATACCCTGAACCCATTGAAAATGGGAAATCAGGGTATAATGGTTTTGTTAAAAGTATGTAACAGGGAGAAGGAGGCGTGGCAGACCCCACAAAGTATATATATTCTTGATCAGGGCGACGAACTGAGTCGATTTAACCCTGTCCGTCTGTCTGTCTGTCCGTCCGTCCGTCCGTCCGTCCGTCCGTCCGTCCGTCCGTCCGTATGTATGAACGCGTCGATTTCAGAAGATATAGAAGCTAGAGACTTCAACTTTTTTTTAAAATGACCGTATATACAGCGCGCATATCGAGTTTATCACCAAAAATCGATAACTCGTCCCATTATTTTTTTATCGATCAAAAACCTTATCGAAAGACAGTTATAAAATTATATCTCCTACATCTTTTGAGCTAGAGTCTTCAAATTTAAAATGTAGATTGATATGTACGTTATAGAATTTCGATTTTTGTTATAATTCACCCGCCACCCCTATATCCACCCCCTTACCCTCATCTTTGTAAAAGGCGTATTTCAAATACTAGAGACTTGAGATTTGGCAAATATACGCATAGTAATGATAAAACCACATTCTGAAAGTTTCATGAAGAACGTACGTCCACAAAAAAAGTTATTGAACAATTAAGTTCCCATAGTAAGCCCACACTGCAGCCCATGCCTGTTAATGCGTGCGTGCCTATGGGTGTCTATGTATATGTTTGCGTGTGTGTGTGTGTTTGTTTAAGCTGAATGACACTACAAATTATTGAAATGGCTGTTGCTCGGAGGGTTCAGGGTATCTCGTAGTCGAGCAGTCTCGACTAGAGCTTTCTTACTTGTTTTTATTTGTTGTTGGTTTTTTTTTTCGTTTTATTCCTGCTTTTTTTGTTGCTGTTTGGCAGCAAGTCATTATGCCCTTTTCAATTTCGCTTTGCACCTCAAGGAAATTGCTTTTTTGTTGGCAGCAATAAAAGTGCGAAATTTAATTTAGAGCCCAAGGAGTTTTGGACTGAGCCTAAAGGCAAAGCGAGTTAGCAGCGAGCCGATAAGGCCACAGCAACGACCACAAGCCCTTATTAAAGGCCAATTTTGCAAAAGGGGCCAACGGGTCAAATTGCAAGCTGCAATGCCAACAATTGCTGCCGCTTAGCACCTGCCACCGCCCACAAACCACCACCCACCACCCACCTGGCAACAGCCTTCAGCCACCTGTTGCGCATCGTTGTCTGGCTCGGGCCCCAACTATTATGTCTGATTATTAAGTGTGCCAGCCATAACAATGGCAGCCACTTGAGCCCGCCACTGCTGTTGCTCTCCCTGCTGCTACTCCTGCTACTCCTACTGCTGTGGCATGTTGGCGCTCCCCTTTGGCTGGCCTTCGCTAGTAACTTAAAGTGCGCTTTGTGCGGCGGCTTTGCGCGGTTTAAGTTGCTTTGACAAATTTTAGCAGCTGCGCAGCAGCTAAATAAATGCCTGGCCACAGAGCACAGCCAATGGCAAATTAATTTCATTCTACTGCAATGCAATTACAACAATAAAACGGTAAAGCTCTGCCAGCTGCTGTGGTTGCAGTTGCAGTTGCAGTTGCCGATGTAGTTCCAGTTGCTGTTGTTGTGGCTATGCTTATAAATCAGCAGCTGTAGCCCGCAAGTCCACAAGGATTGTAAATGGCATGAGAATGGTAAATGTTTGCAGTTGACTATGAAGAAACGTGGCCAGCTCTGTAGCCCAGCTGGAGTCGTTCTTTATGGCCGTTAACATTTCAATGCTGCTAAAAGCAGTTAACGCATTAATTGAAGGTCGAAGCGAAGCTGAAGCTATTTTAAGAATTCGGTAAATAATACAAAAATACACAAAATCACCATCATTTTATTACTAAATAAAAGCGAAAGAATATTTTGATAGAACTGTCTTTGCAAATCAGCAAATGATTATGATATTGATTTATTTTTAGTTGGGACTTGGCAATTGTTGCGCAGTTCGTAGTAAGTGTTATGTAATCCATTAATAATATTGCATAAAAGCTTTCTAGAAATTATTAAGAAAACTGAATTTATTTCATACTTAAATTTCAATTTGTTTGCATAACTATCATAAATTTAGATTCGTTAACTAGAGAATTACTACGTAATTTTGTTATATAAATTGCATTGCCTCTGCAGTAACTGTAAAATTTGTGTACTGACTGCATAACAGTCCTTTAAGAGCCATAAGCTGTGTCCGTAGTAACTTAACTGTCAAGTTTTTGGAGAGACCGTAGATAGAAAATAAAAAATATATATATATATATATATATATATATATATATATATATATATACATATATATATGTATATATAATCTTTATTTTTCAGAATATCCGGGCTTACATAAGCATATACATATATAGAATATAATAGAGAATTGAGTTCTCATATATATATATTTTTTTTTCTGTATAATTTTGGAATATGCTGTTTTAAAAGCCGTACAGTAAACATCAAATTTTAAGGCTAAAATAAAATATTTGAATGAACTTTTACACTTGTTGGCTTACTGTAGCATAAAATTAAGTATCTCTTGGTTTTTTTTTTGGTCTATCCTAAAAAAAGTAAAGTACTCAAACAGCGGGGGGAAAATAGAAAGCCCTCTTAAACGGCTTACGAATTTTCGCACAGCCATTAAATGAATAAGTTTTCAAGTTGTGCAGTCGCAGAGCGAGTGCCCCATTGATATCTATGCAGGATCTACTTGAAGTTTTTCAAGTTATTTTCCATTACTCTCGCCTGGCTGTTCACAGTGTTTATTTTTATTGCACTTTTCATTAATACCGATTACGCTGTGCTCGAGTGCGGATTGGAATGGCGTGGTGGCATAAAGTGAAATTAAATGGAATATTACGTATACGCGGCGTGCCAAGCTGGCTAGAACGGTCAGATAATAAGCAAAATAATGTCGCTGCCATGGCGACGTGGCGAGCACTGTGGCAGCTTCTTGGCTCAGTTGGCTAAGTTCAATGAACCCGAGGCGTGCGCTGCTGTTTAATATTTAAGCAGCCGCATATTGTCCATACACACACACACACAAACACGCACACTCGTACACACATTGACACTAACAAACACCGGATGATTCCGCAATGTAAGCGTATCTGTTAAGCAGGCATAAAAACATGCATTTGGGTCAAGCCGTGCGCATCAATCATGATTTTAATGGCTGCTATACGGACAACAATGGCCAGTCGTTGAGTTTTATGAACTATGCTCGAGCCAAAGCCGCAAAAGCCAGCCGCCCCAAAAGCCGCCGCACTTGCTGCGGGCCTGGCCATATGACTGATGTGAGCCAGAGCAGTCGAAAAAGTGCGCTTTAATTCGCCTAATGGCATACATTTTGTCATCAGCTGGCTTAAATCATTTCGTTTGGCTCACTGGCTGCGCATATTTGGCGTTGATGTTGACACAAATTGAAATTAATAAAGCGCTCCACCTCCGTCCCGCTGGCCAACAAACACACATTAGCTGTGCGAGCGAGTGAGAAGCAAGAGGCAAGATGTGTTTGTATGTGTGTTGTTTGTTTGTGTTTGTGTTTGTTTACTTGACAAACTGTTGAGCGGCACTTTTGACAGCCGACTGCGTAACGCTCACGAGCGGGCAAATGGCTAGAGAGCTGGACCGCCCCGGACTGGCGAGAGTGAAAAATGACCAAAATTTGGCTAACATAATTTTGGTTAGTTTGCTGGTCGCAGCTGCCGCTGTGGCTGCCGGCACAGTTGGGTCTATGCGATGTTGTGGCCAATGATAACAAAAAGCCAAAAATGACACGGCAAGTGCTGTCAGATATACGTATTTATACATACATACATATATACATATGTATATATAGTAGCCAAATACAGGATAGCTCAGTAAATGTTTGACTCGTAAAATGCTGTTTAAAGCGGATTACTTGATGTAAATGTGGTGGAAAAACAACCATTTAAATAGGTTGTTGACTCTATTATAATATTATAAATAATATGAATTTCAATAATATTAAGTACATAAGTATGTTAATTATTAAACATAAAAAAATATTTATATCTACAATTTATTGCTTTGCACTTTGAATTTTTGAAATATAATAATTGTTAATAATAAATAAGTATCTATGTGTTTTTGCTTAGATTTTGAGGCATTATGAATTCTCTTAACAATTGAAATAAAAAATGAATAAATACCATAAAAATTGGCAAGTAAATAAATATTTATTTTTACAAATATTTTAATTGAATAATTAAAATAATAAAAATTAAAGCGATGCTCATCAAAAATTTATTTGCATTAAAAACTGTACTTTATCAAAGTTTCCAAGATTTTAAATAAAATATAATGAAATAATAATAATTTGATAAATTAATTCGATAATATATTATTATATGTATATAAAAATTAATTTATATTTATATTTAAAATATGCTTATATTGAAATTGATTCATTTTCAATGTTCAAAATAAATATTTATATTTGTTTAAAAAAATATATATGTATATAAAAATATAAATAAATATATGTATTAAAAAATATATATATTTAAAATATCTATGCTTAAAATTTAAATATATTTTTAAAATATAACAATATAAATTGTAAAAAATAAATATATATTTATATGTGAAATTTGCATTCAAATGAGTGTTTGTCAAAGTTGAAAAATATGACCAAAAATAATAATTATTATACTGTCTAAACTGAGTCAAGAATATAAGCAACATCGGGAGAGTAACTCAAATACTTCGTAGTGAAACTGAAACTCTATCAAAGTTTTCAGCATTTACAACAGAAAACAGATTTTTAAAATTTATTTACCGTATAACCCTGACCAGCTCTACTGACCGCAAAAAAAAAAACATCAATGAATATGTAAGCAGAAAAAAATTTGAGTTTTATTGCAGAGAGTCGTAAATTCCCCAGCCCAACCGCAAGATATTAATCAAATGAGCGAAGCATAAATCTAAGTGGGATGCAAAAGGCAAAAATATTTGTATATTTCTCCAAGAAGCTGCAAGAGAAATCAAGCACATGAAGGACATGAGGAATCATTGCTAAATGCTGTCGCTCCATTGGAATGAGCAGAAATACATTTTTTTTTTGGCAACGGAGTCTGAACATATTTATGGACAGAGCAGTGAAGAGGCCAAATTAAATTTAGCCAAAAATAGCTGCTAAATAAACATAACTTACGCACACGAACGCACATTTACCGGATTGGCCAGACAATGGCAAAACAAAGGCGCGGTTGATATGGTTTTGCTTCATGCGTAGAGCAGACATCGAGTAAACAATAAATAGAGACACGCGTCTCGAACTATGCAAAACAAATTACAGCCAAAAAAGGCCAGCTGAATGGAGAGACAGAGAGAGAGAGAGAGAGAGAGATAGAGAGAGAGAGAGAGAGGCTGTGTGTGTGCGTGTGTGTGCGTGTGTGTGTGGGTGGGTGTGTATCCCAGAGTTACGAGTGTGTGTACTTCGATAATTTACATAAATAACAGCAGCATGCAGGATACTCGGAGCCTGATCATGATAGTCCTGTTGGGGCAACTCGGCCAGAAGTCAAGTCAAGCATAAATTTGAATATTTTTCGCTTGTCTTTTGACTTTGAGTTGGGTTTTGGGCTGTGGACGCCCAGTGCTAATTAACACATAAGCAGCGGACGCCCGTCAGAGCTAACTGAATGCATATAAAATATAAATAAATATGTGTATTTATCTCGTATAAGTGAGCGGAATGAACTGAGCATGACCACAGTTGGCTGTGTGTGGTCAGCAGTTGCTCGAGAAAGCTCTGAAGTCGTTTCTGCCCCAAGTGGCAGCTGGCATAAGTCAAAATTTATTTGAAGGCAAACAGCTTGAGTGCTCTGCCAGGAATTGCGTATAAAAGCCATAGATTTCTATATATTTATTAGTTTGTATCCCGGAACTTACGAGTCTCGTGTGGCTGAAAATAATTTAAGGCACTGTTAAGTAAATTTAGAGACTGCTTTAACATTCGATATTTCGATATTTCTATATTGAAGCAATTATGATTTCCTTTAACACCTTCATCTATGTATACTTCCCTAATTACACGCAATACAGTCCTATAGAGCAGAGCATTTTGTTGTGGTCTATTTTTAGTTAAGCTGCGAAAGTTTTGCGCCTTGATAACCCAAATATCATTAGACGCCAGCGTCAGTATCTTATTCCAGTGACTGGCAGCTTCCTGCAGTCAAAACTCTTAGCCAACTTTTTGGCAACTAACAAAAAAGTTCAGCGTAAGCAATTTTAAGTGTGAAACATTTCTGCCTCGGCTGCTGCCACAGCCAGCCATGATAAAGTGTATTGAAGTGTTTGCCCGTATTAGGGCTTTGCAACTAACAAATTTAATTACTGTCGGGCATAGCAGCAGCAGCCAGTGATTAACCAACGTACAAAGACTTTACTTTGGTTGGCCAGAGCGAATCGCGTTCGACCAAAGGCATTCGCAGCAAAATAAAGTTTTTCTTAATTTGAAATTCCTCGACTGGCAGTTGTCAAAGGACACAAAAGCAACAAAAAGCCAGCACACAAGATACACAGAAGAGGAGACAAATACAAACACACATACACACACACACGCACACACACTTCGGTAGGCAAACACGCATAGAAGGCAACAATAGCGGAAAATACGAACTAGCTAGCGGAAATGCAGCAGCTTTATAAGGAAACAGCTCGGACAAGTTGGTAAGTTAGAAAAACAGATAGCAGACGCACGGGCAGGACGAAGGCGCGCTGCCGGCAATGCATTCCTCTTAGTTGTGCCGGCAGTCAAGTGGCCCTGGTCGCAACTAAAACTAGACGCCCGAGTTGTTATTTCTGATTTTGTTGGTTTTACAGTTTACGGGTGCTCAGCTACCCCAGGCGCCATGCGCCATGCGCCATGCTCCATTCTCCATATAGCTGCAATGGACGCCACTTGGCGGCCGACTTTGATTCTATTTAAAGCTAACCATTCGCAAATGTTGGCCCGCTTGCCTCATCCGCCTCCTGCACTGGCCGTGTTGTCAGAACAAGTAATTTGGTGTGTAAATGAAAAGTGTGTGGCCCGTTCGTGTTATGCAAATTGCTGCGGTTCTGTTGCCGCTGAGGGATTGACTACGTGTTGGCCTGCTGCTCGACCCTGATAGTTTTGCTCCAAAAACGAAAAGTCAAGTCAACTCAGAAAAAAAGAAGAACTTAACTTCCTGAAATTTAGGTACTTAAAATGGATTGTGATAAGTCAGCATTTTGTTGGGCTACCGCCCACTAATGATCAAGCTGAGACTTTTGCTGTTCAAGCCATAATTAAATTTGTAGCGCAGCGAGAGAGCTGAAGCTTAAGCCAGGGCATTTAGCACGATGTTAAAATTTCAGCTTGCATTATTCGGGTGGCGGTAATTTAGCTCTTTGAAGTTTCTTTTGGTCTAATTTTTGTGTCTTGAAAGTTTTGAATTTTCATGTAATGAACAGACTGCTCTAAATGGAATGCAAAATGCAGACAAAGGAATCTCAGGAAGAGTATAAGAATATTCAATTTTGGGTATAACCATGTTTAAATTTATATCAATTTTATAGTATATAACAAAAAAACACACTAATAAATGCTTTTTTTTTTTACATTTTAACTTTGTTGCCTTAACAAAATTTAAAAAAATTGTTTTTATTATAAAATGTATTAATAAAATAGAAAAAAAATATAATAAAATAATATTAATTTAATAAGTAATCATAATTTTTAAATTTAAATTTAATTTTTAATTTAAAGTAAAATAAAATAAATTCAATTTAATAAGTAATCATAATTTGCAATATTATTCCTTGCATGTTTTTTTAAATGTAAAATCAATTTTGAACTTAAGTTTCAGAGCTCGCAAGTGTCCGTTAAGCATTTCTCAATGTCTGCCAATACGTGTTTTACACTCACAAAAGTAAAACAAAAGAAGAGAAAAACGCCTGAGTACGAAGGTTTTGCAACTGATCTTTAAGCGTTTCCTTTTCTCTTATCGATTTTTCTGTTCTTCAATACTTTTTTTATGCGCTCAATGAAGCAAAACATCTGTTGTGCATGTATTGGTAGGATTGCGAGCGTTGTGCTCGCTAGACACATTAACCACGTACGGGAGTGTAAGCGTATGCATGTGTATGTGCATGTGAAGACTGTTTGCCAAGACTCTTTCTTATATGACACTAACTGAGCCACATTGTGAGAGCGTTAATCGTATTACTCCCGAAACGACGCTCTTTAGTCGGCAAATAGTTCACACGAAGGCGAAAACGAAAAAAAAAAAACACGAATGCTCTAGCTCAGTTTGGGAGCGAATGCTTTTGTAACATGTATATTTTCTACATTTATTTATTTATTTATTTCTTAAGGATAATTGACAAACCTAGAGTCAATTTAAAATTAAAAAAGCCTAAACAAAGTACAGAGAATAAATTTATTTTATTTATTTTGATTTATTTTGATTTTAACTTTTCTTCACAGTCTTTTAATGAGCACAGAAATGAGTGAGGTAACTTACAAAGTGTCATTCGTTGCGCTCACTCAATAAGTATCAAAGAAATATATCACATGAGAAGCTGTTGCTGTGACAAATCACAGCGTTTTATTAAATATCACCTATATATGTATGTATGCTGTCAGGGCTTACATTACGTATACGCAATGTGGAATGCTGTCAATTGACAGAGGAACCACAAATTGAAACAAGCTATGTAATTACAATGGAAATGGTTGATTGAAAAAAGGTTATCCTGTATAAAATGCGAATCAAATGCAATAGAAAATGTCTTAATGTGCAATTGATGTATGTGTGTGTGTGCGAGTGTGTTTGATTGTGTGGGCGGGCATTATAAAGTGCTTTGTGTCAAAGGCAAAAATGCATGAACGGTACGTGCAGTGCAAACCAAGTGTAAGCACGCACTTAATCATTTATGCACTCACACATATACCAAGCGACATTGTGTCTGCTCATGTGTGTGTGTGCGTGTGTGTGTGTGTGTGTGACATTGCGCACGTAGAGCGCATCGAGGCGTACGCGACTTTTACACGCGCCAGCAGCATTTTACTTTTAAGTTTCTATTTCTTTGCGCAACTAGCGACACTGCCATTAAAGTATATTATGTGGCAAATGACAAATGCAACGCTGAAAGCAGCTGGCAAACGGATGCATAAGTTGGCCATATACATTCGGCTTTAATAAAGTTCAACATGAGCAGAAGTTGCCTGACAGATTTTCACTCTCTCTCTCATCAGCATCAGCAGCAGCAGCAGCATCAGCATCTGATGCGGAGACCTCGCAATGGCAATGCCAATGGCAATGGCAATAAGCACTCGCTTTCCTAATAAAGGGGATGTTTGTTCCAGTTTCTAAGAATTGCAAAAATACTGCCGGCACGTTCCCATCCCACAGATTCCCCAAAAACTTTGTTTTTGTTGCATTTTATTTGGCTTGGGTCTGGGCAGCTTCTATTCTGATACGTGTTTCCGTCACTTTGATGTGGCTTCTGATGGCTTGCGAGTGGGTGTCGAACACAAATAATCTATCAGCCACCATTCAACTCACAACCAGATGCAGCGTTTATGAATTCCGTAATAAATTAAATTTCCAGGCAGTTGATTACGAGCTAGTCATGCCTGAAATGATAAACAACAAAAGAGTGCAAACTTCTTACGTAATTAAGATGCTGCAAATTAATTGACAACAGCCCCAGATTGACTCGGATGCAGGCGATAAAGCTGCTAACTTTGACTGCAAAGTTCTGAAAGCAAAGTGCAGCCGGAATGGAAGTATTTATCTCGACAAAATATAAATTTATACAAAGCTACGTTAAACAGAAGGCGTCATCTTAAGTAGATAGAAAATATTTATAAATTCGCTTTAGAATTATTTGCGAGTGACATCACAGATAATAAAAGGCATCTAGTTAAGTTATTAAAGATAAATTTGTTTGGAACAAGCAATTAAACAAATCCAGTCAAGTTATTAAAGAAAGAAGGAACTTAATTAAATTATACTATTTATTATTACATTAATATATTATTAGCATTAAATCGTTTCACAAAATTTAAATTCAGCAAATCATTCTTTTTTTTTTATTCGTTTATATTAATTTTCTTGTATTTGTTATTATTTAAAAAATTCAAATTTAATAAAATTTATTAACAGAGGCGTAATTTTTCATAATTTTTTTATTTTATTAAAAAACAAATAAATAAATCGCTGTGTTTCATTGTCACGTACTTGTTTTATGTTTGTTTAAGTGAAATAAGAATCAAATCAAATAAGAAACATTCAATATTTAAATGCACTCGTGGTTAATCAGTTGAATATAATGAATTCATTATTCATGTATTTGTTTAAACAGCAATAAACAAATATTTCTCTGTTGATATACGAGACAAGAGCGCATGCATGGAGTGGAATAATGGCCTTTCTATATTTAAATTTAGTTCGCTAGCTTCATTAACTCCCAAGTGGCGCATAATGAAAATAAAAAACACAATTCATCATCATGAAATTTGTTGAAGTCATTTCATTTAATTTCATTTAAAGCGCCCGCAATTCATTGCATACTTTGGTGGCGCTGACCCAGTTCCAAGCTCCACTCGGACTGATGCTCGGGCTCCGTATGCTGCTGACGGGGTTTTATTTGATTCTCCTTTCGCTTTTTTCTCTTTCTCTTCCTCTTCGTGTTTACTCGACTTGCACTTAAAGTTCCCCGTCGGGCTGAGGCACTCGGCTTGTATCTCAAGTATTTGCTGGGTACAAATTCGCTGTTCGTTGTCGCCTCTGCGTTTTCTCATTAAGCGGATTACGCGCTTGCACAAAAGCCGCCCAAGTGCTGGCTTGAATGTTTTGCTCCGGCTCGAGCTGCTCTTTTTTATGCCACTTTGCCTGCAATTTGGCATTACTTATTTTTAGTGCACTCCAAATTCATCTGCAATTCTCTGGCCTGGCGGTCCTTAGGCGCGGACTTCAACGCTTTGCCCATTTGCATAATGTAGAACTTGTGCTCGCGTTCTACAGCCACTTTTCTTCAATTCTTGTTGTTGTTGTTGTTTTGGGTTCATATTTTTACGATTTTTTAAGTGCCCCTGGGTCGCGTCTGCAGGTTTTTTTGCTCTCTACATAGTTTACTATTTTTGTTTTCGTTTGCGTTCCAGCGACCTTCTGTCGACTGTTTGCAAGTTTCTTACAGCTGCATGCACCTAGACAAAACAACAGGCGACTGCGTCATGGATTATCTATGTGCATGTGTGCCTGTGTGTGTGGGTGTGTGGGTGTGTGTCTGTGGGCGTATGTGCGCGCTCGTGCGCTTCCGTTTCCGGGAAAACTTGTAGCGCCGCTTTGTGCGGCCTTACTTCGCATATTACTCATACGCAGCGTGCGCAGCGGCCGCACTGAATGGCTGTAAAACTGTAATCGACTTGGTCTATGCTAAATTTATTGTTGACTGCCTGCTGCTGCTGCTGCTGCTGCTCCTGCTGCTGTTGCTGCTGCTCCTGCTGCTGTTGCTGCTGCTGCTTATGAATGCAAATTGTCATTGCCTCGCAGTGTGAATGTTTCACAGCTTTACCCGCAGTTCATCGTGCAAAGTATTTTTTTGTTTTTGTTTTTTTGTTGTGTCTGTTGCTTCCTGCCACATGCAGTGAGTGGCATTTTGTGCTTATGAAATGAAATTTAATTTCGTGTTTCATTTCATTTCTACAAACGTCAAGTGGCTGCCATTTTGATGTGTGTTTTTGTGTCGCTTCTGTGTGTGTGTGTGTGTGTGTGTGTGTGTGCTTGTGTAGCAGGATGTTAAATCGCATTCCGCTTCATTGTTCTATGCTGACTCTTATCGCCAGAGCTGCTTGCTTGTGTCCGCTTTGAGCACAAAGCGCAAATGTCGCCTTGTCTCTTTCATTAGGGCAACTTCCGAAATGATTACACATAATACAAATACCACAAAAGAAATGTTCACACTCATTACTTGCGATAGCGCCTTTGGCTGAAGTCCACTTTATGTGTGCGTGTCTGACATTGGTGAAGGTTGTTTGGACTACCAGGAATTGATTACGATTATCGTGGTTAAGTGCGAGAAATACATGAGTTGCTTGACCCTTTTATCTTAATTTTTATTTATTTCATTAAAATAATTTGTGGCATATAGAGAAGAACTTTAATGTTATATTTAAATGTTGATTATTACATAAAAATGTTTATAGCATTTCAAATGCACACAAATAAGTTTTGAAAGTTGTTGGACATATTAATTTTTAAATGATTGAGAACAACCCTAGCAATTTGATATACAAAATGTTTATTATATCGATATTGTTGTCTGTATAGCGTCCTTGATTCAGCTCCGTTCAGTGATGCTATTTGAACAGCAGTTCCCAGTTAACTAAATACAAATATCAATAATCATTGGAATCGAACGCATTTGTCAACAGACAGGACATCAGATATGCCTTCAGGCATTGCTTGCGCTTCATCGAGCACATTCCACATTGATTACAATAACAGCAGCGAGTTGCCAAAACAATTGTGAATACGATGCTCTATCTCCCTGCTCCACTCCCATTCCCCCATGGTCTGCCCCAGCACCACAGCCGTCTGCAGTGGCTCCCAGGCAAGCATGCAAAATACAAATCAATTAGGCGTTAAAAAGAAAATACACACAAAAAGCAAAGAAGAAGAAGGAGACGAAGAAGAAGACGATGCAGAGTCCCAGTCCCAAGGCAAACAAACATCCTGACACATCCTCACATATGCTTCCCATAGCCTGCGTGCGTCCTTCGTCCTGCTGCTCAGCTGCTTCGTGGCTGCCCATGGCGACGCCTACTTAATGGCTATCACTGAAACGCTATTAACGCCAGCTTGATTTATAGCAATTTAATTTTGTTTCAATTTGTCCATGTTCGAGTATTTTATTCCACAAATTATGTGCCGACACGACTGGGGCGTGGCCAGCGCCTGGCCAAATGGTCGTGGGCAGAGTCCTGATTATTTATAGCAAGGGGCCGCATGATTTACTCCAAACTGAAAACTTGGACAAAAGTTTATTTGCAGATTGCACAAGAGCTTTTATTGCTAGACAATAAAATCATATTACGCTGTTTCGGATTCTGCTTTAATTTGTTTGCTTCTTTGATTTTTATGTGCTTTTTTATAGATCGCCTTTAACGCCACTTGGAGCTATTAAGCGTCTGCCTGCCGCTCGCATTTCTGAAAATTGATTTGCTTTTGCCTTTAATGCTCAATCAAGTGCTCGAGCGTCTCATTTGCTGGCGCAAAAGAATTTCTTTGAGCTATACTTGAATTTTTCTTATCCTTTTTCTCTCTCTCTCTTTTTTTCTATTGAACTTATGCAAACTACAAGTTTTTATTTTGCTGCCTTTAAGTTGAGTTTGTGCATGTATGAGGAGAGCGGGAGCTCTAACTTTTGACTGCTTCTCCTCGACATACAAAGTTGCGCCTTTGAGTCGTCGGCCACATTCCGCGTCACGTCCCCAGGCCTTGGCTCAAAGAAACATGATACATTCTCGTTAAAGTGTTTGGATGAGCTGCATGCAGCGGCAGCTCTTGTGGTTTCATGTGATTTCAGGGCTTTGACTGCTCATTCTTTGTGGAGCGAGTGCAAACATATTTCACATTTTAATAACATTTAAATTGAAATTAAAGCTGCGATTAATGATGGCTAATTTAATCGATTGTCGCATTAGGTAAAGTGAACTGGCATCCCACACTAAGTACAATTAATTTGAGCATCCTTTAATGTAGAGTAGCTCTGTCACAGCTTGTTACGCACCATCAATTGCTGCTTTAACAGCGCATCGAGGGGTTGCTGGCCAAGTTTGCAACCCCTTTTAATTGAGCACATTAGCCAAACATAAACATCGGGTTCAAAGTTCAAGCGTGACAAATAAACCAACAATTAACTTTAATAGCCATTTGCTCCGATCCAAGCCGTCCATAGAAATATATATTTGTGAAATTAACACTTTTGCTCATGCTTGTGCTTAGAGTTCTGATTGTTGTTTTTGTTTGGCTGTTGCAAAGTTCGACAATAAATCCTTTACGTGATGAGGGGTCTAGCTGGCTGAGAGCTGAGCTGATAGATCCCACAGGCATCAAGACACAAATTATTGCAATTAGCTGGAGAAGTCGTTTCGTCTATTGATTTTTGTGGGCCAAGTGACACTTGAAAACTTGAGGAATGCCGCCCTGCAAAATGTTTATTGGTAAGAAAAGTGTCAAATACAAATTAGATAGCGCCAGCGCGCCCCCAGCACATTGAACCGGGCGCGGCATGAGCATTGAACTATGTAATGAAGGAATGTCGGTGCTAATGCACAGTTAATGAGCTGCCAGAAGTCAGCGATGCTGAAAAGTCAATAGACATGGCAGTCAGCATTAAAGCACAGCCACACACGGAAGTGCATTGACATTGAGAGAGGAACGCAAAGGCAGAGAGTGTATATATCTGTATAACAATAATAATAATATTTCATAGGGCTCGGGTACAATCATAGCGAAATAATCGAGAGCACGCACAGGGACCACAGAATTGACGAGCTGAGCTGGACACGAATACAGCCTGATGGCAGCAAATGCTAAGCTTTATAAATCGCCCCTCTCTCTCTCTCACACACACCCACACACACACACATACATACAGAGCGAGCGACGTGCCAGATAAAAGTCTTGTCAAAACGTATTTTATGGCGGACTGAACCCTGCGGCATGTGACATTGCATGTTGCTAGAATTGATGCTGCGTTCATTTATTAACTTGGCTAAGAGCACATAATGTTGTTAGCTCATTTTTTCGCTTGCCAGTGCCTCCCATGGGCCACATTGTCAGCTCTCAGCATCCACATGGGCCACTTCACTGCCTCGATGTGCTCGAGTCGATCTCTTGTGTTTTGTCAAATGCAATTAAAAGCCAACTATGCACGTCTATGGCTGGCCGCTTCAGCGATGCTTTAATTCGTGTTGAAGCACTGCAAGTGTAATTATTGGCACGCCCCTGCCTCAATCATTCATGGCTTTCTGTTGGGCAAATTCACACACACACACACACACACAATAAACAATCCACATTCTGCCTTGTCTCGTCTGGCCTTGTGCTGAAACCGCTTGGTGCTCCACACGCACACGAATTTTCCTGCCACTGCCGCTGCCACTGCCCACTGGCAGTGTCGACTTGTGGCAAATTAAATTGTTAAAAGGAGGAGCACCCACATCCCACTTGCTCAGCAATCCAACCAACTCACAGCCCTTGGTTAATGATGTCGCTTTGTGACCGCTAAGCGTTTAACCTTCAGACGCTGAGTCGTCGTCGAGACACGTGATAAATGTCGAGCATGCACATACATACATATCTCTGATATATATACATACATACATCTCGCATGCAGACGTTCAAGTCCAATACTCATATATAATTTACATTTGCGTTTCCAGCAATGCTTTTTATGCTTGCTTAATTGTGCTTGACAAGCGAACTTAAGATACATTTTCTTGCCAGATTAACGCTAACTGGCAGCAAGTCTCATCGGTGAATGACTCTATGCTGGATCAGCTTTAACAGACATGTGAAAAATAAAATGAATGCAAATATATAAAGTACGAGTATTTAAGCGAGACAATCCATTCATTAAAATACAATTACAAGTTCGATTTCTGAATTTATTATGAATTATGTTGAGACAAGAAAGCTCAAAATATAGCTAAAACTGTATTCTGTTAAAATGATAAAATTAAATATGCAAATTTCAAGCTTCTAACAAAATACAAATTAAAAAAATAAAAGAAAAGAAATTGGGTTAAAGATTTCTATAATAGCAGAACTGTGTTCTGATAATTGATAAAAATTAAAATAAAACCTTCTAGATTTAAAAATTTATTCTAATTAAAGATTTAAAAAAATTATGTTCAAGTTTTGAATATAATATATATAGCTAAAACGGCTAAAAATAAAATTTTCTAGACTTCAGTTTTGCAATTGAAGTAAACTTTGTAAGATTTAATATTTTCTATAACAGCTAAAACTGTATTTTGATAAAAGTATACAACAAGAAATAAAATCATCAAGTTATTGCAGTTTGATAAGAAAATTTAAAACAATGTTCTGTTAAAATAATTTTAAAAAGTCTTCAAGTTTTTACATGTTTTATAAAAAGCTAAAGAATACAAATTAAAGTAACGTTTATAAGATTTAAATAGCATATATTGTATGCCGACAAAAGAATAAAGATAAACAGAAATCGTTTTAACATTTTCTATTTTCAGCTAAAACTAAAGCCTTAGAAAAAAACAACTTGGCTTAGGCAATGGCGGTCTATATTATCAAGCAAACATTTAGAGAAATCTCATACATTTCCTATTGTGCGCGATGCCTGACAAAGTCTTCAATTAATGTTGCCTTTTGATGGCCACGGGGGCCGAAGGTCGCAATTGTTGTAGCTATTGAATGCTTATAAATAAATAT
The DNA here is from genome assembly GCA_035047565.1 of Drosophila mulleri. Classification (NCBI taxonomy): domain Eukaryota; kingdom Metazoa; phylum Arthropoda; class Insecta; order Diptera; family Drosophilidae; genus Drosophila; species Drosophila mulleri. The sequence continues at coordinate 5,129,109 of JAWNPK010000040.1, read as the reverse complement.
ATATAATAATCATATATAATAAGCACACATACGCAGCAGGACAGAACGTCGTCGCTGGGCTGGGCTAAAAATAAAGTAAATGTGGATTATGAAAAACAATTGCTGCGGGGCCTTGAGACGAGCGACGGGTGACGTCGCGAAGGTTCAGCAGGCCCAAGGTATATTGAGTAACGGCTACCAGGGTCATTAGCGCCACTCACTCACCCACATGTCAGACGGCTTTCGAGTCCTTGGCCAGCAGGACAGCGGACAGCGGACAGCGGACACTTTTGTCTGAGTGAATGAAGCAGAGAGCCAAATTGCTGGAATTTAATGTTTAAAGCCAAGCCAAATAAATGGGAATGACGTGTGTGTGGTCGTGCAGCTATAGCAAATAGAATGGACATGAGCTGGCAAAGTAGCTGGAGGAGCACAGTTCTGGAGTTCAGCTGACAAACAAAGCGAGTAGCTGCGTGTGCGGCTGCATAATATGCTTCGATTTTGCTAGCAAACATACATAAAATTGCGCAATGTTTTTGTTTTTGCTGCCGGCTAATCGTGCGAGTGTGCGAGTGTGTGTGTGTGTGTGTGCGATTGAGGGGATGCCTGAAAGCATGTGGAAAAATCCAGCAACTAGCAAAGGCAAAGCTGCTTGCACATGAAACGAAATTGCCGCCCATCCCAGCAGTAGCCACGCTAAGGGGCGAAGCTCCCGGTTTCAGCTGGGATAGACGCAGATACTAGATGCAGTGCAATCCGTTCGAGCTGGCCACGGTCGTCCGCATTGGCTGCTCGCCGATTTGGCATGAGCTGTCATATTTGACTTTGTCTAACCTTTCGGGCGCCGCGTGCAGAGTATGATGCAGTTGTAATTGGCATATCTGTGTCAGAGCCATCGACAGCTCAATGTGGCAAGATTAGTCCCCAGGGCATGGCCTTGCCAATGTGTGAGCATGACTCCATGTGGACGAGCTTTAATGCCAGCCACACTCTCTATGGCTCTGCACAGGTTATTCTGTTGATTTAATCAGCATTTGATTTACTTTGCAGCATTGCTGTCATGTATTGCTTAAGGTATTTAAATTTGAGCAGAGCTCACGTGACGCATGATATGTGAAATGTGTGTATATGTATGTATGTATGCATGCGTGCATTTATGTATGTAAATGAAATATACATTTCACTTATTACTTTATATATATTGATTACAAAATCTAAAGCTATCCACGTGGCGTATGCGTAATGTATTTTAAATGTATGTGTTACATTCTCAGCATTAGTTATTTAATCTCTTAAGTATTTAGACTACTTGCGTATGCGTTCACTGCATAACAAATCACTTCATTTCATTTCGTTTCATTTCATTTCATTTAGCTTGGAAATTTATTTGCATTCGCCACATCGGTCAAGTCGAGTTCACATTGAATCTATTCAGATTTCACAACAGCCCCAACTAAGGCGGACTGAAATATGACACCGTTAGCTAATCCCTTTGTATCCCTTTCGTTCGGCAGTCGAGAAGGGCTAAAGAGCTAAAATTGCAACGCCGAGATGTCTAGGCATCTGATTTATTAATAAAAAGATTATTTATTTTACATTTTTGGCTGTCTCTGGCTCAGTGCATGGAATATATCAATTTCAATGTTGCTATTTTTAGCGAATGCAAATAAAAACAAGTAAGAAAGCTCTAGTCGAGACTGCTCGACTAGGAGATACCCTGAACCCTCCGTGCTGATGTTCCAATCATTCTGCACACATACATACACATGCATCCACCCCCACGCATAGGCCTGCGCTCTGCTAACTGCGCAGTAAGCAGCGACTGCGCTTGGGCTGCGCTGCAGTGTGGGCAATATTATGAGAATTTATTTGTTGAATAATTTCATTTGTAGACGTACAATCCTAATGAAACTTTTAGAACGTAATCATTATGTGTAAATGTGTGTACATTCCAAAGCACAAGTCTCTAGTACTTGATATACGTTTTTTACAAATTTGGGGCGAAGGGGGCGTGGTATCCAAAATCTGTAAATTACAAAATGTGTGTGCCCATCAAATGTATATACACAGTAAATCTGAAGTCTCTAGGTCTAATAGTGTTCAAATTAGGCTGAAAAAACAATATAAATTTATCGATTATCCTCGATAAAAAAGATATCGAATGAGTTATCGAAAAAATATGATAAACTCGTACTGCGTATGGTATACACGAGTATGCATACAAAATTTAAGCTCTCTAGCTCCTTTAACTTCTGAGATCGACGCACTCATACGGACGGACGGACGGACGGACGGACGGACGGACGGACGGACGGACGGACGGACGGACAGACGGACAGGGCTATATCGACTCAGCTCATCGTCCTGATCAAGAATATATATACTTTATGGGGTCTGCGATGATTCCTTCTGCCTGTTACATACTTTTCACAAAACCATTATACCCTGATTTCCCATTTTCAATGGGTTCAGGGTATAACAAACAGATATTAACATCTATCAACGAGCCAAGTCGAGAAGCCATTTGCTTGATTTGCCTAAACCAATAGAAAAAGAAAAATATTTGGTTTCTATGTAAAACATTTTGACTGTCAATATGTCGCAAATATGAAATATCTGTGTAAGGGGCAAACTTATGTTTCGTCCAGTCGAGACGAAGATGAATTATATGCTTACCCTTGCGATCCGTTTCTTTATAGGGACACTTCGATGGGCGCACATAAAAACTAGCACTCGAATCAATAAGCTGTTGGCATTTGTAGCCTACGCCTGCTTTGATTTCATCTTTTTTTTCTTCTCAATTTTGTCTTCTCTTTGCTTTGCTTTTTACAACTTTGTCATTGTTAGCCGGGCAGACGCGCGGGGCAAGGCTGTGGATTTAGCTTTACTCTTTGTCAGCCATATGCTGGCAATATGTGTGTGTATGTGTGTGTGTGTGTGTGTGGGTATGTGTGTTAGAATTTGGCTTCTTACTTTTTGTGCTGCTCATTTAAATAGATCCAAATTTATGGCAAACATACACACACACACACACACACATACACACTTTGAGCGATTGGCAGCAAAGATTGGTTGAAGGGGAGGGGGCGCGGGGACAACAGTCTTGGGTTTAAGGCTATTTCCGCTTTAACAATGGCAGCTCGTTGGCGTGATTTATACGATGGCGCGTGTGGAGATTTCATTACACGTTGCATGCGTGCCACACTTGGCGGCATTTGCCTCGCCACGCCCCGCCCCGCCCCTTGGCTCAGCTTTTATGGCAACGGCATGAAAAAACGGAAGTTTAGTTTAATCGAAGTTGTTGTCACGACTTGCGACCGCTGATTGATTGCCCAATTGATAAGCCACGCCCGCATGCCATGCAAATTAACTGAGAGAGCAGCAACCCCCTCCCACCCCCCACTCGGTGGCTCTTCTTGCGTTTTCATTTCTAATTTGCAGCTGCGATACAAATGACATTTGCCAACAGTCTGCCTTATTATTGTGCGCTGTCATTCTATCCAGAGAGCGCTTCGTGTCGCTTTCAACTTGTGCAAAATTCAAATTTGTACCAAAACAAAAACATGGCAACAGCTGCCGACTGTGACCCCGGCCAAGAGCGCCAAGAGTTTTGTCTGCTCTGCTCTGTTCAGTTTGATTTTGCGGCAAGCGAGTAAAAAAACTTTGCAGTTTGTAGCCAAAGTCATTCACATTCTAAATGCGAGGGTCGATTGAAAACTACATAAGCATTGTGAGAGATTATCAATGGCATGATTCATTCCTATTTTTAGTCGATAAACTTTTTTTATATTTAATAACATAATTTAGGCTTCATCAGAATGCGAAACTTTAGCCCCTCTTGATGATCAAAAGTTGACTAACGAAATATATTATTATACACTTTAAAAAATCGAAATGTTTTACAATTGTTTTTTTCACTTTGTAAAAAAATAAAAAAAAATATAGAAAATCCATTTTATATATAAATAAAATAAAAATTGGAGTTTTTACTTTTCTTTCATATTTTTTTAACATTATTTATTGCCCCCACATTATTTATTGTTTATCAATAAGTATATTCGATGTACTTTATATTTAATAATAAAATATTTAAAATTTCTATTGAAAATTTATATATATTTAACAATTAACTACTTCAAAGTTCATTCATCTAGTTCATTTTTTTCAATCCACCCTCGTAGTGCTGCTTTGCCAAATCAATTGAATGAAACAAAAAGTTAATATCAAATGATTTTGGGCAGCCCTATTGAAGCTTGTCCTGGTTTTCAATGCATAAATTAGCTGACTGCGCTCCGTGCAGATGAGCTGACTCAGAAGACAATGCCAAGAGCCGGAGCTCTAAGATATTTCAAATATTTATATATATATGTGTGTATACATTTGTTGGCTACCCACCTCGTAAAAGTAGAACGAATTCAAGTTGTCCAATTCGCCCGCATATGGCGACGTCGCGTTGTCGCCGGCTGCTGCTGCTGCTGCTGCCTGGAAATCGCTGCCGGGCGATGTTGTTGCTGTTGTTGCTGCTGTTGTCGTTGCTGTTGCTGTTGTTGCCGCCGCCGCTGCCATTGTCGCCGCTGTCGTCTGGGCGGCACTGGCGGTCGTTGGCGTCGGCGCCAGCATCACGTGTGAGTTCGCAGGTGTAAAATATGTCAGATTAACTGTAGCCTCCACACCGGGCGCCGCGACTGTTGTGCCATTCAGCGTCAACTGGCTGCCATTGGTCGCCTGAGGGGGTGGCAGCATGCCCGACGACACGGAGGCCAGCGTATAATAGAGCGAGCTATCGAAAAGCCTCAGATGCAACATGCCGCTCCTTCTAAGCAGTGTGTGTGTGTGTCTGCGTGTGTGTGGGGCCCAGCTTAGGCATGAGCCATGTCGTACAGAGTGTTGTTGCTGCAATGCAAATTGAAAAACTCATTAATACAGTCGCAGTGCATATTAAGCACGCTAAGTGCAACGACAATTGGCATGCCACAAGACCTGTTAAGCTTGCGTACATAAACAGCCACTCATAAATCCACGGCTGCATAATGAATGCTTTAAAGGGACAGGGATTGGTTTTTGGTTTCATTTGGTTTGGGATTCAGGCACCAGTCGTTGTCTTCAAGTGTGCGTGTGCGGTGTACGTGTGTGTGGGTGTTCGCATTTTGTGTGTATTTGCCTGTTTAGCTGGATTTATTTCAGCTCAGGTCGTGTACAGAACCTTCTGTTATAAATGTGGCGCCGTATGCGACTTTTGTAGGTGCCAAACTTTAGCGCCCGAGAATGATAAGGGTACGGATTTGTCCAAAAATTGCCGCTGCCTAATTCTCTGTTCAACTTTCGTTGAAGCCGGGGCAGGGGCAGGGGCAGGGGCAGGGCAGGAGCAAAATTAATGGTAAACTTTTTAATATATTAAATATGGTTTTGTCACTGAAATCGGCCTTTATTTTGGAAGTTTAAGAGTCTTAAATAGGTGCAAAGAAATTAAGTAAATTACAAATTAAAAATGACGATAAAAGAATTCAAATTAATTACACGAGCAGAATATTCATGTCTAGCACGAATAAGATTGCAATTTAAGAGTGTCGCAAGCAGACTCACTGACTTTCCTTATCAAGATGAACGTTTAGGGAATACATATGTCAAAAGAATACGAATATGCCAAAAAGAATACGAAAGAAAAATTGGAGAGTATAAAAAGTAAATATATAAATTCAGTTCTACAAGAGACGACAGTCATGAGATAGTCTCATATAATTTGACTACATCGATAAGGCTGGCAGCTTCTGCTGCAATAATCGAATATAATTTAGCTAACTAAATATACGAAATTCGGCTAGATTAATCCATTAAAATCTACTCAATTATTTGCCTGAATTCATTTGGTTAGCAACACTAAATTCGTCAAGTGTTAAGTTTCTCTTTTCCATATACACATAAATCAATCGCTGCGAAAGTTTTCTGCTCAGCGATTTGGAAGGGCACGCATCAAGGAGAGATTATCATCATGTCCCTAATTGAATTAAACATATGCATGTCTTGACCCCGGCGGACATGAAACGGGTTGTTAGATTGCTGATGGCTGATAACAATAACTTCAACAATTAGCTCTTGTTGCCAACAATGGCAATGGCCGGGCAACACGCACGTCGCTGCCGGGGCCAGCGAAAGGACCTTTTGAACTCTTTGCGTGTCCTCAAAAGTTCTGCATATGTGACTCTGTCTGTCTGGCAGTCTGACTGTCGCTCTCTCTCCCTCTCTCTCTCTCTCTTGCTGGTTGCTGTGACCTTTGACAGCGACTTAAAATTAAAATCGCTTCAACAAGCCAACTGATTAGCCAGAGGCTGCTCGACTGGCTGACAGTCGCAACGTGCCTCAACTTGCCAAATAAATGTTATTTAAAGCTCACACAATTTTAATGCGGGCACGCAACTATTTGGCCCAATGATATATTAGCACGCGTACAGGCCAGCTCAGCTGTGTGTGTGTGTGTGTGTGTCTGTGGCACTTTGACACCTTCAATTTAGTCGAGGCATTTGAGGCGTGGCCACATGTCGGCACCTTCGATGCTTATACACTTATATTTATCACTTTTTATTGCATTTTACATGCGCATAGTTTCTCATTTTGGCACATGGCCAACAAATGCGTGGCGGCGTCTGCTTTGTGTTGCGCCCAACCCCACCACCCCCCCAACCCACTGGATGCTTTAACGTGGCGCCTTTTGTGGCTGGGTTGCTGCAGTGCAGAAAATAATTACTAGAAATGTGCTAGCAAAATGTCACCTAAAAGGCAAACGCTTTGAAGTGCGGCACGTTAAAAGTATATCAAATATGATATATTGCGTATACGCAGCGTTTCGTCTGCCGTGCCATGGCGCAAGGTTTGCACCGCCAGCAAAATGCGAATAATTTGTTGCGGCGAGTAAAACTTCATGGTTCTAAAGCGCTTCTATTTCTATGGGCTTACACAAACTGCTCACAACAGCAATTGCCTATTGTGCATAGCTCGTGTGCAGCATATTTCAGCACAATAGTCATTAAAAGTGATGAATTTAGTTGTGCTTAAATATGTGCATAATTACAAGGGAACTCAAATAGAATCTGGTAGTTGAAATGTTTTTCATTGTCTAGTGAAAACTACTAGCTGTAAAAGTTCTCTGGCCGACAGTGCTTGACCAGAGTATACCCTTGCTAGCACTTGCAGAGCTGAAGCTCACAATTTTGTACTTGTATTAATATAATATTTAAGGTTTTTGTATGCTTGTTTATATAAATAAATTATTAATTAAATAACAATAAATGGTAACTTGATTTGCAAGGAATTAAATGTCGAATTAGTTGATGTATTCAGATCTAAAGTCTTTAATCATTGAAATACATATGGTATATTATACATATATCGGTTTCAGACAATGTCATGAAAATAGAAGAAATATCAATGAATTGTAATATATTTGAGGCGATGGAGCTATAAATTTTATACAGACAGACGGACAAACAGGTCAGTATCTCTTTTATATTACATATTTCATATATGCCGTTGGAGCTCATTAAATCGGTTTATGTATAGGCAGAGGAGCAAACAGATGACTAAGGTTAGATTAGTCGGTTTTTGATTAGGATCAATTCTTAATATATTTTCTATAGTCGGCCACACCTTCATATATACAGATTCAATACATATACATATATATCTTAGTATAGGGTATAAGTCGTATAAAAATTTAAGCTCCGCATCAAGTTTTCACTTCAATGCTGATAAACAAGGTCATTACAAGTTAATAATTTTAAAAACTTTTAAAAAGTTGCTTAAGTTTTATTGCTCAAATTTTTTGCAAAGAAATTTAAAAATTATTATTTTAGAATGAAATGCTTAAATGAAATAATTTTAGTAGAGTATTATTTAATGTTTTAATTTTTTGTTAATAAGTTTTTTGATAAGGTTTTAATTAAATTATGAAACAAAAAGTTCAAATATTTAATATATTTATTATAATGATTATAAATTCTTAAAGGCTTTTTACTGTTTAATATTAAGTTTCATTTTGAAAACCTCGTTAATATGATTATTAAATTCATTCCAAGATTATTTATGTAAATGGATAGCGAACTAGACTAAAGAATAAAATACAAATTTGACTATCTATTATCTATCTTTCAAATAAATTAGCATTTTTGCCAGACATGTGGATTAAGTTGAAAAATCTGAATTGGAATAAATAAAAAGAGCTCGAACCGGTTCGTTGGTCGCCTTGACTTCAGCATTAAAATTGTGCTTTATGCCTATGTAAATTGAGAAAATCCTTAAAAATAAAATAATATAATCGGCTCAACCCATTTGGACTTTGCATAAGCAGTTTGGCATTTAAGTTGAAGTCTATTGCAGATGCTGCTGCTGCTGTGCTAATGCGCATTTAATTTGCATGCAAAATAAGTGAAATATTCGGCAAAGCTTCTGCTATTCATGGCCTAGACTCGAGCTGAAGCTAACGCGCCATCGAGTATTTGATTTTATTTGTTTTGCTTTACGCTTTGGTTCACTTTGATTGACGTATTTTGACTAAGCTGTCAGCCGAAATGCAGACACTTTCAGACAATGAGGAGCCAAAATTCCTGGGCTGCGACACTTTTCTTGCATTGGATTTATTTATTTATTTGTCGGTCTTTTTTCTCTGTTGGCCACAATTGGCGCTGGCATCAAGCCGCGTTCTGTTCGACGGGGAAAAGGCAATGGCAATGCCAGTGGCTCAACTTAATGCAGCTCTTGTTTTTTGACGCCTCGAGCGGCGAATGAGCAGTTCTCAGTTCTCAGCTCTCGGTTCTCAGTTGACGGCGTTAGAGATGGAGAGATGTGGAGATGGGGAAACGTATAGTTGAGCTTGTGGCATTTGTTACGCCAATTCGACAATTTGGAAATCTGACAATCTGACAGCTTAAGAGCTGACACTTTCGCCTTTGTTCGTTGCAGCGTTGCCTCCTGCAGCAGCCAGCAGGAGTGGCAGCAGCAGCTGCCTCTGCCACATGACTTTACTGCCACTTGCTGCATATTTATGCTTTGTTTTGTATTGTTTGCGCTTTTGATTGTGACCGCCATTATATTTAAGCCATTACGTTGTCTGCGCCCAGTCAGAGAGAGAGAGAGAGAGAGAGAGAGAGAGAGAGAGAGAGAGAGAGAGAGAGAGAGTGAGCATATTGCCCGGATACGGCGTGGCGTCGCCATCCTGCCACGAAATGAAAAATTGATTCAACTGCAAAAATACGAGCATGGCCTGCCCAGCACACAGACTTTATTGGGTCAGCAGACCTAGCAGCAGGCCACGCTGCGTCTGTATTTCTTTTTTATTTCTTCTCTCTTTCTGCTTTTTTTTTCTTTTAACATTTGTATTGCATTGTTTCTGCACTCATATTTTTTTTAGCTTATGCTTTGGCTTAGTACACTTTGCGTTATGTTTATGGACGGGAGCGGCGCCCCTTCAGAATATTGCGTCACATGTGCAACTGCAGTTCATGGCAATCAGCGCAATAACGACACAAATTTAGTATTTCATTTCAATTTTATGGAGCGTGACGTGTGCATGCCACATAAAGGATAATTGGCAGTCGAGTATGCCATGGAGACAGGCGAGCACTACTTTCGCAAAAATAAACATTTTAAATGCAATAGATTTTTTATTTTTATTTGTGAGCTCACTCTTTGTTGTTTGCTTTGCCGCAAAAAGCGCTCATATTTGAACGAGCTGATAGTCAAACATACTAAAAGATGGCATTGTTAGATTGACTTTGCCTCTTTGCCTCTCGACCAGAACTGCAGAACTGTTGAAAACTTTTTATGTTTGCATTCAATCTGGTCGACAGAAGTTATGAGTCACACTCGAAGCCACAGCAAGCACGAGCTGTACTACAACGGCCTGAAGCAATTGAGAAACCCATAAAATGCCTGATTATACTGCCATACCAAAGAGTCCTTTGCTAGTCAAATACTTGACAGCGACAAAGAAAAGGACAAATAATTAACCAAGAATTTAGCCTGAATAATGAATGCATTCCTGGCATTACTCTACATTGAATCTACATTATTGACAAACAATTGGCAATCGTGACTATTGCCAAATTTATTTAATAAATGTGAAGAATTATTTATTATTTTATTATATTTATATTATCAAAATTTATTTTATTGGCACACCAATATTTAAGTAGAAAAGGAAAAAATTAAGCTATATATACGTAATTTTTTAAAATTTATTTTACTATACATAATAATTAGTAAAACTATGAGTACTGAGAAAAGTAAGATGAATTGAAAAAAAGGATTTTGTTTTAAATTAAAAATTTAACAAAAATAAAAGACAAATAAAAAAAGAAAAATAAATATAAATACAAATAAAATAGGACAAAATAAAAATAAATAAAATAAAATAAAATACAAATAAAATTCAAATAAAATAAATCCATTTCAAATTGCTTTAGTGTCTTCCTTAAAAATAATTTAACTATAAATTAAATTTTAACAATACTCCAAAAATATACATTAAAGTTAATTTTTAAGGTACTTTAAAAAAAAATAGCTGTTTCTTATTGTTATTTAATTGTAACGTTCGACAATCGAAGTCTCTAAAAGTAGGAACAGATTTTAGATGTAGAGCTGCAATTAATATAAAGCTAAAAAAAAAAAAAAAAAAAAAACAGATTTAGATTTAATCAACTCCCCAGTCGAAATGTATATACTTTATATTTGAATATGAAATTCCAGCAGTCTATGATAATTTCGCAAGCTTTAACAGCTTAATGTAGAGAAAGAACATTCTACTGTAATTGTATTTTGTTTTGATTGGCTGAAGGTCGTTGTTGCTGTGCAATTGCTTAATATTTTCAGTTGTTTAATGCTAAATAGTCGCAGGGCAAATGCCAGACAAAATTGGTCTGGCTTAGAGGCCGTTAATGGGACTGTCGCGCATCTCAAGTAGCCGCTAATTCAAAATCTAAATGGCAGACGAAAATAGTCGCACGTAATTTCAAATGAAGCCTTTGCTACAAATTTGGGAAAACGGCTCGCAGCGCTGTCTGAATGGCCGCGGCAAATGAAATGCTCAAATGCGCTGTAAGGCAAAGTCAGAAGGGTATATGGAATGTAGAGAAGTTTTTAATTTACCGGGATGTTTTTGAACAAAGTTAACCTAGTCACTCCCAACTGTTCTTCAGTTCAGGGAAAACACTCTTTTCTTGCAGCTCATGCTCAGTTATTTCAATGCGAAATAGAAATGTAAACGACATTGAAAACTTGCCCGATGAAAGTTTAGCTAGCATCTTCAAGCTGGCCAGCACGGCGCTGGGTGTCTCCGGTGGGCAAACAGGCGTCGGGTCTGTCGTCGTGCGGCATTGAATGGCATTTCATTTTATTATCACACACAGGTGTTCGTGCATTTATATTCAAATTTGTAGCACCTCTACAACAGTTTGGGAAACAATGAAGCCACAACAGACGCCGGCAAGGGGACGGTCTTGTCTGGCAGCTGCCACACAACCACGCGCAAAGAGACACACACACACACTCGCTTGTGTGTGTGTGTGTGGCCTTTTAGCAAAAGTTAGACAAATATACGCAAGTGTGTTAGCCAAATCGCATCGAAACATTGCCACTTGAGATTCTGTTGGGGCACGCCGCTAGCGATAAATTTGAAGTTTTTGCTCCTATCAATTGCCAGACATTATGATTATGACTTGAAATAAAGAAAACTTTGGCTTACGCGTGTCTGAGTAGGCTGTCATTTAGACAGCTTGCTAACCAGACACAAATATGTCCTTGTGTTCTCTAAGCTGACAGCATTTAATTCTGCAGCTGCACCAAAGGACGTAAAGTCAAAATAGAAGGCAAAAGCGAAGAGGAAAATTGCGTATACGACATGTTGTGCGGCCTAGACAGACGCGTGGGTGGCTGTTCGATACGAGCTCTTGCTTAGTTACATTTAAAGCTTTCAGCACAAAAACAAAACAGAAACACGCAACACACAACAACAGTTTCGCAATTGATAAAGTCTTGCGACTGCCAAGCGGATTTATTATTAATTTTCGACACACGTACACGCTGTCCTACACCCGCACTCACACACTTAACACTGTTGCTTTTTATAGCTGCCTTGAACTCATCGACAATTGATCCAAATATGATGATAAGGAATATGCACTCTTGCTTTGAGCGAGAAGCGCAGTCGAAAGAGTCATGAATATATTGGTCTAATTATTTATTGATAAGAGACAAGAAATAATAATAATAGTAAGACTAACTTAATAACTAAGCACTCAAATATGCTCTATATATGATCTGTGGAGAAGAGCTAAAGACTTGAGCATAAAGAGCACATCTGATCTGAGTGAGAGTCTGATGCTTATATGAATATAAGAAATGCTCTAATACGTTGATCTATCTCGAAGAGTTGAGTATAGAGGCCACCATAGGTGATTTACTCGAGTGTCTAAGTATATGCTCCGAGTGAGAGGCCGAGCCGAACGACTCATGCTCAGATGCTTGTCCACATCTTCGGCTGAATATCGTACCCATTCGTTAAATAGAAGAGCTGAAGCTTCTTGAGTACTTGAGCGAGCATAAGAAAATCAATTTAATAAGAGCATACGAGATCTGATCTCTGTTGAGTGAGGCCCTGCCGCCTATAAAAGGCGAGTCGGCTGCAGAGCTCGTTTAGTTGTCTTTCGAAGCTCCTGGCAGCCACTGGGAATGTTTGTGTGTGTTTGATAATTTTTTAAATATTATATTAATTTTAATAAAAATATATATGTATATGAAGAAAATATTAATACTAATATTAATATTGTTATTTGTATATTAAGACTAACTTAAGAACTCTGCACTGGCAACTCCCTCATATGTTTAGTAAATTGTTTAACATTTTTCTTTAATTATTTTATTACAACTAAAAATAATTAAATGTGAATGTAAATTTGAATATTAAAACTTTTTAAACAAATATATAATTAAAAGGATGATAAGTATTAATAAGTTTAAGTATATAGATAATGATTACATGCCTCATATTTACATAAATTATTAATAAAGTAACTATAATTATTACTTTGCATAAATTTGCATAGAAGTAAAGTATAATATCTGCAATCAACAGTTAGTTTACAGGGTATCTCCTAATCACACACTGTCGCCTTAATCAATTTGTCTTTTCTTTTCTTTTCTTTTTTTTGTTGTATTTTCCTGCTTATCGGCGTCTGTCTGTCAAAATGTCAACAGCTAATGTGCTCTTATTGCTGCCGGAGCAACATGTGTGTGGCTCGAGGCCAAGAGAGGCGCACACAGTGCGTATGAGCGATATGCGTAGAAATTTGAATGACAAGCTCTTGTAAATTGATACTTTAATAATGCCTTGAGCTATTCGCAGACATGCCTGCATTATTTGCGCATTAAATGGCCCTAAGTTGAGCACTTTAAATGCCAGCACAGACGTCTGCCAAATCAGCCCACCCAAGCACGAAGGCCAACGAATGTGAATGCGAATGCGGTCTCAAAGTACACAAGGCAGAGGATGCGGAAAACAGTTAGGCATTACTTGAGTGAGGCACTTGAGTGCTTTGGCATAACGTTGGAGTACCCTTTATTGAATGCTTAAATTTAAATAATTTGCACCTGAATGGGGCAGCGAAAACAAAGGCATAAATTATGCGGAATAATTAAATTCATGGAAATGAATCAACGAACGAGCGAACGAACAAACGAGCAAATAAATGAATGAACGTAGCCGGATGCTGTGGCTGCCACCTGACCACGCCCAATTGCCCCGAGCCCATTTAGTCAATTATAAATAAATTATGCTGCCTTCGGCAAATATTCGACTGCATTAGTTATGCCAAGCCGACGTGAAATAATAATCGCCAAGGGGTAACGGGGGCGGGCATTAATTAGCCAGGGGTGGCAGAGCAGCGGAAATGCCTGTGAATAAGTTATTAATATTATTTATGTGTACTTACGAAATGTTACAATGCTCATTTCAGGACACCACTTTGCGACTAGAGTCGCTTTGCCACCCGCATTGCCTTGCTTGAGTTGACTGGAGCGCTTTTTATTAAATTTCCCAAAAACTAATCAACTTTATAAAATATGCAACAAAACTGTAATAGAAATCGGCTAGCCAGCAGCGGCAGCTGTAAATGAAACTCCCCAGTCTTCACTCAGCCAGATGGACAGACAGACAGACAGGCAAACTGACTGGCGGACAGTCAACACAGAATATTTTCTTAGATTCCACAGTAGTATATAATTTATGCGGTGCACACTGTTTGCTGGCGACGCGTTTTCATCTCAAATACAATTTTGAACTTGACTTAATTAGACAGAAGTACAGCGAATAGGGAATGCCACAACCGCAATGCAGACAAGTTGAATGAAAGCTCCGCCCTGACCCAAATAAAATGCTAAACAAAAGGCCAGCAAAAGTTGTGCACAAAGAAATTTATTTAATTTTTTTAATTGCCAAAAAATATTTAATATTAATGAGAGGGAAAATGAGAGGGACTTATTCATTTTACAATTATTACATAATTATAATAAAATAAATTCAATTGAATTATTAGAAATCAATTCAAATATATTTAACATATTATTGCAAGGAAAAATAAAACATAAGTTTATACAATTTATGATGTTAACAAAACATTAAAAAAAAGAAGCAAAATAGTTAAAAAATATTTTATATTTCTGTATTTATGTATTAATCAAGTAAAAAATAATTATTTAAAATATTATTTCAAGTAAAAAACAAGAAACAAATTTATAAAAATTATAATGCTAACAAAAACTAAAAAAAAAAAATAATTCAAAAATATGTTATAATTCTTTATTTATTATAAATTTTTTACTGTCAGGACTCCAAATTGATTAAACAAAAATATACATATTAATAAAAACAACTCATTATATAAATTGCCAAATAAACATAAATGTTTATAAACGTTAACTGGAATTGATAAATGTGCATATTAGGTGCAACTAGAAAATGGCTAAATGAGCATCACTTGTCGAATGTTCAGTTCACGCGCTTGTCGCTTTGCCAAGCCCAGACCAACAATCAGACTCATGCCCGAGTCTCTGCCCAACAGGCCGTCGCGCGTTAATTAATCAAAAAACTGTTGAGGCTGCTGTTGATTCTCGAGGTGGTGGCGCTGACTGGCGTTGGTGGCACTGGCTTTGGTGTGACTGGTCAACGAACTTGGCACCGCATTTGTCGCTCTGCGCAAACAATTAAAGCGGGGCAGCCGAATCAAAGTGCATTGCATTGGTGTGAGTCAAAATAAGCCAGATATTTAATTAAATGCTGAATAGGGTAGCACGTGTTGCGCCAGGAAGTGGCACAGTCACAGTCACAGTCACAGTTCCCAATGTAAATTTGTGTAAAGCAATTTTAATAAACGCAAACAAAAGTTGCGATTGCAGGCCAGCAAGTCAAATAATATATACACATACTTACATACACACATATACAATAAAGTTGCAAATTCGAAATTGACAACTCACGAAAGGAAATGGCCACAGCGTGGGCGATGCCACAGAGCCAAAAGAAGTACAAACAAACCCAGAGACAGACAACATCGTGTCTACAACGCGAGCCAGATATATGTACATGTGGCTATATAGAGCAACGGTAAATAACAGATAAATGGATCTCACAACACCTACAGAAGCAGCAGCAGCAGTCGGAGAAGTCGGAGAAGTCGCAGCAGCCAGCAAACTGTCAATGGGCAGATATCACAAAATTTCACTGGTTTCAATCTGCAATGCCAAATACGTACATATATGTATGTATGTATATGTATATGTCTGTATGTATGTATGCCACATGGGGCATGGCTGAGCAACTGTGCGACAGCGGCTTTTTTGGCAGGCCTGTAATTAGAACAGACCGGGGCGAGAATGGGAGAAAGAGAGACACGAAGACACAGAGAGATAGAGAGAGAGAGAGAGAGAGAGAGAGTTTGAGGTTCGAGCAACGACCAAAATGTAAATCAGAAGGCGTGAAGTCTAAGACAAAGCTGCAAACATTTTATACCCTGTATAACAGCTATTGTAGGGTATCTAATAAATATAAAATATATCTAATATAAATATAATATGATAATAAAAATGCACATTAATATTTTGTGTTAGGTTTCTGCATTTTACAGTAGTATTCAAATTTAATAAATATGATTTAAATTGATATGAAAATAAATGTATTGTGCGAGGTCTATGTACTTCACTGTGAATGAAATATCTATATTGCATATTTTATAATTGTATAATGTTTTATAATACTAATGTTAAATAAGATATTAATATAAAATGTCTCTTGTACATATTTCGTCTTCTATTTAAAATTATGCAGTGTCTGAAAAAATGTGTGCAGGATTGCAGAAAGAATGCCTTTTGTCATTGGAAAACAATTAGAAAAAGTTTTAAGCTGATCAACATTAAATCTTAATCATATGCTAGATAAAAGTTACATACGATATTCACTATAGTTTTCAGGGCTAATTTATATGATTATTTCTATAGCATACTTTTCAGCTGTTGCAGAAGGAGTGCTGGGTATTTTCTAGTCGATACAGTTTCTCTGCTGGCTGCCAATCAGAGTCTGTCAGTTTTTCGGCGAGTTAGTCAGGCACACAGCGAGTTTTTAACTCAGCCAAGTTCCAGACATGTCACAAATCGTTCAGGTGTAAAATAATTTGTCTCGCTTTTCTCAAGCAATCGAATCAATAAAAGACTTCAATGCTGCAAATGACAGTCAAGCAAGGCCATTAACAGAGCAAAAATAAATAAAATAAAAATAAAAAGTAATAACAAAAAGCAACCTCGACATTTAATGCTGCTGCATATTACATCTGCGGCTGATGCGCCTTAATTGTACTGTCTTTTGCCTCCTGCGGTGCGCGGCTTTGACTTTTCTTTGCCCCCCGGCTGTACCCCCGCCACCGCCTTCAGGCCTTTGCCTATGCTCGACACGTACGCGACGCCGTCATTGCACAGGATTTTACTCCTTTCATGTGGTCTTAGCGCAGCTCTTCGCATCTGTTTGCATACCTCCACTTGTCGCCGTGTGGGCTAATGCAGGTGTGTTCGCGTGTCTAACCTTTGATTGCCCCACTTTATTCATAGACAAAAATCAAACACATGTAAATAGAATTGAGTATCGCACGTGCAGTCGTGTTTGCCTGCATGCGTTTAAGGGCCATTGTGCACATATTTAGGTTACATTTGTTTTTATGAGCACACGTCTATGTCCCACTGATTGAATTTCGCTTTCTCTGACGTCATTATCAGCATGATGATGAGCTCAACCCTATACATAATAATATCTCATTCTGCTTATCGTGTGTATAACAATATTTGCTCTTACCAAAATATTAATCATTCAGTCTGAGTACATTTAATCATAAAATAATAATGATAATAATAAAATATATTGATTTCAATATTCAATTCATATTTGTAATAAATAGAAACCTTCGCATTGATACCAAAGTGAAATTATATATTATAATTCATTCATTCATTCAAAAATCATTTCAAACTCAAATTGTGTTTATTACGTAAATTTTTATCAGATGCACAGAAAAACCTTGCCTCTTTTTACATCCGAATTGTGGAAATTGCGCCTACGTTGATTTCATTGAAAATTTTAATCAAATCATTTCACCTGACAGCTACTTACCTCAATCGCAATATCAAGCGAATTCTGAATCGATAAATACTTATGGATATGCCGAACTCTATGAGCTGCACAAGCAATTTAACAAGCAAAGCTGAAATAAATTTCTATCGCCTCAACATCGGGTTGCAAAAGATTTTGCATTCAAATGCATTGCAATGCACTCGATTTCAGTTGGTTCACATCGAGAAAACATAATTCATCTGGTTTATTTGACAGGCAGTCAGGCGATGCGAATTATCTAGTAACTTTATGGAGCGAACGCAAAGATGAGAAATTCAATTCTCTGCCTGCACTCGACTCTCAATCATATTTCAGTTGACTTGCATTGTCATAGCTGCTGGAAGGAAGGAGGGAGGAAGCGAGAAGAAAGAAGCAGCGACAAGGAAAGACAGTTTTTTAATGCGTTAGGCTAAAGCTTTTCAAATAAGTAAAGCTTAGCCAAATGAAACAGACGTAAAATTGCAAAAATCGCATAGATTTACCTATTTTTGTTTGTTTAATATATATATCTATTTTATGTAAAGTATATCTATTTTATATAAGTATGGGTTCTGTTGTCGAAAATAGAAAAAAAAAAAAAAACATTTACCAAGACTCTATTATATTTTACTTATTATTATTAAATTATAAATCATTAAAATCATTTATAAATTTTTTTTGCCATTACAAATTATTAAAATATTAATTATTAATATAATAATAATACGAAAATATAATCATTCAAAGTAATTAAAGAATTTGTTTTATTAATTATTACTTATTATTGTATTTGTTTGTAATCATAACTTAATTTTGTATTTATTTGTAATTATTACTTATTTTATTAATTTATAATTGTAATTCTTATAAATAGAATAAAGTGCTTATGTTTTAAGTTAAGTTTCTCCTCTCTTCATATTTTATGCTACTTATAGAAATGTATTAGTCGTCTACGCTGCCCACTTTCAATTGCTATCTTATTGACTCTGAAATTCTGTTTAAAATTTCTCTTCTACTCTTTATCAAATTGTTCTTGCATCAAATTACTTTTGGCTATACTAACGCCGCAGGCATTGCATTAAATCTATGTATAAATAATTAGCTAATTAAACAAAATAGGCAAGTCTTAATTCAGCTTTAGTACGATATTCAGGAATATTTATTTGAAATGGAAAGTCTCTAGTTCTTGCAGTCCCTAAATTTGGTTGGGCAGGGTTATGGGGCCTGCCACGCCTGCTTAAAACTCTTACGTAAATTTTCACCAAACCACTAGACCCCGAATTCTCATTTTCCATGAGTTTAGGATATGCAAACTTAGTTTCAAATAAGCTATGCCGAAAACATAGCCAATCCCATTTCAGATAGTTAGGTTCATTCATAGCATTGGCTAAACTTTTACTCAGCAGCAGCTGAATAATTGTGAAAACATTTCGGAACTAACAACATATTTGTAATAAACAAAAATTGCACAGCATTGCCGCTGTGAGAGCTGGCAGCTGTCTAGAGCGTTGGAGTGACTGGTTGAATGGTTGATTGCCTGGCTGCATGATTGCCTGACTGCCTGACTGACTGACTGAGTGTTTGCCACAGTTGCAACGCGTGCAACATGTTAATGAGCAGTCGTTCCATTAGCGAACAGAATGATTTTCTTTTGACTGCCGCTGACATCATTTGTGCACATTTAAGGCAAATTATGAAGGCTGCGCTGTACGCTGCACTGACGCGACCCACTGTTTTTGTTTTCACTCACTTTGAGCCGCATGACAGCCATTTCCCTCATCCCAGCTGCGCCCGGCGCTTTATGTTCCCTACGTTGGAGTCGTGTTGGTTTTCCTGCTGACATTGCTTATTATTGTCAACGCCCAGTTGGTAAACAGTCGAATTCCAATACAGTTGACAGAGGCGCGGGTAACACGGGCAACATGGGCAACCTGCCAGCTAGCATACATCACGCTTATCAGCAGCCTGTCCCACACATGGCCCAATTAGGCAACAAAGAGAGAGAGAGAGTGTTGTAATCACAGCTGCGATAAAATTGTGAAATATGTTGTGGCTTATAGCCCTGGCTATCTGCTCAACTGGCTGCAAAGCGCCAAGATTTATGAGACATTTAAACTTGAATTTGTGTCTTTGGTCACGCAAGCCAAACGCTTTACGACCTCAGCACCAGGCTTTAACGCTTTAATGTTGCGCTAGCTGCAACGGGCAACAGTAGTGAACTCTGGCAATCAATCTTTACTATGTTGCTTCAGCATTATCATTAACGCCGTTGCACTCAGTGTCGCAGCAGCTGTTCCATTAACCTTTCCTCATTAGTTCTTAAAGCGCTTTAAGCAGCTTCAAACTATTATATTATATTATATAAGATAATATTTTTGTATCAAACGAATCATTTTGTGAATAGATTATTTTAAACATTTTTTGTCTGCCCGAAGTCCTAGCAAGTACTTATCTTAATGTAAACTCAGATGGATAGAAAAAACATGACAAGAAATAATGGCTTCTGCCCCTAGGCACAGCATTTGACACTGCGAACTGTCGGTTGGCAAAAACACTTAGTTATTTCGAATACCCTATGAAAATGTAAACTCAGGGTAAGCTTGATTTGTTGAAGTACATGCAACAGGCAGAATGCGGAGTGTCAAAAGCAATAGGTGTATATTATCTAGATAAGGATATCATACTCTAGATCTGATTGTGATGAAGAATCAGCTAGAAGCGAGAAATTTGTTATGTGGGGAAGGGAATTTTAAGGAAATTCTATCAAATTTTAAATTCGATTATCCAAAAAAAAAAAAAAAAAAAACAAATTAATTAATAATTAAAAAAAAAAATAAATAAATAAATAAAATAAAAATAAAATAAATAAATCAATAAATAAATAAAAAAATAAATATTATAAAATAAAATAAAAATTAATGAAAGTCTCTTAGCTTTTGCTCTTATATGTATACATAAAAAAAAAATAACTGAGTTGTCAATAATAATAACAGAAATTAAGAAATTATTTAAAAAACTGAATAGATATATTTGAAATCCATTAAAAATGTATATAAATAATAATAATAATGACACTAAAAAACTAAAAATTGTATAAAATTTCTAATCATTCAAATCATCAAAATACATATTATCTTTAGTATTATTATTAAATTGAGCGAAGTTGCTAGCTTTAATTTTTTATAAATAAATACAATTGAATTAAAATTATTTAATGATTAGAATCAAATATTGTAAAAATGAATCTGAAATAAAAAGCACTAATTGTAATTTGCCAATATACATGCATATTCAATGAAATATGTAGATTATATATAGAAAATTGCATTTCAATCCGTCAGCTAAACAAGTTAGCATTTGGTCAGTTGGCTGAGCCACGTGGCAAACAGCGCCAAGCTCGCATTCAAATGCGTGCATTCCTTATCGAATTCTATTCAAAGAGTTGCGTGTGGATTGGCAGCGGGTAGTCAAGTGGCGCAGTCGCTACTTTAATAACTGATGAATGGCAGCGGAGACTGAGGTCCACTCCTGGCCGGGGTGAAGTTCTGCTTTGTATTGTATGAACAGGTTTAGCTGCTTGTGATTTGATAGTGCATGCTCGTTAAGGGTATTTTGCAGTCGAGCGCTACAATATATTCCATGAATGGGGGCTCATGCTTATATACAAATGTGTGCTTAACGTGTGGCATTACGCATACGCCACGTTGTGTGGCGAGCATAAGCGAGTTAAATATGCAAGCCAAGTCTTTTCTTTCCCAGTGGGTGGGCACACACATACACACACACACTCACAGAAGCCACACATGATTAACGTTGCTGACAAGTGTGAGTGGCAACTGAACGTCTGAGGCTGTTAATGCATTCGTGATATTTTTAAATCCCATAAATTACTTTTGCATTTCGCGCATGGCCTGCAGTCCCCGGGCGGATGGCAAAAGTGGTTAAGCGATATGATATTACCGTCCACAATAGCGAGACAATAACAATAAAAATGAAATTATTGAAACGTCCAACGAGGACCGATTCACGCAGATGGATAATTGCGCGGCCAATAAAAATTAAATGCACATTGAACGGGGCGTCGTGTCGGCCGTCAAATGCACTCGATAAATAAGCCAAAAGTGTTAAGAGCACATAAATTGCGCGTAATGTGCGAAATTAAATAACTCGTGCAACGGGATCTCCTCCCTTCTTCCCTTAAAGACATGTGCTCGCCGCTGGGCCGAATGTGCGAGCCGCAGCTAACCGAGGCGAACGCCCACTGGGACAGCCGCCCATTAATGTGGCGGTGGCATCATTAAAAAAGTGCCGCACACAGCAAAAAAACGACAATGTTGCGGCAGGGGGGAAAGATGAAGAAGAATAAGCGATGCAGACAGTCAGACAGCCAGACAATTGGACGGCCAGACAGAGAGACAGACGGCACATTATTGGTAATCACAATATTTATGTGCGTTTAACGACACGACAGCCAAAATTGTTGAAACAAATCAGTGACAGCTGGCGCTGAGCCGTCGCTGCCGTCGCTGCCTTCGCTCTAACATCAGCATCCACTCGGTCTGAACTGTAGTCCTCCTATCTTACAGTGCCTTCTGATTTCCATACCGTTTTCTCATCTTGCACTTCTATTGCCTCGTTTTTGTTGGTAATTGTTTTTTTTTTGCCAAATTTTTACACATTTCTTTGTTCAACGAGACTTTTCGCAATAAATGAGTTTTTTTTAAACTCGCAAAGTAAGGCGCAGGAATTCTGCGAAGGCGCTGACTAAGCCACTGACAAATTATGCCAAGAATAACCTAAAGCAAAGCTCGAACAATAATAATTTATAATTTAAAATTGACATGTGGATGGGAGTCGGTTTACTCTTTAATATGACTAAATTAAAATTGATTTTCTATATGCAAAATGTTTGTTTTAAATTGTATGTATTGAAATACAATTTTTAGAATAGTAGTTTAATTTGATTTGCTATTATTGAGGAGGTAAAAAGGACAACGAATTAAATTAATATAAATATAAATAAATTAAAATATTTATGTAATCAAAGTAAAAGCTTCTTCTTAATTTGAAAAAATTTAACAAATAGCCGCAATTCCTTAAAATTGTTGTATTTAATTTTCTTTATTAAAGTACAACTTTTAAAATAGTATTTATTATTTTATTTTATACTATTGCGAAGGTAAATCGACCATACAAAAAAAAAAAAAAAAAAAAACAACGCAAAAATAAAGTGAGTAAATGAAAATTTATAAAAAATGAATATGAACAGAGCGTACAAATTAAAACGCTTAACAGTTATTTGCAAGCTACGGTTTAAAATAAAAATGTATATTATTTTATTGAATTACTTCAATTCATGTATAATTTAAACAATTTATATTAAATTGTACTCGAAATTAAACTAATTGCCTGACAATATCATGCAGAAATATTTCAAATTTCATTAAATTTATGTAAATTCCAATTTTAGACAATATTTCGCAGTTTTGTTATATGGAAAGCTTGTTTATTTATTTATTTTTTTCTAAAATATTTGTAATGGGTTTTTGTGCGCATGTTTTATATTTTGTCAAAATATATGCCCTAATTTAGCTGACAAACATTAATTTGACATTTTCCATTTAGTTTTTGTCGCGGCAATTTCGTGTGTGTTTCGCTGTTGTTGCTATTATTACAGAGCAATTGGGCATATATTGGAAAACCCTTAAATGCACGAGCCTCGTAGCTGCATAGCACAAACCTTAATTGAAAATGTTGAACATTTTTTTGGCCAGCTTGCCTTGCATTCTGCGGCATTGTTGCCAAAGCGCCTGATGAAATTAATAAAATGAATTTCTCAGAAAATTGCGCTGCCCTAGAGCCAACATTTTGTGAGCGCACATACAAGACACACGCTATAAGATTGGTTAAAAATGATTTAAAATTGATTTATTCAAGAGAACAGGGTTTTTACACAGACTTTAAGTCGATCTCTTGAGTAATTTAATTTGAACAAACAAATTAGTTACACTTAGTTTGAAGCATCGACAAATTGATTGCACGGAAAATTCAATTAGGTGTCACAAATCACCGACAGACTCAAGTTGAGCCCATTTCCATGGACAGAGATAAGACTTGGCGGAAGCTGACTGTGTACAGACTGTGTGTGGGTACAGAGATGTGGGCTGTGTAATAGACTACTTCCTGTTTTTGTCAGTCAGTTGTGCCGTCTAGGGCATATCAAATTTGTCAAGTAATTGCCGAAGCGCAGAAGAAGAAAAACTAGATAAGAATTTGAAAAGTTTTGATTCTGTTAGAGAAGTGAGTTTTTATTCAAATATATGCAATAAAATAGTCGACAACTGCCAAGATATTTTCCAGCTAAGCATAAGTAGTAGTCTAATATGAACATAAGTAGCTACTAAGGCCATAAGCGCATAATCAGAAATGCAAATGTGGAAGACCCACGGCTCAAGCATTGAGGAAAAATTGAAAATCACAGAACTGAAATATGCCAAAGCAAATGGAAAATGCTTAAATACAAATACCATTTGCAATTTTACACGCACGTATTTCTATTACTTTATGGGTATGAGAATATTACTAGAAGTCGCAATAGGAGTGGCCATGTGTGTATGGGTGTGTGTGTGTGTATGCTCGTTCATACGTGATCCGGCTGGTATTGCCATTGCATACATCTCGGCAACTACGGCGATGGCTGCTGTGAATTGACTTGGCTCACTGCTTGGCTCGGCTTTAATTTTTCAACTTGAGTGGCTGCTTACCAAGGCTTGTGCTATGGATTTCCTAGTGTGGGGCGTTCCGGGAAACATACTTATCGGATTTGTAGTCTGCAGCGAATGTTTTCATATTGCTATGCGCTGCGCCTAAAGCATCTCAGACAGCCTCCCAAACAATCTCTGCCTTTCTCCCGAATCTGAATCTGTTCTGCTCTATAAAACGTTTTATATTGTTTGTCATAATGTAAACGTATTCGGGAATGCCCGATTTTTCATGCTTGATGACATATTTATGCGCATTTCACAGCTGCTGTAAATCAGCGCTCGGCCTATCAACATTGCCGCACACGGCCACGCCCACATACTTGCACACAATGAGCCCTCGCTTTGGACCCTTGACAGAATGTTGTACAAAAAACCGCATGATTAGCTAACCCAAAACTCTCTCTCTGCGTGCGTGTGTGTGTGTGTGCGTTTAAGTGATTCAGTATTCTCTTGCAAAAAAAAAAAAAAAAGGACAACTTCACATATGCTGCCAGCATCGTATTGCATGTGCGCATCGCCTCGCGTCCAGCTAACAACTTCATAAATATGTCGAGCATGTGTATCGCATAACAGCTCCGTCAAACCTCACCGACTCCGGCTTGCCCTCAAGTCGTCCAGCTCTCATTCTCTCTCAAAAAAATCCCCAGGCAGAGATTTGTGCGTGTCATCGCTCAAAGCGAACCATTTTTACGCTTCCGTTCAACAACAAAATGGCATTAAACGCAGATCAATCACAATCTGGACACCGAACTGACCCACATGGACACATGATACAGGGGCCAGAGCTCGGACTTGTGGGGCTAGAGTTGGAGTTAGAGTTTCCACCCACACCCATAACTGACATTTGAACTTTACCGATGTCGGGGTGGCAATGGAGTTTTTCTATTTGTTGCCTTTTCTGCATGTGGCTAGCAAGTGTGGAGTAGCCTTAATTTGTCTTCGGTTCTCTGCGCAGTTAAGAACTACAAATTTATAGATCCCTTATCAGTATCGCTGAACTTTCTTGGTATCTAGCAGCACTGGCCATCGTTCATTAATTACGTATGCCTAATTGATTACGAAGACATTGCTAAAGCCTCAGAAAGTTCTGCAGTGTGGAATGTTTCTGCTCGATTTTGTTTGTGAGCTGTGGAAGCCACAGTTTGGCACAGTTTTTGCTCTGCATTTCACCAGAAATGGAAACTATTTGATTTTGTCTGACCAAATGAACTGAAAATTGTCACCAAGTTGATAAAACTTTGGCATGGTTTATTCAATTAACATTTGCTTTCACTGCATTGCCTCAGCTATTGGCCAATGAATTTTTCAGCCCCAACTGAACAAGTCAAATTAAAAAGTTTTTAATTTTGCGAACTGCTGACAATGTTCTTTGCGTTCAATCAATGAGAATTTGCTTCGATTCGACGCACACACACATATGTGTATATATGAAAAATGAAAAGAAATGTTTGCCGTTTGCATTTAAAAGTTAATTGCTGTTCAAGTGATTGCATTAAATTAATTAGTTTATTTATTCAGAGAGTATTTAAAATAACGTAAATCTCATCTCTCAGCGCATTCGATATTTATGTACATTGGCATATTGCATTCGGCAATTAATTTGCCTGCATTTAGCTGTGAAATTCCACAAATTCCCATTTACAATAACAATGTGTGTTTGAACGAAAATGCAATATGCCGCCACTTGGGGGAAGCACACGCATAAATTGCAAATGCAAGTTTTCACTCGACTCGAAATGCATAGGGAAATTTCCACATGATTTATATCCAAGTGCAGAGTGCGAATATTTTTGGAAAATTACTTTGAGCCGCAGAGCGGGGAGTACTTAGAGGCGCATTAATTCAATCAACTGCAGGCAGATAGATATACAGAAATAACTATGTGGCAATAATTGAAATGAATCGAATGACTTTTGCAAATGTTAAGATTTATCACTGTCAACTAAATATACACACATATATATGTATATAAATTGCATAGATACTTAAGAGCCAAATCGGAGTCCAAGGCACGGCGCTTAGCTTATAATTGCGCAATACTCACTCAACTATTTGCCGTGGCATGAATTGAAATCGCAATTGCAATTCGAAGTGTGTTTGGCGCTTGCTTTGCAATTGCAATTGGGCTTGAGTTGCAAAGTGTTAAGCAAGTGCCGCCAATTTGCACGAACAACTTGTGAATTGCACTTGAGTTTTGTAAATTTTTCTGGCAACACACAAAATTTCACCCGTTGGCGCGCGTTATGTCTTCTTCTTATCGAGGCTTTTGACGAGCAGCAGCTCACAGTCTGTCCGTCGGCTGTCCGCACATTCTTCTCTGAGCGATGCACACGCGAGTTGGCCAATTAATTGTTAACCTTGTTTACACCGACACTCGATCTGACACCGTTTTAATATTCCGACTTTTTCGTTTTATTATTTTTTTATTTTTTGGCCACGTTTCACGAATCGCACGCGCGCATAAATCTTGATCTTGTTGCGGTCAATTAGCTTTTAGCCACTATCCTTCCGCTGCCAATTGTCAATAGCCAACTACACTTGGCCGTTTGTCGGCTTGCTTGCCCAAGGCTGTGGCTCCAGTTAAGTGCTCAACATAAAACACAGCCACATTTCATTTGTGCCTATTACGAATAAAACTTCGCGATATTCCGCACACAAAAGTCTTGGCGCTTCGGGACGTAAGCTATTCGCCGTCTGGCTCATTCACAATTTCGCATTGAACTGAACTGGTGTGTGGCATCGTCGTGCGGATTTTCCTGTTTGCTGTTGCCGTTACTGCTGCTGTTGCTGCTGCTGCTGCTGCTGCTGCTGCTAATGTTGCTGCTGATGTTGCTGCTGCTGCCGACAAAGCACAGTGGCCACGCAGAAGAAAGTTAGAAATATACGTTGGAGTGACTTTTATGCGTGTTTCTCTTTGTTTAAGTTGTTAAGTTTATTGCAGCATTATTTAAATCATCTCTGTTATGTTTAAAAATTATATACATATGTAATTATTGAATAAACTCTATTATATATTATTCTATTATATAATATAAATTTTATTACTAAATACTATTTATTTATAATTTTGAATAATTTAACTGCTTCACTTATTTATTTTTTTTTATTTATTTTTTTTTTATTTAATGCAAATTGTTTACAAGATGCTGTTTTTTTTTAATTTCTTGTAAATATTTTATTAAAAATTATTTAAAATTAATCGCAATTTAGTCAAATGACTGATTTTTAGCTTTGTATTTGTATATTAATTGTACATTTTTTCAAATTTTATTTCAAACGATTTTAATTTTTAATGAATTTAAATTTTTTTTGTTGCATTTTAATTAATTATTCAATACAATTAATTTTTTAATATGATTAATTTTTAAAATATTAATTGTTAAACTACTGTGTTATTTTTTCTTTTGAATTTTTACTTTCTTAACATGCATATTATTTATAATAAAATTAAAATTTTTACTTTTCATAATTTGATTTTAGTATTTATTATATAATACATAATAATATTGAAATTTTTGTATATTTAATTACCTAACAATAAAATTTTTGACTAGTAATAAAACCGCTGAAACTCCATTCTAGTTTCACTGTTGTGAGCCCACTGTGCAATGCTGACGTCGCTGTGCGCTGCTGCTTGGTTTCACTTCAGAAAGCTTTGCCGGCGCCCGAAACTGAGCCAGTAATCTGAACAGCTGTTTTTTGTTTATGTTGCCCAACTGGTTTTCGCACATGTTGCGCGCTAATGTGTTGCCGCTGCACTTGAATGTTGCACGTCAGTGGCTGCCACTGCACTTGATAATGAGGATGCGCGTTGACATGTTAAGTGCCTCAAGTAGTGTGCAGTTACTATTTGTAATAATTCGACTATTTAATTAAGTTGTCAACGTGGCCGCCAGCAACATTTGCTGAGCAACACGCATGCTGCCCAGCAACATGCGCAAGCTTTTTGCATAGCAACATAGCAACATAGCAACATAGCAACACAGCAACACAGCAACTGGATGCTCCAGCGAAAGCTTTCTTATCAAATTGTGGCTAAAAACACAATTGAAACACTAAACAATTGAAAGAACAAAAATGAATATTTATTTCGACTGCTAACATAAACTTATTTTTTATAATTTCTAAATATAGATTTGCTAATTAGAAAAACACATAAAAAATCTAAATAAATGTTTTATGTTTGAAATGATCGTAAAATTAAAATGTAAACATTTCGTTTGGTTCGTGTTTTTGAGAAACATTTCGTACGTAGTCCGTCATGTTTATGTTTTTACTCAAGCATATTTATATTTATGCGTTTAATTGATTTGAGAGACGCAAAAATGTTGACCCAAATACCAACGCATTCAATTTCATTTCAGGCAATCCATGCAAATCAGGCGAAAGATCAGTGGACAAAAATCTTAAAGGGAAAACATATTCCCATTTATTTAGTGATATGCAGTGCGAGCAGAGTTCACCAGCTGCTCTTGATTCTGCTTTAAATTGTGAATGCATACCAAAGGCCATCAAAATACAAATAATCGTCAACAATCAGAGTTGAACAAAGCAATTTGTTATTGCATATAAAATGGCAACAGCTGCGTTTATGAATATCGCATTTTGACTCAATTCGAAAACTTTGGCAGCAACACATAAATAATCAAAGTGTTCGTTTTTTTTTTGTTTTTTTTTTTTTTACTTTTGCCAATATTCAGTTGGTAAATTTATTATTGTTGTATTTATTTATTACGCACATTTAGTCATAAAGCACAGAGAAATGAGACGACGGCAATGAATGCCGACACTCGTCATGTTCGCCTGTCAAGTGGGGAATGCTTTAAGCAACAGCCGAGCAACAACAATAAAGAGCGCTTAAATTAAACAAATACGAGCGAGTAAATTTATACACTTCTTCTGGCCACACACGTGAAGCGATTATATACTGAAGAAATTTTTAAATATATACACTAAATTTAAATATGTGTGGCGTCAGCTTTGCCATACCCTCGAGAGGAACTTTTGAAAATATGTTAATTTTAATTGCATAAATGTTTTAAAGAAAGCATTTACTTTGCTATTTTTATGTAAATTTATTAAATGCGTATTTTTACACTCATTTACGAATGAGAATAGAGTATATTGGCTTTGTGCTCTATCTGGCCTGTCTGGCTGGCTAGAGGCTGAAGCTAGGGACTTGAATATATGTATATGTACCTCTCCTCAAATTTTAAAATGTCAAGATTTTTCCGATTCCGAATATCGGATTAAACAGTATTTTTTTTTTAATTTTCAACCAAAATTTAAAGAACCTATTGCTATATACCTCTACTGACTTTTCCAATTTTAATATATACATATACATATATATAATTGGTGGCGTGGCAAATAGGAAAATAAATCTTTGAATAAGTATTTTGCGGTCGGTAATGCCTGAGGACATATTTCTCAATTAATTAATTTAAATTTACTTAACTCATTATTATTTGTTTCAGTTTTACTTCTATTTGAATACTTAAAAAAATAAATTAATATTTCCAAATAGCTCTTATTATTTATATACCAATTTATTATTGCTTTTTATTTATTTTTATAAATTTGTTGTATTCATTTCCTTTATTTATTATAGTTTTTTCTTTTTTTTTTTGCTTATACGTTCTTTATTATTTATTCACTTATTCATATCTATACTAATTGCTTGAAGAACAATAAACCCCACAGCATGATTGCAAACTAAGTATAAACAGAAACTAGAAACAACATACATACATACATATGTATATGTATATTTGTAGGACATCGGAGTGCGTGGGTGCCTCATGATGATATATATGTTGATCTTGACGACATCTGATAAATTTATGCATCTGTGAGAGACTCGCATGAGTCTCCACTGGCTAATTGGGCAGCTCATAGTGTGAATATATATATAAAAATACATGTATTCATATATACAAATATTCGTCATGTACTTATTTATTTTCTTTGCTTAAGACTTAACACGCGACAAATTACTGGCTGGACTTGTGTTTTGTGCGCATTCTGTTAGATTTATGGTGTAAACTTGGAATGTTAAGTATGCATCATGAGAGTTTTGGCGCCTTAAGCCCGTCTAATGCGCTCTCCGTCTCACAGAATTAAGTATACGTTATTTATGACTGTTTATGAATAATATCTATTTAAATGCCAGCGCGTGTGGGTCGCTCCAGTCCCAGTTGTCCCACTCTCGGGCGCAACAGTTAATTTGCCCACAAAGCCGGCGAATGTAATCAGCAGTCCTCATTTAGGGAACTCAAGCTGAAGCTGATTATAATAAGTAGACCATTTGGCATGACAAGGATAATGTCTGCACACATGCTTCGCCTTAGCTGCAACAGCTGCAACCGACATATGCAAATAGAGCTATGGAGAGCACGCTTATGAGTGCGATGATGAGGTGCAAAGCGTTGCAATGGAAGTGAACAATTGCACATCAAGGCAACGGAGAACCGCATCTCTGGCAGACAGCGGCAGCATGGCATTCGAGCCACTGGCAGCTCCAGTGGTGCACACCAGACAGTCGTTGAAAATCATAAGTCATCAAAATGTTGACTGTTGTTGGCAATGCTTGACACGAATCGACTCCATACATATACAGATCTGGGTACAGTGTGAGCAATAAGTATGTTAACCAATGAAACTCAGCACATAACTTTCTTCAGATCATTATAAAATATAAGACACTCAAAAGCTACTTAAATATATATATGAATCGAGTTCATTTATAACTATTGCACGTGCGTATTCTTTTAAGACTGACTGTAAGCCTTACTCTGCATGTGCGTATGTCTTGTCCTTGCGCATCGCATGCAACAGCTTGCCAACTATATTATATGCAAAGACACAGACACAGACACAGACACAGACACAGACATCAATGCGTGATAGTGCGGCGCCCAGCAGTTGCCCAGCAGCGAACACGTCGTATGCGCAATTTGCATAATGAGCAAAGAATCAAAATGGTGCCGCATGTGGAATGGTTTTGATTTCAGAGCAACTCAAGGCAGCAACTAACACAACAACAGTCAGCTGACCCAATTACGTTACCACCAAAATCGTGGGCGTCTGTATCCTCAGGCATCCTATGATGTTTCGAACTCGGCTGCCTTAAAGCTATCATGTCGAAAGTGTAGCGCCACTTAGGCAAACATTAAAAATTCCAAATGCGTCCAGCATCTGACGAGCCCCAACGCCCGATACAACCAGCTGCAGAGCAGAGTTCAAAGGTAAATAATCTGATAAATTTCTTGCACATATTGGTACGCCGCGCATATTTATCTACGCAGATCCATGGGACTCAACCGAGCAAGCAAACCGCTTTAAACATCGCAATCAGCACCAAACGCCAAGCACCAAGCACCAAAGCAGCTGAGCTCATTAGCATTTTGATTTGGTAAAATCAAACAAACATTTCCGGCAAAATGGTTGACAGCAAACATTGAACTTCGACGAATGTCATTGGCTTTGCAAATGAACCGGCGAAAATAGACGAAAGTACACAGATCCAAAATGTTCGACTTAATTGGAACACTCGAAATAAACAATATTTATGATATTCAGATATCTTACTTATTTTTATATCAAACTCAATTCAATTAAAATTAAAATAATTATTCGAAGTTTATTATTTCGCATCTCAGCCGGCTCTGAGTGGAGCATCAAAATTCGTTCCCTTTAAATATGTCAAACCATTTAACCTTAGCAGTCAGTTGGATATATACAAATGCAAAACAATAAAAATTTTTATACATTTATCAACATTTCAGTTTACAAGTAACAAGAACTTTGTGTATTAAGAAGACCCCCAATAAAAAAAAGGGGATCATTGATGAGAATACCACAGGGAGATCTTGTTTTGCATTTCAAATTGTGTTTTACCTTTTGGCGGTAAGTTTCAGTTCCATTGCAGAGATCTATAGGCAAATTGTTAGGGATGGTGCGCGCTAACCGACGTAAGCCCATTGAAGAGGTATATGGCACCAAATTGGAGCCGATGCAGCCGGCCCGACTGCAGGCCATTCCGCAGCCGGGCATGACCAAGACGGCCGCCATGCGCGTGAACTCCTCGCGACAGGGGGACGCTCGCACCCAGCGCAGCTATGTGACAGCCAACGATTATTACATCACAACAAATGTGCCATTGAATGCCACGAATATGCGCGCAGCGCCCAGTGCTGTGATGACCCATCCGGCCAAGTCGGGTCAGCTGCCGGTTCAACTCCAGCAGGCGTCCACCCAGATGGCCAGCTACGGTTCACTGTCGAACCGGCGGAGCAAGCCCAGCGCTCGGCAGCCGCTGGCCGGCCAGCCGGCGAAGGTGCACTTTGTGCCCGCAGAGGGCAAGGCCAACTGCCATCCTCGTCCACATGGGCACGGGCATCCGTATGCCAAGCCGATGCCGCTGCAGATGACACAGCGCTCGAGCTATGGGCAGAGGGATTGTGAGATGGATCCCAATCCCACGGAGCTGTCGGACAAGGATCAGATGCTCAATGCCAGCTCGATGAATGGCCGCCGATCCCATGGCCATTCGCATCAGAATCCAAATCAGCAGCACCCCCAGCATCCCCAGCACCCCCCACATCCCCTACATCCCCTACAGCACCAGCTACACCAACAGCAGCACTTGCCGAGCAACAACAGCATCCACACGAACATGCAGCAAATGCATCATCACTCGCATCAGAATATGAAGCACCAGCAGCAGCAGCAGCAGCACCATCTGCAACTCCAGCAACAACAAATACTTCAGCAGCAGCAACAGCAGCAACAACAGCGTGGTCCGGCGCATATGCGCCAGCGCGGCGGCGGCATGCAGAGGACAGTTGTCACCGAGGAGGAGGACGAGAAGGACGAGGATCCCGAGGAGTTCTTCGAGCTCATACGCCAGACCGTGAGAAAGGCCGTTGGCGTAAGTACCCACAGGCTGTTGACCTTGCAGCCAATCCATCCTGAAAGATCCTTTTCGCTTTCAGACAACCATTTCGGATGTAATTTCGCGGAATTTCCGTGACCTGGCTAACAAAATGGAACGCTTCTCGAATGAGCTGAAGTTGACCAATGAGAACTTGGGCAAACTGCAAACGGAGGTCACTAACAGTAGGTTATTCGTGTTTCTTGCTTTCGTCTCTCACGCATCCTTACGCATCCTTACGCAGAGGTAATTCGCTACGGAGAGGAGAATACGCGCCACTTTCGGTATCTGTGCATGAAATCTGAATATGATAAGATGTTCTA
Source organism: Drosophila mulleri (assembly GCA_035047565.1). Classification (NCBI taxonomy): domain Eukaryota; kingdom Metazoa; phylum Arthropoda; class Insecta; order Diptera; family Drosophilidae; genus Drosophila; species Drosophila mulleri. Next base: position 5,095,434 of record JAWNPK010000040.1, on the reverse strand, counting down.
CCAGCAGCAGACACTGACTGCGGGCAATCAGCTGTCTGCCAAAGTGGCCCCGGCTCCTGCGATGCCTAATGCGAAGGCGACGGCGATGACGACCACGAGAGTTGCCAAGCAGGCGGCCACCTTCAACATGAAGGCCGGCAAGCAGCTGACGGGCAGGAAGCTGGGCTACGCTAGTCTGAAGAAAGCACCAATCGATTGCGTCAAGGCGCAGAATAATTGTGCATGCCGCAGCACTTCGAAGTCCTCACACCAGCAGCCGACGGAGGATCATCAGTCGTCATCGGATCAGAGCGTCAATGCCAAGTCCTCGGAGCTGGGCGTGCGCGAAGTGTTGGGGCAAATACAGCGCTTCTGCACACAGATGCAGCTGGGCGAGATGAAGGAGGAGCAGCCGAAATACAACTCACAGACCGGCATCTGTGGCATAGATCTCAGCGAGAAGATAAGCTCCGGCTCCACCAATTTGGCACTCGACAAGGCTTGCAGCAACGCCAAGCCAAAGCCACACATCCCAATCAATGCCACTCCAGCGGACGCTGTCGACGAGATCGACACACCGGTCGACAGCATGGACGAGATTGAGATTGACAATTTCCAATACAGCTCTGATGAAATGTCCTCGTACAGTGATGACGACAGCGAGGTGAAATTCTCTGGCAGCGCCACAGCCCGTGCGCCGCTTCAGTCATCCAGGGCTAAACTCCCAGCCCAACACTCGAACAAAGGTGCCGGCGATGGTCAGTAATCTAGGCAAACATCCACAAACACACACACCAACATACGCCACACTCACACACACACACACACACAAACACAAACAGTGAACAATTGCCAAAAGACGAGCAAGACAAAACAATCCAACTGAATTTTCCTGAGATCATATTGCGTTGTGGTTTACTTTTTTTTGGATCGCACAAAATTTTAAATGTCAAGTGCTAAGCAGTGGGAAGGTGGGGTTCACGACAAAACGTTTGGATATTTTTTACTGAAAGAAATTTGTTCAATGCGTGACTTTGTTTTATTGCCTCAGGAAAATACATAAATCAATAAAAGATTGCTGTATGAAGCAATGATATGATACAAAAAAAACCAAGTTGAAGAAATGTCGATATTCCTTGCTATTTTCATAGATTTTTACAAAGGTGGAAACTGAAGTGGTATGAGGTGAGGGGATATATCTTACGTCTTCATAGGAGTCTCAACATAAAATTTGTCATACACAGCATTTTAAGCACAAACCAGTATACACGATAGTCATTTAATATATACGCTCAAGCCCTCTATATGCAGCTTGAAAATGCAGTATCTAGATCAAATACTTAATCATCCTGTCTGAAGGGTTGTTTTTGCTCTGACTTTAAACTAAATTGTTATTAAGAATTCATTCTCTGTAACAATTAAATAAATATATAAATATTCTACCCATTAAAAGATCACGTTTGATCGCCATCTGATCTCTTTAACTTCAATTATTTTTACGCTATTAATACTAATTTTATATCACATTAACCCTTCTACTTAAGGGTCCATATATTCCAGTCTTGTTCCTCTTTCTACAGCAATTACAAATATGCTTCACTTTCCTTAACAAAACAGTAACTAATCATACATGTGTTTTAAGTTCTATTTTTTCTTTTATTTTCAATTTGCTATAAAAAATATTAATCTAATATTTATTAATAAACATAAATATAAATAGTAGTAGTAGTGTGTCAAAAATATTAATTGGAATCTGAGAAGGCTTAAGTAATGTTGTTGACTAAATTTAAATATTTCTATTCTATTATAAACTGACTTTCTTAACGTTTAATGCTCACAATTTTTAGTATGCTTAAAGACATGCCTAAAAACGGTAGCATTATTCGTATCACACTTAAATATTATTTGACATGTGTTTCTCTCTTTTGACAGAAAGCTTCAAAGCGTATTTCCGCTGCCCGCTTAGTAGGTGCTTACAACTGACCCATATATACAGTCGGGCAACCTGGTACATAATGCCCTTTGGTGTCACTAATAACTGCATAATATATTGACTGCAAAGAATGCACGGCTAAGCGCAGAGATAGAGAAAGAGCGAGAGAGAAAGAAAGAGAGAGAGTGAGAGAGAGCTGACACCAAAACTAGGCATAATTACAAGCCCAATGAAAGCCTGAGTGAGTGAATGACTGAGTGAATGAGTAAATGAGCGTGTGTGTGTGTATATATGTGGGTGAGTGTGTGTGTGTGAGTGAGTGAGTGTATGCCTACCACCCCCTGCACTGAGCTCTTGCATTTTTATGGGCTTACGGCTCTGCCGTACAGCAGCGAGCTCTGCAGCCAAAACAGTTGATATATGGACGTGGTCGTGGTCGCGTGAATGAATGACTAACTGTAAAGTGAACGACTAACGACGAACGGCTAACGGCTAACGGCTGAGGTACCGTTTGTATTTTCCCTATCAGCTCGGTTACATAGTGCAATTCTCTGCTGGAAATTGCATAAACAAATTGAACATTTGGTCGAAATACTGTCAACTGTTTGGCCCGCTCAACTGTAACTAAAGCGCCCAAAGTCGCTCTTTGACACACAGCCAGATGGACAGCCGGACGAACGGACGGACGGAGGGACAGAGAAATAGCAAATAAATTAAACTTACACAATGATATTGGGGCCTCGGGGCCAAGTGAATCGCCTCGACTGCAGCTGCATTTTCGTGTTGACATTAATTAAAAGTGTTATGCAAAACAATCTAAGCCGGAAATGCGCGCCCAGAAATGTCAATGTCCCGTTGGGGCATTTTAGCACGCTCTGCTGCCCATATTGCCATGGACACTTGTCAAGGACTGGGCCCATGCAGTAAAAACTATTTATATTAAAGCATTCAAGCGCTGTTTGTGCGCTTCACTCACTGAGCTGTTTATAGAAAACTTTTATTCCATCAGCCATAATTGTGGAATATATAAATTTAATCAACTGTGCTGTTTATCTGCTCCAGCATATATATAAATTATGCTTTATTCAGAATGCAAATGAATACAAAGGAAAACAGCAAACAGATAGCAAAACAGCGAAAACGTTGCAGTAATGAAGATAAACAGATTTTTCATTTAAATTAACTTACAAAGAGTTAAGCAGCTGAAGAGGAATAGCTGGAGCACTACATTCATTATGTAGGAAATTGGTTTTATTTTTAGTAGATTGTTTTCTTAGAGGAATGCTAAGAGAGTTGTGTTCTTAGCTGGCTTTTCACGTCTTCTCAACCAAAAATAAATAAATACAAGAAGAATGAAATAATAAGTCAGCAATTGAAAAATAAGCAAAAATAATTTCCTTAACAACTTTTAAGTTTAAATTATTATTTTAATTTGTTTCTTATTAAAAAAATAAAAATAATAATAATTTTTTGATTTAAAGTATTTTTATGTTTCCTGTGTTAAAAATAGTAAATTTTTATATAATTAATTTAAACTATTTCTATCTCACTCCTACAAAAAAATTAATAAAAATAAATGAAATGTTGTTTTTATTTACTTATTTATTTTTTATTTTATTAAATATTTTTAATTTGTATATTTTTGTATATATTTTTAAATTAATCCTAAAAAAAGTTTACAAAGTTGTTTTAATTATTTATTTTTTATTTAATTCGAAATTTACAACAACTTATATTGGAGTTTCCATTTGGTAACCGTCAGCCCTTCATATTATATTATTTTTTGTGATGAAGAGAGAAGGAGGGTGAGGGAGGAAGAGTGAGGGAGCGAGCTTGAGGCCATGCTCAACCCCCTCGTCGTGGCACTGTGCGTGCGTGTAACTCAAAACCTGCTTCAATCAGCCGCCTAATTGTGATGACCAATGTTTGAACTGCAAACTTTAGCCGGCAGGCCACAAGACCAACAGGAAGGGGGTTAGCACAGCTCGAACACGTCACAGAATGTGGATTTTTGTAATTATGAATAGCTTTTCACTCAAATATTCCAACGAGTGAGCCTCCGAGGTTGAGCGCATAACCATAACAACGCACGCTTGTTGTTGGCCCAAGCCAAGTTGGCCAAAACAAAACAAATAAAACAGGTGCAAAACATTACGAGGGTGGCTGATGAGACAGCGCTCGAGAGCCCAGTGGAAAAAATGAAATAAAATAAAAAAGAAACAGAAGCACAGCTCAATACAACATAATTGCAACGCGACTCGGTTTGCTAACAATTGTCAGTGCCGTGCCACATTAGGTTGCAGTTGCAGTGCTGCACCCGTTCGTAGGCGGAACACAAATTGATTGTCCATCCTCAAATAACAAAGAGTCGAGTTGAGCAAATCAAATAATATACACACATGCATACATACATGTGTATGTATATATGTAGTACACATGTGATTGGTTTTTGTGCTCGGCTTTCAGTGGTCAAATAGAAAACGAGAAACGTTTAATTGACCCCAAAATCAGTGAAGCGTTCTTATTTTTTTTTATATATATTATGTGTTTTAAGAGTTGGAGTGAAAAATGGGGAAAACACATGTGAACTCTGGACAGTAGTGGAAAAACATCTGTAAAAGTTTGTCAAGTTATAATCGATTCTATTGAAATAAAACTAAAACTAAAAACTAAAAAAAAGAATAAAAAGGAAAAGTTGGCCCTATTAACAAGCCAATTTGCATGGAATATCATTGCGGGCCATAGCAATTTCCGTAGAAAATACCTATTGATTTTCCTTTTGCTTGGCTTGCTTTCCACATTTTCCGCTGGCCGCTTTAAATAAAATGAAAATATGAAAAACTCAAACTAAAACGAAAACTAAAATATTTGCCACCGCATTACTTTGCACAGATACGAATGAAAAGCGTGCAAAGGCGGAAAGGCAATTGTGCCAAAGTTTTCCCACTGTGTGTGTGTGTGTGTGTGGGTGGTCTTCAATGTGTCTCTGTGCTAGTGTGACAATATTTAATGCGATTAAAGTGCAACACTCTTCCAAAGAGCGACATGGCAAATGCTAAAATGCTGCACTAAAAGCGAAATGCATAACAATTCGCAATTCGCAATTCGCAATTCGCCAAACGCAGCTGCGAGCATTTCCATCCTATATTGGTTTTGCTTTCCGGCACTAATTTTCACAATTAAATGTATTGTTTTTTTTCCGTTATTTCTCACAGACAACTTGTTTTGATTGCGATAATAAAAGCCTGCTAATTGTCCATAAATGTTGAGTGCAGCGAACGAATCGAGCGAATCGAACGAGAAGTGAATACAAAGCGAGAATTTCGTGTTCAATTTAAATATTTAAAGCGAAAATCCAAAGACGCCATGAGTGGGTCCACTCAATGGGGTAAGCATTGCACACTTAACATATATCCATAGATATCTTATTAACCCACATCTTTGCAGCGATATTTTGCCTGCTCGTCACCGTAAGCTGCATTGCTCACTGCCATGGAGCGGGCGCTGCCACGCCCATCAAGAAGGGGACTCCGCTGCGCATAACGAAACCGCAGCCCATCAGCAGCACCACTGCGGCACCACCAACGACCAGCGTGGACAGCACCAGCACCACCGGCGAGCTGCTGTCACCACTAATTTACTCCACGACGGAAGGAACCGCCAGCAGCGCCAGTGCCAGCAGCATCACGACGGCAGACGACGGCAGCAGCACAACTGCAGCGGGCAGCCTGGTGCCAGAGATTTGCATAACGGGACTGCAGCTGACGCTGACCAATGCGGCTGGGGAGCAGGTGGTGCGCCAGCAGCCAGAGCTGGTGCAAATCATCGAGGGCGACGTCATGCTGAGTGTGCTGACCAGTGATCCTGTCTCGGCCATGTTTGTCATAAATCGCGTGAACCAGGCTAATCTCATCTCAGCTGACTTTGAAGTTGGTGAGTAATAAATGATGGTAAACTACTATTCCTATAAGATGATACACTTCCTTCTAAAAGTAGACATACAATCGTCTTTTCTAATTTCATTATAATTTAATGTAATGCGCAATTGATTGTTTATCAAGCGTTGTTTTACTGACTGAGGCGGTTGCGGAGTAAAATGGAGACTAACTTTTTTCTGTATTATGCATGCCCCATTAGAGCAGATCATAGTTCTGATTGGGATTAAAGACTGTTCAGCATAATAAAATAAATGATTTTCAGTTTGAGATGAAAGTTCCCCAACTCGACTATTTCTTAAAAGCTACGATTCCGATCATTTTTGCTTAAAGATAAACCGCTAATAAAGCTCTAGTCGACGGACAGCTTATAAGCATAAATACTTTATGTGGTCTGCCACGCCTCCTTCCGCTTTTTATAAACATTTAAAAAAACAATTTAACCCTGATTACCCATTTTCCATGATTTCTAGAGCATAAGTTATCTTGTAGTTTTTAAGGAAAATCTCGTATTTTAAATGTTATTTATATATTTATTTACTTTATTTTATTGTATCTATTAATGTTTTCTTTTACACTTTGGTTATATGTATATATTTTATTATTTTATTCATATGGAATTTAAATGGATTTGATAACATTCTATAGCCCAAGTTCATCAGAGATAATATTCAATTATAATATTATAGTAAACTAATTTATCAAGTCGGTCCGTTACTTCTACAACCCATTCAACACAAAAAAACAAAAAAAAAAAAAAAAATCAAATCTCTTTGCTTTATATTGTACTATAGTTATGTAAATTTCTCTTGTTAGGCATTCGCGCCATAACTGTGGACAACGCCAGCCTGGCTGAGAATCTACTCATACAGGAGGTGCAGTACTTGCAGCAGTGCACTCAGTACTCCATGGGCATATTCCTAGACTATGATCTGTACAGGCACCTGGAGTCGATAATCAGGGACTTGGAGTACAACGTGTGGCCCATACCGAGCACGCGTGCCCATCTCTTTCCCAAAGTGGCGCATCTGCTGCACCAGATGCCGTGGGGCGAGAAGACCGCCTCCGTGGAGATCGTCACCGAAACCCTGGACGTGTACAATGAGTTCATGGACGCCGCCAGGCAGGAGCACATGTGCCTGATGCACTTCAAGAGCGACGACAACATCTACATACTCTTCGGCAACAAGATGGCCAATCACTTCAAGGAGAACGGCACGGTGTTTGCCGTGCCCACGGACCGTGCGGATCATGTATTCCTAGAGGGTAAGTCCGAGTTGCAATGCTAGTGCGCTCTCGTTTTCAACAAGCTCCTTGCAGAGCTGCCCAACAAGGCATTCGTTCTGATGGAGAATGACATAGAGCTGCGAGCGGCTGACCTGGATCCGATGCCCACGGCGCTCGACGAGGTGCTCATTGGCAAGAGCGTGCTGCCCTCGCGCGTCCTAGTCTTTGCCAGCCCTGTCGTTGATCTGATGAACTGGCTGCGCGCCTCGCTGGCCAAGCACTGCAAGCGGGATGAGGACTTGTATGTGTTGGAGAGCTGCTTCAACTTCCTCAACTTCATCGAGGACTGGCGCACTCCCGAGTACCGGCGATCGCACGACACGCAGGAGCTGTTGGCGCTGCTGCGCATGCGCAAGCTCTCCACGTCCATGGTCTTCCAGATGTACCAGAAGAAACAGGAGACTCTGGATGTGATAACGGGCGAGTCGCGCATGGAGCTGCGCGAGATCGCCTCCCAGAACTTTGTGACCAACGTGACCACCTACTACCACTACAATCGCGACAATCACACCAGCCTGGAGCTGAAGACGAAGTTCGGCTTGGTCTTCAACTGCCAGTACACGGTGGGCGACAATCGCCGCCATCCGTTCGTCTTCGATGGCGAGAGCGTCATGTTCTGGCGCATCAAACTGGACACGTGGGTGGCAGCGGGCCTGACGGCCGCCATTCTCGGCCTGATCGCCACGCTGGCCATTCTGGTGTTCATTGTGGTGCGCATCTCGCTGGGCGATGTGTTTGAGGGCAATCCGGTCACCTCGATCCTGCTGCTACTCTCGCTCATCCTGGTCTTCTGCTCGTTCGTGCCCTTCTCCATGGAGTATGTGGGCGAGCAGCGCAACTCGCACGTCACCTACGAGGATGTGAACACCCTGAACACGCTCTGTGCCGTGCGGGTGTTCCTGATGACGCTCGTCTACTGCTTTGTCTTCTCCCTGCTGCTCTGCCGTGCTGTGATGCTGGCTTCTATCGGATCTGAGGGCGGATTCCTCTCCCATGTGAATGGCTACATTCAAGCCGTCATCTGCATATTCAGCGTCTTTGTCCAGGTGGGCATGTCCGTCCAGCTGCTGGTGGTCATGCACATGGCCTCCGAGAGCGTCTCCTGTGAGAACATCTACTACGGCCGCTGGCTCTGGGGTCTGATGGCCTACGATTTCCTGCTGCTCTGCTGTCTGGTCAGTCTGGTGCCGTTCATCTATCGCTCGCAGCGCAACTACCGCGAGGGCATCCTCATTGTGATTGGGGGCGTGCTCATTCTGATCATCTGGACCGTCTGGATTGTCCTATCGCTATTTGGCGACGAGTGGCGGGATGCGGCCATTCCGTTGGGGCTGCAGGCCACGGGCTGGGCTGTCCTGGTAGGCATCCTTATACCACGCGCGTTCCTCATTGTGCGCGGCATTGAGCGCTCGGATATTGCCCAGGCACTGCCCTCGCTTACCTCCCTGGCCTTCGCCCAAAACAATCAGTATTCCTCCGAGCAGGTGAGCTCTTCAATTGCAGGCAACAGCCTCGACAGCCTCTTGACATCTCCTTCTTTCAGAGCGTTTATGAGTGTGTGAATCCTGCTATGCGCCACTGCTCGCAGGAGGAGGTGAACCACCAATCGCCCAGCGAGATACCCACGCTGCCTCTGCGCGGCGGCGGACCACGGCGTCAGCAGTTCTTTGCCAATCTACGCCAGGCCAATGCCAACATCAATCCGCAGCGTCCACCGCCACGCCCACAGCAGAGTCCCTCACGCTCCTCCGTCTGCTCCCTGCCGCCCTCACCCGAGCACAGCAAGATCACACGTTTCTGAGCGGATCCGGGCATTGATCCGCATACAGACCTGGACAGCACACCGCAACTTCCTTTCGAACTCTAGTCAAAGCGCCAAGAATGTGCATTAATCAAATTGCTGTAATCTATTTGTTAATCTAACATTTTAATTATCGACGAACCAATAACCCATGGCCATTTAAGACTTTAATAAAAATAAATGGATAAATATGATAAACAAATATTAAAAAATGGATATTATTGAAAATAAATAAATTGATAAATATGAGAATAATAATATTAAAAAGTTGATATTATTGAATATGAATAAATAGATAAACATAATGCAAATATTAAAAAGATAATATAATTGAAAAAAAAAAAATAATAATAATAATAAAAAAAAATGTATTAATATTAATTTACCTAGGTACATATATAACAAACTAACAGTAATTATAGTCACAGATAATTGTAGAATGTGTAGAGGATGAGAATTCATTAGATGGAAACATACATTTTGATTTAGGGAATTACAAGTACAATTTTTTCTTTAAATTTAATATTTTATAGATTTAAAAAAACGAAGGTAAGAATATCTTATAGCAAATAATAATTTAAAATCCTGGTTTCAAATTTAAATCAGCATGTCTGTTAAATCCGTTTTATACAGCAAAATCTTTTTTAATTGACGCCCCAATTCAGGCCACCCTCCTACGACTGAACCGCCTCTCTGACATTGCATTGTACGCTCTGATAACTTTTGATTTGTCTGGTTGATGCCTTTGCTAACTGAAAGCTTTCCATGGCAAGCTTTCTAACGGTAACTTTAATTGGCTTTATAGACACGTGATTATTATAGAAATTGGCTCAAGACGCCCCAAAGAAAACTCAATATCCTCTTTGCGTCACGCGACACTAGCGCTGGCGCCCATTGTTTGGCCTTGAAAAGGGGCGGAGTTTCAGCGTTAATTTTTGTTTGTTTGTTTGTGTGTTTTGCTACATTTATGCGTGGGCCGCTGACGTCAGGCCGCCAATGTCCGCTGCGAGCATTGACCGTGGCACATGAGAAAATGCGCAACAAGACATCAGCTATAAATGTTTGGCCACAGAAACTACAAAAGTCCGCCAAACCGAAAAACAAAAAAAAAAAACTAAGCAACAACATTGCAAGGCCGCCAAAGAACACGCGACTATCAGAAATGGCGTCGCTTTTAACCGTTGTCGCCACGCGCCAAGCATTAGATTTTAAGCAGAGCAGAGCGAGGGGAAGTGAGAGCGGAGTGTGGGGAGGGGGAGGGGCTGGCAGCCGCAGTAAAGTTATGCCGACAAGTTTTATCTGGCAACGGCAAGTAGATGTACGTGTTGTGCTGGCCAAATTTGCGTTGCATACTTTGTGGGACTGGGTGGGGCGGGGGTAGGCGCGCTGCTTTTGGCGTACTTCCGGCATAATTTGCACTCCATTTGCCCAAGCACACCGAAAACACCGAGAACACCGAAAACACAGAAAACATCTTCGCCAGGACATTCGCGCAAATTTGCTTTGCCTTAAATCATGATAAGAGGCAAAACGTTTTGTATTTGCTTTTGACACAATTTTTTAATTAAATTTGCAATTTGGCAAAGCTATTGTGCGTTTAATTAAACCTGTGCCGAGAGTAGATGACTGCAAGGATACTTCCTTATAGAGGGCTTGAGCCGATTCAATTATTTAATCATTATCTAACGACGCAGTTGCTGTCCCTATTATTTCTATTTATATATTTAAGCTCTGCTAATTGCATTCAAGAGCTCACAAGCTGACAGACTGTCCATTATAATTGCCAGCGTTATCCTGGCTGCGAGTGGAGAGTGTGCGGCACTTAGCTGTCAAAAGCTCTGCTACGTGACATTATTAAGAGTGCAGTCGTCCATCGTGCATACACTGACTGGACCGGCCACCCCACAGACAGACGGACAGTCGAACTGTGTGCCGGGGTGCGTATGATTTATGAGTGGAACGCAACTAATGATGGCACATTCGTTAGATGCCGGGCGTGCCAGGAGGCGCAAGGCAATGCCACTTGCACATGGACCTACATATCCATACATTAATAAATAATATGGAAACTACTGCAGCTGCTGCCAGCTGCAAAGCCGAACAGCAGGTCGATATTAAATGATCATTACTACAAAGAAAACAAAAGCAAAGCAAGCACTGTTGCAAACTTTTACAATTTTAACCAAAATATCGTGTAAGCTAAACTTGCAAAACTTGCTAAACTTCCTGCCAATAACAATTGAGACATCTGCTCATTGTGCACTCTGTCGTTTATTTATTTTTATACCCTGAACCCATTGAAAATGGGAAATCAGGGTATAATGTTTTTGTTGAAATGTATGTAACAGGCAGAAGGAGGCGTGGCAGACCCCATAAAGTATATATATTCTTGATCAGGGCGACGAACTGAGTCAATTTAGCCCTGTCCGTCTGTCCGTCCGTCCGTCTGTCCGTCTGTCCGTATGTTTGAACGCGTCGATTTCAGAAGATATAGAAGCTAGAGACTTCAACTTTTTTTTAAAATGCTCGTATATAGCACGCGGATATCGAGTTTATCACTAAAAATCGATAACTCATCCCGTTATTTTTTTATCGATCAAAAACCTTATCGAAATGCAATTATAAAATTATATCTCCTACATCTTTAGAGCTAGAGTATCCAAATTTTAAATGTAGATTCATATGTACGTTATAGATTTTCGATTTTTGTTCAATTTCACCCCCCACCCTTATATCCACCCCCTCACCCATAAGCTTGTAAAAGGCGTATTTCAAATACTAGAGACTTGAGCTTGGGCAATTATACGCATAGTAATGATAAAACCACAATCTGAAAGTTTCATGGAGAACGTACGTCCAGAAAAAAAGTTATTAAACAATTAAGTTCCCATAGTATGCCCACACTGCAGCCCATGCGTGCGCGCCTATGGGTGTCTATGTATGTGTGTTTGCGTGTGTATGTGTGTGTTTGTGTAAGCAGAGAGACGCTAAAAATGATTGAAATGGCTGTTGCTTGAAGGGTTCAGGGGATCTCGTAGTCGAGCACTCTCGACTAAAGTTTTCTTACTTGTTATTTATTTATTTTATTTTATTTTTTACACATTGTCATTTGTCACATGCCAAGAGGGCTATAAATGCGTTACGGAAGCCAAAGGCAAAGCCAAAGCCAAAGGCGAAATTTGCCGGCTGCATGATTCACCAGGCTTTTCTTTTTGGTTTTGTGACGACATCAACGCATGCCGACGCCCCCGCAGCGCGGCATAATACATATTTTGTTTAAGGTTATCTGTCGTCGGGCTGCTTAACTCGCATTTGCCAAACTCATTGGCATGTCGCCAAAAATTTCGACGCCATATCCACAGTCGCGTTGGCCATTTGATTATATTAGTCATGCTTACAAAAAAAGCCATATGACGCTTGGCCGCCCAGCCCGCCCAGCCCGCCCAGCCACTGAACTACCCCGTCAAGAAGCAGCTTTTACTACACACACACACACACACACATACAAAAGACAACCAACGTCAACGTCAGTCGACCCTTATTTTATGGTACTACACAAAAAAAAAAATAAAATGAAACATGCCCTACCATATATAGACGGGGCTTAGGGATGCGGCAGGACGAACAAAAAAGCTTTTCATTCATCAGAAATAATCAGGCGAACAAAGTCTTGTGGCTACTGTGTGTGTATGTGTGAGTGGTTGTGCTTGTGCTTGTGTGTGCTTGTCTATGTGCCATTTGGTGTAGAGTTTGCGCTGCGCAAATTTCACAATCGTGTTCTATTTTTTGGCCCGCTCTAGTATCAAGCGACTATTTTGGTTAGCTCAGAGCCCCTGCTGCCAACTTGACGAAACTTTTGCTTTTGCTTTTGCTTCTGCTGCTGCTGTTTTTTGCTTTGGTTGCCTTTGTTTCTATTTTTTATTTCTATTTCTGTGCGTCTTCAATTGCCTAAAGGGATTCATTCATGAAATTTGACAGTCTGACGCGAGGAAGCAAACAAAGCGATTAAGCTTTTTATTTTAATTGCCCCGCGTTTTGGCTATTTTTAGGCCAGCCGCAGCGCGAAACCAAGTGGGCGACTTATGAAATTCAATTTTTATTGATTCTCTTTCACATTCGAATGAGTTACATATTAGCATAGAATAAAACTGTCTGTCACTAATTGACAAACGCCTTTGATTTTATGGCCATGGAACTAATTTAACCATAGACAAGTTACTAAGCTACAATAAATAACTTTTTTTTATTGTACATATAATGAATATATAGAAATATAATTTTAGAGAACTAACTAAAATTTATTTATTTAACTTATATCTAATTTATAATTTTATTGTACATATATTTTATTTAATTGTTCTTTTCTTGTTATGTATTGATTTAATACTATTTATTTTTTATTATTTAGAGTTATTTATTTATTATTTTTTTTTTTTTTTGTTTTCATTTATTTATTTTTTTATTATTTTTATTTGTTTTTTTTTTTTTAAATGTTCTTGATAACATATTTCATAAACAGTTTTATGTTATATATCTATCATATCTATATTTATTTTTATAAAACTGCCAACAATTTAGTCTTCTCTAACAAAATTCGATGTTTTATTAAAATACTTTACTATTTATATTTAACTGAAGTATCTTATTTATTTTGAATGAAATGTTTCTTTCGCAACTCCATTAAGATTCCAATAATATATTTACTTTTAGCAATTGAAAGGGATCTTCAAAGCGTTTGTTCCATTTGCGATTGTCGCGCAATCGCAAACTTTTTCTTTTTGTTTTCTCTCTTGTTGTTTTGTTGCCTTCTTCATAGAATCACTTTCGCTCTCTGAGAACAGCTGTGGCTGGCTGAAGCTTTCGTCAAGTTACTGCCAAAAGCTCGCTGAATGCAATCCACATGGCAACAACATCCTTGAACAAAAGGATATGCGCGTGCTTTTGTGGCCAGTACGCGACGTTAACTCATGGCATACACACACGGCAGCGGCAAGTCCGACCCACACACAGACAGAGACACACACACGATATACATATACACGTACACGCACACGCAAACGCACACGCACACACACAGGCGCAGGCAGAGAGAGTTTGTGTTTGGAAATTGAAGCGCCAAGTGCCAGTGGTCTAGAAATAATGTGTGAAAATAAAAGTTGAAATTAATAAATAAGAAAATTCCATGTGCAGCGCTGTCGATGAAAAGTGCAAGTGAAAAGTGCCTAAAGCAGAGCCAACAAAATCAAACACAGACACACACACACAACCATTGCTGAACACACACACACACGCATATACAGTGAGACCCACACAAAGAAAACATCATATGCCAGAGGCAGGCTGTCGCTTGGCAGGCACATTGACAGCAACAGCAACATAAAGGCAGCAGGAGCAGCGGGAGCAGCAAAAAGCATTTTGTGTATCCTATTTTGTGTGTGAGCGAGCGCGTGTCCAAGTCCGTGTCCGTGTCCTTTGCCACTGCCACAGCAGTAGCGACAACAAAAGCAGCTAACGGCAGTAGCAGCAGTAGCAATAACAACAACAACAACAACAACAGCAGCAACAACAATAACAACAACAGCAACAATAACGGCAACAGCCAACCGTAGCACAGCAATTACGGCATGTAGTTGCTATAATGATAGATTTCAAAACAAAATTGAGCAAATTATCGTATAAAACGTGCCCCGGTTGGAAAATCTAAAAATAACACAACGCCAATTCCGAGCCGAAATCGAAGTCTCGCAGTGGAAGTGGAAGTGGAAGTCGAAGCCGAAGCCAAAAACCAAGTGCCGTCTGCCCAACTGACTTTAAATTATGCATGCACATTGATTTTCTGACGCGTCGACGTCGACGTCGTTGTCGTCTTTACTTTCCTATTCATTGTCGTTAACAACAACAACAACAACAACAACAACAGCAACATCATCTACATCAGCAACATCAACAGCAACAACAGCAACAACAGGAACAGACCCTGCCTATATATTGGCAATCTCGTAAAGTCATTTCTCGTCCTGCGTTCAGCCCGCATCGCATGTTATCAACGGAACTGACGTCGACGGCGTTGTGGAATGCGAATTATCAGCGCACCAACGGCCTAACAAAAGGTAAGCACTAACAGCAGCAGCAGCATCAGCAGCAGCAGCATCAGCAGCAGCACAAACAGCAACAACAACCACCGCTAGTCATTACATTAGGCACAAGCCACAACATATTATGCATACGCATGATGTGCGCGGGCCCTCGGGACGTATGTGTAATATTCGAAATCATTCGGCAAAATGTATACAAAGATGCGCCCAAGATAGCAAACATATGAAATTTAATGGCTGTGCATTATGTGAAAGAAGTCGAACAAGCTAAATGAAAGCTATTCAAATTACGTTAAGTGAGTGCAAGGCAAATGTCAATAGCAACAATATGCGAGGCAATAAATGAAAGTACATAAAGCACATAAAGTGTATATATATTATATATATACTTTAAATATACTTCACAAAATAAATTAAAAAGATTTGTATATTATATATTATTGTGTATATGTATGTATTTACGATGTATAAAATGTGTAAAATATAACTAAATGATATATTTATATATGTGTAAATAGAAAGTGCATATACATATGTATGTATTGTATTGTTTATTTATATATTGCACATATTTTATACACAAAATTGAATTAAATTATATAAATATTGGGATATATACCTATTTTTTCTCTCATTATAACAGAGGACAATTTCTATTTATTTGCTGAATTAATTAATAATAATTAAATTCAAATCAAAGATGAAAATAAATAAATATTTATGATGAATAAAGCAATATGTATAATATATACATATATAAATTATCTATTTATATATAAATGGAAAGTGCATATATATTTAAATGTAAATTTAAATATATACATATATGAAACAAAAATTTACGATATATTTATATATAAAGGGAAAGTGCATATACATATATTCAAATATGCATATATATTTATATATAAATATTAATAAAATTATAAATATATGTATATTTTCTCATCATAACAAAGGGAAAATCTTTATTTATTTGCTGAAATAATCAATAATAATTAAATTCAAACCAAGGGAACTTTGTTGTGCTCTGCATTGAGAATTAATTCATAAAGCAGAGCTGAATAATATTTTGCTGCTGCTATCGATTGATTTGAGTTGCCTCAGTGCTTAAGTTGTTGGCATAAGTAAATAACAAGTTTGAACAATGGAACTTGTAAATTTCAAAAAATTTAAAACTTAGCATAATTCATGATTGATTCAGTTTTTCCCTAGTAAAAACTGAGCTAACTGATTAATAGCTGCTCATTATGGTTATTCAGTTGTCTTAAAGTTTAACCAGTTAATCCATTACAGACAGGAGCAGTTCATTAAGTACGATAATAGTTAAGCTCTTAAAAGGTTCAGCTTGTGTAATGCGCCCTCAACAACATAATTCGTTTGTTATCAAAGTGCGCAAATTGAGTTGGAACTCCCGTGTCACAGTTGCCCTTAGTCGCAGCGGCAAATTTAATTAGACTGTCATAAAGTACATTCGCAGCTCATTTGCTGCGCTTATTAACACATGCACATGCACTCATTAACACCCTCTCATGCACACACACACACACACACACACACAGGGAGAGACTCCGTTATGCTTTATTCTTTGTGCCCAGCTGCCAGAGGACTGCGATGCTGCGTCATTGTTGCCATTATATTTGCGTTTAATCTGATTTCAATTATAATTTCATTTAACAGCGCTAATGCGCTTTGGCACCCACTCGCAGTGGCAGCCGTAGGAGCCACTGTCCCTCCCATGCGCCCATCCTTCCTTATCTGTCCTGTGCCTATGCCTGTGACCCTATTTCTCTCATTCTCGCCCTCCTCTCTCTTTCTCTCGCTTTTCCTGCCTATTTGCTGTGCCCCTTCTTAAATGCAATTTATTACGCTGACAGCTTCTTGCTAGCTGAGGGCGTTCGAATTTCCATGCATGCGCTTTGGCCAGCGTCGACGGTAACTGGCACCGGAAATACAGTTATAAAATGTCAACAACAATGCAAACTCATGCTAGTTCTACATTTCCGGTATGCAAGTTGCCCAATGACGGCGTTGACAACGCGTTTGCATATGTATATTTGTGTGTGTGTGTGTGTGTGTGTGTGTGTGGGTGTGCTGGCTGACGTTGCTGTAACGATTTTATGACTTGATGTCATGCATTGAGCAAGAACAACGCAATAACAGAAGCAATAACAACCACAACAACCCCCCCTCCCCCCATACACACACACACACCCACACACACACACGAATGTGCAATTGTAAATTTAGTTAAGCATGCAATAGGGGCGAAAGTTTTGAGTTTATGGCTCCTATTAAGGGACCCAAATTGCATTAATTATACAAATTGTTGCCACATTATAAATAACCATGCAGTTTTGCATATTTTTAGGCAATACAGCTGAAATTTCCTGGAAATAACACAACTTACCTCTCGCTATCTGAATGAATGAAGCGATTGTGATAGATATAATAGAAATTAGGACAGATTTAGATTCATTAAATGTGAATGAACTTTTTGATATTCAAATTCGGCATACTATTTAATATAGGCTTGACTAAGTGATCATACATTAAAACAATCAAAGATTAATATAAAAGAGTCAATATTCTACTAACACCATCTTATTCCATTAGCCCGAAGCTCAAGCACTTTCTCTATGCATCGATTCTCATTTTACCATCATTAAAAAATATTAAAGAATTTAAAAGAAATAAAAGTCGTAATAAATTTGATTTTTCATATCAAATGAGCTTTTAGCTATGTATATAATTTCTGTAAGAAACATTTCTTAATATTAAAATATAATCTTCAAAAGTTATATTTATAAATGAGAAACATTTATTCTTTCATATTAAAATCTTAAAAAGTTATCTACAGAGCAACATCTAATGTACATTTCCTCTATATGTTCTTTTCTCACGCGCAGATGAGGCTTGTCTGTCGACGACATATGAAAATTGCAGAACAGGAACAGCGACAACAGCAGCAGCAGCAGCGGCGGCAGCAGCAGCAGCAACATCAGCCGCAGCAATGACCAAACAATTGACAACAACAACGGCGACAAATGCAGCGTCTAGCATCACAAAAACGGCTAATTTGGCGCCCACGGTGATATCTCCCACAACACCAGGCGCGACAACAACAGCAACAACAGCAACAGACGCAGCAGCGCCAGCAGCAGCAGAGACAATAAAGACGCAGACGCAGTGCAGAACAAAGGCCTCCTCAGCAGCATCAGCAGCATCAACAGAATCAGCATCAGCATCCGCATCAGCGAGTGCTACAAAAACAACTTCATCAACGGCATCAAGTGACGCCAGCGGCCGTTCGGCGGCTCTGGAACGTGCCTACGTCCATGATGTGTATGAGCACTGCGAGGAGCCGGCGAGGCCGGCGCGACCGCGAGTGGCACAGTTTCTGGGCAACCTGGAGCCGGGCTCGGTGGTCTGCGACGTGGGCTGCGGCAGTGGGCGTTACCTGACCCAATGCAATCCCGCCATATGCACCATTGGCGCCGATCGCTGCTATCGCCTCAGCAAGGTGGCGCACGAGAAGGGAGGCGAGGTGAGTGGGCCGGCCGCCTGAATGCCATGCAATTGTAATTGATGTGGGTAAATTACTTTAAAGTGGGTCTTACAGCAGTGTGGGGGCGTGTCTGGCGGGATAGATAGATGCGCATTTTTGTATTCATGCGAACAATAGTTCATTTGTCCTACTCTTATCTCCCTTTCGCTCGCTCTCTCTCTATCGCCCACTCTCTATCGCTCTTTTATACTGTTGGCATACAATTGACCCATTTTAGCCATGGCCAAGCCATCGCCTTTATTGCAGCGCATAAATTATGCTTATCATTTGAAATTATTTGCACATGTTCCCATGGCTTTAGCGAGCGTCGAGCTGAGCTTTAATGCCCCCATAATTGCAATGGCCAACAATGGAGCCATAAAACGAACAGCGTTTTGGTCATTAGAGAGCAACTAATAAAGTGCAGGCGTCGCTGCAGTCAAGTGCCAAGTGCATTCAAATCGATAACAAGTCCAACTGAGAATTGCCAACTGGAGACGCTCTGGCTCCGCTCGACAGCAGGCGGCAATATTTCTTGGCCTGGCTGTAAAGCTGTGCAAATTTAAATGCTCAAATTTATTGCTTTCAATTCAGTGCTTGTCCAAAAGTTTCAGTTACAACATTTTTAATAGAACTACATGTAAGAGTGTAGCACCGACTGCATAATACTCATTCATAGTCCAGAAATAGTTGAGTGTTGGTTTGCCAAATCTCAAGAGGGAGTGGGCGGTAATTAAAACTAACGATGCAGAACTTGAGTGCAAGGATTTCTTTTCTGATTTACTTGTTCGTACATAGATATATATATATATTTCACTGTCTGTCTCTCTGTCCGTCTACCTAAGAAGAGCAAGGTATGCAGAAGAACTCCAAGAGATCATTTAGAAAATGCCTGCAGCAGCAGAGAATGTTCCCATTGCTCTATCTGGCGCCCTGCTCAAAATTTGAGTGGAAGTCGCCCTATATAAAGGGCAGCAGCTGTGGAATTTATTCAGTCGTCCAGACCCGGTGGTGTAAGTCGTACGTGCAGGGCAATTTTTTTTTTGTTTTATTTATTTTGTTTAATTTTTTTTTGTTTTATTTTTTTTTTTGTTTTTTTTTTTTTTGTTTTATTTTTTTTATTAAAAATTGTTTTTAATTATTTTTTTTTATTTTTTATTTTAAATTTTTTTATTCATATTTTTTTTTTTTTTTATTGAAACATTTTTTTATTGAAAATTTTTAACGACTGAATAAATTCCACAGCTGCTGCCCTTTATATAGGGCGACTTCCACTCAAAGCCTGAGGGGCACTCAAATTTTGAGCTGGGCGCCAGGGAGAGATCGTTGCAGTCGATCCAATGGGAACATTCTCTGCTGCTGCAGGCATTTTCTAAATGATCTCCTGGAGTTCTTCTGCATCCAGTTAGGTGAAACAAAATTGCCAGAGGAACGAGATAAGCGAAACCAGCAAACAACGAAGGAAAGCGCGCAGATTCGTAGTCAACAGACGTAGAGGAATTAATGGATAGGGCAAAGCAACGTTTGCCGGGGCAGCTAGTATACATATATATGTATATATATATGTATTCGAGAAGCCAATTTGAAGTTCTTCAATGCACAACATTACACATTACATTTTATACCCTGTATACCCAGTTCAAGACACTACAAAGCAGGAGCAAACTAGAAAAGCATTTACAAATGCAAATTTTTAATAAAGTTCAGCTTTATAGAAAACAAAACAAGTTTTCCCCAAGGCAATTTGTGTGAATAATAATGAAAGCAATTATTCAGCGTGCTTCTGTAACATATTATATATGTATAAATATACATTTGTATGTAGGGTATGCATGTATGCATATACATATATACCTGACTTCATTTAGATATTTATGGCATGCCTTTAAAAATGCAACTACTTTGCAGTTAGTTGGTTGCCGTTGAATTAATTTTCATTGTGTTCACTTGTTGTTCAATTTTATTGTTGTTTCTCTTTATTTTCTGTTGTGGCTTGTGTGGTTGTTGTTGTTGCGAAGTCCACAACATTTCCGTTTTCTTTATAGCAGCGAACAATAAATTTCGTTCCCCAGCTGCCAGCTCCCAGCTCTCAGCTCCCAGCTCCCAGAGGTATGCAATAGTTTTTGCAATAATCTATTACACGCGCTTCGTTTCGCTTGGCTTCGCTTATTTATGGTGCCATTTGCAGGCGAGAAATGCCATTTTCTAAGAAATGCATACTATTCACTGCTCCACAATCATCATGCTCGTAAGTGGGAGTGGGAGCGGGGGAGGGAGCGCCGCGCCCTAGGCTCTGTTGCAGGCATTTTTCGCATTTAAATTGCATTCGCTGGCATTGCGTGGGGCTTGAAGCTCGCATGTAATAATGGCGAGGACAACAACGAGGACGGAGACGCCGCCGCCGTCGCCGTCGCCGTCGCCTAGGGTTACTGTTCAATGGAATTGCAGGCGGCCAGGGTTGCCAGAGTGCCGCCCGCCAGCCAAGCGGCAAAGTGCACACAATTTAGTCTAAATGGTTTCATTTATTTAATAACCAGTCCCATTGCCATTATCCCCGGCCAGGAGAGACGGCGTAACGTGTCCATGATGGGTTGATTGTTGCAATTGTTGAGTCCTTGACATTTCATTGTTATCCATTAGGGACAATTATAGTTTTGTTGGAATTATTGTTAAAACTAAAATCGTATACAGCTTTGTACGAACAAAATTGCGATTAGTATTGATTTGATTATTTAAGGGCATTGAGAGGTCTGACAATTACATATTTAAAGGCTAAGCGAACTTAAGTTCAATAAAAATGAATACTTCCTTATATTAGTAGGTAAAGAGTTAAAGAGCAAGCGAGGATCAGGCTACATCCGGGGCTAATCTGGACAGCAGTCTAGATTACCCCACATTGTACGAAAATGTATAAGTCATATACTGCACTTCTCTTCGCTACATCTCAGCAGGCTTATCTGCTTTATAACTGTATCATTTGAAGCCAAGTTACATGGCGTATGTCACATTGTATGCACAGCTCAAAAATATCTCTAAAAATAATATTATTGAGCTATGCAAATAATTTATGCAATATTAAATGCCCGCAAGCGGAATGTTGCTCTCTGCATTTATATAAACGCATTTGAATCGCTGAGCATGCCAAGGGCATTATTTAAATTACAATATGTCGAATTTGTCTTTTTTTGTTGAATGCGGATGATATGTCATCCGTGTGTGTGTGTGTGTGTGTGTTAAATAAACTTAAATGCATAAAATGTAAAAGGCGTAAGCGACTCACGTGACCTGCATACGAATGCAGTTTGATACTTTGATTGCGACTGTTACTGTTGCCATTTTTCTACAAAAAAAAAAGAGAAAGAGAAAAGCAAGATAAAAACGAAAACTATGTGAAAACCCAATTTAACTTCGACTATATTTACATATATCTGCTGCTGTTGCTGCTGCTGCTGCTGCTGCTGCTGCTGCTGCTGCTGCTGCTGCTGCTGCTGCTGCTGGTACAAAAAGTTTGAGTTGCTGTCAGGCAACTTTGATTTCAGAGCTCGTGCATGGCCTGATTTACTATAATTTTGTAAAGCAAAGAAAAAAAAACTGCCAAGTGGAGCAGGCTATGCAGCAGGCATTAAGCAAATAACACACACAGACACACACACACACATATATATACTCGTGCACGCAGTCTGCACTCATAAATTTTGTTGCTGCCCGAAATGACGCATTGAAAAGGAAAAACAAGAAGGCAGCAAATAAAAAGCAACAAAACACAACAAACAAAAAACAAGTAAGAAAACTCTAGTCGAGAGTGCTCGACTACGAGATCCCCTGAACCATTCAAGCAACAGCCATTTCAATCATTTTTAGCGTCTCGCTGCTTACACAAACACACACATACACACGCAAACACACATACATAGACACCCATAGGCGCGCACGCATGGGCTGCAGTGTGGGCTTACTATGGGAACTTAATTGTTTAATAACTTTTTTTCTGGACGTACGTTCTCCATGAATCTTTCAGATTGTGGTTTTATCATTACTATGCGTATAATTGCCAAAGCTCAAGTCTCTAGTATTTGAAATACGCCTTTTACAAACTTATGGGTGAGGGGGTGGATATAAGGGTGGGGGGTGAAATTGAACAAAAATCGAAATTCTATAACGTACATATCAATCTACATTTCAAATTTGGATACTCTAGCTCTAAAGATGTAGGAGATATAATTCTATAACTGCATTTCGATAAGGTTTTTGATCGATAAAAAAATAACGGGATGAGTTATCGATCTTTTGTGATAAACTTGATATGCGCGCTGTATATACGGTCATTTTAAAAAAAAGTTCAAGTCTCTAGCTCTTATATCTTCGGAAATCGACGCGTTCATACATACGGACGGACGGACGGACGGACGGACGGACGGACGGACGGACGGACGGACGGACAGACAGACGGACAGGGCTAAATCAACTTCTCTCGTCGCCCTGATCAAGAATATATATACTTTGTGGGGTCTGCCACGCCTCCTTCTCCCTGTTACATACTTTTAACAAAACCATTATACCCTGATTTCCCATTTTCAATGGGTTCAGGGTATAACAAGTAAGAAAGCTCTAGTCGAGACTGCTCGACTACGAGATACCCTGAACCCTCCGAGCAACAGCCATTTCAATAATTTTTAGTGTCATTCAGCTTAAACAAACACACACACACACACACAAACATATACATAGACACCCATAGGCACGCACGCATTAACAGGCATGGGCTGCAGTGTGGGCTTACTATGGGAACTTAATTGCTCAATAACTTTTTTTGTGGACGTACGTTCTTCATGAAACCTTCAGAATGTGGTTTTATCATTACTATGCGTATATTTGCCAAAGCTCAAGTCTCTAGTATTTGAAATACGCCTTTTACAGAGATGAGGGTAAGGGGGTGGATATAGGGGTGGGGGGTGAATTATAACAAAAATCGAAATTCTATCACGTGCAGTCGAGTCTACATTTAAAATTTGGAGACTTTAGCTCTAAAGGTGTAGAAGATATAATTTAATAACTGGTTTTCGATAAGGTTTTTGATCGATAAAAAAAGAACGGGATGAGTTATCGATTTTTAGTGATAAACTCGATATGCGCGCGCTACATACGAGCATTTTAAAAAAAGTTGAAGTCTCTAGCTTCTATATCTTCAGAAATCGACGCGTTCATACATACGGACAGACGGACAGACGGACATGGCTAAATCGATTCAGTTTGTCGCCCTGATCAAGAATATATATACTTTGTGGGGTCTGCCACGCCTCCTTCTCCCTGTTACATACTTTTAACAAAAACATTATACCCTGATTTCCCATTTTCAATGGGTTCAGGGTATAAAAAAAAAAAGGGTGAACTCAGCGAATGCAATGAGATTCGTTGCCAGCTCTTCTTCTTCTCTTTCTCCTCCCTCTTCTATCGCTTTTCAGGCCAAATCTTTGAGCTTTGTGCCCGTCGACTGCTGTCGACCTGCCGCAGCCATCAAGACTTCCACCTGTTCTCTTCGTTTTTATGTGCTCTGTGGTTCGTTTAAGCGCCATTTAAATAAGCTGCTGCCAGCCAAAGCAGACTAAAACAGATGTACACAAATGTACATATACATATATAACTGCATATATATACTTGAAATTTTCTATATGTATTTGCAACTGTTTTTTTTTTCTACTCGCTTTACTGCGCTGATTGGCTATGCTTTGACCCCCTCCCATTAGTGTGCAACGCGGCGTATGCGTAACGTGTTTCACCTGACGCTCACAATATTAAGACGGAGCTGCATTGAAAACTTGTCAACATAAATTTCTAAAGCGTAATGTGCACGACCAGTGTGACATTACACACCCACAAAGAGACGGTGTGTATGTATGTGTGTGTGTGTGAAAAATGGCAACTGCTATAAATACAATTTGTAAAGAGTATGGAGAAATGTCAGCGCGTGCATTCATGATACTGGAACATGTGTTTAAAAAAGAATAAAAATCGAAGAACAGAAAAAACACACACACATACACACACACACACACACGCATACACACACATGGGCTGCACACAGCACTAAAGTCGAAAGCGAATGGGCGGCAGTTTTATGCGCAGCTCCATACAAATGCCAAAGTCGCATAAACAACGCCACGCCCACAAGTGGGCAGCGAAATGGACTCGATTTTTTCAATTCAGCAGAAATATTTATATGGAGCGAAACATAAAAAAGCTAGCGAAAGGATTATTGTGGTTGTTATTGTTAAAGATTGCTTAACCATATAGATGTAGAGTTCCTAAGAATCGTTATATATATTCCTATATATAAATTCCTTTGCTGACGATTTTTAATAATTTTAGTTCTCTTTGTTATATCTTAAGCTTTGACTGCTCTACATGCAACTCAAGCATAAATTTCTGGCCGTAGCTTTACACAAAATTTCAATTTCAAGTCAGGCTACAAACTTGACGAACTTTCCGTTTCATGGAAAAATGAGAAACTTTTTCGTCATCCACATAACATTTGGCGTTGCATTTGCACGACCTGAGCACCTGCAGTTGTCAACTCTGAGAGCAAACACTTTACTTAATTGATATTTTGCTGCTGATGTTCAACAAAAAATAGAGAACGAAAAAAGCAGAGAGCGAAAATAAAAGTGTTTTGCCACAAGTTGAGCTGCAACGTCTGTTGCATAGGTCCTTGGATGACATGCCCAAGTACCTGCCTGGTCAGCTGCCGTTGTTGCAGATCCACACACAGCGAGACGAGGGGCTGCAGGACTCCCGCATTGCCTGCTGGGTCAAGGCTGTCGCAGTACCACACACACACACACACACACACATACGAACAGAGCGAACGATATCTGGCATTATTGCAACGTACAAATTATATTTGAGGCACGTGCAACGTGCAGGAGGGGCCACACATGCCCAGCCATTGTCCAAATGAATAGATATTCCACACAAATTCACGTAGCCAGGCAGAGGCCGCATTGATATTGGTTTGGCAACACGATGCATTAATTCATTCAGTGTAATCGATGCGCTAGTTTATTCGGAATCGCATTTCATGGCAAATTGTAAATGAATCGTTAAATGATTGAGCTCCTCGTATACGTGTGAAAATGTCCATTGCAGTACGCGCATCCGCCTACGGATTGAATTTGTCCCCGACTTGTTTACTTCCCTTTTGATCAAAGTTAATTGACACTTTGAACACTGGCCGTAACAGGGGAATGAATATAAATGACGTGTATCTATAAAAAAAACATATACATATATAAAAATAAACAACAAACCCCACACACACACGCACCTTTGCATGTATGCAGTTGAGTAAGGTCAGTTCACTGGGCACATATTTTTTAAGCGAACTTTTTCAATTGAAGCGAACTGAAACAAGACCAACTCAATGCAGATGGGCCAACCGACCACTATATGCGAGTGTGTGTGTGTGTGCGTGGGCGTGTGTGTGTAAGTCTGTGTACACTCGCTCTGGCACTTCAATGGCAAATTGGGTAAACCAACTAGCAATTTTCATGAGGCGAGCGTGTTAACTTTGTTTTCACCCAGCTGAACAGAAATTCAGTTAATTGCAAACTCTTGTTGCCAACCGAAAACTTCCAACTATAATTTCGGCAACTATGCAAATTGCATTAAAGCATTTTCTATGAAAATCCAAAAATTGTTTTCATTTCATTTCTAATTACGGTCTCTGGCTAAGCTGAACTCAGACTCAAACTTCGTTAAGCTCATGCATAAGAAATATTTAATGCACTCATAGGTGGTTGCTTCTTCAGTTAAATTATATTAAATGTGAGTGAGAAATATTTCTTAAGTTATACAATATTAGTATAATAATAATTTGGTTAACTCAGCAACAAATCAAATCATGGCATATGTGTTAATGTGTTGAATGTAAGTTTTTATCCACTGACACTCCTATGAAATATTGTTAGCTATCGCTAAGAATATAATATATTATTTTTAATTTTTATATTACTTTTAAATCTTTTACTTTTGTAACATAAATTTTATCATCAAGTATTATTATTTTTATTATTAGTTTTACCTAACGTAGCCGCGACACTTTATGTCATCCATAAGCAAGATAACTTTCTTATCGATTCTGTTGCATCTGCTCTTAGATAATATATGAAGCTGTATTTAATTAAAATTCTTCACTGTAAGGCTAACTATAAATGCAAAGCACTAAAATGCAGCTTGGTCTTTGGAATTTGTTGCATTGCTAGTATCTCACAGGTTTTCGCTTTACGCAATGCAAACGCAACATTCTCAAGTGAAATTAAAATAACCAAACTAAAAGAGAGCAGGAGTAGCGGGAGCAGCAAGAGCAGCAGGAGCAGCTCAGGAATGCCTTTGGTTGGTTACTTAGTCAGCGGTCAGCTTTGCTTAGCTGCAGTTATGCAGCGGAGGCGTTTGCAGTAGGTTGAGGCGTAGTAGTTGGGGCTAGTTGCTATGGGGATCTGTTACAGGAGTAAAGGAGCAGAGAGAGACAGATAGAGACAGATAGAGAGAGAGAGAGAGAGAAAGACGTTGTTTGCTTGGCGTCTTGCGTAATTTAATTGGCTGAGCATGCAGCAACTTTAACTCGTATTTCCCTTGACACCGAGTTCCATGAAATGACTTTGCGCTCTTTGGCCCACAGGTGGCGCTGTGTGACAATCTGGAGCTGCCGTTTCGCGATGATAGCTTCGATGCGGTGCTCTCGCTGGCCGTAGTGCATCACTTTGCCACCACGGAACGTCGCGTCAGAGCGCTGAGGGAACTGGCCCGCATTCTGCGCGTGGGCGGCCGTGTGGTAATCACTGTGTGGGCGCTGGAGCAGCGCCATCGACGCTTCGAGTCGCAGGATGTGCTGATACCCTGGCAGCCGCCCAAGAATCGCACCTACTCCTACTCGTACTCCGACGAGGAGGAGGACGGAGACTTTCTGCCGCCCTATCACGCATACACGGAGGACTCGACCAATTCCAGTCGCTCGGCTGGCGATGGCGACAGCTCAAGCCTCAGCTCATCCTCGCCCGGCGAGTCCTGCTACAGCTTTGTGCGCCGCGCCATTCAAGTGAGTGAAGCCGTCGATATTATGATGTGCTTAAACATGACTCATATTGCTTTCTCATTTGCAGAAATTGGCTGGCGGACGTCGTCATGCGTGGTTCTTGGACTCCTGGACCTCCAAGGACACGAAGAACGACAGCAGCCTGGACTACGAGGATGCCAAGGATCTGCCTATCGAGCTGCGCCGACTCGAAGACTTTGAGGACTTCCCCGATCCGCCGCTCTCTGCTGGCCTCAAGTCACGCAGCTTGGGCAGCATACTGCAGCCGCCGCCGCGCCAAATCGTGCGCTCGCGCTCCAGCGTGCCCAGCCTGGGCGGTCCTCTGGTGCCCGCCGAGACGAAGGCCAGCGCCACAGCCGCCCTGCTGCTAAGCGCGCCCGATGCCCAGCTGCAGCTCAATGGCCGGCACTCGCCCACGAGCACCGCCAGCGCGGGCAGCACGCTCAGTCGCCGGCCCAAGCTGATCAAGCAGAAGCAGTCGCTGTGCGAGGACGACATCACGCAGCTGGCAGACGCGGCACCTGACGCCGAGGCTGCGTTTCACATGGTCAGCAGCTACAACGGCGCCAATGGAGCTGTCAGCAGCAGCCTCTACGCGCCAGTCAGCTGCCAGCAGCCCAGCAGCTCCGCCTCTGCGTCGGAAGCTGCGGCGTCCACAGCAGCTACTGGAGCGGCGCCCAGCTTCTTGCGCAAGCAGAGCTCCCTGAACGAGGAGCTGATGGCGGGCAATCGACTGCGCGAGAAGGAGCGGGTGCGTAAGCGCATACAGAAGCAGACCTCGCTGAACGAGGCCTTCCTCTGTCGCTCGGCGCTGTTCTCGAAGCGGCTGCAGGTCATCCGGGATGGATTCACCACCAAGATCAAGAGCTCGACTGATAGCTTGGAGCGCGTGACCAAGACGGGCATCACGAAGCTCATGCAGAACATCAAAATCTCGCCCGCCAGCCAGACGGCGGCTAATGCGCCCGGCAATCCCCAGCAGACGAACAACAACAACAAGCAGCCCATGACGCCCGCTGCGCAGACCCTGCAGCAACAGCAGCAGCAGCAGCTGCAGCAGCTGCAACAGCAGCATCAGCACCACCACCATCACCATCATCATCTCACGAGCAACGCGGGCAGCCTGTTCCCGGCCCACCTGCTGCTGTCGACGGCGACTACAACTGGCCCAGTCAGCTACTGCACCGTCGTGGACTGCAGCGCGCCCAATCTCTGCCACTGCAGCGCCTATCAGCAGGACTGCGTGGCCTGCGCTGAGAGCGAGCAGGGCAACGCGCGCCGGCACTCGCGCGAGTCCGGCTCCGACTCGTCCAAGGACAGCAGCTTGCAGTCGGACACGAGCATCGAGTCCGAGGACAGCTTCGCCTCGGTCATTTTCATACCCAAACCGGAGCAGCATCAGCAGCAGCTCAACTACCAGCAGCAGCATCAAAACTCCAACTCAAGCTCAAGCAACTCCAGCTCCAGCAATGGAAATGCCCAGGCGGCCTTAGCTGCAGCGTCCAATCCCAACGCAGCCGGCCAGCCCAGCTGTCTGGGGCGACTGCCGCCCATACACTCCGTGCCAACATCGCCGCTTGTGATGCCCTGCCCGCCGACTCCTGCCCACTCGCCAGCCGCCATTCAGGGTGCGGTCACCTCGCCGCCGCAGTCAACGGCAGCCGTGACGGCAGCGATGGCCATCCTGACGCCCGTCGCGAAGCCAAACCAAGCGCGCTTCAATTTTGACGAGGCACACATCAAGCAGCAACAGCAGCAGCAACAACAACCGCAGCAGCAGCAACAGCAGCAACAGCAGCAACAGCAGCAGCAACAGCAGCAACCGCAGCAGCAGCAACAGCAACAGCAACAGCAGCAGCAACAGCAACAGCCACCGATACCCAAGATTACGCGACAAGCGATACGTGAAATGCCGCCCATACCCAAGTTCCGCAAGCAGCAGTCGCTGCAGCTGCAGCGCCAGAATTTTCCCATCGTGCGACGGGCGTCCGGTTCGGGCGTGGCCAGCAGCAGCAGCAGCAGCGCCAGCAAGTTGCTCTCGCTGGAGCTGTTCAATCCGGCCACCGATGATCTGGACAGCGACTCCAGTGAACCCTCCTCGCCAGACTCCATTGACAGTGTGATAAGCGCGCCGCGCTCGGCCCAGCTGCTCTCGGCCCCGAGCACTGGCACCGGCAAGTCCAGCGACGAGTCGGAGCCGTCGCTGATGCAGCTCATCACGATCAACCAGGAGCCGTACCACCAGGGTGAGCTGCAGATCAACAGTGCCACGCCCAACGAAAACGACATCATACTCAATGCGGACAGCGCTCCGCTGTTGCCCAAGAAGCGCGAGGCTGGCCAGTCAAAGGCCCAGCATGACTGCGCCGAGTTCGCTGAGCAGCTGTCGGCGCAGCTGCAGCGCGAGCTGGACGACAAGAGCAATGGAGCAGAGTGTCGCAGCCTGGATGGCATCGGCGACATCGGCGAGTACTTGAGCGGCGCCGGCAGTGCGGGCGGCGGCAGCTCAAGCAGCGGCTCCAAGAAGCGATCCAATGGCGATCTGAGTGCACTGCGGGACGAGCTGCGCGAGCGACGTCTGATGCTGGCCAATCTGTCGACCCAGCCCAGCCTGCAGCAGTCGCCCATATCGTCGTCCACCTCCTCGCTTTCGTCCCAAACGCGCAGCTTCACCATACACGAGGAGCAGGAGGGCGAGGAGGAGGATGAGGAGAACGAACGTAGCTACACGCTGGGCATCTACGAGCACTGCAAGATCTCCAAGTTTAAATACAAGCGCTATCGACACTATAATCTCAACCCGGAGACGGCCTACCTGCTCCAGGAGGATGGCGACAGCGACGTGCGCGACGACGATTATCGTGAGTAGACAATTTCCTGTATGTTAGGGACTCTAAGCTATAAATCTTTGGGTTTCTCTACACAGGCATACCCGAGGAGGACGAGGATGCCGAGGCGCTGGAGGCACGTGGCGGCGACCAGCTGGGCGAGGGCATGCACGAATACGGCCATCGTAGGCGCAACTTCAGTGGCATCAAATCGGTGACCTCCAGTGCATCCAGTTCCACGGAAACGCCGCCTGCGCAGCCGTCCACACAGCAGCAGGCGCTGCAGCAGCGCACCTCCACCGAATCGCTGGAGCACTCGAATAGCTCAAACACCTCGCTGGACAGCCCCTCGCAGGGCGGCTCCACCACCCATCATCGCTACTACCATGTGTTCCGCGAGGGCGAACTGGACGCGCTGATCAATCATCATGTGGCCAGTCTGCATATTGTCAGCTCCTACTATGAGCGGGCCAGTTGGTGCGTTGTGGCCGAGAAGGTGCAGGTGTGGACGATCTAAGTTAGTAATCTAAGAGTAAAATAATAATAATAACAATAATTTAAAAATATATGAAAAAAAAACTAAAATAATCTATTTATAAACAAAAAGTGTAATTGGAAAACCCAAAAAGTCTCTGAAGCCCCCAAAGGAATTGTTAAATTTAGTCTTTATTAATAGTTGAGAGAACGCAAAATTCTAGCACTATATTTTAAGTATTCGTAACGACTCTTGCTTAGGGTTGCCAGGCCTGCTCAACGGCAGGGCTGCCGCACTGCATTGAAATTGAATTTCAAGTAAACCGTTTAGTTCTTAAGCCAAAATCGAAAGAAACAAAATCGAAACAACGCAAATTACGAAAGGGAGAATAAGTATTGTATCAAAATTAAACAAATTTAACGATATATATACATACATATATAGATCATTTACAACGACTATCGAATTTCATTTACCATCACGACTTGGGAATGTTTTCTAAATACCATTTTATTTCACACATACACACATATACGAATAATTACAGTTATAGCGAAAATCTAACTAGGAGTTATTAAACCGCAAATCAATAGAGAAAATGCAAAAACCATATCTAAGCATCTATATATATATATACCAAGGCTTTATACACAAAACATAATGAAAATATTGTCGAAAAACTGAACTCTATCTAACCACATATACACCTATTAAAGTGCAAGTGAAAATCAATACGTAAGTTTTCTAATATCAATAACTGCATTTAACAATACTCAATGCAAAACTAATCAAAAGGGAAAAGCATCAGAAATATATAGAATCGTATATATATATTTTGCAAAGCTCACAATAATAATTGTATAACAATTTCAATAATTTTTTGTAACTTTCCAACTTTGATATTTACTTAGCACATATTTGTTTCTATTTAAAAAATAAAAAATAAAATAAATAAATAAAACTATAAAAATATTTAAGCGAAACACTTCCCAAACGGCCAACAAACCCGAACATACGAAATATTAAACAAAATATATGTTAATAACTCTTTTTGTCACCTGAGGCGAAGTTATTTAAAAAATAACGCAAGTTTTCAATATGTATATTTCGACTGTACATGAGATTTTTAGATAGCTAAACTAAACTTTATACCGTACAATATTAGAAAATGAAAAGTTGGATGATTAAATTAGAACGCAACTTCGAGACACTATGAGATCGATTTATAATTATGTATATGCGCTCGATATGCTGAATATGTATTTACAAAATATTATAGTATATACATAATTAGTATTATGTAACTTGAAAATACGTATTATGTATTTGCACGACCCACACAGAGATAGACACAACAGCTGCAACAAAGTAACATACACTACCAGACAAATTCAATAAATTAAAAACAAAATGGAAAAACAACAATTTGTTAAGCGTAAAGAGAAACATTTAATAAACTAAAGCTACCAATACTTACAAATGAAACATGTATTTTGCCTATTTAATTATTTCATAACGTTCTTTTTTAAAGGAAAAATCTTAAGTGCTTGGCAGCACTTTTGCGATTTGGCAGCACTGTTAATACGCAATGATGGCACCACTGAGTCGATAAGTAGACTTATCGAAAATACTCGATTCTTGCAGTGTTTCTAAAGATTATCTAAATTAATTTAATTTTGCACATATCTTACTGATTAATTAGACAAAATAGGGATTTTAAAAAATAAATATTACGTATTGTGATTGCGTTGGTGGTAATATTAAATTTGAATTAGGAGCGCGCAAATTCCTGTGCGAGAGCAAAAGTATCGATACGACAAATCGTCCATCAGAAGCATGTTTATAACTGCGTATGTCGAATTTTTTGCACATAAACATGGGAGATGTGACGTCACACAAAAATAGTTTCTCTTAAATCGCCAAATTAAAAATACATTCATCTGCTTAGAATTGTTTTAATAACTGGATAACTAATGAAATTGATATATTTTTCACCCTTAGCCAGCAATCATACTTATTTACTTCAATTAACTCTTGCTCAAGCAGACGCCGAGAGAGCAATTGGACTCGCGTTGCAGAGCAACCTCTCTCTAGCATTCGCTCCCACACATTCAGCTCTCTCTCAATGCAACCTCGGCCATCGTTTTACACATCTATACCGAGCAGAATTTCGTCGTATTTAAATTAAATAAAATGCAGTGAAAAAAGGAGTGCAATTTGTAAAATTAACGCGAAATGGCTACCCAAAAGCCTGGCGAGTGGGCGACTGGTCTGCTGACTCGATTCGAAGATCAGGTAAAGGGCTTACAGCGTTTTCAATATGTTGCGTCGCGCTGCCTTCGAGCAAAGTGAAAAAATGTACCTGCTGCTGATGTTGTTTTGGTGTGGGTGTCGGTGTTAAGGAGGTGGGGCTTGGGCTCTAGTGGGGCCGGCGAGGCTTCATTCATGAAATGCCGAGCTCTGATTTGTTGAATGAAGCGCCGAGACGCGCATACCCTTAATGAGATATTTCGCGATTCGCTAATAAAGTTATTAATTCAAATTCGCGATTTTAATTGAAAATGTATTATAAATGAACAAACGCTTTAAGATTAATAAATACATTAAAACCTGAGGGTTCTTTCTTTCTATAATGTTTATTAATAAAACTTCTTTCATTTGCAGCTGCCATACAAAATCGGAGCATATGGCACTCAGGCTCGTATGAGCCAGGATCAGTTGGTGACATGCCTCATACACATCTCTCGTTACCGCTTCTCACTGGTCATCTCCGGTCTGACAAAAATGCTCCAGCGCGTCAACGAGGCGGTAAGTATCTCATACTCCTGCAAATACTAAAGAACTATACTAATTAAAAATATTTACAGGCGCGACAACCGCGTCATGAGCCGGAACGCTGCTACTTTGAATCTCTGGTCATCATATTGACCACTCTGGAGCGCTGCCTAACGAATCAAACGAAAGATACCGCACGCTTTGAGGAGGCCATGAATGTAAAGCTCCTGTTACGCGAAATTTCCCAATTTGTAGACGTGCAGAGCGATAACAATCCCAATGCGGCTCAGCTAAAGGCTCTCGCCTCCAAAGTGCTCTTTGCACTGTCCCAGAATCACTTCTCGGCTGTCTTCAACCGCATATCAGCGCGCATTCAGGAGCTGACATCGTGCTCCGAAGAAAACCCTGACTACAACGATATCGAATTGATACAACACATTGATATGGACATGATCAAGCTGACCAAGCTGTTGCAAGGTATAACTGCATCGCTATTACTTTCGAATTTGTATTAATTATTTATCCCTGCAGAAACAATTACCAAATTTCGCTCAAAGCGCGCACCGCCTCTCATTTTGCTGTACTCCTTAGAGAAGGCTATTTGGAATTGGATTGAATATCATCCACAGGAATTTCAGGACTTGCAACGCGGCACTAATCGCGATATATCAACGTTAGCTACGACTTAATTCAGTTTTGAAATTCTACTATTAAAAAATTTGCATTTCAGCTGCTGGGAGCCCCTGCTGGACTTTGTTGAGTACTTCAAAACTGAGAACAAAAAGAGCAAAACTTTAGTTTGGCCCCTGCAAATGCTGTTGCTCATTCTAAATCCCTCCAGCTTGGAAGCCACTGTCAACGAGTTGCAGCAGTCGGAGAAGGAGAAGGAAAAGGAGAAGATGCCCTCGAAGTCGACACAATCCACGTCACGCGACAAAGACTTCTCGGCCAGACAATTCATTGAGAGCATTAAGCGCGGTCTGGGCCCACATTCGCCATCGAAGCAGGTGACCGAATCCTCGGCCATAGCTTGCGTTAAACTCTGCAAGGCGTCCACGTACATCAATATCAATGACTCCAACAATGTGGTCTTCAAGTTGGTGCAATATTTCATTAATGATCTGAAAGCGCTGCTCTTTAATCCCGTGAAACCCTTTTCACGAGGCCAGGGCTACAATTATGCAGATATTGAGCTCATGATTGACTGCTGGGTCTCGTGCTTCCGCATCAGTCCACACAACATAGAGGCTCTGAAAGTGTGCTTGAATCTCTCTTCGCCTCAGGCCTATCATTTCGTTATCGTGTGCTCCTTGTTGCGGTGAGTGATATGTGAAATTAAATGTTCAAATTCAAATATTCATATGCATAATACAAATTTGTAGCCTGGCGCACATTTATGTGGATTTTCGACTGCAAAATAAGAATCCCTTTCGCATTGTCAACCAGCCGCGTCTTCCCTGGTGGCCACAGACCGACGTCGTACACTATCGGTCCGCTGAGCTACGCGCTCTCTTCACGGATACACTGAATAAAGCCACGCAGGGCTATATAGCGCACACACCACTGCGCTACATAACTTCGTTAACGCTCAAGTCAAAGGACACTCAAAAGGGTCTGACACGTTCGGAGGAGGGACCAGCCCATAAGATGCTATTGCTGCTATTAGTGCGTCTCATACACGCGGATCCCACGCTGCTCTTAAATGTAATCGCAATCAATAACTCTGATTTAAAAAATTAAACTAATTTACAATAAATTTCATTTCCAGACGCAAGGCAAAGTGGCGCACGAAGTTCAGAGCTCAACTCTGGAGCTAATTAATGGCCTGGTAAGCCTGGTGCATCAAACGACCTTGCCGGATGTGGCTCAAGAGGCTATGGAAGCCTTACTCGCCCTTCATGCACCTGAAAAGATCGAAGTCTGGAATCCAGAAGCGCCCATCAACACATTCTGGGATGTCAGCTCACAGGTCCTCTTCTCCATCTCTCAGAAGCTTATACAGCATCAAATAGCCAACTACACCGATGTACTTAAGTGGCTGCGTGAAATACTGATCTGCCGCAACACATTTCTCCAGCGGCACAAAGACTATGCCCATGTGGGTAGCCAGATTGCCATATGCAAGCAGGCGCACATTAAGATGGAAGTGGTCTTCTTCATGTATTTGTGGAGCGTGGATTTGGATGCGGTTCTGACCTCGCTTTCCTGTTTTGGACTGCTCTGTGAGGAAGCGGAGATCTGCTGCAGCTCCGATGAGTTAACCGTGGGCTTCATCATGCCCAACTACCACATTTACCAGGAGCTAGCACAACTCTCTTCATGTGAGCTAAATGAGATTTATAAGTATATGGTTTTTACTTATAACATCATCCATACATTTCAGCCGCCACGGATACACGTATTTGTTTCTTTGAGAACAGTCATGGCAACGTGAGTCGTGGGAAACTCCAAAAGCGTATCATGCCATTGCTGCGAAAGATCGAGCACTGTGTGCATGGTGTCCAGCCCGCCTGGGAGGAAACCTTTCGCAACTGGGAGGTGCTCAGTAAGGTGCTACAGACTCATCCCAAAGTTAAGACCGAGGATGCGCAAGCAGAAGTGTTCCATCGTGGCTTGGGCAAGCGTCGTGCCAGCCACCAAAGCTCCGAGCATGATCTAGAGGAGCAAATCACCGAATGGGCCAATATGACCTGGTTCCTGCTTACCTTGGGCGGCGTTTGCCTGCAGAAACGCAGCAACAGCCGCCAACTCTTGTTGCAACAGTCGCAGAACAACTCTTCGGTGGCATCCCTGGCACAGGCGTCTCTCTACTCGAGTTCCACGAGCTCAGGACATGGATCACTACATCCCAGCACGGTCTCTTTGTCCACCATACCACCAGCGCCGCCACAGGATGTCAGCTACTGCGCGGTTACACAGTGCGTATAAAATTAAATAATAATTAAATATACATATATAATAATAATAATTATGATTCCACTTCAGATTCATTGGACAACTGCTGCGTCTGTTGGTCTGTAGCAATGAGAAAACTGGCCTACATATACAGAAACATGTCAAGGAACTTGTGGGGGAGGAAATGTCCACTCAACTGTATCCCATACTCTTTGATCAAATCAGAGCGATAGTGGAAAAGTTCTTCGATCAACAGGGCCAGGTTAATGTGAATGTAACGGACATAAACACTCAGTTCATTGAGCATACAATTTTCATAATGAAATCCATACTGGATCCCAAAGCGAGCAAGGATCCCAACAATGACCAACCATCGCCATCAGAGCATTTGGGAGTCACAAGCATTGAAGGCATGATGCTGGGCATTGTCCGCTATGTCCGACACCTGGATATGAATGTCTATGCTATACGCATAAAAACAAAGCTGTGTCAACTGGTGGAAGTCATGATGAAGCGACGCGATGATCTGGCCTTTCGACAAGAGATGAAATTCCGAAATAAGCTCGTTGAATATCTAACGGATTGGGTAATGGGAACCTCGCATCAAATCGCTCCACCTAGCTCTGCAGATGCATCGCTACTCACCAGCACTTCGCTAATCTTTCGGGATCTCGACCAGGCGTGCATGGAGGCAGTGGCAGCTCTTCTGCGTGGACTACCGCTCCAACCTGAAGAGTCAGATCGAGGCGATCTTATGGACGCAAAGAGCGCATTGTTCTTAAAGTACTTTACACTATTCATGAACCTGCTGAATGATTGCATTGACAGCTCAGAGGCCGAAAAGGAACTCAACAACACACCTCTTCTACCGCCACGTCCACGCATGGCAGCTGGCAAATTAACTGCCCTTAGGAACGCCACCATACAAGCCATGTCCAATCTGCTGGGCGCCAACATTGACTCTGGTCTGATGCACTCCATCGACTTGGGCTATAATCCAGATTTGCAAACTCGCGCTGCTTTCATGGAAGTGCTCACCCAGATCTTGCAGCAAGGCACAGAGTTTGACACTCTGGCTGAGACGGTGCTGGCCGATCGGTTCGAGCAACTTGTCCAGCTGGTTACCATGATTAGTGATAAGGGAGAGTTGCCCATTGCCATGGCGCTGGCCAATGTGGTGACTACCGCCCAAATGGATGAGCTCGCGCGAGTTCTGGTCACGTTGTTCGATGCCAAGCATTTGCTCTCTCCGCTGCTGTGGAATATGTTTTATCGTGAGGTTGAAGTCTCTGACTGCATGCAGACGCTTTTCCGTGGAAATTCGCTGGGCAGCAAGATTATGGCGTTCTGCTTTAAGATTTATGGAGCCAGTTATTTGCAAATGCTACTGGAGCCACTTATACGACCGCTGCTCGATGACCAGGAGGAGATTTGCTTTGAGGTCGACCCAGCGCGACTGGATCCAAGTGAAGATATCGAAGAGCATCGCAACAATTTGATTGCTCTGACCCAGAAAGTATTCGATGCCATTATCAACTCCTCGGATCGATTCCCGCCGCAGCTGCGCTCCATGTGCCACTGCTTGTACCAAGTGCTAAGCAAGCGATTCCCAAATCTGTTGCAGAACAACATTGGCGCCGTTGGCACAGTCATCTTTCTGCGCTTCATTAATCCAGCCATAGGTGAGTTGCAACTCTTGGTTTTACTTTGGTTCAGCTACTAATATTTTCTTTATTGCAGTCTCTCCGCAGGAGCTAGGCATTGTGGGCAAGCAGGTGCCCAGTTCGGCCAAACGTGGGCTTATGCTCATGTCCAAAATACTGCAGAACATTGCCAACCATGTAGAGTTCTCCAAGGAGCAGCATATGCTTTGCTTCAACGATTTTCTGCGCGATCACTTCGAGGCCGGCAGACGCTTCTTTATACAAATTGCCTCCGATTGCGAGACCGTGGACCAAACGTCGCACAGCATGAGTTTTATTTCCGATGCCAATGTGCTGGCTCTGCACCGTTTGTTGTGGACGCACCAGGAGAAGATTGGCGACTATTTGTCGAGCAGTCGCGATCACAAGGCCGTTGGCCGGCGACCCTTTGACAAGATGGCCACGCTTTTGGCTTATTTAGGTCCGCCGGAACACAAACCCGTTGACTCTCACATGATGTTCAGCTCGTATGCACGCTGGAGCTCTATTGATATGTCATCTACGAACTTCGAGGAAATTATGGTCAAGCATCAGATGCACGAAAAGGAGGAATTCAAAACTCTGAAATCCATGAACATATTCTATCAGGCGGGCACCAGCAAATCAGGCTATCCGGTCTTTTACTACATAGCCAGGCGTTACAAGTGAGTGTGTGTGAGTCAGTGTGATCAGTGATATATATTCATGTATTTTGTATTTTGCATTTTGTAGAATTGGAGAAACCAATGGGGACCTGTTGATCTACCATGTCATTCTGACACTGAAGCCCTTCTGCCACTCGCCCTTCGAGGTGGTCATTGACTTCACGCACACCTGTTCGGATAACCGTTTCCGCACAGAGTTCTTGCAGAAGTGGTTCTATGTGCTGCCCACTGTGGCCTACGATAATGTCCATGCGGTCTACATTTACAATTGCAATTCGTGGGTGCGCGAGTACACAAAGTTCCACGATCGCATCCTAGCGCCGCTGAAGGGCAATCGCAAGCTAATGTTTCTGGAGTCACCCAACAAGCTCATCGATTACATTGATGCTGAGCAGCAGAAGCTGCCTGGAGCCACGCTCTCACTGGACGAGGACTTGAAGGTGTTCAGCAACGCGCTGAAGCTCAGTCACAAGGATACTAAAGTGGCCATCAAAGTTGGTCCCACGGCGCTGCAGATTACATCGGCTGAAAAGACCAAAGTCCTGTCGCATTCGGTGCTGCTCAACGATGTTTATTATGCCTCCGAAATAGAGGAAGTGTGTCTGGTGGACGATAATCAGTTCACGCTGTCCATAACTAATGAAAGTGGCCAATTGAGTTTCATTCACAATGATTGCGACAACATTGTGCAG
Organism: Drosophila mulleri; assembly: GCA_035047565.1. Lineage (NCBI taxonomy): Eukaryota > Metazoa > Arthropoda > Insecta > Diptera > Drosophilidae > Drosophila > Drosophila mulleri. Next base: position 5,055,757 of record JAWNPK010000040.1, on the reverse strand, counting down.
GCTATCATACACATACGGAATCGCTGGGAGCTTAGCCAGCCCGACTCGGTCACAGTGCATCAGAAGATACGACCCAAGGATGTGCCTGGCACTCTACTCAACATGGCGCTGCTAAATCTGGGCTCTTGTGATCCCAATCTCCGCACAGCTGCCTACAATTTGCTATGTGCGCTGACCGCCACCTTTGACCTGAAGATCGAGGGACAGTTGCTGGAGACGCAGGGACTTTGCATACCTTCCAACAACACTATCTTTATCAAGTCCGTCAGCGAGAAATTGGCCACCAATGAGCCGCATCTGACGCTCGAGTTTCTTGAGGAGTCGATACAGGGCTTCCAGCGCAGCACAATTGAGCTGAAGCATTTGTGCTTGGAGTACATGACGCCCTGGCTGAAGAATCTAACCAAGTTCTGCAAGTCCAATGACGATGCAAAGAAACTAAAGGTTTCCCAGATTTTGGACAAGCTCATCTGTTTGACGATCGACCAGAAGGAAATGTACCCCTCGGTGCAGGCCAAGATCTGGGGCTCCATCGGCCAAATCCCAGAGCTAATCGACATGGTGCTGGACAACTTTCTGCACAAGTCCATTAGTTTTGGCCTCGGCTCACCGCAAGTGGAGATCATGGCGGACACAGCTGTGGCACTGGCCTCAGCCAACGTCCAATTGGTGTCGAAGAAGGTCATCACACGCATGTGCCGCGTCATGGACAAATCTTGCACGAATCCCACTCAGTATCTGGAGCAGCACATGATGTGGGATGACATTGCCATATTGGGGCGATATCTACTTATGTTGTCCTTCAATAATTGCCTGGATGTAGCCACGTCGGTGCCATACCTCTTCCACACCATCACCTTCCTGGTCTGCTCTGGCTCGCTGTCCATGCGCGCCTCGACCCACGGGCTGGTCATAAACATTATACACTCACTGTGTACCTGCACAAATCCCTCGTTCGGAGAGGAAGCTCAGCGCGTGCTCCGCCTCTCTCTCGACGAATTCTCGCTGCCGAAGTTTTATCTGCTCTTCGGCATTAGCAAGGTCAAGTCGGCCGCTGTCACAGCCTTCCGCTCCAGCTGTCGCCACCCGAATGACAAGTGGTTGGGCAACGAACGTGTCACCCAGCCGCTGCCTGCGGATCGTGAGCGGCTCTCGTTGCCATCTCTGGAGGTCATCACGGACGCTCTTCTGGAAATCATGGAGGCTTGTATGCGCGACGTGCCCGACAGCGATTGGCTGCACACCTGGACATCTTTGGCGCGCAGTTTCGCCTTCTGCTACAATCCAGCTCTGCAGCCGCGCGCTCTGATTGTCTACGGCTGCATTAGCAAGAGCGTAACGGATCATGAAGTAAAGCAACTGCTGCGTATTCTAGTCAAAGCACTGGAATCCTTCAACGACCTAATACTGATTGAGGCTTTAGTTATGTGCCTCACGCGCATCCAACCGCTGCTGCGCCCCGAATCGCCCATACATCGTGCACTCTTCTGGGTGGCTATCTCAGTGCTGCAGCTGGACGAGGTTACACTCTACGGCGCTGGTCTGGCGCTGCTCGAACAGAACTTGCATACGCTCAAGTCCCAGGGCTGCTTCGACAAGACGGAGACCATAGCTGAGGTCATGATGAAGACGCGCGAGAAGCTCGAGTGGCACTTCAAGCAGCTGGATCATGCCGTCGGCTTGTCTTTTCGCAGCAACTTTCATTTTGCTCTGGTCGGACATCTCATTAAGGTGAGTTGTAAATAATGGATAATAGGATTAAATGAATAATCGCATTCCTTTTAGGGCTTTCGTCATCCAACACCCACCACAGTCTCGCGCACATCCCGTGTGCTGACTATGCTTCTGGGAATTATAGCTAAGCCGCTGCACCGCGACAAGTTCGAGGTGACGCCGGATAGCGTAGCCTATCTGACAGCACTTGTTGCTGTCTCCGAGGAGGTGCGTTCCCGCTGCCACGTGAAGCACGCGCTGCCACGCTGGCCCGCCGATGTGAGCGGCAGCAATGAAAACGGTGAACCACTAACCAATGGTGTGCAGACTGTAAGTGAATAGGAATTGGGCAGGCATTCACAAATATAGTAATTACATCTTAAATGTTTTAATACTGCTCACCTTTTAGATTGGCCAGCCATTGTCGCGGCGCCAGAAAAGCTGGGATATACTAGATCAGTCAGCTCTGCAGTTTGCGCGACACCACAAAGTACCAACACTTCAGGTAAGCTTATCCAGTCCAGTATATTGAATTATAATTATCGTGTGTATACTATATATTTGAATCAAACTGTTGTACAAAAGTTGTTATAACCATTTGCTATAGTAACTTTTGGCTATCCACTTGTTATATTGAGATTACTATTATGTATACATCCCTGTTATCGAGCCTATTATCAACTCTATATCTCGAATATCTCGCCTTTGCATAACAAATTTATTAATCGTTCAATGACATTTCTTTCTTATCTCTTTTTATGTTGTTTTTGAAATAAAAAATAAAAAATCGAAATAACATTAACCGTAACATACATTTATCACAAACGTAACTCGTATATACTATAACTATACCACTATATATGCCTGCTGACTACTCTTCCATCTAATTGGTGCTTGTAACTCTCATCCATATACTCTTAATTACACCTACATATACTACTCGTAATTGTCACAACTACCTACTACGCATGAACATGGCTTTTGATTTACGTTTGATTTGGTTAACGACATCAACAATAAACAACTAAACAACAACCACATCGATAACATTAACAATTAAACAACAACATCAACAATACTGTGCAACCCAATCGTAGAATGCGCGAGTTTTATTTAAAACTCAACGCTCATTTTCGGTACCAACCACCAAGGAGCCGAATAATGCGAGCGGCATCGAAGAACGACAGGTATTGCTCAACAAAACTCTCTCTCTCTCTCTCTCTCTGTCTTCTCTCTCTCTCTCTCTATCTCTCTCTAGACCTTTAGACTATCCACTAATACCTAAACGTATGCGCCCACAAACCCCACCAAGAAATATTTACTCAAATACTTATACTAGACGTTCTTATAATGCAATTATTTATAATTTTCCTGCATGGCATTGCCTGTTCGCTTACAGCCTTATCAATTTCATTAGAGACTTTTCAAATTAGAAGTACATCTTAATGAAATTCGTTTCGTTTAACTAGCTTAACATCCATGTCCCTTATTAGCTCATTAGTTGTTAAGTCTAAACGGGTATCTAACAACTGTTTGTGCTAACCAACAGGAACGCGGCTCGCGCTCTTCCGTCTCCAATGAGTCAAACGTCCTGCTCGATCCGGAAGTGCTTCCTGATCTGTCCATACAAGCGTTAGTCTTAACTGTCTTGGCTACGCTCGTTAAATACTCCTCGGATGAGAGTGAAACCCGTGTGCTGTATCAGTATTTGGCAGAGGGCTCCGTTGTCTTCCCCAAAGTGTTTCCAGTGATGTGAGTTGCTAGTGGAAATGCTAGTGAAATACTTAATAATATCATACATTCTCATTTGTAGACACTCTTTGCTGGATCAGAAAATAAATAATATACTTTCCGTATCGCACGATCAAGTCGTGCTGAACTCTGTGCAGAGCATTATACAGAACATGTTGGCCAGCGAGGATCCGTCACAGCAGCAACTCCATTTCCTGCAGAGCTGCGGATTTGGCGGACTTTGGCGTTTCGCTGGACCCTTCACAAAGGTTTGCGGCTTGAATTTAATGAATCTAATGAATTGTATTAATTGCGTTTATTTACACTTGAAGTACAACATGATGGGCGAATCTTCAGAGCTGTTTGTCAACTGCTTAGAGGCCATGGTGGAGACATGTTTGCCTGGGGATGAATCCGCGCCCGTTCCACCATCGCCGCGCCCCTACAACCTGAGCTCCAGCTTGAGCAGCCTAACCCTAGGCTCGCCTACTGATAAAGGTAAGTAATTTGCCAATGTAAATATTATAGAGCATTAGCTGCATAAATTGTTAAACTTGCTTTTAGTCTAGCGTATTATTCTAGCCACATACATATATATGGTATACCTAAACTATGACAAAACGTTATATATTCTCTATTTACTCTTTCTTTATGCAAACACAACATTACGTTATATAGCATTCTCATCGGAATCATTAGACTTTTACGATAACTGCTCTGGCAGCGTCACATCGCTGCGACGCGCCTCACACAGCAAATCACGCGCCAAACATCGATTGAACGAAAGTCCATCCCATTAAACAGCAGCTAATTTGAAAAAAAACAAATTGACAATTAACAAAATACTCAAACGAAAAAATCAGCAAGCTTAGTAAATTATATATACACACACACACACACACCTAAACAAACTCATTTAAAGCACGTTAATACTATCTATATATACATGGTGTGCTATAGAAACTACTATTGTACAAGTACCAAAGCGAAATCAAATTGAATCCTCACCAACAATTGAAAAAGTCCAAAATACTTGTTTTGACAAGCGGAAAAAATCACATATTAATCAGTATGCAAATTGTTATCAATCCAGTCCATCGAAAAACAAAACAAACAACAACAACAAAAAAATAACTACAAAAAGAAATTATAAAGCACACAAATGCACTTTATTGTATTAGCGAATTTTAATTTGGAATATTTGAGAATTGTATTTACGATATTCATCAGTACCTTGAAGCATTTAAAGAACGTTTTTCGATTACATACATATGTGACTCCAAATTGTCTAGCGTAGTGTAGTTGTCGTAAACGCTTGTTACATTCATTCATATATTATATAGATGGATTATATATACAGATATATATTTGATAAACAGAAATCGGCCCTTGTTGCTAACAACTATTTGATTTACTCAGTCAGTGGACGGGGCTACCAAAATCGCCAGCTTAGTAACCTGGGCCTATATTTTATTATTCAATTTAGCTAATGGAATTACGAATCATAAATATATAAATAAATAATATACCAAATATTCAATGTACCTAACGCTTACGCCATTATAATATAACCGCATGTGACTTGCAAATATGTTGCACAACCACAGTTAAGAACCTGCTTATTCATTTGCACAACTACCTAAAAAATAAAATTAAATTTAATTAAATTATGCATATATATGTACAATATTTTAGTTAAAAAAAAAAAGAAAGAGATTTGAGTTTTTACAATAGCTTTAATCTAGACTAAAATGAAACCGAACAACAGCGATATTTTATACATATTTTATACATTTGCATAGCATATTTTTGATTAGTTGAACAAAATACAAAGCTAAGTAACTAGATAATAGACATTTTTATAAACGATATTTTGTACTAATTTGTTGCGTGGGAATTGTATTCCCAGCATCGATTTGATGATGGGAATTTCATTTTCAAACTTAAATATTCCTCCTGAATACTCACTTGACTCTGATTTGTTTTCTTGTTATACCCTGTTTTTTACTTAATTTATGTATATGTTTTATGCCTCTTCTGTCTTATTTTCAGCTGCATGAATAACAACAACAAACCCACGCACTAGACGTACCACACTAATCGCAAAAGTTATGCGTTTCCTTAATATATTTAAAAAATGTTTCTGAACCAAACAACAAACGAAACAAAAGAAAACAAACTATCAAATGTACAAACGCGTTTAAAGCGAATATCCATTGGTGAAGATTGTGTATGCGTATGAGAAATATTGAGTAACCGAGAACGATATATGTATGAAAACTTACTGTATATGTATGTATATAAGAAGAAGGAGAAGATAGAACAGCTGACAGAAACACATGAAACCCCACGAATTAGTAGTCCAGTTAGCGATAATTCATAGAGTAATAGACGTAAAGATCTATTTTGTCACAGATTAACAAACAATCGTGAAAGATCAACAAATTTTTAAACATTATCGAATCAATGTAGTTTTTTAAAATATTTATGTATGTAGTTTATATATAAGCACGTACTTTAACCTACTCACCAGTTCCTGAGAAGACCATGGCCACGGCGTCACGGCACCATTGTGCCAGAGATCATCAATCAAAAGGATAACTGCAACAACAAGAAGCTTTAATAGATTGGCAAGCTAGATTTAGCTGCCCTTTTTATTCTTTTGTATTACATTTGAATCTCCCGCTGCAAACAAAATCAAATTTGTAATTTATGGCATTTATTTATATGTTTGTTTCTTTTTGTTTAACTTAAGCTCATATTCATTTCAATTTTTACTTAATTTATTTCACACAACATATATAACTTTTTCTTTTTGTATAAAAATTGCAAAACACCAAAAATTGTAAAACACACTCTAAGAAATAAGTAAAAAAAAAAAACCCACTGCGTTTTTAATGCAAATTAAGTTTAAGCAAACAAGAAATGTTTTAAAGATCGTAAATCGAAATGGTTATACGCGAATATATACATATGTACCTCTAATTGAAAAGTCGAGCGAAAACAAAATTTCATTCAACAATTTAGTCCAGTTTCTTCCTTTTCTTATAAGATAAATTAGCACAAAACCCTGTTTTTTTTTTATCTAATTAACAACAGTTGCAACTAATTCACTTTTAATCAAACGTAACTTGAACGGAAAATATGTATAACAACTCCAACTAACGTTACTTTCTCATATAAGTATTTGTGCTATATAAAGATATATATGTATGTATGTGTTGCTATATGTGTATTTGAGATCTTAATCTTATGTATTGAAATTTATGAAACTATTGAACGAACGAAGGAATTCGCGTATCTATGCATCTAAATAAATATATTTCTTAAATGTTCATGTTTCAAGTCTAAATATATATTGAACAAATTAATTTACTCTCAATAAAATGTTAAAAAAAAAAAAATTAAAATATAAAATTGCTTAACTAATGATTGGCTTATTTGAAAGAAAAGGTATTTATCATTTTTTGTTCGATGAGCTATATTTAAAATAGTTAAGTCCTTTCCTTTTAATTTAGAATCTCAATCAATCATTTCCTTCATATTTCCTTGTACTTTCTAGCAACTGCAGCCATTACTTTAGCCAAGCATAAGTAAATCTCTTTTAATCTAGTCTTCTGACATCTCAATAGCTGCATTCGCGATCCCTTTTCTTTGATATGTAAATACCTAGTCTCTTCTTGAAATGCCATCAGATCAACCCCAGAGTAAATACCATATGCACTTGCCACACAGCCCAGGCAAGACCAAAAACCTCCCCCACGACGCAATCGGAATCAGTGCCTCGTCGTGAAGTGCCGTTGTTGTTTTTGCTGTGTTTGTTAACTTCTCGATTTCATGCATGCGATTACACGACCCTCTGAGGAGGAGGCCAACACACATACAAGCGTGCATACACATTACTCTGCACACTCACCCTCGGCTCGTTGGCCGAGCAGGTGGATTTCGTCAATGGGCCAATCGCAGTTGCAAACGCGCCAAAAACGGAACAAGTGCCACAGCTGACCGGGCCAAATCTGGCATATATGTACCATATCCCAATACTTGTGGGAATGCTTGAAGTAAACTTTCTCACGATGCGACGCCAACGGCACACCGGCTGGCAAGTGGCCAGTGCCTGGCAGTGGTACGGGTGGCAGTCGCTGCGGTGGTTGCTCGAGCGAGCGAGCGAGCGCGACCCGTCCCCGTCCGTCAGTGTAACGCAATGTCGCGCCAAAGAGGAAATGAGGTCTGGGTCTCGATCTGCTGCCTGCGACAGCGCGCCAAAGGGAAGAGCACAAAAACGCACAGAGAAAAACCAACAAAGCCGCCATCGTTCAGATTGCCCAAGTGTGAGGGTAGCTAAAGGGAACGGGCATGGCACGCATGGGGCACGGTTGCCAGAGAGTGTGCGAGGCACAGACACAGCTACAGCCGGGTCGAGGTCATGTCGCAGTCGCAGTCGCAGTCGCTCTTGAGTTAAACGTTGCACGCAGCCAGCTCGTGTGTGTGCGTGTGGTGCGAGTGGTGCGATTTGCTGCTGCTGCTGCTGCTGATGATGATGGTTGGTTGGTGGCTGTTGCTCCGTTTCGGCCTTTGTCTCTGGCTCATGCTCATGCTCATGCTCTGTTCCTGTTGCGCAGGCGCACGGCAATGGCACGAGAGACAAAGAGAGCGCTCTACTTCAGGCAAAGGCTCTGCGCTCGCGTTGTTCGCATCAGAAAGGAGAGTGTGCACTGTGAACAATATTTGAGTTGAGTTTGTATTTAATTTATTACATTTTTGCATATTTTAATATTGTTTTTTTTTTTTTTTTTTATTTAATCTTTTTTCTAATTTGTTAATAAAGTAGTCATCATTTTATTTATTTTTTCTTATATAAAGTATAAAAGAATGATTAATACAAAAGTATAATAATTTATTAAAATTTTATATAATAGAAGATTTTAATTTTAACCAAATTAATTTTTAACATATTTTCAAATGTATTATAAATTGTCTTGGTTACACATTAACGACAAAACCTTACCTTACTTTTTTGTCAGTGTAAACAAATGACATCCGCTGGTTAATAATGTTTATTCTCTGTAAATAAAAGGGTATACCCAAGGAATGATTTGAATCATCAATGAAATAAGTTTCATTATAGAATAAATATATTAAAAATAATTATATTAATAATAATAAAAAATAATATTATATTTTGTAATTATAGAATAAATACATTAATAATACGAATAATTTATTTATTTATTTTTATTATTATTATTATTTATTTATTTTATTTTATTTTATTTTATTATTATTATTATTATTTATTTATTTATTTATTTATTTTTTTTTTTTTGATTAGCAGTAATATTTTATGAATTTAAAACATGAACTATCTATTTATTTCCTCTCCAAACGTTAATTTATTGAGTGCACAGGGTATTTTATAGTTGATCAGTCAAAATAGGCTTAGATGTTGCACACGTGCAGCGTCGACTGAATGTTGCCACAAGCAGAGAGTCGGTGCCACACACAGACGCACGCACAGCGACACGATTGATGCTCGCTTGGGCCATCATTCCCGATCTCGTCCGATGCGATCCGATGCGCTTCGCCCCGTTCGTTTGTAAGCGTTGCGTGGTAGCAGTTAGGGGAGGATTTTGCAAGTGTACGCACCGCCGACGCCGACGCCAACGCCGACGCTGCTGCAGCTACAAAAAGGATCAGTTTACCTTGCGGCAAGATCATTTCTCAAGCGACTACCGTGCGGTGAACAGCAGCAAGTGTCCGTTTCGCAGCAGCGTTCAAAATTTAACATTCGCCTGGACAAATTGAACAAGTCACTTGCCACATTTCAACCAAAACACACACACACACACATAGCCAATCTAATTTGCACAATGGCCGTGGAGGGTCAGAGATTTATGACCAAGACGCAGCACTATCGCAAGGTCACCAAGCCGCTGCTGGAGCGCAAGCGACGTGCCCGCATGAATCTCTACTTGGATGAGCTCAAAGATCTGATTGTGGATACAATGGACGCGCAGGGGGAGCAGGTCAGCAAGCTGGAGAAGGCCGACATACTCGAGCTGACAGTCAACTATCTTAAGACCCAACAGCAACGGCGTCTAGCCGCCGGTCCATCTGCGCCCACCTCCACGCCCACTTCACCACCGCCATCTCAATTGAACTTTGACAAATTTCGCGCCGGCTACACACAGGCCGCGTACGAGGTCTCCCACATATTCTCCACGGTGCCTGGCGTCGATCTCCAGTTCGGCACGCATCTAATGAAGCAGCTGGGCCACCAGCTCAAGGACATGAAGCAGCAGCTGAGCAGCCCAGTGCCCAGCGAACAAGCCAGCGAACCCGTCAACCTGGCCAACGGCAACGAACAGCGCTCCACATCACCTCAGGAGAATCTCGACAAGGGCGAGGACGTCTGGCGACCCTGGTGAAGCATCCGCTGAAGCCAACCCCTAAGCTTTATAACAATAGCACATTGAGAGCTTTATTCGTCTGGTTTTAGTTTGTAAGATTTAACCAAGTTCTCCAAGGTTTACGTAAACATTTGCCCAAGCGTAGATACATATGATATGATGTGATGTTCCTGTGATAGTTTTTAAGTGCGTTTATTAGTATTTGATCTCCAGTAGAAAATAATACCAATGCTTGTTAACATAATTTATTTTGATTTCAATTCACACTGAGCTTCCCATATTGAGCTTCCATTTAGATTAATCTTTACATCTACTTATACTATATACGATACACATGCTTTAAATAAACATATAAACTAAATACACAACCTCTAACAAGTATTTCATATTTTGTTTAGCGTTTTTAGACTATTTATATTAATCTGTAAGCTGCTAATACATAAGCGATATTAATTTGCTGACATTTACAATATACAAATATACAATTAAATTCTTTAATTTAATTTCAGCTGAAAGTGTTTTTAATGAATTAATTTTGATTTTCAATATTCACGAAACTTTCAAACTGTTTCTTATTTCGGTTTATCGATTCTGTTCATTAATATATTATATATTTCTATTGTTTATAAAATACAAATCTGTTTAAGAATAGTGAACAGTAATAAACTTGATTTAATATAATTTTAAATTTGAATAATATTTTGGTTGAATCAAATCAAAATAAACTTTATTATTGAATAAAGACATTCAGAAATAATTAAATATTAAATAAATTATTTATAGTGATACGCTGCTTTACATTGAAATGAAAATTCAAATGATATAATTGCATTTAAGGTATTCATCGCACTTCATGATGCAAAAAACAAAAAAGTAAATAAATAAATAAAAAAAAATAAATAAATAAATACAAAAATAAATTTCAAAAAGGTAAACTATTTATTGAATAGATTGATTTGATTTAATAAATAAATTGATTTGAGTTTGGATGTTGACTAGAATTGATCATGAAGAGGATTTAACATGTATTTGTATAAATACAAAAAAATACAGATATATTTATAAATATGATATTTACATTTACATGAATAAATTATGAGAATAGAAATCAATTCATATGTTTTTAAATTTTTTAATAGTACGAACGTTTCGTTTTATGATTTATTTATTTATAAATATTAGTATTTTTCATTCTTATTATACAAATTCTTGTAGCAAACCCAAACCCTAATTAATAGATAAATATTCTTTAACCACCCGCGTAAGTAGTCGCGAGCACCACCCAACACCTCAACGCATGCGAGTCCACCACAGTCGCATGTAAATTTCACCCAAAAGTCCACAGTCAAATTACAAGGGCCTGGAACGCGCACGACTTGCAGTCAGAAGTCGAAAGTGTGTCTACCGTGCGCCACACGCGACTGGCGAGCTGCAGCATCGCTTGGCCCCTGCCCGACCTCGACTCTCGCTTACAAAAGGTGTCCATGGGCCAGGCGCTGAGCTGAGCAGAGCAGAGCAAAGACGGAAAAGCAACGGGAACGCACATTAAGCACACTCGTCGCACACGAGCAATGTTCCCACAGGATCATGCAGGCCAACAAGTGTAGGACGAGCAGCCGAAATGGAATGCCAATGCACAAACAGGAAGTGCTTCTCTTTGCAGCTCCGCCCGAGTGAAACGCCCCAGCAGCAGACTGCCGCTGCTCCTAGCATTCCCACGGCAACGAGCGTCTGCTGCTGCTGGCACAAATGAGATGGAAGATGGAAGATGAAGCGTGCAGTTCATTATCCTTTCGCTCGCCCATATTCTCTTAGGCAAATCATAACACAAATCTAGAAATGGCAGCTGCGCCACAAACGCTCGCAAACACACAAACTGCAAAAATTCCCATGGCCAGGCGAAGCCTGGTTCGAGCTGCGCTTCGTTGCCCATTGAGCAGGTGAGCCTGCTCAGAATATTGGTGTGAGAAACCAAGGAGGAAAGTGTTTCCCACGATACTGCAAACACACACACACACACACACACACACACACAAAGGCAACGATCCTGCAAAGGCATCGATCCTGCTCCCTGGTGCCCGCTCATGATAAGGGTGCCACAATAAGAAAGCGAGCGAACAATAAGAAGCAGCGGAAGGGTCGACGACGACGACGACGATGTCGAGCAACCCTCATGCCAGCACACGCTGCAGACGAAATGCCAACACAGCCGAGCCCAAAGCCGAATGCCGATGGGATCATGGGGGTTGGTTTTGGCCGCACGGCTATAAAAGGCAGCGGCCTGGCGAGACAGCAGCACACAACGTCTTGCACACTCAGAGCAGCAACAGCTCAGCAAAGCAACCAAATACCAAATATCCCACAAAATGTCATCGATGCAAATATCAGAAATGTCCAAGACGTATCAGTACCGCAAGGTGATGAAGCCGCTGCTGGAGCGCAAGCGACGCGCACGCATTAACAAGTGCCTGGACGAGCTGAAGGACTTGATGGTCGCCACGCTGGAGTCGGAGGGCGAGCATGTGACACGCCTGGAGAAGGCGGACATACTCGAGCTGACCGTCACCCATCTGCAAAAGATGAAGCAACAGCGCCAGCACAAACGCGCCAATGGTGGCGCCGAGACACTAACGCCGGCAGAGGGCTTCCGCTCTGGCTACATACACGCCGTCAACGAGGTGTCCCGATCCCTGTCCCAGCTGCCCGGCATGAACGTTAGCCTGGGCACAGAGCTGATGACACATTTGGGCCAGCGTCTCAATCAACTACAGCCCGCTGTCAAGGAGGTGCTCCCAGTGACCGCGCCGCTCTCCGTGCACATTGCCAGCCGCGATGCCTACTCGGTGCCCATTTCGCCCATCTCCAGCTATGCCGGCAGCCCCAACTCCAGCGTGGCCAGCGAGCGAACGGGCAGCACCTCCCTGCTGACCACCTGCTCCAGCAACCTCAGCATCAATGTGAACAAAATGGATGAGGGGCCTGACAGCGAGGACGAGGAGAACGTCTGGCGACCATGGTAGAGCCACGCAGTCAATCAGAAAAGAAAGAGAGAGAGAGAGAGACAGCGCGAGAGAGAATGAGAGTTAAGAGTAGCAAAAGTCTTCCAAGTCAATGGGTTAAGCCAGACCCATTGACTCCACTTAGCATTAAGTTAAAAAAAAAAAAAGAAAATGATAAAAGAAAGCTTTAACCCAGGCGTAGTCCATGTGATAACTAAAATTAATAATAAATTATATAGCTAAAAATTGAAATATGCAAACATGTTTTTATTGACTCATCATTTGCACCCCTGAAATTAATGGGAAGAGCTGCTTATCAGCAAGCGATTGCCCATCCAATTGGTCAATCGCGATTCCAGGAATGCGCATATAATCATGCATGAGCTCTCCGCCTTGGCATAGTCCATCGAGCGGAAATGGTCTGACCGTAGCCTAAGCTGCTGCTACAGATTCTCGAATCCAACTGCGTCAGTTCGTTGTAATTTTCTCTATTTATTTTATTTTTTTCTTATTGTTACCAACAATCTCATAACAATAGAAAGCGAAAACAATGCCAAGGCCGAGAAGAAAAATAAAATAGAAATGCTGAAAAGAAAATGGGAGAGAAATAAAATCAATGTCCGTTACGAGGCTACCGACGCGTCCAGCGCTCAGAGCCCTGGGCACCCTTGAACACGTGTGCAGACAATAAGACCGGGCCACATAAAAAATTAGAGACTTATCTCTTGGCGTGTCTAATCGAGTTACGACAATGTCGCTCAGTCTTAGGCACAGGGCCCGAAATCTTTGTAAAGCAGAGTCGGGCCGAACAATAGCAGAAAAGGATCGAGTCATCGGTGTACAACCCTCCGGTCCAGCCTCCAGCCATTAAACATCCTTTTTTTAGCCAGAGCCACTCGGCTAGAAAATCTCGTGCGCACAATGGTCAAGGCAAGACACATAATTGCTCGGGCTGTCTGTCTGACGTTCAGGTAAAGGTAAATGATTGCCAGTCCCTAGGGCACCGACAGGATATCGCTCTTTGTTGGTGTTGGCCCGCATCATTTGGTTATCTTTTGCTGCCGTAGCTGTGGCTGTTGCTGTCGCTGCTGCTGCGCTGTAGCTGCTGCTGCTCCAACAAGACCAGTAGCTCCGACGCCTGAGCTGTTAACAATCAATGAAGTTAAGGACAGCCACATAAAATAGCCCAGACAACATGAAAATTATGAGGGCACCTCTGGGGATGCAAACTGTGGCCTTGATCAGCATAAACAATCTTAAGATTTAAGATTGCTGTCACTTTGAAGAAGTAGAAATAAATTTAAGTGGAGTTTAAGTGCTGCGGGCTAAGATTAACTCAAGAGAAATAATTGCGTAAATAATCTACTTATAATTCAGTATGCAATTTAGTTTTTTTTTTTTTATATATATATAATTAAAATTATTTTTTAAAGTGGAATTATTATTTGTATGTTTAAATAATTTCAATAATTATTAATAGTTCAGGCTTCAAATTAAAAGGATTTTTGTATATAACATTTAAACAAATATTTTTATTTTATATTAAAATATTAATATCCAACTTGTCATATCTTTCTTTTCAATTAATTTTAATTTTTTTTATATATTTTTTTATAAATATTTTTTCTGTATAAATATTATAAATATTATATATTTTTATTAAAATTTATTTTTGCTTTTGTTTGAAGGCATATTTATTGTTAAATATTGTATTATAATTTTAAATGTCCTCTTCCACCCTTAAGTCGAATATAATTAACATTTCTAATTTAAATCAGAACTGATATACAAAATAAAAAGAGTTATACCCTGATTTCCTGATTTCAATAAATAATATAAATTTTTTTATTATATACATGTAAAAAAATTCAAATAATAAACTAATTAAATACTGAGTACCTTTCTGAGAGAAGTTGGCTTTTAGGTATAAATAAATAGTCAAACAACATATTAATATAGATATAAATATATTTTAATTGGCCTTTTTGCAATATTTTCAAATATTTTATTATTTTAATTAGAGTTGAAATAAGCAAACTAATAATAAAAATAAATTACAATATTTCATAATATTTATATATGATCAATAATACAGAAATTGCGTTCGACAAAATCTAATTCAATAGTCAAATACTGCAAACAAAGAAAAAACAGGCACATCAATTCTAATAGAATACAACTCAATTGAATGCTCAGTCAAGTAGCTGATGCAAATTTGCATATGACCGATGCGCAAAGCCTTAAGAAATCGCAACTTAGTGCTGATCCTCGCCCATCCGCAGGCAGCATAATTGTGGCATGGCAACAACAACGAAGACACAAACGACAACGGCAACAGCAAACAAGATGCATAACCAGAGCCGACACCGACAATGGACAATGAGCAGAGTATGGCATAAGGCGATGGCGAAGGCGAAAGGAAATGCATGCGTGCTACAAAAGATACTTAATCTTAAAGGTAAACTCGATGAATGATGAACGAATGTGTTGCGACGTAACCGAAACCGAGGCCCAAAACTCTGAAGCGCTCAGAGAAGATCTGCAGCGAGCTCGACGTTCGACGTTCGTCGTTCGACGCTCGAACGCAAGCCCAAGTCATTAAAAATCTACAATACACAAACTGCATACGAATCACTTGAAGGGCCCCAGCACACGCACACAACCAAAGACGATAGACGAGGGACAGGGGTGCGGTGTGCGGTGGTGCGGAGTTGGCAAGGCGTAAGGGACGAGGGAGAGCAGTACAAAAAATATCAGAAGCGAAGATCGTGAGAAAATGGTTTGGAACGTGGTTCTCACACGATCGACACACCTGCCCTTTTTTATATGTATTTGTATATGTATATGTGTATGCGTGTGTGTGTTTGTCCCTGTTGTACGTATTTCTGAATTCACGATACAAGACCACTTACGGGCAAGATCACGACTGAGGAGCGAGGAGAAGAATAGCTGCCGCTGCCGCTGCCGCTGCCGCTGCCGCTGCCGCTGCCGCTGCTGCTGCTGTGACTTGAAAGAGAAAAGCAGCGTGCGGTAAGTGTGCGGCAAAGTCGACATCGACATCGACGTCGACGTCGACGTCGTCGCATTGGCCAACATTGTAATGACTGTGGACACACGATCGTTAAGACCACAGCGTAGCCGAATTGAAAAAGGGGTAGGGGCATCAGCGCAGGGCAGGGGGCACTGCGGCCTGTGGCGCGGCGCATGCGCGAACGCAGTCGCGCCGCAACGTTTTGTCGAACGAACTCAATTTACTTTGTTTATGGCCAGAGCGAGACGCTGTTAGAGCGTGCGATAGAGACGGCCAGCGAGTGTGAGGCACCAGCCGAGCCACACTTATATGGTGTGCTATTGACTCTGTAATATCTTTAATATGGGATGTTGTTACACTGCATTGGCACACGCGCACGCTGCCACTGGACAGCGCGCTGTCCACTGCTCTCTCTCTCTCTCTCTCGCACTCCCTCCATCTGTGTGTGATGCTGGCACGAGTTGTGGCATGGCAGCCCCACACCATTTACCCCCACCCCGCCCCGCCTAACCAACTGTGTGCTGTTCATCCCAAACGATGGCCCAGCGCCCGCTTGATCGGCTGGGCTGGTCGCCTGGCCGGTTTTTGATTTTTACATTTTTTTTTGCTTTTTTTTTTTTTTTGTTATTAAGTGGGGGTCTTGCGCTTACTTTAATATGGCTGCATTAAGTTTTGCGGCGTGTGTGTATGATGACTGCAGTAGGTGGCACTGCCTGGCCCCGGGGTAGCATCAACAACAGCAACAGCAACAGCAGCAGCCGCAGCCGCAGCGGCAGCTTCCACTGCAGTTGCCTGAGTAAATGGGAATGTGAATGGAATGGAATTAGTGTGGGGCCAACACTCAGAGGTCACGTGATGTGCGCGCCGTACTGTACTTCTTTTCGCAAATATAAATATATGTGTATATGTCTACCTACCAATATATAATATATACATATATATATATATTTTTTTTTTGCGTCTTTAAGGCGCTTATGAACCGTTTAAGCCGCTCCAAATTTACTGTTAGTTATTGGCCCACTTCAAATAATATCATCAGCATCAACATTGTCAGCTCTAGACGATGAAGTCCATAGCGAAATATTTTATCAAGCTGCCTTTTTTTAGTTCATCAATAGTTGTGAAATTAAGAGTTTCAATTGGGTTTGCAAATACATGTATGTTTGTCTCGAACGGGGCAAAGTCTGGAAAATTTAGTGCCTAGGCGCAACTAGCTATAAAATAGTTTAAATAAATATAAACAAAAGTTCAAGCAAGCTAACAAATTTTATTATAGATAAATATTATCTCCAAGTCACAAATTATAATAAACAAACTGAAATGTAAGGGAATGTATAATTTGCTTCTCGTAAAAAGTCCCTTTTGTTTAACAAAAATAAATAGTACATACTGACTATATTGTTATTCTCACCTATGTCATTAAAATATCATCATAAGCCTACTAATCTCTGACCGCACTTTTCGAAATCATCAGCCAAGGCGAGTTCTTTAATGATCCTCTTGCAATTTTCGTTTCTTCAAACTTGACCAAACAAATACAAAAAAAGCGCTTAAATATAAAAGCTCACATATATGTGTATGTATGTATGTATGCGTGTGTGTGTATGATAATAAAATAAAAGACTTGTGCAGGTCGCTGTGCCAATGTTACGTGACTAATCACATTTGGCAAAGATTAGCAGCAATCAGCATCTGTGGAGAGTAGCAGTCATCATCATAGTTGTCCACACCAGACACAAAAGCGTTCAATTCGAAGTTCCGTAACCAAACCGCACATTCGCATACTAATACACAATTATGTATATATGTATATACTATATACATATATGTATTGATATGGCCACTCATATACCGATACCAATACCGATACATAACAAAGTTTTAAGAGCTCGGTCCGGTCGCGGTCGCGGACCTTAATTTGCGATGTCTGCTGGTCTGTTCATCTGTCCGTCTGTCCGTTCAGCTGGCGGCCCCGGCGCATGTGCCAAACGGTCAAGCGCAGTTAAAGCTGTCAAAGCTACAAAAACAACAACAACCACAATACGAACCATTGACAGCCAACTCGAGCGGTTCTCACACTCAAAAACTTGTAATAAATGACGTTTCCTAGAATTCAGTTGGTGTTCTCTATATATACAGACAGCTATATAGATATCTAGATATATGTATAGACGTATATATATATACATATTTATACAAAAAAAAAAGTATGTTATTTTCGTATTTTGTTGCTCGACGCTGTTTTTATTATTTAATTGCCATAGCAGCGCCGGCGCAAAAGCCCCGTCGGCTTAGCTGAATGAAGTCGGAATCAGAGAACTGAGAACTGAGAACTGAGAACTCAGAACGAACCGTCATTAAATGAGGCCAACTCTGGAGAGGCCCCGAGTGTGGGAAAATATTTAGCGACTTCCGGCTGCGGTTTTGATTTGGATTTCTATGGAGCTCATTATATGCCTGTCGCCTCCGGAAGGGCTTCATTGATGATTGTGCTTATCGTGCTGAGCAAAAGCAAACAACAACAAAAAAAAAAAAGAAAAGAAAAGCAAACCGTGAAGCAGGCGCCTCTGATGAAATTCAATCACTTGCTGAAACTTGAGACTGACCAAATTGAAAAGAAATTTTGTTTTTTTCTGTTTTTTGTATCTTTATGAATTATACAAATTTTTTTATTTTTGATTTTGATTTGCTCTGGGTACACAATAAAAAATGTAGCGACACTCGTTAGCCATGTTGTCGGCTCTAGCTGAGTGGCTCGTAGATGCATTTTCCCCCTTGGAGTGGAGCTGTCGGCGCACGGTTTCCAGTCCAGCGCGCCTGTGCGAACAGCTGGCCCAGGTGAGTGGGTGGGTGAATGAGTTGTCAACGCCTTGTGCTTCAAGGCTGCCGCCTGCAATGCCTTCACCATGGACGCCACATGGGTCCAGTGCTGTTGGAGCTGGTGCTGGCCTCGCTGGGCGCTGGGCTGCAACTGCCACTGGCACTGCCGCATTCCGAGGGCGGGGGCGTCACCAGAGCTGGAGATGGGCTGCTGCTGCTGCTGCCGCTGCTTAGCTCATCGGCTGTCTGCAGTGGCACCGCCACTCCAATGGGCAGCGTGGGCACCACCACTTGCAAGTAGTTGAGCCGATGACCCAGATGACTCATGAGCTGCGTGCCCAGATCCACACTGACGCCGGGCACCGCAGCCAGGGTCTTGGACACCTCATTGGCTGCATGCACGTAGCCGGCACGAAAACTCTCCGCAATACTCAGCTTGGAATCGCCGGCGACGCTGGCGCTTGAGCTGCTGTTGCCCAGGCGCAGTTGTTTTTGGGCCCGCAGCTTCTTCATGTGCTCCACGGTCAGCTCCAGGATGTCGGCCTTCTCCAGGCGCGTAATGTGCTCGCCCTCCTGTGTCAGGCACTCCACCATTATGTCTTTCAGCTCGTCCAGGCACTTGTTGATGCGCGCACGCCGCTTGCGCTCCAGCATTGGCTTCATCACCTTACGATATTGATATGTCTTGGACATTTCCATTTCTAGTACCATGTTGTCTGCTATGGTTAACTCAACGATATCACGCGTAATCCACAGTTGGTCTTGAGTATATTTATTCTCTCTCTGTCTCTGAGGTTGCTCTGCGCTGCCTTCGTGATGCACACGCCGCAAAGTCGTAGCTTTGAATGATTCAGCTCGCCGTTTGCGTCGTGCTTTTTATAGGCTCGGCCCTCGTTTCGTTTCGTTGCGACAGCGAGTGCGAGCGAGACGCGCATTTTGCCTCGTGCGCGACCCAACTTTTGAGTTCCTTTCTCCCTTGCGCCTGATGCTTGCCGCTTGCCTCTTGCTGGCTTCTGTTTACGTATGCGCTGTGTGTGCGCTCAGCCAACGTCACGCGCTCTCGCTCTCGCTCGCACTCGCGCTCTCTCACCCTCCCGTTTGCTTGTGTGCGAAGGCAATAAAATGACTTGAGCTGCGGCTGCGCCTCTATCTTGCTGTATGCATGCGCCTGTATATGTGCATGAGTGAGTGAGTGTATGTGTGTGTGCTGTTGTGTGAGTTGTGATTGTTATACCGTGGGAAACTGTTTCGCAGCCGATTTCCACGACGACGACGACGGCTGGCAGCCTGGCCTGACTTCTTCTGATTGTGCATGCTTGGGGTCTTTGCCTGTACGTCCGTCCGTCTGGCCCGGTCTGACGGCCCGCCTTAAGAGCTCTGACTGTGGCAGAGCGGCAGCCAAGCGAGCACATGCCTTCCATCCATAACAAGATGTTTGCATTTCAATTCATTTGTATGTGGCCGGGTATTTGGACTCGAGCTCAGAGCTCTCTGCTGTTGTTGTTGCTGTTGCTGTTGCTGGTGGTTCGTCTTGGGTCTTGTCTTGGCTTCGGCTTGCCATGTGCCTTCGCCTTCGCCTTCACCCTTGCAGTAGCTTATGGCACGCTGATAATTGTGGAATCGTCATCGCGCAGCAGACTGTTATTGTTGTTGTTGTTGTTGCTGCTTTGCTTTGTTTTTCTTTTTGTTGTTTTTGTTTTTGTTGTATGTATTTTTTTAACGCTTTATGGATCATTGATTGGGATCGTGGGCTTCGTGGGCCAAGCATTACGCTTTTCGTTTACATGATTATTCTTGATTGCCCATTGCGAAGACCACTGCTCGGGCTTTGGGATCTGTTTGTTTGCGCGCTCTCTCACTCTGTATGAGTGTGTCTGTGTGTGTGTGTGTGTGTTTTTTTTTTTTGTATTTTAAATTTTTTGACTGGGGTACGGCTTATGGCTCGGACTACTTCTACCATTTGTAGACAATTACCGGCTTGACTGGGCAAGAGGCAAAGCATTTTATGCGACGTGTGCGCGAAAGTCAGTTTTGACTCGATGCTGTTGTTATTGTTGTTATTGTTGTAGCGGTGGTTGTTGTTAGCACACGCTATAAATGTTGTTGTTATGGGCTATATGTGGCTGTATGTGGCTCGTGGGGTGTTTGAGGCTTTTGTCACGTCACGAGTGATTTGAACTTTTTAGCACATATTTATATTTAGCACGGCCTTAAACTGTGATTCATTCACAGTTCTCAATTAGCATGCATCCAATTCAGCTATTTATAGCAATCATTGGCACACAGAGCTCCAATTTCACAACACTTAATTAGAAGTGGCGAACCGACGAAATCACATTCAATATGACAACACAAGTGGCGCATCATCAGCGGCAAGCAACAACAACAGCAACAACAAACTGAAAATAAATAAATAACAAAAAACAAGAGAAAAACAAACAACAAACGGGGCACAAGACAAATTAAGTTGGCGTTTTGTACGCATTTCAAATGAGCTACAGTTAACAAATGTTAACAGCCTCATCTTCATTTTGACCGTTGTGTTGTTGTTTTTGTTGTTGTTGCAGTTGCGTTGGTCCGTTAAATGAGGCGCGAGCCCATTGCCGTCAAAAAGCTGGCTGCTCCGGAAATGGCTAATTGGACTGAGAGTGAGAAGTGTGTGATTGTTAGTGTTGTAAAACACGCGTATGTACATACATATATCCACAAAAGCATAGGGGTGTCGTAATTGGGCTCGATTTCACGAGGGTTGCTTGCCTTGAGCGTCATTAAATCGAGTGAGTATTAGATCTGTCATGTGCTAACTTAATAATATTCAATTCATATGATATTTATGATATTTAGATTCCATGAGTTTCAGTTGATTTCGTTTACAGCTTTACTCTCCACATTTAATTATTAATATAAAAAGCAATCAAATAGAGAGCATAGAAACATTTATATATATCACTTCTCATTTGAAAACGATGCCAAATAAATATCTGTATATATAGAGGAACTACAAAGACAAAATTATAATAATAATAAAATATATAAATCGATTACATTTATTATTTATTTATAGTTCATTCTGTCCAATTACGGTTATACGATTTATTTTTAGCACATGAATCCCCCAAACAAAATGTCTAAGTCCTAAGTGATTCTTAATATATATTCAGCCCAACATTAAAAGAATTTAGCGATAACCAAGCTCCTAACAAATTTTGGAAACATTAATTATAATATTTTTAATTATTTCAGATTACTATGAGCTAATCTAACGAAATGGATTCACATCAATAATTGAAATATGTGCTATAAAAGTACCCCCATTTTTACCGTTCTAAAAATATATTTTGTTCCACTCATAACTATATTATATTTATTTATAAATATGATTAAGTAATCCCAAAATGCAACAAGTGCTTTATTTAAATTCTGCCCAGTCCAAAGGTCTAATTTGAGTTCGTTCATAACTCATACGCACTGTGAGCCAATGCAATTTCGCCATATGCCCAGCGTAGCGCATTCCTCGCAGTCGTTCAAAACCAACTTAAATGCCCGCACCACACACCATACACCACATACTCGAACTCACACACACACACACCAATTCTCGGCAAAAGCCCAACGAAGACCTCATTTCTCTCGCTTTGGTCGTTTTTTTTTTTTTCAGCATTATTTCTGCTTTTTTTCATTTGTGTAAAACAATTTTTATTTTTTTATCGATGGCATACGCACGCGCGAATTTTAGTGCCCCCGCTGCGCCGGCGACCAACTTTGGGGCAACAACAACAACAGCACGAGAGCGTGCACAGGCACAAGCACAAGCACAAGCTCAGGCCCAAGCCCAGAGACTCAGCCGGGCAGCAACAACAGCAACAACGACAACAAAAACAACTATAGCGTGTTGTTGAATTAATTTATATCCAACAGTGCGCTTTCAACTTTATTGCGCCGCGAAAAGCAGCCACAGCCAGAGCCACAGCCAGAGGCAGCAGCGTCAGCAATGTGTTCGCGTCGCCCCCTGGAGACCGGCCCGCACCGACAGCTCCATAACGCCGGCAGCAACCCACACAGAGATAGAGGGGCAGCCCATCCATACCGACAAAAGGCACGGCGGCGCAGTGGGGGCATGCAATGGCGCACACAGATACTCGACAAGCCACACACACATGCGCAGTGCCAGACCGTGGGAAACAAACTCGTGCCAGTCGTTTCATTGCTGTCAAATAATATCTTGATGGGGATCAACTTGAAAAGATTGGTTGGGGCTGGCTCGTTGCCGCTGCCGTTGCCGTTGTTGTTGTTGCTGTTGTTGTTATTGTTGCTGTTATTGTTGTTGTTGTTGCTGTTTGGCGAGTCGCTGCTGGCCGCTGTTTAGGATGCGGCCGACGCTTTTGTATTTTTAGGTCTCTTTTTAGTCTTTTTAATACTTTACACATTTGTTCGTCATACCCCAACCGTTGAGTGTCTTATATATGTGTGTGTGTAGTTATAGCCATGGTCGTAGCTCAGCTTGGAAACCAGTTTGCCATCCGCCAAAGCGAGGCTGAGACTGAGACTGTGGCTGAGGCTGACTCTGTGGCTGCTGCGTCAGCGTCTGCGGCTGCTGCTGCTGTAGATGCCAGCACATACTCGCTAAGATCACATAAAAGACCCGGCACGCCCCACCGAGCCGCCCCGACCCACCGCCTGACCCGGCGCAAGCGGCCACAACTTTCGGTCAGCTCGTTCGTGAATGGCTGCTGTGGCTCGCTTTTATGATGCACTGTTTGCGCTCACACACATACGCACACAGACACACATGCGAGCACTTGGCACGTTGCCCATTATCTTCAGACCGCTGGCGGCTTCAGTTGCTCAAGTGCACATATCATATTACCACAGGGCCTGGGACAAGACGCAACTATATAATGCAAAGAGTTGCAGCCGCCAACTGCACCCCCAAGAGCTAAGGCTGGCAGTCCCCCTTGGAGGGGCAATTGACACATGCAGGCGCTCTTCGCCGTGATAAACAATGTCAGCATGTCTTAAGGGCATACACACACTCGATCCATTAGCTGCGACGCTAGCATAAACAGAGACCCCTTTCAATCACCCCCCTGGCTGCTATCTAATGTCATTAAAAAAAGAAAAAGTATCTCAAAGATACGCGCCTATTGCAACATTAATCCCAACAGCCAGCCAACAGCCAGCGTGCTTCACACACACTTCTCCCCCACACTTCGCTGTCCCCTGCATCGAGTACATTGCCAAGGAATATAAAAATTAATTAAAATATCTATAAGAACTCACAGGGGAGCGTCAGCGTCAAATAAGGGCGCATTTATATTGAAATCGAAGACAAGTGGCAGCCACATTTATTGCCGCAGGGTTCGAGTTCAAGTTCGAGTTGCAGCACAAACAAAATCCGTGTGGGAAAGTTGAAGATCGAAAATCGAAAACAAGTGATTTGAAATGCCCATACAAATAAAACAGCAGAACCGCAGGACGAATGTTGTGGCAATGCGTGGGAATGCTGGATTTAGCTGTGCACAGATATACCCTAGGGCATACAGCCTTTATGTTGATTGCCCATTAGGACAACAATTTGCACTCCTTTTAACCGTATGATGATCCCATGCACAAATATTGGGCCTCGTCTTCAGTGTCCTGGCTTCCTTCGAGTCGTGAGAAATTTTACGAAGGAACACCTGCCTGTTGTTATTCGTTTTGAAGCCAAAGCCACTTGAATACATTTCCTTCCAAATTTTTAGGGTACCAAAAAATTGTTTCCCACACTTCGTATGGCCGAACAGTTGCACTTTTTGTGCCCCTCTCTCTCACTCTGTTGTCCCCTATCCCTGTAGGTCTATCTCTCTCTCGCTGTCCTTTTGTGAATCGGGGGTACATTTACGTTTCCTTAGCGAGTCTCGCGACTATCGACTTCCTACACACACTGGAAAACAGGCTCGACTACCTGCGCTGCCCTTACCGGAGCCTCGGCTTCGAATTTCAGGTTCAGGTTCTCGCTCGCTCACTCGCTCGCTCGCTCACCAGTTAACCGGCTAACCTGCTAACCATCTTATCTCTCTCGCCACGGTCGCTTTCAATGAGGGTGAGGTGCGTACCACGTACGCGTGTCTGTCAGAGGGTCTTTCAGCGTTTCCTTAACTGTGTGTCTTTCTCTCTCCCTCTCACTCTCTTGTGCGCTCTCTCCCCTCGTCTGCGGCCACAGGAAATGCATTTTGTTTGTCTGCGCTGCCGCTGAGTGCGGTGCAGAGCGGAGCGGAGCGTTCAGACAGCTATAAAAGCGGTTGCCTTTCGGTTGGGAAATCATTCTGACATCGTCAGCGTTTCAAGCAACACACACAAACAGCACAACAAATCTATTCGCTTTTCCATTTCAAATTCAAAAATGTGCCAACAAGTCAGCAGCAACGACAACAACAACAATAACAGCAACAAAATGAAGACCAGCTACAGCCTTAAGCAGGTCTTGAAGACGTTCTTCAAGAAGCAGCAGAAGCAACAACAACAACAACAACAGCGCCGCCAGAACTCACTTGAATCACTCGAATCAGTGGACAATCTGCGCAACGCCGAGGTCGAGGAGGTCTACTATGCCGAAATCGATGAGAATGCCGCCAACGAGAAGCTGGCTCAGCTGGTGCAGGAGCAGGAGCTCGACAGCGAGGAGGACATCTATGTGCCCGTACGCTTCGCTCGCACCGAGGCCGGCACCTTCTTCTGGACGACCAATCTGCAGCCAGTTGCCAGCGTCGATGCCGATCTGCTGCAGCCCGCTTACTGCTACTCCAGCCAACAGCATCCGTTCATGCAGTACCAGGACCGTTGGGCCCAGGCTTAAGACTCGAAAGCCCACGTCCAGGCCTCAATTATCAACAAGCTTTAAATGCATGCAACATTGTGATAGCAACAGCAGCGGTAGCAGCAGCAGCGGCAGCATCGTACTTAATCTTAACTCAAACTCAACTCAGCGATCCCAGCGCTTCCATTAGTTCTTAAGACATTGTGATAGAAAATGACAGCTTTAACACAGAGATGATGAAAAACAAGAAAAGATATTTTACAAAATACAAGAAAAGATATAAAAACTGAAATTACATTTGGTTTCTAATTGGTTTCGGGTGTCGGGTTTTGGATTTTGGGTTTGGCATTTCAGTTTTACGATCTAAACAGATCTTCAACATATTCTACACACATCCTTCATATATCTCGGGCAGTGTTATGACGTCTGGCATTCCACGCAGTTGAGTAGCTGCCCCAACATGTTTACGATATAAGAATCTGCTTGTGCTCCGCTCATAAAATATGTTTCACTCCTCTACGTGACAGATAAGAGACGTATATGTTTATACTTTTGGATGCGACACATTCTTTCTAGATGATTTTCGAAACAATTTGTTGTTGTTGTCTTCGACGATGTGTGGCGCCATACGCCTTAATGTTACAATACAAGTTCTTATTTTGAAAGGTTTTTTTTTTTCTTTTTGTGGCAATTTAGTTGAAGCTGTGGCTGAA
This sequence comes from Drosophila mulleri, assembly GCA_035047565.1. Lineage (NCBI taxonomy): Eukaryota > Metazoa > Arthropoda > Insecta > Diptera > Drosophilidae > Drosophila > Drosophila mulleri. The sequence goes on along the minus strand of JAWNPK010000040.1, from coordinate 5,029,544 downwards.
ATTGATTAAAAGTAAACAACGGAGGCAATTAAAGTCAAGAGAGATATTCTAAAAATGGAAGCATGCTATGAGGTTTTAAAATAGATCAAAGCTTATCTTAAAAATGTAGTTTTGATATATGAAAATATTTAGAGTGGAATAGAGGGGAAAGTACAAAAAAATGTTGTCATTATTTAATAAACAAAATTATTATAATCGTATATCAAAGACAATTTCAGATAAAATATTTCAAGTATTTTATTTTAATAGGAGTTCTTCATAAAAAAATATATATTTTTTTTTTTTATTCTAAAGATTTTTTATAAAGCTGAACCCATTGTAATTGAGAAATTACTGCAAATCGTTTTTCTTAGGGTTTAGTTTTAATTAAATTTGTAAATTGGCAACTAATAATTACATATAAAAATAATTAAGAATTCCTTTAAAGTATTATTTTTGAAATCATAAGAGATAATATTATATACATATGATATAATATTTAGCGATAAATTAAAACTCCGTTTAAACTAATCATAGCTAGTATATTTAAGGATCATTATATATCCGTTGCTTTCCCTCTATCTCTCTCTCTCTCTCTCTATTTTTATCTCCCTTTGTTTGTTCTTCTCCGAGTTCATGAACTTTCAATGAGATGTTGAACCCTTCTCTCATTCTTCTCTTGCACTCTGTTATAAGTCGACCTTGCCTTAGACAACCTTAGCAGAGTCTATGCACATTTCATGGCATGCATTCCATTGGGCTATTGGCTTGTTTGGCTGGCAGCCAATATGAAATGTTCCCACTCTGGCTGCAGTGTCATCATATTATTGCTTGCCTTGGCTAAGGCCACCGCCACCTGTGTGCCCAAATATGGCGATGGTGTGCATAACTTCACGGCAATTGAACGGCTTGCACGGGCTTGTCGCCGCGTGTCGTACAACTTATTTATGTGCTTTTCTAGAAAGAAGAAAAGAGTCAGTCGACAGGAGAAGGAACTGGTGCTGGTGCTTGGTGTGTTTGTGGTGCTTGTGTTAAGGAAAACCCCATATCAAAAGCCACAATTAAAATGCAACATGTAGACGTCAACACCTTCCAGTCACGGGCCAGTCACAGTCGCTGCAGACACGCAAGACTCACATGCCAAGGCGTTTCGAGACGGACGTTGAAATTGGGCATAAAAACAGTACCGCAAAAGATAATCGTTCTCATACACTCCCATCTCTCTCTCTCCCTCTCTCATCCCTCGCCATCTATCTCTGTCGCTCTATCAATCACTAACGCATTTCTCCTACACTAAAAATGCAAATTGCTCTCACACAAGAATATAAAAAAAGTGGAAAAATTGAAAAAGAATCGGGGAATTGAATAAAATTCTGGTAGCGCCGTGACGTAAATTAAGTAGCTATATAAGTTTCTGTTAAATTGGCTACGACAGCGCATAATTAATTTCGTATGCACGGCGGCAATGAATTGGAAGAAAGAACCATCATGGAATGCCGTTGCTGATGTTGATAATGCCTACGATGATTGCCACTGCTGCGATTGGGATCTGTGCTGCCCGGCTACCTCTGTTCATTTGCATTTACAAGCGAACGCCTGTGTGTTGGTGTCGTATGCGCCGCTCTGTCTTGGCGAGTGGCGTACACTGAGCAGGCCTGGCACACGGGCACAGGTGTACGGAGCCTGCTCAACTGCTGGGGTTTAATGTACGCCTCTGTGCCCAATTCTCAGCGACAACTCAGCGGCGGCCTTCGCGTGCGTGACCGGCATGCGCTTAGCGGTCATTGATTGGCCAACACCAACGGCAGCAACAACAGCAACAACAGCAACAACCGCAGCGGCAGCGGCAGTTAAAACATTGTTGGCCAGTTCTTTGACCATGTCTATGCTTGACGAGCTGGCTCTTAGCTAAGGGCGCCGCGAGCAACAAGTGTGTGAACACATTAAGCGGTGATTAGCCGACACAGAGGCTTTGTTGTAGTTGTTGTCGTCGTAGTTGTTGCTGCTGTTGCCTAAGCACTTTGTGTGTGGCGATTGCTGCCACAAATTAGCCCGCTGCAATGTTACCATTAAATTGATGAGGGACAATGTGGGCAGCCGGAATACACAAAATGTATCCACATAAAGATCTAAGTGCTGAGACAGAAGTTCATTAAACAAATAAAAATAAAACATGTCTACATATGATATAAAAATATTCAAATAATTATATAATATATATGTATAAATTAAATATATATAAAATAAATATACATATATATTTTTTAGGTACTGCAATAAAAATACATGTAAATAACATTTTTGTAAACCCAATAATAATATTAGATATATTTTTATATCATGTAATAAATTTTTAAAATAATAATAATAATAATTATCAATACTAAAATTAACTTGATTTTTTTAAAATTTTATTTATGTTTATTTTATAATATATTTTAATGCAAATAATAATTATCATTATTAAAACTGACTTGACTACATGTAAAAAAATATTTACATATGTAATATTTTTTTTTTTAGTTTTACCCATGTTTATTTTGTAATGTATTTTTGAAATTAATTTATATGAACTACTTTAAAATTAACAATGGGAAGGATCATAGCTGAAGAACTTTTTAAAGCATACTTTCGTGCAAACTGTTTGCTCATATCGGATTGCAGGCACGTCGCGGACTGATAGATTGCTTAGAGCTTTAATTTTATGGGTAATCTGTTAAGCAACATCTTTGAAACTAGGCAAAGATTTTAATTGAGCACGCTATGTGAGTTTAGATCTTAACTCTATAGGCGAGTGCTGTCAAACGGGTTCAAATAAAAAACCTCAAGATTTATTGGCGATTGGTCATGGCTGTGCGTAACCTTGATAAGTCGAGTCTGCTGAGCCGCAATTAAATGGCAAAGCCGCTCAAATCAATTCCAATACATTTCCGCATCATGCAGTAACTCCTGATGTTTATGGACTGTGCTGCTATTTAATGGCTTTTGATTCGAGAGATCCGATTCTTTGAGATAGTAGATATGTATGTAACACCTTCTATAGGTCAAGGAATAAAACTTTGTTCTCTTTATTATGCATGCTTTAATACCTGTTTTGTATATAAATATATGTTTATTTTCTCATTAACGAAATGTTTTTTCAAAGCTTCCAATAAATTCAGTGGAAGTATTTTAAAACATATGATTTCTGTTATTCCACTGAAAATATGTAACTACATCTATTCCGAATAAAATGAGTTTTGTTTACGTAAATAAGACAGATTCCCAAGTTGGGGAATTGGTAAACAAATGCTCGCTGATGACATCGCATATATTTTGCTCGCAACATCTATTCGATATATTTATGGCGAATGATTCCCCGAAGTTATCGCAAAAAAAAAAAAAAAGAAAACAATAAGAAAATGTTGTTCAGATGTGATAAACAAGATACCAACTGACAAGAGAACAATATAGATGTTGATTCTCGGTGATTGCCGATCGATTGATGGCTAATGGCTGTTGGCATCAGGCAGACAGGCCCGTCAATTAGAGCATAACAAACGACGGGTATTACTCACCTCGGCCATGGTACGAGCCAGAACGTTGTAGACCGAAAATAAACACATTGCATGTCGCATTTTTAGATAGGCACTCAGTCCTTATCAGTCCGCAACTGATAAGAGTGCCTCAGTTGCCGCTGAAGTGGCGGCAATTTGTGTGTATAAATATATATAAATCAATGAATTTCCAAACAGTAACAGCAATTGTAAGCAACAGCTAACAGAAAGCACACGTAGTCCACACAACCAAAACCAAAACCAACAAAGGAAAACCTAGAGAAAAGAAAATAAATATTCATTTATATAAATATACATAGATATTTACAACACACGTTCGCAAGAAAAACAAATACAAGTGCGCTCAATGAGTTCGCAAGCTTTGTCGCTCTGCTGCTGCCTGGCTCTCCTCGCCGGCATAGCTGCCACATCGGTGTCCACCAACGAGACGGACTGCCCGCAAATGTGCCCGGCCATCTACCAGCCGGTGTGCGGAACGGATGGCTTCAACCTCAAGGAGTTCGCCAGCCTGTGCAACCTGAAGGCCAGCAACTGTCGCCGTGCACGCAATGCCCAGACGGGTAAGTCGATAATAGCTCGATAATCAATTATTGCCATTCCATACTTCTAACGGTTCATTGTTTAGTCTACGCTGCCACTGATATGGCCTGGTGCACCTCCAAGAAGGTGGAGAATCTTGACAAGCAACTGAATGTCAAACTGGACGTCGCTGGCTGCCTCAAGCCCTGCCCCATGATCTACAAGCCTCTCTGCGTGACGAACGGCGAGTATCGCGGCCTCGTGTCCAACGACTGCTCCTTGGAGATCTTCAACTGCGCCCTAATGGCAGCTGGCGTCAATACCGCCAAGCTTCTCCGCGTTCTTCAGGCCGAGACTTGTTGAACTTCTTAAAACAAGCAGGAGGATATGTCCTTTACTCACAATTGATTTCTAATGAGAAATATATATAAACTGACTAACGGAAAATCATTTGAGTCGCATATTTATTAGGCTAATGCTGGGGTACAACAAATAATACGTATATTAAATAAACAAAACTATCAACCAGATTAAATACTGTAGCTTATCTAATCACGACAAATACATACATAGCTAAAACCTTTTATAGATTTGTTAAAAACTCTAAAAAGTTTTCTCATTTGAAAGTATTTAAAAGTTATGCGATAGCTTTGCTCATATTTGAAACTTTATAGCCTAATCAATATAGAAAATGCAATATAGAAAACTTTCCCTAATAGACTTTTTGAACATTTTGCGAAATTCTCTGTGACAAGACTTGGTAAATTTAATTTATGAGATTTTTGTAAATGTGCTTTATATGTTTATTATTGATATAGAATTATCTAAGTAACTTATATCATATGTGTGCTTAGAAAATATATATGTAAAAAATTTGATATATGAATTTGAAATAAACAAACAAAAAATATTCTAAATTAAAAAAAAATATTCCTAATTAACTGTATGTAAATTATATTATATTTAGCAAAGAGTGAAATAAATTGAAATTGAAATTGAAATTATATTTAATGTATGAAAAAAGAAAATATATAAATAATACTACTAATAATAAAATAAAAATAGTTTTCAAAGCAAAATATGGAAAAAATTAACTTTAAAAAATAAATAATAATTTGCATAACTTTGCCTTTAAAATATTTTTTGAATTATATATATTTTTGGTATACGAATTTACAAATAAAATTATTTTAATATTTCAATATTAATTAACTGCATAAAATTCAATACTTTCCATAGATTATATATATTATTCCAAATATGCAAAATAAAATAAAAACCAAATTATTCATAGCTGCCATATTTTGCAATTGAAATTGAAAAAAAAAAAATACTTTACAATATATGCAAACAAAAAATAAAATCAAGAATACATATTTTCCACATAATATGCAATAGTAAAATAAGTGAATATTTTTCATAGATCGCATAATTTTGCTATTGAGGTAACAAAATACAAGTTGAGAGATATTTTGAAGTTAAAAATTGTTCTTTAGCATCAGCACAGATCCACATTTCGCATAATTTTCCATAGTTTTTCATTTATTTGCAAATTGATATCACATTGACAAAGTAAATATTGCGTAAGAAAATAAATAATTGTGTGAACAAGTAACTAATAAGAGTTTGTTTGGGCTGCCCAATGCTGGAACTCGACTGACGAGGGTCGAAGGTCGCGGGTCGCGGGTCGAGCTGCAGTCACGAGTTGCCCAAATTGAGATCTGTTATGGGGAACACATTTGTGGTCTGCCTGGGGGGCGGTGGCTAGCAAAGCGTGCCGGGCAATTGGCTAAAGCTTTGGCAGAGCCAGGCGTGCAGCAGATCGTCGTCGACGCGCTCCTGTGTGTTGGCCCAGAAGAAGGTGCCGTTGTCGGTGCTAATGTACTGCAGCGGCAGTGGCAGGTCCCACAGTGTCGCTGCGGGCGTCACGCTAGACGTGAGTGTGGGCGTGGGCGTGGCCATGGGCGTGGGCGTGGAGTGGGACACTGCGCTGACATTTAAACTGTGGGCTGTGCGGTCGCTGATGTTGCTGCTGTGATGTGTGTGCTGGCAGTTGCGTCCATGGTGGCAGGCAGTGCAGCTCTGTGCGCTGGCCTTCTCCACGTAGACGCTGCTGATCAGCGTGGGCGTATTGGGCGGTGGTGGCGTCTGTGTCAGCTCCTCGTGCGCCTGCTGCAAAGACAGCTCGGCGAACTTGCTGATAGACTCATCGGGCGTTGCTTTGCTGCTGTCGCTGTTCTCCGCCTGCAGCAGCTCCAACTGTGGCAACAGCTGCGTATTATTGAGATCCACATTGTTGGGATGCGGCTGGGTGCTGGGCCTGCCCTTGCCGCCCACTGTCAACAGCCGTCGCAGTGGCTGCCACACTTTGCGCATGCGTCTCCCCGCCTTGGGCGCCGCTAAAGCTGCTGTTGCTGCTGCCGCTGTGCTGCTGTTGCCGGCTGACAGGTTCTTCGTATCCAGATACATGGCGTTAGCTTTTGTGTAAGCTCTGCTCGACTCGTTCAGGTTGTGAGTTTGTGTTCAGCAGCGAGTCGTTGCGTGTGCGCACCTCGTGAGAGTCGTTCGTTTTCTGATGCTGCTGCGCCAGCCGGCGCTCATATTTATATATGAGGCGCTGCCGCAGCGCTGCCAATGGCCAGTCAAGAGTGAAATCGTATGCCGGCTGATCTCACGAGCCCAGCACCGAGCACCGTACGAAATTTGAGTGCACTCTCATGCACACACATACATACACACACACGCTACACATACTAATGCAGACACTTCTCATCGATGGCAATGAGGGAGAGGGAGCTGCTTTTTATGTGCGCGTATTTCCCAAATAAATTCCAACAGGAATCCACAAGCTTGTGTGTACTTTTCCCATGCACGTACAATCGACAAGGGCCGCTTGATGAGTTTTGGCTGCAGGTAGATGAAGACGATGCCGTTTGCACAGTGGTGCCAGAGTTGTTGTATGTGAAACAACTGATTGGATTACAATTGAGAAGGCTTAAAACCATAAATGTTGCCCAATACGTATATTCAAATACGATAGGTATATATGCAAATTGATTATACGGATTGGAATGAATATTATGGCATAAATTAACATGGAATTATGCCTGAGAACATTTGACAAAACTGTTAACTAGGTGTGTTCCTATGCCAACTCTCTGCTAATCGCCTTAAAGTATTAAAAATGTTTAGTTAATGTGCAGAAATATTTATTGCTCACTAAATGGATGATCATTAAAATGTAAATATTGGCATAAGCTTATAAAAAAGCTGTAAAATATCTGCCTGTTACTTTTGCTAATAAGGGAAAGAGGAAGTCTAATGAAGACTGCATAAACTAACTAATGTAGATTTTTATTGGTTGAAAACATGTTTTGATTCGAATATTAAATAAATCATATATACAAATTAAATATACAAATACCATATATTAATGTAACTTACTGTAAATATTTCATTAATATTATACAATATATTATTATATTATATTATTTTTTTCTTTTGTATTATTATTATTACTAATATGAAATCAATCGAGTATACTTTATTATAACTATTTTCTTTAAATTAGAATTATATAATATTTTTAATTTACATTTCGTATTTTTATATTTACATTTTTTCAACTTAAATTCAATTAGATTTTGAAAATTTCCCGTTTTATTGCTCATATGCACTTAATGGCCTGCAGCAAATTGCTTTGGCACCACTGTGCACTGCCTGTTCCGTCATTTATGCACGACTGACTTTGTTTTCACATTCACACGGTACCCGAAGCCGCAGCCGCAGCCAGAGCCAGAGCCAGAGCCAGGGCCCAGTAGTTGTTGCTGGTTTACTGCTGCTTGTCCAGCTGAAGCCGATTGGGCGCAGTGACGTAGGCACTTCGATGGCTCTGCGCGCACTGGGGGCAGCAGCTGCACCTGTTCCATTGTGGCCCCTGTAAACTAAGACGCTGTGCATTTCCGTCCTGGCGCAGGCGGCGCACCGTTGCGAGTGTGGGAAAGGGCTTATAAGAATTTCACTTGGGTTGTTCGGGTTTTTGGGTTTTCGGGCACTATTGTTGTTGTTGCTGTTATTTTTGTTTCCTTTCTTGTGATTTTTTGGTGTTTTGTTGTTGCTGTTGCCGTTGCCGTTGCTGTTGCTGTTGTTGTCGGGAGCAGCTGTTATTGCTACTTGTTCGCCTGTTTGTTGTCATTTATAATCAAGGCTCCGAGCCCCGGCGCTGATAAGTTCATTTTACGTTCGTCGATCCTAGCCAAGGGGATTATGACATGTTGTTCACACGCTCAGCACAAAGGCAGATCTAATGAGGCCGTGACCTGATTTCACATACAGGCAGACATACGGACAGACAGACAGCAGTCCTTTAGCTCTTTCCCACACAACGGCTAGTCTCGACAAACTAGTCGGCCCAGTCGGATCGCAAGCAGAGCCTGGCCAGCTCTCTGGCTGCCTGGCCGGGGGCCGAATGCAACAAACTCGTGCCAATCGCGTGTACACCGCACGCCTGCAGCTTGTGAGCCACCGTCTCCATCGCTTTGGCCGCCATTAATCTTGAACTCGACGCTGGCGACGACGACGATGGCATCGTTGCCCCGCACATTTGCCCCCAATCAGCGCCTAGCTTTGAACTGCACGTTTGCTAAATTGAAAGCGACTTTAACTCCATCTCCAACTCCAGCTCTGATTATGGCTATGACTATGACTGCAACTACAACTACAACAGCAACCAAGATGCTGCCAGCTTCAATTCCAACTGCACCTCCGAACGGGCTGAGCATGCGCCTGCCTTAACGCCTTATTGGTGGATGGGATAGTCGAACGCCAAGCTGCTGTCTTTGCTATGCAATACTCTTACTTTGGCCATAACACTTCCCCATGAATTAATTTAATTTGCCCAACACAAATATATTTATATTAAAAGACTGAAAGCGAAACTAATGCAAACATATTTTATTTAAATAAAATAATTAATTACAAAATGTAAAACACATTACTTTTGTGTACCGAAATGATATTCAAAACAACGAGTCCCATTTAAATAAATAAATAAAATAATATACTTGCACTTATTTATAGTTAAAATACAATAAATATTCCCCATGAAGATTAACTTAAGCTTTAAGGCAACTCCTAACTCAATAAAGCTTGATGGTTTTATCAATTGCATTGTGGCTTGTCAATGCTTTGCTCTCTTAATAGTTATAATTTAACTAAAAGCTTTCTGGCGAAAAATAATATCACCTAAAATGATACTGAATAGTTTGTAAATATTGTTGTAAATGATGTTGTGTAAGTTACGTTTCTAGAAAAAAAATAGATAACGAATTTTCAGTTAATTTATACGTGCTCTATTCCTCGGCAATGTGCTCTAGTTTTTTCCATATAAGATTGATAAGACAGCTTTCTTAGAATTTATGATTTTTTTATTTAATTTATTAATTTGTTTAAGCAATGCTATTTAAAATTTAAGGTAAGAAACTTTAGCGAGCTGTAGAGGGAAAATTACAAATATATAAATTTACTAATTGGAACTAAATTTGTAATGTTATGTCAGCTAACAGATGTTATTTAACTGATGTCCACTAATTTGGGCAGAGTATTTTAGCTTCGATTTAAGGTTGCTGCAATTTCTGCTTCTTTTTTAGCCACAACATCCATTTGGCTTTTGGCTTTTGGTTCACACGGCAGGCGACCAAACGGGCAGCGAGGCAACGAAGCAACGAGTTTTGCGCAAAAGTTAGCGCAGAGCTTAAAAAAATGTATATACTATATGTATGTGTGTATATATGTATATGACAAGCAATTAGTGTGCATTGAGGTTAGTTGAAAATGGTTTTTGGCTGTGGCTTGTGGCTGCTGTGATTCGCTGTTGCTGTCCGAGTGTGTGTGTGTGTGTGTGTGTGTGCGTGTACAGTTGTATATCTGTGCTTTTGCATGCGCCTTGTGTGTGTGGATGCAACTGCGTTACTCATACGACACGTGTGACAACAAAGTCGAAAGTTAAGTCCGCTTGTAAGCTGAAGCTCTTGTTATTGTTGTAATTGTCATTGCTGTAGCCGTTATTATTGTTGCCTCTGTTCGAAGTCAGCGGAAAAAAGGCCAAGCCAGCAACCCAGCAAGCAACGGCTAACGGAAGTCATGGCCAAAAGACAAACAAACAAACCAAAGATTCTGCAGCATCATGGGAACTGCTTGGACCGGCAAAAAAAATATAAAATAAAAATAAGAAGAGAAAAAAAGCACAAGTGTCATATTGCTGTGCTGGTGATAAATAAAAAACAGGCAACATTTTATACACATAGTGTGTGTGTGTGCCCCTTAAGAGCTGGCAGCTGCCCAGCTGCCCAGTAGCTGTAGCCGAGATCAGCGAAAAGATGAAATAAAACATCATCTTAGAACGACAACCGGATGTTGAAGTTTATTGCGCTGAACGTTGACGGCGACAACATTTAGCTATGCAAAAGTATTTCGGCTACTCCCGAGAAGCTGTAAGAGCTGTAAAAGCTGACGACGACGACGACGACGACTGCTGGGGACGGCTACGCTAAATCGATACGCTTCAACGAAATGCTAGCCACTTAATGTTGCTGTTATAGTTTTGTAGTCGTAGTTGTCGCAGTCATCATCATCAGCCAAGCATGCGACATAATTGCGCGAGTTAAAGCCCCCCAAACAAGCGACAAAAACAACAACAACAGCAGCAGCAGCAACAGCAATCATCAGCAACAGCAGCAGCAGCCGCAGCAGCAACAACAAGCAGCAAAACATTTCAGCAATCCATCGGATCGCATCACAATCCAGCCATCCGTCCAACGTGTGGGAAACACACGACAAATCTGTTTCCCACGGTCTCGTAAAGTAGGCACAACACAACACACACTCATAGTAGGCTCCTATTTGTGCATATGCATGTCTCTATATGCGTGTGTCTGTGTGTGTGAGTGAGAGCACCAAAGAGCCAAAGAGCCACAGACGACGACGAATAGGAGCCGTCGTTGAAGCAGCAGCGCAACTGTCATCATTGACAATAAGTATGACATGGACGATGGCAACAGCGACGGCGACGGCAGTGGCAGCGGCAGCAGCAGCAGCAGCAGCAGCAGCAACTAGCAGAGACGGCACACTGAGAGCCACGCGCAGAGCCATTCTCACTCCAAATCCGAAATCCGAAAGCCACGACTGCGACGCGACGCCTCGCTCGGCAATCAATTTTCGAAGACGACGCGCGCCAGAGCGCAACAGGGCACGCTCTCTCGCTCACGCTCAGCCAATGCAGCAGATCAACAGTGCTTTGCCGAGTCGCTCTGCTTCGTAAACTGTCGCAATAATATGCCAAAGAGCGCACAGTGGGTACAATGTAATTATTATTTGTCAAGTTATCAAACATGCAGAAACTTAAAGTTATGGTTCAATTCGATAAGCTTAGCTTTGTAATATAAATAAATGATCTTAAATGTAATATTATACACTAAAGCTTCGTAGACTCTATATTTTTTGTATATAATTGGCAAAATATGTATTGAAAAAAAAATATATATAAAACAATTATTGTTCAGATACTTTTCAATTGTACATGTAATACAATATAGAATATTTTCTTTCTCAAAACACGTTTTAAAGGACATTCGCAGCATACTTTAAGGAACAGAAAATTATTGAAATTAGACAAAAATATCTATGCAGCCTTTATTGTAATATATAATAAATATATACTAAATATTTTACAGTATATATTTTTGTTTTCTATAGATAATTATTATTTACCTTCAACTCCTATCTGTATTGGGTATTAAATATTGCTGCTCTCAAAAGTAGGCAGTAGAAAATATTTATTAAAATATATGATTTCTGGATTTTTCTATATGATATAAATTGAGTGTCCTGCTATGCATTCGTTTCAAAGAAATATAATTAGATGCAAACTAAATAATTATGATATTGTTAAGGAAAATGAAATCAATATTTGTCTATTTCATTAGCTAGCCCACACAAATTTGTCCACCACCAAGCAGCAAGCAGTAGTTGTTCAGTGGCGACCCACTGTGCAGTTGGTTGGCAGGCAACTCGGCTACCCCAACCCCAACCTGTGCCTGCAACGGACTTCACAGTAGCCTCTCTTTGTGCGCGATGCCGAGTGCCGCTACCGAGCCGAGACCGAACGCGCACGAATGCCACCACAGCCCCGCGTGTGTGTGTGCGTGTGAGCGATCATGCGGGAGCTGAGGCCCAGCCGCTGCGCTGGGAGAGCGTCGTATAAAAGTAAGGTTGGGAACTTGTTTGCCACTCATTTCATAAACGTGCCGCCTGTTGAACAGAACGCTCAGAGCGACGCACGCGCAACCGCCCCCAAAGAAGTGACGATATCGACGTGAATATGTGCGTCTAGTTCGGTGCGAGCCAAAAATCAAAATTTGAAATAAATATAAATAAAACTCTAATAGAGAATAGTGAAACGTGATTCGAATCACAACATGGTCATGGAGATGTCCAAGACGTATCAGTACCGCAAGGTGATGAAGCCGCTGTTGGAGCGCAAGCGACGGGCGCGCATCAACAAGTGCCTGGACGATCTCAAGGACTTGATGGTGGAGTGCCTGCAGCAGGAGGGCGAGCATGTCACGCGGCTCGAGAAGGCAGACATACTCGAGCTAACGGTGGATCACATGCGCAAGCTGAAGCAACGCGGTGGCCTTACCCTGCACGCCGTCGGCAATGCTGCAACCGGTGGGAGCGGTGTGGCCGCCTCCAGCACGAGTGCCGCCCACGTCGAGTCCTTTCGCTCTGGCTATGTGCACGCCGCCGATCAGATTACACAAGTGCTGTTGCAGACGCAGCAAACCGATGAGATTGGCCGCAAGATTATGAAGTTTTTATCGACGCGCCTAATTGAGCTGCAGACTCAATTGCTGCAACAGCAACAACAACAACAGCAGCAGCAACAACAACAGCAATCTCTCTCTCATGCCACAGGACGTTTGGCCTTTCCGCTGCTGGGCGGGTACGGCGCCGCAGCCGCAGCTAGCTACAGCGCCTTCCTGGCGGGCAAGGACGAACTGATCGATGTGACATCCGTGGATGGCACAGCGCTATCCGAGACAGCGTCGATTAGCTCGCAGGAGTCGGGCGCCTCGGAACCCGTCTGGCGGCCCTGGTAATCAACTATGTGACTGCCTGCCTGGCGACATCATCTAATTTCTAGATCTTATCTTAAGTATTCCAAATGGCTATTAACCGTTCGCTGCAGCCATTATCAGCAGCAGCAACAACAGCAGCAAAATCTGTTGTCTTCCAAAGCAAATTGTGACGACGAGTCATTTCATTGATTTCGTTGCACTGTGCATTGTTTTTTAAATACTTTTAAGTTTATTTTGATAATAACTGTAAATTGTTGCATTTCAACTGTGATATAACTAAAGTATGCGGCCTTTCAACTCACCTGGAATGCGCCAACATCCTAATAATCTTTGCTAAAGTTCCCTAGAGTTAAAAGTGTGCATTGTTTATAAGTAAAGGCATCTTTAAAAAATATATATACATATAACTACATTAAGCTTTAAATAATTTATAAATGTTAATTTAGGAGGTACACATAAATAAACAAAAAGTTCTCATGTGAAAGAAAAAATCAACTATGTTTTAATTGAAAAGCAGAGCGGACAATTAAACGAAGTCCATGGTCCAATTGGATACCAATTGGATGTCGCAGCTAAGTGTTTCGCAATATGTGAAATGTTTGCATGGATTTCGGTATATTATGAAGTTTTTATTTGGAGCAGACTTTTTAGAGTACTGATACTAGATAAAATAACTAATACATATGTATTTAAATAGAGTGAGATCATATCAGTGAAATATTAGATGGATTATATCACGCTTACTTTATACGCATATAAACAGACGAGGTGAAGAGATGCGTACAGCATTTATATTAGTGTATTGACTGCTGGAGATATGGCCAATCGCAAGAGTCATTCCCTCGATTCTTATTTAGATATTTGAAGACAAAAGCTTTATAGATGGAATTATACAGATAATATTCTATATTAATCGATAATACTGCAGAGGCGCAGTGTAAGTACATATTTAAAACCCCATTTCCAATCCTATTCGCTCCTATATATGCTCACTATTCTCTATCAAAAAAGCTATTACTACACTGAAGCCCTCCCACGCGATTTGTTATTTAAGGCAATCAAAGTTATTTAATATCATCAAATATATATTTATTGAAAGGTCTACAATGCTATGAAGCAAATAGCGAAAACACTGCTCTCACATTCATACATACATATATCGAATTCAAGCAGGGCATCAAATCATAAATACTCTGTATTTTCTTGATGCCTATCTATTGACATTAAATATGCGCTGAGTGTGCATTCAATGAATTTTCAAGCATATCTTCACATAACTCCACATATCTCCAGTGCTCTCATTTCAAATGTGATCTACTGCCACACACACACACACACTTGCATGTGCTGACTTTTACTTTTATCAGTCGAACATCTCTTCACATTTCATGCAACAAGTACATCAGCATATCTGAAGTTGCCTTCACACAAGCAATTAAGAGCTTGTAGCTACTGTAAATAGATGCAGATACAGATACAGATACAGATAAACAACTGCATACATACAAACATATATTATCTCTATATATGAATGTGGTTAAATATCTATACATACACACATAATGTGAATGTCTGAATCATTTATGTAATCAACTGTGCATCAGCGAGCCGAGAGCATCTTCTTCCTTGGCTGGAAATAATTAAATAACTGTTCAGTCCAATTGGACCCCTTGCACGATCGACGATCCCTTGTCCAGATTCTGATTAGCAACAGCAGGTAAATGCCAGAAACTGGTTAGACCTGCTGGCAGAGAAAACAACCCCTAAATTAGATGCTGTTGCATGCAATCTGATTTTTACCTGCATGCAGGTTAAGACATAAACAATAAGCCTGCCCTAATAGGGACACGGCAGGGATTGCGTTCAGGTTCAGGTAGACCCAAAGGCAAACAATCGATCGGTCACAGAGTGGATTAGCCAAGCTACTTAACAATGGTTTGCAGTTATGCAAAGGTTATTAAGTAGTTTTTTTGTTTGCTGGGGATAGCTGAAAATTGAATGCCATTTAGGAATGAGAACAAACAGGAAGTTTTTCTTTTGAATTGTATATATATTTTGTTTTTGTTAAAGTATGAGTTAAAATTTATCACAATTTTGTAAAGCTCGATTGAGTGTTGCGCCTTGCTGTTAATTTTGATTTGTTGTGGATGCTCAAAATCAGCAGAAGACGCTTTAAAGCAGGAAGCTGGAGCCGCTGATCGCTGATCGCTGGTCCCAGAAGTGGAAGACATTGTTGCGTATGGGTGGTGGATGACCAAGCGTTGGTTGCTTAGGCCTGCACCCAGCGATCCTGGAACTGTGCGACGGCGATTTCGTTGGCGGTGCTGCAGTAGAGTGGCTCGACGAGATCGTTGTCAGCGGGCAGATCGGAGGCGGCGGTCCAGAAGAAGGTGCCGTGGGCGGTGCGCACAAAGTGAACTGGCACGGTGGGCAATTGCTCGAGCTCGTAGTCCTCCATTTCGCAGGAGGCGGAGAGACGCTCATTGGCCTCGTTCTCATAGGATTCCAGAGACACGGCGCAGGATTTGTTGACGATGGACTCGAGATCAGCATTGCGGCTGTTCTCCATGGACTCCAGAGATTCCAATGAGTTGGCCTTGTGTGTGTTTTGCATGTTCTGCTGCTCCTCGACCTGTTGCTGCTTGAAGATCTTTTGCAGCAGCTTCTTCACGCTGTAGGATTTCTTGTTGCTCTTGGCGTTCATGTTGTTGCTGATGATGATGTTCTTGTTCTGGCACATCTTGAATGTTTGTTGTGTAGTTGTTTAGCTGAGATGCTGAGATGTTTACTGTACGAAGCGTAGTGCTCGAATGATGTCTGATCCTCTGAGCTGTCGGCCTTTTATACCCGCACAGGACCAAAAACGAAACCCAAGCCCCGACAGCAGGTCGGGACGACGAGGGTTGAAGCCGCAGGCAGGCAGGCAGCCAGAAAGATACACCAGATACACTCGGCGAGTGTGGGAAAGTACAAGGATACGTGCACAGACAAAACACTGTAAACGAGAAAATCCTGAGCGCACCAACACACAGATGCACACACACATTCAAAAACGGCAGGTGTGTTTCGAAACGGACGGCTGGGACGGACCTGCACGCCATTAACCTGCATGCGCTGGAGTGTGAAGGCATGTCATGCTGCTCCGCTTCCACCTGCTGCTGGTGTATAGCAATTTTATCCTGCGCCAGGATCGTGAGAAGCGAGACTTTCTATCAGTTCCCACAGTTTTTCGAAGGATCCTTTTTCGAGCCTATTGAAAACAACAACAGCAATAACAACAACAGCAAACGAATCTTTTTGCTGATCACTTTTGGTTTTTATATGTTGTTATCGTTGTTGTTGTTGCTGCTGCTGCTGCTGCTGCTGGCAGCTCTTTATGCACTTATCTCGTTTTGGTTGGCATAGAAATCCCTTTTTTTCGGGTCTTGAACACGTGTGCATCGGTTGCCCCCGCAAACGTGGGAGAATATTTTCAATTTTCAACGCTCGAACGACTCAAACAATTAATGGCCTGACAGCAGAGGCCCAGATCAACTAGTTGAATAGGCAAACACATTGGACTCACTGAGATCTGGGATCATTTAATGCGCTGTAATTTGAAATTTATAAATTTTGTGTGTGCCTCGAGGCGTTGCCCGAAATGAGCGAGAAAAAGGAGGATCACAAAAAAAAGAAAAAAGGGAAAAGGAGAAAAAAATTTAACCAAAAACGTGTCAGGCATTCGAAAGCCGAAGGAGTTGCTTTTAATTTCATTTCGATGGCACACAATTAGCAGACGACCCCTGCCCCGTCTCTCTGCGCCTTATTAAGGGGCACTTTGTGTGCTTCCATGGAGCAGGAGCTGAGAGCGAGACCGAGCACACCCGCTCGCTGGCTCGAGCGTTGTCCTTTTTGGACCTCGGCTCGGTCGCAAGTTGGACACGTGATGGCGCGTGAGGCGTCGACGTTGGCAGAGAACGAACCATTCGGCGACGATCCTGTACTTAATGGATTGTCTTTGACTCGACTATAAATATTTGAAGCCCCTGAGCGTTGGGTTTCTTTTTTATGATCTTTATCTTTTTGGAGCTATATTTTGTTTTAGTTTTTTCTCTTTCCATTTTATTATTTCTTTTTTTTTTTTGTGCAGACAGAGAGACAAATTAAGATTCCAGCAGCGACTGTGCTGGTGAGAAGTTGTAGGCTGGCGTTAACAGTTACAGTTCCCAAATGTGTTGGTACCTAGGGATTGCTGTGGTCCTATTGATGTGTTCCTTGATCATAAGGCTCGCTTTGTTAGTTGAGCTGATTTGTGTGTGTGTTTCCCCATATTTATCTTGAGCTGAGCTCGCCTATTGACGTTCAATTAGAAGTAAAGGCAACAATCTAAGCATTTGTTAGCACAGCAACGCAGAGCCATAAATAGTCCACTGATAAGAAAGAAAGTGACAATTGGTGCTGTTTGTAGATTATTATATATAGTAACTTTGCTTCTGCGACAGCTCTGCCCATGTGTGCGCACTTTTTGTATAAGGAGCATAAACAAAAGATAGCTGCAGTTCCAGTAAGTTATTCAAATGCGCTCCATGATCATATGTAATTTATACTAAAAAGGTATCAATATTTTTTATAGCCATAAACAAAGTACAAAAGGAACATGAATATGCATGCAGGGAATAAATAGATTTAAATAAACATTTCTAAATTATGAAATCGTGAAATTATGCTTCGATTTTATTAATGAAAATAAATATATGAATTCAATGTAATGAATGAATGAATGTAGTTAAACTTTACATTTTATGCTTATTGGAAATTTAGTTGTATATTTTAATTTGTTATTTATTTATTATTATTATTATTTTTTATTTTTATTGTAGAATTGATAAGCCATATACTGAGAATTATATTATTATTATTCAGCAGTTTATATACTAAATATTTGCTATTATAGACTCCATAATAAAACAATATACATATGTATATATAATTTTTTAAATTATTAATAATCGTTTTAATTAATAATTTTATTTTACATGTACGATAAAATGCTAATAATCAAACTATTAAATTATTTATATTTTTAAAATTTTTAAATTTAATGTTATTGTTTTTATTATTTTTCTGATTATTATTATTAATATTTATTATTTTTATATTATAATATTATTTTTACGATTTTTATTTTTGTTATACGATAACACACAAATAAGAAATATATCAATTAGAACTCCAAGTTTTCTCTATAGTCCTATATATATATAATTGCTACAATTCACATTCTTATTCTAAAATTATTATATTTTATTTTTAATTAAAATACTTTGAAATAATAATGCAGTAATTAATTTACATTTAATAGATATATCTTAATCCTCATTATAGCTATAATGATGACCCCCGTCTAAATAAGGACATTCTAGAAGTCTCCACTTGATTGTCTGATAAACTGTATGACGACTTGCTTAGGCCAACCGCTCAATTTACCACTGAAGACTTGATTTTGCAACAATTATTTGTGGCATAAAAGATCAACGGCATAAAGAAGTCGCATAATTCCCGGAATACATATCCTTTAAAAAAATAAAATAAAAATAACAGAAAGAGCTGAGCGATTCGTAACGTTTGACGAACGTGCAGAGAGCAGAATTTCATGGAAATAGAAATTAGGGCCTTGTATGTTTTGGTTGAATCATTCTAGCATATTATTGTTATGCACGATTGTTTGTTCCAATTGTGTTTCGTCCTTGGCTCTATTTTCGGTTGACTCATTGCCCGAGTTTTCCATTTCATGGCCCACGTGCATGCCCATGCGATCCAATAGAATAGCCACCAAATATTTCTATGGCAAACCGAAAACACCAAGAAAATAACAAATAAAAAAAATACAAATAAAAATAACCAAAAATAAAACTAAATAAATGATCGTACGAAAAGCCCTGCTGGGGGTCCCAAGACTACAGAGATAGACCGATAGCAGCTACCACTGTGGCGGTTTTCGGTTATTTGGGCTACCGTGGTGCCTTGTTTTTGGCCTAAAATCGTTTCTAACGAAATCTCTTGACCTGCTCGCTCGATGAACACGTGCACTGATTTCTTATCGTTGCCGATCATTTAAGGTTCCAAAATTGTAGATTAGCTCGAAACACAAAACCTGTGGCACACACAAAAAAAAAAAAAAGAAAAGTAAAAACAAAATCGGAAAAAAAACGTATATATACATATATCAACAACAACCTGACCCCTCACCGCTTGCCATTGTTAGCTGGTGTTTAGATTCCTGTGCGCCTACACACACGCACTTGCACTGGGATTGGGATTGGGATTGGAATTGGGATGGTGATTGGGTTTTAGGGCTTGGTCTTTGGGCATGAGAACGTGCATCGTCTTGTTTGAACACGTGACGACCTCGTTTTAAGCGCTGCGGGATGTTTGGTGTTACGACGCCGTTTCAAAATTGCAGCGTCGCCAGCAGACACGTCTCGCTGATGTACTATCCATACGATATGCAGCAAGTGGCCAAGTGAATCGCTGCGGTACGTGCGTAACTAGCAAGCGGCAAATTTTCACACATGTGGCAGCAGCCGCGCAGCAGCAATAGCAGCAGATCGGGAAATGCCCGCAATCAGGTCCAGTTACAGGACTTGGATTTTCCAGCAATTCGTTGGCAGTGCTAACTATGTCGATGTTACGGTATTTCCGCTAGTCGCCGGCCTGGTCAGCGTGAAGATCAAACGAGGCGTGCGAAAAATTCAACCGAATGTAACCCTAGAGCCGACTCGCACTTGAGTCCAATTGAACCCAAGGCAGCCATGGGCCATAGAATAGATCAAGTCATGTGCGCTGCAGTTAAAACAACAACACCGACTACAAATCGCAGCCACATTTGAATAGCAGCGACCCACACGGCGGTTTTGTAATGATAAAATAACACAGCATAGCACACGCACTCGCACTAGCACTCGTACACACATGCGGCACACTCATAAATGCGCTATAAAAATAAAAATAATAAAAAAACGAAATAACACATGTGGGGTCCTTTTTTTTGTCATCATATTACATGCAAGAGACGGGCGGGGACGGTCGCACTTGACACGAGACAGCGCGACATGTTGAATTATCTTTTAGTTTACAAATTAGTATGTGAGATGCAGGCTGTTCCCGGAATGCAGACATTGTTAGTTTAGGATCAGGATCAATGGGCAATCGCCGTGGCAGCACCGTTTCTCTCCTTTTTTTCTCGGCCCATCACTCAGCGCACGTGCAGCGCACAAAAGGGGTTGTAATTACAGTTTAACTCAGTGTCGCCGCCCTCCCTAAGAACCAGACTCAACACCAGCACCACACAGCACCACACAGATCGCACCACACAAGACAGCGAGCGGGCCCATGCAGATTCGATGGCAACACGTGCATATTGATGAGCCCGTTGAGCTGGCGAGGCGTGGACAGGTCCCAGACTCGTTTCGTTACTCGGTTAGCCACTCAGGGGCGTCGTTGATCGTTGCAGCTAAGGTTACACACATATATAGAAATGTATGTGTGGAAAAAGCCAGCTTAAGGGTCAGGACCTCCTACTTGCGACCCTAGGGAGCTCGAGTTGCTCGGTCGCTCGCAGCTGGGGTGTTTGGTTGCGTTGACACGTTTGGTTTACCGAACGAGTTTCTGGGGAGCCATTCCAGCAGATATGTATGTAAACAAGCACCTACAAAACCTACAAGACCCCATTAAGGCGGAGCACAACAACGAAAACCGAAAACCGAAATCCGAAAACTCATTAAAAAATATCGAAAATGTCGTCCCTTTTTTGCCTCAATCATTCCACACGCACGCACGCACAAATCTTCCAATTTGGAAATCGTTAGCGTGTCTAGTCCCATTTAATCCTTCCAAGACTAATTACAAAATTGTAGACGCCAGAGTCCTGTTACGCATACCGATAAGGCGAGTAATTTAAGAGCTGTCCCCCTGCTTAGATAGGATATCTTACTCTCATATTGGATTTCAGCAGCTCTCATTCCGAATGCCAAGCACGCAGCTCTCCATCCAGATAGCGCTCAGATATTGCAGTCTGATCTTGATAGCAGCCGCAGACAAAGGAGCGTGTCAATGTTTTGAGGCAACAGCAACAGGTTGAGTAGAAATAAGATATCGAGTTGAGGTACAGTTGTGCCAAATCTCTAACAATGGTAGAATAAAGTACTTTCATTTCACTCGAAAAACAAAACAAAAACTGATAACATCTTTGGCAGTTTAAAGTAATCTCAACAAAAACTCATTGCGGAGCATTGAGTAATGTTGTTTTAAATATGTTAAATGTTTGCTCGAGAAAATTAACATTTCTAGTATGATTTATTAAGCAATTGTCAGGCCTGCATCGGTATAGATTCTATTTAAAAAAAAAATAATACATATCTTGAAAATATAATTTAATTTAGCAATCACATAGTCAATAATCTAACTCAGTTTACGCATTCTCTCTATATTTTTATGTCCAACCAAATCAATTGACAATCAATATTAATAAAAATCAGTTCTATTTTACTTAATATGCTTTAGGTTAAATATTGTCTTTTACTCAATTATTACTTAATATTAATACACATTTAAAAACCTTAAAGCCGCTCATGAAATGAATGGAGAATATTGATTTGTGTAATGCCCGTTTGGCTGTATATCCGAGTGTTCTTAAAGTAAAAACAATTCTTTCCTAGTATAGGAAATGTAATTAGAAAATTTGATAGTGATATTATTTTGCTTCCTCATCTTGATACAATAACGCATATCTATAGTTATAGTATATTCCAGAAAATTAAAAATATTTTATTTCTAATTGTTTTAGGACAATGAACGACCAAACGTGATTTTAAGTTCTTTACTTGCTTATAAATATTTCTTTTAATATCTATAACAAATGTATAAAAATCAATGCTACATCTATTCATGTTTATGGTATTTATATCAATGCGAATTCAGAATATACAGAATCAAAAGACCGCCAGAACTATCTGGATATCAGTTATTAACCTTAAACAAAAAATAAAATAAAAAAAGAAAAAACATAAGTAAATAATTATCGAAAATAGTAAGCAAACACTGCTTGCTTAAAACCCAAAACATCTTAGATATCTCTGATATTTAAGATATACAAAAATTCAATAAAAAATAAAGAAACATTTAAATAAGGTCCTAAGTCCTAAAAAAATCATTAGCATAAGAATTTTATAAACATAACTTCCAAATATCAAAAAGTGCATTAACAAAACAGTTGAATAATTATTAATCAATCCTAAACAAAATCTTTACCCAAAAACCCTGAAAACCCCTCTGAAATGCAAAATATTAAAGAGTCCATTGAAATTTGTTTTTTTAAGTTTTAGTTTTTATTACTATTAAAGCTTGTAATATTTGCTTATTGCCTAGAGTTAGTAAACAAAATCTGGCTAAATATTTACAATTAGGCTTAAAACTATTAAAGCTGTCTTTCTTATAAGTAAGTTGCGTTTAGATCTACGTAAAGCTCTTGTTATCACAGTTTACAGCGAGTCAATTGGAAGACATGATTCGTTGTTATGGTTGTAGTTGTAGTCGATTGGAAGACATGTTTCGTTGTTATGGTTGTAGTTGTAGTTGTTGTAGATTGTTGATGGTTTTGTGGTTTACCAGGGGCGCCACATGGGATTGCTGGATGATTGCGGACTGGCTGCTGCGTCAGACTCCTCGGCATCGCTGTGATAGCCAGAAGATGCTGGACTAACTGGACGACTGATTGGCGATGATTCCAATTTGCTTTGCTGCTGTTGCTGTTGTTGTTGTTGTTGCTGCTGCTGCTGTGGCTGATCTGCCTGCAGCATGCGCTGGAACTCAATGCCCAGATGGGTCATCACCGTTTTGCCAACATCAACGCTCATGGCCGGCGTGCAGGCCATCACCCGGGAGATTTCGCTGACGGCGTTCATGTAGCCGTTCTTGAAGCTGTCCATCGGCACAGGTGAGACGGGCGCCTGCTGCTTGATGAGCTGTTTGCGCATGAAGACAAGTGCGGCCTCGAGCATTTCGGCCTTGTCCAGGCGCAGTATGGCATCGTCGCCCTGGAACTCGGCAACGAGCGTCTTCAGCGTGTCCAGGCACTTGTTCATGCGCGCCCTGCGCTGCCGCTCGAGCAGCGGCTTCTTCACCTTCAGATAGTGCTGCGTCTTCGAGACGAAGGCGGTTTCGGTTTGTGGTGCCATTTCAGATGTGAGTTCGAGTTCGAATTGAGTGCTTGCTTGAGCTGTGCACGGCTTGCAGGATGCTGTGTGAATGATGCTCAACTCGAGTGCAGCGTCGGCTTTTATAGGCACACGCATCCTGCAGCCTGTAGCCTGTAGCCTGCAGGACCTGCTGCAGGTAGCCAGAGCTGCAGAGAAATCTAGAAATCTCGCTCTTTCTTGCGCTCTCGCGCTCACTGCGTGGGAAAGGAAATCGTTGCTAGACCCTAAAAACTGAGCTGCACGGCAACAATGACTATGAGACGATTGTATAGTTGCGTGTCTGAGGCATTGTAACTGCAATTAAACCGTAAAATTCTGACCAAGAGCGCCTAGAGCAGCGACCGAGGGCCCAGACAATTCACTGGACCGTGGTGATTTGTCTTGGCCAAGCCAAAGGTAAAATTGATGCAAGGCTATAAATGTGCGTTCTTCGATGTGGTTTTATGGCTGCATCCTTCGTCAAAGGGATTCTCTAACCGGACTACAACAATTTACACAAAGTACTAGCTGTACCAATTTGACTTCAAATCGAATTGAATATGAAATATAAATGGGAATGTCTTCGAAGTATAATTAAGTAAATTAGTTATTTGTTTACCGAAATAGTAGTCTGTCTATTTTGATACTTGAATATTGTATACGTGATATGATATATAACAAATTCATTTGATCAGAACCTAGAAGCCATTTTACATAAGAGGAGTTCTTTCGATGATTAGCAGCAATTATTTGTCGTTTGATTTGGCAAATTTAACTGTTTTAAAGTCGAGCTGAGTTTTTGTATACATTAAATATTAGTTTAAAGACTTGGTTGGAATTTTTACAACAAATTGTATTTCAAATAAAAGTTTAATATATATTATATATATTATATTTTGTAAACTCATAAGCAACAAGTTCCACTATGAATGCTTAATGTGCAAAAATATGAAGTCTATACTTTCAATGAAATTAATAATTAATATTAAGCTGTGTCTTCTGCACATATGTATGCATATATTGAATGTACATACGTAATAATAATTACTTTAAAAACAACAAAACAAATGACGAAATTGTATTTTGTGTATGGAAAGGCTATCAGCTATCCTTTCGAAATGCCTTTAAAGAGCTAATCCAATTACAGCTCACAAAGTTCCGTCCCAATAAAAATACAATATTTTATAATTACACTCGGGCTGGCTTCACTACAAACTACATGCGACGAGTGTGTAGAGCTCCAATTAGGATGCCTGCTTATAAGAAGGGTAGGTAAGTAGGTAGGCAGCTCCATTGCGGAAAGTGGCACCCGCAGCTCGGCAGCTCGGCAGCTCGTCCGACGTCCGTCGTTCGTCGTTCGTCGTCTGTCGTTCACTTGTGCGTCGCTTGCTCGATTTTCATATCGTGAGAACCGCTCGAGTAACGTCGTGTGTTTCCCACGCGATGTGCACACCTGCCATTTAAGTCGCTTATATGGTTACGATTACAAACAGCAGCAGCAGCAGCAACAGTAACAGCAGCAACAGTAACAACAATAACAACATGAGGGCCTCGACTGTCGACGGCACACATTTATTGCGCCGGCGCGACGCGTATTATCAGCGTCGTGTGGCTGGCTGCCCTGACGACTTGACTGAGTGACTGACTGAGTGACTGAATGTCTGATTGTCTGACTGACTGATTACTGACTGCTTTACTTTAGTTTTTCACTCTTGTCGTCATCATGTTGCTGCTGCCGTCGCCGTCGTCGTCGTCATTGTCGATTGTTTAATTTAAATCGTCGTCGCGATGTCGGCTACTCGGCTTCAGCTTAATGATTATACCTCAAAGTTTGCCTCGAGGTTTCTGCGGAATTGTGCGCAATAGTTATTTGTACTTTACGACATGCGCTAATTGAACCGCCGCGGAGTTTATGAGCCACAGCTTCAGCTTCAGCTTCAACTTCAACTACAGCCGCTGATTGGCCAAAGCTGAAGGTGAAAAGTTGGCGCTACCGTTGACGTGATTGGAATTGAGTTTGTTGTATTTGTTTTTTTTTTATTGTCGGCCAACATCAATGGGTCGTCAATTGAGGATTTGATTTGATGAGCATTGGGTCATGTGTCTGCGCACAGAACATGGACGCAAAAAAAAACCTCAGAGCCAAATTGACAACAGGTGCAAAACTTAACAAATTTGCAATCCAACGGATATAACTCAGAGCGTTGCATGCAGAAGAACAAAACGAAAGACCTTGAAGCCAGTTGAAATGGAATTATACCAAATTATACACATAATTACAAGTTCAGACTCAAATAGTCAGAATAACTATTGAAAATACATTTATTGATAAAGATTCAATTCTAGTGAAGACTCACTGAGAGAAACTTACATTTTATGTTGATATGTAAGTTAAGATAAATAATTTAAAGCACGGGTAATTACTACCCCACTTTATATAATATGAGCTGTTAAAGGAGGTGGATCGTGGTTGAAAATAGCAGCAATTGTATATATGCTTGATAGGTGGAATGCGAAACAAGAATTGTGTTGATAGTTTCGAAAAATAAACCATAATTATATGTATGTCTGTTTATATAATCATTTGCACTTTGAAAATATTTGTAGAAAATAAAAACTTAAATAGGATAAAAATTACCTTAGTTTGTGTTTTACATAGTACGGTAATAAAAATCTAATTTGAATTCAAATTATTAATATGATAAGTAACAAATTTTTACAGAAATATTGCCAATGTACAGATTAAGCTAAGAGATTAAGTCACCAGTCAGACGGAATTACCAAAGATTAGAAAGACGCTGATAAAAGAAACTAGTTTGTAAGCGCTTAAAAAATATGTATTTTCAGTATGATAGGTGGGAAATATTATTTATTTATTAATCATACATATATATACATAAATAAATACATATATCCATATATACATATATACTAGGCTGAAGTTTCTAGTCAGACATTCAAAGAGAGATCATAGCCATGTGTTTAATATGCGGACGAGGGAAATCTTAGACCAATTCATACTAAGTTAATCAGTTGTATATAAAGTACAATACATCATTTGATTGAATCCAAGTTTATTTTGGATAGAGTAGGTTTCGCTAGTGCTCTAATGAGAGAGCGCTTAACATACATACATATTAATATTTATTAATATTAATAATTAAATTCTCATTTAAAATTTCCTAGTAACATTTGTATATTGTATTTCAAATTTGCATTTAATTATTTAACATTTTTGTTTCTATCTAGTCAATATTTTTTGATAGCTCAACTACTCAACTACTTTGCCAATGAATACCTTCGAGAATAGCGAATTACAACTTGTCCTAAGCTCAAACTTGATGAGACAATGTCAACAGCTAAATCACCTGGAATTGCTTACCTTCTTTGCCCGTGTAGAAAGGCACGCATATTTATTTGAGCATTATTCCTCAAGAAAGTCAACTTGAAATTAGTTGATCGTTAACTGGGCAATTGTCAAAAGAAATCTGCGTGGGAAATGCCACAGCAAATGTTCCCAACACCTGCCAACGATTCTAATTAGTTAAGTCTACGTGGACTAGCAGACCTGGCCTAGTAGGCCACGCAGAGATAACCTTGCGTGTCTGTAGTAACAACCACTTGAAAACCACATTCAATTAACTAAGAATTTCCTATGCAACCACCCAAAATGTGGCGCGTGCCACACCCGGCCACAGCTTTAATTGAAACTGACTGCAATAGCACTCAAATTATAATCCACAAAACGCCCATAAAATCTCAATCAAGTGGCGATCAAACAGAACTGAGCTGCGCCACCTTTGTGCACCACCGAGCGAGCCAAGTGGCAAGCAAATCAAATATATGACTGGCCACGTGACCGCCCAACGCCCCGCAGGCGACTCCCGCTGCTGCCACAGCGCAGCACGAGGCAAGTGCGTCTGCCACGCGACTCCTGCCAACGGCAAGAAGCTTCAGCGCACTTGCAAATTTCAATCAGGTGCAAATGCGGCGCAGGAGGCGGCGGCACTGGGGCTTTTCAATTTTTGTATGCATTTGATAATTAAACGCGTGCCAATTATGAGATGCGAGCAACACACACACACACACTCGCGCACACACGCACACACACACGCGTGGACACACTTGTCCGAGCAGGCTTTAGAGGTCGAGCGAGACTTTCGCCAGGCAGCAAGTGCAATATGTGTCAGCCAGTTAACATCCACCACCAAGACAACAACAACAACAACAACAAGAACAGGAACAACAGCAACACGAAACGGGCTGTGGCCTAAATTGCAAGCAGCTGCCACTCGAACCGTGGGATATTTTTCCCCTAACCAAACCGAGGGCCATCGAACCTTATCCATGGGAACCACAACTGCTCGACGCTCTCAATATTTATTTTGTGCGTTCGTTATATTGAATAAGGAAAAAAAAAGAGAAGCAACAACACAGAGAGACAAAAAACTGAAGGGAAAGGAAGCCTCGACAATGAGGGGTGCGGACGACTGACAAGATTATCCTGCACGTGTTGAGCTTGCTCTCCACTTTGCCTGCGCTGAAAGCGTGGCAGGCGAGTGTTGGGCGGCTGCTGTTGCCACAGTTGCCGCAGTTGCCGCAGCAAGCTTGCAACGTCGGACAGCCGCGTGCTGGGCACATGTGCTGCGCATGTGGCACTTGTTCACTGGGTGGTGGTGGTGGTGGTGGTGTTGTTGGTGGTTTCGCTCGATTTTTGGGCGGGATGCTGGGCTATAAAAGCGCGGCACTTGTTCAGCCAGCAGCACAGTTCAAATTTGCAACGCGACACGCAAACAGCAATCTAAGCACGAGTATGTCGAGAGTTAAGAATCTAATTGCCAAAATGCTGCAGCGCCGCGGCAAGTGCAACGGCAGCAGCAGCGGCAGCGGCCACAACAACAACAGCAACAACTTCAGAGATTGCCAGCACTACGAGAGTCTGGAGGAGATAGCGCAGAATCAGGCCAACGAACGCATGCTGCAAGAGACATCAAATGCCGCACATCAATTGCTCTTCTGCCTGGAAACCGCAGACGGCTGCTTTTATTGGCATGCACAGTAGCAACAGCAACAGCAACGACAACAACAACAACAGCAGCAACAACAAACCGGTAGTTAGATGCGGTCAAATGTATGAATGAAAAGACTTCTTCAATGAAGCCATCCAGCCAGCCAGTCAGTTCGATTCATGCACTCAGCATGCGCAACAAGTTGCATGCAACGCATGAGCAACTGATAAACAAGTTGCCATTCAGCAATCAGCCAGGCAACCAGGCAGCCATCAACAGCAGCAATGTCAACGATGTTCCCCAAGCCAAGGTGTGAATCCAAACATTTTAATGCCAACTTTAAATAACTTGTGATATATATTTATATAGCTATGTACTCAGTGTCGGATCGGAGTTTAGCATAAATGTTTCTAGAGTTTAAGCTATTAATAAATAACTTGCAAAGTAAACATACAAAAGTTATTTGAGTTTCATTATATTTAATCATCAATACTTCAGTGTTGTTGTATATTTATTTAAATTGGCTTGTCCTCAATTTATAGCGGTTGAAATTGACAACTTTATTGACTTCTCTTTACGGTCAAATCTATTCCCTTCTCTAGGATGCACTTAAAGACTAGGGCTTTAAATATATATGTACATACATATGCGAAATCAAATTCTAATACGAATTCACAATTTTCACATTTATATAAATAAATATTTATACTCAATTGTCGACTGCTAAGTGAAGCAATAAACTATTTCTAAATTAATAAATTATAAGCATAATATTTTTATTTATTTATTTATTTATTTTATTTTATTTATATTATTTTATTTATATATTTTTATATAAAACTTTTTACTTTTATATGTCATAATTATATGTCATAATTTAATTTCAATAGTTTTCATAAAAGTCAAATAAGTATCATTATTAATGCTTAAAAATGTTCTATAAAGCCCGTCTAAAATCTAAGCTACCGCATATTAATTTAATTAAAGTTAATCCACATACAATTCCTCTTTACAATCTATAATAATCCATATGTTTCGAATTTGGATTTAGATAAGGTTTCACCAAAGTTCCATCCACATTCGTTTAGCAACCCTTTAGACGCCTGCGCGCCCTCGTTTCGCAAGCATCTAGCCTGACATTTTACGTGTGTCTGTCGCGCGTTATTACGCGGCCCAAGCATGCGCACATATTCAATTACACAGCCAACAACAACAACAACAGCGACAACAACAACGACAACAGCAACAGCAGCAGCAATAATAACAACAACATCAACAGCCACAACGATGACAAGAGCGTTGCATTGACAATAAGCCGAGCAACCCCCAAGTCCGATGCGTGCCTAAATGTGCCCCTGTTAAGAGTCGTCGATCCGTCGATCCGTTCGCCATGTGCAGTTGAAAAAATGTTCTCACACTCTCGAAAAGATTGTAACGGCTTGCTGTTCAGCACACTCTCAGCACGGCATCGGCATCATCATCATGCTCTGCCATCTCATCCCCCTGCGCATGCAATGAGATTGCCTTGCACTCAATCTCTCTCTCTCTCTCCCTCTCGCTCTCGGCTGATCGGCTGCTCGCACTTCCTGCCCGTGGCCAAACTGGCCACGTATATTGTTTATATAGTTAACGAATGCGATACATTTAATCTTTAGTGTGTGTCAATTTGCCGTACAGTCATTTAGTTTGCATGCCCCGCATCGTCCCTACAGCGTCCCTACATGCTCGTTACCCGATTCCTGGCTGCCCGGTCCCACGACGTGCCCAGGCATGCCACTTAGCGTGGCCCAAGTGTTCAACAGAAGCTACAATTCAGCATTCATAATTGACAACAAGAACAACAACAGCAACAGCAAAAGCAACAGCAACAACAAGAACAACAGAGATAGCAACAACAGCAGAGAGGAACCTCTGGGCCACGTCTGGCAAGAGAAAAAAAAAAAAAAGGCAGGTGGTAGTTTTTTCGGTGGTACTGTCCACACCACTCGCCATGACTCGATCTTGGGCACGGTCAGATTTACAGTGGGGCAAGCGCACAAAAACTGCTGCTAAATTTAGATTTATTTAAGATTTTCAGCAGAAATTGATCAAAAACTAAAGTAATATTTTATAATATATATATATACATTGTTAGTCTTGTTTAATATTTCAATAAATATACCAGAAGGTATATTTATAAATAAATCATTAATAATCAGAATAAAAATAATAAATTACAAAGCCCTAACTTTATATTTTAGAAATTTACAAAATGTCATTTACATCTCTGCTTCTTACCATAACGACATTATTTTAAAATTTTCTTTTTCTCACGTCCATCTGACAAACCTGTAAAATAACTTAGTGGCCTATTCACACATACATAGTCTAAAAATCCCTGGGCGGTGTCCATTTGAAATTCAACCTTGTAGCTTCACTTTACCACTCGCAGTATTTCCAAAAATTCATTCTCACAGTCAGTACCGAATTACCGGAGACTAACCGTATCAAGTACAGAACATGCCACGTTTATTCCACAACAGATCTTTTACTTTCCTACCTTGCACTACCTTGCGATACTGAAAACTTTCACGACTTCATTCCCACGCAGGCAGTACCCAAAAACCCTGAAACTAGCCATATCAAGTAAGGGACATGCCACGTAAAATCCACAACAGATTTTTAGCGAAGCTGTAGAATTTTACACAGCAAGTAGAAGAAACACGTAGTGGAAAGTCCTAGGAGCTCATTCAATTCAGTTTTGTACAAAATTTCCGCATGTGTTTCGCCCACTGTGCAATGTGCATAAGGGCTCAAATCGAAGACTCTGTACCCAGCTCCCTCTCTCTGTCGTGCGCTCTCTTACTCTCTCACTCGCTCACCCTACACGGCCGACCGATTATAACTTATAACACCAACGAGCGAGAAAAATCTTGTGGGAAACTTGAGGGCAAAGTGTTTCCCACGATTCGAACGTCAATGTAAAAGAAAACAGAGAAGAGCTAAAAGCGGCAACAACAACAACAGCAAGAGCAACAACAACATGCTGAACATGTGCAACAACCACCACCAGCAGCACCACCAGTACCACCATCGACCACCGACACCACCAACACACAGACAGACGCACCATCAGTTTCATCCCCTGCCAAGACACAACAAACTTGTTTGCCGAGCCAACAAGAGAAAAACCAACCACCAGCAGGCGAGGATCGCTGCAAGGCGCAGACGCAGACGCACCGAGAGCCGATAACCGAAATACAGACACGAACCGAAGCGAGCCGAACGACTGAGTAGTTTGCTCGTCAGGTGGTGTAGTTGTTGTTTCCACTCTCTGCTGTTGGCTCTCTTTGTGCGTGCGCTGAGCACGAGACGCAGTCGACGTCAACGCCGGCACGTGCAGCTATAAAAGCAGCGGTAACTGTAGATGGCAGCAGCATTCTCAACGCAATCGTCGTGCAGTACACATCGTACAGCTCAACTTACATTCAAACAGACATCGCCAAACCACGCAACATGGCCACCAAATACGAACAATCAAAGACTTATCAATACCGCAAGGTGATGAAGCCCCTGCTGGAACGCAAGCGTCGCGCACGCATCAACAAGTGCCTGGATGACCTCAAGGATCTGATGGCCGAGTGTGTGGCCCAGACTGGCGATGCCAAATTCGAGAAGGCCGACATCTTGGAGGTCACCGTAGATTATCTTCGCAAACTGAAGCAGTCCAAGGCCGCCAATTCTAATTCCAATGCCAAGGCCGCTGCATCCGCCACTGAGCACAGTTTCCGCGCCGGCTACATTCGTGCCGCCAACGAAGTTTCTCGTGCACTGGCAGCACTGCCCAAAGTAGATGTCGCCTTTGGTACCACGCTGATGACCCACCTGGGCATGCGCCTGAATCAGCTGGAGCAGCCCATGGAGCAGTCAGCGCCAATGTCAATGAACACGCCACTCAGCATCAACTGCGACTCCGTCTACTCCAGCAAGAGCAGCAGCAGCAGCTCCAGCAGCAACCGCGACACCTACAGTCCCGTCTCCAGCGGCTATGCCAGCGACAGTGATTGTGGCTCATCCACACCCATCGCCGCCCAATCTCTGCTGCAGATCAGCAACAACGGCACCAGCGTCTGGCGTCCCTGGTAAAGGAGTCATCATTAGCTCCGCAGTCATCGGGACACGCACGCAATCGAACTGTCGCTTTACAAAGCTTTACAATGATCTTCATTTTGCCTCTAATTAAGTGTTACGCAGTTTTCTAAGTTAGGTCTGTGATAGGGCACGTTTTATTGACTCCATTATAATTAGCCAGAAGTCTGTTAGCCAATACAAATGTTTATAGATTTTAAGAAAAACACAAAAGAAAACAAAAACAAAAAAACAAAAAAGCAAAAAACAATAATATAAGAAAACATAAATATAAACAAGAAATATGAAAAGAAAAATTATTCCATCTTTTATTCTGAAAATCGTTCTTAATTATTTATTACAGCTTCTTGCACTCCAATCAGAATAATCTGTTGGAATTTAATTACTCTTAGTCAGGTGTGGGTCATCAATTTCTAATTGGAAACACTTTAAAAGATAATTATAATTCAACTATATTTCAAATTTTGCAAATATATAATGATATACTATCAAAATGAAATATAATCATATCACGCTTGAAATCAATTATAAATGTCTATTAATTAATACACAATTAGACAATGTATTTTTTCAAATCAGCTAGATAAATAGCTATAAACCTGCAGTCTTAAAAATATATTTAACTTTAATTATATCACTAATTAATATAATATATTTCTAGTTTGTACTTATATATGTAGATATTTTTTCTTTCTTTTTTATTTTTTATTTTCAGCAAATATAAGGAAATATAAAAAAAATAAAAAGAATATTTCTTTTTATTTTTATTTTAATTTTTATTTTAAGAATATTTTTTATAAATTAGTCTGATTGACTTAAGACCAATCAGGTCCTTTTAACAAAGCCTTAACAACTTGAATTCAAATTTTGAATGGCTGAAATAGCCTTGCATATATTAACTGCTAGCTTCATTAAGTAAACATACAAAGTATTATCAAGAAATATTATAATCTCTATAATCAATCCTGTATCATATCCTATCACACCCTATGAGAGGGTGGTTTAAAATATGGGTAAGCTAATTAGACAGAATTGGCTAATATAAATTCTAATTAGCGCTGCTAATGCTTTAAAAGGACTACTTATACCTCACTTATGTAATACAAACATCTATTGATTGTTAATCTAAACTAAATTGTTGTGGTGTCAAGCACCTAACTGAATTTCTAATTAATTATTAATGTGTCTACAAGGCGTGACACTCAATCAATTATTGCTGATAATTCTTAGCTCAGTACTAAGGGTTAAAGGTCGAGGGGAGGATTGCAAGTAAGCCCCCCGACAACCCAGTGCACCCAGCGATCACCTTTGCCCGGCCCGCGGTCCACGCGCTGCCACACTTTCAGCGCCCGTCTGACCTGGCAGGCCGAGGCAGAGGCCGAAGCCAATGCCAAAGCCAAACGAAGCCAATATGCCACACTAATTGTGCCCAATAAACACTCATCGGGCAATGGGAACGTGGAAAACAGGGATCGAGGCAGAGACCGCATTATGCCATCATCATCTGCATACATTGATGAAACAATAAGCGAGAGATGGCACGGCAGGATAACAATGAGAACGGGAACGACCCACGCACACGCACACGCACAGGATGAGGCAGTGAAGTATGCATTAAGGATAATAACACCGGTCTAAAGAGCAACTACAGCAGCAGCAACTGCAGCAGCAACAACAGCAACAGCAGCAACAACAACAACAGCAAGAGCGATGCCCAAAACAGCGACAGCTGCAAAATTTGTGCTCTGATCCTTTAAAAAAGCGAAGCATGTGGCCAAAAGGAAAACAAACGAGAGAAAAAAAAATTGTGTGAGAAACTTACTTTCAGGTCGGTTCCCACGCCACGAGCCACAAGGATTGCCGATTGTCCTCCATGCCAGCCGCTCAATTGCAGCTGTTCCACACAGTTCCAACGCCTGCGTGTCAGAGAGGGAGAGTAGCGTAGCCAGGGACATGCGCGTGCGTGCGAGCGAGACGGGACGCGCTCATGCGTAGCCGTGGCCGAGGGTGGATTCTGAACTTGGGCCCTGAGCGGACTATAAAAGCAGGGCACTGCCAACCGAAAGCCATCATTCACGATACAGCCAGCAACAAGGCAACCACGAGCATTTTGTACACTGCAAAACGCAACTGAAATTAACAAAACATACACGTAAAAATGGAATACACAAGCAAGACACAGATCTACCAGAAGGTGAAGAAGCCGCTGCTGGAGCGTCAGCGTCGTGCGCGCATCAACAAGTGCCTGGACACGCTAAAGACACTTGTCGCCGAGCTACGCGGCGATGATGGCATTCTGCGCATGGACAAGGCCGAGATGCTCGAGTCAGCTGTCGTCTTCATGCGCCAACAGAAGTCAAGCAAATCAACAGAAGCAACTGCAGCAACACCAACCATGCCACTGGAGAGCTTCCGCAATGGTTATATGAATGCCGTCAATGAGGTGTCACGTGTCATGGCATCCACACCTGGCATGAGTGTCGACCTGGGTAAATCAGTGATGTCGCATCTGGGCCGCGTCTACAAGAATCTCCAGCAGTTCCATGAGGCACAAACAACAATGTACGCATCGGAGGCGACCACCGAGCTGAGCATCAACTGCAATTCGGCGCCTCTCAGCCCCGCCTCATCCGGATATCACAGTGATTGCGAGAGTCCTGCACCATCGCCGATGCCAGAGGAGGGCGAGAAACTATGGCGCCCCTGGTAAAGCATCAGGCAATAGGCAGTAGACAACAAGAGGGAAAACAAAAGAAACGCAACTGTGATAACCAACTGTGATGGGAACAAAACAATTAGTAAAGCAATTAAATAAATGCAATTAAGAAACATAAAATTATTTGGCTTATGAATCATATGGGTTGGGCAAGCATATGGGTGACTTTCACTTTTAGTATTGGGCACTGGAAGAGTAAATAAACAAATGCCAGAATTTCTGATCGAAATACTGCTTCCCTTGAGATGTTCGCTGAAATTAATGAAGCGTCGGAATTCAGATAATAGATATTTAATTAGTTTACATTATTCATAAGAGTTCTAATGTTAAATTTATTTAAATATAAATCTTAAATTTATTTATTATTTTTTACTCGTAAAATGTAAACAGGTACTTCTATTTATTTTTAATTAGTTTGTATCACTAACCATACAACACAGACTAGACACGTTGAGCAATTTTTTGTTGTATGGTTAGTGTTTGTATGAAAAAGAATGCATTGATTTTGAAATTTCGATTGCGCGCCAGATAAAGATTTGCATGTACACAACAATGTTGTATAGACGATAAATGAAAGTTTTCGATAACGTTCAGTCAATCGTATCGATAAATCAAAGAGTGTTGATAGAATATGGAGGCTCGTCGATACGTCTAAATAATAAAGTGATGAGACATATCTGGCGATATATCGTCGGCTTTTTATTTTTTCCACGCATTAAAATCACGTTCGCAATTTAAAAACAAATCGGCATTAGCGTTGATTAGCTTTCACATGTAATCGTGCATTTCGGGCGGTGCAAAACGTCGTCAAATATCAATTAAATACGGCTGAAAATCTAAGTGCAAAATAGACGGCTAAAGCAGATGCGAAAAAATAGAGACGAGAACGAGAACGCCACACAACACATACACGACGCTCAGGCTGACTGTCAGACGTAGCGAGTCGGTCGGTCGGTCGGTTGAAGAGGCCAGTTTTTACGGGTAGAATTCGAGTAAAAAATTACGTTTTTTGCATTGAAAAAATCGGCTCGTGCAAGTATCAGTGCAGTGTATGTGTACGCACACAAAGTGGCAATAAAATGTGCAATTGTACGGCAAGCTAAATGCCCAAATGAAAATTGGTACTGCCAACTACTCCGTTTTTTAATTGCTTTTGTTTATTTTTTGTTGGGCCAATTTTTCTTTTGCGCTGCGCTCGTGTGTGCGCCTGTGTTTGTGTGTGAGTTTTGTCACTCGTCCGTTTAGGGTGCGCGCGCGTGTATAAGTCTGTCTGTCTGTTTGTGTATATGTGTGAGTGAGCAACTCGCTGTCACAGTAGTGTTGCCAGGAAATTACATTTTCTTTTGGGATTATGAATTGTTTATATAAAAAATAATTATTTTTAACTGCTGAACTGTCACAAAGTGCTTAAAGGCAAAAGCTATAATAATAAAAATGCGTCAAATTTGCAATGTATTGACCAGTGGCAATATTTGTTGTTCGGTTAAAGGTGGCAACCCTGCGTAATTGCAGTCTATGTGTATATGTATTGCACGGGGTACATTTGTTTGTGCAGAGCGTGCGGCCAGCGTGCATTGCTTTTGCAAAAATTACATGCCACAGTAATGTGGAAATAGTTTAACGAGAATATCTTATGCTGCCTAAGAAGTGTACGATTATTTTATACCTTATGCCGCATGCTTGTTTTTGCGTAACATTTCGTCCAGGCACATGCAACTGTGCGTTTGATTTTTTCGGCGGTAAACACTCACACTCATACCCTCGTATGTGCGTCGTCCTCTGTATGTATGTGTATACACTCGTTGTTGCTGGCATGGCTGCCATTGCTGAGATGCTCAAGAATATGTGAGCGCGCTTATGTTTGTGTGTGTGTGTGTATGTGTGTGCGTGCGTGAGATTCTACGTATTGAAAAAATGGTGCAAAATAACGACCAATAACTAAGAAACGTAAAATTCCCATTGCAGGATACCCGCAAAATGCTAGACAATATGGAAACGCATGAGTTGAACTAAATCTAAAATCACAACAATAGCAATTAAACGCTTGCAAAATTTTATACATGTTCCGGTGCTAGTGCTGCTAATTTCGGCAGAGGAGAGTTTAATCTCAGGGTGCCAGCAGCGGGCAGCGGCGCGCTGCCAACAGGAAGAGGAAGCATAAGCAGTTCGCTCAACTAAAATATATATAAATATATAACAACAAAAAAATAATAATAATAATAAAAATTACGATACAACAAAGTACAACTATTTGTTGTTCATCCCATTGCTTCTTGGGCAACAATCAAACAAGCATTACAACAACAACAACACAACAATGTATCCCGCACCGGTGCGTCACCCCGCCGCCGGGGTAAGTATTAAAGATTGCAATGGGACCCAATCAAGTGTTATACTAATTGTGTTTCGCCCCCATGTCCATCTTCAATACGAACAGGGACCACCACCTCAGGGCCCAATCAAATTTACCATTGCCGATACATTGGAGCGCATCAAGGAGGAGTTCAATTTTCTACAGGCACAATATCACAGGCAAGTGTCTACAACATTCAATTTCGCAATGGGAGCCCCCAGCAGAACCGCGCGAAAGATTAGTTAATGCGATTTCAAAACAATATGCATATGTTTAATTTAAGACATTCATATCATTTTATTTCGTAATTCTTATTATGGCATCGAATATCGCATGGTTCCAGAAAAATTGTTATTCAGGAATATTGCCTCAGTAATTTTATTATACTATATCTTCTATAACAAATAAATATGTTATTATTAAAACATATTCATGATGTTATAGAAAATAGAAACAACAAAAATATCTAACAAATGAATGTTTGTAATGATGTCATGAAAACATCCTTTCGTTCTTCATGGATATGATTCGTATTGATATATGAAAGTATTTCTCGAATAATGTTCGGTTAAAAATAAAAAGAAAAAACTTTGTTTTCTTTATAGAACATTCTCCGTTAAAGTTGTATAAAGAATGCCCGATTTCAGATTCACAAAAATATAAAAAGAAAAAGAATGTTGATTGCTGTAGGTTTTTCATGCGCACATGCTCTGCTGGGCTGGTCTACTGCTGCCTCTCAGCCTCGTATGTCTTTGGCTGTGTAAACCGGTTTGCCAGGCAGCGCGCCATATGCGCTGCTGGTCGGTCATAGGATTTTTTAGCCGGCGCGACGACGGAAGCGTTGCCCGAGATTTCTTTCAACTAAACTAATTTGCCCTTTTGATTATTTTTCCTGTGAATTTCAGCATCAAATTGGAGTGCGAGAAGCTGGCGAACGAAAAGACCGAAATGCAGCGCCATTATGTTATGGTAAGGACACACATATATATAAATATATAATTGATGAACTTTCAATTTCATTATGCTTAATCTAATCCTTTTCTATTTTACCTCTTTCTACTGCAGTACTATGAAATGTCCTATGGCCTTAATGTGGAAATGCACAAGCAAACGGAAATCGCGAAGCGTCTCAACACACTAATCAACCAGCTACTTCCATTCCTACAGGCCGATCATCAGCAACAAGTGCTGCAGGCGGTAGAGCGTGCGAAGCAAGTCACAATGCAGGAACTGAATCTGATCATTGGGGTAAGTTGAGAGTGAAATTATTTTAAAATATGATATATACACATTTCTTAGCCCGTTCCCAAACTACTGCAAAATACAGACAAAATTAAATAGTTTAATATTTTCATGCCAAAAGTTTCAAATATTTTGTATTAAACATAGGAACAATTTTTAAAAACGTGATTTTGCAGTGATTATATACTCTAAAAAGTTTAAATGCTATAAGGTTCAAATGAAATTAAAATAATTTAGTATTGTTCCATCTTAAACTGCCCGAATACTTTTAATGATAAAGCACTTAATTTTTGTTTAATATTTTCATTGCCTCAGAATGTTTTCCTTTTTTTTTTTTTTTTTTTTTTTTTTTTTTTGTCAGACAGTGTAGCATTAAAAAAAAGTTTTATAATTTATCAAGCTGCATGACCAAGTTGTTTAATTTAAGTTTATACTATAATAATTATATGCGAACTGTAAATATGTACTATAATTTTATTAAACGATGGGTTTGTGCGTGCGGTATGCGTGTGTCTGCAGCAGCATCAGCAGCAACATGGAATACAACAACTTTTAGTAAGTGATTATAATTTTGTTAATTTGCCATTTGCGTTCGTTTGTTTGTTTGCTTGTTGCGTTGTTTCTCGCTCGCCTCTCCACAAGGTGTTGTTCATACTGTTGAATTTTTTTTTTTTTTGTAATACAATGCGTCAAGTCAAAAATCGCCGCCGCTTGTTTTACTTGTCGATGTTGTTGGTGTTGTATGCACACACACGCACAGCTACATCCAACTAGCCTTTGTTACACGTCCTAAAGCCAAATAACAGAAACAACTGAAGCGCCCGCACTGCAGCAATCAGATTTTGATCATTAAACTAACTGCCAGCGGCTTTTCCATTGCAGCAACAGATACACGCACAACAGGTGCCAGGCGGTCCGCCACAGCCGATGAGCGCACTGAATCCGTTTGCATTGGGTGCCACCATGGGCTTGCCACACGGGCCACAGGGCTTGCTCAAAGCGCCGCCGGACCATCAAAGACCGGATATAAAGCCCATGGGCTTGGAGGGACCAGCGGGCGCTGAAGAGCGCCTGGTAAGTGGCAGCACTTAAAGCATAGATTGTTTCAAATACTTATCCAACTATTTATAATCTTGCAGCGCAATTCGGTTTCGCCAGCGGATCGTGAGAAATACCGTACGCGCTCGCCGCTGGACATTGAGAACGACTCGAAACGTCGAAAAGATGAGAAACTGCAAGTGAGTATCAAGCTGTAATGAGCGTATATATCATTTAGTATACTCGTATCATTGTGTCATCAACTGTTGCTGCCTCTCAACTCACCAAAAACGAAAACAAAAACATATTCCTTTAATATATAGTAGCCTATCTCATATGTAGTTGTTGTTGTTGTCTATTTCTAATCCTCTGTTAATTCATGCGCTTCACAAAACCGAAATTAAAACTATAAAATCATATACTTGTAGAGTAGTGCAATTAACAGCTGAATTACTATTTGGGTTGTTGATGTTATCGTGTACGAATTTTGTTTTATTGTGTTTGTTTGTTTTTTTCAAAATTATTTGCAGGACGATGAAGGCGAGAAAAGCGATCAAGATTTAGTCGTAGATGTTGCAAATGAAATGGTGAGTTGAGTGTCGGCCCTGATATTCATGCAACAAATTCCTCAAAATAAAAAAACAACAAATAAAACTTTACGAATAGATGCCAAGAAAAATACAAGTAACTGTAATTTCAATAACCATTGTAGGAATCCCACTCACCACGTCCCAATGGAGAACATGTGTCCATGGAGGTGCGCGATCGTGAAAGCTTAAACGGCGAGCGTCTGGACAAACCGGGTAGCAGTGGCATCAAACAGGAGCGTCCGCCCTCGCGGTCAGGCTCCAGTTCTTCACGTTCAACACCCAGCCTCAAGACAAAAGATGTAAGAGCCAGAACAATATTTGATGTGCTGATCACAACTGTGAACCCTTGCTATAGCTTTAGAGCATTGGAGACTAACCAGATGCAGACTGTAATTATTAATATTTACTCAACTTTTGTTTTCATTAATAGATGGATAAGCCGGGCACACCGGGCGCAAAGGCACGCACACCGACACCAAACGCTGCAGCACCATCTCAGGGCGCAAATCCTAAACAAATGATGCAACAAGGTGGCCCACCGCCGGCTGGCTATCCAGCGTCGCCGTATCAGCGACCGGCGGATCCCTATCAGCGCCCACCATCGGATCCCGCCTATGGACGACCGCCGTTGCCGTACGATCCGCATGCGCATGTACGAACAAACGGCATTCCACATCCCTCGGCACTAACTGGTGGAAAGCCGTAAGTATTTCATCTTATGTTATCCACGTCCATTGCTTAACTTTTATCTGTTTTCTTTTTGGTATAGTGCTTACTCTTTCCATATGAACGGTGAGGGCAGCTTGCAGCCGGTGCCATTCCCGCCGGACGCGCTGGTGGGCGTTGGTATACCGAGACATGCGCGACAAATAAACACGTTATCGCATGGGGAGGTCGTGTGTGCGGTGACTATTTCAAATCCTACAAAATATGTCTATACGGGCGGCAAGGGCTGCGTGAAAGTGTGGGACATCTCACAGCCGGGCAATAAGAATCCCGTCAGCCAGCTGGATTGCCTGCAGCGCGATAATTATATACGCTCGGTGAAGCTACTGCCAGATGGACGCACACTTATTGTTGGTGGCGAAGCATCGAATCTATCGATATGGGATTTGGCCAGTCCCACGCCTCGCATCAAGGCCGAGCTAACCTCAGCAGCGCCTGCCTGTTATGCGCTCGCCATCAGCCCCGATTCGAAGGTGTGCTTCTCGTGCTGCAGCGATGGCAACATCGCTGTCTGGGATCTGCACAATGAGATACTGGTGCGTCAGTTCCAGGGTCACACGGACGGCGCCTCGTGTATCGATATCAGTCCGGATGGCTCACGATTATGGACTGGCGGACTTGACAACACGGTGCGCTCGTGGGATCTGCGCGAAGGCCGCCAGCTGCAGCAACACGACTTCAGTTCTCAAATATTTTCACTTGGCTACTGTCCCACGGGTTAGTTTTACCTTCAAATTACGAGGTGTTAAAACACATCATTATTCACGCCCTCCGCTCTTTGAACAGGTGACTGGCTGGCCGTGGGCATGGAGAACTCGCATGTGGAAGTGCTGCATGCATCGAAACCAGACAAGTATCAGCTGCATTTGCACGAGAGCTGCGTTCTGTCGCTGCGATTTGCCACCTGCGGCAAATGGTTCGTTTCCACCGGCAAAGACAACCTGCTTAACGCATGGCGAACACCATATGGTGCCAGTATATTCCAGGTGAGTGATTCAGCTCTCAAATAAATTCTATTGACTCTTATATTCGAATGGATCAAACTTGCTAATTTCGAGCAATCAATACTCCAAATTTTGCTAGAAATACTTAGTAATTGTTTTCTCAAGTGTATCTGCAATGATCAGATAAACTGTTATTCTAAACTGTACTTTAGAAATTAACAATTCACGTATTTCATACAACTATATAATAAATCTCTATGTATTTGCTATTTATATTGCTTGCAGTCGAAGGAAACATCATCCGTACTTAGCTGCGACATATCAACTGACGACAAATATATTGTGACGGGTTCGGGCGATAAAAAGGCTACTGTCTATGAAGTTATTTATTAAAACAAAATCAACAACAACAACAACAGAAACAACAATACAAAAAGAACACCAGAGGGAATCCACACTTTTCATTTTGTAATAAGCGCATATAGGTTTTTATTACAACTATACAAAATAATAAAAATGAAAAAGAAAAAAACAATGTTCGATAGCATGCTAATAACAGCAAACAAAGTAATGGCAGCAACAACACAGTGGCAGCAGCGGGGGCAAGCGAAGTAAAATTTCTATAATATAAATAAAAATAAAACAAAATGAAAGAAAAACCTATAAAAAAAATTAAGCGTACTTCTAGCTTTTAAGCCTAGGCTAAGTCCAATAAAAAGTTGAACACAAATTGCAAAGTAAAAGAACCTAAAACAAAATAATAATAATAATAATGAAGGAAATATAGAGTGCAGCAAAACGGGAAAAAAAAAAAAAAAAAATACAAAAAAAAAGTAATAACAGTCGGCGTTACCTACTAAGCTCATCAAAAGAATTAAATGCAGGGTCCTTTTTAATTGTGGACCCAGCATGGATTAGTCATTGCTGGAGCGTTGAGATTATGAATACCAGATGAGTACACGGTGTCAGAAATGTGAGTGCTTTTAGTTTGTCTATGTGTTTGTCTACGTCGGCAGCGAAGGTTTTGTTTTTTCTTGTAAACAAAATCGAACGTACATCCATGATTGCGTGTGCATAACAAAATTCTGTATTTGAATTATTTGTTTTTTTTTTTTTTTTTGTTGGTTTTTTTTTTTTTTAATTTGTTCAAACTAGTGACTGCTCCCACAATGTCCTGAAACGCCCCCCATTTCCCTGCCCTTCGCACACAAAACACATTTGCATGCAGAAAAGGTATATATGTATATTTATTTATATATGTATATTTATATATATATAAATGTACAATTATATATATATAAATGAATATAAAGATAAGCAGTTTAGTTAAGAATTTTACATTATAAATTAATACAACAATAACAGAAAAACGAAGCAGGCGCCGCCGCAACAGCACGTCCACACATTCGCACATAAGCACACACAAACACACCCACATACACATACACACACACAGATACATCAATAGTCGGGGGCGCCAAAGCAGCCAGCTTTTGCTTGTATGTAATTTTGAAAAATCAAAAGCAGATTTGAATCCTTTGTCAAATTCAAACATTTGTAAGATCCTATGTTTCGTGCAGCTAAGAAAGAACAAGAACACAAAACACAAAAATAATAATAATTTAACAAAGAAACTTGTTTACATATTAGTTTATATAGAAATGAATCGGATATATATAAATATATATATATATTTAATTGTGGGCACATCTCGCGCCCAGCGGAAATTGTAATAAGCAAATAACAGAGAATAGAGTGCAGCACACGCTTCGATTTTTAATTTTACAAATATTATTATTATTGTGGTTATATATGTATATAATTATATTATAAATAATTGAAGCAAAACGAAAAAAAAATAAAAAATTATATATGTAATCAAAAGCAAAGTTGACTACTCCTAAAATACATCGGTCGTGTAGACGCTCCGCTGGCGCGGCACTGGAGCACCCTGCTGGCGCGAGAGTTTCGTGTGGAGCTCCCGCATTGTTTCGCACTGGCGACCCGATATCTTGCGGAACTTCTCGATGGCAATAGGCAGCAGATTGTCCACCAGAAAGATTTTGTTCTTCATCACAAAGTTGGGCTGTGGATTACGGGTTATGGGTTAGTTATTAAAGGGCTTATGGTAAGTGAATGATTAACTCACATCCACTGACATGTCGCTGGGTGGCCTTAACGCGTGGTTAGCCAAAAAGAGATCACGCAGCAGGTGCTCCAGGCTCTGCAGCAGCGTTTCGCCTTTGGCCAGGCAGCCGCAGTGTTCGGTCAGTTGCAGAAATTGGCGTACGAATACCACGGTGGACTGGGTTAGGTTCAGCCATGTATCGCCAGT
Source organism: Drosophila mulleri (assembly GCA_035047565.1). Lineage (NCBI taxonomy): Eukaryota > Metazoa > Arthropoda > Insecta > Diptera > Drosophilidae > Drosophila > Drosophila mulleri. The sequence continues at coordinate 4,985,057 of JAWNPK010000040.1, read as the reverse complement.
GGTCTGGGCGCGCACATCTATGCCCAGGGCATCCAGCTCTAGCAGCAATCGCTTCAAATTGGATTTCGTTTGCAAGTTGTACGGCTGCCAGCTCTCCTCGGTGCGGCCCACGGCGTCCAACAAGCGCTGTTTGGACTCCTCGATTAGCGACTCGAGCGTTGTGCGCAATAGACCTTCCAAGTGGTAGCTTATGTCCAGGCCAATCTCAGTTAGCTTTATGGCCGGCTTGCGCACGCGCTCCATGCACTTGGCCACCGCCTCCAGGGAGGTGCCCTTGGTCAGGTAGTGTTTGATCAACTGGCTGGCAAAGTACTGCAGCTCCGCATTACACCACACGACGAGAGCTGCAGAAATGAGTTTTAGTACACGAATAGGTATCGAACAATATGCTTACTCACCGCTAACGCAGGCCGGCTGCTGCTCAAAGGCGCTGAGGAAATCGCATGCCACCTGCGTCAGGTCGCAGAAGAAAAGCTCCGATATTTCCGCATTGTTGCGACGCGCCTCGCGCTGTGCCACACGTAAACTGACCGTGCAGACCTTCAGCAGTGTGGCACTCGCCTGCCGGGAGCGACCCATCTCGACGAGTATCTTGAGAGGGCGCCGAACTTCACGCAGTGCGATTTGCAGATTACGATTGTGACTGTTTGCCAGCTCCTGGAGCAGCACATTGGTCAGCTTCTGTTCCTGCTGCTTAATCTTTGCCTGAATTACCTCCGCCTGGAGCAGTTTGTTCTTGGGCTGGGCCATGCTCAGGAACTCCTGGGAGTGCTTGATCAGCGACTGTGCGTCTTCGAAGTGGCGCTGCGCCACCAGCGTTTGAATTTCCTCGCTGGCGGTGCTCAGCCATTCGGGTGTTTCATCCTCCAGAGATTTCGGTTGCGAATCTGTGGGACTTTGCTCGGGCAACTTTTCGGGCGTGGCAGTTTTCGATTGGGCTTGCTGTTGCTGTTGTTTGGATCGATTTGGTGGCTGTGGCGCTTGTCCCTTCTTTGGTTTCTTTTGCTGATCAAAGCGAAACGCCTCTTCCAGCTTCTCACACCATTCGCTCTTGCCGGCAGCTGTGATGCTCTGATATACCTTGGATCCGTCGGGCGTTATAATGTTAATAGCGTTCTTTACACCGTCCACATCTTTGATATTGATAACGGCTATCCTTTTGGGATCGTATTCTGCAAGGAATTCCAGGCGTCTGCAACCAAGGGGAAGTATGAACTGAGAGGTGGACAGAATAATGTATTAGGGATGCCCTACTTATCATGCTTCACTTTGCACACAATGAGCACGTCGTTGAACAGGAAAAAGAAGACGCGTTGTATGGGCCGGTAATCATTGGCGTCCAGTTCAATGAGCGCTCCCTCGTTCAAGAACGTTTTTCCTTCAAGATTCCCATTGAAGCCCTGCACCATTTCCTTAACAGCGCGCGTCGCCTGACTGTTCTCCACGTCCTCAGTGGCCGCACTGCTCTCCGCCTCGATACTATCCGCCTTGAGATTGCTTGTGGTCTTCCCATCGGTCATGGTGGCCAAGATGTTGCGTTGCTCGATGAGAATGTGCGACAACTGGTACATTTCCGACTCCAGATCTGCAGACGTGAAGATCTTATAGTTAGCACTCGGTAAATAATACTTGCCACTTACGTGAGATCTCCTTGGCCGTTTGTATGAACTGCATATAGTTCTTTTTGCAGGTCTGCTTAAGCATTGCCGACGTCTGCTCATTGTATGCCTCGATTTCCTTTTTTCGCTGCTGCAAATCGCTTCCGCCCACACACTCCCGTGTCAACTCCTTCGTGTCTATGCGAATAAAAACGAATGTGCTTAAAGCAAGTCAGATTAATTGACAACAACGCCTACATTTATCCACGCTAAAGTTGAAATCGTCGAACTCCTTCATTGTTGATTAGAGAAATGAAACACAAACTCAAAACTTGTTGTTGTGAGCTGAGCTATGCAGATGTTAACGTAAGCGCAAACGAATACGTAAGCTTAACATTATTGACGGAGTGTAGCGTATGCTTAGTATGGTGCTCACTGAGCAAAGAAAATTACCACACACATAATTAATGAATGTTAACTGTAGTACTCAGCGAAAATAATTGTTACAACATGAAAATAATGGAATTATCTTGCAGCTCAACCAAACATAAAAATTAATAATGCTGGCAGCAATTTTATGAACTAACCAAAACCTGTTAATAATGGGAGTTTTCTGTTAGCTGAAAAGAAATTCTGTTAAACAACTTAGTGGCAACGCCAGACCATCATTTGTTGTTTTGATGAGTAATTCTTAAGAATCTAATTCCTGCACAGTTCTTAAAACGTAAATAGTTATTAATTTGGCAAAATGGATTGGCTTTTCGGCAAAAAGATCTCACCGGATGAGATGCTGCGCAAGAATCAGCGTGCCCTGAACAAGGCAATGCGTGACTTGGATCGTGAGCGTATGAAAATGGACCAACAAGAAAAGAAAATCATTGCCGACATCAAGAAAATGGCCAAAGAGGGCCAAATGGATGCGGTCAAGATCATGGCCAAGGATTTAGTGCGCACGCGTCGCTATTCCAAGAAGTTTATGCTCATGAAGGCCAACATTCAGGCGGTCTCGCTTAAAATACAAACGCTTAAATCTCAAAACACAATGGCCCAAGCAATGAAAGGTGAGGGGAGAGAAGGTTTCCATTGATGATTCACAATTTACTTATGATATCGCTATTTTCGCAGGTGTCACCAAGGCCATGCAGAACATGAATCGTCAATTGAATCTCCCGCAAATACAAAAGATACTGCAGGACTTTGAAAAGCAATCGGAGATGATGGACATGAAGGAGGAGATGATCAACGACGCCATCGACGATGCCATGGAGGATGAGGGCGATGAGGAGGAGACCGACGCTGTTGTCTCACAAGTGCTTGACGAACTGGGCCTACAGCTGGGCGAGCAATTGGGCGATCTACCCACTGCCTCCGGCTCGCTGTCAATAGCAGGCGGAGCGGGTGCACAGAAAGCAGCTACGGCTGTTGCTGCAGGTGGAGCAGGCGGCGGACCATCTTCGGGCGGTGGCGGCGGCTCAGGTGGTGGCGGTGCAAGTGGTGGCAGCGGTGGTTCAACACCCATGTCCGATGCCGACGCCGATTTGCAAGCGCGCCTGGACAAGCTGCGCAAGGATTAGTTAAGCACCGTATTCACCTGCCGTTTTATATGCTAGACGCTGTTATTTTTAAGTGACAAATTTGTTAACTTTGATATGCCCGTAAATTCCCTCACGCAAAAAGATTGTATCGCTAATTATGATAACAAGCGTAAATATTCATATATTTAAGTAAGGGAGGAGGGATATACAATTAAGATTACACACATATTAGGAAAACACACACAATTCAAGCTAGAGTGTCAACAATTGAATGGGCGATTCCGCAGGGAGTTTCATTGGAAGCCATTGGCTAAAAACACACGCTCCACCTCCGTAAAGACTTTATCCGCATCGGGGCTAGCGTCAATTCTCTTGACCTGCCCTGCATTCTCAAAGTATTTGATGATGGGCAACGAGTCGTTGTTGTAGGTTTGGATGCGCTTTTTCAGGCTTTCCATGTTGTCGTCGCTGCGGCCAGAGCCGCTCTGGCCGCGACCCAAGCAACGCTTCACGCACACATCTTCGGCGCAATCGAAGAACAGCACAAACTGCATTTCTGTCTTGTCGGACATCTGGCGGTTCCAGCCATCCAAATTGTCCTGGTTGCGGGGGAATCCATCGATAAGAAACCGTGACTTGCCCGAGCTTTTCATCGCATTTTCCAGCAGCGAACAAGTGACCTCTACGGGAACTATCTTGCCATTGCGTATATACTCCTCGATAAGCTGGCCATATTCGGAGCCCTCGCGTGACCGCTCCTCGCGCAACAAATCGCCAGCCGATAAGTGCTCGAATTGAAATCGTTCGACAATTTTCGAGCATTGCGTGCCCTTGCCCGCACCGGGGCCTCCTAAAACAAAGACAACCTTTGGCTTCACACTCGACATTCTGTATTTGGGTTTTATGAGCGACGCTTGGTTGTGTAAGCTGAGGTAATTGGTATTGGTTTTACTGCAGATATTGTGGTTGTTGTTGTACAGCTGGGAATGTTGGAACTGCTGAGGTAGCACTGCGACACCTTGGCCAAGAGAGTCTAGTGATTTTGGTATCCGCGTAATTGCGCGCCACATTGACAACTGAGACTAAGTCGTGGCGTGTGTACCTAAGAACTTCCACTGGAAATACGCGCTGTGACGTCATTGCTAAGCCGCCAGCTGTTGGCGAAGAAGAAGCAGCAATGGCAGAAACAATGCGCGTATACCAACACTGGCTGCAATTCGAGCGCGAAAAACTGGTTCACTAATGGAAATTATAATTTTAAATTGAATGTGTATTTTCCAGATATTTATATAAGTTTCGCTTGGTTTTTCTGTATAAGATCGGCCACCAGTTGATAGGGTATTATGTGCTGGGAGCCTGGCGTAAGATCCACCTCTTCGTCATCAACGCCCACAATAACGCCAGACACTAAAAACAAATTCAATTTATAGATGAAGAATGTATAACATATGAGAAGCCCCACGCACCTGCCACATTAGCCTTGAGAAATACGTGGCTCATCAGATTGGGCGTCACAATTCGTTGCTCGGCCTCACCCCGCTGCTGATTGGGCATATACCGTGTGGCCACTGTGCTGAAGTACTCATCCACATTTGTCGCGAACTCTTGCGCATATTTCGCCTCTTCGGGCGAGAGTCGTTTGTCGGCCGCATCGTATGTTGCGTCCTGATTGATGATGTACTGCGTGAAGGCCTCGATTTTTTGTAAACGACAGCGCAAATAGCTAGCCATAATATAGCGTATGCGTTCCAGTTCCATCTGATGCACCACGTAACGAAAATCATTCTTATCCAGATCCTTCATTTGCTCTTCCATGTGAGCCACTTGTGACATCATCAGCTCCAGCATGTCTGACTGATGCTGCAACAATTCGGGTGCAAACATTTCGTTTGTCCAAGCGGTTTCCAAAATTTCCAGAACCTGCGTTTACAAAATATAACGATATAACACGAGTCTCTCAGTTCATTAACTTAGAACTCACTTTTTGTGCGGTTATTGGCTCTGCATCCTCGTCATCATCATCTTCGCCCTCATAGGCATGGGCTAGGTCAGCTTCAGTGCTTAGCTCGTGCTCATTTGGAGCTTGCTCCACATTTTCGCTGTCCGACATAATCTCGCGCGTCGACATGTAAACAAAAGTTCAGCTGTCAACAATTATGTTTACATGCGAATGGCAAGTAAGATTCACAATTGTGTAGCACTGGTATAGCACGCTATGGCACAAACCGACTTCCAGAAAAATTTTCGCTTAATTGTTGAAAGGATATTCAACAATTGGCAAAATCTACGCTTGGCTGTCGAGCATGGCATGGGCGGACGCAATGGTCAGCAGGTATGGTAGCACTTCATTTAATTCTCAAACCAAATGTAACCTAACAATTTCGCAGGTGGCCATACAAATAATGGACTACACATATGAATACTGTGTGGGTAATGAGAATATAACGCAGGGTGAACTGCAGGAGGTGATCGAAGAGCTGATGGATCAGGAATTCAACACAATATGTAACGATCACTCCATACCCGAAATATGCCGCAATCTATTGCGGTATAAACAAATGGCAATGGCCTCCCAATACCCACAGATTGAAATAGAGCTTAGCAAATTACCGCAAGGCAAGGATTGGCTACGTCCCGATGTCAAAATTACATACACACCCATAGACGACTCATCGTCTGATGAGGATATGGAAGACGATGACGAAAGTGCTGAGGATGCCATGAATGCAGCTGACAGCGACGAAGAGGCCGGCACAAGCAGCGGGCGGGTAACCCGCTCTCAGGCACGCAAACAACAAGCGGAACAGTTTGTGGAGCCAGAGGAAGGCTGGACGACAGTGCGTCGCAAGTGAAAATAATAATATTAAAAGCAGATTTGTTAGTTGTAGTATGTGGCGTTTACTTCTTGTAGGTCTAGAAATCGAAGTGGAGGTATGGGCGAGCGAGTCTTTGCTACGTGTTCCGTTTTGCACAGATTGCACATGGTGGTGGCTGGCGATGGGTTACGTTTAGGTGTCGCTTCAGAGCGTTGACTCTGCAGTTGCGACCAGGAGGTAAACTCTGATCCTTTGGGCAGCACCAGTTTGAGATCCACAACCGAGGCAACCGAATCGATATTGGGCGTCAATGAAAGATTAATGGCCGGATAGATGATGACGGCAAAGAAGGCACAAACCATTATCAGCACTGGCACGAATACCGCAAAGTATTTGTCCGGCAAATAGGAGTGCAAGCCCAGTTCCACCGGTAGAAAGGCCCACGCCACATAAACAAAGAATAGCACAGTGAAAAGTATATAAAATGCAAATCCATAGATTGCTCTATGTGGAGTCGGCGCTGGACTGTGTTCCGGCATTGTTATTTAGTTGCGCTTCTGTTTGTTCGCCGAACAGTTTAATTGTGTCCTGGCACAATAGCAGGCACTCAAAGAATGATGTTATGGCAGTACGTAAATTCTTTACTTGGTCGGCACGAAAGTGTACCACAAGCACATCGTCCTCCAGACTCAGCGTTTTCTGCACAAAGTTTCGACGCGGTTCCTGATCCACACACAACACTCGATAGGCAATCTTGGCATGCTCCGGCGTATCGAACGGCACTCGTATTGTGCTGTAAAATTTAGTTTTTAATGTGACAGTCAAACAATTTATTATAGACCTACGATTCGTTCGGCTTGCTGACATTCGTTTGAAGTGGCATCATAAATGAATTATGACAATTTTTAAGTTAGCAACCGCATTAATTTGTTTGCTTAGAATGCGAATGCCAATTTTAGCAAAACAGCTGTTTGTTTAGCTAAGACACAAACCAGGGGAACATGTAAAATATGATTGTGCAGTTGCGTGGCTTTATCAAACTACCCATGAGGCTGAATGGTCACTGCAGTTGCAAATGATTATGATTGTAAATTTAGAATGTGAATGGTAAATTTTCGGCTGTTTGCCAAACTCCGCCCAGCTGATAGATAATTTAACCTAGGCACAAACCATTATCCAATTAGCAGAAACACAATTTCCAACTTGTATCTTCTTTATTACAAAATGCTTCCTCGTCCAATTCTTAACTCAATGAAAATCCTAAGCACATTTACTTCTTGGACTTAATGCCACCCTTGGGTGCGGGTTTCTTGGATGCAGTTTTGACAGCGGATTTGCCGCCGGTCTTACCAGCGGGCTTCTTGGCAGGCGCCGGCTTGGTGGGCTTCTTCTCCACCTTCTTGACGGGCTTGACGAGCGCCTCGCGCTGGCTCTTCAGTGCCTTAACAATCTTCTGCTCTTCGATGAGGAAGGCGCGCACAATACGCTCACGCAGGCAGCCATGGCACAAGACGCCGCCGTATGTGCGGGACACGGTCTTATGACGCTTGGACAGACGTGGACGCTCGCTTGGGCGGGAGGGGGTGATACCCTTAAGCTTCTCTTTGCACTGGCCACAGCGTGGCACGGTCTTGTTCTTCTTCACGTACTGGTAGACCAGACGACCGCCGGGAGTGCGCACACTGTAAACAAACGCCTTATTAGATTACATTAACATAATACTGCTGATTTATTACATACATGCGTCTCCTGTTGGATCTGGTGTTGTACGACAAGCGTCTCCTCAAAGTCAAGCGTTGGACCATATTGTGGCTGCTTTTGTTTCAATTGTTGGTTTTAGTTGGAGTTCATTCAAAGAATCACAGATAGGTTCCAATTGAGCATAAAATTGTGCAAAAAAGAAAATGAAATTTACATAAGTCAGTCATAATGTTATAGAGCGGATATTTGCCAATAATCGTGTATAACAATTAAGTAAAATTTTTAAGCCGTTTTTAGGATGTTCACAGATTATTTGACAAATTCAAGGAAAGCAGGCTTTACATACTTGTAGTAAAAAACCAAAAGAGGGAAAGAAGAAGCAAATCAACGTGAAGTCGGCTGCTCGTCGCACAAAAAAAGTGCTGGTAAGCGACCTCAGATATAATTTAGTATTTTTTACACACTCTACAATAGCTGGCTACACTTTTGTTTAGATCGCTGTTCGTTGCTCTAATAAAACTATTAATTAATATTAATTATGTCTTGGATTCTATATTTGAGGTCTTTTATCGGAATAGATGTTCGTAACACTTTCGAGTAATTTAAAATAAATGAATTTACTTGAGTATTTTTGTGTCGAATTATGTTGGTCACACAATTCGGTATTAATGTTGCCGCTCGCGGTTTAGTTGGCCCACGCGTCTCCGTTCCTCTCGCCATATCCTTGACAATAACCGGCAATCGCAACGATCGACCATAACAATGAGTTTTTTGAAGCCCAAAACACACATAGAGCAAGGCGACATCGTCATCCTCTATCTGAGCGTGAACTCCATGCACGCCATAGAAGCGGTGCCGACGATAGTAAACAAGAAAGGCGAAACTATAGCGCATATCTTTCAGACGCCCTACGGATCACTAAAAGTGCAAAGTATGTCCTTCGTCCAACAACAAGAAAACCTTTAACTAATCACCATGTTTTACGTCTGCAGGTATTATTGGTGTGGAGTATGGCAGTCGGGTGGAACTATCCAAAGGTTATGCACATGTATTGCAGCCAAATCCCGAGCTGTGGACACAAACGTTGCCGCATCGCACACAAATCATATATACGCCGGACATAAGCATGATACTACACCAGCTGGAGGTGCGGCCCGGCGCAGTTGTTGTTGAGTCCGGCACCGGATCCGGTTCCTTGTCGCATTATTTTTTGCGCGCCTTGAAACCCACGGGCCACCTGCACACCTTCGACTTTCATGAAGCGCGAGCGGATCAGGCGCGCGACGAATTCAAACGACATGGACTCGGCGACTTTGTAACGGTCTATCATCGAGATGTGTGCAATTTGGGCTTCACTGGCGAGCTGGACGGTGTGGCCGATGCGGTCTTTTTGGATCTGCCCGCGCCAGATTTGGCAGTGCCACATGCATTCAAGGCGTTGAAGTTGTCGGGTAAGTGAAACGCGACTGCCCAGTCGTCGCATGACAACAAGTTGTCAGCGCCCTTTGGCGCGGCAGCCGACAGCAGCAGCAGCAGCAGCAATCAAGACCCTGGCCAGGTTGGTCAGTCAGTTGTCTCTCTTACTCTGTGTCTGTCTGTCTGTCTGTCGGACTGTCTATCGGTCGGTCTGTCTATCTTAGCCATTTCATTGTGCTTGACATTGAATGCGCCCGCTTTTGGCAGTTGACGTGGTCAGGCAGCCCCGCGGGGCAGCTTTGTCACTCATTAGTGAAACCAAATGCGCGTTGCAACATTGCAGCTGCGATCGGTATACGAATGTGGATTTCGTTGGGATATCTACATGTAGATATTGTAATATGTAATATGTTGAGAAAGTCGTAGAGATATATACTGAAGATAAAGTTTAGGAATCGTATTAAGAGCATCTTTAACAATATCATATTTTCATAAATTTCAGGTGGTCGCTTTTGCTCATTCTCCCCATGCATAGAGCAATCACAGCGTTGCATTAATGTGCTCACCAAGCTGGGCTTCAATGAGATCTGTTCGATGGAGGTGCTGCAGCAGGAGAGCGTGATTAAGACTCGATCATTTCCCGTCATAGATTTGGAGTTTCTCAAGGCGCCCAAGAGCAGCGAGCCAAATGGGAATGACGATAACAAAACGAAGGAAACCAAGGAGCTGAAAAAGTATCTAACGTCCAGTAATCCCCAAGTGCTGCCCGGACACACGGGCTTTCTCACCTTTGCCACGTTGCCGCCCAATGTACCAAAGGCGTGATTCTGTGTGTCCCGTTTGTTTAATAAATTTGTAGCTACTTTTTATTTGTCTGCTCAATTGTTATTCATAGTCAAAGGAGTAGTCCTCGAAGAGATTGCGCTCCATGCGCCTGATGCCGCCACAATGATAGCAGCGCTGCTGCTGCTGATCCTGCTGTTGCTCCTGTTGCTTGCGGCTCGAGGATTTGCGCGAGGGCGCCCAAGGCAGTCGCTGCTCCGGTATGACCACCTGTGTGCGCTCGGGATTACCGCTGCAGGTGGGACACCGGCCCACAACAGATGGCTTGGGCATGCTGCCATAGAGCACTGGACCGGGTGGCTGTGCGCCGTAAATGGTGACAACCTGTGGCAGGCTGGAGTAGGGGCGCGTATGAAACATCTTCTCCCGGTGCAAAAAGCTGTAGGAAATTGTTACAAATGATTAAAGAGAATCTTCAGATTTGGCTAAACATACTTGGGTCGCGGCTCCAGCCACAGGTTGTTCATGCGCTTGGTGCTCATGATGTCGCCCAGCTTCTGCAGCAGGCGCAGATTCTCCCTTTCGATTTGCTGCTGGCGCTCCCGTTCGTTCTGCAGCTTCTTCCACTTGCGCTGCACATGATCGTGCCGGCGGGGCGACTTGGTATCAATCGCCGGCCGTGCGGACATCACTTTCTCGCGATGCTGGGCATAGCGCAGCTCCTCCCAGGGCAGCTGCAGCAATTTGTCGCGTCTCGAGATCATTGTCAGCCGTTGCTTCAACTGGAATTGGAGTTCGAACTGGAATTTCTTTTTCTAGTTTTTTCTCGCTGTTTTCGGTGTATCGCCCGGCGTGTTTACATGCACAAACAAACATTGGTGCGTCCATAACAACCTTGCCAGGACAACGCGCACACTTGCTCCTCCACTCTACAAATAGTGCACAATCATGCTCGCAGATTAAGTTCAACGACGACGGCGGCGGCGACTTTGCTCAGCTGTCCCGCCTGTCTATCCAAACAGTGACATCCCACAGACTTGACTTGCAAATGCCGTGTTACATAATTCTGAATGCTTGAGGTTCTCTTTCTGTTTCAGTTTCTGGTTCTGATTCTGGTTTGGGTTCTGGCTCTGTTGTAGTTGTTGGTCCTATACTACCTCCGCTTGTTAGTCAGCCGGCGGCCCGGTTACCCATTCCCAGTGCCTGTGTAGTAGCCGCTTCTCTTGGTGTGGCGGCAAAATGTTCTTTCTTCTTTCGGCTTTTTCAACTGTTGCAGCGGCGGCAGCGGCAGCGGCAGCGGCTGCTCCTGCTGCCTGTTGCTCATATGTCAACTGGCAACTCAGCTGCTGCCGTTCTAAACTCTTGTTTAGTGTTTGATTGATGCTAAGTGCTTGTGCCTGGCTCATATTTAAGTACTTAATGCACATACCAACTTTTCAATAAGTTCTTATTAAACATTATTTGGTAAGTGGTTCATAGAGAAGTTGCATAAATTGCGCTTTGCTCTGAATCTAGCGAATTGTTTCCCATGGAGTAGAGTTGTAGAGTTCAAAATTAAAGATACTTAATATTAACATTTTAAATTACATTTGATTTATTTATTTATTTTTTTTTTTTTTTAACTTTACCTGTGCAGTAACAGTAATTATTTTCCTTTCCAACAATAATTTTACTTTCAAATTTGTAGTTTTTTCTTTTATATATACATATATTTATTTATTTTATTTTATTTATTTTTTTTTTATATGAAATGCCATTATATAGTTGTTATATATGCAATTGTTTTTCATTTGCTCAGACTCAATTTTGGATTAAAAAATACTTACATAAATCTTTTTATTTATTTATTTTCAATATTATCTTCTAATTTTTTCATAATTAATTAATTAATTTTTTTTTTAATTTAATTTATTTATATTTTTCATTTTATTTATTAACTTTTTTTTATTAATTGTAAATATTTTATTATTATATTATATTGTCATATTCAGTTTACCCATTTAAACACAAGCCTCATAAATGCGAATTATATAACTGCTCTACGAAACACTAACAAATTGATGCTCAAGCCTTTTCTTGTGGAAAATGATTTCCTGGTATAATGATCTGCCATTTGAAGTAAAGATGTTGTTGTTGTTGGTTTAAGTTATTGTGAGTCTAAGTATATATGAAACTATTCTAAATAATTTTGCTGTCAAAAATGCCAGCAATTGTTCTGCTTTGAGTTTATTAGCCCCCCGTTGGGGCGTCTTACAAATGCGTCTATTGTTTTTTTGTTTTTGTCTGTCTGTGTTGCAGCTACATTGCGTGGTATTGTTGCTGTTATTGCTGGGAACAAGTTGCTGGCTAACTGGGCAACAGCAGTTCGTTGTTGCTGTCCGCTGGGCGTGAGTTTGCACTATTATCAAATTAAAAGCATTGCCGCTTATTGGCCAGTTAATTGGAAGATCTGTAATTTGATACTGGGTAACGTGTTGCTTATCACAGCTCTCGTTGTTGCTCCCCATTGTGGTGTTTGTATTTGTACAATTATCTTGTTAGCTGATCGACAACTGTAACGGATCGCCATTTAGCCATGGCCCATAGTCCACAACCCACAACCCACAACCCACAGCCCAGAGCCAACAGCTCATCATCTATAACCCATGATGAGTACTACAACTACAACTACTACCAGCCACACTTCGATGCCACTCCGGGCATCTAGCTCGGCATTTATGTGTTTTCCATTGCTGTCGGCCAGCGTTCGACTCGTCACTACTAAACACCTGCTTATTTGCGCATAAATTTTCGATAGAAATGCTCATATTTATTGAAAATACTTGTATTTATAAAATGGCATATAATTGCGCTGTGTTCTGTAAGTGTATGTGTGTGTGTGAGTATGTGTGTTAGGGGGGTGCAGCGCTGCCCGCAAGCAATATGGCCAGTTTCTCACCTTTAGAAACCGACCAGCAGTCGCAGATGGTGAGCCAAGCAAAAAAAAAAAAAAGAAAAACAAAAACAAAATTATGATGCCAGAGGTTGCCGCTGCTTCATCGTCTGTTCATGATGAAACCTTGAACATACTATAAAATGTATACAGAAATATAATACAAATAAATAAGGACACATTAAAAAATACTACGTATAATCTTAATAAAATTAATAAATACTTTGTAAAGTCGTCTGAAACTTGTTATGTTCTCTATATAGTAACAACTACTCGACTCATCCTTATTTATGACGTGTAACTTGCTTAGTATTGTTTCTAAAATACTTTACTCTATAATTTAACATTGATATGTCTGAGATTAACATATAAATCGATTTAGCTCTTGTTTCGAGATTGTGCGTATTTCTTTTTTTGATTCAATTCAACTAAAAATAAAAACAAGATTTTCTTTACAATTAAGTTTAACCTAGTTATATTATTTTTAGACTTCAAGACTTTCTAGACTTTTTAAATATTTCTATGATATTTAAGAACTAACTAATTCACTCTACGCATAATCTATATATTACTACATTTTGTCTATATCATTTACTTTCAAGAGCTTCCCTATTCTAAGAACAATGGATGCTTTAAGTTTGCTTAAAATTTTTTATCGTATTTTATTATCTACATATGTATATATTAAATGCACTAAAGCCTTGTCACATCAGTTTAATAAATCTCACAGTTTTTTTCTATTCATTCATTTCCTTCCATAATTTTTGTATTTTTCGCCTCCCTTTTCATTTACTATATATTTTTAAAAGTTTAATCATTACATTTCTCATTCATTTTATTTGAAAACTCTCCAGGTTTTTTCTGCTTTAAATATATTAAGATCTTAAATGAACTCAATAAACTCAATACAAAATTTTACTTTAATTTCAGCTCTCCCCTGCAAATCTTTGTGTCCTCATTTATAGTCTTAGACAAAGTGTAACAGCAATCGATGGTGCTCAATTATTGTAGTGTGCTCGAGCTAAGTTTTGGGTTAGTACTCGCATATCATATACAAAGTGCATACAATAACAGGCCTGTCCATTTATTACAATATGCGCCGGCAACGCCGCGCAACAACAACAGCAACAGTCGAAAACTGCGATTTGCTGTCAGCTAATAATAATAATTTCGATATTGAAAATACGTTTTCTTAGTTAGGTACGACACTAAACGATTTCGCCCATTGCGCGCTGTTGTTGCTCAGTGCTAAAAGTCAGGCAAGCACTGCGAGCAATAACAACAACGCAACACTTGCAACACAGGCAACAAGCAGCAGGCAGCGGACAACGGGCAATGGGTACAAAGTTGACCGTTGGTGGGGGCGGTGCTATTTGCTGCCGCTGCTTCTTCTTCTTCTTCTTCTTCAGCGCGTTTTTTGCAGACAGGTGGTGTGTGGTGTCGATGTTGCTGGGTCGCGCTCGCCTTGGTGTTCAATATGAGCCACAATTGAGGCATTTAATCGAGCATCTCTTAACACGCCTTGGAATGTTGACTTATTATTGGCCATGCAGCCAGTTGCAGCAGTTGCTGTTGCTGTTGCCGTTGTGCCTGTTGCCAGTTGCCAGTTGCCAGTCGGTCGCTCTCTCTTCGGCTGTTGTTGCATTGGTGTGGGCAATGGTTTGTGTCTGCTGCGTCGGTGTCAGAAGTCTGTAGTTACCTCACAGTAAAAGCGTTTATCATCATTAGACTCAATCTAAAGACGTTTTGGCCGGGGTTATCATGTTGATTATGTTGTGTGAAAACAAATTACATTTTGCGCTCAGGCTTTAACACCATTTGTATGCGCCAATGGTGTCGTTGTTGCTGTCAGTATGTTGCTGCTGCTGCTGCTGCGGCTGCTGTTGCTGTTGCTGTTGCCGCTGTTGTTGCTAATGTTGCTGCTGCTACTAATGCTGCTGGCTAATTGTGAATCTGCTTGAAAGATTCAATTGTGCCATTGACAAACCAATTGGCTGCTCAATTTTTGTGAAAGGCTTTTACTCGCTCTCCGGGCCGTGAGAAAATTGCAAATCAAAAATATTTCTGCTATTGCCAATAATTGCTTGACGCAAATTTGTACCAAGCGAAAAATATGAGAAAGAACTTGATAATAATTTAGCTATGCGAGTTTCGTCTTAGACACAGCTGTGTTCTATATTGTTGTTGTTGTTGTTGCTATTATTGTTGCTGCAGCAGCTGCGCGGGCTTGCCACTTGCAACAACAGCAACAGCAGCAAAGCTAAAACTTGGCCCTGACCGTCTATTAACACTGAACTGCAAACAATATATTTCGAATGAAATATTTATATATTTGCACTAATTTTATATAATAAAATCTGTATTAATTCTTTATTAAATTTTAATATTTAATTATCAAATTTTAATATTTAATTACAATCGACTTAACAGTTTGTTGCACAGTGTAGTTTATTGCCGTTGCTTGGCAAACTAAAAGCGAACTTGATTCCGCCCAGCCAATAAACATTTTTATGCACTTTTAAATTGTAATGTTTGTTGTTGTTGTCGTTGCTGCTGCTGCTGCTACGATAACGTTTTTAGATTTGTGCCACACACAGTCACACACACACACACACACACACACACTGGCACAAAAACTCACACAGACTACTTATCGAGGGTCAATGTCACACCTTGACGCCTTCGCCAACATATTTTAGCTGACTTTTTGTCACAATTTATTACATTTGGCTATATCGTGAGTATGTGTGTGTGTATGTCCGTGTGTGTGTGCGGTTCTCTTGCCTTTAGCCGTTTGCTGTTTTATCTTGTCAACGCAATCGTCTGTTAGTTTTTCTTTTTTAATTAATTAACAATGTTCGCATGGGTGTCAATGGCGAAAATAGCTTGGCATAGTTGGCTGGCCCAGGCGTATTTATTTTATTTCTATTTATTGTATTTTTATTTACTCGAAATTCTATGGCCTGATGTCAAGATGTCCGTGTAGTTGTTGCTAAGAAAAAACTGTGTATATGGGGATAAAGATCTGCAAATTTATGGATTTTAAATGTGTAAAAATGGAAGGCTATGCAATCCATTACAGCTTTATTTTAGATTATAAAACTAAAAATAAATATACAAGAAATTATACACAATTAAAAAAAAAAAAAAATTATAAAATTAATATATACATTATTTTTTTAATGGAAATATATTTATATTTTAGTCATTAATTTAATAATTTAAGCAATGCTTAGACTCATATCTGACAAGTCTGTGCGAAATACATGTTAATTATATATAAATTAATAAATTATATAAGTCTTAGCTACATTTTATTATGATTAAATATTAATATCCATATATAAATATTAATATCTAGCGCAATATGCAATATATAACTGTATATATTTTCCCCTATTTATTTGTAATGTGTTTTAAATAGCTGTATTCTCTGAAAATTCATTTATTTTACCTATAGAAAAGTTAATGGCTATTGTTATGCAGCTACTTTTTACATTATAAATTAATTGTTGCTGAATGGCATCAAGCCATTTAGTATAAGCTGTAGAAGTTGTAAATAATGTAAGCTAACACCAGTCGACACTCACAATATTAACACTTACTAACACTTTCTTAATATTTTTGCCAACTATTGTTCTTAAGGAGCTTTTTTTTATTTCTCATTGAAATGAAACTCAAAATATATTAGTTTGAAAAAAAAAGATAAATAAATCGATTTATTTAGTATTTATTATTAATATTTAATGTAATTTAAATATGCTTTAGTCTTCTTATTTTTGGGGCTTAGCTAAAACTAATCCATAAATCAGAAAGTTGATAATTCCTATTAAATTTAAGTTGAAACAGTGAAAATATAAGAATCAATAATTTAAATCCTATCTCCTGCCCTAAACTCTGATCGTATATCCAGTAATCATGTCCCAATCTAAAAATTAATTCAATTGGATTCTTCTTATTTATGATGCACAGCATATCAAACTGCAAATGATTAAACCAGCCTCGAAGTCTCGAGTGCACATATCAACATTTAAATTGAAGATTTCACTGAAAATTCCATAGATTCTAACAAGTTTGTCAACTCGCTGCTCGATCCGATCTGAGCCAAAAACTATGCAATGCCAATCAATAAGCGCTTAGGCAAGACGCCGCCAACAGGTCGGCCTATGGGAACTAATTGAGCCATTTTGAGCTCTATGATAATCGTTTGTGAGTACCCATAGCGTCTGGCATGGGCAATCGAACTGCTCTGGCCAAGTGCCCACACCCAATCGGCAACGCCTTCACACAGCCAAAGAGGTTTGCAGATGTTGTTCAGTGCTGGCTGCTGACTGCTGGCTGTGTCAACTCGAATGTGCAATAAAATTAAAGTTTTGTTTATGAATGGAATTACATGGGCCGACTGCAAAGGCAAACAGCAAATGGAGAACGGCAACGGCAAATGGTAAAGACAACGACAACAGTCGACATTTAGCCAGAGCAAAACGCAGCTGGAGCTGGGCATTGAGAGAGACAGAGAGACCCGGCTCAGATTCACAGACACTTCATCTAAATGTCAGGCCATATCTAGCGACACTCGCACAACGTTCCACTCGCTGTTAGCCCTCAATTTCAACACTCGCATTCGCACTCGCCCCGGCAGCAGCAGCAGCAGCAATAGCAACAGCAACGTCCACTCGGACAACGCCGTCGTCGTCGTCGGCGACTGCTTTGGCGGCTGCTTTGGCCAAATCAATTGAGCCGCCTGCAAACGAGCCAAAACAAATGACTTGAGAGTTGTGGCCAAGCGACTTGGCCGCGAGGAGCGCTCAAGATCATTAGTATAATTTAAGTAAATTAAACGCAGCGATTAGGCCAGGATGCAAACGGCACCATCGCAACGTTGCAACGTTCGGAGCTACAGCTACAGCTACAGCTACAGCAACAACGAGCACCACATCCAATTCCCCTATGCGAGTCGTCGGCAAAAAGGCTTGTGTTTATTTAAATTTATTGTAACATTGGCAACGCGAACGCCGGACACTGGTCGCCGGACAGGCGATTTCAATTTGTAAAACAAGCAAGCAAACAAGCTGTTAAAATATAATGATTGGCACCAAAAAGATGCTGCGACTCAATATCTAGGTTAAACAATCCGCATATGCATATCGCTCTCGGCTCTTGCCACTCGGATCTCGGCTCTCAGTTCTCAGCTCCTCAGCTCTCAGCTCTCAGCTCTCGGCCATTGCTGAATTTATGTGGCGTTTGCGCATTGTGTCCGAAATGCTTATGAGCCATGCTTATGATTGGTAATATGCCGATGCATAAACCATTTGGCATTGAAAACAGTGCGCGCACTCAAACGACAGTGGATGCGGATACATTGTTCACCAGAAGTTTTTACAAGGCAAGCGCGCCAGTTTCCCACACAGACAATGGAGACTCCAAAAAAAAGTAAAATAAAAATAAAAAAATAAAGAAAAAAAAAAAAACTGTGGCGGCGACAACCACTGCCAACAACAACAACAACAACAACTGGCACTGGCAACGACTGCCGTCTCCGATCTCTAGCTTCAACTGAAACTGCAACAGAGGCTGTGCACAAAGGCAGCCCAGACAGAATTACAAGCGCAATGGAACAATGAATGCAGTCAGCACCATTCGAACAGTGGTGAAAGTGCAAAGCGAGCTCAATGAATATTCGACAATAGAAAGCGAATGCTCATCAGCTAGCTGAGTATCAAATAGAGTCGATGATTGAAAATATCCTAATAGAATTTAAGCAATTAAATATTTAATTAAAATATAAAATATTCAAAATAAATAAAACTTTATATTTATGTATATTTATAATATACATATATATTTTTGAAATTACTAATTATTGTTATGTTTATTAAATTTTAATTACTCAATTATTACTAAAGTTCATTGATTTATTTTCTCTCTAGTTACTCGCTGTTGGGTCAGAAATATAAATAAATGAGAATTTAAGGAATTCTAATATGCTTTACAATAAAACTAATAATTAAATGAAATTATCAGAATAGCGTGGATTTTTAAAGATTTTACTAAAGATGCAATTCTTTCTGCTTAAATAAAACAAATATTAAAGTTTTAATTTTACTGTTTTTAAACTTATAATTATTTATTATTATAAATTAACTTTTTTATATTATTACACATATAGAATTCTAATACTTTATTTGAAATGTCACTGATAAAAGATTAATTTTTTGTTTATCATAATAAATAATAAAAATAAAAGTTGCTCAAAATTTACAGTTTAATGTGAGTTTTTGCTTTAATGAATTACAAATTTATAATTCTTACATTTATATAAATTCAGTTGAAGCTTTTAATTGATTTGCTCCACTGTGCAATGCTCGAGTCTTTGGCAATTGACAAAAGCCAACGTAAACAACAGCAAGAAAACAAATAAACAGTCAGCACAGAGCAAAACTGCGCAGACAAAACAGCAATTCATATTTGCTCTGATTTATATGGCGTCTAGAAGTTTTCCATTTTTATTATCATTATTATGATTATGATACTTTTTTCCCAGGCACAAAAGAGCAGCAGAGAGCACCAGCAGCAGCCGCAGCAGCAGCCGCAGCAGCCGAGCAGCAGCTGCAGCAGCGGCACAAACTGTTGTAATCAATCAGCGGGCAACGCGCCAGAGATTTGCTTTTGCCCATTTCGACTTGTTCTGCTCGCAAAATTAATGTGCTTTAATTTGCAAGTTTGTGTCCTAAGTCTTTCGTTTGCTGCCACACACAAAGCACGGGGCGTTTTGTGTGTGTTCGCTGTTCTTGCCTGTTTCTTCCACAGAAATGTCATTAAAGCAACATACACACACACTCACACACACAGATACACACTTTTTCAATGGGTGTGCGAGCTGTGTTCTGTGATCTTGGTTAATGTCAATTGCTGCATCGCCGGAGATCTGCATTGCTTGATATTCTAATTGCTGAAATTGTTTGTCGCAGACAAGTGTGTGCGATTATATGCGCCATGCCCAATGAATAATCATTGAAATCCGCTCGCCGTTGCTGTTGCCGTTGTTGCTGTTGCTGTTGTTGCTGTTGACAAGAGCAAACACCCGCATGGAGCCAGAGCCAGCGGCTGAGCCTGGTGGTGGTCCTCATTGTGTCGCACTGATCCAAATCGCTGCGCCAAAGCAAAAGCATCAAATTTTTGCTACGCTCGTTTTCAGTTGTTGTTGTTGTTGGTGCTGTTGTTGGTGTTGTCGCTGCTCTTGCTTTTCCATCAGATATGAAAGCTGGAGCGTCGTCGTCGTCGCCGTCGTTGGCGTCGCTCGTCTGTTCCTCGCCCAACGCAGTTTTCGGCTTGATTTTCTAAATTAAATTTTTGCTACGCCGCTGCCAAGGCTATTCTCCAGCTACAGAGCCCGGCTGCTGCTCCTTTTGGCCTGCTTGTTTAACCCGATTGCTTGTTGATGATGCTGCTGCAGCTGCCGCTGCCGCTGCCGCTGCTGCTGCTGCTGATGATGATGATGATGTGTGCTTTATAAGTCTGGAGCAACGCTCCGACGCAGTCGCAGATTTGACGTTGTCGATAGGGATTTGGTGCTTGTTGCTCTTGTTGTTGTTGTTAACACACTCCCACATTTTCTTAGCTGCTTTTTTGTTTTCTTTATTTAACTTGTATTTTTTTTATTTCTTTTTAAGGAGTAGCTGGCGCAAACTTAATGCAAAGGCACCTACTTAAAATGTTTGCTACCCAACTAAAGCAAACAATTAATTAGCCTCAGGCTTAGTATTTACAATGAAGTGCCCACTTTTTACTTTGGCCTCAGACCATATTTATAGCTTATTCGAGATGATTGTATTAATAGCTGTTGCAAACACGTTTAAGACTTCATTCACTGTGAACTGCCAACTTGTTTAACTTCTTGACATGGTTATCTGGCCACAATTACCGCACTTGCCACATAATGGCCACAGCTAGGCCCCATCATTTATGAGCCTTACCAAAAACTGAAGACTGAAAAATGAAAAAGAAGAAAATAAAGCTTCTCTCATTAACCCATCACCCATCTTGTCGCCCAAAACTTGACCCGCACTCAACTCGACCCACAGCGTGACCCGAGTCGCTTATTTTGTGCAACGTAGACAACAACAACAAGAGCAACAACAACAACAATACAGTTGCAACAACAATATGAAAATGTGCGCTGCCAACATCATTTACATCATCATTCACAATAAAATAAAAGTGCACACGCCCACTTAAAGGGCCTCATAAATTGTGTCGAATAATCAGTTTCAACATAATTTATTGTAATTTACGAGTGTCGGCAACGTGGCAGAAGCAGCCGCGTAGAGTCTGAGTGGAATATAGCAGCAGCCTGGAGTGGGGAGGCCACCGCCAGATCTGCACTAACTAACAATATGCAGTTGAGCCGCTAGATTCCAGCCTGAACCTGAATCTGTATCCGAATTCACATTGCGCCCACAAGTTCGCCACGAGAGTCTTATTTTTTTCTCGCTTTTATAGAGCGTTTCGCAGCTAAATGCTACAAATGAAAATCCTAAACGGCACATTGAAAGCATCTTGATAAGAACATTGAAGGCAGCGGCGAATACGCTCTAGCTGGAGCCGAGAGCTTGAAGCTGGCGTGCGAACACCTTGGCAACCCAATATTTCAATGGCTAATAATATTTTTAGCGCAGCTTTCAGTATGATTGCATGGCCAGAAGTTGAAAGCCCTGGACAGAGATTTCTTAAGCGTATTCATCCAGTTAGTTGGGTCTATTGTAATTGAAACGATTGTTTCCTATTGTGCTCGGGCTGTGGATAGCTCTGGAATTGCTGCCAAACAGCATTTATATCAATCACTCAATAAAAAAACAACGATCAATCAATTTCAAACAATCAGCGCAATATCAATGCGAGAGATAGATTGAGAGAGAGACAGAAACAGGCAGAGACAGAGAGAGAGAGAAATCTGAGATGCAAAGATTGACTTTGAGCCAGTATTGGCATTGTGATCTGTGGTAAATGCGGCGCTGGCTATTGTTGGTACCGGAATCATCCCAATCAGAAGAATTGAAATGTCACTGTAATAAACTTCAAGAGCCACTGCGATAAAGCGTCGCGTCGTTCATTTCCACTTGACGTACTGACAGCACACTGTCTTGGCCTATTATCGCCACTTGCAATCATTCAAAGCATCATCCGAGCGACAGTGGCCTTATTAAATGGCCATCTGGCCGTCTCTGTCTAACGCTCACCACCTTGGCCACCCTTGTCTCGACTGATCATTGGCCGCAGATATGGCCGAAGCTCGTTATAATATTGAGTAACCATAAAAAAGGAGGCGGCTCACAACAAAGCTGCCAAAGTTTCAATTGAAAATTTCACTTTAAGCGAATGCAAATAAGCCATTGGCGAGCGGGAGAGAAGCGCATAGAAAGAGGGCACAAATTTAGATAAAATTATTATGGATATATTATTATTATACATATATGATATTTAGCTTAATTAACTTAATTAAATAATCGTAATTAAACATCTGTATCTGTATCTGTATCTGTATCTGTATCTGTATCTGTATCTGTATCTGTATCTGTATCTGTATCTGTATCTGTATCTGTATCTGTATCTGTATCTGTATCTGTATCTGTATCTGTATCTGTATCTGTATCTGTATCTGTATCTGTATCTGTATCTGTATCTGTATCTGTATCTGTATCTGTATCTGTATCTGTATCTGTATCTGTATCTGTATCTGTATCTGTATCTGTATCTGTATCTGTATCTGTATCTGTATCTGTATCTGTATCTGTATCTGTATCTGTATCTGTATCTGTATCTGTATCTGTATCTGTATCTGTATCTGTATCTGTATCTGTATCTGTATCTGTATCTGTATCTGTATCTGTATCTGTATCTGTATCTGTATCTGTATCTGTATCTGTATCTGTATCTGTATCTGTATCTGTATCTGTATCTGTATCTGTATCTGTATCTGTATCTGTATCTGTATCTGTATCTGTATCTGTATCTGTATCTGTATCTGTATGTGTATCTGTATCTGTATCTGTATCTGCATCTGTATCTGTATCTGTATCTCTTAAGTCTATATCAACTGAAAATTCGACCGCTACAATTTACTTCGTTTTGCACATTAGCTTAAACAAATATTTGTTAACAATAATGCAAATTTAAAGTTGTGGTTACTGACTGCAATTACTCAGCTTTGATACGCGTGTGCTGCAGTCGGTCTTTCTCTCCTTCTCTGTATGTATGTGTGTAGACTAAGTTAGTGCGGAGTTCAAAGTGCTTAGTCTGTGCGCTGATTGCCCGACTGATTCAGCAGACGGTCAGAGCTTGAACGCCTTGTTGGCCGGGGCCGTTGCGCATCTTCCCAACGTAATTTAAACTAAATCGGTGCGCTCGCTAAACTGCGTAGAGCAACGGAGCAGCAGTTGCACCATTGCCCCCAACAAATACAAATACACACACACACTGATACACACAGCCGTGTAGACACAGTTTGAACTGGGCGCTTGTTGCTGTATCTCGAGTGCGCCTGGGCTCTGTCTTTGGTCGCTGTGTCTACTCGTAATAATCAATTATTTCTGTGTAATTTATGGTAATGTTCAGTCATGATGGATTGACTGCTCTAATGTCGCTCTAAATCTTTGTAGCTAGCTGGGCCATGCTGCTTGTAGCGGCATCGCACATGGCCACAGTTCAAAACAGAGCAGGCTCCGATCGAGACTCAGGTCCAGGCCGAAGCTGAGGCTCGGGCAGGTGCAATTGCCCAGACGCAGCTCTCCCACTAAAAGTGAGCCGAGTCTGCCAACCAGCCAGGCGGCTGCACTTAACAATGGGGTGTACAAAAATATAAGGGGATAAAAAGGTTAACATTGTAGATAAATATATTGGATTAATTATTTGAATAAACAAATATATATTTTCTTATGGCTTTGAAATAATTTTAAAATGGAATACAATTACTTAGTAAATAATATAAATATAAATATTTTGTCTTTATAAATTTCAATTCATATTTTCATTGTAAATTGTTTTTAATTAAAAATTGAAAATTATATTTTATGTTTATAATATCAATATGTAAAGTACTAAATGTTTCTTATTTCAATTCAAAAGATATTTCTACTATTTTTCAGCTCGTTCCATTTCATATGCAAATAAGCCTATGGGCTCCACTGTGCGCCTGCTTCTTTACTTCCGTCACTGAGCGCTGCGAATCGTCGCGCCTCCGCTCCAGCTCCGCCTTCGCTGTCATCCTCGATGCAGTTGGGATCGGCGGTAATATGTAGCATATGTTTTCGTAAGTTTTTCTTGTATTTTGTTTAATGGCAGCTTAGATTACACGAGCTGTGCGCGAAGCCAACTGCAGGCGAGTGAGTGCCAAGGGACAGGGGAGGGCGCGCCGCGCTTGCGTCTCTTGGGATCTGCTGGGCACATTTTTGCGCATGTTTGCGGTGGCTTCCAATGGGGTTGCCTGGCTGGATGTGGCGGCCTCTGTCGCTGCCTGCGCCATGTAACTGATGTTTAAAATTGCTGTGTGATTTTCGTGGCGAAATTAATGTTAAATAAGCTTTTAGTTTATGTCCCGCCACAGCGTTGATCAATTTCTCAGTCACCCGGTCTGGCTCATCTTCGGCTCTGCTCCGCTTCGATTCCAGCTCTCGCCGCTCTGCATTCTAATCGCAATCGCCTGCCAGCACCGTTGCTTGCTGCCTCATTCTGTTGCTGCCTCCCCGTCTCCTGCCACTCACTGTGCAGCATCCGCGTGTGATGATGTTGCAGGTTTTTTTCTCATTCTGTTTTTTTTTCTATGGCTCGTTGTCTTGTTTATGTGTAAATTATGCTTGTACACATTTTATTTACAATTGTGTATAAATTATAGACGAATTATTATGTTTTTTTTTTTGTTCGACCTGCACAACTCCCCTGCGCGGCTTACATATTAATATAGCGCCAATGCACAGTCTGACTCGGCATTTTTTCTAGCCCATTTGAAGTTCAAGCATTTGAAGCTTTACTATATGTGGGCTTGTAGGTGTGCGATTCAGATATAGCTAGATTCCCTGCATAGGTTAAAAATTTAATGTAATCTATATAATATATTTGTTAATTTACCGTACTTTGCAGATAAGATAAATAATTTTTTAAATTTAAGCATAAAAAGCATTTAAAATAATATTCATTATTTATTTTTTATTTACTAATATATATATTTGTATATGCTGTACAATAATGATATAATATGTGTTACAACTAAAACTATGTTTACAGTAAATAAATGAAATATTCATTGGGCCTCTCTAAGAAAGCTTTCTAAATAAATAAATAAATATTAAAATAAACTAAAAATAATGTTAATGTAATATTTATATATCTACAAAATTGTAATATGTAATATTATAATATTTAATAATATATTTAATAATATATAATATAAAATAATATAATTTCATGTTGATAACATTAAGAACGAAATTAACTAAATTTATATTTACACATTATATTTTTATTGCAACCGAACCCACTTTTAGCAGTGTAAAATGTGGATGTTGATTTTGGTCATGCCCCATCGTTGGTTTTATTTAAGCTGTGGCTGCAGCATCTGGCTGTTGGTGAGGGCGTATCGGAATATATTGGTGCTCGCGAGCATTTATAGCCCAGGAATATGAGCGCATTAGTTCTGGGCTGAGTTGCATGCAGTCGCTTAGTTCGGCCCCATTGCAGCCTAAGCAATTGCTGTGAACTGCATAAAAAGGATTTGGCATGCAGTGGCAAAGCGAGCACAGATAGATTTGAGTCGCCTGCAGGCGACACCAGTGAGGGGGACGCTAGGCAACAGATAGGAAGTGCAGACGACAGCAGCAGCAGCATCAACAGCAGCAACAGCAGCAATAGTTGTATCTGGCTGGGCCTGGGAAACATCCTGTACTGGATTTTTTGGCTTGTTTTTGTTTGCTTTGGTGTTATGCAAATGCCATGGAACAGGAACATCACCACACCACCCTGTGTGCAGTACAATGGCTACCGTGCGCGTGCAATGACAACAACACCAGCAACAACAGCAATAGCAACAACAGCAACAAGAGAAACACGTACAAAACAGCAGCTGTTTAACATTTATTTGCCTATTTATTAATTTCATGTAACATTTTTTCCTAGGAAATGGCCACAATGCAACGAAATCAAAGCCAAGGAACAAGCGCAACGCATTCTCTTGACGCCAGGCAGTCGCAGTCGCAGTCGCAGTTGCAGTTGCAGTCGCCATTGCCATCGGTCAGACCCTGGCCAAAATGTCCAGCCGCGCCAACTGTTGCTTGTGTTGCCCCTGTGCCTTATTGTTTGTGCAACAGCAGCAGCCGCAGCAACCGCAGCAGCCGCAGCAGCACAAGCCTTAGGCCTTGATGCCTTTGCCATACTTCTCCCACTATTTGACTGCGCTGGCCTGCCATCGTCTGTGGCTGCCACAAAAAGTGTCGTGACCCCGGACGGGCCGAGCCAGGCATTGCATATGGTTAACCGAGTCTGACTCTCGGTTGCCTACCAAGGAGCAGGGGGCCACGGGCGGCAAGTCTGGGTAGTCTGGGCTGGAGCTCAAAAATTACATGTTGTTCCTGTTGAAATGTTTTCTGTTTTGTGTTTTGTGTGTGCTGCATTTCCATTGTCGTCGACATTTATTTCTAAAATCTGTTTACTCGTTTTTTTTCGAAGGTTTTCGAATACTCTGGCAGGGGCATAAAAAACTTTGTCATTTAGTTTTCACAAAGTACATGATAAGAAAATATACCTTGTAATTGGCTAAAATGTGGGTCATGCGAAGCCAAGACTGGGTTTAATATTTGAGGTGATATTAAAAAAAAAATATTAATAGAAATCTAGATTTATATTTAAACTGAAATGAGGCTCGCTAAATTATTGATTAACATATTTTGGATTGTTAAATAATTATTAAATAATTATTTTTTGGTAATATTTAAATTAAATATATTTATTATCACATTAGGGTATCTTTTGTCGATCATCTTTAGTGGCTATCAACCCACACACACACACAGACACATTCATAAAGAGGTCTGAGGCAAATATGTAACAATCCTCCACACTCCTGGCGGTCAAAGGAGTCGCTTACATAAGGCCTGGGCTAGGACAAAGGAAATGCAAAAATGCCAAAAAATCGCACAACTCAAAATCCAATGCGAATGTGAACGAGTGGTACATTGAGTATGAGTATATGAGTACGAATACGAATACGAATACGAGCAAGAGTACTCTCGCACACAAAACGATTCTGGCACCCATGAGCAGGAGCATCAACAGCATCAGTTTCAGTTGCAGTTGCAGTTGCAGTTGGCTGGGCGGGTGGTGGCTCGTCGCTGCTGATCGTGGCACATTTGCATACAATGAGGCCACAACTGAGACCTAATCCAGCCAGTCAGCCAGCCAGCCAGCCAGCTAGCCAGCCAACACACACACTCGATGGCGCAGCATGTTATCTCTGGCTGTGACCTACACCAATATTTCTGAGAATGCTGCTGTGGCCCGTCGTCGCCTGTAAGTGTGTCGTCGTTGTCTCCGGCTTAGTCGTCGTCGTCCAGTCCAAGTCCATAGCCAGCCAGTCAGTATCTCAGACGGCCGACGACGAGGAGTCATTCAATCGCGCCAGCTGCGGCGTCTGCGTTTCGTTCCGTTTCGTTTGGGATTTTTATATGGTTTCGTTACGATTTGTTTTGTTTGCTTGTGCCTCGCTTTTGCCGGGCCATTCTACTTACAATATTTGTGGGATATCACCGCAGATCTCGGCAACTGCAACCCGAAAACAAAATAAAGGAGCCTTTGCCTGCTGCTGTTGCTGCCCGTGCTGCTGCTGCTGCTGCTGCTGCTGTGTGTGAATTTCCACTCTGTCTGGCGTCTGTTCTGCGTCAGCAGCCTCAGCATCGTCACCATGAAGTGGTACGAGTAGTTTGAAATGGAAAATATCTATGAGCTGGTCCCGGCTAGGCGCTATTTCCCCGACTGCTTGGGGAGTGGCATTTAGTTTTTTTTCCTTCTTTTTTTTTTGGACGAAAGCATTTGGGCAGCTCGCTGCGATTTCGGTGGCTGGTTCAGAGTGCAATGCATTTAATGGAAACTTAAAATCATGACATTTACCATAAAGTCTTGTGCTTGAGTCGCAGCCGTTGACTCCGAAGACGTATCATAAATTTTGAGAATCGCCTTGAGCGCACATAAACGGCAAACAATGAGAATTATTTGTACATGTGATTTGACAACTCGATGAGCCTTTGCTGCCTATATCAGTTGATTGTGCTTATCACGATCAGTCGTAAATCAATTATGTTGCCCATTTAGGTAAATAGGGCTCTGACAGTATCTATTATTTCAAAATACTCGACTTGTTGGCATTGCAATAAATTATGTTCTATTTAAAATTTAATTAACTGAATTAAAATATTTCTTTGCTACCCGCCCTGTAATCAGAATAAATTATATTTACTGCTTTAATGTTTAAATAATTTTTAGATTTCTAAATTAATATATGTTTTAGATATTTTCATTTATCTAATGCATTATAAAAGGCATTATCACTGCTTGACTCCATGAATTATTGTTAGCCTCTAAATAAATAAAATAGTATTTAAAAATATTTAATATATTTTTGGCAAATTTTTTATATAAATGGTTTTAAGAAAGAGCCCACGTTTTTATTGATACCCACACTTTTAGCCATGTCAATAAAAAATACATATTTTTATTCGTTTTTATCGTCTTTTAATTTTCAACTCAAAATACTTTTGTTTGTTTATTGTATAAAGCAAAAGCAAAAGGCGTAAAGGTAATAAATACGGTTTATAAATAACTGTTCATAAATAAAATAATTAACCTAATTTGTCTAGCAGAGAAATACAATTACATATACATACACATACATATAAACAAAAATACAAATACCGCTGCGCCACATACTCGTAAAAATGTTCATAAAAAATGCCATTTAAAATATAAAGAAAATGGCTTACAACTAATAGAGCTCTTCTGCTTATCCAGGTGCTTATCGTAAAACTAATTTGCAAGCTATTTATTATTATATGCCTATACTGTAATTAAAGTATTTCCAATGCTTAAGCTTTGAACAAAATTGCACAGAAAATATGGTTACATGAGCATTGGCAGCTCAAATCAGTTAGTTACTTAGATTACGTTGAAATAATAGTTATAGCTGCCTATTGTTACTATTCTACTTGTGTGTGTGTGTGTGCGTGTGCGTGTCTATTTGTGTGTGTGTGTTCATTTTGTTTAGAGTTAGATAAAAATAATTTAAACGCTAAGATGACAAGTGGCAATTAATTTAAGTGTGATTATCACCTGCCCGTTGCACGCCGAGCCGCGCTGGGTATTTCCGAGCTTTGCATAATGCGCAGGTCACTAATTTTTTGGATCTGAATTGAGTTGATCAAGAGGAGAGAGAAAAAAAGAAAACTTATACATATTTACGATATATATATATATATATTAGAGGTGGCGCATAAGCGTGTCATTAAGCTAGCGGAAGCGCAAATTCCTAACATTTAGAATATTCAACATTTATATTTATTTATTTTTCAAATATTTCTTCTTTTCTTTTTTGTGCTTCTGTTTCCTTTTGTTTTTGAGATTTGTTTCAATTAGCAGCGCGTCGCCAATTGGACACTGATTGAAACGTGCCAATCAAATTGTACTAACCTCTATCCTCGACCGGTTCGGCGGCATCCGTTCGACCCGTGCCCACCAACGTTTCGGCGGCAAGTTCTACACGCGCCACGTGAACACCGTGGAGCAGGTGTTGTGAATGCTGCTGCTGCTGCGCCTGTTGCTGTTGGTGTTGCTGCTGGAGTTGGTGTTGGTGTTGGTGCTGCTGGTGTTGGTGCTGCTGCTGCTGGTGTTGCTGCTGCTGCTGGTGGTGTTGATGTTGCTGCTGTGCCGCTGCCAGATGCTGCGACAGATGCTGATGGTGATCGCCTGTAGCGGGCGGCCACTGTTGATAGGCAACGGGCACCAGGGGGTCCGACATCCATTCAAAGCTGAACGCGGGTCCAATCGTTTGGGCGCTGATGCCGCCATGATGGGGCGTGGCACTGGTGGGCGTGGGCGGCGTGGTTGTGATGCAGGGACTGAGCTCATGCGAGGAGCCAAAGCTATCCAGCGATGCTTTCTGCGCCGACTCCGACCAGGGCGGACTGGGGTTCCATTGCTCAATAAAATCCGCCGGATCCGGCGGCAGCGTCTTGTTCAGCAAACGCGGACGTGTTGGCACAATGGTGGCATAAATAACCGAGGCGGTGGCATCGCTGCTGCTGGCCGCCACTCCAGCTGCGGCCGTGGCATACGCTGCGCCCGGATGCAGCGCATAACAGTCCGGCTCCGGCGTAATGGCCGCCGCCGGCGAACGCTCAGCGTGCAAATAGAGCGGCTCCAGCTTGTTCCGCGCCCGTTTCTTGGGCGGCGGCGGAGTTGCCGACGGTGTGGACTTTTGACTGCCGCCGGTGGGCGCACCATTCACCTGACTATAATCTACGGGCTCCATGCCGCTGCCACCGCCGCCCGGCTGAAAGCCGTACAGCGGCTGATCCTCCTTGAGTTCGACTGCCCCTTCGGCGTGGTAGACGCCTCCGTAGGCGGCGTCCATGTGCGGATGATGGTGATGGTACGAAGCAGCTGCCGTCGCATGATGGTGATGATGATGCGCATGATGGCTGCCAAATACGCTCGACATGCCCGTCGCAGAGCCCGGCATGCCCAGGCCCACGCTTGCAGCTCCGCCGCCATGCGGCTGCTGATGTGAGCCGTAGTAGCCGCCGGAGTTGCTGCCCGGCGGCACACGCATCGCACTATCCAGGGGCATGCCGAACTGTATCTTCGACTGCACCGTGTAATAGTGATAGAGCCACGAGTTGGCTAGCATTATGGTAGCCTCGCGATCACTGCGAAGATTTTCGCCGTTAGCTGGGGTAACTACTATGAGAGGGGTGGGCGCTACTTACTTCAGCACCTGGTTGGTGCACACAATGACGGGTTGTTGTGTTGAGTCGGGACTATCTCGCACCTGGAGCACCACATGCACCCAGGTGTACTCGCCGCTGGACCTCTGCATGCGCACAAGCAGAATGCAACTGCGATCCTGTTCCGATTGCGTTACTAAAAGAGCGGAAGAAATATTTAAGGGGTGCCCGCTAGGATTTTCTATAGATTTTGAGTAGCTCTCAGAATCTGGTGAATTATAAGCTGTGATTTGATTTTGTATATTTCTGCATCATACAATTTGTATGTTCATTAGCGAAAGTGATAATTAAATAACTCTATTGTATGTTTTTTTTTTGTTAGGCAGAAGTTGGACTGGAAACTTTACAACCTAACTATTTTATCATTTAGTTTTAAATTAGATGTCCTAGATAGTTTTCTCATTTTATAAAAAATGTTTAATACTTATTTGAAAATTAAACAAGAGAAAAAATTCTTCGAAATTAATTATTTGATTTTTTGCATAATTTCGTCAACTTACTTAGCCTGTGTTTGCTCTGAGCCTCGCGCAGATTCTCGCTGTGTATCAGATTGTACCAGGACGTGCCCTGCAGCGCTGCCTTCTCGTAGCCCAAGTGGAATTCGCCACTGCAATGAGCATATGGAGTTAACATATACAGGGAATGCATTATAAATGAGCATTCGATTGGTTTATTAGCCACGTAACGAGCCAACTTACTTCTTGTCGATGTGTGCGATTTTCATATCCATGGAGTGTATGGTGGTAAACACATTGGTGGCGCCCTGCACCACACACTCGCGTGTCTCCGGCATGGCGATGGGTGTGCAGGTGGCTAAAAAGACGGGCTCGTTCCGACTGCAGAGCGGCAGGAATGACAAATAGTGACCCTGTACCAGAACGACCTGCAAACAAACAGACAGAAACAGAGACAAAGACTATAGCTAGTTGTTGTTGTTGTTGTTGTTGGTTATTTTGAGGCGGCGGCTCCCACGAAAATTGGCGCGCACGTTATCGCCGCTAGTTGTGGCCATTTTTGGGCTGGCATGCTTCGGCTCTCATAGACATTTTACTCTGATTCCATAATTTAAAAAAGGCAATCACTGAAATGTTGTTGTTTTTTTTTTCCTTCTGCCAGCATACGCAAGCCGGACGCCGTAGTCAGAGTCACACACAGTTGGAGCTGACTCTGCACAGCAAACACACACACACAGCCACACACAGGCACACACTCACACGCCAGGTAGTCTCAATGGAAGTCTCAGTCGGAGTCCCAGCCATTGTCTCCCAATTAAAACGTGCCTGCATTTAGTTTTCCATTGCAATTGCATTTCGTAGCTTATGGCCGCGTCTTCTGCTTAAATGCAAATGCAGCTCGAATCCAAATCCAAAACCAAATCCGATTCCGATTCCGAAGCCGATGCCGAAACCGATCCCAGCCCATCGATGACGCAGACGCCGTTCGCTGTTGTTGCCTGTGCTGGTTTTTGGTAAATGAGACGACCTTAGACTGGGGAGCAGGCGCCACAGCCACAACGCTGTCGCCATCGTCTGCTCTTGTTGTTGTTGTTGCTGTTGCTGTAGCTCTAGCTGGAGGCATTTATTTTTGGTCTTTTGTCTATCGTTTTTCTCCCTCTCCCTCTCCCTCTCCTTTTTTTTTTTTTTTTTTGCTTGGGTACTAGCACTGAACTATGCTGACCTCATTCATAATTATTTATTGGTCCATTTTTATTGCATATTAACGAGTGCCGGGTGAATGTGCCGCATTCTCTCGTCCGCGCTCTGGGTTATCGCTGCCAGTTCATGTGGGTCCCAGTCCCTGGCGACAGTCTACACAAATGCTAAGCTCTAAGCATTTAGTAATAAGTATCCCAACTAGTTTAAAGATATGCAAATAGGCCTCCAGAAACCCCTATAACTTCCGCTTCTTCATTTGTCATCGAACGCAGCAGCTCCATGATTCAGCGTGTGAACCCAATGAGTAATACGGCCCAAAACATTTTATTACATCAACATGCATTTAGATATCCATGCATCTTGGCCTGAAAGTATGATGCGAGCTGGTTCTAAATGCATTTGCCAATATCTAAATTCATAATGATTCCCTCTCAAATAAATATTCCAATGTCCAAGTCACACCTTAACGAACTGCTATTTATCTTAATTTTCGATAAATATCTTGCTAAATTGGTCAACACTTGACTTCTATGATCGCTGCTGTCTCTGACATTTCCATCAGCCTTCAGCTGGTGTCATTGCAAGCAGAGTCTGCGACCTGAATTATTTGTGGCTTATCTTTATTTGGCTGTTGCATCTGCAGGAATGCTCGTGTGGGTACATCTTGGAGAATATATGTACACATACATATGTATATAAAGCCAAGAAACAACAGCACTTCCTGCACCTCATTAAAGTGCCAACTTTCAACTTAATTAAAAACGTTTGCAGCAACTGTCAACGCCTCGGCTTATCTCCATAACTCGCAGCGCACATCTGCGCACTTCACAACTGCAAAAATGGCAACAACTAAAAAATGAAAACCAGAACCAAAACCAACAACAAAATATATATATATAAGATATGCATAAAAGACCAGCGACCGCCCACAAGATTGTGAGTGCGCTTCATACAGTAGCATTCACATCATCTCGGACTCGCTCGCAGCACGTTGACAGATTTGGTCTTGTCTGGTTCAACCTGACTCTCTGCTAGCCTGACTGACTGACTGCCTGCCTGCCTGCCTGGTTGCCTGCTGAGCCAAGTACTTGGCTGACTGGCTGACAACTTCATATTGTGCTCGCATTCATTTATATTGTTGCGGCCTTTTTTGTTTTCTCACACAATCATCATCAGCCTCGTCGTCATCATCATCATCATCATCATCAGAAGAGGCGGCCAATCAGAGCAGTCAACAGCAACGCGGCACCCACCCGTTTCACATCAACTGTCATCGTTTGTCAGCTTATAGTAAAGCGCACGTCTGTCTGTCTGTCTGGGCGTCTGGCCAGCTAGCTATAGCTGGCAGGCAAGATGTATGACCAGCCCCAGCCCGGGCAGCCGGTTGGCAGACGACGCATGCGCGCCCGGCTCATGCATAATTCATTGCGACTGTTGCTTTAGCTGTAGCTGTAGCTGTGACTCTGACTGCAGGCTTTCGACTCTCTGGTATCCAAGTGTTACACGCAACACGCTCCCAGGTGATTCATTCATCAATTTCTGTCAGAGACTACACGCGCTTACTCACACAGCAACTGTTAGTGTGTGATTGTGTGTGTGTGTTGCACTTACCTTCTGATCACCGAAACGCATTTGCCGTCGCGCATTGCGGCTAACATTCATGCGACAGAGAAACATGCGATGCTCCCCCTCCAAACTGGAGGCGCCGCCAGTGCCATTGCTGGCTGTCGAATCGCCAACGCCGACGCCGACGCCGACACCGACGCCAACGCCGCTGCTGCTGCTGTTGCTGCCACCTGGCTGCGGTGGCACGTTCCGATTTAGTTCGGCTTGTATGGTTGCGTGATCCTGTTTGTCAATGATATCGTAAACGGAGTCCCCATGTATCAGTAAATCCTCCTGTGGGCAATGCAACAGAAAAGCAAAACAAATATGATAAGCATGTGGCATGGCACGTTATGATAATAAATTATAATATTCTATTTCTGGTTTTGCAGCATATTCAACATATTTTCAATTTGTGTATAGGTTGTAGTAGAATATTAGAGTACATTTAAATATATTGATTTTATTCATTAAATTTTTATTCATATAAATATTTATATATGTTTAATATATATGTATGTATGTAGATTTTAAATGGATTATATTATAATAAAAAGTCATTTACAGCTAATATAATGAATTGAAATTTAGATGATTTGCGAATTAAGATATTATTTAAGAATTAAGATTTTATTTTTATATTACAAATTATATTTTTAATGTATAAAATCAATATATTAAAATATTTTCTAAAATTGTATTTAAAGAAAAAAGATAATTTAACTAAAAATATTTATATTTATTTATAGGTTTTATATATTTTTTAAAATTACGGTAAATTTTTTCACATATATTAAGGAAAATAAAAACAATTCTTTATATTTATAAAAATAATAATTTAATATAATATTTAAAATGTATATATATTTGTGCACTACTAAATTTTAACGCATCTAATTGAGTTTCAATTAAAAATTAATTGAAATGGACGGTATACATATTATCAGATAAAGCATTTGCCAACTTCCAAGTGGCATTATATGTAAGAGGTATCTATGGAAATGACAAATTAAATTTGTTAATGATGTTTTAGCTAATGCTCGGTCAAGTCGGCAGCGGTGCTCGCAAATGCTTTTGTTTTGTTGTTGACAATTATGGGCAGCATTGAATGAGCGTTAGACCAAGCGATCGGGCAATATACAATGCCATGTTGTTGCATTTGTAATTTATTTATGGCTGCTGTCGCTACATGACACATGACAATGGCAACTTGTTATGGCAATATGCAAAAATCGAATTGGAATTATGATGCCCAAATAGCAACAGCAACAACAGCAGCAGCAGCAGCAGCAGCAACAGGAGCAACTACAGCAGGCGGCAACAACTGCAACAACAACAACAACAACAACAACAACAACAAGGCCTTCATTGACATTTTTGGCAGTTTGTTAATTAACTTTGCTTGTTGTTGTTGCTGTTGTTTTTGCTGTTGCTGTTGCTGTTGCAGTGGCTGCTACTGTCGTTTTGGCCGTTAACTAACTGTGAGGCTGGCCCGCTGCCTGCCACAAATTAAAAGGTTGGGCAATCCACTTTTGGGCCCGCTCATGTGCACACAGTTATTGTGCCGTAATTATGCCAACACATGGCGTACGAACAATTTATGAACTCGCTTGACCATTTAGCTGCTATTGTTGTGGGTGTCCTCTGATAAGGCCTGGCCCCAAAGGCCAAAGGCTGTCAAGTGTCTAGCTGGCCAATTGGCCTGCCAGCCTCTCGATCTAGCTACATCTGTGTGTGTGTGTGGGCTTACAGCTCTCATGCTACACTCGCTTTGACAGGCCTTACAAAAATGTAGCCACAAATATTGGTTTCCCTGTCTGTCTGCTCGATATGAAAGTTAGTCGCAGTCTCAGGCAAAAGTCAGACAGTTGCCGGAAAACTACACTAACTTGAATATGGAATAAGCTCTATAGTTGTTTTTAGGTAAACCAATCAACAGCTCTTACAATTTAGAATACGATAATTGAAATGTCAATCTATCGTCTGGATTAGAAATACTTTGAAATTGTATATAATGGCATTTGAATGATTCTCGAATCAATTCAGCAACACCTTCGGCCATATTTTAATTGGCAATATTTTAACACCAATGACAAGTCCTGATTTAAACGAGCTGAAGCAAATGGAATATTGGAAATTCAAAAAAACTGAAAGTTTCTATAATCCACCTGCCATTTCTGAACTCAAGCTTGGAAACTGTGTAGAGTAAAGTTATATAATTTGACATTTCCTTAAGAAATGTACTAAAACTATTTAATTCAAATATTTAAATATTATTTATTATTTTATATATGTATATTACAATTTTGCAATCTCTGGCATTTATATAGACTGCCAGACTAATGGACAGTGGGACGGCCAATATACTCAATTCACTTTGTGAACAATCTACTATATATCTAATTTAACTGAGCACAACTAGGACAGCATGGATTATGATTTATTGGCAAAATGCTTCGATTTCTCACAGACTTTTGACAGTTGCTGCAGTTGCAGTGCAGTAAAACTCATACGCCCCCTGTGCCGATCAAAGCCGGAGAGTTGCGGCAGTCGGTAAGGCACATCAACATTCAACAATCTCTCGGCATATGCATGTGTGAGTGTGTGTGTGTGTGCTCGAATCAGAGTTGGTAACAGTACCTTTGTCAATGTCTAGCTGTTTGTTTTAGATGAATAAGTAACTGCACTCGCGCTGGCACTTGTATTGGTATTCGAAGTCGTATACGTATTCGTATTGGTATTCGTGTATGTAGAACGGGGAGATATGTCACATGTGCTGCATGCGAGTGCATTTATATATGCAGCACAACAGGCACACATATATTTATTTAGCTTTAGTACTTCAAATGCAAAGTGAAAGGCCACGATGTATAACCTTGCTATTTAAGCAGCGTAAACGTGCGATAAACAAAACTTGAAACAACCACAACAGCAACTAAACAGCAGCAGCAGCAGCAGCAGCAGCAGCGGCAACAAAGTTGAGCTGTTTGCAACAGATTTAAGGAACTTTTGTGTAGTACAAGCAACAGATTTATGTAAGCTCAATGAATCGAGGCTCTGGCAGTCAGTTGTTGCTGACTTGTCAACGGGAGCAGCAGCCAACTACCAAACCAAACGACCAACACAAAAAGTGCAGCAAATATTCGTTTTCGTTGTTGTTGTTGTTGCTGGGTCGACAACGATGTTGTGTTGCTGTTGCTGTTGTTGTTGTTGTTGTCGTCGTTGCCTGTTGTCGCTTGTCAGAGATTTGTATCAACGGCTGTAGCAATTTTAGCCAAAAACTTTCATAGACTGCGCTTTTCTAATTATTCGCGCAAATCGTTTTTGTTACCCCCAAAAAGCGAAATGAAAAATTGCCGAAGAAACAGAAGAATAAGATGAAGAAAAAGCAAAGAAAAAGCAGCCAATAAAACATCAACTTACCATGGAATGTCCCAGGTACTCGGCAGCATTA
The DNA here is from genome assembly GCA_035047565.1 of Drosophila mulleri. NCBI lineage: Eukaryota > Metazoa > Arthropoda > Insecta > Diptera > Drosophilidae > Drosophila > Drosophila mulleri. The sequence continues at coordinate 4,947,521 of JAWNPK010000040.1, read as the reverse complement.
TCCGATATATAGAGCAATTTGCCATTTTGTGTGAGCATCATGAGAAAGCCTGAGAGTGCCTGCAAAACAAATGATATGTTGAGTTAGACTAGCTGGATATAAAGGGTGTTTGCAAATGGACGGAAACTCTCCAAGGAGGAAGAAAGAAAAATTATATTATATTGTTGGCTGATTTTAATTAAATTTTCTGTTATTTATTTGTTGAAGTATATGCATGAAACTCCCTTGAGAAGGAAGAAACTTAAATTCGGAATAATATTAAAAAATAATATAATATTTTGGTAAATTTTATTTAAATTTTCTATATTATTTAATTATTTTTTCACTAAGAATATTGATACCTAAAGTTGTAAATATAAGGAATAGAATATAATATATATAATATAATATAATATTGTTAGTTAATATTTTTTAAATTTTCTATATTATTAATTTATTTTTATCAATAAAAATTATAATACTTAAAATTGTAAAAATAATGAATATAATAAAATAGTGTTGTTATAAAAATAATACATATAATATTTTGGGTTGATTTTAATTAAATTTTCTATATTATTTATTTGTTGAACATAAAATATTTATATGAAAATATTGTTATATGATTACTGATTCATTAAATGCTTATGCATATACATATGCATTGCTCTTCTGTTTGTTGGAGAAATCGAATTGAAGTCGAACTTGTGAAAGAAACACCCTCTATTAGGCTGCCCAGCAATTGTGTTGAAAATGCAAATTCATTTTCGCGTCTGCGCACTAATAAATTGTTAGCCCCAAAGAAGTTGGCTGAAGTTGACAACTGAAAATTGACTGTGCTTTGGTATCAGCACACACATACACACATACATATGTATGTATATGTGTATTAAATTCAGTCACGAGTGCGCACAGGTATGTAGATCAATCTGCCGACCATCGCCGAGTCGCAGCAGCCAGTGGCAGGCAGCCAGGCAGCCAGCTTGACTGACTACTGACTACTGTCTGCTCTGTTGTTTCTTTTTTATTTATTTATTTTTTTTTTTTTTTCATTTTATTTTTGGCTAAGAGCAGCATTTATTGTTTTCTTTTCCATTTGCTGGTTGTTACTGCTCGGTGTATTTTTTTTTTTTTTTTTGGCGCAGCAAGTGGCGGCGGCTAAACGATTTCTGGCTTATGATATGGCACAGTTGCTGCCATTAATAGAGTTGTTTTCCCTGGAACTTTCGGCTCACTAGTTGAGTTGTCAACGCGCCTCACTTAAATTGAGTTGTTTCCAACAGCAACAAGAAATTTTTAATTGAATTGACAAACGCATCATTTGTGGCATCAACAAAAATCTGGATCAAAGTTGCGATAATGCTACCTTTCTCCTTTTCAATTAAACGAGACTCGACTGGAAATTAATTAAATTTATCTAAGCAGAGTGGATATATATTTCTTAATAATATGGTAATTATAAAAATTGAAAATAAAATAAATTTCAGATTAAAATTGCGAATTACAGACCTTAAAGACAACAAAATAAATAATAAATACATTATGAGAAAATTCTTCTTTTATTATTAAGATTATTTCATAAGCAATTAATTATTATTTCGTATATCTACGCAATTATCTCAGAGTTAATCTCCAAGAATAAAATTATGCAGTGAGAGAGTTAGTAAATATAAAAAATATGCATATATTCAATATATCATATGTACTTATTATTATTCCTATAAAATACTTTAAAAAATATTATAAAATAATCTTTTTTATCCAGAAATAAATTGATTTAATATTCACCTTCGAGAAGCCAATATTTGGTGTTGTGGTCTGATGATGTTGATGCAGCGCATTGTGTCGCTTGAAGACTGCAGGTGAAACATGGAAAATAGAGAGAAATGCATATCATTAATTTAATTTGGCTTCAACTCTTGACCTTATATGTCTTTTCACAGGCGCGCCCAGCCACATCCGCGCTCCAGCATCCGCCTTAAGTTCGAGGCAAATCTGTTTAAAAATCTCAGTATTTTCCCATAGCTCGTAGTATGTGTAATTTGTATGCACATACATACGAACAAACAAAAATAAATACTTATCGAAGCTAATTAAAAAAGTATCTGTTAATAATAGACTGGGTCTCTGACGGCAATCGTTAGATGCAATTGATTGTGCATTCATTGATTATATTCTACATACAATAAGCGACGATCTTGCATTAGAAAAACAAGTGAATCACAAAAAGAAAATGTGTCATTGTCACTGAGACAACAGCAACAGCAACGGCAACAACAACGGCAGCAGCAACAGCAGCAAGAACAGCAACAATACGAAAATCAACAGCGATCACTGGCTGCAATTGCAGTTAGCAGTTGCAGCTGCGCTGCAGCCAGCATCAAGATCAATTATTTTTAAAACACTACGAGATACTCCCGCACCTGGTAAAAAGCCAAACAGCAACAGTCACAGCAACAACAACAACAACAATCATTGCGGCAGCAACCGCAACTGGTAATTTCATTGAACTTGAACGGAAAGGCCATGAATGCAGTCAGATTTTGTTTGCAGTGTTTTAATATTGCAACAAATACCAAGAAATTCGATTCGATTGTTGGCTACGTTAAGGCAGTTAAATAAAGGGCGTGGCCGGATGCCCAGGCTAGAGGAACAAGCGTTGCATTGCTCATGAATTCTACGTATTTTCCAGCGTTATGAATTTTCCAAAGATAACTAAAATTTTCTTGAAAATCTAAATTACTTTGAAGAACTAATAGCGTCATCTATTATTGAATATTTAAATTCTTAATTAGTTTTCAAGATGTTACAAAATTGTTTCTTAAATTGTGATCAATTATTCCATACTAACTAAATGAGAGAATATTCTTTAATTCTCTGAACTATTCTCGTATTTTGAATCTCTATTATCTTAATACTGCGAATGAGTAGCTGATTTAATTATTGATATATTGTTGCATTTTAAATTGTTTTATTTTTGGATCTCAACTTTTTTTAAAGTTATAATTTATTGTCATATAAAATGCATTTCAATTGCTAATAAATATATATTATATAACACAAATGTTATTTATTATTATTATTCTTGACCTCTCCTCTTAAGTTAATTGTCATATAAATATTAATATTTGGATGATATATTTGCAAACAAGTTGGAAATTTCATCTCCTATTTCTGCTCTCGCTGTGAGTATTATAAATTCTAATCTTCTAATCGCTGATCGCAGCAGGTTAAATTAAATGTATCCACATCTAGGCCGCATTTGTTGTATCTTAACAAGTTGATGCAACTTTCACAGTTTGCGCCCCTGGAGCCTAAACGGGCCAGCAAATATCATAAGTATTATTTTCACAATGCGATTCAAGCCGTCGGCCAATCTGCACAAATCGACGCGCATCAATAATTGTTTGTGAAAACTCAATTTGGTTTATAAATATTTCATTAGCCGCACCAGAGCCGTAGCCACACCCACAACGACCCACACCCACATTCGCAAAATCAATATATATATATATGCATATGTATATGTGTGTATATATATGTATGTATATAAGATAATGCCCTGAACTTGGAGATAAAGCGCGTGTGCTCAATGGCTCCATAAGAGCCACGATGGCGTGCCAATATTAACACAATTTGTGATTATAAATGCTTTTAAACGGTGCAATGACAATGAACAATAACAACAACAAACACACACACACCCAGGGCAAACGACAAGCTAACAAACGCCGACAATTTCTCACACTTAGTGAACCAAAAAAAAAAACTGAGATATATCTAGACAGCATGAGGAAGAGGGAGAAGATATAGAAAGAGAGAGACAAAAAACAGTACTTAAGTTTAATTTTTTGCAATTTGTAGAACACATAAATCGCATATTTTGATTTATCGCAATATTTATAGCAATGCAAGGCAGACGCTGTTGTTACCATTGCAATTGTGAAATTGGTTTGGCTAAGGGGGAAGCCCGTTTCTCGTTCCACGTTCCTCGTTCCACGTTTCTCGTTCCTAGGCAACGAGTTCACATGGCCTGCCAAAGATGCTGGCCAAGTTAAGAGCCAGGCAAACGAGTACGCTGCAAATGTGTTTGTATGCGTGTGCCTGCCTGTATCTCTGTGTGTGTGTATGTGTGTGTGTGTTATCTATGGGGCTTATGTACCGCACAACGCTAATTTGAAAAACAATTTTCGTAATTATCCAGAAAACAAAAATAAAGAGCGCGCAATGCCTGACTTGATCTCGTTCAGTTGCGCCTGCGCATTGACCTGTGCGCATGCGCATTAAAGGAGGATGCACATTAAATCTAGCCAGAGTGAGAGGATAGCGGGAGAGCGAGAGAGAGATGGCTGCAATTTGCAGACCTGGCCTGGGTGCGTGCCTAGACGCTTAGGCAATTACTTGGCCGAAAACAATTTTGCCAAGCCGGAGACATAGACATATGAATGATGTGGCATACCCCAACATAACAACTTCAACTATGCTGCACAGAGCTAGCGGTTTATTTTCAGTGCTGAATTTGTTCATTTCGGCTAAACGAATGCCATGGCGCATGCTTTTTGGCGGCGTGGGGTCCCTGCCCAGCGCACCATGACTCATGCATATTCAATCAACGTGCAGCCAATTATCAGCATGCATATGCATCAGGCCACCACTCGTCCCCTTCCTGATGTCTTTTTCTGTATATCTGCTGTCTTTTGGTTTTGCCACTCACCTTGTTGGAAGTAGTTGGCTTTGCGCACATAGACACAGACCAGGGCCATCAGCTGCAGCTGCGACAGTCGCTGGCGCGTCGATTGCGGCAGCGGCAGCAGATCCCGCAGATTGGCTATCTCCGCATTTATAAGATCGCGTCGCATCTTCGAGGCGCCCTTCGTCGATTTGTTGGCGTCGAATCTGCAAAAGACGGCAAACAAATCAAATAAATAGATGAATTGAAAATATCAGTAATAAGCAATTATTTTAAAATAAATATGTATGTATGTATATGCATATGTATATATGCATGTTTGTGTGCACGTTCACAGCTATGGCTTAATAATGGACAGCGCCGACACTGGCCACAGGCGCATGTGTTTTCACAGCCTCCAACTGCTAGCGTGTGCATGCTTAACCTGTCACAGGTGCACTGTGCTACAAAGTGCTGACAATAAGAATTTATCTGTTTTGTTTAATATTTTATTAATTTAACAATATGAATTATTATTAATTAATTTACATTTAATTTGATTATGCAATATGTATTTTTTTATATGTCTATAATTATTCATTTATAATCATTTCATTTATTAAAATTTAAATAAATGATAAATCTAAGTAAATATTATATGCAATAATTATTATTATCATTATTATATAATTTTGATGTATATATTTGTAATTTATTTTTTTTTTTTAACTTCTGATCTCTTATATTCATTTTACTAGATTTTTTTTCTGAAATTTACATGTACATCATATTAATTGGTTCTACTTTTTGTAGCAATAGTATGTGTATAAACAAAAATTTCAAAATTGCAATAAATATTGAGATTATTCATATTTCATTTGAATTTTTTTGTGAATAACTAAAATATGTATGATATCTGTACTTTATACTTTCATACCTTACACTTATTCTACTCATACTTTATACTCTTCCGGCACCATCTAAGGGTTAATTTGCTGCCGCATAACAAAAAGCCAATGCGAGATGCATAAATAACTCATCGCGCATTTAAAAATCATACAACTTGCAGTTGTTGTTGTTGTTGTTGTTGTTCTTGATGCTGCTGCTGCTGTTGCTGTTGTTGTTGTTGTTGCAACACTGGTCGATGTGGGGCACACTTGCCACATGCCTTGTGCGGAAAACTGTGCAAGTAGGTTGGTCAGTTGTGCTAGGTAGTTTGGTTGGATGGTTGGTTGGGTTGGTTGTTCGATCGAGAGATCCAAGTGGGAGAGAGAGCGAGAGAGGGGCGGCAGCTGGAGCGTTTAGCGAGCTGTCCGTGTGTACTTTACTGAGCATATTATTTACAAGGTTGAATTCATAAATCATAAATTTGTCTTTTTATGCAGCGGCGGCGTCGACGACTGCGGCGCACGCGGCGTATAAGCATTTGTTGTTTGTTTTTTTTTTTGTCTGTTATTTTATACATACATATATTTATGCTGACGTTGTTGCCATTGTTGGCTCGCGGTTGGAGCATTTTGCAAGCGCTTGATCAATATTGGTAATATTGTTGTAATAACAGCAAGTGCCCGCGCCTTTCTGGCTTTCACAGACGGGCCAGACTGCCATTTTGCCGCTGTTATTGCCTCTAAATGGCCATGTTAACATTTAATACAATCACACACATGTATCTCTCTCAGATACACGCGCTCTCGATCTCTCTGTGTGTGCGTGTGTGTGGGTTAGCGTTGCATGCAACAAACTGTTGCCGCATGCAATGCAAACGAGCGCCACGGCCACGGAACCGTCCGATTTTGTGTATTTGTTGTTCTGGGTGTTGTTGTTGTTGTTTGTTTCTTGGCCAGCATCCGTTCGCCTTTGGCAGGCGGCGACAGCTCCAGCGACATATGCCAACTGCCCATAATAGAACAGATTGAAGCCGAATTGAGTGGTACGCTCAAGGGGGGCACACACACATGCACTCTCTCTCCCTCTCACACTCATGCACACATTTACAATTAAGTCAAGGTGATTTGTACAATTAAAACGAATATTGATTCAAGTGCTGCGATAGTCGGAGCTCATACAACATATGATTGTGTTGCTTTCGACTGGCATTGGCACTGGGCGCCAGCATAGGCAGCATGTGGGCGTGGCTACTGAGAGCTGGTGAAGGGTCGCCACTAGTCGATTGGTGGACTGATCTTGTCTATGGCTCGTACTTGAAACTATTTGCATAGCTAGACAATTACATACATTTTATTGGCTCCAAAAAACTTGAAAACAATAATCTAATCAGACAATTATAAAGCTAAGAAAATAAAAATTAAGTAAGGAGAGAAGTATGAAAAAAAGAAGTTTAATAATAATATGTTGATACTCTTTTCTGTTAATTTTCATTAGATTATATAATTTTTTTATGATAATTATAAAATCTAGGGAAAATAAAATAATAATACTATAAAATAAATGTCTAAAAACATCGTTAATCGTTATTTTTAAATAATTGAATATAATTTTATAATCTTATTAAAATTCAAAATATATATATATATTTAATAAAAATTCAAAATGTATTTATCAATAAAATAATTTTTATTATATTTAAATTAAAATATAATTTTGCCCACGTACTAATGCATTATTTTCTCCTTTTTTAACTCAATTCAATTTATATAAGTAAATTGATGAGATCTCTACATAAATATGCATGAGCATGAATTGCACCTAAGATTTATGCTCAGACAATGAGTATCAGCTGGTTATATCTACAGCTATCGCTGGCTTCGTAGGCGATCTCTACTCCCACACTCGCATGGCACGGCAAGTTGAGCATTTCCCAATTAGCCGAGCTGAAAATGCCAACTAGCAAATGGCCAAAACTGGGCAGTTGCTGGCGATGCTTGGCTATTTGTGGCATAATTAATAAGTTTTTTAAATATTTATCATAAACAAGATGTCGGCCGTGGCGATAATATGATAATGCTCATCCTTCGTAAAGACCAAAACGTGTTAATGGCCATAACAACGGTAGCAACAACAACATTTGTGAGATTTATGGCCATGTGGCTGGGCGAAAACTCCCGCGCATCTTTGTCTTGTAATCTACATCAAAATTTATCTGAGCGAGCCTAAGGCTGAGGCGGAGTGAGCGAGACATGTCATGTCATTTCTTAATATATCTATCGCTACCTTGAAATCTGCACTAAGTAGCACCAAGTGGTTGGTTGTTGTTGTTGTTGTTGTTGTTGCAGTTGCAGTTGCTGCAGTTGCTGCAGCAACTACTTACTGTACAAGTTGTTGTTGCTAATTAAAAGCATAAACACGATTCTTAGCGAGGCGTCAGCAGCCAACCTGTGCCAGTGCCACTGCCAGTGCCTGGGCCAGTGTGAGCTTGTATTTGCGTTGGAGGCGGGCGTAGTTAAAGATCTTCCACCCTCACAGCCAGCGGCAGAGCGAGTGGCATCAGTAGTTGGATGCTGCTGCTGCAGCTGGGATTGCAGCAACTGCCACTGCCACAGCGACTGGTTGCTGCCACATGTTTAATCTCAGTGCGGCAGTCAAGATCTTAATCAAGCTACTTGGGGCTCAGTTTGTTTTACGCTTCACTAGAGAGATATCCAACAAAGTTTACGTGCTCCACAGAAATTAGGCGCAAATCTTGTTGTTGTCATCATCAGCTCAGCAGGCAGGCAGCAGAGAGAAAGAGAGAGCAGAGAGCAGAGAGCAGGCAGCAGCCGTAGCAGAGCTCAGCAATACGCTCAAAAAATGAGGAGTGAGCCTTTGGGCTGAGGTCTGCCCGTTGGGCCCACTAATTAGCACATAAAGCTCAAACATAATGCCAAACTATTAAGGGAGAAATGCATTTTAAATGCAACTCGATGGGGCGATCTTTAAGCTTTGCATTTTATGGCGTCCCTCAGCGCCATCGTAAAAATCCGCAGCAAATAAATCACGGGAGCCAAAGGCAAACAGCTGTATCTGCATCTCCATCTCCATCTGCATCTGCATCTGCATCTGCATCTATAGCTATGCCAGTATCTGTAACTGGACAAACACACACACACACACACACACAGACATTGGTATCAATCCAAGTCGAGGATTTAATATGCATGGGGCGTCAGTCAGCCGAAGCCATGGATAGGCCAAGTCAATAGCAATTGCAGGCCAACAGAAACACGAAATTTGCGCAAATTTTTATTGCACTTTTCCTGGAGCGACTGCGGTTTACGAATTGTCTAGGCACTCGCACTTCATCTGCCTCCCACTCTCCCTCTCTCCCTCTCCCTCTCTCTATCTAGCTCACTCCCTCTCGAGCTCAGTGTATGTGTGTAATTTGGGCGAGTTTATTTGCCATATTCCCACGATATAGTTTGGTCCAGCTCAGCGCTGCGGGCAGCTCTAATGATTTTCTGTGCGGAAAATAGTGCAAAACGGCGCATAATGAACGCGCGTCCAGCATGCAAAGCTGACGAACTGACTGACTGACTGACTGGCTGTCTGTCTTGGTAACCCTATACTGTAGACGAACTGCGCTGAACCCACGCCCGACCACCGCCAAGTTGGCGCACAATTAATTGCCAGGCGCCGCACAAAGCTTTTCTGCCATGAAGCCCAAAATTTCTTGGAATTCCTGGGAAACACTTGTCGATCCCTCGTTCCGCTGTTCTCTTTGAGTATGTTCCTCTGCCTGTCTGTCTCTCCCCCTCTCTCTCTCTCTCTCTCGTATCTTCGTCTTGCTGTCTGTGTGGCTTATTGTGTGCCCAAAACGCAACGCGTAACCCGGTGGCAGTAATCGATACCTCGCTGTGCCGCTCCAGCTCCACACAGATTAGCATCGGCGACGTGTAGCATGCAGCAGGAAAAAAAAAACATAGCAACAGCAAAGCAAAAAAAAAAAAAAAAAAAAAAAATGAAAACAATGCTTGGCACGTTTATGTTGGCCATCTAATAACCATGGGGCGCTGGCTGCTGTGCTATGCCACGGCCTTTAGCCAAATTATATGGCCAGCCGCCAAGCGCAGCCGCTCGAAGGTGTAGCGCTTAGGCTTAGGTGGCAACTCTGGCCTTCTGTTTTATTTAAGTATTCATTTTATGGCTTTTGTTTTTGATTTTCTTTTCCTTTTGCTTTGTGTCTGCGTGGCTTAACAGTTTTTAAGACGAAGCTGTCAAAAAAAATTATAACAATTATTGTGCGTTGATTTTGTTCTCATATTCACAAGTGCATACATATGACTGAATACATATATTAATACATATATGCATATACATATATACAATATATATATGCACACATATATGCACACATGTATAAGATGTGCTAAATAGTGCAATTACAATACATCAAACACTTTTTTCACAAGGCGAAGCATTCGATGTCTAGAATGGTGAGAACTCTACAGCAGCATATGAGCAATAAACAATTAGAAACATTAATTTCTTTTATTACTTGAGCTTAAAATACACTTGTTAAATCATTTATAATGCAATATAATAATATAAAATGTATTGTATGTCTGCTCTGCGATATATGAGCAATAATATAGCAGAATAATTATAAACACTAATTTCACTTATAACATGAAAAAATAAATCTATACAGCTATGTATGTGTATATAGATATGTTTTTTAATCTTTTTGCATGTTTATATTTAATATAAAAAATTATATATATATAAACTAGTTTTGATAGTTGATTGATAAAGTAATGAATGTTTATAAAACTAAAGTACTTCAAGAATTTTCATTCGAAAGCTACTCGGACAATACATTGTAAAATGATTGTGAAAATATTTTAATAAAAAGAAGATTTTATGAAATGTGTACATATTTATTTATATATGCAGTAAATAAAATAATCAATTTATTTTATATTAAATGCTTTTGGTAGATAAAATAATATTATATATATTATATAAAAAAATGATGTTATATTAAACAACTAAATAAAATCAGTTTAAGCTCTTTAAATGCTTTTTCAATACAATATGCAATTTCTAAAAAGTCATTAGCCTTTGTGAGTAGCTCATTTCGTGAAAAATAATGTCTCTCCATTTACTGATGGTTTTATGCCACCGCTTCCAGCCCGATCAGCCAAGATCAAGATCATTATGATGCCCCCACCTGCCGCCCGTTTAGCCAATGGGAATCGCATAAAGTTTATTATGTACACACTTGTGTATCTTTGCCATTTGCCACAATCAATTAAGATGAGCAAAGTTACGACTCGGATTGTGGCCATCCATATAATTTAGTGGTGCATAAAAGAGCTGCAATGATGAGTGGTTAATGTGGCAGCTACTGTTTCGTTTTTGTTTTATATTGATGCATATACTTTGCCAGACGGCGGACAAGTAGACCGAGAGACGGACAGCCGGACAGACGGAGGGACAGACAGGCATCGCCTGAATACACAGCGCAAAAGAGCAGGAATGAAATCAATTGTTGTAGTTGTTGTTGTTGTTGTTGTGGTTGCTCTCATTGTTGTGCTCGGTCGTCTTCGGTGTGTATGTCCGATTGGAATCTTGGCCACAATTTAATGATGGACTGCCAAAAGCACACTTCGACGTCATCATCGACTGCAACAACAACAAGAACAACGTCGCCACCGCCACCGCCGCATAATTTTTCATATTTTTATGATTTGTTGCTACCGGGTACTAAACCCGTTTTGTAGAGCGCTAACCATGGAGCTGCTACCGTTGCAGCATTTGCTTTCGATTATCTTAATTTGCGTGCGAAACTGACTTTTTTGTGCTGCAGCCGCAGCAGCAGCCGTTCCAGACAGCGACTGCGACGCTAGCTGCGACTGCAACTGAGGCGTAAGCCAAACCCCAAATTGTGTGTGTACGGAAATTTTCCCATGACTTGGGTTCTGGCAGCAACTCCAGCCAGTCGTAGCTTTGGCTTCGGCTTTGGCTCTGCACATTTTGCCCGGCGGTGGCTTGGCCAGAAATTACCCAACTTAGCCAGAGCCTGAGCCTCAAATTCAGTCCCAGACTTGAGACTCGAGACTCAAGATTCGAGACTTGAGACTCTCTGGATTGATGGTTGCTCTGGCTGCTGCACTTTACCGGCAGCAGCAACGGCAACGGCAACGGCAACATCAGGCAATTAGCACAAGGATGCCGCAGCTAAATAATTTTACGCGCCTCGGGGCAAATTTTTGGTTTAAGGCAGATGCAGCAGCAGTAACAGCAGAAACAGCAGCAGCAAACGCAGCAGCAACACCACCAGAAGGTGGGAGCTTACGGCGCACTTACATATTTGATCTGCATTTCATTGCGAGCAATCTTTGGAGTCATATCAATTAGCTGCGACGCGCGTCATCAAATATTGGCCAAAGCAATTAGATGGCCTAGAGCCACAATTGTGGTATATATTACAGATCTGTCGGCTGGTGGAAATGCAGTGCAGTGGAAATGTGGCCAGCACAAGGCAAATAACTTGCGTCGATACCGATTCGAAATGTGTTAATGAAATTAGCAGCATAAAATGTGGATGCTGCTGTTGGTGTTGCTGTTGCTGTTGGTGTTGCTGTTGCTGCTGCCGCTGCTGCTGCCGCCGATGCTTGCAACGTTACAGATACAAATGTATCTGTGGCCGCTAATTGACAAAATTAACACCAACGGCCCGACCCCACAAATGGGCTTCGACTAGTTTCACCCGGGGAGGAAGCAACCAATGCACTCGGCCAGCAAGCAGCTGCCTCTTCCTTTGTCTTCCTTTTGGAAGTGGTTTCATCTTAGCTGTTGACTGTTGGCAGTTGTTGACTGTGTGGCATGTGTTAAAAAAGCGATTTCTTGGCTTTAATTAGTGTTATTTATTATTTAGAGCATATTGATATAGTTTTCGTTGTTTAACGGTAGTTTGTTTCGGTGTCATGCCGTTCAAGCCAGCAAATTGTTTACTCGCTCTGCCCGAGTGTAGAATATATATCTGTATATATATATATATATATATATATATATATATATGTATATTGTATATATATCGACATTCACGTATATTTATAGAAATCCATGAGAGTTTTACTCCAGCTTCATATTTACACATTTTGATTCTGCTTTTTATCTGTGCTGCGCGTGCGAAAGAGTCGCGCGCGCTGTTTAAATAAACACAAATGAAATCTTTCCGGTGAAAATTTGTAAGATCTGTTGAATTTCGATATGGGAATTCCAAATATTTCACTTGCTAAGTGGCTGCCCTGAATGGCAGCCAAACGACCAGAATTTATCGACTCTGAATGAATAATGCGCTCAACTTCACTCGCAAGGTTTAATTATCTAGAGAGATTTTGGCGTCTACAGAAGTCTTCTTCTATATTTATGTGTTTGATTTAGACATTGATGCTCAGTTTCAATTGATGAAATTCATATCCATTCATTCATTCATTGACGGCCAGCTCCAGACGCCTTCAAGTGAACTGCGGCTGAGCATTAAGGAATTAATATACAAATAATTCTAAATAAAAAGCGTTGATCTTTGGAGCGACGGTTAGTACAACAAATGATATTGCAGTTTAAATTAAATTAATTTGTAATCTACCTACACCAATTAAACTCATTTTTCTTTTTAATTGACAGATTTAATTTAAATAAATACTATTACATTTGTTATAGGAAATAAACTATTTTCAACATCACACTTGATTCAATCTTCAGTGAAAACAATAAATATAGATTATGGGGAAACAGATTTCCAAATCGTTATAAAAAATATAAAAAATATGTAAATACAGTAATTTAAAAGCTTACAAAAAAGCCAATAAATGTTTATAATAATAAAAGCTGCATAAATTATTTCAAACAACATATTCTTAAATGTATATTTATTATTTTTATTTATTTTATAAAATTATTTGTAATTATTTGAATACATTTTATATTTTATTTTATTTTATTTTTTTTTTTCATAAATTTACTTATTTTTATTTTTTATATATTTTATTATTTTTTATATTTATTTATAATAATTAATGTATAATTTATAATTTATTTTTTTCATCAATTTATTTATAACTATTTGTATATACATATTTTATTATTTATTATTTCATAAATCGATGTATTACTATTTTTATATTTTATTATTATTATTATTTTGTATATGTTATATTTATATATTTATTATTTTTATATATATACTTTTTTTTATCATAATCTCTCTGCTTATAATAATCTATCGTCACTTGATGATTGCATGATGACAAAACGTTCTAATTTTGTAAAGTTTTTCCGATGGCTGCTGCTTACCAATTGGTCGCCTAGCCGCAGCAGGCAGACACCAGTGACTACACTTATGGCATAAGCAGCAGAGGAGCCAAACACAAACACCCACAGGTAGCAGCACCCACACACAAGAGACAACAAGAGCGAGCCAGAGGAGGCAGCTCTCTGCTGCTGGCTGGCTGTCATGTGGACAGAGCTGGAGGCGGGCGAGGCGGAGCCAGCGACAGCATCACACGTGAGTTTTACACATTTCAGAAGCAAACGGGCAGCAGACGCTGCGCCAGCATCCCACTCCAGGCAGGACTAAACACAGCCGGGACGACGACTACGGCGACGACGAAGACGTTGCCTTGGACCCGGTCCGATTGCCAGGCTCGTAATGTCAATCGCACTGTGCGGGTTTAACTTATGGCAAAACATTTGAAGCACTAATTAATTGGAGCTAAATAAAATGGCACAGCAGCCGCGAAGGAGGCGAACGAGTGAGTCTTTTTTTTTCGTCTTTTGCTTGTTTTTATTTTATTTTATTTTATTTTCTTGCATTTTTTTTTTGAGAATTTTTGTGAGAGTTGCAGAACGGCGTTGGCGCTGTTGCTGTAGCTGTTGCTGGTGCTGAATACGCACGGGCTGGCCATGTGGCGACGTCGTCTGCCAGAGCTGAACAGATTACGAGTGCCAGATAAATGTGAACTACAAGTTGCCAATACAAGAGGCCATTAAAACCCGGCAGCAGCACCACCAGCAGCAACAGCAGCCGCAGCAGCGGCAACAGTTGCCACTAAAATAAAAATCCCAGCCTTAAAGAAATTGAAAGCAGTGCGAGAAGAAAATCAATGCTTTGCAGTTTCTAGAACACACACACACACACACACATACACATACACACACACTCAATTGACAAATATCGAAGCGTGCGAAAACAAATTGAAATTAAAAGTTTGCATGTTGCGCATTTTTGATGCGTTGCTGGCGCTGATTTGTTAGCCCTGAAAGCCAGCCAGATGCCAGTGCGATAAGAGCTCCAAATTGGAGCTGTTTATATACATACATACATATACAACACATATACATATATATAGGTTCTGGTTCGTGTTTAAAATTGGCGCTAAGACTCACCTTGTAAACATGCCGGCTGCCTGTTGCTGCTGCTGCTGTTGTTGCTGCTGTTGTTGCTGTTGTTGCTGTTGCTGCTGTTGGTGTTGCTGCTGCTGCAAGTGTTGTTGCTGTTGTGACAATGGTGTGGGCTCATGTTGCTGAAAGTTATGATGCGTTTGCATATGTTGCTGCATGTGATGTTGCTGGTGTTGCAAGTGTTGCTGCTGGTGTTGCAGCTGCAATACATGATGATGTTGCTGCTGCTGTTGCTGCTGCTGCTGTTGCTGTAGAGCATGTGCATGCGTGGGCGTGGCTAAATGTGTGACTGCCACTGCTGCCGCCGCTGCTGCTGCTGCTGCCGCCGCTGCCGCTGCCGACGTCGACAGCGTTGAGCCGGGCTTCTCCAAGCCACGTTTGTCCGCATACATGTCGTGGCTGACACGTTCGCAAATATTTGTGCAGTTCCTGAAATTGCGGAATGACAATTCTTATTTTCCTTTTCTTTTACTATTTAATAAACTTGTTCAAAATTTTCCTAATGCTTTGGGCCAATAGTGATGACAAGCGCAATATCAAGTCAATATGTGGGGCCTAATGAAAGTCTGCAGACTTTTTTTCATTGCTAATGAAATCGAACAACAATTGCTGTTTATTGGTACCAGCACGCAGCAGACAATTACACACACACCGACACCTACACACACACACATAGACGCATAGATATATTTTGAAATTGGTTCAGTTTAGGCTGGCATTGTTCGAATTGTGGCTGAAGAAGAGGAGGGCGAGTCATCTGGAGAATTGATTTGCATTGTTATTGCTCGATCAACAATTGAGCCGTCGACATTTATCAGTGGCATTGAGCATTGGGCATTGGTATGTATATCCATATGCGTATGCTCATATTGGAGCACTCGTCCATCGTCCATATGCTGCTTTGATGACTTGGCAGTTTCACGGATTGCATAAGAAAAATGATTTATGGCTTTGATTCGACACGGAGTCGAGGTTAATGAAATGCGTTACAAGATTTGTACTAAATACTTAAAGGCTTTCCACCACAGAGATCCCCCTAAGCCCAAAATGATATTTACTTTGTAGCCTCACACACATACACACACACTTATATATACAATCATATATATAACTCCTCTTTTGGGTCTACTTTAAATTAAATTTAGCATTTCGGACTTGTTATGCTAAATTGTGAAGCCTACACATAACTTAGCACAGATCTATTTGATGACGCACTTAAATTTGAATATTGTTTTGTTTCGCTCAATTTAATGGAAAATTTGTCAGCTTTTATGCCTAAATGCGATACGAATGAGTTATTAATTGCGTTCCGAGAAGCCTGTATAATATATCTTATTTCGAGCAGTAGTTTAACCAGTAAAACACATTAAAAGACAGTTCAAGCGAAATAAACATATTTAAGCTTAATTATGAAATACTACATGTATTTATTTATTCTATACAAATTTTAGTCGTGATAAGCTGAAGAATAAAGTTTAGGCATAATTAAGCATATTTTAATTTAATTTGTGTTAAGCAGGATTGCATATTTAATACTTTTTATATTAACAAATTTTGTTTAGGACTTTGGTATTACGAAATCTATTCTAATTTTTAATATGACCATTATAATAAATAATATAATATAATAAATATAAATATATTTATAGAGAATTATATGCAATTATTTTTTATTTGTTTTCTTTATAAAATAAATTAATAAAAATAATTTAAACAAATAATAATAATGATATAATAGTGATAATAATATAATAAAATCAGTTAATAAATAAAATAAATAATAATAATATTATTAATAATAATAATAAATAAATAAAATTCACAAAAGCATTGCTTAAGCATTTAAAAAATAAAGTTAATTCTCTATATAACATTAAATGAATAATTATAATTTATAAGTTAAATAAAATAGAAATCTAACAAATATTGTGTTAAGTTCAAAAGAAAGCAAACCCATCATACACATTTTGAATGGGTTCTGAGAATTAAACGTAGTTTATGATTTGATTAACATGCGCTGGCAAGCTCAGGCATTCAGTGCATAGCAATTATAAATATAAATATATTTTGCCAAATTCAACGAATATTAAACTATATAACATCTGCGCTAAGAAATGCCTCTATAAAATCTTTTCTTATTCATCATCTACTTCTTTTCTCTTTTATAAGATTTCACAATTTCCTATAGTGCATAGCAATTATAAATATAAATATATTTTGCCAAATTCAACGAATATTAAATTATATAACATCTGCACTGAGAAATGCCTCTATACAATCTTTTCTTATTCATCATCTACTTCTTTTCTCTTCTATAAGATTTCACAATTTCCTATACATCAGACCCTATACCTTCACCACTATCACTTTCCGTGGCATTACGCATGTGAAAAAATGCTGGATGGCCCTTTAGGTGGCGCCAAGAAGAAATCTCGATATGCTCGCCTATTCAAATATTCTTTAAAATGCAACAATTGAAATTAGTTTTGTAAATGAATTTCAATGTTGTGCTTCAATATTCACTACCGGCTGCGGCCAGCTTCTTCTTCTTATTCTGTCTATGAGCATGTGTGTGTGTGTGTGTGCTTGGATTTTTTGGGGCCCGGCTTTGCCTTAGACATGGCTTTGACTGGCTTTGGTTGGCCTGGCTTAGTTGCAACTCATTGTCAAGTGAACTTATCAGAGTTGAAAAAAAAATTTGTTCGAGTTGACGTTTGGAGTGTCATCGAGTCGGTGCTTGATTTGTTTGGAGTTGTTTGAATAGGGACCACCAAAAAGTCATTGAATGAAATGAAGAACGCCGAGATACGTCAGTGTGTATGTGTATCCATCTGTGTGTGTGTGTGTTGACTTTTGTTGTGGCTACATTTGCTCTGTGATTGTGCGCAACTGTTGACTGGCTTTTTAAGTATTTTGTTATTTGATTTCTATCAAAGTTAATAATGAAATTGGTAAATCGCGTTTTCAATTTTTCGTTTTCCTATATATATATATATATATATATATATATATATATATACGGGTGCGGGTGTCGGTGCGAGCTCTAACTGAGACCTTGGGCTCTTACCTTTTCTCGAAAGATTTAATTTGCGATATCCATTGGGTAGAGCAGCAGAGGACACAGCATATAACGTTAGCTTTTTATTGTTTAAATGTATTTGCTGAACGCGTTTGTTTGGCTTGGTTTTGCTTTTGTTTTATTGCATATATTATTATTTGATAAATCTTTTGATTTGAATTTTCGTTTTGCACAATGTTTGGCACTTGAGCGAACTTGCTGTTGCTACATTCAATAATTTACATTTCAATTACAATTGAAATTTTATGCATAAAGATCTCAACTTTTAAATGTTTATTTTTTTTTTTCTCTACTCTTTTCGTTTGCACAATAGACTATGTATTTAATTTGTAATTCTTTAATTATTATTTATTTATTTTCTGTTGTTTTGAAGTATTTCAAAGATTGCATATTCATGGGCTTTGATTGGATCTGTGGCCCGACAAGATTTATGGGGATTATCGGAAGCGGCAAGCCCTACAGAATTATTCGCAAATCTTGGGCCACATCACTTTACGAACTTCGACACTTGTGTTACGAAATATCCAACGATAGGCCGATAGCTCCGACCGACACGCCGATAACGATTGCGATAACGACGATAACTGTGAACTTCCGACGGCTTTGAATCGTTAGTGTTATTGTGCCTTACTGGCTATAGCAAATCCGATCAGCCTGGCTTACAAAACGCTGCTCTGTGGGGACAACCGTGTAGAATGCGCGCGAGCACCTTTCTGTGCGGATCACCGAAGCGACACAGAAGCAACAAACTTGATTTCGAAACAGGTAAGGTAGCTTTCGTTCAGTTTCAGCTCAAGAGATCGCACACAAGCGCAGGCAGCGCTCAATGCGTTTGTATTGGTGCGGCTCACCCAATGCGATCAGCGATCGTGCACTGAGCGAAATTTGAAAGTGGAAGTGAGAGGAAGCCAAACAAAGTGAGAGGAAGCAGAATGAAATGACGAGATAGGATAGGATCCTATAGATCAATGATAGACTTATGAAATAAAATGATGATTTACGAAAGCAAAACTTAAAATAATAAAAAAGTCTATAAAAACTATAATTATTAATTGATTAAAATGAAAGAACACATATTAAATTAAAAGAATAAAGAATAATCAATAAAAAGTTATTCTAAATCTACATGAAGATTAAAAGACTGCTACACTTGCAAAAATATTTGATTTAATTTTGTGTTTTATTTTTAATAACATAAATTATCTATATATAATTTATTTATTTTATTTATTTTAATTCGCATAAATTACCCAAATTATTAGCTAATTCCTTACAAGAATTCCTTTTCTCAATTGTCAAAAATTCCACTTGTAGCTACACTTTTTATCGCAGTGTAACCATCTGATCTGGCTCAGGTAGTCAGCGGCACACACACACAGCTAACTGACCAATACAGAGAGAGCGCATGTCATTTGATGACGCCCCTTTTTACACCTACACTCACACACACATACTTAAATGAATCTATGTGGTTTTCGGTGTATTTGTTGCCGGCTCTCGTAACTCATTAGCTGAATAGATATTCAAATTAGCCATAAATCAATTAAGTTTGCATATCCCAGCCCGCTGACTGCTGTAAGCCCAAAATATTTACATGTTGTATTTGCTTAAGTGAATTGATTGATCAAATCGCCGATTTGTTATACTATATATGAATAAATCCCTTTTATTTGCATTCACGTGCTAACCAATACATGAGCCGCAGCTTTCAGATGAGTTGGCAACTCTGTGCAAGCCCAGCGCTTGGCTGTGCTTTTGTGTGTGTGTGAGTGTCGTTGCTTTGCTGCGACTCGCTGATTGGTCAGCGCTCGTTAAGCTCCGTTAAGAGAGAGAAGAAAAAAAAAACTATTTACAGTTTCGTTGTTTTGCTTTTGCTTTTGATTTCGCTTTCCACTACAATAGACAGCCGACTTATGTGAGAGCCAATGGGACAACGCAGCTGCTGCGTGCGTGTGCGTGTAATTTACATGCGTCTGTGAGTGTGTGTGTGCGCTTGTGAGTTATTTTCGTATTAATGCGGGCTTTTAATTGCGCCTAATTAGCCAATTAAAATGGCGCTGGAAGGTGCAAGCTGGGTTTGCGGTTGATTAAAACGTAATGTGCTATAAATCAGTAGTAAAGGCAGGCAGCAGGTGTAGGAATATTAGTTTCTTTTAAGATATCTATTTTAACAATTAATAATACGACCGTCAATAATACGCATATATTTATTCAAAGATTTGATAATGCTTAGAGAATAAATAAATAAATTAATAAAATTTTATAATATCAAAGAATTATATTAAATGAAGTATTAAATGTATAATATAATATGAATTAATATGAATTAATATGAATTAATAATATGAAATATTATTATTATTATTTTAATTTTTTTTTTTTTTTTTTTTTTTTTTTTGCTAATATACTATATATTATTTAAATATATTATTTTTTTATTTAATATATATTTTTATTGTTTTCGTTTCCTGTATTTCATATTATAGGATAAAAGAAAATAAATAAATAAATATAAATAATAATAATACAAATATATATATATATACGTCAAATGTTTTTTTCATAATTTATGGATCTGACCCATTGGAGGAGGCACGACATCCACTCTATATACGACTATTGAGCGCATTCAGAGTAACATAAAACCGCAGTCAATGACTCGAAAACAGGACTCGTGTCTTTCATTTGATGGCTTAGAATTTCAGCTATTGGTCAATTTAATGGTTAATCTTGGACTTTCATGAAATGCCCGTCGCGACGACAGCAAATTAGCATATTACGAATCGAACATAAACAAATCGTGATATCACATTGGCGTTATATGCAATGCATATTTAATTAGCCAAATCAACGAATCAAGGAGTATATCGAACACATTTAGGTGTAAGACAGCAAAGGCAATCGATTGAATACAAATTCAAATTGTAATTGGTTTCGTATAATGGGGTTATTAAATGTGGACTATAGGCCCATTTCCAGTCTTATTGTTTCTTAGTTTTCTTTATCAAAATAATATAACTAATTGGCAAAAAATTTATGATGAATATGTGAATTAGCTAAGAGACGGTGCTAGACTAACTCGTATGTGATTGTTAATTACCTTACGGACAACGATATAATATACCATGCTGAAATGGATTTAAGAATGCCAAACAATAAAATTGGGGAAAATGATCGGGATCGCTGATCTAGAAAACTAAGCTGATTAGATTTGATGGATAATTTAGTTAAATGATTATAATTTTATTGTTGGGAATCTGATAAAATGATAAACAAAATTTATATTTATGCGTTCAATAATATAATATAAGCATATAATATAATATAAGCATATATATAGAATATAAGCATTATAAAACTACTTTCAAATAATAGAAAAGCCCACAAAAGAAGATTGCAAATACCCTTCAGTGAAATATCAAAACAAGTTAGGAACCCAATCGAAATGCAACAATTTCTGAGCCAAGATCTTCACAGTCCACTAAAACATACAAAAAGCCGAAGTTTACTAATGGCTTGCTTTTGATTTGATGCATTTGGAATGATGATGAGTCATTTGGGCAAACAAATCACATTCGAATCGAACGGTCGCCCTTTGAACTAGTCGCGTGGCGCAGCGCGAGTTGCCACTGGAGGCCCGGCTACGTGTGGTGAGTCAAACACGTCGAACTGTGTATCTAACTGCCAGACAGCAATCAGTTGACAGCGTGCATATTAACTAGGAGCAGGCTTGAGGTCCCATTGTCGCCGTTCTCCTCGCTTTTGGGTCAGCCATGGAGCGGAAGTCAGGCAGCACGCGCCATGGCTAGGGCTTTGATGCCACCGAAGACAACCTTCAAGCAATTGATCTGAGCCTCTGTGTGTGTGTGTGTGTGTGTGTGTGAGTGTGACGAACTGCATCGTAAAACTCGTCAGATATCAACGCCTGCCTCGCCCGCTTGCTGCTCCAGTTGTGGGCCGTCTGGGGCCAAGAGCTATCCCACGCCTATAAATACGATCGCACGAGTCAAATGTCGTATTTCATTAGCTCATGTTAACGCTCGTCGCAGCGGTGGGCCCCATCCGCCCCTCCCCCTCCCACTGACACAGCCCGCTGCCAATAGAATTGTAAAATTGCCGGTTCAATGCGCCTACAAAACCGTCGAAGAGAATCCCGAATTGACTTACATGAAAATGCGGCGCATTGCGTTGCGGAAATCGTACAAACTGGTCATGAAAAATGCATCACCCGGCCCAGACGGACCGGACGGACCGGACGGACCAGAGAGGGAGACTGCCGGACTGCCAGACAGACCAAACAGCCGGCTAGACCATAAAAGTTTTTGGCCAGACAATGACGACAGCCGCTGCCAGGGCCCAGGATCTGCGTCTGGTTCTGGTTCACATTCTGGTACCATTTCCTAGCCGAGTGATGAAAATGTACGACTTTTGCTTGCGGCGCTAAGTCTGCGCACCGAAAGCTCAAGCACTGCGAGCGGCTGCAAAGGGTTGCTTGGCTGGTTGACTACGTATGTAACGTTAATAGAGCTGACTATGAAATGCTGCTAAAGAGATGGGAAAGTAGAGCAGCCCAAGAATTTATGCTTATAAAATATATGTAAACTATGAATAAAAATATACGTGCATATGTAAAAAGAAGTAATCCATTTTTTCACACTTTCACAAAATATTTATAAAAAAAATATGTATACAAATAATCTATACTCTCTATACTATAAATCAAAAACTGAAATAAGCATTTATATTGATTTCTTGGGATATCATAGAATTTGTATAGAGCGCAAATTATTATTCTATACTGATTAAAATAATTAATAATCTATTTATTTTTGTTTTTTTTTTTGTCTGCATGTCTAATTGGTATTTAATTTATTTTAATATTACATTTATTTAATATTTAATCTTAATATTACATATAATTAGGCGATGAATTAATTAGGCACGCCCTTTTTTAATATTCTTAAAGAATTTATTAAAATAAATTCCTTTTCAATAAGCATATTAAGCATGAAAGCATTAAAGTTATATTTTTCATTAAATTAAAGTTAATTGAAACGTATTTTCACACAATTTTAGGGTTGAATGTTTATTTTTTTATTTATTTATTTATTTTTTTAATTTACAGAAATAATTTATAAGTCAATAAATATATAATATTCAATATACAACAAAATTTGTTAAAAGCCATTTAAATATAACCAACATAATTTAATCATTAATTATTGAATATTGTCAACGTAATTTTTGATTTGCAACTAAATATATCGCTGCATTATATTCGTATTAAATTATTAAATAAATTTGATTCTGCATTTAATAATATAAACATAAATAAAATCTCAATTAAAGGGTATCCTGAGTTTCGCTGCGATGCTTAGCAGATCATAACTCTCGTATTTAGTTACAGTTACACACACACACGCAAGAGGGAGAGAGAGAGAGAGGCAGAGTGAGGGCGAGATAGCAAACGCGGCTTGTTGTTGAGTGGTCCAAAGAGGCGCCGTGGGCGATAAAACTTGACCAAGTCAATTCGATCCAAACGGAGGACGACCAGCCGTCTAGGTGGTGCGAGCTGGTGGTGCATTCGCTGAAATCAATCGATTCGACATTATTATTAATTTTTCATAACTTCTGATGCGGCCGGCGGCCAGCGGCGGGCCCAGGTCCAGTGTGCAATATGGCGCCCTAAAACCCCGGCTCCATGCCATGTGAAACTAATCTATTTGTGCGGCCAGTAAAGGGCCGCCTCAGACCACATCATCTGGCTGGTCTCTTCATCGATCGCTGATGCCTGTAACTATATATATGTATACAGATAGATAGATAGATATATATTTATATATATTTGCGTGTTATCTGCTATCGCTGCGCTTTGATCTTTTACCGCTTCTGCTTTGCATAATAAATTCGCTATCGATGAAAACTAACTTGCAACCTGGTCGATCTGCATCTCCATCTCCCTCTCCCTCCGCCAGCCTACTGGTCTGCTCTTCTAGGGTCTTGGGATTTCCCCGGCAATTTGTTTTGCAGCGCTTGGGCAGCGCCTTTGGGCCATTGGCTGTTTAATTCGATTGCCCAGCCGATTTTCGGTTTCGGCTTTACCATTTTATTACAATAGCATAATTTTTTACTATGCTTAATGAGTTCTGCTTTGATTAGTTTTTTTTTTTCTGTTTCGTTTTTGTTGTTGTTTCTAGTTTGGCGCTTGGCGCTTTGGGCATAATTCCTTGTTTGTTGGGTGTCGTTGGCAAAGGCTCAATTTGCAGAAAAGTTGAAGCTGCAGCAGCTAAAACTGGAACTGAACTGCGACTGGAATTGTGACTGGGATTGGGAGCCGTGTTGTAAGTGGTTAGCATTTGCTTATTGAAATGTTGCAAATTGAATTTGTTATGCGTTATTGTTATTATTGTTATTGTTATTAAAAATGATGTATATATTGAAAAAAATGATCAAATTAAAATACCATTTCCAATTTGTAGTATTCAATTGTAATGAAATATGCATTTTTAATTGAATACATTTGTTGTTATATATTACATTTTATCGAAAATATTATAATCTAGACAGACTTTTATGTATATCACTTACTACTTCTAAATGCAAATACCTGCCGTTACAAGTTATTCTATTATTTATATTATAATATATACATATATTATCTATGATTTATATATTAAATAAATATTATTGCCACTTCTCCCGCTTAAATTTGAAAGTTCGTTATCAATAGCGCTACACTGCTTGTGGACACTGCTTTCGAAGCACTGCTTAGCAGAAACTGCTTAGCCAAGTAACCTTGCGCAAGCTGTCAAAAGCTAACTGCTATGCGCTTAGCGGTCGTTAAATTTAAAAACATTTTCAATTGCTTTTGCAGTTAAATTATTTGTTTTTTTTTTTCATATCACATAAAATGAGACATACCAATTGCGCGATTATGCGTATTTAATTTCAACAGCAGCTGTGAAATTCAAATTCGTGTTTTACTTACCGAGGGTTATCATGCCGACGCTATCAGGGCACGAATTGACGCCAGCCAAGTTGCGGGGGGCCACAGATGCCACTGACACACATATGTTTGATTTATGTGGCCATACACATACACATTCACCTGCGCATGCTTTCATGTGTGCGTATCTGTAGTATTTGCATATATGTGTGAGCACAAAGTTTCGGCGCGTGTCTCTCATCTAGCTGCCAAACACCTGGGCACTATATATGTGGGCACTTCATGGAGATAGAGATAAAGATAGCGAAAGAGAGAGAGAAGAGAGAGAGGGAGAGAGAGACCTTGACATTGCGCGTGAATAAGTGCCTTGCAGTGTTAAACAAATTAACAAAAAATAACAACTAATAAAAAATCAAAAGACCAAACGAACAAAAATTTAAACTCCGGCACATGCAGGAAAAACCGGTACCCAAGTACAATTCGAGTTATTTTTGTTATGATTATTGATATTGTTATTGTTACATGCGCGAGACGCTGACATGTCTAAAAATATCCGCCGGACATCTATTGATAACCGTACATCGCGCTGCCTGTCACGCCGCATGGCTGACACTATTTTGGCAAGCGACGACAGAGGACGGACACACACACACACACTACCAAACATATCTATGTGTCTATGTATTTGTTGGACGCGTGTCGGGGCTTTTAATTTGTTATATAAAATATAATTTGTTGATAGCCATGCCATTGCCAAGAAAACAAACAGAAAATATTAGCCAATTGCCTAATAGTTATATATTAAATTAAATAATATTTTGTTTATATTTTATAAATGTATTTTTTACGCTAATCAAACAAGAGTAATACTATTTACAATAACTCCATTTTGTCAGTTTTTATAGCTCTTAATAAATTTTAAATATGGAAACTTTCGGTAGGATTTGCCAATGAAATGTAAATGTTATTACAACCGGCTAAAGGAATTTTTATTAACGAATAAATTCGTGAAGCCGTTCGTGTTTCTGATTTCTATCTAGACAACGCGACACGTGATGGGCCCTATTAAATAATCATATACACTACTCTAACTGGGCATACTCGAATTAATGTAGCTTTTGTAACACTTTGAAGATTGTAGAGCAGAAAATTAAACTCGTATTATTTTATATTATTTTACCAAAAATTTACCAAATTATATAAAAATATGATTTTTTTTTTTAATTATTATAAATTAATTATTTATTAAGAACTTTTTATTTACTTTATTTTTAGTTTTTAATAAATTTTCATTGATATTTATTATTAATATTCATTTTTATACATCACTTTTAATTTACTGTAAGTACAAAACTAAAAAAATATATTTCAAAATATCCAATTATAAATGTAAGTTTATAATATATATAAAATTAAAGTCATATTCATTTTATTATAGCTAGAAAAAGAATTTTCAATTATTATTTTACCAATTTTATTGTATTAAATTCTCTAATTATAATATTTTAATATGTAATTATAAGCAAAAGATATTATTATTGTAGTTTTGATTAGAAGTATTATTTATTATATAGATACATACATACGTATATAAATAAATCTAATAAGTCAATACTTTTATTTATATTATTTTCAGTTTTCTCCAACGTCTGTTTAGGGTATTACCACATCGCTGTTTGTTATTTCCATTTGTATAAATTCCTGTTTGCGCCAGTTCGTACATGTGTTTGGGGAGTGGGGCTTTTTTTTTTGGGGTGGGGGCGTTGTTATTGCTGCTATTGCTGGCCGGCGCGTGTTTAATTCGTCTTGCAAAATATAAATTTACCACCTCTTGATTACGCACTTTACGTGGTCAATGCCGTTGATATGCTTATAACGCGTTTTGCATTGACGCAAGTGGGCGGGCAACGAACGATGACCATGCCTTGGTCGCCGCTCTGTGTCGTTCCTTCAGTCGCCCCTTTGGCCCGTTCATGTTAACGGCTGCAAGTTAATTTTCCATTTCGCTAGCGCTCAAAACTTTTTACAGCTGCTCTGACGCCATTTTCAGGGAGTGAAATGGGCCAGACAGCCAGCCCTCCCGCGCCACCCCACACTCCTTCTCCGTCTCCTTCTCTCTACTATCCACTCTCCAGCTACTGCTGTTGCTCCACTTGCTCGCTCTTCTTTTGTTTCGGACGCCTCGCGCCCGCACGTGTTGGCAATTGAAACTGAAAAATGTCTGCCGCCAAGCATGAAAAAAAAAAAAAAAACACCCACGAACCCATTAAAACCATACATAACCATTGGCGGTAGGTGGGAGTGGTAGGCAGCGCAGGAGCGAGAGCGAGAGCGTGAGAGTGTGAGAGAAGGGCAGAGAGGTGACAGCTGACGGCTGTCGAGAGGCAGCTCATGTGTTATGCTAATTTCTTCTTTATTGTTTTTGCTACGCTTCTTGCGCTAAGTGTATGTATGTGTGTGTGTGTGTATGGATTCGTTTATGAGTCTGTATTTGCTTTTGTTTTAGATTTGGAGCGCTTGCCGATAAGGCAAAGAATCGCAAAACCGGAAATCAGACGCGCTGTCTGTGTTTACCGTTAGTTGGGCTAGCGTCACCTGCCCGTGGCATAGGGCATTGAATTACCTTTTCATTAGCACGCGCAACGCACATCAAGCGAGAGAATCTAACAAAATATTCACACCCACAAACACAACGAGCCGTACACACACACACACACACACACACACACACAAACACTCACACACAAATACAAACCATAGAGAAAAGCAATCGGCCGTAACAAAATTTCCGACACGTGCGACAAAATTGACTAAAAGGGCGGGTGTGTGTTTGTGTGTGAATGAGTAAGGCAGAGAGTGAGCGAGTGAGAGAACAAAAGAGGGAGCGAGAACGAAAGGGAAATGAGAGTTCGGCCAGGCACATGCCGCTAAGCACGCTCTGTTGCTGCAGCATCTGCTGCGTCAGCATTTGTTGCTAGCAACATTTGCCGGTTTTGTCAGGCAGCAAAAACTAAATGCGTGGGCCATTTGCAGTGGAAATGTGACTAGAATAGAATCAATATTTTAAAAATAACTCACCCACGACTGATTACTTGTTTTATTTTCACGATGCTGATGTGCACACGCTGTTCATTTGTTGCTATCAGAAAGTTTTGAATAGGCGGTACGCTTAATATTTCATTTGAAAGGTACTTAAAATGTAGTATGCGAGTAACGGTGCGCCAGACAAGATGCTCAACTATTTAATACAATTTCAAAATAGCTGAAGATATGATTGTTTATACTGATTTGTTTCTTCTATTTTATATAAATATACTCCTAGAAAGATAAATATTGAATACTTTGTATACAATTATTGAAGTCCCTCAATTAAATCGTGTTCTAATTGAATTATTTTTCAGTCAGATTCTCTCGGACATTTTGAAAACACTTTCGACGTGTGTGTCGGGTGTGCGGCGGTGTGCACATATTTAAACGGCGCGCAGCTGGCAGCGCGGCTTCATTCCGCTGTGCGCTGTTGTTCCATGCGCCTCGCCAGAAAAGAAGAGCTTTTGAGTCCAACTGAATAGTTTCATAGCACTCAGCATTTACGTACTTGTACGTGTATATGTGCAAGCTGCTCTGCGCGCGTGTGTGTTTGAGTGCCAATGTATTGGTGTGCTTGGGTGCTCGTGTATAACGCGTAACGAAAGCGAAAGTTTTGTTTGCGCGCGTGTTGCCAACAGACGCGTCGTTGGCGTCGTCTGTCCCCAATAAGTGCACACACGTCGCAGCCGCAGTCGCGTCGCAGTCGCAGTCACAGTCGCAGTGAGCGTCGCATTTGTCATTGTTGTTGGCTGGTGGTGAGACTACCTAGAAGGGAATAGATTAAAAGCGTGTGAAAACAACAAGAATGCTCATTAGTTTCAATGAGCGTGCAATAAATTAAATAAAACGTGTTTATTCTGTGCCTGTGCATATCCGTGAGCTATTGCGTGCCTGTGCGTGTGTATTAGTGTGCGGTCGCCAAACAGCTGTTGAGCGAGAACAACGGTAAACGCATACATTCCTGCATCACTTGCTGCTAAACGCTTTTGAAACAAGCCAACGGGTGAGTAGCGCACACAAATAAATTGGCTCATAAATCTAGCAGTCTTAGTCGCCCGCCAAACAACACCCATCCCGCCCCAAAAAGAGCGGAGAGAAAGAAAGGCAAAGAAACAGAGAGATAAATAAATGTCCAACAGCCACACGTGTCGCCTGTACAAATTGCATGTCACCATCAACGCTCCCCATTGCAAAGAGCTTTTAGCTCGCTGCCTCTCGCTCTGAAAATATGCCGATCTCGCTCGTGCTGTTGTTATTTTTGTCTCTCTGCGAGTGAGTGTGCGAGTGTGTGTGTGGGCATGCATTAAAGAACTTTGCGCCTACGTGCGCTGCCCCGTCCCTCCTCTTCATTAATGCTTTCCGGCTTGCAGCATCGCTTACAATCAGCATTTTTGCTTCACCTTCTCAAGGACGAATATCCTGTGGGCATGACTGTCTCTGTGTGTGTGAGTGTGCGTGTGTGTGTGTTCGTTTCTCTTTGTTTGCTCCTTGACTGCTGCCGTGTAGTCGCTGCCCTTTGGCCTTTGCTCGCGCTGCACGCTGCAACGACTGCGACCGCGACTGCGGCTGCAGTTGGCCAACTGGCATACATGACGTATGCGCATTATTGATTTCTCCCAGATCACGCGGCCTAAAAATATAATTTTAAAATTATAAAGCAATATTATATTTAATTTCAATGATGATAAATCAAATAATACAATTCCTTTACAATTCATTTGATATTCGATCGTTGGTTAATTAAAGTCTTGTACTTCTCGT
Organism: Drosophila mulleri; assembly: GCA_035047565.1. Classification (NCBI taxonomy): domain Eukaryota; kingdom Metazoa; phylum Arthropoda; class Insecta; order Diptera; family Drosophilidae; genus Drosophila; species Drosophila mulleri. The sequence goes on along the minus strand of JAWNPK010000040.1, from coordinate 4,917,656 downwards.
TATTCCCTTATCAGCTTACAGCTGAACATAGAGTCTTTAGAATCAATTTGTGTCGAAGCATATCGAAACAGCACTCTTTATTTATATGCACAATTCCTGGAACCTCGAGCGTGTCAATGGCCCGCTTGTGCCTTCTTTCTGCCTCGTTTTCCCCATTGGTCAGAGCCAATCTTCGGCTGCTCAATGGAAATTGCCGCTCGTAAAGCGGAGCGTGTGAAGCGCTTCTCACATTGAAGCCTTCAGATTGCCTAAAAATGTAAACAAAATAAGCAATGAAAAAAAAAAAAAAAAAAATAAATAAAATAAAAAAACGAATTAGTCAAGAAAACAACAACAAATACGTGCGGATGTCGTAAGCGAGGTTTTGTATTCAATTTTTGTTTTTGCTTCTGTTTTGCTTTTCAAGTGCTCAGCAGAAAAGTGAATCAAGCTGTGACTTTGACAACATATTCAATCTGCCGTTGAGTGACAGCTGTTTATTTACTGACGTGAATTAATGCCTTCACTTGGCCGTGTGAGCTGCGACGCTTAAGCGCTGCACTTGCAGCCGGCTGTAGGTGGTCAACTAATTTACTGCTAATCGCACCGATTAAATTAGTCGAACAGAGTTATTATATATTAATTTTCATATAACATATATAGATATACATATGTTAATTTAACTACCATCGATTCGATCAGATTTCACACGTTCTGCGAGCATTGAACCGGTTTAGTGCCTTATAGCCCGACATATAGTTAATCTATTTGGTGTATCCTTGAGTGATTTGCCCCGACCTTTAGCCAGTTAAATTTCATACCCTCCAAGTGCTTGTGCAATGCTATTTTAATGATTGAGCAGCCGGATATTATTTAATTGTGCACGCAATCCTTTAAAGTGAGTAAGCCCAACGCGTTTCCAAATAAATTCGCACAGCTATTGGCTTGGCTATTGGCGCCCCAAACATGACACCCCGTGGTGGCCATATTAATAGATTTATAATTAAGGCTCGAACGCGTTGCGCATTAAAACTTCATGATTATCCAAAGAGCAGCATTCGCATACACAATAAAAAATGTAAACAAACCGTTGTCGAAAATAGTAGCAACAAATGCTGCTCCATATTGTGCGGTTGCTTGTAGAGGAAGGGGGAAGGGGATAGAGAGTGCGGAGTGCGGAGTGCGGAGCATTGGTCGTTGCTTCATCAGCCGCAACACGTGCGCCGTTAAATCAATAAAAACAACAAGAGTAAATCACATACAAATCACAAGCGCACACGCACACACGCAAACGCACACGAACATCAGAGACAGAGCAGCACAGAAATTCATTAACACCATGTGAAAGCATTTACGTGCACCCAGCGGAACTTTGATAAATAAAATGAAATGAGCGAGCATGCCCAGCGCGAGTGCTTGTCTGTCTCCTCAGTTGGTCTTCGAACAAGAAGAGCATGCATCGCCGGCTGAATTCGGCATGTCCAAGTCATGTCTTTGGATTCGTTTGCCAAAATGTTTCAGCTAGGTTAATTTATTTTTTATTTTGACTCGCTCGTTGGCTTGTGTAGCCGCAGCCGATCCCCTCGCTGCCCGCTCCCATTTCCGTTCTCTCTCTGTCTCTCAGTCACACACTCACACTCACACTCACACGCACACTCTCAGAGTCTGGCTGTCTGTGAGCAGCTCGTGGCAGCGAAATTATCGCCATTTCGTTGTTGCTGTCAGCGTCGCAGTCGCAGTCGCAGTCGGCGTCGCCAGCGCTGACGCGTCCGCTTCTCTAACTGCGATTGAATGACAAAGTCTTTTTAATTTATGCAGGCAACTACAACGAATAAATTCGCTTCTTTTACTTTTTGCTTTGGCTTTTGGCTTTATTATCTACCGGCTTTGGCGCCCACACGTGTATGCAATCTTTGTGTTCGTGTGTGTGTGTGTGTGTGTAACGAATTGAGTCAGTTTTTAAATGTAACAAACGATGGCGGCAAATTTAAGTACTTAAACTTAAATACGATTCACGCGCTTTTGGTCTGCCAAACGGTAGCAAAAGCAATAAAACTTTGCCTAATTTGCAATGACACATTCATTTTGTTTACATATATGTATAAATATATATTGTTATATATGTATGTGTATATATAAATATTTTTATTTGACTTTTCCATTTTAATGCTAATGGCATATTAGGGAGCTTAGTTGGATGCCTCTTAAATCCAATTAATGTGCCTGGGATATATTACGAAACCAAGTTCGGCAGATTTATGGCAACGGGGCGTCGATAAGAGTTTATCAGTGCATAAATGTATAAATAGCATTGCATTTATCGCAGCATGCAGTTAATATGTGCACATATTTTTGATTCATGTAATTAAATCTGATATTTCGTAAATAACATCTCTTTTAAGCATATTACTCATTTGAGCTTTTAGTTCTCCGAATACAATAAACTTTCATTATAACTCATTAAATATTTATATTTCAATCAATTGTCTATATTAGCTTGCCAGTGCTACATGTGCATTTGTATCTAAAACTTAAATTAAAATTGAATTTATACATTTTGTTTTTATTTTTTGCTATTCAAGCTCTCATTGCTCTATCATTCTGCTGGGTATTCTTGCTGATGTTTGGTAAATTATTCTATAGAAAACTGGAACAACAATATAGATAAATAAATAGCCCTGAAAACTGTATTTAAGGAAAAAACTCGCACGATAAATGATTCATTCAGACGGCTGAAGCGTGACGGTCTGATAAAACCTACTTAGTACCACATGACGTATGGTTAATTAGTTGCTGACCCTCGCTAATTATTTTTTAGATTTTGTGTCTGTTGCAGCACGAAACTGTGTTTACCCTAAACACACCAACATTTACGCACTTGACTATATCAGACTATCAAATTAACTCACAGATTATGATCATTTTGATGGTCATTAGCACAGTGACACATCATAATCACATATGTTCATATGCTCACAAATGGGGCATTTATATTAGCATCAGTGCTAAAAACCTTAGCAACAACAACAACAACAGCAACAGCAGCAGCAGTAATAACAGTTGCTATAACCAGTATAGCTAATTGCTGACCCAATAATGCGAGACACACGACATCGTATGTAACTGTAAATTGCCACACGCGCGTGCTGTTTGCCGATGTATGTGTGTGTGTGTGTGTGTGTGGGAGCATGTACAATGCGTTCCGTTGCTCAGTCACAATGCATTGCGACCATAGTCCATTGCCTTGCGTTGACCGGCGGTCGTTAGATGTCACACGTGCGGCATTCTTGACGTGACGATAAACGGCAACGGCAAAGTAAACTGAATACGGCAGGCAGACCGATCACCGTCTATACCCTACAATTTCATCAAATGGGCAATATATATGTATATATATATATTTGTATTCATATACATATGTATATTTTTTTAAATATTTGTCTTATTAACAAGATTTTTTTTATGTGCTTAATAAATTTTAATATTTTTTTTTTTTATAAAATATATTTTCATTAATATTTAATTATTTTCTTAAGATATAAATAAAATTAAAATCAATCAATAATAATTAATAATAACCGCGCAAAAATTGATCATTTATATAATTTTCTGCCCTTAAAAATATTATTATTTACTACAATTATTTTTCATCTCAAATATCTAATATTTTGTATCGTAATAACTAATTTACATTCTCATTTCATTGCCTTTAGCAATGCAAATATTATTTTCTTCTTCTTCTGCTTTCTATTTGCTAAAATTCGCGTTTTTGTTATTTTAGTTAATTTTATGATTACATTAGCGAATTATTTTAGCCGTTGTTCGCGGCAGAGTTAAGGCAAATATAAATAAGGCAGACAAGGTCGCAGGCCTCAGACACAGGCACACTCCCTCCCGGTCCCAATGACGACGATAATGATAATGACGATGATGATGCGGATGCTGATTATTATGATAAGCAAACAATAATAAAAACAAACACACGCGCCGCTCGTGGTTGGCTTTTGTTTAACGCGACGGTCTGCGGCAATGTCTGTGGCTCTGTTTCTCTTTCAGTGGTGCTGCCACAGCTGCAACAGTTTCTGTGCGACAAGCACCTCACACACGCACACACACAGAAGTGTGGTTGACTGTGCTCAGTGACTTATCAAGCCACGAGTGAGCAGCAGCGCGTGGCGACTTCGCTGATTTAAATAATACTAATATTTATGCGAACTTTGCATATGCTGTTTAAAAATAGTTTTTTTTTTTCTCGCCCGTCGTATAGTCATAAATAAAGTATTTTGGGCGCATATCAATAAATAAAATATACATTTGGCTGCTTATTACTTTGACAACTGGCATGTGTCGCATTCTCAATGAGTTTTTTTTTTGTTCTGCAAAGTTTTACACCCCTTCGAAAAGGCAATATTTTCAGATATATGGGAAATTCCATAAATTGTCATGATACGAAGCAAATGTTATTGTTATTGCTTTTTTTCTTCATTTATCTATCTACCTTTCACTTTTCCATTGAACTTTGTCGCCGCTAATGAGACTTTTGTCACGTCAACTTATCAACTGGAATGTCATCAGCTGGCGACGGTCTAAGTCGAATTTAAATAATGAAATATGAGTTTATTTTTAATTTAAGCTGATTGTTTCAAAATATAGAATAAAATATATATAAAATATATATACTAGGTGAAAATGAGTATATGCTATGACTATAATTTATTTTAAATTAAATTAATTTAAAACATTGTGAAATTTGAATGCGTAAGCTAGAACTGTACCTCTGCTTTAACAGCAATAGTTTAGGCAGGGCTGGCATTTGTTTCAATGTTTGTATAGTTTGAATAGTTTCAGTTGACGGCTGGCTTTGAAGAGTTCTTGTTGCTGTGGCGGGGCATTATTTGTTATTTTCAACTGTTGTCAGACAACAGAGCACGATTATTTCATAAAAAAAAAAAACTAATACTAAAACAGAAAACAAAGAGCTTATGGGTGCGCCGTGAACGGAAGTAATGCGCCATCAAGTATACGCCCCGGTGCACAGCAGGCGCTACACGTGCCGACTTCAGTCTGTGTTTGTGTGTGTGTGTGTGCATGTTTAACATATGCGAAACTAATTAATTACGTTAAATGTTTCGCATTTTATGATGTGCCAATTAAACGAGCGAAATAAACTGCTCGTGTCAATACAGAAAGCGAGCAACGCTCACATCGAGTTTCTTATTCATTTCGAACTCGAACTCGAATTCGAATGCAAATTAAGACTCACATTAGCGTAATACATGAGCCGTTAAATACGTTCATTCATCAAGCCCAAGAGTTAGCAATAACTCCAACTAGCTATTAAAACATGGAACAAAACAAAACTTAACTATGCAAGCCGAATTTAAAGTTATGCTGAACAGTGAATCCGAAAGTGAACTCTCAAGAGGATTCCCATTGACAAAGTCTACCGCGATGTGCTGAGAATGTCGGCAGAAGATTCATCATCTGGCCGCGCATTTCGTGTCATGTTTCAGATTTGTGAACGCTTTTATAGACGTCGAGAACTCGTTTAGCCCGACTCGTCAACAATGCCAATTTTTATTGCACTTTAACAGACAGATATGTTTAGCTAATTGGATTGTTTATTGCCAGTCCATGCGACTGCCACAAAAGTCGCTATATAATTGATCTATTGTATCGCTAACACAGTTCGTGATCTAACAAAAAGTTTCTTTGTTTTGGCTTTTTTGAATTCTTGACTTTGTTTTCGTTTTTGTTTTTATTTATTTATTTATTTTTTTTTAACTTTTTGCATAGACTTAGTTCGATATGTGTTTCAATTACTGGGAGCAAAGGTTGATTTTAATTAATTTGCTTTAGCTTAAAAATTAAGAAAGGAAGAAAGAAGCAATCGATTCTTTGAGCTTTAGGAATTCAGAATAAAAATAAATTAACAAGCAAATATTAAATTGCTTAGTTGAAAATATAGTGTATACATACGTACGTATGTATATTTGTAAAATATATAAAGTGTATTGAACAGATAAATTTTATGCTAATGCAATGAAATATACCTAAACAATTTTGTGATTCATATAAGATTTTTAAATATTTATTTATGATATTTTTTATATTTTATTTTATTTTTTTAAATTATTTTTTTTCCATATTTATTTAAAAAGTTTTTGTTTTTTGTTTTGCTTTGTTTCTAATTTTAAATCTACATATAGGCTGGTCAGTCATTGCGTCGGCTGGACAGCTTTGTAAAAACTCTTGCGAGATGATTTTAGTGTAATGAGAGCTGTTTAAGTTATTCTCTCCCTTTGATCCGCTATTGCCTACCTAGAATGCAAAAGTCTCCTTATATGTTTTCGTTTTGAGCATTTCATGGTCTCTCGGTGTGAATCACTCAACGCATTACTGCTCTACAGCTCTGTTCTATAACCATTCTGGACCTACATCGACATTGTGCAGAGAGCTCAATCTTGCTCTTGCCATCGTTCCATCATATAGGTCCAGAATGGGGGGAGCGGGCATTGATAAGCCAATGGAGGCTCGAGTTATTGGCTCATTCTTTTAGTTGGACCATTTGGCTGTTTAAGAATTGCACAGTCGGATAATCATTGATACAGATGTGCTGCTAACTGTGCATAGCTCACCTGGAGCGGTTGAGAATACCTGTATTATTAGCATAGCTGGAGGTTGCCTCTCATCTGATTCTATTTAGAAATGTCTGATGGGAACAGGGCTTACATTTAACTGTCTGTAAAGGTACGATTTTATATGTGTTCTATATAGTGACTAGACTTGGCTATGAATTTGATTCACTCTATCTGATTAATCAAGATGACAGAATGTGTGTGTTTATGGGCAATTCAGAGTGTGATGCCAGTTAATTAATTATAGCAATCGTAGTAGCGATAACTGCGTGATAAACCCTTCGTACGTGGCATAATCAAATAGTATGCGTGGAAAATTTGCTGTGCTTTGTATTTCATTTGATGGCTGAACCAACTTCTGACGTGCTCGTCCGGGCAAGTAAGTAACACTCGGGCCTAATTAATAGCAATGTGGCTGTTGTTGTTGTTGCTGTTGCTGTTTTTTTCGGGCACTGACTTCTCTGGGTCTTTAACGAGCTGCTGTTTGTGGAACCATATGTATTAGTGTATTATATTCGTTTTGTTGTTGTTGTTGTTGTTGTTTGTTTGCTTTTGTTTCTGTGCTTGTGTTGCGCACGGTTTGCGCGTGGCTGGTTTTTGTTTGCCATTGGCAAAGCAATTGGGTCATCGTTAGGCACACGTGTGGCTCGTTCAATGTTTCGCTTTTTATTTGCTTTGCTTGTCGCCATCATAAATTTTTATCGCCTGGCTGGCAATTCAATTGGCAATACTGCACATTTACCAAAGCCCATAACGTCTATAGTCTCTCCCATCTATATACATTTATATATAAATGGGTATGTATGTATTTTTTTTTATTGATAAGCCCAATTTGTATGTATAGACGTCTCGCTATTCGCGACATGGCTCTGTTTATGTTTTGATTTCGATATGACGCTTAGGTCACTTTTCGGTAAGCGTCTTGCCCAAAAATTTGACACGTCTCGCAGCTACAGACGTTTGCAATTACAAAACATTTGTTTTGTCTCAGCCACAGTGCAAACATTATATTTTTATTACTTTTGTTGCGGCGGCTTGTCTCTTCTTGCTTTAAGATCTCTACTTTTTTTGTTATTTCCGTGCCTCTTACGGCCTGGAGATAACATGGAAATTATCACTCCACTTCTGTTGTTATTCTATTTTTTTCAATTGCACACGCTGAACATTTTAGTTATCCGCAAACAGAGCGAGTTGACGTCAAAGGAGAGAACAAAGTCCAAATAAGTCTGCATTGATTAGGGCCTAAAGAAAATGAACCAAAATGAATGAAAGTAAGCCTTCCATGAATTCAATATACAATTCTTTTAAATTGTGAACAAATGAGAAAAAGAAATCATTTTTTTTTTTCTCATACATCTTACTTACTTCAATAAAGCTGCTAAATTCATGTTTCAATCAAAAGTGAAATACCGCTAATATCTTTTATTACCTTGGAAATAGTTTCAAAGAGATTGTAGAAAAATAAAACCCAAAAATTAAAAGAAAAGTCTTGTGAATAGTTTGCCGACTAGGTTTTACATAGAGACGGTTTATATAGCCTTTGTTTGGCCATTTGTACATCAAGTCAAAACGGAATGATAAACATCAAACATAAACTTTTAATGCCCACAGTCCGGCCATAAAATCAGCACCATTCATGTCTGGATATAGAACTCAGACAAACGCACTGAGCGTAAGCAAAACTTTTGTGGGTAAATATGCCATGGAAAGTTTTTTGCATCGTTGTTGCTTTATTTTCTACGGGAATTCTATTGGCCGAACTATTCGGGAATTTTGTTAGCGGCGGCGCTTGCAAATAAAGATTTTTGTTTGTTCTTTAGGTCTGCGATCAACGGCACGTGCAAAGGTGTTATATTGAGCCGGCGGACGTATGGGCAGCTGATGGCAATGGTGCTAACGAGCCAGGGACCGTGGCATAGTTTGGCCAGATACTATTGACATTTACCTAATTACTCAGCATGTGCGACACACAGGTTGCTAGCGACGTGCAAGGTCTTGAGGGGCGGCTTACGTGGCGTATGCGCAATGCGCATTCAGAGGCTTCCATTCCAGAACCACACACACACACACACATAAAAAAAAAGAAAAGTAAAGTAGTCGCTTAAGCTAATGAATGTCGAGTTATCACATGCTTAAATATTTAAAAGCAACGTTATTGCGGGAATTGTCCTCGACATTTAAACAAATGAAGCCCATGTGCAATATAAAACGCTTTTCATGGCCTGCGTGCTCACTAAAATGAGCAGAAAGCCAGACGGCTACACGTATGAATGTCTGGCTGTTTTCGTGTATGTGTGACATCTCATAAGCTCTGCCCTCTCTCTCACTGTGTGTGTGTGTGTGTGTGTGTGGCATCCCCTGCCCACCCTGAAGCGAAGCAGCGTGATATGTGCGCCAAATAAACTTCAATATGACAACGCCTTCACAGCAAGTTCGGCTGCGAGAGTTTTTTGAACTTGTGTTTTGTTTGTTATTTTCTTTTCTTCTTTTATTTTACAGCGTTGACAATCACAATTTCATATGGATTCGGGGCGAGGCAGAGGCCTTTGTTTGCTGGGGCCTTACAAAGTAATTGGCCAGAAACGCCTCAACAATTTGAGCGGCCAATTTCCCGTTTTGTCTCAAGAGTCAATGAGCTGTAGGTCTTTGTTTTCTTTTATTTTTTAGGTGGTTGCCAAGGGGGGTGGACGGGGCGGTCGGGGCAGGCGATTCACGATAGCCGCCGTGTCGTGTCCAACAATTATTTGGCTAATTTATGCACACGCAGTGGCAGTTCTCATTATGGCCACTGATTGACACGACCTCTAGCCCCGGCGGCTGTTAAAGCTGTAGCTACAGCTACGGCTACAGCTACAGCCACAGGTGACGGTCTACGCGTGTTTCAAATTGTTTTCAAAACACCTGACTCATGTACACGTAACACACACACGCGCTCACACGAACACACTAACACACGTCTCTTACGTCCAGCTACCAACAGTTATGTATATCTAAGGAAGATAGCGTATGAGTCAAAGCTTTATTATATTTTGTTTTCTTTTTATATATTTTTAATTTTTTTTTTTCTTTTTTATTTATTGTTTGCTTTGTTGCTGGCAGCGGCACGTGTTGCTCGTTTTGTGTCCAGTTCAGGGCAGAAACAGGCTAGAATGATCAGGCCACTTTGTGAGTGGAATACGCAAGGGGGTTTTATATCATGCAAACCTTTTTGTTTTTTTTTTTTTTTTGTTATTATTTACTTTTTTGTAAGTGATAGGTATATCGTGGAGATATCTGACTTTGGCATGCATTACGAGTGGAGGCGTTTAGCAATTAAAGCAAACAGCACTCAATTATATTTTAGAAAACTAACTACTGTTAGGGGGAATATAATATTATATTAAATAGACAGTTTACAGTGTTTTTTAATGTACTTAATAATTGTAGTAAAACTTAATAATATATTGTGTTGACTTTAATAATTATATACAATTCATTTTAGTACTGTGATAATAATATATAATATAATATATTAATGTGACTTATTAAATTTATGCATATATATTAAATCGTTTGCTTTTAAATATAATATTAATATAATGCATATCTATATCAGCTCAAATTTTTGCAAATATATTTAAATATATATATATATTTTGCAAATTTTTAAAATAGTATATATTATAATTAATTATTGTCTTAAAAAAATAGTTAGTAAAAAAATTAGATATATATGTATATTTCTAGTTATAGTTATTAGTTAATTAGTTATAGTTATATAACTCTAGTAATTATATATATATTTTTGTCAGTGTATTTAATCATCGACTGCTGGGCATCTACTCTGTCTTCCGCTCTCTTTTTCTCTGTTTCTCTCTCTGTGTCTTTTTCACATGTCCATTTCATTTGCTTATGGCTTGCGAAAATATGACTCAAATTTGGGCAAAAATGTCTTTTGGCCTGGCTGACAAGCTGGCTTGCTGGCCGGATGACTGGCTGCCTGGCTGGCTGGACCACCCGGCCAACCCCTTGGAAATGGCGGCGCGTGCACGTCAAATATGCCATTGGGGCTATTCGTTGAGCTTGGTATACGTTACGCTTCACGGTTTTTGTTACATTTAATGCGGGACTGTGGCTGAGATGCTGGCTCACCCAAAGGCCAGCCAGCCCGAAATTCGTCTTTCACCGGATGTTTGAAGGGCCAAGAGACATAAATACTAAATTTGTATTTTGAGCTATGCATATTGGCACATCGACATGAATTCTGTTTGGCTTTGCGAAATCCGCTTAGTCGATGCCGTGCCACGACCTCGCATAAGTATTCCAAATGAAAATGGCTCTTGATGGTCGCGTTGCCGCACACTTTTCAAATGTAATTACACTCAAGAGATACACGTGCCGGCAATAAGATCTTTGTTGTTGCTGTTACTCTTCCTCTTCCTCTTCCTATTGTTGTTGTCTGTTGTGGGCTTTTCAATTTGAATTCGGATGCCTGGGGCCCATCGAGCTGACAGCACAACAATCCCAAAGCCACCACAATAACAACAACAACAACAATAATAATAACAGAAATTTGCATGCGCGCCAAAATGTTGCCTATCGATATAGTATATATATATACTCGTATATATATAAGGTATATATACATATATACGGTCTATTTTAGCGTTTCTTTAGCTCGTAATAGCGTCTGAGACGACGGCTAAAACGTTTTCTTGTCCAAGTTTGTTTACCTATTGTGAAATTGGATCGCGACTACTGGCCATGGCTAAGCATGGCTAATGAGTTTTAGCCAGCAGATACTTTAATGTAAACGCCATTATTGTTGTTGTTGTTGTTGTTGCCCTGTTGCCAGGGCTTCGCGTGACAGCTTCAGCTCCAGCTGAGTCCGGCTCCAGTTGCGGAAATTCTGATCACAGCCTGTTTATCTGGCAGAATGACTAATGCACTGCAAATTTCGAGAGATTAAGGGCTGAATGGCACAATAATAATATTTCAGATGCTTAACAGAGCTGCGTAAACAATGCCTCAGAGAATAATTTATAGACTAATGAAGGCAAAACTCATAATTCTAGCAAGTTGAAACAGCTATAAGAGCGCTCGCTGGCCGACTTGAATCAACAATAGCTCATCAGTTGATTCATTTTTGACACATGTCGAATCTAATTAAATTTTATCCCAATTCCTCCATAACAAAAAAGTTAATTGTTTAATTATATATAAAAAACAAAAAGTTGATTGAACTCGTGGCGGCTATAAAATTGTATTTTTTGCTGTTCGCATTACGTGGGCTTGACGCTTGGGCTGCAAGTCAATCAATCAATTATTCAATTTGATGGCCAATTAATTTTGCATTATTCGTTTTTTCTCTGTCTCACTCTATCTCTCTTTCTTTGTTGTTTGCAGTTCGAATGGCGCCTACCGTCTGCTCGGAGAAGAAAGTGCGCTTGGCGGCCATCAAGGAGGGGCGACGGCGTAACAATATGAGCGCGGCGCAGGCGAACGCTTCCACGTCGGCAGCTGGTGCTGGAGCTGAGATGACACCGAGCAGAGCTGAGTTGAGCTACGGTGAGTAAAACTCTGGACAGTCGCACATGGCGTATACGTAACACGAACTGAACTTGCTTCTCCTCTTACCTCCGTTTACCCTTTACGCTTTACGTTTTACGTTTTACGTTGTCATTGCTGTTGTTGTTGCCTTTTAAATTATGACATCTATTTACAGCGCATTGTTGTTGGCGCTGCTCACGTTTCGCGAACTCGTTTAATTACTTTATGTAAACTTGGTCGAGCAGCACTCTTGCTGGCCATCTTCGGTTGCAGTTCATCGGAATAACAAACACCATGCAGACCACGTGTGTCGATGTTGTGTACGCTTCACGTGCTCCCAGCTTCATGTTGCTGCTGGTGTTGGTGTTTGGTTTGCCTTGGCTCGTGCCCCAGTTATGGCAACAATTTGCGTCAGCAATGCAACATCCAACATCCAGCATCGAGCATCGAGCACTGAGGTCTTTTTGCATGCCACATTTATATAACAGCTCCTTGGGCACATGACTAGATAGCGAATAAAAGGCGATTGTCGTCGACTGCACCAAGTGCTGGAAAATTCCTTGAAATTTACGACGCTACAGCGAAGCAGGGCACACTCTGTCATGATGATGCTAAAAATATAGCTAAAAGCAATAAGTAGAAGCCACGAAGCGCATTAAATGAACTGGGCTAAGTGGTACAATGAAAATGCTTTGAATGTAGCGGAAACTTCAGAGAAAGCTAGAGGGAGAGAGGGCGCAAGAGATGGAGATGCAGATGAAGAGGGAGAGATAGAAAGGCAGATAGAGAGAGAGAGAGGGAACGGATTGGCAGAGCAAAAGCAAAAGGGAAGGATAATAAGTGAGATCCAAAGAATTTACGATTGTAACTCCCGAAAAGAAAAAGAATAGCTGGAAAGAGGGAGAGAAAATAAAGAGAGAGAGAGAAAAGAAGTGATGGATAAAAATAAAGAAGGGAGGGGAAGACGAACGTCATAAGGCGAGAGAGATTGCAGAGATTGCAAGACACTAGAATGAATTATAGAGCAAAAGGTTGAAAGATATTTTGAGAAATATAAGAATGAATGAGGCATATACATAGAGAGAAAGCGAGAGAGAGGGTGAAAGAGCGAGAGAGAGAAAGGGAGACATTGACAGAGGAGAAGTTAAACGAAATATGTTAGACTTCTAAATCATCAACATTTCATAGAAAGACGATATGTATTAATTATTTAAATAGGAAGACGATTTAAGCATACGTAGTACGATGGCGCTATAGCAATATGAAATGTAGAAACCTACAAAGCGCAGCCTCATCTTAACTAACTAAACAGACATACACATTAGTCTATGAGTGTAATATGCAAAGTAAACTTAGCTCAAACTAGAGCACACATCGATCAACGAACGCATCATTGATGTTCTCTTCATATTGTGTTCCCAGCAGGGCTCAATCATTCATCATAATGTGACACTAATTGACCAAAAGCTCTTGCATTGCTCATACATATCCGAAATGGTAAATGCGATAAAAGGCAACACAAACATTTTGCGTAGCTGCACAGCCGAGCGTCTTGAATGAGCTCAATAACAGAATCTAGCATAAATATTGTATAAGCATTTTATTTTCACAAGAAATATTTCGTACACACGGGTCTTTAGTGTGCGTGTGTGTCGTAACCTTTATTTTGTTGCCATTTGGCGTGGCACGTTTTCTGTTGCCCTTTCATTTACTGCTGTTGTTGTTGTTGTTGTTGCCACAACTGTGCTACTTTTGCTAGCTTATTTACAATTTTCCCACATTTGTTTGGCTGCTTTTAGCTTTTGCCGACTTGGCTTTTTATTGCCGTGCTTGTTGTTGCAGCGTTTATTGGTGCCATATTCAGCGCAATTATTCCAAATGATTTTTTTGTTGTTTTCGTATACCCAGTTGTTACATAAATGCCAATCGGGTATATACGCCTGCGGATTGAGAACCTTTACTATATAACTCCTTGCTTGAAGTACTTTGTACCAAGTCTCTTTCTACCGTGTTTTAATAGGCATCTCGTAGTCGCGCGGAGAATTTCGTCATATGTGCCTGGCTTATAATGAGCAGGCTTCTTTCATGTGCCATATTACTTATTAGGCTCTCAATTGTTCCAAGTCTATTTCTAGCTTTAAATGAGCGTGTCGCAGTCGCTGTTGTTTATAGAGCTTTTTGTTTGCTTTATTTGTTATTGTTATTTTTTGCTTTGTGTTTCCTGCTAATTTCTAGCAACACGTTAAAATGTTGAATACGAACTGGGTGTGACGAAGCCACGTGCAGGCGTCTATGATGCCGTGGATTCCCGCATTCCCCGCGCCTGTGCCAACGTAACAGCTTGGCTAACGACAGTGGGTCGCATATGTCTGATATTATTTGCAAATATCAAGATTTGAATTGTTCTGAATTCTAATTAAATTCAGTCTCACCTTGATTTGCATGTGATTACCCTTAATGAGTGATATTTGCTCTCTGAGCATAGCTTTGGAATTCTTTTAACGCCTCGACAGACTTCAGAGAACTAAACATGAGTACTTGGTAAGGCATGTCGTAGCCTTGTTGATTTGATGTACATTGAGATAAATCAGTTTGCAAATATTACTTTTCTTGTTTGTATGATAAACAAAAGAAAATATTTTGTGCTTGAAGTCTGGTAGACGAAGGTAGAAACGAGGCAGATTTGTTTAAATAAAAAATAATTAAAATAAAGATAGTAAACAACAAATTAGCAGCATATAGGAAAATATCTAAAAATTATTTATTTTCTGCTATGGATTTTAGCTGGAACTTTAGCTGTATAAGTTAAATATATAAATATATATATAATATATTTTACAAAATCTGTATATCTTTTGTATTATTTTTATGAAATTTTCTTTCTGCCTGAATAGTTTTTCCATTTATTTTCGATTTGTGTTGTCTCACTGTTCATTCAACTTTTGGCCTGCTAGCTTTTATATTTGTGGACATTTGTTGCGACATTTGGAGCGAACTCTGAGTCGGCTGGCAACAGCGCCTAATGCTGTGGCTTGAGCATCGTTTGCTTTAATTAAGCATAAATGCTAACTAATTCGATGTGAGGGGTTGGCACGTGTGTGCGCGCCGTGTTGGCGCTGGGCGAGGCCACATCGCAACAAACAGCAGTACCTCAGGCCTCCAGACGTGCGAGAAGTGACAACAACAATGGCTAGTTAAATGTTCATTGACGTAGCGCAGTCGAGCCGTCGAGCCGACTGCAGGCAAAAGTGTTCGTGGGGGCCTCGAGGCTTGCATGAGTCGATGGCGAACAGAACCGGAATATGGCAGTGCAGGAAGTAAGCACGGCTAGGCGAGCTCAACGGCGACAATGTGGAGGTGAATAACAACAACAACAGCAACGAGTATTGACAACAATGCAATCTAAATATTTCCGTACTAAATTGTAACTCTTACGTTGTCAGCGTTGCCTCCATTCGAATTGTATCGTAACGCTATGCACATGCTTCAAACACGCATTGAGTAGGGCTTATGTGTGCGTGTGTGTGTGTGAGTGGAGGGCAACGCTTGATGCAACAGGGTGGCAGTCACGGGGCGTCGAACAGAGTCTGGGTCAACCTAAATGGATTTTCCTTCCAGTTGTTCTGTTATAGGATTATGTAGCTGAAGCACATCTATTGTGTTGTCAATTTATATTTCCTCTTGTATATTTATTTTACCGCGCATAACAATTGGATTGTGCAAGTAAAGAAAACTATGGGTATACATACATACATTATAAGTAGTAGTGTATAGCAGCAGCTAATAATAATTGGAATCGATATAAATAACACCTATAATATCATTATGAATACTATGTCAATATTTTCTCTATTATTCATAGTATTATTTACCATTATTATTGTGTATATCAACATATCGTGGTTAGCGTGCTATAAAAACCTCTCAAATTTCAGAATAGCAACCGGAAAGTGAATGATTGAGACTCTTAAGCAACTCATTTCCTTTGTTTACCTTAAATAGTTTCTATAGTGATTTTCAAGCTCATTATGTGATGATGGTATATTTATATAAATGTATAGTTAACTTCGACATGAGCTGTTGCCTTTGATTGAGTCATACGCATTGTTATTATACTAAGAACTGAACTTACATTATCGCTATAATTATATATAGATTATATAATATATACAATAATATATATGTGCAGATTGAGTACAAATATAGCTAATAATTAACTTCAATTTTACCTTTTGATGTCAAGTCAAGATTATTACATATTCTACTATTTTTATACCAAGTCACATAACGAAAATAATCATAGATTATATATGTATATGGGCGTATGTGTATTTACAAAAATACAGTTAATAATTAACTTCAATTTGACCTTTCGATATTGATTCATTATTGTTCCATATTGCACTAGTTTCATATGAAGCGGAGTTACATAATGCAAATAATTACATTCAGAATATATTCCTCTGTTACCTGGCAATCGAAGCCTATTCGTTTCCGATTGTAATTTTAGCATTTGTATTTATAGCACTTGCAGTGCGTAGACATTCTTGGTTTTAGCCATTGTGTTGCCCCCCGCGCAGAGCGACACGCCCTTGGGCCATTGTTCGCTCTCACGTTTCAGAGCACTGGGGCAGCGTATCAGAAACTGCTTTATTTGCGAAAAGCAAACGAATCGCTGAATGCGGTCAGATAGACTCGATTCCAGTCCAGGCGCTGGCTCTGGTGCGGATGGGAAATGTGCTGTGCCATGTGCTCGAAGCTCGAAGCTCGAACCACTCGGCACTCGTCAGTCATCGCCTGACCCTGACCATAGACACAGTCGCGGAAACACAAATTGGAATATGATTTGTTCTGAGCGATGGATGGGTGGATGGAGGGGAAAGGGTGGCGTACGCTGTTGCTATCGCTGTTGTATGTCGCTCATGTACTGTACATGTCTCACTCGCTTGCTCGTAATTGCAGTCAGAGTCGAGTCGCCAGATTGATGCGAGGCGCGTCACTATCGCTGATGTCGTTGTTGATTGCTGGCCCTGGCTGTGGTCACGTTTCTTGACACACACAACGAACACACTAATCGTAAACAAACACACACACGCATACACACACATACACACGTACGTATGTTCATAGACAGTTGACAATGGGCGCATTGGTTGACGGGCAAAAAACAAAAAAATTGCAATAGTATAATTATATTAAAATGAAAATATATAAAAATGATTTAGAATAAAATATGTAATAAATATATATAACATATAATAAAACATATCAAGAAATATAAAAAAAATATAAAAATTATTAAATTTAAAATTAATTTATTATTAATATTTAAATTATTTTTATAAAAAAGAAATATTTTTACATGAATAGAAAATGAAAACAAAAACATAGTAAAAATATCAGCAATAAATTATGCTTAAATATAATTGTATTAAAACTAAAATATATAAAAATAATTAATATTACAATAATTATTATAAACAAATCAATAACAACTGAAATAACATACAATAATATTTATATATAAAATATATACAAATTATTAATATTAAAATTCTCTATATACAAAATTTTAATCTGGTCATGCATTTGATTTTTCTTTATTTTTATCCCGTTCGTCCTTTGTAGAATATAGAATATATTAATATAATTTTATTCTGTATTTCTTTACCTAATTAATATACTTATTTCTTGACTTAATTACACGATATAAAGCTTCGACTGAGGCAAATTGCTGTTTGCAAACTCATGTTGATAAGAATTATTTGCAGAATTCAATATGGCATGGTGTGATTTTCCAAGAAGCAGGTCTTGCGATAAAAATTATATTTTTATGTTTTGTTTACATGCTATGCGGTGCGATAAAGCATAAAAAAATCGAAAATGATTTTTCGTTATTTATACTTAAACTCACTTAAACATTCAGCTCTTGAAGAGAGCTGCTGCAGTTGCAATTGCATACTTACTGGGTTTGCGGGTGCTTGTCTTGGGAGAAAAGACAGAGTTTCGTATATTGTAAGAGTGTGCGTGTGTGGCACGTGATTTATTGCACTTCTGTGCACCTTCAGTCGCTTGACCTTTGACATAGCTCTAACGTGCTCTTCTGTTTTTCCTTGCAGCTGTCAAGAGTTCGACGAACTCAATAAATCGTGCACAACGCCGACGAGGGGTCGCATTGCTGCCAACGGGCGCCAAAAGTGTGGCATCGTCTTCGAGTGCTGCTGGACTTGACCTGGAAAGTGAGAGGAAATCAAAGCAGGCCGAGCATTTGGAGCGCATGGAGGTCGATGGCATTTATAATAAGACGAGCACGTATTCAGCGCACACACATTCCAGCAGCACCTACAACAACAATATGAAAACAGTATTACAACCAACAATGGCCAACAGCAACAGCAACAACAGCAGCAACAGCAGCAACAGCAGCCACTGCAACAGCAACAGCAAGACAACAACAGCCAAACATTGTGATCATGCTTCAGGCATGGGTGAGGATAAGGAGGACGATGACGAGGACGGGGATGGGGACGATGAGGAGGAGGATCAGGGCGATGGCGACAGCGGCTACGAGTTTGCCCTGGACCCCATCAAGCCGCCAAATCCACAGCAACAGTACCACGCACACAACCAGGGCCTGCTGTCCATAGCCATCAAGACGATAAAGCTGGTGCAGCGCAACAAGTTGCTGCAGAAGCGTTTGGCTCAGCTGCAGCTGGAGACGTCCGAGTTCATTGCCTCGGTGCTGGCCAATCCCGAGAATCGGCACTTTCGTGAGAAAATCACGGCCAAAACAGACGCGGCCAATAAAGTGAGCAACGTTTTGTTGCGTCACTAAGCGACAAATAATACAAATGAAAAAATGCTGCATACTTTTGGGCGGCAGCACAAAATGCCGCATTCCGATATGTCGCAGCAATCAAATAAGACCCGAACACTTATTGTTGGGTCTGTTGAAAGCATATGATGAAATACATTAGAATGATAATTTAAAATATATAAATAGAATTCCTTTCTTTTTTTTTGTATTGAATTCATTGTTTATCGAAATCGAAATTGATTGCTGCGACACGGAACTGAGCTGAGTTTCGAGCAATTTGTACTGATTACATTTATAAATTAACAAAATGTAAGTTAAATATTTGACTAAACACAAAGAAATAAGAAGAAGAAAAAAACAATACATAAACATATACATGAGAAATATTTATAAAACAAATAAAAAGTCAAGAATGAAACTAATTTTATGTAGTCCCTAAGTACGTTTATGTTCCACATTTTTGTACATCCAAAAAATTTATTTATATGAAAATCATATTTGACGATAATCTACTAGAAATACTTAGTTTTCTAAAGAACAAACCCAACCGGCATAATCATTTTGAAACTTCAATGCTTTTGGCTATAAATGGCAAATACTTGCATTAACATATACAATTTCAATGCAAAGCAATTGGTTTATTAAACTTAGCTTAGCAAATCACTATACGTAACTAAATGATCGTCAGAAGAAAAAAAAAATACTATCTATGAATAAATATCATTGATTTAAATTGTAAACCAAGCGTAAGTTATTCAAATCGCTGAGAACTACATTCATGCCCCATGTATTTTGATTAAAATTGAAAACATTTATCAGCTGCATTTTCTACTTACCTAAATGTTAAGATTATTATATTAGACTAGCATGTAGAGAGCCAACGTGAATCGTGAAACAAATTTCTAATAAAATTCATTTTATTGAAATGCAAACATTTTACAACATACATTGACTTATTTATCGCTTGTTATAATCCAACAACTTCAGCTTCAACTTGAGCAACAAAAGGTTTCAATCATCGAGAGACACTCGGCGGCCGTGTCAATAACACCAATCATCGCATTCAAAGACCGTCTCAATATATTTCTGACGTTGCGGCTGTCAACTCAATCATAAAAATTATGATTATGGGGCTGTTCCCAGAAACGTGCGGCGCCCACCGAATTTGAGATTGTCAGGTAAATTTCTATGCAAAAATATGCAAAGAAAAAGTTGATGTAAATGGCAATAAGAAGTTTTGCTCAAAAACGTAATTAGAGTTTGACAAAAGTGTATTTACTTTTGTGACAGATTTATGTAATCCATATATTCAGTTTGACTTGTAAGTAGAATAGTTGTTATATGTCAGGCATGTAAAAAAAAAATATATGTATATAATTATATATACTATATGAGCTAAATAGATTTCTTCAATAAGGAGATATCTTATTCTTTGACTGTTAGCTTGACTGTCATTTATTTTTATTTCTTTATTTTTCTGGAATGCCCCCAACATGTTGCGTGTGACACCCACACACGTACACATACATCACACAGCTTGTTGGCATGCAATTTCGAATTACACTTCAGTTGTTTCAAGTTCATTCAATTAAGCCGCAAGAGACGAGTATCTGTCTGGGTCGCAGTGTTTCGAGTGGCATTCAGCTCGCTTTTTGGCTCTTCGATTATTGTGATTGTGTGGCTCCTCTGGCCACATCGCTTATGGGCTCTTATTTATTTTTGGCTCAGACGGCATTTGTCAGATTTGTAATCATCAAGATGTAGATATATTTACGCCTGGTAATCATTATACAAAACTTTTAGACATTTGCTTTGTTTTTCATGTTTGTTATTTTCTGTATTGTTTTTTTTTTTTTTTCGAGTAGCTGCTGCAGCTTTTATTGTGTTAAAAGTTATGGAGGCTATTTTCTGCTGAATTTTATTGCTATTGGGTGTTGTGCATTTTGTGGTTTATTGTGATCTCAGTGTACGTCTTCATTTTTTTAACGGCATTTGGCATTAGACACCTGATTTACGAGCCAGGCACAAATTACAGACCAGACATCGCGCTCATGTAGAGCACTTGACAATGTCGATGTGTGCTTGTGTTTATGCAGTTTGATAATTTATATTGTGTGTGTGTGTGTGTGTGATTAGCGTGCGAATGTCGTTATTCAGTTGTTGTGGAACTTGTTGTTCCACTGGCCAGTCGCAAAATTGTTAATATTATAGAGTTTCGGTAATCTTTGCCGCCGACCTTGACAAGGTCGTTGCCAAGCATTTATTTGGCTCTCCATTTAGACTACAGCAATTAGCAGTGAATTATGTGACTTGATTCCGTTCAGTTTGAATGGCCGCAGCTAACTCGGAATAACATTTCCCTGGACAATGCAGCGTCGATGGACGCAAATTCTCAAGACTCTAAAATATTGATGAAATATTGAATGTTCTATCAGCAAGTCAGCATGCGTTGCCTTGTCTATTAGTTAGCTCAATCAATTAGTTAGCATGTGCATTCGAATTATGTTGTTTGTAAATTCTAATTAAAAGAGCCCTGACAGCTTCTAGCACTCAACGTGGCTAATCAATTAGTTCTGAAAAGCAAACATTTGTAAGTGTTTGCGTGATGTACAAATATTTCATATAAACCATTTAGGAAAATTTTAAAATATTGAAAAAAATTGTAATCTAAGAAGTAAATAAACTAAATAATAAATCAAAATAAAATATAACAAAAATAATGGTAAGAGAATGTAATATGTACTAAATCCTCCTACTTTAAAATAATTACAGTTTGATATGCAAACAAATCATTTCGTTACAAAAAGGAAATTTTAAATGCCCTGGGCTTATAAAAAGTTCAGATAAGTTGGGTAAATACTCTGGTCTTATAAATAGTTTCTATAAGTTGGGTATGTCAAATTGAAAAAAAGGTAAATGTTGTGGAAAGAAAACGCTGTATCCAGAGTACCTGCAGAAAATCTAATAACTGAAAAACGAAATACAGTAAAATACGTTTGTAACGACCGTTGCTATACCCGGAAACCGCTATCGCCCTATAAGTTTGTTCATATAAGCTTGCTTGGGGACAAGAATTTTCATTGCAATAACCGTACTGACGCTACGGAGTCGTTATAACCGGATTCAACTGTATATTATGCCAAGTCATAAGAGAGTTTAAGAGCAAATTCCAAAGTTTAGTTTTTTTGTCCATGCACAAATTGATTTAATATTGTGTAATGCTCGTATTGCTTTCCGTCTGTCTCTCTTGATATATTATATATATAAATATATATAGAGTTTGCTGAAGATGTGTCTGTTTTTAACCTAATTTATTTCAATTTGGCTTAAAAGCTCAGTTTATATTTCTTTGGTAATTATAGCTTACAATTCCCATGTCAAATACACTCCTTAAAAATCCCTTAATATTTCTAACGTCTGTTTAGCTGTTCATTCTTTCCCTTTCTATAATATCTGGGGAAGCCCTGTTATATATACGACTTGCATTTTGCGTCATTTGATATATTAATATTAAATTGACTGCGAATAAAATATCAAAAGTGCTTAATCATACTGCGCCTTAGGCGAATTTATTTAAATATACTATCACTTTTGGCCATTAAACACATTCGTTATTTATTGTTTAGCATATCTGTTTAAATTAGCAGGGCTTTGTTTCAGCTTTTGATCTATTAACAATTACTGCTTTTGAGTGCTATGAGCACCTCACTTTTCTGTGTGTCTGTGTGTGTCTGTGTGTGTGCGTGTGTGTGAGTGTGTGTGTTTTTGCACTTGATTAAAATCAAACAGCAGTCGATTCAACAGTTGCCAAGTCATGCGAAATGAATATGCATAAAATCTGTGCAAATATCAACTATCAATATGAACGTTTAAACAAAAAGCGCGCGAGAGTCGGCTGAAATGCATTGGCGGCAATTTGTTTGGATTTAAAGTAGAAAACCTATAGAAAATAGATATATATTTATTTATACATATATATGTATATTGAAATGTGTGTATCTATGTGTATAAATGAGTAACTGAAGGTCGCTGGCGCCAAAAATTGATTATGAAAGTCGCAACATCAGCAACGAAATGGCAAATCCGACGAACTAAAGACGCACATACATATGTCTGATGATGTTTGGCCATTAATGAATAGCAGCACATTAATGTTTTACATATGCAAATGTCTATGGCTGAGCTTTCAATTTGTAATCGCTGTAACGTGAAGTCATCGGCATTAAGAGAGAGAGAGGGAGTAGAGAGTAGGGCAGCGTTGACATTGAACTCGAGCTGTCAACAACAGCATTTGCTGTGCTCTCGCGTCTTTAAATAGCGGAAGCACTATAGATCATAGTTATATTTATTCGCAAGCAATTGCTAATAGGCAAATGGTTGATTAGCGCATGCTTTGGCGCCAATGGATGTCGAGCATAATCAAATGCTGTTAATCAAATGCCAGCCAGCCAGCCAGCCAGCCAGCCAGCCATGATATGCAAAACAAAAACATTTGGCTATGACTAAAACCGAAATATATGGCGTGTGATGAAACGGAGCAGAGGCTGCCTTTGGCTAGGAAATCAAAATAAACTCAAATGAAATTTTTGCAAGTTCATGAGCTGAACTTGAAATACAAAGACGAGAGCCCAAACTAGTCCGGGCTACTGGGTCTGAGGCTGCGTGCGTTGGAGCGAACGTAGCGCGCCAAACTGACCGACTTAACCGGCGGGCAGCTACCCGTCTTGATTCGTGCCGCATAGGCTTCGTCGTTGCAAGCGCCGGCAGCGGCGATTCATTTAACCAGCGGACAGCAGCGCGCGCGCATGCGCAGTAGCTGACGAGATCACCAATTAGCCAATCAAAAGTCGAAAACTCGAAAATCTAAAATCTAAAACAAAACAAGACATCGACTGCACAAAGCTCTAGTCTATCCGTTAAGGAGAGCAGCACGCCCATTGCGTAAGTGCACTCTGAATGCAGTAAGCATAGGCAAACGTGTTTAGAATTTCGCAACTAATGAACTGAATAAAATGTGCCAAACACATACACATATAGTACTTGGGGTCTGCTGAACCGGATCTGTGTGAGTGAATTGCTGACATTAACTGAAATGGTTGCACTTGCTATAAATATGTGTGATATATCTTTGAAACCCATATTGGCTAAGAATATCATTTAATCAGCCAAAAGCAGACAAAGTGTGAATATTAAAACATTTATAAAATTGTGAATTGTGGTTTCATTATGAAAATATAAAAGAAGTAATTTGGAATTTATTAAATAATATTAAAAAAAATAGAATAAAAATATCAAATTTGGGATTTCTTAAAAAAAAGAATAATTTAAATAAATTTATATTTCATTTGTAATAAAAATATATGCAATATTAAATATGTTTCGTGTTTTGTGCTTTATAAGTGATTTGTGCATTTCGTAAGAATATGTAAAAATCAAAGTTTGCATATTAATATCAAAGCATTCAAAAGATTTGATTGCACTACAAAATAAATTAAAATTTTTTTAGTAAAAGTGTTTGTGTATTATATATATTTTTTTTTTTTAGTTTTGTTTAACAATATTTAAGTATACATTTTTAAAAACTTAATTGAAGTGAGTTGCAATCTAAATTTCAGTTTATAAATCAAACATGATTTTTATTATAATTATCTAATTATTTTAATACGGTTTATTGCAAGTATTTTTAAGTTACTGCAATGCAGCTTTCGCAATTAGGAGTGCACTTAATCAAGTTTGTTATCAGTTTTAAAAATAGGTTCATCAGAGTTATTTGCCCTTGCCCAATCGACATTGCCAACTAATTAAATAATTCCTGTATTATCTATCTGATGATAATTGTTCAACATTTATCTAAATCTAATTCAACTCTTTGAGCCATTCGTCACGCCAGCAACTTGTTAAACTTGGCTAATTGGATACAGTCCACAAACCGAACCCATTGAGAGCCACAAAATGCAAATGCATATGAATTGAAACATTTTCTATGAATTGTAAAATTTTCGTAAAGAGTTTTATAATAGCCATTAATATTAAATGCAGTGGAACCAGTTTCGCCTTTGTTTTGACACCATAGACACTTGCTACAAGGGCTGCGAGAGCTGCGAGAGCTGCGATAGCGCTGAAGAACTTTAACGAGCGCATCGCCCTTCGATCGATTGCAGCCATGAAATTGACAGTTTTGTGGTAGGGCAGTTCTGAATGCGAGATATCGTCCGCTGACCGGTTATAAATGAGCTTTTCTTCAACGTCAGTGACAATGCGATGGAAGGCCATGCACGTAGAACCAATTGTGAGGGAACAAAGGCAGCTAAATCGGTATCTTTACATTGACTGATTGCACAGATAAATCAATTAACTGTAAGACGTATCTCCGCTCGTTTATTGAGGTTAATTTAAATACCTTATTTTTGCTTTTTTCTGCTGTTGCTGTTGTTGTTGTTGTCATTATTGTTGCCTATTTGTGCAATTTTGAGCTTCGATGGACTTAAATGTTTGAGGCAAAAAACCCAAAAATATTGCCCATTCAATTTGCATATAAAGTAATTTTACGGAATCGCAGCGCGCCCACTACATTGAGTGGCTTAGTTTAGATTGTGATGCTCTGCAAGCGAGAGTATTACAATTATAGCAACAAATTGGCGACACGGCTGGAGAGGCATATCAAATAATGGTTTAAATTTGAGAATATTTGTTACTCTTTTTTTACTCAACTTTAAAAGTATTGTTTAACATATTTGTTACTCTTTTTTACTCAACTTTAAAAGTATTGTTTAACATAACTTTTGTCAATATGGGATACTATACATACTTTTTTTATTTACTGATTTTTATTTGCATATTGTAATTTACTTTTTATTTATTTATATTTACTATTTATTTATTTATATATTACAAAAGCATATACAAATATTAGTTTTACATAGATTTTCAATACATACATATATTTGAATACATTAATACATTAGCCCTCAAATTACTCTGACAAGTTATTAAATTAGCAATTAATAAATAATATAAATTATTCCACGCATGAAACTATGCACTGCCTTGAGTCATATATTTAATTATATATTAATTATGAGCCGCATTCTTTAATTCAGCTAATAATTCAGCTACACAAATTAAACTAGCTACAAACACAAATCAAATTCAACTTTTTCCTATATTGTATCAAAAGTTTCGGCATTTGGTCTAAGACTCTCGTATGGCTTAGATATTCTTGATTCAATTTGAGCGTATCGTGAAGTCGTTGCTCTTGCAGCTTCTGTGGTTATTTATTGATTTCTTACATTTTGTTTATGTTTCGTTTGGCTTTCATGAACATCCGCGAACGCGTTTATGGGTCAACGTCAATGGGTAAATGTATTTTTGCCCGGATTGCGCTCGAATTATTTTGTGAGTTTCGCTTTCGGCTCTCGCTTCTTCGTCTTCTTCTTCTCCTTCATCGGCTTGTTCAGTTTTTCAGCTTTTCTGTTTTGATCGGCAACCGGTTCAGTTGGCCACATGTTTGTTATTGTTTGGCTCTCTTGTTTCTTTTGTTTATTTATTTTTGCACACTTAAACTTTTATTGCTGTGGTTGTTGTTGTTGTTGTTGTTGTGCATCGATGTAATCGGAAACTTGTTGAACTTGAGCTAAAAAAGGGGAATAATCAGCGGATATCGGAGAATAGCCGCTGGTGCGTGAATTTTGTGATTTTTGGCCAGAATTAAAGTGAAATCGAAGGCCGTTTGCAATTTTCAAGCGGATGCTAATGGGTCGAGTATCTAGAACGTTTCGCTAATTAGCATATCTTACAGATACATCCCCTTTCCGTTGCTGCCGAAGATGCGCCTGGCCTACGTGCTGATACTCTGCCTGTGCTGGGACTGCGCTCGGGGCCAGCTGTTGGTGGATCTGGTGCGCGATTTCGAGACATCGCTGCTGAACACACGCATTCCGGACACCACGGACTTCCGGCCGGAGTATGACTTCATCATTGTAGGCGCCGGGTCGGCGGGCTGTGTGCTGGCCAATCGACTGAGCGAGATTAGGTCGTCGAATGTGCTGCTGCTGGAGGCGGGCGACCAGGAGACCTTCATCAGCGACGTGCCCTTGACGGCGGCCCTCACCCAGACCACGCGCTACAATTGGGGCTACAAGGCGGATGCCACGCCCAACGCCTGCCGAGGCCTGCGCAACGGCGTCTGCAACTGGCCCAAGGGACGCGGCATCGGAGGCACAAGTCTGATCAACTTTATGCTGTATACGCGCGGCCACCGCCGGGACTACGACGGTTGGGCGGCCGCGAATAACACGGGCTGGTCGTACGAGGAGGTGTTGCCGTACTTTAAGAAGTCCGAGCGCATCGGCATTCCAGACCTGTACAAGTCGCCCTACCACGGACGCAACGGGCCGCTGGACGTGAAATACACGGACTATCAGTCACGCCAGCTAAAGGCCTTCCTCAAGTCGGGCCGCGAGCTGGGCTACGATATAACCGATACCAATGGCGAGAGGCTGATGGGCTTTGCCAGAGCCCAGGCGACCATCCGCAATGGCAGACGCTGCAGCACCAGCAAAGCCTTCATCCAGCCCGTGGTGCAGCGGCGCAATCTTCACATCTCGATGAAGAGCTGGGTGACCAAGCTGCTCATCGATCCGGATACCAAGACGGCCGTGGGCGTGGAGTTTACCAAGCACCGCCAGCGATATGTGGTGCGCGCCAGCAAGGAGGTCATCCTCTCCGCAGGCGCCATAGCCAGTCCGCAGCTGCTGCTGCTGTCCGGCGTGGGGCCACGTGCGCACCTGGAGGAGCACAACATACCGGTGCTGCAGGACCTGCCAGTGGGCTACAATCTGCAGGATCACGTAACACTCAATGGCCTGGTGTTCATGGTGAACGATTCCACAGTCAACGATGCACGGCTCCTCAATCCCACGGACATCTTTCGCTACATCTTCTCCGGCCAGGGCCCCTATACGATTCCTGGCGGCGCCGAAGCCTTCGCCTTTGTGCGCACGCCTAGCTCTAGCTTTGGTAAGATATCCAATCAGTCATCTGGACTAGTCCCAAGTTTAAATTTTAACTTTTCTCAGCTAAGGACTATGCGGATATGGAGCTCGTCCTGGGCGCTGGCTCCCTCAGTGGTGATCGCTTTGGCACCCTGCGCGATTTGCTGGGCATCACGGATGAGTTCTATGAGAAAATGTACTCCGACATGCAGAACAAGGAGACCTTCGGCATGGTACCTGTCCTGCTGCGCCCCAAGAGCACTGGACGCATCTCCCTGCGTAGTCGCAATCCCTTCCACTGGCCGCGCATGGAGCCAAACTTTATGCAGCATCCGGATGATGTGCGCGCCATGATCGAGGGCATCGAAATGGTACCAACTTTCCCTTATATACATGCAGTCTACTCTGTTCTCAACTCTGTTAACTTTTTTACAGATCCTGCAGATAGTGCGCACCAAGTCCATGCAGGAGATGGACACGCGATTCCATGCGCGTCCCTTTCCGGGCTGTGACCATCTGATCTTCGCCAGCAACGACTACTGGCGCTGCTGCCTACGGCTCTACGGCTCCAGCTTGCAGCATCAGTGCGGCACCTGCAAGATGGGGCCGTCCACGGATGCCACGGCTGTCGTGGACCCGGAGCTGAGAGTCCATGGCATTCGTCATCTGCGCGTAGTAGATGCATCCATTATGCCGCACGTGCCGGCAGGCCACACGAACGCAATTGTTATCATGATTGCCGAAAAGGCGGCCGACATGATCAAGAATGCGTGGCGCATGAAAATCGTGCCGCCTCAATGATGAACGAAGTCCGTTTCAGTAATTTATATTTATTGCTTAGCTTTCGTAGGACTCATACGATGGGATGGTGAAATGGTATTTTATGTGATACATTGTTGTTATCTTAAGTGCTCAGTCAGCCAATTGATTTGGCCACCCTTAACGAAATTCCGAAATATATTTAGATTACGATTAATTTAATAGAAGCTTAACTATTCAAAATTCGCAACTTGCCCCAAAAAGTATTCTAAATTTCATTATTGACTTACTTTATTGACTTTCATTTAATGATTTTTAAAATGTATTCCAAGTCACAAGATAAATAATGTATTCTAAATTCATTTATTAATTTTCATTTAACGATTTTTAAAATCATGATCGCTTATTAATATAGGATTAATTGAAAATTGTATTACAAATCAAATTTTTAATTATAAACATTTTAATATGGAAAATAATGTAAATGTAAATGTAAAAGATTTATTTTATTTTTGAGAATAATATATATTATATTTCTTTCAGTAGAATTAAAAGAAAAAATGAAGAAATGATATGCAATATTAAATGAAATATAAAATACTAGTAAATATGTTATGTTATGTTATTTTTTTCTGTTACCTTTAATTTGTTTTTATATACACATATATACTTACTGTTGTTTTTTATATAATTTTCCACTTAAACAAATTTTAGGAACTCAAATTAAAAGTGATTTTTAATTGAGTTCACAATTTGAAATTATTTATAGCCCGCCAAACAGGGATGCAGTATATATTTGTCGCGCTTTTAGTTCAATTAGTGTGCTTAAAGAGAATGCCATATGTGCATTGTGAACTAGTTCATATAGCTCGTAGCAGTCAGCTTTGAAGCGTATGTAGTGTGACTGGTTACACTAGGTGGCGCTACTGAAATTAAACACGCTAAAATTATATGTGTAAATATTGTAAATACTTCTGAAAATTTCAAATATTTTTAAGGATTTATATTAGGATGTAAATATATAACTATATACATATGTAAAATATTATATGATATAAATAAAAATATGTTAAACACATGTAAAAACTAGATGTATAAGCCAGCCCAAGTGTTAACTTTGTTTTGATTTGGCAGCATGTGCTTTGCGCAGACTCCGCAAATGTCAAAGGCGTTCGACGCCGGCGTCGCTGTCTGCGTCGCTGCCTACGTCGACGTCACTGGCTTTTATTTAACCGTTAGTAGAGTTCAGTTTTTTGGCGGCTTTCGTGTGAGGTGGAACGCGACGTAAAGGCCTTAGGGACGCTCGCCATACGGCGTACGCTACGTGTCGTGAATATTACGTTAGTTATTAAAAAAATGAATATAGTTGCTATACAATTAAAGTGCGAGTCGTATAACTAAAATTAGACAAAATCAAAGTGAGTCTGGGCTAAAGCGAAGGTGAATAATAATGAATAATAAATAAAATAATATCAAAAGTTCGGTGTACACGTGGCCCATTGTATGCGTGCGTGTGTGTGTGTGTGGGTGTGGATGGATTGTTGTGTGCATGTGGCATGAAATGGAGCAAGAGAAAAAGTTTATTACTTGAGGTCCCGCAGGGCGCTTTAACCAAGTAAAAGTAAAAGTAAAAGCAATTTGGGTTTAGTCGTCGCTATTATTGTTTTTGTTTTAGTGAAATTAACTATTTTTATTAACTCGCCCACACACGATATGCGCCACAATACATATGCAGTCGGCTTTGCGTGGCATGCTAAGGATTTAGCTTGATGCAGCCCCTCGCTGGCAATTGCTTCAACGGATTGTGACCTCGTCTGGCGTTGGCGGTTGCGATATTAGGGGTTCCTTAACCCAACATAGTGTTTAACCTACATTGCCGGCTCCGGCTGTGGCTTTGGCTGTGGCACGTGGCGTATGCGCAATATTTTAATTAAATGTCGAAATAACTAGGATGGCAACAACTTGAAATTATGCTCGACTGAAATAACTCAAGTATTTGCTGCTTGAATGTGAAAAACTCGAGCATTTTTACGAACGCCAGCGGACAGACTCGAGTGCTTCGTACGTACCAAAAAGTCAACGCCAAGTGGCCAAGATTAAAGCGGCCTACATTAATTATACGATTTAATCGCCACAAACGACAAACAAGTGAGTATTCGTATCCTTGTTTTGTTGGCATTTGCCTATCGCCCTATAGATCAATAAGACATTTCAGTTATTGCCCCGAACAAATAGCGCTTTGTTGTTCGCGTCATGAATAATGGGAGGCACTTAATCACGGCGAACGCAGACTGAATGCGACAGTGCATGTATTTCTATTGGAATAAACCCTCTTAAGCATGAATGAAGTGCACGTAAGACGGCATTTGGCCAGTTGAGGACATACTATTGAAGAAAGTTAAATTATATATGTTCCTGATGTTAACGTTTATTATTATTGAGTTTTAGTTGGGGATCTTGTAAGCCTTTAAATAAAGAAATATCTTGAGACTATTTTCCTTTTTTTAGCTAATATTTATTTACAGGCAGAGATGGCTATATCGACTTAGTCTATTGTCGTGATCAAGAATATATAATTTATTTGGTCAGCTACGCTTATTTGTAACTTTTACATACATTTTATCGTATCATATATTTCATCTGGGCTTTTTATAAGCAATGAAAAATTGGGGTATTTTGGTATAAATTTATGTAAGAGGCAGCAGGACGCGTGGCAGACCCAATAAAGTATATTTATTCATTGACAAATCCCAAATTCTTTCACATATAAAATTGGAATGCCTTTGTTTAGGTTATAAATTTCATAAATAAATAATAAGCCATACGTATATGTAGACTTCTTGCATGTATATATTTTTATTAATAGATAATTATTGTATACAAAAATATATGTATGTCAGATCAAAGGCTGGGTTCATGAAAGTTGAAGTTGGATGTTGTTTTTCTTATCAATTTGTATTATTGAGTTAGTTAGTGAAAGCGAAATTGAGTTAATATTGTTTTATGTTGTTAGGGGATTCGTTATGAGCGTGCTCTTTTGTTTCGGCAAGTAATTCATTCTTGAGCAATTACCATTTCAATCAAAATGCTAATTTCGGCCGTGTATTCCAGCGTCAAATACCAAACGCCAGTATATCCGGCGTTTGCTGTTAGGCTGTCACTCTCGCGTCCTACCTGAGTGGTTACCTGGGCCGGTGCTTTGTTCAGGCAGAGGGACACGTTACACGCTCCACGCCCCACCTCCCACGTCCATTGTGCGCTTTGGCGTATTTAATTATCTGGCAATTCATCAGCGTGTTTGTGCTTTGTCTTTAATTTGCAACTACCCCAGCTGAAATAATGGCACCCGCATGCGAAGGCATACAGGGAAAGTTTCTCTGTTGCGATAATAATAAAACTGTAATAAACAATAAAATATAAAAGGAGCAGAGCAGCACAACAGCAGCAGGGCGAGAGGCACGAAATATTGCCAAGTGAGGCAGTCGCAGTCACATAAATGGAATGACAATGAAAGAGGACACAGTTGCTGCCAAACAATACGCATATGTGTGGGAGGCAAGGTGTATTACACACACGCCCGGCAGCCTGCGGACAGAGAAGTTCACTGTGGGTGGCGTGGAGGTGGCGGGGCGTGGCTCGCCCACTCACGAAAAACAAAACAAAAAAAAAAAAAGGCCAAGGCAACTGAGGCGGTCACAAATGTTGCCACAAATGTCATGTGCTCACATTGCAACTTATCTCGTCGCTGCCTGAGTTTTGAAGCACGCCACATTACGTATACGCCCCACATTATGCTAACCCCATGCCATGAGCATTGCGTACACGTTAAGTTGCCACAGGAATATTACCAGCAGTCACGTAGGAAAGCAAATGCTGCCTCGACGTTTTAGTGTATGTGCGTGACTTACCATGTGTAACAGTGTGTGAGTGTTGTCTAAGTGTGTGTGTGTGTGTGTGTGGGTCGCTTATCAACCATCATAATAATTGTTGGGGCAATTCCCTGGCACTAAACTCACGCTACACGACATACAAAAATATCTCTATGTACATATGTGTGTGTGTGTATGAGTGTAGGTGTTTGGGTGTATGTGTGTGTGTAACAGTAAACACGCGACCATTTGGTCAGCCAGCCACATTAACTGCGGCCAGTTGGAATGTTGCCCAAGGCGCTCAGTGCGAGGCATAATTACACACGCATTTGGTGGTCATAAAAAGAACATTTGTGCAGATGTACAGAGAGAGAGAGAGAGTGAGAGAGAGAGAGAAATGTGAGAAAAAAAGTTAAACAAAAAATGCTCACTGAATAAACTCGACTTTCAGATACCCTATGGGCAGAGTCAGCTTATAGAACATTTGTGAATCAATAAACATTCAAATGAAGTAGCCTAGCTCACTTTATTGTCATTTATGTAAATCCGAACTCAAGTCCAAAAGTCGTATACATTTTCTCTTCACTTTGCTCTTTAGCTCTTTCCTCCATTAGGCAGCATATGCGTTCATTTGCAGCTGCCACATTCACTTCCTTTTAGCAGGGTATACACAAAATTATATGCAGCGTAATGAAAGTTCAACATTTGCGGGAGTAACAAATGAATTTAGTATGGTATTGTGCCTTAAAATTTTACTATCCGCCGTGGCATGTCCTACTCCAGTTTCATTCTCTGCTGCGTGCAACGTTTTTATGAATAGTTGAAACACTGAAGAAATATTAAAGGCAGCAGGGGCACAATTCTGGGAAATTATAATTTTACGATGCTATTCAGTTTAATTTGCTTTTCTTTTTTAATATCAGTAAATTTTAATATTGCAGTAAAATGAAGTCTCTCAGCCATTCTCTTTTGCAGAGCAGTCAGTGCATACTTTTGGTTGATTATTAAATATGTTGAGAGAAAATTGAATTATTTTAATTATTATTTATTTTTGTATATATCTTTATATGTTTTTACATATTTGTGTATTCTCAGTTTATATACAGATATATAAATATATATATATATTTTAGTCCATTCAGAAAAGTGAAATGAGTGTAATTCATTTGTACAATGCTCGTCATGCTGTCCGTCCGTATAAATGCAAATCTTTTCGTCGCTATCAAATGGCAACGTTATTAATTACTTTTAATTTCTTTATTGTAGATTTATAAATTTTCAATTAAATTTGCAGGAAAATTAACTTTTTTCAATATGTTTTTGTATTTTGAAAACATTCTGAAGATAAATTTAAATATATCTATATTTTGAATACATTTCCAATATTTATAAATTGTTAATTCATTATGAAGCTAAATTTAAATATTTCTATATTTGTAATGCATTTTAAGTTCAATTCAAATATTTCTCTATTTTCAATGCATTGTTAGGTCAAATTGAAATCTAAACGCCATTCACATATTTAATACTCGAACAAGTGCTTATTATAAATCAATTCGGAGAGTGCTTAAGGGCCCTTGAACTGTGCAAATTATGACAAACGATTGCTACTTGTAGGCCTAAGCTGTGAGCCGTTGTTTGCCCAACATTGAGTACATCGTTAAGGGCTCTTGGCGGCGGCGGCGGCGGCTATTAAGAGCTGCGTCTGCAGTAATCAATAATGATTTATGCTTTAATATACATATATGTATACTCATTGGTTATTTCAATGCCTTTAAAATGAAATTCGTGTTGGCTGCCTTTGAGCGGGTGCCTGTGCCTGTGCCTGTGCGTGTCCCTAAACTAGGGCAGCCGGAGGAGCGATGAATCCCTTTTGGTAAATATCTGCTGTGGCGTTATTTGCGCCTGCTTTTTAATGCACGCAACGGTAGCATTTTATGGCAAAGGCAACATCCTTTGACAGTCGACCGTCTCGCTTCCTCGCACTGTCTGTGCGGCTATTTAAACAGCCAACGAGCCCCACGGCGATCAAACAGTAGCCAGTAACAGAATAAAACTGAATCCATAAGAGAATTGCAGCTGGAAAGTAGACGCGCCCGGGGCACTCTGCCAGAGCTGACGACTCGGATATGGCGACTGGTTTAAAGCGTAGTTAAAGGCCAGAACGATGCCATTAAGTAACCCAGCAATGAACAATAAATGTGTGTTAAGCCGGCCAGTGCAGAGCTTTGCGGCGTGTCGCAGCTTAAACATCCTCGATGAAACATGCTTTAAAGACAATTTATTAAAATATCTGGAACAGAAACTTAAGAATCTGATAAAAGATCTGCAAGGTGTGTACCTAATATCAATTGTTAAATGAAATGAAATTTACTTTTTATTTATTTATTTATTTTATTTTGTTAATAGTTAATTAGTTTGCATGGTTTATTTAGATTTACGCAATCTTAAAAATATACTAAATATTGTTTTAATTTAAAATTTATTCATATTAAGTTAAAGTTTTTATTTTGTGTCTTTTAATATGTTGTACAATTGTAAAAAAATAAAATAAAAATAAAACAAATAAAAAAATAAAAAAAAAATAAATAAATGAGAAAATTAAAAAAAAACTTCAATTTTTGTGTAGTCTAAATTATTATTTACTAAACATTATTAATAAAAATTTTTTTGATATATACTATATATTTTTTTTTTACATTTTTACATGTACATGTATTTTTTTTACATGTTTATTTATTTCTTATCACATTGAATAGTAAGTTATTATTTATTATTATATACATACTTTTTTATTTTTTATCGATTCGGGTAATAAGTTATTATTTCTTATTATTTATTTATCGAATCTTAAATCGAATAACTTGTATAAGTATATTTCGACTCATAGCTGCATTTCATAATGCCTTCAATATGTTGAGTTACTTCACTCAACAAGCTTGTAGTGCATGGGCATCGTCTTCAAAGAGCACGCGCTTTCGCACCCGCCCTCGCATATGATGGATTATCTTTCAGTGTCATGGTGGCCATAAACAATTCCATTAAACTGCTGACTGCTGGCTAAGCCCACGCAATCCCGCCAATCAAATTGAATCGCCCTGCCATGCTATTTAACAAGCAAACATGATCCATGTCCATGTCCATGTCCATGTCCATGTCCATGTCCATGTCCATGTCCATATGGGGTCGCTATGAAAACAAACGTCGCAGTGGCAATAATATTTGCAAGAGGCCAAATCAAATATGTATAAAGTAAACACGCCGCAGGCCCCACGAGAAGGCCATGCCATGCCATTCGATGCCATTCGGATGAGCGCGATGGTCACTCAATCAATTCTATAAAAATGTTTTCATTATACCCTCTATGCCTGCGCTCTCTGACAATGGGTAGAGCTGTGCATATTTGAAATAGAAGGAAATAAATATTTCTACACACCAAGCAGAATCAGCTGAGCAGACATTGTCTTGATTACTCTCCTTAAGATATTAACAGATAAAGTAACTCTTTGATATGATTGCATACCCAGGGTATGCACAAATCAGTCACATTTGCCTATAAAATAGTTCTATATATATAAATATATATATTTTTTTTTAGCTAGCTGCGGTTGCCATGGATTTCCTGTAGATTTAAATTTTACAGGCAATGCTATTAAATGAATCGGCGATTTTGATGTGTCTATCCATGAGGCCATATATTTCCGAATATAAAATATGTATTCATTGAAAATTGCAGTCTGGTTTAGAAAATCATAATAATAATCTGTGCGGCGCATGGGTCGTATGGTTGATATGTTGGCCGCATTAATTATGGACTCAGCAATTGGTTATCTATAGACAATATTGAGATAATGAATTATAATTATGGCAATCACTGCTTTCAGCTAGTTCGCTGACGTTTCGACAACATTTGGTCAACTGCATTATAATTGATGCTGGAGCCCTGCTCATTGCCGAGCTTGAGCATTCAGCTAACGTCTTCAGCAGCTAACAAGGCATAATTAAATTCTACGCTCTTCTCGCTCCGCCACAATTCTATTTGCAAATTACCCACTAAGCAGACTAATGGCCGGACTAACTAACTGCTTGGCTGTCCTCTTCGCTGACTGGCACAGCCAACAGACACACACACACACACACACACACACACACACACACACACACACACACACACACACACACACACACACACACACACACACACACACACACACACAGGAAGCAGTATTCGGTTCCAGTGTTGACGGAAACGGAAGCCAGTCAACGCCCTATACAACTGTTCTTGTCTGTCTCTGCCTTTTGATTCCATTCCATTCCATTCCATTATATTCTATTCTATTCCGTTCTCTGGCTGAAATTAAGTTTACCTTCTGTGCATTGTGTTGTTGCTATTGCTCGACTTTCTGTAGCTCATAAATAGAATATAAAGCGTTGTCAGTGTCTCTGGCTGTCGCCAGGTAGTTGTCCTTGTTGTCCTGGTCCTCTTTAACGATGGCCAATCTGCTTGTTAGTTGCAGCCTCAATGGAGCTATCTCATTGTCTGTCTGTGGCAGGACCTATTTAATTTCGTGGCTACCTTTATGGCCCGGCAATGGCTAAGCTGCTCAGTCAATGTTTACGACAAAGCGCAAACTTTGTGGAAAAGTGTTTGCTTCATTTCCTAGCACATCCCACAAAGGCAGCTCAATTAAAGGCATCTTCATAATATCTAAGAGTGAATCATTTTCTGCCATCGCTAAAGACCTCGACTTTCTCGCTGATATGTATTATCTGGTTTACATGGGAGGCAACTCGGATTGGCTCGTGGCGCACATTAAAAATGAAAAATGACAAAGCCCTCGAAAAACCACAAGTCAGCCCAACAAAGTCCCACGCTCCACTCCACTCTGCGTCCTCCACATTGTTGGGCCATTAATTTCTTAATCTGCTTGTAAATTATTATGGGAATGGGGGGACCAGCCTAGTCTGATTCAGGCTGGCCATTAGCTGCAGCACCACCTGTGAGAAAAAAGCGGGTTCTTATAATTTGGCTTACGTTCCTCTCCACTCTACTCTCAGTAGAAACAAGAGAGGGATCATGACTACAAAGGAATTGCAAGTTGGCAAATACTCAAGTGAAGAGTCTTCGGAAAGTCTTAAGACTCAAGGAATTTGCTTTGTTTGCTGTCTCCGCTTCTACTGCCTCTGCTCCAGCTGGAACCAAATGATTTATTGTGATTTTGGCTTTGACAATGATAATCGGGGCATAAGGAGACAGACCTCTGCTAGGATTCGTTCTGCTGTGCTGTAGTCGACGGCTGCCATCGGCTCGAGTTCTGTGATTAGGCACAATCCAAGCTCGATATTATCGGCACAGTCGCCACGCCCTCTGCCCCCTCGCCGATGACAAGGGTCTGCAGTGTCAGAGGCGACAAAAAAGTCAATACAGGGCCAGACAGGCAAAATCTGGCACAAAGTTTAGACAAAGCCCGCCCTTCCCCGACACCCAGAGACCCCTCGGCCTCTTCAACAGCCGCGTGTGTCATTGTGTCTTAATGGCCTGGAAGTAAATGCCACGGAGCGTCCATTTTACAGCTAAGCCTCGCCTCAAGTTTCAATCAAAGTTGCAAAGTTGTTCGGCCTTTTCTGCTCTTTTTGCTCATTTGCTTATTTTCCCCGCCTGAATTTCAATTTCTGTCAAATTAACTTTAAATAAATTCAACGTAAACAAGCAAAAAGACCAAATGGAAAACTTCCTGTGGAGGAGGCCAATTATTAAATTTGACTTTTTCTCTCCAACTTTTAGCCATGGCCAAGTTGGCCTAATTGTTCTTGGCTAAAGTAATGTGACAATTTCTGTTTCAAAAAAATTAACCAAATGACTTTGTCTATTCAATTCCCATTAAAATTAGTTGACAGTTTCCGTTTGTTAAAACTTTAGATAACATTTGACGCATTCGTTCAATTTGCTCTGCGGGTCGCGCTTTGTCATCGCGGGATAATTTAATTTCACGCACGATCCACACACTTACACACACACACACACACACACTCGCCATTTACTCACAATTATACGTGGACACACATGAGGGGCAAATGCATTTGCATAACTGCAACTTTAAGTGGAAATTTCGTTGTTGCTGGAAAATTGCATTTGCGCTTTGCAGCTACAATTTGCAGTTAGCTGCCAGAGTATGCGAGTGTGTGTGTGTGAGAGAGAGATAGTGCGCGTGTGTGTAGCTGTCACAGTTGAGTGTGCAAACAACGAGTCGGCTATTTAAAATGCGATTGTCATGTGTTGAGCGCTGCTCAGTCAGAGAGTAATTTAGTTTTTCACTTCTATTATTAAATAAATATGCACATAATTTGTGAATAATTACTTTTAATTTCGTTTAGTTAGTCACAAAGTAAACACAAAAGTGGCCAAAAATGCAAATGCAAATCATTTTCAGAGTGAATATTTTATATGCAATATTTAAATTGTCAATTTAATGCTTTGAGCTCATTTAAAATGCCATTTACAGTTGCTGACACGACAATATTCCCAAATGGAATCTAAATTTAATTTATAATGCTGTTATGGATTCAATTAACTATCAGCTAGCTTTTGTGATTTCATACTAAACTCAAATTTAATTAAATGCTTCGTTCACATAGTTCTTGTCCCAGCCCTGATTCCCTTCGAAAGCCAATTAACTGTGTCCTGTTTACTCCCTATCCCTATCCTTATTCCTCTCCCTTATCCATGCCCTTATCCTTCTGCTATCTTTGTTTATTGGCCATGCTCCGTAGGCCTTTAGCGGAAAACGTTTAATGGACGCACACTCTAAAAATGTTGCAAGCTCACGCAAGCAACCACGTCCAGGAAAGGAGCTGCCCCAACTAGCTGGCGATTTATGTCAGGGTCATGAAAGTGCCCAAACTTAGTTTCTTCCTCTCTCTCACTCTTCCTCTCTTTGAATGGCAGCACGCTCATGAGCCGGCTTATTGCCATGCTTACCATTAGTTAAGCACTTAAGCCAATTTTTTCAATCATTGCGACTGGCCTGAACTGGGCTGGGCTGGAGGATGCCAGATGCCAATTTGAATATGCTTCGAGTGGCATTCGGGCCATTCCATGCGTTGTGCACCTGCCTGTCGAGCGTGAACTATTGTGCGGGTGTCAAAATGAATGCAGTCAGCATTCAGGTAACCGCCAACTCGCTAAGCCCCACCAACCGTGCAACTGCAGTGTTGCAACACAGATATCCAGCATTTGTGGCTGCCTCGGAGCACGCACTCGGTTCGCTCTCTCTCTGTCTCTGCTCTCCTGCTGCGGCTGTGGCTCTGTGTATGGCTGTGGCTGTTGCCATAAATCAACAATGCGAACAAAGCTGGCAAATCCGCGATTTCAACCTCAAAACATTCCAATTACCACTCAACCACGACCACGCCTACTCCCTGCATATGCCCACTTATAGTGCGATAATCAAATTTGCTGCACGCCTCACTAATTGCCACGGGAAACATTGTCGGCCGAGCGATCAGGGCTTATGCCTGGAATGGAGTATTAGAGAAACCAAAATGCAATTCGACTCGAACTAAATGTGAACTGAAAGTGCTAGATGAGTATTCAAAATCAATTTAATCCTTTGTAAAATATTCAAACATTTTCCTTTGACTTCATCTCTGTTCAGCTGGCGACACTCTGCATTTCCTTCTACTTCGACAGGAATTGCAAATGCATTTGACCTTGGCCACTTTAAGGCTTAGCCAGGCCAATGCCCATTTGCACTTGAAAGGCGCTTAAGAATCATCCACTCAAATGGAAGGGGACATGATAAGAAAGGCCAACTCAGCACTCAATAGTTGCTCAGGGCTGGCTAAGCGAAGTGTGAAGCGATGCTAAGCAGCTTAAGATGTTTGCCTGCTGGTTGCACTGCATGCAAAGCAGCTCTGCTCTCCTCCTACTCTGCTCATAGTCCTCTATCTACTCTCCTCCTGCTCTGCTCAGTATCAGCAGCTGTTGCCTGGGCTAATTAGAAACTTAATGATGTGACAAAATGGCTGGAAGGGCTGCTCGATGGGCAAATGCAGCTAATCTTTAGCCATTGACACCAATAGCTCCGTGTTTGTGTGCCATAGACGTCCCTCACACAGAGCTGAGTGTGTGCCTGTGTGTGTCGCTCTGTCTGTTTGGCCATGTTCGATGACACTCGACCGCAATTCGCCAGCACACAAAGCAACAGCAACAAGAGTCCCCTTCTACAGGCTGCGAGTGTGTTTGCCACTCAATGTGCCACGCTGACTGCCTCTGCCACTTCTGGAATCCGATTCCCTTGCCTCTGTGACGCTCCTTCTGCTGCTGCTTGTGCCCTGAGGCTCTGGTGTTCACACGGTTCACTGGCCAAACGAGGCTGCTCACTTTCAGCTGGGCGAACTACAAAGCGGATTCGCAGGACAGCTGAGACAAGGTGACAGACAGAGGCAGCCCCATATTCGGATGTCTCCTGGCTCTCCTGGCTGCCCGGTCAGTGCACAATTCATCTAATTGCGTGGTTATCCTGTTGCTCTTGCTCCAGTCCGTTGGCCGGCTTAATTAATGGATTGGGCTCACTTTACAGTTTTATCGCGTTGTTAACAACGTAAGAAGTCACGTAGATAGAGATTAGGGGAACCAAATTCAGAGTCCCTAGGCAACGAAGACTTTCGAAATTAATTGCCAGGCTCCAAGTCTCAGTTACGTGCTCCCAGCTGCTCCTGCGGCTCCCAGCTGCTCCTGCGGCTCCCAGCTAATTGACAAAATAGAATCAGCCTAGTTAGGAATCGGAATAGCCGTGGGGAGTTGAGGTCTGCTAATTAATTAAATTATGCTTGCAAATACTTTGCGTCCGTTTGGATGTCTGGATTCCCATTTCCACGTGGAATTTAAAAAGACTTTTTTCATTAACGCTGAGTGTTTGTACGCCACAGAGACTCTGCGAAACGGGGACAATGTCCTCACACGTAATGCTGAGTCAGGAATCGATTCCAAATTAAAACTCAGTACGACTGAAACGGAGGGAGAAAGGATACCAAAAGGACACTTGCTCCGTTAAAAGTGCATTACACGGGATTAAAAATTATATCTGAGTTACACTGTTTTTGAAGATATTTATCGATTCTTATTCAAATTATTTCAATAAAATTTACAGTCAATGAAATGTTGATACTGACATCTCCTTAATTCATATATCCCTGAGAAGAGCAAGGCAAATTGTAATTGAAGGTTTTCGAAGCAATCTAAATTTTTAAACAATTCCATGAATAACAAAACAGCAATCAGCACATACAAATTGCCACGCCCACAGCGCCCAGCTCTTGTCTATTAAATTCTCTCTGTTCTCTCTTTATGAAAACTCGCCCGAAGAAACTCAATTTAAAGTGAAGGCTCTGAGGCTGTGAGCATGACCGAATGACAGATTGAAGAACTGAGGCAGGAGTAGTATTTCGAGTTCTTCATGCGTGTGTTTGCGTGCGTGTGTGTGTGTGTGAAGCCACAAGGGTCACACACAGGTGAGAAACCAAAGCAAAGTTGCCCGAGGACTGCGTTCGCCTCAGACTTGCTCAATAATGCAAAAAGTTGGAGCCAAAATGAAAATGAAAAGTTTTTGAGACCAGCGCAGATGAAGTATACACCAAGACAAGATAATACTCGTGTAGACATGCACACACATGCACACACACACATAAGCATAAAGTAGACTAAGCAACAAGGCAAATAATTGGATCGACTCACCTCTTGGAAGGAAACGCACTGGGAGTGAAAAATGACAGCAGGAAAACTTTAGCTAATTAAAGTGCTTATCAGAAATACTTTTGTGTGTGTGTGAATATATGGGCGGAAATTATAATTGTACAATTTGGCAATTATGTCGGAGCTCTTAAGTGCGTGTTAAGGGCTCAGCGAAAAGGTTCTGTGAAAGAGGGAGAGAGAGAGAGAGAGAGAGAGAGAGGCGCCCTTTGGGGCTGCGGCTTTCAATGCGGTTGTTTCATTGTGTGTGTCCTTGTTTGTGTTTATGCTTGTCTCCCCAGTCACTCACTCGATGTCACCTGCTGGGCCTCGTCTCTTCTTTCACCATGCAAATATTTACACTTTATGGGAATCTTTTACACAGCCTCTTCTCTCCTCTCCGCCCTCCCTCCCACCTTCCTCTTCTGTCTGTGTGTTTGTCAAGTTGTGAGCAGGCTTTGTCTTTGGCGTGTGTCGAGTGTTGGATTTGCACATCTAATTATGTTAATCGCCTCACGTGTGCCTCACAGCATAAGTGCCGAGCTTTAAAATTACAGCGGGGTACTTGAAGCAAAATTGTGACAATGCACACCAAATGTTTTCAGGGGAGCCACAGATGAGAGCGAGAGATGGGACAGAGACGAAGAGAATTAGCTTGGCTGCTAATTTAGTTGGGGTAGCACTGGTAAATAATGTAACTCAAATGTAGACAGAGAACATTTCATGAGCTCTTTCATTTGGGTAGAATATCATTTCCTGTTGCATTCTCCCATTTAACTGAAACTAAAAGTAAAAACCATAAAATATATGCCTGCCTCGTTCTCAGGTT
Organism: Drosophila mulleri; assembly: GCA_035047565.1. Taxonomy (NCBI): domain Eukaryota; kingdom Metazoa; phylum Arthropoda; class Insecta; order Diptera; family Drosophilidae; genus Drosophila; species Drosophila mulleri. The sequence goes on along the minus strand of JAWNPK010000040.1, from coordinate 4,874,513 downwards.
GAATATGTGGAGCAGAGCAACAACTGCATAATATTTGATAGGGGGAAAGAGTTTCACATTGTTTGGCTGAGGAATTTAGGAGAAGCCTTGCTCTACTTTAGTCTGGCTGGTGTATCAGAGTTCAGGCTGGGAGAACATTTCCAATTTATGCCTGGGCTGTAAATTTAAGCCGCATTTCATAGCTTGCAGCAGCCACAATGTTGCACAAAGGCGATGCAGTGTGAGGAAGCTGCTTAGATAGACGGTTGTCCTCCTGTGTTCTTTTGGAGCATAGATAGGTGGAAACAGCTCACTCTGCCTACTCTGAAAATCGATTTGCACTTGAATGAATGGAATATGCAATTTATTTTAAATATAATGCAGTCTGCATTTAAATTCTGCATTTAAATTTAATCAATGTAATACGACCATATGTATGTAATAAGGGCTGTCCGCAACGATCTGCAAACGAGCTTTATTTCTCGGGGCATTCGAATGGCTCGAGGCGCAATGCGCCAATGTTTTCTCATTATTTTTTCAGGCTGAAAAGTTGATGCATGCTGGGCAGGGGAAAATGAAAGCTGTCAGCTGGCATTATCCCTGGCAGAGTCTCTCTTTAAGGTTCAGCCATGGTTTACATCCACCTTCGGCCCCCATTGGCATGTGCCACAGCTTTGCCAGCTCTGCCAGCTCTGCTAGATGTCGGCGAAGGGGCGGTTGAGTTGGTTTTCCGTAGTCGTAGTAGTTGCTCATCAAACAAAGTGCATTTTGTCGTCGAGCATGACACAAGCAAATGCAACAAGAGCATCAACCACTGCAGCAGAAACGAAGAGCAAACTACAGCAGTTCAGTTCACTTGTTAATCTGCGTCTCTCCCCACTGCGAATTTCTTTTAATTTGAGCCAGCGAAGCGGCACCCAACGATTTCTCTCGTTCTTCTTCTTTGAAATACTTTAACTTATTTACAAAGTGCGCAAAACGCCGCAAAGTATGCAACGGGAGCAGCGACTGTTAAGAGTTGAGTTGAACCTAAAGCGGCTCACGGAGAAGGAATAGATGAGGGAGTGAGAGAGGGAGAGGGAGAGGGAGAAGAGCTCAATACTTTTCGTTCTTGGCGGAAAGTTTTCATTTTTCTTTTAGTTTTAGTTTTCTAGCTTCGTGTATTTGGCAAACTACAAGAGAACGAGAGAAGGAGAGAAGGCGAGAGATGGAGAAGTGGAACACGAAATAGCGAAATGGATGTGGGCAAAGTTTCTGTGCCTTTGTGCAAATATTTTGCACGGAAATTGCATTTGCGGTGCCGTTTGCAACAGTTTTAGTAGCTGCAACAATTACAACAGCAACAACAACAACAACATGATGAAGATGGTGATGATGACGATGGCGTGATAATTAAAATTGCGAGCAACTTGTGTAATAGAGTCGCGAATGCAATGCGGCGTGCTCAATGTGGCAAGCGCCACGAGGCACAGTGCCAAATTACAGTGAATGAATAATGGGTTGATGGAATGAGAGAAGGATGAACGAACAAATGCCACAAATGCTCTGACTGCAGTGGGATGATTTGATTGATGAAGAAGCAAATCAAAGATAAATCAAACTTGAGGCAATTGATTTAGTCAGCTCTGTCCACAAACGGTTTCCGTCCTATTCCCAGAGAGTGTTTATTGAGACTGCGTTTGCAGAGATTAAAGAATACTCTATTTGGGATATGCAATGAGAGTGCAATAGAGTGCAGTAGGAAAGTGCTCTCGGATATGCTGTCATTTGCAAACTGCTCAAAAACAACATGAATAACAAACTGGAAGCAGTTAAGCTTCCGGTTAAGTCATTCCGCAACACAATTCAATTTGCCGTAGTGCCAAATGCAGAAATAATTAAGGCGCGCTTGCTGCAAATAATGAACTCTATAAAGTTTTACCAGCACACTAAAATATGGAAAACATGGCAGCCAAGCAATGCCAAGAAATGCCAGAGAATGCCATGAAATTATAAAATGCTTGAAGAGGGACGAAAAGTTGTTGCCACTTAACGGAAAGTTTGCTCAAACAGAACAGAACGAAGCGACCCACGCAACGACTTGCCGAAGTTTTTCAATAAGCAGCAATGCGAGCAGAAACAAGGCTCAACATGTGTTCCAGACCTGCCCACGAAGGAGCAGTGGAGGGCAAGGCAGGAGGAGGAGCTACACAACTGTGAAAATGTGATGAAGCGAGTGAAAGCTTTCACTAGGTGAACCAGAAGGGAGAGGTGGCTGAGAATATATGGAAGCCAAGGCCAGGGAGCATTATAATTTATGATAAGCCAATAAAAATAATTGAAATACATTAAAGGCAGGCAGAGCCAACAGCAACAGCCAACAGCAACAGGGAACAGGGAACAAAGAGTGACAGAACCAATATCTGCCCATCCATATGTGAGCGTGGGCACAAGGAACCCAGTTGGAGTTCTTTCATCGATTGCTGTGAATCGTGAGTCGTGAATCGAACTGGAGGAGGCACGAGAATATTAAAGTAATGGCACGCAATAAAAGGCGAGGCGAGGCATAAAAAACTACGCGGGAATGTCAAAGTTGAGCCGCACGCCTCGAGACATTCTGATTGCGGCTACTGTGCGAAGGCTGTGTGAAGGCTATGAAAAATACAAACAATATAAATAAAACATGGCGGAAAGTAATGTCAGCATTTGAAGGTGAAATTCGGCGGGTTGAGAAGGGAAGACGAGATATGACTAAGTGATTGCTGTTTGATGATTGTGGCTCGACTGGAGATAAGATGACAAAAGCCTTTGATTTGCGTGTTTGAGTCTGCGACAAGAAAAGATTTACCACATGGCCTACGCTGCGTATGCGTAATAAAGACGGAAGCAGCGATAAAGTGACAAATTGCACACGTATTTCACATTTGCTTCAGTTGTCTGTGACATGTCCCATTCACACCTCTAATGGACTGTTTGCATGCCAGCTTTGATTTCAGTAGCTCATTAAGAGGAGGAACAAGAGAGAGATGAAGAGGGGAGTAGACATATTTGTTATTATCTGGACTGTTTGGTATTTTAATTTGAGCTCACAGTTAGCTATAAGTCAAGAAACTTGAACTTGATTCAAAGTCTTTCAGCATCTTCATAAAGTTGTCTTCATCCGCCAGCCACACATTTATTCCCAAGCTGAACCACTTCAAACTCTTAAGCCACAGCTGCTTGGCCACTGAAAGTTGAGCGCGTTAAATTTCACAGCTTTGGCTTTGGTTTGGGTTCGTTCGGGTCTGGCTGAATTTCCCTTGGTGTTTTCCGCTTGACAACTCTGCTTAATTTAACACGCTTTTTAACTCAATTCCATTTGAAAATATCTACTCAATTTTCGCTTTTAGCACTCTGAATCATTCATTTAGTGTCGTGTTGTTGGTTTGTTTGTTGCATGATTCATTGAATCAATACAAAACGCAAATCAACCGCTGAGTGATCAATTTGAAGCTGACTGCGAAATACTTTTGCCACATCATCACAAATGCAGCAAATTAATAAATTTCATTAAATTTCAATTTGCAGCTCTTTTGTGGCTTGCAACGGGCGGTGGCAAGGGCAACGGCAACCTGGCGGGGCAACAATTTATTATGTGTCTGCTTTGCATAGCAGCAGTAAAAATAACAAAGGACAACGACAACAACAACATTAACAACAACAGCGACAACAGCACAATATTTTTATTTCATTATGTGTGGCAGGAAGAGGAAGAGCTACAAAGGAGACAGTGGGAGGTCGGGTGGGCGGGCGAGGCGAGGGAAAGTGGGACAACAATAACGATAATCATAATAGCAACAACAATGGCACGAGGCGTCGTTAGCGACTGAGTGGAATGGCAACGGAGGGGCGAGTAGGGGAGCATGGGACAGGGCGTGGCATGATTGACACTTTTACATGCTGATGGTTAGCTGGTCAGTGTCCTCTCTGCACGGGGTCAAACGAGCACGTATGCCAAGTGTATGTATGCAAATGAGCACGAAGTCCACTGTGGCTGGCTGGCGTGGCAGTTCAAGCTGCATCTGTAGATGTCGGCAGCAACAAAAAGCTGATGTTGATGTTGCGTCGCTTCGTTTGCAAGCAACCTGTATGCCAAGTCTGCCAATTTGGGCTGACTCTGCACTTTGTTGTGTGTCTCGCAGGAGAGATAGCAGAGCGTCAGCGACATCTGGATGCGGTTTTATTTGCAAGCCAAACAGAAGTTCCAAATTGCACTGGGAGTGCAGAGAAGCCAAAACGTGGTTGGACGGAACATGAGCTCATGTACTCATATGAGTAGCAAATTTCCAGTGTGTGTTCTGAGGCTAAAAGTTTTTAGCCGCAATCCGAACAAAGTGCGGTACGTGCAGCTCGGTCGAGTTTGATTAAAAGGCTGCGGCTGTGGCTGCTGCTGTGTGCTCTGAGCTGAGTTGGCGCAGTTGAAAGACAAATACGAGAATCTAAAGGCAGCCTCTTTAACTGTTTGTACAACACAATTTGAGTTTGAAATAAAGCCATAACATTTAATTGAGTCGAAGAGATGAGAGGGAAGAGAACTGCGAGCCATTCAAATAAATGTATTTGAAAATGGAGACTTTTTAGTTAATTAGTAAAACATTTCAAGTTAATGTAAACAAACGCAGCTGCGATGTAAAGGCGATTTGCTTCTCAGATCTGCAATCCTTTGATAACAAAAAGAAGACAAAGTGACGAGCCACAGGCCAACAAAAGCAAAACTCAAGCCAATTTGCAGATTAACAAATATAAAACATTTCACACAGGAATCATATAAGAAAAATATAATTTACTCAATTGAAAAGTTTGCTATATGAGCATTAAATTTAAAAGCATATTAAAATGCCGAATGGGTAAAAACATTTTAAAAAGCAGCAAACTGTGGCTAATTTATTAAATTCGCTTTTACAAATTCCATTCACAATAAACCTCGTTTATGTTAATGTTTTTTGCTTCCTTCTTGGTTGTCAGCCACTGACTTAATGCGCCTTGTTGGCAAAAATACAAAATTGGATTTTAAAATATCACGTATACGCACCGCATGCAGATATCCTCGTCTGCGGCTGGCACATAAATCAAAACTCATAAATTTTATTATCCTCCCATTTTGTTTCTCAGCCCATTGAAGGAGTGAGAGCCCCTAAATGTGCGCAGCTCAAAAACAAGTCCCCTGACAGCAGCACCATAGGGGATAAGCACATTCGCATATTTCAAATGCTTTTAACGGCGCATTTTATTAACTCCGCTAAGTCCTGTGATTAGGCTGTGTCGTTCGACTCTGTCAGGAGTATTTTGAATTATTAATGCGAGTGGGGAGAAGCGCCTGGTATAAATGGCGACTTAGGTGTAAATAAACAAGCATCAGCAATCTCTTTATCTGCCAGTGCCGATCCCACAACACACTGAGCTGGGCGAAATCTCGCACCCAGTCAATTAGCAGCAACAGCAGCCAAGTGACCAGTCCAATGATTGGTAGCTCTTGCCCCGAGCTACATCAAAGTTGCATTGCCCAGCTCAAGCCTTCCGGATATGCAACACTTCTTGTGGGAAGAGAGGGGGGAATGGAGCGGTTGTGGCTGCGTGCTGTCGGTTGTCGAGTTGCAGATTCTGTCGCCCGCTGGCAGCTTCCTGCTGCTGAGGTAAATTTAATGCAATTTAAATGGAACTTTCCTGCTCTCATTTATTGAATACGCACACACACAGACACACATACAAACAAAGGGGGCAGCATAGCAGGCTGCAGGCTGTAAATTTCCATATTTGTCACATAATTGGGACAAGGACTTTCTCTGACTGCAGCAGCAGGACATGCCTTCAATATGCACAAAACTGAAATGGAACAATGTCTGTCAGACAGTAGATGGGCGGGGCCTCCCACAAAGTGTCCGCAAGGGCTGCAGGACTCTGCTGGACTCTGTATGACTCTGCTGGCCCTGCAGCTGATGGCATGGATTCTGCAAGGGAAACAGACATAAGTCCCTGTCATTTGCCACACTTGACTTGTTGCCGAACAGATGCTTCCCCCTCCTGCTCTTCAGTTAGACAAACTCCACCAGCCCATGGACAAATAGTATTATGTATAATTTACTCGCTTTGCTCTGTTTGATGTGTAATGTTTACTCTGGCTAAATAGCCTTCTCTTTCCAGTCTCTCTCTCTTTCTTTTCCTCCCTCTTTCACAGTGATAACATTCCAAATTATGTTTACCAAATATTTCCTTGCTTGCTCGCCTAATGCATGTCGCCAGTCTCCTGCGGTGCCTGCAAAGAAAAACAAGAGACAAGTCAAATACCGTATTTTAGGCTCGGCCCCTCGATGTCAGAAAGTCAAAAGATTTTTGAATGGAAAAACTGATTGTCGTCTGGATTCCTGCTTGAGTAATAAAAACATTTCAGGCTGGGCCATAAAACTCGCGCTGAGAAATGTTCGATATCGCAGGTTGGAAATTCAGAATTTAATAATGGCTCCCAGAAGTATTTTATATTATCGAGAAAGAAAACTCAAACGAAATTTGTGAAAATATTTAGTATTGATGTCTGCCATGTGGAATATATAAGTATTTCGATGATGATTTGAAGAGGTTTTCTGTTTCCCTTTCGTCGTTGCTTAAATTTGATTTGCTCATTCCACATATCGACTCTCTTCGCAGCTCCGCAAATATTTACCTGGCGGGTTTTTAATTTAAGGTTTTTCTGTGTCACACGAATTCCGAGCGAAGTCAGATGCGGAGTTCAGAGGTTGCTCAAAGCATTTGAGTGCCTCGCTCTGTGTTTACTTTCGCTTTTTATTAATTTTCTCGTGCAGGCGCAGGCGCTTGTGTCCCCCGTGAATCCTTTTATCGGCGAAAGGATCTGTTGACACTTCTGTGTTATAGAGAACCCTTTCGCCTCCACCCAATGCAAATAAATTCAATTCACAGCTTAGCACAGTGGGTGCACTTCGCCTCTGGAATCAGATTATGTGTTTACGGTAGCATTCGGGTGGTGCCTCGATTTGCATCCCGATATCCACATCCCAATCGAATAGGAGTGGCTCGTCAAGGTGAATTCATTGCCAGGTAAATAAAGCGAAAGGAAATTCCAGCGCCACGCAAATTTGATTTCCTCTGCCCGAGGCACTCAGCTGAACGAAATGCGGCCAGTTTCCATTACTTGGCGCAAACAATCCGAAATGGCAACAATTTAATTCAGAATTAACGGCACATTTTCGCCATCTGCTTTTCGTATTAACTAAAGAACTTTGCTGCCTCCCATAAATAAGGTAAATAATTAGTTGGCCATTGACTGTGGAATCTTTGAGAGCAGCTGAGTTAGCCGTGGCTAAAGAGAATTTGTGCAAAATATTCGGAGAGCAAGGGAATTTGTATGAAGAAGTGCGTCATATCGCATGCTTGTGAACAAAAGTTGATGCAAATATTTACAGACCGAAGGCAATTAACTATTTCATTCATTTCAAGGCTGCTCGCAGAAATTCAAATGCCAAATTCAAAGGAATAAGTGAAATGGTTTGGAATGCCAGAAAGGGGAAACAAACGAAAAGGCGAGCAATCAGAAACAACAATAATAAAGAATGGGATCGAAACAAAGGCAGGCCAATAAAGAGCACACAAATTTAAATAATTATTCGAGACAAAACTCATTTACTTTGAAGGCAGAGGCTGCGTTTTATGTCTCCATCTGCGACGCATGTCTTGAATTAGGTGCGAATGGCAGAGTTGATTGTTGTTGTCGCCTTCGTCTTTCGAGGGGGTGGAGGAGAAGGAGTCAACTGAGCCGAAGAATATCTTCTACTCTCTGCATTGAAACGACAAGACCAAATGTTGTCCAAGGAGGCGGACAGCCACCATTCAGATATTTATCTTGCAGCTGCTTCGTGTATTTGTCTTGTGCTGGCACATCTCAGGACTCGGCACATCCTTCCAAGTAAGCTGGCAATATGCGAAGCAACAACGGAAGCAATTCATACCATGCAAATTTGTGAGTCAGGCTAAGCACTTCCTTCAGCTCGCCTTGCCTTTGCTGTAGAACTTCCTTTCATTTAGAGAGAAAATATGAGCAGGCGGTGAATAATTTCACTCCAGCCCTTTTCTCGTTTTGCGTGCCAGCAAAGTCTATTAAATATGATTTATTTGAAACATATTTCTACCTTGGCTGTTGAGGATAAACTTTCCACTGGCACAGAATAATTTTCGAGAAACGGAATACAAATCATCTCGAACTTTGCTAAATTTAACAAGGTCTCATTTCTATTTTTCATTTTAGATCTCTCTTAATGTCGCTTGGCCTATTTGGCATATCATTCAATTTCTCATGGACATCGGACAGTTCTCTCTCCATTTATCTCCACTTTGAGGTCTTCATTTGTTGGGCTAATTTATCACTTTTAATGAGCTCGTTTCTTGTTGGCTTTTCTTCTTCTTTTGTCATCTGCCCTGCTCACCTGAATCTATAAGTGGCTCTATTGCGATTATCCGCCTCTCTCTGCGCTTCTCATGAGCACGTAGCCAATGCCGAGCAGTTCATCAAAATGGCGCACGGCTTTAAATTGCGCAACTCTGTTAGTCGCCTTATTAATGACAGCAATTTAAGTGCCCATTATTCTTTGTACCCACCGAGCACTTCGCACTCGCTCTTCGCTCCGCTTCGCCTTCCCTGAAGCGCCCTGCGGAAATGATGTTGTCGCCAAGTCAAATCGCTTTATATCCGCTCCGGGGGAAATGACTTGGATGGTGACTCACCTTTCAACTACATTTCTTCTGCACCTGCACTTTGTTGGCTTTCGCTTTGGCTCTGGCTCTGGCTTTGCTTTGTTTTGTTCCCTTTCACTCTCGACTTTGGTCCACGAAGCTCTTGGCAAGTTTCAATTATAAACACTCTGAAATTGGCTCAGTGCGCTGCGCTTTATGGTCAGCACGTGCGTGGGATTGGCAACAAACGGAAGTTGGCCGCAATCAGTTGAGCGAGAGTGTGGACCCCGGGGGAGAGGAGTTTCCTCCATCGACTCTCGGGTTAGTGGAAGTTGAAGTGTGGAGCAATCAACTTGGATTTCTTGTATGATGCATGAGTGAGCAGAAACTTAATGAGTAACTGAAGGGATTAGGGAGAATACATATAAACATAGTTCTAAAAATAATTACGACGAGTAAATGAATTCCTATACAGCAAACTAAAATAAATAAGCTGTCTGAATAGATTTTGTACAAATTATTCATTGAACAAATTAATTAGGAGAAAAATGAAAGATAAATAAATTCTCAGATAATTTGATATATTAATATATATATATATATTTTCAGACTTGTATATTCTTTACTAATTAAAGTGGTCTAATTGCAATGCCAGAAAAAACCCAAGACATAAAAGTTTAGTAGGAAAAAGTCTGGTTGGTTTATATGGCCATTAAAAGAGTTGGACTGCGGTTGATGAAACCAACAAGCCGAAGGTGGGTCAAGCGGCAAATGGCAAGCACAATGACAAGACAGAGGCAAAACATATTCAGACAGAAACAGCAGCAGGAGCAGAGGAGCCTTCACACAGCCAGGACAACACTCATATCCCTAGTTGACCGTAAAAAGTTTAAATGCGCTGAAGTGGCAGCTGCAAAAAAAGAAAAAAGAAAACAACACAAATATCCGCAGCAAGGGACGTAAACAAACAATGCAAAAACTGAAACACAACAAATTGTAAAAAAGCTGCAAACTTTTGTAATTGGGCAGTGGGAACTGAAAGTCTATGCACGAGGAGGGCGACAGGCAAAATGCGAAAGGAGGAAAGTCAAAATGAAAAATTGTTGCAGCTTGCTCGTGTTTTGGTTCTTGGCTTGTGCCCACATGCAACAGCAACAGCAACAGAAACAGAGAAAACTAACTGAACTATCAACAGCCAAGCTGGACAACAATTCCACACACACACACATACACGTATTTACCCACCCCCTAAGGCTACAAGTAAAAGGTTCTGCCAAAAAGTCGTCAAGTGCCCAGCCCTATGTAGTTTTAAGTGTGGATTTTTTGGCTTCATCACACACGAATTTATGCTTTGTTTCGCATTTCACATTTCGGACTTTGGACTTCTCCCTCCTCTCAAGACTAACCACATGGACCATATCATTATTCATTTCTGGTTGAGCAAAATTAATGAGCTAGGTTGGAATGGAGAAGGAGAAGGAGGAGGGGGCAGAGCATAAGGCAGCTGCTTCTGTGGTTTGTTTGAAGTGGTCTGGCCAAATGAACTTGTTGGAGATTGTCCGGTTAGTTGACTCTGCAAACATAAAGCAGAGCAGATGGACATTGCCATATCCGAAAGCTAAATGCATGTGGATTTAGCATAATTTGTGTGGCATGGCATATTCTCAATTTTGCCTTTAATATGCACAAATTGCAGTCAGGCAGAGTAAGAGTGGGAGGGGGGAGAGAGCCAATGATATCATAGGAGGACAAAGCAAACTATCAATGACAGCTAAGCAAATAGAGTGAGAATAATGATTGCTGTATCTTTATAAGGGAAGCGAAACAAGAAATAAAAAAGGGTCAATTGCTTTCAATTGGGTCAGCTTCACTCAAACGATTCTAAGAAAATCGATAAGCGGCCATAAAAATGGGTCACAAATGAACAACGGCAGCTCCTTGGAACCCTGTAGGGATATGACTGAGGATGTTGAATATGAAACTTCTCTGTCTGGTGTCCCTTTTTCATTGTCTCTGCACTGGTTGGCTTCACCAATAACTGAATGTGCAATTCAATCAGAGAGGCTCTCCGATAGGACCTTTTAAGCCAACACGATTCAGGCGAAACAAAATGGGGCCAATTCGAATGCACTTCTATGGAAAGGCTTAAAAACAAAAACTATAATCGCCTGCAACAAAATGAATGAAAGGTGGGCATGCTGGGCTCAGTTGTGGTTCTCTCTATGCAGAGCTCACTGTGGACTGTGGACTGTGGACTGTACATAGCGAGGGGCTCTGACCCACAGAGTCTTTGTTGTCGCTGGCACGCACAATTAGGCGACTGAAAAACGCATTAAACAGAACGACGAGCGACGGGAAAAGGCGGAAAATGGCAATAGACGAGTTCACACGCACAGGAAGCAAACACGAATCACGAATCAGGGCTGCGTATACGTAATTTCCGGTGCCCTTTTCAGCCTCATCCCTAAGGGTGCTCTGTCAGCCACTTGATTGGAACTGAATGAAAGGCAGAATGTTTAAGCTGTATAAAAACAATGAGTAGTCGAGAGATGCGCTCAAATGACTCTCAATGAATACGAACAGGCAATGCTGTTGCATCGTGCATTTCGCTTCCTGCCCCAGACACAATGAGAGCTAACACGAAAACAATAACTACTCCTTTTCTGCTGGATCTTAAGCCCCTGTGAAAAATTGAATTTCATAGACATTCGCGTGTTTGCAAGTGCATGAAACGTGAATTTTCATACTCACATGCACTGACTGAGTATCACACACTCATCCGAGTAGCGCTTCGCCATGGCGGAGCACCCCAAAATAGGATTCATTCGCAACAACGAAACACGCTATTTGGCACGCCATCTATTTTTCATGGTTGGGTGGGGAGCGGGCGGAATGTAGATATGTAGGGACCTAACTCGACTTTTCATCTAATGCGCGAGCAGCTGCTGCTTATCGGGACACATCAGACACACGTTATTCCCTTCCTTTTCCTCTACGACCTTCTACTTCCACTTCCAGTTCCCTTTCATTTTGAGCTCTGCTTTTCTCCCTCTGTTTGTTTTTCAGCTTTGCTTGTTGATACTGCAGCAGATACAACAATAAAGCAGAGCTGAGAAACATCTCCGGGCTCTCAGTTGCTGCTGTTTATTTTTTCCAGTGTAAAACAAACATTTCTTTTCTCGTCTTTCACTTTCTGGCTGCGAAAATTGCAACAACTGTTACACCATTGTTAGTGACAAGGAAAACAAGTGAGTGCGTGCAAAGTCAAGAGAAAATTGCAGGATAAAACTTGGATACTTTGTTTAACACTCAGTTCATTGTATTTACTTTTATTATATTTTATGTTTTACTTTTTTGCGTTAGATATATATTGTTATTTATAATTTTCATTTTTCTTGGTCTGGCCTTGCCTTTTCTCTCGTCATTTGCTTACAGTGTGCGTGTTGTTATTCAGAGTCTCAATAGCCTAGGAGGCTGATTGCCAGATAAATATTAAGTTGTCGTATTTCTAAAGTTAATCGAAAAACTTCTGAAATATCTGGTAAATTGCATAACAACACATTCATTAACATTTCCTACATTTCTTGTATAGCCTACTCATATATAATTAACAAACACTAAACACTTTGTTTGTTGGTTAAATATATTATATACATTATATACCCAGGAGATCTACGAAAATTGCATAGTCAAAGACTTTTGTGACGTAAAGGACGTAGACGAATACGAGGAGATGGGAATTAGCTTATGCAACACGTACTACATTTTTATTGAATTCGGCACGAGGGAACAGAACCAGACAAAAGGAAAACTTAAGCAGAAGCAACAACTAATCTGAAAACTATTAACAGAACAAACAACAGAAAACAAAGTCAAACAAAAGGTCCACACAAAGTGTAGCCTGTCACGAGGCCCACTCAGCCACACACACACACGCACACGAGAGAGAGAGAGGCAAAGGAAAATGCAGACAAGAGCGAATACAGTGAGCAACAGATGATATGAAATGAGATGAGAGTATACGACTTAATGTTACTCTATCAAATTCAAATCAGAGACAGAGAGTTCTGCTGAGAACTTAAGCTCAACCTTCATTTGGTGTCTGGTTGTCACAGTCTAAGAAATTTACAAAATGCTGTTGAATGCTGTTAGATTGTTGCCCCATTCATTTGGGGCAGGCGCAATGTAAACCCATATTTCTTATTCAGCTTCATCCACATCGCCGTCTCTGGCCGAAGCATGTCAATTGCATCATTAATAATGGCATTTGCCATTGTTCCACTCCAGACACGGTCCGGCTGCCTGGCCATACATTAGGATACGTGCCCAAGTCTGTGTGTCGACTGTTGAGTAATGGTCCGCACATACGCCAAGAGCCTTGCAGACAATGAACTCCAAGTGAGCCGAGAGGAAGGCGGAAAGCGGAAGGCGAAAGGCAGAAGGAGAAGGAGCTAAATCGACTCAGCTGCCCGACTGGCACAGCTTTGGTTGAGCCCATTCCCCATTTAGTGCTCAAGAGGGAACGTGATCTGCATTGCAAATCAACTCAACCAATTCTGATTCAGCCCTATTCCCGCTCTACCCCCACTCTGCTCTGCTCTGCTCTACTCAGCTGTTCACCTTTCGATTGGACCTCTTAGAACACATTGCGTATACGCAATTTTTCAATTTGCTGCAATTTAATTGATTTGCGGACAGCGCGCCGCATCATAAACACCACAAAGCACTTCTAATGCCCAATTTAACAAATTAGCAGCTCTCCAAGCAGCACTGCCGACAGTGCTCTCCGAAAGTCTGCTGACGGCGCGCTTCAACTTCAGGTAGCCACAGCAGGGGAAAAAATAGAAAGATTTATGGGCTGCCTCTCAGGCGTATTATATTCCTTCGCTAATATCAGAAAATTTACGCATTATGTTGGCGGCAACACATGTTCCCCTCCCTGCAGAACCCTCCCCACCCGTAGATGACTGCTCCAGCAGGACCTGTTCAGAACAGGCAAAAGCCATAAATATGTTGATGTTGGTTTCGGCTAAGAGTCTCGCCTGGTCGATACATGTGTGTGTGTGTGAGTGTGTGTGAGTCTGTGTGTGATGTGTTATGTGCTACACATCCTAATTACATTTTAATGCCAAGGCATTTGGCACTTTTTATGCCCGCCTCCTGCGCTAATGTAGAGTGTTTCTTATAGCTCTAGCCGTGTGCTGCTTGAAGCAATTCAACTCAGACAACTTCATTAAATTTGTTGAAGGTGAAATCTGCAATGAGTGTTATAATGTGAAATAAAATACATTTGGGTATGGGTACAAATAAATTATTAATGTATTTTAGATGATTAGAAATTATTTAAACTCATATGCAAATATTATATTTATATATTTTCTCTTGCTACGCCCAATTTGTGACTGGAGTCCAAAGACTTAATCAACAGTCAAGGGAAATGTTCGTAGCTAATGGAAACTATCCCATTTAAGATTTCATTCAAATTGAGTTCACGACGTCTTTTTGATTTTGCTCATGCAAATCGCAGTGACAACAACAACGAAAACAACAACAACAACAATGAGCAAAGCCACAGGCTGTAAAATTAGAAAACTTTGCCCAGGCATACAAATGAAGCGTCTAAATTCTCCACGCCCTCCCATGGCAACAATTGTCCTTTTAGCAGCCAATAAGCCGCACCCAAATCATTGCGAGAAAGTAAGCATTGAGGAACTGAAGCTCCAGTGGGTGAATGGGAAGGGGAGGGGAGCAGAAGTGGGACTGTGGCGCAGACTTTTATTGGGGCCCGAGATTGGCGCAACAGCCGGTGAGGAGCACACAATGGGGACATAATTGTAATTGCGAGGGAAATAGTTGGACCGGCATCAAGAAATGCGATGGCAGTTGGCGCTTTTCCAAGTGGAAGGCTCAGCTGGCGCAGAGAGTAGAAAGCAGCGCACAGCGCAAGAGGTGGGGCACTTGGTAATAGTTCTAGCTCACTCTTCAGCCCAAGCCTTAGTCTCCATATCCGTTTCCATTAACGTCGAACCATTTTAATATTTAAAATATCATTCGCAAAGAGAAAATAGCGCAGGCCAGAATTTTACGAGCGGGATGAATAATTCAGCAGGAGACAATAATAATAGTTAGGATATGCCTTGCGCAAGCTCTTGACTCGCAGCTCCCCGATTCCTGTAGCCAGGCAGGAGGCAGTCCCGTTGGCTTAAGTGCTTTGCATGTGAAAATCCCTTGAAAACACATACGTTGACTCAGGAGGAGTTTAGGGGAAACGCCAAAGGGGGGAGATATTGAGGACATTCGCATGGACTTGGACTGAGCTCAGAGTGGAGCAGGATCTGAACGAGGTGGCAGTTGAGAGTCGGGGCTGGCACGAGGAGCCGCTGCAAGGCGGCATTTAATATGCAAATTAAAGTGCAGCCAGGTGAGCAGTTGAAACCAGACCAGACCAAGACTCAAGTGCGAGTCGCGCGAATGTGAATTTTCTGGCTCAAGTTGAAGGAGCCCAGAAGTGCGCAAAGTCTTTTATCCAGCCCAAACTTTAACTCGCCTGAGCGAGCGACTACGCATTTGGCGAATGTTGCGATGTTGCGTATACGCCACGTGCGCCCAAGCACAGCATAAGCCGAAATGTGTGCATGTGTGTGCGTGGGTGTGTTGGAGTGAAAGCCATAAATTTTGTTGGCTGAGGCACGTCGAAATTCAAATTTACTTCGTTGGCGTAGAAATCATTCGTACGACTATCGCCAGCTGGCCAAAGCCAAAGCCAAAGCCAGCGGATACACTCTGAGGAGAGACCACAAATATTCCCGTCAGGCTGTTGCCAGCTGCCTCTTGTTGTGTTTTATTTGATGAAATGCAAATTTATAAGCAGAAAGTTGAATTGAGTTACAGGCAAACATGAAGCAGAGGAAAACAAAAACATCATCATAAATATGACAGAGCAGGCAGGCACAAGAACAATTGATATGCATGAGTCCTCCCAGCGATAGCCGAGTTTAAATCCAAATGTTTGACTCTAAGTGTGGAATATAAAAGCAGGGATATCTCTCAAGTACGACAAAGTTTACTTTTACCACTACTCCCGCTCAGGATTGAATTTAATATTATGTAATAGAAGAAAATCGTCTCACTCTATTACTAATTTGAAATTATTTATTTATTTTAATTAGGCGCTCTCCTTAAGCGTCTTTCATCTACTGCTTCTCGCATTGTTGAACTACTTAAAAATGTCACAAAGCAGAAAGTTCATTTGTAGAGCGACGGCCAGACAGAGTCGGGTCCCTGACCCCAAGGGCCAAGCTACCCGTCCGCCCGTCAGGGAAGCTGCTTATAATATCCCAAGAGTGTAAAAGTGACGACAATGAGTCTCGGCTACATTATAAAACACGAAGGAGGCCCACCTCTCGATTCCCGTGTTTCTCAATTGTGCACAGCCAAAATGTCAATGACATATACATCGACTAGAGGATGCCCTCTCTTATAATGGAAGATGAGGTATACTGAGTATTATTATGAATCAGAGTGGGCTACATCAATTATGCCCACAGCTCTATTACCACCTTTTAAGTGTGCTGTGTCTCAATAGGACTGAAAGTCACCTCGCCAACCTGTTGGGTCTTCTTATCTCGCATCTGCTTATCATGCGGCAAATCCGTTTATTGTGTGTGCTTCTGCCTTCTTTCATGGGGCAATGCCATTCACAATCCTCAACGCAAAGGAAGACTTTCGCAAAATGGGCATAAATGCAATACAATCTGTTATGCGAATGTGAAAAGTATATGCTTTTCATATTCAACCTGACACTGAGAAATGATTTCAATATCTCACCTCGCCCCTCCAGGAGTCCACCGCTTGCACATGGAAATCCAATTGATGCTGAGACGTTCGTTGAAAGAAACTCTCACCTTTTCCCTCCATAACCTGATTTCTTTCAGCCTGCATCTTCTCTCTCTTTCCCTCTGCCACTTGCGTACCTGCCAATGGAGGGTGGGAGGTGGGTAAGCTCCTGTGATTCTGTTTGCTATGGGTTTCAGGGATTTGGGCTTTCCGTCAGCTACTGGAAATGAATTGTATTTTTCGTTTCGAATTCACATCAATTTAGAAATCTGGTTTTCCGCTTCCCGCATGCCGCTCGTTAGGGAGTGGGTTGGTGGTTGGTGGGTTAGTGGTGTCGAGCACTTACTGCTAGTGGAGTGGTGCAGTGGGAAAACATGTTTGGGAGTTGTTTTTTCTTCATGAGGAAGCGCAGGGCAACTGTGTGGCAAATTGTTCTGCAGCTTAAATCGCTTGCTATCAATCCCCAAATTGCCGGCTGTTAAAATGATAAACGCTCCATTGGGCTGATAGACTTCTTTTCAGTCGAATCCACCTGGGCTGCTACTCGGTGCAAGAGAATAGACGCCAGTGCAGCGTTGTTGAGGTTTGGGAAGCAATTTCGGACTCCCCTTTAATGGCTTCATTCAGCTCATTGCAGATGGAGCAGATTGCGTCTCAATTAAGAGTGAACTGGGAAAGAGAAATCCAATACCTGAACTTCACACACATTCCTGATTCATTTGGAATATATTTCCATATTCGCAGATCATTAATTTACAAGGCTGATTGGTAAATTTAGTTGAGCCAGAGAATGAATGTAAACAATGACGAAGAATGCACAGAGAATCTTGTGGCCGACTGAGTTATTTATAGAATATGGATATATCATAGAATATCTAGCGAATTTCTGATCTCTGTTCCGCCTAAAGTCAACATTCAATGTGCGCAACCAAATTAATATTGTTTATATCAGCACATAAGAAAATGGAATGCCAAATGGAATAAATTCTTATTTCTACAACGCAATTTGAACGTGGAGCATTTGCTTAATGTACTCAGCAACAGTTCACTAAATATATTTAAATGTTCTTATATGTGAATCTTCATCTACACACAGGAACATTCCGAAGCGGGACTATATTTATATTTAAATATTCGTATATGTTTGTGAACTTTATCTGCAAATAGATTAGAATGACTCCCACAGGAACATTCCGAAGCGGCATTCTCTCTGTTCTCTGGCGCATTCTGTTTTTTTCTACTCTCAGTTTGTTTGCTTCTCAATTTGCGTTGCCAGCAGCAACACAGCGAATTGTTGAATTGCTGAATTGTCAGTCGTGCAACTGTTTATCGTTGACTGCTGCGAGCTGTTTATTCTTATGTTTACTTGAGTGTTGACTTTCCATTTGAATGTGGCGTGCAAAGCAACAAAGCCAGCAACTAATGCCCAATGCCCAATTGGCTAATTGATGTGTGCACTGAGAGCAAAGGACAAAGATAAACATTTCAAGCTTCATCTTTAAATCACAGAATTCAAAGGAATGACAATGCCTAGACTGCCAGCCGTGCCCCACATACAATTCCTCTGACTGACTGACAGAATGACAAACTGACACTCTGACAGTCACATAAGGCACAAGGCACAAGTGTCCCATTGTGTCGCCTGCTGCAGAAGCAGCTCCGTCTCGAGGCTGACACTGAGCAATGTGCGCAAGTGTCGGGCCAACCCGACTCGTCTGTCCTTTGGGTATGCAATGCAAATGTCTTTCCTCTGCCCCTTCTCCTAGAGCAAACGACATCATCATTACGCACCCCGACCAAGCAACGCCCGCCTCAGATAGAGCAGCTGTGCTTCAGCAAGTTGAAAATCTAGGATACATAGAAGAGCTGGAGGATCCGTCATTTGTTTCTTTTTTCTTTTTTGGTTGAGGAAGAGATTGAACCACGAAATGGCAGTGAGAAGAGGCAACTATCAGGCAAATTTGAATCGTTGCATGGAGCACGTTTCGCCAGGTTGTGTGTTAATGATGATGACAGCGGAGGGCGCCTTCTTCCTTCTATTGCTTTTGCTTCTGTTGTGGCTGTTATTATTGTTGTGGAAGACAGCAACTACTTGGCCAACTTGACATCTTCAGCGCTTGGCTGTGGCCATATGAACACATATGTACGTAGACCAGTGCAGCCAGCTGTTAAAGTTAGATTGTGGATAAAAGCACGCTAAATTGGCTAAAATGTTGGAGCCGGCTAGATTAAAGATTAGGAGAAATAGCAAAAAAATTTTTTTTCTATGAACTCTTTTCTCAAAAAGAAATATACAAAAAGAAAAAAAAAATGTCTAATTTAATCTAGGTAATATAAATCTAAAGATTTCCTCTAAGTATTTCCTCTAAGTATTTCCTCTTAGTATTTCCTCCAAGTATTTCCTCTAAGTATTTCCTCTTAGTATTTCCTCTTAGTATTTCCTCGTAATATTTCATCTTAGTATTTCCATTTAGTATATCCTCTTAGTATTAAGTAATTCCTTCAAGTCTTTAGGGCTGCGCTGAACGATCATTATTTACTTACACACACTTTAATTCACTTTACTGCACTGCACGACTGACCCCCAGCAGGCCTGGAACGACTGAAGAAATGCTCTAGCTGCTGCCCTTTATATAGGGCGACTTTCACTCAAAGCAAAAGTCGCGCTCAAATGCTGTGTTCGGTGCCATATATATATATATATATATACATATATGTGTATAATTCAGATTACGGCATTACGCTGCTCAAGAATATTTACGCTCGATAGGACTAAGTTGTGATATCCCAAATAGCTTATGTACACTAATTTATAATTATTAGATAACATTGATAAAAAGTTTCGTTCCCTCTATAGTTCTCTTAAGGACTAGGAACTCTGCATAGTCTACCTCAATTTCTGGCTATTCCATCCCATACTCATTTTCGATGCATGGCTAGATTTAGCCTAAATTTGGCTAAACTGGCAACACTCATGTTGACGTGTCACTCCGAGCTGCTTCTCTCATTGTCGACGACTCGGATTGAGGTGCCTGTCCGCATGTGAAGAGAGACAACCGCAAGAGCCGACACGTGTTTGTCAGCATGTCAAGCGGTCGAGTGCACAGCAGGAGTGTAAAATATACAAAGATAAAGTAATGTATTATATGCAGAAAGAATACGGTATGTGGATGTTCTTTGAAATATGTTAACAAATTGTCGCAGATAGTTCATGCTCACGCTCGAATGGCTTGATAAGGGTTCGTCAGCGTATATAAGGTGTTTTCTTCGTATGAATAGCTTTTGAAAGGCATTTGTTCAACCCAAATTCATATATGTTGCCTTATAATAATAATAAGTTAATCATCTTGTTACATATATTGGGCTTGGAGAAGTTTTTAGAATTTGTTTAAGATATGAAATACTTGTTTAGGGCACATCCCAGCAGCTAATTCAATGTAATAAAATTCTTTCCATTGGCCTGTCCGCAAATGTTGAGCTGTCATGTTAAGGCTTTTCATGTGACGCTCATACCATATAATAAAATCTAATATATATTTGAGCAAATGTTTTCTTTATTAGCTCCAAGTGTGGGTGTAATTATGCTCAGCATAGACCGAGGCGGCAGCACACAGCTACAATTTCATGCAACAACATGCTGAGTGACCGCAAATGGACAACACGCGATTTGAGTGCCACAGAAGTGACCCGGCAATTATATTGATGGCAGATAAGCATCACGCACACAGCCGCACAGACGGCCTTGCACATACATACATAGGTCAGGGCACGAGCACACTGCAAAGCTGAAATTGTGATGGCTGCTAATTTCGGGTGCACACGTTGCGTATACGTAATGTGCGGCTCGGGTTTAATGTAATGTTACGTGGCTTTAGCTAAACTCAGCAATTGCTATTTAAGTTCGCCATACACCAGCAGCACTTTGTGGGCGTGGCCACTGAACCTGCCTGGCTTTCCTGCTCCGAGGATAACATTCCTGCAGCTGTTTACTGTTGCTGTCGCTGCCGTATTTTTGTTTGGCTTTGTAGGCCTTTGTTATAATAACAGCTATGTGTGCGCTTCTCTCTCTTTGTTGTTGTTTCTTTTTATATTGTTTGGACGAAGCAAAGACAAACAAACAATATACTTTTAAGTCCCACGCCCTGATGAATTGGCAGATAATTAAATATGCCAAAATGCCAACTGTCGGACTGAACGGAACGCAACGGAACGCCATGTTGGCCATGTGGGTGGTTGGCTTAAAGGTTGAATGACAGGCGGACAGATTGGCAGTCCAACTGGCGCACAAGATGGGGATAGGCAAAGAGAGAGGGCGAATGCGATAGGAAAAGGCAGCTTGCGTACACATCGAGATTTGCATATTGATTCATATGGCAAGTGCTAGTAAATGAATTGCTTTCAATACAAATTTGCGACAGCTGCAAATGTTGATTGATTTTCAGGATATAAGCGACAAATTCCATGAGCTGATCAAGCGTAATCACTTCCACTTAGTTTGCGCTCATTCAGTGCATTGCATAGCTTTGTAATGCGACATGTCTTATCTGCATTTGATAGCTAAACACATGATGTAATGAGTAGCTTGTCAACTTAAGAGAAACACATGTAAATCGTATCAATAAGCTTAATGAATGATGTCAATGTCTCGTTTTTGTCTCTGCATTGATAAAGTCCATATAAGAAACTAGATCTTTTGTTTATATCAAATATAAATAGATGAATGCATAAGTTATTCATGACAATTTGTCTTTATAGGTAAATTATTGGATATACTTATATATGTATGTTTTTATGCATGAATGTGTTTTATTTCTTTATTTAACTTGAAAACTATACTTTTAAAAGATATTTTAGCTTAAGTTATATATATATCATTCCTGATTATTAATTTTATTAAATGGAAAGCCAATCCATTAATAAACAGTAGTTCATTCGCTCGCCCCCACATTGCATGACTCATTGTGCCAAAAATAATGGAAAATAATAATAAAAATACTCACTTGTCTGTTGTTGAAGTGCGTTGATTTTGAAAAGTTTTGTTAATTTAATTTTTTTATACTAAAAACGTTTTTTTTATGCTTCAATTGTGTTTTCACTGTGAACGGTATACACACTTGTTTATGGAATCAACGTGCTGCAAGAGCGAATATAAAATTTAAATATAGCTTGCACACACATGCATACACACACACACACATATGTACACTTATAGAACTTAATTAGGAGTCAGAATTTCAGAGCAACGAATACCACTGTTGCAGCCTTTAACAGCTGAGTTATTTTAGCATTTAATTAAAAAAATTCATACGCTATGTAAAACGCGCACTCACACACACACACACACACACAGAGACAGATTCGAAAAGGAGGTTAAATTCATATGCGCATAATTGTGGGTGAAAACCCGTTATAATGTGCGACCGTTGCGACCATTTCGACAGTTGAATTGCATTTACAGGATGTCAACTGGGAGAAAGCCACGCGAAAGCATTAAATATTCACGACTCCAGCAACAAACCACGCAATTAACATATTTGCATTCATATATATTATTATACATATACTTATACATTTTTATATTTGTGTGTGAGGGTTAAGATTAATTAAATTATACGAAAAACAAAAGAAGCAACAATATATTGCAAATTATCTTATCAATTCATTGTCTGAGAAACAAGCATTACAGTCACTGGACTAGTAAGTTTATTATAAAATATATTAGATATGGCGCATGAACAAATTCATTTCAATATATTGCATTACTATTTGCTTTTTAATTAAACTATTTTAGTTGATTTCATTAGTATGTTTCATAGCTATTTGCTCAAATCTTTTGTTTGCATTGCAACACAATCGATTCAATGAAATTGCTAGGGTATGTAATCTTCTGCTAATTGATATAGCACATGGCTAACACAACAAGTTATTGCTTCTTTTGTTTTTCTATGTATTGGGGAAACACACATAACTATACTAAGGCACACTCACACACACACAATCATTCACTCATACACACTCACGGGGGTCGTTGGCTTTTGTATTTATTGCCTCACTTCGATTTTTTTCTATTTTTACGCTCCCTTGACACAGGGGCCAACATTCGTTATAATGCCGGATAGTTATTTGTTATTGTTGTATCTGTTGTTCCTCTTGTTGTTGTTGTTGTTGTTACTTTGCTTACGTTAAATGCATTGCCCGTTACGTTAAACTATTCGGCAACACGTTGTTCCGTTCAGTTGCGTTGCGCACAAAAGCCGCTAAATAACTGAAGACTTGGCTAACGGGAAAATGTTCGAGTGAACATTCAATGGCAACGGCAAAGGCAAAGGCAGCGGCACCGGCAGTGGCAGTGGCAGCGACAGCGACTGAAGCAGCGCTGCTTCGATTAACGTTTGGCGTTTCCGGAGTTTGCGCAGTTCAATCAAAACAAATTTAACACCTATGTGGTGCTTAGGGCTTCAAATGAACACAAAACTGTAAATAGAAGAAATTGAAAAAAAAAATAAGTAGGTAAGAATTTTAATGCATGTATCTACATATATAAAAGAAAAACACTTCAAATTGAAGTTAAAAATAATAAATATGTTCAAAATATAAATTTAATTATATGACTAATTTAATAAGCATACTATACAGTTATATATATATTTTTTAATATACAATTTGCTATATTATATTTGAATACAAAACTATAATAAAACGCGAACGTAATATATATATTTATAAAACAAGCAATTAACAGTACAAAACTAAAAATCCTATGTGCTATTCAATTACCAGAAATGGTATTGTTTACTAATGCTGAAATTTTAATTCTCAGTCTAATATTTGATTTTTGTCGGTAACCCAATGGAAAATAAAAATTTGCCTAACCGCCTTGGTAGGCAAAAAATTTGCATTTGTCTAATTTGCATTCTGTGGGCCAGATTTGTAAAAAATAAAAAAAATTGCTATCAGCAACCAGCGACTGGCATTCCGTTTCAATCCCAAATATACCAAATATACCAAATAAAATAAATAAATAAATAAAAATATTTAGCTATAGACTTTCAGTAGCCAGCAAAAAATATATGTATATTAATTTGTATACTCTTTTTTCTGCTTGTCATTTACTGTGCATCAGAAGTGCAATAAAGTCCAGCAAATTTAATAAATGTCAGAGCAAGCGACAGGTTTACTCAACACAAATATTAAAGAGCAAAAAACTAAAAACAAATGGAGCAATATCAAAGTTTTTGCAACTCATTCAAAAATGCTCTCCATCGTTGGACAAAATAAAATCAGCAACCAATCAACAAACTAACATATTTCTGGCAATTTGTTAACATATTTCCAGCAACATCTGGAACATCCACATGCCGTATTCTCTATGCATATAATACATTATTATATCTTTGTATATTTCACACCCCCTGCTGTGCACTCGACCGCTTGACATGCTGCCAAACACGTGTCGCCTCCTGCGGTTGTCTCTCTTCGCTTGTGGCACAGAGTGCCACGCGAGTGGCAGACAAAGAGAGACGCCACCTGGAGTGACATATGTCAACTTAGATATGGCCACAGCAGAGCCCTGAAAGTGTCAAGATGGCCAAGTAGTTGTTGTTGAGCAACAACAACAACAGAAACAATAGAAAGAAGAAAGCGCCCTCCGCTGTCATCATCATTAACACACAACGTGGCGAAACGGGCTCCATGCAACGATTCAAATTTGCCTGATAGTTGCCTCTTCTCACTGCCATTTCGTGGTTCAGTCTCTCCTTCCTCAACTAAAAAAGAAACAAATAGATCTTCCCGCTCTTCTATGTCTCCTAGATTTTCAAATTGCTGAGGCACAGCTGCTCTATCTGAGGCGGGCGTGGCTTCGCTGGGGTGCGTAATGAGGATGTCGTCTACTCTAGGACATGGAGCAGAGGAAAGACATTTGCATTGCATACCCAAAGGAGAGACTGCCTGGCTGTAAATATTATACTCTGTCTGCCTCCTTGTTTCTCTCTATCTCTCCCTCTTTCTCTTCCTCTCTTCCTCTATCTCTTTCTCTCTTTCTCCCTCTCTTTCTCCCCCTCACTTTCTCTCCCTCTTTTTCTCTCTCTCTCTCCCTCTCTCTCTCTCTCTCCCTCTGTCTATCTCTCCCTCTCTCTCTCTCCCTCCCTCACTCGCTCTCCAGAAGGACTATAGGTGATCATTTAAGTTCTCTAAGTGAATGCAGCTGTGTTTATTCGGCATTTATATACAAGTAAAACGAAGCTAGCAGCAGAGAGTGTTCTCACCGCTCACTAAACACTCGACTGCAACGACCTCTACCTGGCACCGAACACAGCATTTGAGCGCGACTTTTGCTTTGAGTGAAAGTCGCCCTATATAAAGGGCAGCAGCTAGAGCATTTCTTCAGTCGTTCCAGGCCTGCTGGGGGTCAGTCGTGCAGTTCAGTAAAGTGAATTAAAGTGTGTGTAAGTAAATAATGATCGTTCAGCGCAGCCCTAAAGACTTGAAGGAATTACTTAATGGAAATACTAAGAGGATATACTAAAAGGAAATACTAAGAGGAAATATTACGAGGAAATACTAAGAGGAAATACTAAGTGGAAATACTAAGAGGAAATACTAAGAGGAAATATTAAGAGGAATTACTAAGAGGAAATACTAAGGGGAAATACTAAGAGAAAATACTAAGAGGAAATACTTGGAGGAAATCTTTAGATTTAGATTACCTAGATTACATTAGACAAATTCTTAAGGGAAATACTTAGAATAAATAATTACAAGAAATACTCAGAGATTATATTTAGAGGAAATACTAGCCTACTCATACGTTTATCGGTCCTTTCGGAGCTTTAATCACTTTATCCAATATAATTGGTGAAATTTTTAATAAGGGTACATAATATGTGAGAACTTAGGTCTGTGTAATAGAAAATAGTTTTTTTTTAACAACTATATTTGCTACTTCTCCTAATCTAACCGTCTCCAACATTTTAGCCAGTTTTAGCGTGCTTTTATCCACAATCTAACTTTAACAGCTGGCTGTACTGGTCTACGTACATATGTGTTCATATGGCCACAGCCAAGCGCTGAAGATGTCAAGTTGGCCAAGTAGTTGCTGTCTTTCACAACAATAATAACAGCCACAACAGAAGCAAAAGCAATAGAAGGAAGAAGGCGCCCTCCGCTGTCATCATCATTAACACACAACCTGGCGAAACGTGCTCCATGCAACGATTCAAATTTGCCTGATAGTTGCCTCTTCTCACTGCCATTTCGTGGTTCAATCTCTTCCTCAACCAAAAAAGAAAAAAGAAACAAATGACGGATCCTCCAGCTCTTCTATGTATCCTAGATTTTCAACTTGCTGAAGCACAGCTGCTCTATCTGAGGCGGGCGTTGCTTGGTCGGGGTGCGTAATGATGATGTCGTTTGCTCTAGGAGAAGGGACAGAGGAAAGACATTTGCATTGCATACCCAAAGGACAGACGAGTCGGGTTGGCCCGACACTTGCGCACATTGCTCAGTGTCAGCCTCGAGACGGAGCTGCTTCTGCAGCAGGCGACACAATGGGACACTTGTGCCTTGTGCCTTATGTGACTGTCAGAGTGTCAGTTTGTCATTCTGTCAGTCAGTCAGAGGAATTGTATGTGGGGCACGGCTAGCAGTCTAGGCATTGTCATTCCTTTGAATTCTGTGATTTAAAGATGAAGCTTGAAATGTTTATCTTTGTCCTTTGCTCTCAGTGCACACATCAATTAGCCAATTGGGCATTGGGCATTAGTTGCTGGCTTTGTTGCTTTGCACGCCACATTCAAATGGAAAGTCAACACTCAAGTAAACATAAGAATAAACAGCCCGCAGCAGTCAACGATAAACAGTTGCACGACTGACAATTCAGCAATTCAACAATTCGCTGTGTTGCTGCTGGTAACGCAAATTGAGAAGCAAACAAACTGAGAGTAGAAAAAAACAGAATGCGCCAGAGAACAGAGAGAATGCCGCTTCGGAATGTTCCTGTGGGAGTCATTCTAATCTATTTGCAGATAAAGTTCACAAACATATACGAATATTTAAATATATTTAGTGAACTGTTGCTGAGTACATTAAGCAAATGCTCCAGGTTCAAATTGCGTTGTAGAATTAAGAATTTATTCCATTTGGCATTCCATTTTCTTATGTACTGATATAAACAATATTAATTTGGTTGCGCACATTGAATGTTGACTTTAGGCGGAACAGAAATCAGAAATTCGCTAGATATTCTATGGAATATATCCATATTCTATAAATATTTCAGTCGGCCACAAGATTCTCTGTGCATTCTTCATCATTGTTTACATTCATTCTCTGGCTCAACTAAATTTACCAATCAGCCTTGTAAATTAATGATCTGCGAATATGGAAATATATTCCAAATGAATCAGGAATGTGTGTGAAGTTCAGGTATTGGATTTGTCTTTCCCAGTTCACTCTTAATTGAGACGCAATCTGCTCCATCTGCAATGAGCTGAATGAAGCCATTAAAGGGGAGTCCGAAATTGCTTCCCAAACCTCAACAACGTTGCACTGGCGTCTATTCTCTTGCACCGAGTAGCAGCCCAGGTGGATTCGACTGAAAAGAAGTCTATCAGCCCAATGGAGCGTTTATCATTTTAACAGCCGGCAATTTGGGGATTGATAGCAAGCGATTTAAGCTGCAAAACAATTTGCCACACAGTTGCCCTGCGCTTCCTCATGAAGAAAAAACAACTCCCAAACATGTTTTCCCACTGCACCACTCCACTAGCAGTAAGTGCTCGACACCACTAACCCACCAACCACCAACCCACTCCCTAACGAGCGGCATGCGGGAAGCGGAAAACCAGATTTCTAAATTGATGTGAATTTGAAACGAAAAATACAATTCATTTCCAGTAGCTGACGGAAAGCCCAAATCCCTGAAACCAATAGCAAACAGAATCACAGGAGCTTACCCACCTCCCACCCTCCATTGGCAGGTACGCAAGTGGCAGAGGGAAAGAGAGAGAAGATGCAGGCTGAAAGAAATCAGGTTATGGAGGGAAAAGGTGAGAGTTTCTTTCAACGAACGTCTCAGCATCAATTGGATTTCCATGTGCAAGCGGTGGACTCCTGGAGGGGCGAGGTGAGATATTGAAATCATTTCTCAGTGTCAGGTTGAATATGAAAAGCATATACTTTTCACATTCGCATAACAGATTGTATTGCATTTATGCCCATTTTGCGAAAGTCTTCCTTTGCGTTGAGGATTGTGAATGGCATTGGCATTGGCATTGCCCCATGAAAGAAGGCAGAAGCACACACAATAAACGGATTTGCCGCATGATAAGCAGATGCGAGATAAGAAGACCCAACAGGTTGGCGAGGTGACTTTCAGTCCTATTGAGACACAGCACACTTAAAAGGTGGTAATAGAGCTGTGGGCATAATTGATGTAGCCCACTCTGATTCATAATAATACTCAGTATACCTCATCTTCCATTATAAGAGAGGGCATCCTCTAGTCGATGTATATGTCATTGACATTTTGGCTGTGCACAATTGAGAAACACGGGAATCGAGAGGTGGGCCTCCTTCGTGTTTTATAATGTAGCCGAGACTCATTGTCGTCACTTTTACACTCTTGGGATATTATAAGCAGCTTCCCTGACGGGCGGACGGGTAGCTTGGCCCTTGGGGTCAGGGACCCGACTCTGTCTGGCCGTCGCTCTACAAATGAACTTTCTGCTTTGTGACATTTTTAAGTAGTTCAACAATGTGAGAAGCATTAGTTGAAAGACGCTTAAGGAGAGCGCCTAATTAAAGTAAATAAATAATTTCAAATTAATAATAGAGTGAGACGATTTGCTTCTATTACATAATATTAAATTCAATCCTGAGCGGGAGTAGTGGTAAAAGTAAACTTTGTCGTACTTGAGAGATATCCCTGCTTTTATATTCCACACTTAGAGTCAAACATTTGGATTTAAACTCGGCTATCGCTGGGAGGACTCATGCATATCAATTGTTCTTATGGCTGCCTGCTCTGTCATATTTATGATGATGTTTTTGTTTTCCTCTGCTTCATGTTTGCCTGTAACTCAATTCAACTTTCTGCTTATAAATTTGCATTTCATCAAATAAAACACAACAAGAGGCAGCTGGAAACAGCCTGACGGGAATATTTGTGGTCTCTCCTCAGAGTGTATCCGCTGGCTTTGGCTTTGGCTTTGGCCAGCTGGCGATAGTCGTACGAATGATTTCTACGCCAACGAAGTAAATTTGAATTTCGACGTGCCTCAGCCAACAAAATTTATGGCTTTCACTCCAACACACCCACGCACACACATGCACACATTTCGGCTTATGCTGTGCTTGGGCGCACGTGGCGTATACGCAACATCGCAACATTCGCCAAATGCGTAGTTGCTCGCTCAGGCGAGTTAAAGTTTGGGCTGGATAAAAGACTTTGCGCACTTCTGGGCTCCTTCAACTTGAGCCAGAAAATTAACATTCGCGCGACTCGCACTTGAGTCTTGGTCTGGTCTGGTTTCAACTGCTCACCTGGCTGCACTTTAATTTGCATATTAAATGCCGCCTTGCAGCGGCTCCTCGTGCCAGCCCCGACTCTCAACTGCCACCTCGTTCAGATCCTGCTCCACTCTGAGCTCAGTCCAAGTCCATGCGAATGTCCTCAATATCTCCCCCCTTTGGCGTTCCCCCTAAACTCCTCCTGAGTCAACGTATGTGTTTTCAAGAGATTTTCACATGCAAAGCACTTAAGCCAACGGGACTGCCTCCTGCCTGGCTACAGGAATCGGGGAGCTGCGAGTCAAGAGCTTGCGCAAGGCATATCCTAACTATTATTATTGTCTCCTGCTGAATTATTCATCCCGCTCGTAAAATTCTGGCCTGCGCTATTTTCTCTTTGCGAATGATATTTTAAATATTAAAATGGTTCGACGTTAATGGAAACGGATATGGAGACTAAGGCTTGGGCTGAAGAGTGAGCTAGAACTATTACCAAGTGCCCCACCTCTTGCGCTGTGCGCTGCTTTCTACTCTCTGCGCCAGCTGAGCCTTCCACTTGGAAAAGCGCCAACTGCCATCGCATTTCTTGATGCCGGTCCAACTATTTCCCTCGCAATTACAATTATGTACCCATTGTGTGCTCCTCACCGGCTGTTGCGCCAATCTCGGGCCCCAATAAAAGTCTGCGCCACAGTCCCACTTCTGCTCCCCTCCCCTTCCCATTCACCCACTGGAGCTTCAGTTCCTCAATGCTTACTTTCTCGCAATGATTTTGGTGCGGCTTATTGGCTGCTAAAAGGACAATTGTTGCCATGGGAGGGCGTGGAGAATTTAGACGCTTCATTTGTATGCCTGGGCAAAGTTTTCTAATTTTACAGCCTGTGGCTTTGCTCATTGTTGTTGTTGTTGTTTTCGTTGTTGTTGTCACTGCGATTTGCATGAGCAAAATCAAAAAGACGTCGTGAACTCAATTTGAATGAAATCTTAAATGGGATAGTTTCCATTAGCTACGAACATTTCCCTTGACTGTTGATTAAGTCTTTGGGCTCCAGTCACAAATTGGGCGTAGCAAGAGAAAATATATAAATATAATATTTGCATATGAGCTTAAATAATTTCTAATCATCTAAAATACATTAATAATTTTTTTTACCCATACCCAAAATATATTTTATTTTATATTATAGCACTCATTGCAGATTTCATCTTCAACAAATTTAATGAAGTTGTCTGAGTTGAATTGCTTCAAGCAGCACACGGCTAGAGCTATAAGAAACACTCTACATTAGCGCAGGAGGCGGGCATAAAAAGTGCCAAATGCCTTGGCATTAAAATGTAATTAGGATGTGTAGCACATAACACATCACACACAGACTCACACACACTCACACACACACACATGTATCGACCAGGCGAGACTCTTAGCCGAAACCAACATCAACATATTTATGGCTTTTGCCTGTTCTGAACAGGTCCTGTTGGAGCAGTCATCTACGGGTGGGAAGGGCTCTGCAGGGAGGGGAACATGTGTTGCCGCCAACATAATGCGTAAATTTTCTGATATTAGCGAAGGAATATAATACGCCTGAGAGGCAGCCCATAAATCTTTCTATTTTTTCCCCTGCTGCGGCTACCTGAAGTTGAAGCGCGCCGTCAGCAGACTTTCGGAGAACACTGTCGGCAGTGCTGCTTGGAGAGCTGCTAATTTGTTAAATTGGGCATTAGAAGTGCTTTGTGGTGTTTATGATGCGGCGCGCTGTCCGCAAATCAATTAAATTGCAGCAAATTGAAAAATTGCGTATACGCAATGTGTCCTAAGAGGTCCAATCGAAAGGTGAACAGCTGAGTAGAGCAGAGCAGAGCAGAGTGGGGGTAGAGCGGGAATAGGGCTGAATCAGAATTGGTTGAGTTGATTTGCAATGCAGATCACGTTCCCTCTTGAGCACTAAATGGGGAATGGGCTCAACCAAAGCTGTGCCAGTCGGGCAGCTGAGTCGATTTAGCTCCTTCTCCTTCTGCCTTTCGCCTTCCGCTTTCCGCCTTCCTCTCGGCTCACTTGGAGTTCATTGTCTGCAAGGCTCTTGGCGTATGTGCGGACCATTACTCAACAGTCGACACACAGACTTGGGCACGTATCCTAATGTATGGCCAGGCAGCCGGACCGTGTCTGGAGTGGAACAATGGCAAATGCCATTATTAATGATGCAATTGACATGCTTCGGCCAGAGACGGCGATGTGGATGAAGCTGAATAAGAAATATGGGTTTACATTGCGCCTGCCCCAAATGAATGGGGCAACAATCTAACAGCATTCAACAGCATTTTGTAAATTTCTTAGACTGTGACAGCCAGACACCAAATGATGGTTGAGCTCAATTTCTCAGCAGAACTCTCTGTCTCTGATTTGAATTTGATAGAGTAACATTAAGTCGTATACTCTCATCTCATTTCATATCATCTGTTGCTCACTGTATTCGCTCTTGTCTGCATTTTCCTTTGCCTCTACAGTCTCTCTCTGTCTCTCTCTCTCGTGTGCGTGTGTGTGTGTGGCTGAGTGGGCCTCGTGACAGGCTACACTTTGTGTGGACCTTTTGTTTGACTTTGTTTTCTGTTGTTTGTCCTGTTAATAGTTTTCAGCTTAGTTGTTGCTTCTGCTTAAGTGTTCCTTATGTCTAGTTGGGGTCCCTCTCGTCCAATTCAATAAAAACTTAGTACGTGTTGGATAGGTTAATCGGTGACGCTTCGTCTTCGACTCCGTATTTCGGGTCAATTTTCTCTTCCTTTTTGTTTTGTTTGATCGACCCACAAAGTTTCCCAAACACTTGGTTATATAATTTCCAAATATATTCCGTATAACTATGTTTGCTAATGTGTGTAATATATTGCCAAGCCACAGCCTCAAATGGTCGCTTATTAAATATAAGTACCCTATAAAATAATAATGGGGAACTATAAAACTCAAATTATAACAAATTTGAATTTAGATGAGAACAACAGTTTATTATCTTTAAAATATATTTAACCTTACACAATAGGTCAAAGATAATTTAGGCCAGCTACCTTTGTAATGCGGAATATATAGATGGACCTTGCACCTTCACAGGAATGAAATATCTCAGCGAAAGTAAATATTCTACTTGAAAATGCAGATTCGTCTTCGAAATCGAAACTTGACGTGATCTACAGATTATATTTACTCAATAAACCTTCCTATATTTCTCCGATAACGAATGTTGTTAGACATATTGTGGATATAAAAAATTTAAAATAAATTATAATGAATGATTAGTACATGATCCCAAAGCGAAAGATAAATATTTAAATATTTATATTTATTTACTTGAGTGTTGCTTTTAATATCATTAAATTAATCTAAAAGCCAATTCAAACTAGATTATCAATTGATATACTTAAAAAATGTCAGATCTGAGATCTTTCAGATCCTGAGATCATCTGCCTGTTACATGCACTTTAACAAAACCAAGATGTCCCTATATGCCATTTTCACTGAGTGCGGAGTATAATTACAACATATGTTATTATATGTGAATACGAAATACAAATGACTATGGAGCACTGAGCATAGCATCAGATCCTTACGCATGCCGCACTGCTTTCATGACTTTTCCAGCACTCGCACATATTTTTCTTGTAAGTTAAAATGGTGTCAAAGCTGTTGCAATTTTGTCAGCCAGCTAGCAATGTTTGTTTTACACTTGAAAAATAAACAGCAGCAACTGAGGGTCCAGCGATGCTTCTCAGCTCTGCTTTATTGTTGTATCTGCTGCAGTATCAACAAGCAAAGCTGAAAAACAAACAGAGGGAGAAAAGCAGAGCACAAAATGAAAGAGAACTGGATGTGGAAGTGGAAGGTCGTAGAGGAAAAGGAAGGGAATAACGTGTGTCTGATGTGTCCCGATAAGCAGCAGCTGCTCGCGCATTAGATGAAAAGTCGAGGTGGGTTCTTCCATATCCTCTTTCCGCCAGCCATGAAAAATAGATGGCGTGCCAAATAGCGTGTTTCGTTGCTGCGAATGAATCCTATTTTGGGGTGCTCCGCCATGGCGAAGCGCTACACGCGAATGTCTATGAAATTCAATTTTTCACAGCGGCTTCAGATGCAGCAGAAAAGGAGTAGTTATTGTTTTCGTGTTAGCTCTCATTGTGTCTGGGGCAGGAAGCGAAATGCACGATGCAACAGCATTGCCTGTTCGTATTCATTGAGAGTCATTTGAGCGCATCTCTCGACTACTCATTGTTTTTATTCAGCTTAAACATTCGGCCTTTCATTCAGTTTCAATCAAGTGGCTGACAGAGCACCCTTAGGGATGGGGCTGAAAAGGGCACCGGAAATTACGTATACGCAGCCCTGATTCGTGATTCGTGTTTGCTTCCTGTGCGTGTGAACTCGTCTATTGCCATTTTCCGCCTTTTCCCGTCGCTCGTCGTTCTGTTTGATGCGTTTTTCAGTCGCCTAATTGTGCGTGCCAGCGACAACAAAGACTCTGTGGGTCAGAGCCCCTCGCTATGTACAGTCCACAGTCCACAGTCCACAGTGAGCCCTGCATGGAGAGAACCACAACTGGGCCCAGCATGCCCACCTTTCATTCATTTTGTTGCAGGCGATTATAGTTTTTGTTTTTAAGCCTTTCCATAGAAAGTGCATTCGAATTGGCCCCATTTTGTTTCGCTTGAATCGTGTTGGCTTAAAAGGGCCTATCGGAGAGCCTCTCTGATTGAATTGCACATTCAGTTATTGGTGAAACCAACCAGTGCAGAGACAATGAAAAAGGGACACCAGACAGAGAATTTTCATATTCAACATCCTCAGTCATATCCCTACAGGATTCCAAGGAGCTGCCGTTGTTCATTTGTGACCCATTTTTATGGCCGCTTATCGATTTTCTTAGAATCGTTTGAGTGAAGCTGACCCAATTGAAAGCAATTGACCCTTTTTTATTTCTTGTTTCGCTTCCCTTATAAAGATACAGCAATCATTATTCTCACTCTATTTGCTTAGCTGTCATTGATAGTTTGCTTTGTCCTCCTATGATATCATTGGCTCTCTCCCCCTCCCACTCTTACTCTGCCTGACTGCAATTTGTGCATAGTAAAGGCAAAATTGAGAATATGCCATGCCACACAAATTATGCTAAATCCACATGCATTTAGCTTTCGGATATGGCAATGTCCATCTGCTCTGCTTTATGTTTGCAGAGTCAACTAACCGGACAATCTCCAACAAGTTCATTTGGCCAGACCACTTCAAACAAACCACAGAAGCAGCTGCCTTATGCTCTGCCCCCTCCTCCTACTCCTTCTCCAATCCAACCTAACTCATTAATTTTGCTCAACCAGAAATGAATAATGATATGGTCCATGTGGTTAGTCTTGAGAGGAGGGAGAAGTCCAAAGTCCGAAATGTGAAATGCGAAACAAAGCATAAATTCGTGTGTGATGAAGCCAAAAAATCCACACTTAAAACTACATAGGGCTGGGCACTTGACGACTTTTTGGCAGAACCTTTTACTTGTAGCCTTAGGGGGTGGGTAAATACGTGTATGTGTGTGTGTGTGGAATTGTTGTCCAGCTTGGCTGTTGATAGTTCAGTTAGTTTTCTCTGATTCTGTTGCTGTTGCTGTTGCATGTGGGCACAAGCCAAGAACCAAAACACGAGCAAGCTGCAACAATTTTTCATTTTGACTTTCCTCCTTTCGCATTTTGCCTGTCGCCCTCCTCCGTGCATAGACTTTCAGTTCCCACTGCCCAATTACAAAAGTTTGCAGCTTTTTTACAATTTGTTGTGTTTCAGTTTTTGCATTGTTTGTTTACGTCCCTTGCTGCGGATATTTGTGTTGTTTTCTTTTTCTTTTTTTCTTTTTTTGCAGCTGCCACTTCAGCGCATTTAAACTTTTTACGGTCAACTAGGGATATGAGTGTTGTCCTGGCTGTGTGAAGGCTCCTCTGCTCCTGCTGCTGTTTCTGTCTGAATATGTTTTGCCTCTGTCTTGTCATTGCGCTTGCCATTTGCCGCTTGACCCACCTTCGGATTGGTGGTTTCACCGACCGCAGTCCAACTCTTTTAATGGCCACATAAACCAACCAGACTTTTTCCCACTAAACTTTTATGTCTTGGGTTTTTCTGGCATTGCAATTAGACCACTTTAATTAGTAAATAAAATACAAGTCTGAGGATATATACATATTAATATATAAAATTATCTGTGAATTTATTTATCTTTAATTTTTTTCCTAATTAATTTGTTCAATGAATAATTTGTACAAAATCTATTCAGACAGCTTCTTTATTGTAGTTTGCTGTATAGGAATTCATTTACTCGTCGTAATTATTTTTAGAACTATGTGTATATGTATTCACCCTAATCCCTTCAGTTACTCATTAAGTTTCTGCTCACTCATGCATCATACAAGAAATCCAAGTTGATTGCTCCACACTTCAACTTCCACTAACCCGAGAGTCGATGGAGGAAACTCCTCTCCCCCGGGGTCCACACTCTCGCTCAACTGATTGCAGCCAACTTCCGTTTGTTGCCAATCCCACGCACGTGCTGACCATAAAGCGCAGCGCACTGAGCCAATTTCAGAGTGTTTATAATTGAAACTTGCCAAGAGCTTCGTGGACCAGAGTCGAGAGTGAAAGGGAACAAAACAAAGCAAAGCCAGAGCCAAAGCGAAAGCCAACAAAGTGCAGGTGCAGAAGAAATGTAGTTGAAAGGTGAGTCACCATCCAAGTCATTTCCCCCGGAGCGGATATAAAGCGATTTGACTTGGTGACAACATCATTTCCGCAGGGCGCTTCAGGGAAGGCGAAGCGGAGCGAAGAGCGAGTGCGAAGTGCTCGGTGGGTGCAAAGAATAATGGGCACTTAAATTGCTGTCATTAATAAGGCGACTAACAGAGTTGCGCAATTTATAGCCGTGCGCCATTTTGATGAACTGCTCGGCATTGGCTACGTGCTCATGAGAAGCGCAGAGAGAGGCGGATAATCGCAATAGAGCCACTTATAGATTCAGGTGAGCAGGGCAGATGACAAAAGAAGAAGAAAAGCCAACAAGAAACGAGCTCATTAAAAGTGATAAATTAGCCCAACAAATGAAGACCTCAAAGTGGAGATAAATGGAGGCAGAACTGTCCGATGTCCATGAGAAATTGAATGATATGCCAAACAGGCCAAGCGATATTAAGAGAGATCTAAAATGAAAAATAGAAATGAGACCTTGTTAAATTTAGCAAAGTTCGAGATGATTTGTATTCCGTTTCTCGAAATTTATTCTGTGCCAGTGGAAAGTTTATCCTCAACAGCCAAGGTAGAAATATGTTTCAAATAAATCATATTTAATAGACTTTGCTTGCACGCAAAACGAGAAAAGGGCTGGAGTGAAATTATTCACCGCCTGCTCATATTTTCTCTCTAAATGAAAGGAAGTTCTACAGCAAAGGCAAGGCGAGCTGAAGGAAGTGCTTAGCCTGACTCACAAATTTGCATGGTGTGAATTGCTTCCGTTGTTGCTTCGCATATTGCCAGCTTACTTGGAAGGATGTGCCGAGTCCTGAGATGTGCCAGCACAAGACAAATACACGAAGCAGCTGCAAGATAAATATCTGAATTGTGGCTGTCCGCCTCCTTGGACAACATTTGGTCTTGTCGTTTCAATGCAGAGAGTAGAAGATATTCTTCGGCTCAGTTGACTCCTTCTCCTCCACCCCCTCGCAAGACGAAGGCGACAACAACAATCAACTCTGCCATTCGCACCTAATTCAAGACATGCGTCGCAGATGGAGACATAAAACGCAGCCTCTGCCTTCAAAGTAAATGAGTTTTGTCTCGAATAATTATTTAAATTTGTG
Organism: Drosophila mulleri; assembly: GCA_035047565.1. Lineage (NCBI taxonomy): Eukaryota > Metazoa > Arthropoda > Insecta > Diptera > Drosophilidae > Drosophila > Drosophila mulleri. Next base: position 4,837,622 of record JAWNPK010000040.1, on the reverse strand, counting down.
TGCTCTTTATTGGCCTGCCTTTGTTTCGATCCCTTTCCATTTCATTGTTGTTTCTGACTGCTCGCCTTTTCGTTTGTTTCCCCTTTCTGGCATTCCAAACCATTTCACTTATTCCTTTGAATTTGGCATTTGAATTTCTGCGAGCAGCCTTGAAATGAATGGAATAGTTAATTGCCTTCGGTCTGTAAATATTTGCATCAACTTTTGTTCACAAGCATGCGATATGACGCACTTCTTCATACAATTCCCTTGCTCTCCGAATATTTTGCACAAATTCTCTTTAGCCACGGCTAACTCAGCTGCTCTCAAAGATTCCACAGTCAATGGCCAACTAATTATTTACCTTATTTATGGGAGGCAGCAAAGTTCTTTACTTAATACGAAAAGCAGATGGCGAAAATGTGCCGTTAATTCTGAATTAAATTGTTGCCATTTCGGATTGTTTGCGCCAAGTAATGGAAACTGGCCGCATTTCGTTCAGCTGAGTGCCTCGGGCAGAGGAAATCAAATTTGCGTGGCGCTGGAATTTCCTTTCGCTTTATTTACCTGGCAATGAATTCACCTTGACGAGCCACTCCTATTCGATTGGGATGTGGATATCGGGATGCAAATCGAGGCACCACCCGAATGCTACCGTAAACACATAATCTGATTCCAGAGGCGAAGTGCACACACTGTGCTAAGCTGTGAATTGAATTTATTTGCATTGGGTGGAGGCGAAAGGGTTCTCTATAACACAGAAGTGTCAACAGATCCTTTCGCCGATAAAAGGATTCACGGGGGACACAAGCGCCTGCGCCTGCACGAGAAAATTAATAAAAAGCGAAAGTAAACACAGAGCGAGGCACTCAAATGCTTTGAGCAACCTCTGAACTCCGAATCTGACTTCGTTCGGAATTCGTGTGACACAGAAACACCTTAAATTAAAAACCCGCCAGGTAAATATTTGCGGAGCTGCGAAGAGAGTCGATATGTGGAATGAGCAAATCAAATTTAAGCAACGACGAAAGGGAAACAGAAAACCTCTTCAAATCATCATCGAAATACTTATATATTCCACATGGCAGACATCAATACTAAATATTTTCACAAATTTCGTTTGAGTTTTCTTTCTCGATAATATAAAATACTTCTGGGAGCCATTATTAAATTCTGAATTTCCAACCTGCGATATCGAACATTTCTCAGCGCGAGTTTTATGGCCCAGCCTGAAATGTTTTTATTACTCAAGCAGGAATCCAGACGACAATCAGTTTTTCCATTCAAAAATCTTTTGACTTTCTGACATCGAGGGGGGCCGAGCCTAAAATACGGTATTTGACTTGTCTCTTGTTTTTCTTTGCAGGCACCGCAGGAGACTGGCGAAATGCATTAGGCGAGCAAGCAAGGAAATATTCGGTAAACATAATTTGGAATGTTATCACTGTGAAAGAGGGAGGAAAAGAAAGAGAGAGAGACTGGAAAGAGAATGCTATTTAGGCAGAGTAAACATTACACATCAAACAGAGCAAAGCGAGTAAATTATACATAATACTATTTGTCCACGGGCTGGAGGAGTTTGTCTAACTGAGGAGCAGGAGGGGGAAGCATCTGTTCGGCAACAAGTCAAGTGTGGCAAATGACAGGGACTTATGTTCTGTTTCCCTTGCAGAATCCATGCCATCAGCTGCAGGGCCAGCAGAGTCATACAGAGTCCAGCAGAGTCCTGCAGCCCTTGCGGACACTTTGTGGGAGGCCCCGCCCATCTACTGTCTGACAGACATTGTTCCATTTCAGTTTTGTGCAAATTGAAGGCATGTCCTGCTGCTGCAGTCAGAGAAAGTCCTTGTCCCAATTATGTGACAAATATGGAAATTTACAGCCTGCAGCCTGCCATGCTGCGCTATTTGTTTGTGTGTGTGCGTATTCAATAAATGAGAGCAGGAAAGTTCCATTTAAATTGCATTAAATTTACCTCAGCAGCAGGAAGCTGCCAGCGGGCGACAGAATCTGCAACTCGACAACCGACAGCACGCAGCCACAACCGCTCCATTCCCCCCCACCTTCCCCCACGAAGTGTTGCATATCCGGAAGGCTTGAGCTGGGCAATGCAACTTTGATGTAGCTCGGGGCAAGAGCTACCAATCATTGGACTGGTCACTTGGCTGCTGTTGCTGCTAATTGACTGGGTGCGAGATTTCGCCCAGCTCAGTGTGTTGTGGGATCGGCCCTGGCAGATAAAGAGATTGCTGATGCTTGTTTATTTACACCTAAGTCGCCATTTATACCAGGCGCTTCTCCCCACTCGCATTAATAATTCAAAATACTCCTGACAGAGTCGAACGACACAGCCTAATCACAGGACTTAGCGGAGTTAATAAAATGCGCCGTTAAAAGCATTTGAAATATGCGAATGTGCTTATCCCCTATGGTGCTGCTGTCAGGGGACTTGTTTTTGAGCTGCGCACATTTAGGGGCTCTCACTCCTTCAATGGGCTGAGAAACAAAACGGGAGGATAATAAAATTTATGAGTTTTGATTTATGTGCCAGCCGCAGACGAGGATATCTGCATGCGGTGCGTATACGTGATATTTACAGAGGCAATTTTGTGTTTTTTGCCAGCGCAGCATGTTAAGCAAAGTAATATATAAAAAATCTGAAAATAAAAGGCTTATTTTGCAATAAAATTGCAAGGGCGAATTAAATAAATTAACCACAATTTGTTGGCTTTGAAAATGCTTTTTATGTCTTTTTTAATTATTTTTAATTTACTGTAATAAATAAGGGAAACTTTTCAAGCGCGAGGTTAGATTTTTCTTAAGATTCAGCTCTCAGCAAATTTTTTATATTTGTTAATCCGGACATTGCCTTCAGTGTTGTTTTAAATTATTTACATGTGGCACGCAAAAGTTTCCTCTTTTTGTAATGGATAGATAAATCCTTTACACGAGTGCTTTATTTACATTTTAATTAAACTATTTATATTATAAACAGCTTCAAACAAGGATTGTTTGACAGAGTATAATATAATTGCAGTATATGATAATCATTCCGTTCAGTTTGGCTTCCTTTGATTTCAATTCATATTAATAAAATAATAATCTAATTAAATTCTTCATTTGGACAATCAAAACTGCAGTTGCCGTTTTCTTCCTAGGAATGATATCACTGTTTCATTTAGCTGCAGAGTTGAATTAAGACGAGCTTAAAATCTTTCTGGCGCTTTTTAAGGGAACTCGGCCACGTTATTTCCCAAAGGACATGCTTGAATTTTTAAATTCATCTTCTTTTTGTTTCTCTTTTTGGCTTTTCTGTATTCCCAGTACGTTTTGAAATTTCAGTTTGGCTTGCAAATTAAACCGCAGTCTGTTGACTTTTCTGTTTTGCTAACTTTACCCAGAGAAACGAAGCAAACTGCAGAGTCAGGCAAAACCTCATCGCAGCTCCTGTCCAGGTTTGTTGCGAATGAACCGACGCAGCATCAGCATCAGCTTTTTGTTGTTGCCAACATCTACAGATGCAGCTTGAACTGCCACGCCAGCCAGCCACAGTGGACTTCGTGCTCATTTGCATGCATACACTTGGCATACGTGCTCGTTTGACCCCGTGCAGAGAGGACACTGACCAGCTAACCATCAGCATGTAAAAGTGTCAATCATGCCACGCCCTGTCCCATGCTCCCCTACTCGCCCCTCCCATGCCATTCCACTCAGTCGCTAACGACGCCTCGTGCCATTGTTGTTGCTATTATGATTATCGTTATTGTTGTCCCACTTTCCCTCGCCTCGCCCGCCCACCCGACCTCCCACTGCCTCCTTTGTAGCTCTTCCTCTTCCTGCCACACATAATGAAATAAAAATATTGTGCTGTTGTCGCTGTTGTTGTTAATGTTGTTGTTGTTGTTGTCCTTTGTTATTTTTACTGCTGCTATGCAAAGCAGACACATAATAAATTGTTGCCCCGCCAGGTTGCCGTTGCCCTTGCCACCGCCCGTTGCAAGCCACAAAAGAGCTGCAAATTGAAATTTAATGAAATTTATTAATTTGCTGCATTTGTGATGATGTGGCAAAAGTATTTCGCAGTCAGCTTCAAATTGATCACTCAGCGGTTGGTTTGCGTTTTGTATTGATTCAATGAATCATGCAACAAACAAAACAACAACACGACACTAAATGAATGATTCAGAGTGCTAAAAGCGAAAATTGAGTAGATATTTTCAAATGGAATTGAGTTAAAAAGCGTGTTAAATTAAGCAGAGTTGTCAAGCGGAAAACACCAAGGGAAATTCAGCCAGACCCGAACGAACCCAAACCAAAGCCAAAGCTGTGAAATTTAACGCGCTCAACTTTCAGTGGCCAAGCAGCTGTGGCTTAAGAGTTTGAAGTGGTTCAGCTTGGGAATAAATGTGTGGCTGGCGGATGAAGACAACTTTATGAAGATGCTGAAAGACTTTGAATCAAGTTCAAGTTTCTTGACTTATAGCTAACTGTGAGCTCAAATTAAAATACCAAACAGTCCAGATAATAACAAATATGTCTACTCCCCTCATCTTCCTCTTTCTCTTCCTCTTGATCCTCCTCTTAATGAGCTACTGAAATCAAAGCTGGCATGCAAACAGTCCATTAGAGGTGTGAATGGGACATGTCACAGACAACTGAAGCAAATGTGAAATACGTGTGCAATTTGTCACTTTATCGCTGCTTCCGTCTTTATTACGCATACGCAGCGTAGGCCATGTGGTAAATCTTTTCTTGTCGCAGACTCAAACACGCAAATCAAAGGCTTTTGTCATCTTATCTCCAGTCGAGCCACAATCATCAAACAGCAATCACTTAGTCATATCTCGTCTTCCCTTCTCAACCCGCCGAATTTCACCTTCAAATGCTGACATTACTTTCCGCCATGTTTTATTTTTTATTTATATTGTTTGTATTTTTCATAGCCTTCACACAGCCTTCGCACAGTAGCCGCAATCAGAATGTCTCGAGGCGTGCGGCTCAACTTTGACATTCCCGCGTCGTTTTTTATGCCTCGCCTCGCCTTTTATTGCGTGCCATTACTTTAATATTCTCGTGCCTCCTCCAGTTCGATTCACGACTCACGATTCACAGCAATCGATGACAGAACTCCAACTGGGTTCCTTGTGCCCACGCTCACATATGGATGGGCAGATATTGGTTCTGTCACTCTTTGTTCCTTGTTCCCTGTTGCTGTTGGCTGTTGCTGTTGGCTCTGCCTGCCTTTAATGTATTTCAATTATTTTTATTGGCTTATCATAAATTATAATGCTCCCTGGCCTTGGCTTCCATATATTCTCAGCCACCTCTCCCTTCTGGTTCACCTAGTGAAAGCTTTCACTCGCTTCATCACATTTTCACAGTTGTGTAGCCCCTCCTCCTGCCTTGCCCTCCAGTGCTCCTTCGTGGGCAGGTCTGGAACACATGTTGAGCCTTGTTTCTGCTGGCATTGCTGCTTATTGAAAAACTTCGGCAAGTCGTTGCGTGGATCGCTTCGTTCTGTTCTGTTTGAGCAAACTTTCCGTTAAGTGGCAACAACTTTTCGTCCCTCTTCAAACATTTTATAATTTCATGGCATTCTCTGGCATTTCTTGGCATTTCTTGGCTGTCAATTTTTCCATATTTTAGTGTGCTGGTAAAACTTTATAGAGTTCATTGTTTGCAGCAGCGCGCCTTAATTATTTCTGCATTTGGCACTACGGCAAATTGAATTGTGTTGCGGAATGACTTAACCGGAAGCTTAACTGCTTCCAGTTTGTTATTCATGTTGTTTTTGAGCAGTTTGCAAATGACAGCATATCCGAGAGCACTTTCCTACTGCACTCTATTGCACTCTCATTGCATATCCCAAATAGAGTATTCTTTAATCTCTGCGAACGCACTCTCAATAAACACTCTCTGGGAATAGGACGGAAACCGTTTGTGGACAGAGCTGACTAAATCAATTGCCTCAAGTTTGATTTATCTTTGATTTGCTTCTTCATCAATCAAATCATCCCACTGCAGTCAGAGCATTTGTGGCATTTGTTCGTTCATCCTTCTCTCATTCCATCAACCCATTATTCATTCACTGTAATTTGGCACTGTGCCTCGTGGCGCTTGCCACATTGAGCACGCCGCATTGCATTCGCGACTCTATTACACAAGTTGCTCGCAATTTTAATTATCACGCCATCGTCATCATCACCATCTTCATCATGTTGTTGTTGTTGTTGCTGTTGTAATTGTTGCAGCTACTAAAACTGTTGCAAACGGCACCGCAAATGCAATTTCCGTGCAAAATATTTGCACAAAGGCACAGAAACTTTGCCCACATCCATTTCGCTATTTCGTGTTCCACTTCTCCATCTCTCGCCTTCTCTCCTTCTCTCGTTCTCTTGTAGTTTGCCAAATACACGAAGCTAGAAAACTAAAACTAAAAGAAAAATGAAAACTTTCCGCCAAGAACGAAAAGTATTGAGCTCTTCTCCCTCTCTCCCTCTCTCCATCTCTCTATCACTCCCTCTTCTATTCCTTCTCCGTGAGCCGCTTTAGGTTCAACTCAACTCTTAGCAGTCGCTGCTCCCGTTGCATACTTTGCGGCGTTTTGCGCACTTTGTAAATAAGTTAAAGTATTTCAAAGAAGAAGAACGAGAGAAATCGTTGGGTGCCGCTTCGCTGGCTCAAATTAAAAGAAATTCGCAGTGGGGAGAGACGCAGATTAACAAGTGAACTGAACTGCTGTAGTTTGCTCTTCGTTTCTGCTGCAGTGGTTGATGCTCTTGTTGCATTTGCTTGTGTCATGCTCGACGACAAAATGCACTTTGTTTGATGAGCAACTACTACGACTACGGAAAACCAACTCAACCGCCCCTTCGCCGACATCTGGCAGAGCTGGCAGAGCTGACAGAGCTGTGGCACATGCCAATGGGGGCCGAAGGCTGAACCTTAAAGAGAGACTCTGCCAGGGATAATGCCAGCTGACAGCTTTCATTTTCCCCTGCCCAGCATGCATCAACTTTTCAGCCTGAAAAAATAATGAGAAAACATTGGCGCATTGCGCCTCGAGCCATTCGAATGGCCCGAGAAATAAAGCTCGTTTGCAGATCGTTGCGGACAGCCCTTATTACCTACATATGGTCGTATTACATTGATTATATTTAAATGCAGAATTTAAATGCAGACTGCATTCTATTGAAAATAAATTGCATATTCCATACATTCAAGTGCAAATCGATTTTCAGAGTAGGCAGAGTGAGCTGTTCCACCTAGCTATGCTCCAAAAGAACACAGGAGGACAACCGTCTATCTAAGCAGCTTCCTCACACTGCATCGCCTTTGTGCAACATTGTGGCTGCTGCAAGCTATGAAATGCGGCTTAAATTTACAGCCCAGGCATAAATTGGAAATGTTCTCCCAGCCTGAACTCTGATACACCAGCCAGACTAAAGTAGAGCAAGGCTTCTCCTAAATTCCTCAGCCAAACAATGTGAAACTCTTTCCCCCTATCAAATATTATGCAGTTGTTGCTCTGCTCCACATATTCAACCTGAGAACGAGGCAGGCATGTATTTTATGGTTTTTACTTTTAGTTTCAGTTAAATGGGAGAATGCAACAGGAAATGATATTCTACCCAAATGAAAGAGCTCATGAAATGTTCTCTGTCTACATTTGCGTTACATTATTTACCTGTGCTACCTCAACTAAATTAGCAGCCAAGCTAATTCTCCTCGTCTCTGTCCCATCTCTCGCTCTCATCTGTGGCTCCCCTGAAAACATTTAGTGGGCATTGTCACAATTTGCTTCAAGTACCCCGCTATAATTTTAAAGCTCGGCACTTATGCTGTGAGGCACACGTGAGGCGATTAACATAATTAGATGTGCAAATCCAACACTCGACACACGCCAAAGACAAAGCCTGCTCACAACTTGACAAACGCACAGACAGAAGAGGACGGTGGGAGGGAGGGCGTTGAGGAGAGAAGAGGCTGTGCAAAAGATTCCCATAAAGTGTAAATATTTGCATGGTGAAAGAAGAGACGAGGCCCAGCAGGTGACATCGAGTGACTGGGGAGACAAGCATAAACACAAACAAGGACACACACACAATGAAACAACCGCATTGAAAGCCGCAGCCCCAAAGGGCGCCTCTCTCTCTCTCTCTCCCTCTTTCACAGAACCTTTTCGCTGAGCCCTTAACACGCACTTAAGAGCTCCGACATAATTGCCAAATTGTACAATTATAATTTCCGCTTATGCACACACACACACACACACACTTACACAGATATATTCACACACACACAGAAGTATTTCTGATAAGCACTTTAATTAGCTAAAGTTTTCCTGCTGTCATTCTTCACTCCCAGTGCGTTTCCTTCCAAGAGGTGAGTCGATCCAATTATTTGCCTTGTTGCTTAGTCTACTTTATGCTTATGTGTGTGTGTGCATGTCTACACAATCATTATCTTGTCTTGGTGTATACTTCATCTGCGCTGGTCTCAAAAACTTTTCATTTTCATTTTGGCTCCAACTTTTTGCATTATTGAGCAAGTGTGAGGCGAACGCAGTCCTCGGGCAACTTTGCTTTGGTTTCTCACCTGTGTGTGACCCTTGTGGCTTCACACACACACGCACGCACACACACGCATGAAGAACTCGAAATACTACTCCTGCCTCAGTTATTCAATCTGTCATTCGGTCATGCTCACAGCCTTAGAGACTTCACTTTAAGTTGAGTTTCTTCGGGCGAGTTTTCATAAAGAGAGAAAAGAGAGAATTTAATAGACAAGAGCTGGGCGCTGTGGGCGTGGCAATTTGTATGTGCTGATTGCTGTTTTGTTATTCATGGAATTGTTTAAAAATGTAGATTGCTTCGAAAACCTTCAATTACAATTTGCCTTGCTCTTCTCAGGGATATATAAATTAAGGAGATGTCAGTATCAACATTTCATTGACTGTAAATTTTATTGAAAGAATTTGAATAAGAATCGATAAATATCTTCAAAAACAGTGTAACTCAGATATAATTTTTAATCCCGTGTAATGCACTTTTAACGGAGCAAGTGTCCTTTTGGTATCCTTTCTCCCTCCGTTTCAGTCGTACTGAGTTTTAATTTGGAATCGATTCCTGACTCAGCATTACGTGTGAGGACATTGTCCCCGTTTCGCAGAGTCTCTGTGGCGTACAAACACTCAGCGTTAATGAAAAAAGCCTTTTTAAATTCCACGTGGAAATGGGAATCCAGACATCCAAACGGACGCAAAGTATTTGCAAGCATAATTTAATTAATTAGCAGACCTCAACTCCCCACGGCCATTCCGATTCCTAAATAGGCTGATTCTATTTTGTCAATTAGCTGGGAGCCGCAGGAGCAGCTGGGAGCACGTAACTGAGACTTGGAGCCTGGCAATTAATTTCGAACGTCTTCGTTGCCTAGGGACTCTGTATTTGGTTCCCCTAATCTCTATCTACGTGACTTCTTACGTTGTTAACAACGCGATAAAACTGTAAAGTGAACCCAATCCATTAATTAAGCCGGCCAACGGACTGGAGCAAGAGCAACAATATAACCACGCAATTAGACGAATTGTGCACTGACCGGGCAGCCAGGAGAGCCAGGAGACATCCGAATATGGGGCTGCCTTTGGCTGTCACCTTGTCTCAGCTGTCCTGCGAATCCGCTTTGTAGTTCGCCCAGCTGAAAGTGAGCAGCCTCGTTTGGCCAGTGAACCGTGTGAACACCAGAGCCTCAGGGCACAAGCAGCAGCAGAAGGAGAGTCACAGAGGCAAGGGAATCGGATTCCAGAAGTGGCAGAGGCAGTCAGCGTGGCTCATTGAGTGGCAAACACACTCGCAGCCTGTAGAAGGGGACTCTTGTTGCTGTTGCTTTGTCTGCTGGCGAATTGCGGTCGAGTGTCATCGAACATGGCAAAACAGACAGAGTGACACACACAGGCACACACTCAGCTCTGTGAGAGGGACTCCTATGGCACACAAACACAGAGCTATTGGTGTCAATGGCTAAAGATTAGCTGCATTTGCCCATCGAGCAGCCCTTCCAGCCATTTTGTCACATCATTAAGTTTCTAATTAGCCCAGGCAACAGCTGCTGATACTGAGCAGAGCAGGAGGAGAGTAGATAGACGACTATGAGCAGAGTAGGAGGAGAGCAGAGCTGCTTTGCATGCAGTGCAACCAGCAGGCAAACATCTTAAGCTGCTTAGCATCGCTTCACACTTCGCTTAGCCAGCCCTGAGCAACTATTGAGTGCTGAGTTGGCCTTTCTTATCATGTCCCCTTCCATTTGAGTGGATGATTCTTAAGCGCCTTTCAAGTGCAAATGGGCATTGGCCTGGCTAAGCCTTAAAGTGGCCAAGGTCAAATGCATTTGCAATTCCTGTCGAAGTAGAAGGAAATGCAGAGTGTCGCCAGCTGAACAGAGATGAAGTCAAAGGAAAATGTTTGAATATTTTACAAAGGATTAAATTGATTTTGAATACTCATCTAGCACTTTCAGTTCACATTTAGTTCGAGTCGAATTGCATTTTGGTTTCTCTAATACTCCATTCCAGGCATAAGCCCTGATCGCTCGGCCGGCAATGTTTTCCGTGGCAATTAGTGCGGCGTGCAGCAAATTTGATTATCGCACTATAAGTGGGCATATGCAGGGAGTAGGCGTGGTCGTGGTTGAGTGGTAATTGGAATGTTTTGAGGTTGTCGCATTGTTGATTTATGGCAACAGCCGCAGCCACAGCCACACACAGAGCCACAGCCGCAGCGGGAGAGCAGAGACAGAGAGAGAGCGAACCGAGTGCGTGCTCCGAGGCAGCCACAAATGCTGGATATCTGTGTTGCAACACTGCAGTTGCACGGCTGGTGGGGCTTAGTGAGTTGGCGGTTACCTGAATGCTGGCTGCATTCATTTTGACACCCGCACAATAGTTCACGCTCGACAGGCAGGTGCACAACGCATGGAATGGCCCGAATGCCACTCGAAGCATATTCAAATTGGCATCTGGCATCCTCCAGCCCAGCCCAGTTCAGGCCAGCCGCAATGATTGAAAAAATTGGCTTAAGTGCTTAACTAATGGTAAGCATGGCAATAAGCCGGCTCATGAGCGTGCTGCCACCAAAGAGAGGAAGAGTGAGGGAGAGGGAGAAACTAAGTTTGGGCACTTTCATGACCCTGACATAAATCGCTAGCTAGTTGGGGCAGCTCCTTTCCTGGACGTGGTTGCTTGCGTGAGCTTGCAACATTTTTAGAGTGTGCGTCCATTAAACGTTTTCCGCTAAAGGCCCACGGAGCATGGCCAATAAACAAAGATAGCAGAAGGATAAGAGCATGGATAAGGGAGAGGAATAAGGATAGGGATAGGGAGTAAACAGGACACAGTTACTTGGCTTTCGAAGGGAATCAGGGCTGGGACAAGAACTATGTGAACGAAGCATTTAATTAAATTTGAGTTTAGTATGAAATCACAAAGGCTAGCTGATAGTTAATTGAATCCATAACAGCATTATAAATTAAATTTAGATTCCATTTGGGAATATTGTCGTGTCAGCAACTGTAAATGGCATTTTAAATGAGCTCAAAGCATTAAATTGACAATTTAAATATTGCATATAAAATGTTGACTCTGAAAATGATTTGCATTTGCATTTTTGGCCACTTTTGTGTTTACTTTGTGACTAACTAAACGAAATTAAAAGTAATTATTCACAAATTATGTGCATATTAATTTAATAATAGAAGTGAAAAACTAAATTACTCTCTGACTGAGCAGCGCTCAACACATGACAATCGCATTTTAAATAGCCGACTCGTTGTTTGCACACTCAACTGTGACAGCTACACACACGCGCACTATCTCTCTCTCACACACACACACTCGCATACTCTGGCAGCTAACTGCAAATTGTAGCTGCAAAGCGCAAATGCAATTATCCAGCAACAACGAAATTTCCACTTAAAGTTGCAGTTATGCAAATGCATTTGCCCCTCATGTGTGTCCACGTATAATTGTGTGTAAATGGCGAGTGTGTGTGTGTGTGTGTAAGTGTGTGGATCGTGCGTGAAATTAAATTATCCCGCGATGACAAAGCGCGACCCGCAGAGCAAATTGAACGAATGCGTCAAACGTTATCAAAACTTTTAGTGAACGGAAACTGTCAACTAATTTTAATGGGAATTGAATAGACAAAGTCATTTGCTTAATTTTGAAACAGAAATTGTCACATTACTTTAGCCAAGAACAATTAGGCCAACTTGGCCATGGCTAAAAGTTGGAGAGAAAAAGTCAAATTTAATAATTGGCCCCCTCCACAGGAAGTTTTCCATTTGGTCTTTTTGCTTGTTTACGTTGAATTTATTTAAAGTTAATTTGACAGAAATTGAAATTCAGGCGGGGAAAATAAGCAAATGGGCAAAAAAGAGCAGAAAAGGCCGAAAAACTTTGCAACTTTGATTGAAACTTGAGGCGAGGCTATGCAGTAAAATGGACGCTCCGTGGCATTTACTTCCAGGCCATTAAGACACAATGACACACGCGGCTGTGCAATAGGCCAAGGGGCCGCGGGGTCTAGGGGTCTTTGGGTGTCGGGGAAGGGCGGCCTTTGTCTAAACTTTGTGCCAGATTCTGCCTGTCTGGCCCTGTATTGACTTTTTGTCGCCTCTGACACTGCAGACCCTTGTCATCGGCGAGGGGGCAGAGGGCGTGGCGACTGTGCCGATAATATCGAGCTTGGATTGTGCCTAATCACAGAACTCGAGCCGATGGCAGCCGTCGACTACAGCACAGCAGAACGAATCCTAGCAGAGGTCTGTCTCCTTATGCCCCGATTATCATTGTCAAAGCCAAAATCACAATAAATCATTTGGTTCCAGCTGGAGCAGAGGCAGTAGAAGCGGAGACAGCAAACAAAGCGAATTCCTTGAGTCTTAAGACTTTCCGAAGAGTCTTCACTTGAGTATTTGCCAACTTGCAATTCCTTTGTAGTCATGTTCCCTCTCTTGTTTCTACTGAGAGTAGAGTGGAGAGGAACGTAAGCCAAATTATAAGAATCCGCTTTTTTCTCACAGGTGGTGCTGCAGCTAATGGCCAGCCTGAATTAGAATCAGACTAGGCTCGTCCCCCCATTCCCATAATAATTTACAAGCAGATTAAGAAATTAATGGCCCAACAATGTGGAGGACGCAGAGTGGAGTGGAGCGTGGGGCTTTGTTGGGCTGACTTGTGGTTTTTCGAGGGCTTTGTCATTTTTCATGTTTAATGTGCGCCACGAGCCAATCCGAGTTGCCTCCCATGTAAACCAGATAATACATATCAGCGAGAAAGTCGAGGTCTTTAGCGATGGCAGAAAATGATTCACTCTTAGATATTATGAGTATGCCTTTAATTGAGCTGCCTTTGTGGGATGTGCTAGGAAATGAAGCAAACACTTTTCCACAAAGTTTGCGCTTTGTCGTAAACATTGACTGAGCAGCTTAGCCATTGCCGGGCCATAAAGGTAGCCACGAAATTAAATAAGTCCTGCCACAGACAGACAATGAGATAGCTCCATTGAGGCTGAAACTAACAAGCAGATTGGCCATCGTTAAAGAGGACCAGGACAACAAGGACAACTACCTGGCGACAGCCAGAGACACTGACAACGCTTTATATTCTATTTATGAGCTACAGAAAGTCGAGCAATAGCAACAACACAATGCACAGAAGGTAAACTTAATTTCAGCCAGAGAACGGAATAGAATAGAATGGAATGAAATCAAAAGGCAGAGACAAGAACAGTTGTATGGGGCTTGGTTTGGCATTGACTGGCTTCCGTTTCCGTCAACACTGGCGCTGAATGCTGTTTCCTGTGCGTTAGCAGAGCCAGAGCGAGTGAGTCAGCGAGGTAGTTAAGTAGTCAGCCCGTTAGTCTGCTTAGTGAGTAAACGCAGAGGCGGGCGGCTTTCGCAGTTTAATTACACCTTGTTACACTGTCCGATGGCGCAGGTGAACATATAAACAGCGCAATTCAAGTTGTCAAAGCTGAAAGAGTTATATATATTTAGCTGTGCTTTAACCTCCATAGCCCGAATATCGCCAGACGCGATAGATTTTAAATAAATGTTGTGTTAATTACGTAACGTTACTTTATTTCGTAAATAATTACTTGCCCCACAGCAAGCCTGCATGCCTGGGCTCCCGGGCGCATAATTAATGCAGCCAATAGCGTCTAAAATATGACACATACGACCCGTGGGCCATGCAGATTTTCATAATTTGTAACGCGGCAGCTGTCGCGCTTGCTGCCTGTGATAAATCATCTCAGTGATGCATATGTAGAGCAATAACCGAGAATTCGCACCGAGTGCCCTTTGGACACATTCGCAGAGAGGATCTCGCAGCGTGTTTACATTTTTTATTTGGTTGGCGCTGCATCGATTGTTTTTACTTGAATCGTGATACCAAGGCATTCATTGACTGACAAATATCGTTGAATGGATTGCATTTCAGCGCGGCGCAATGAAAAGAAAATATGTGCGTAGATAACTATAATGAGAGGTGGATGGGCGAGCTATTGAGTCTTGTTTGACAGCCACATGAGTTATGAGCTCTTGACTTAACTACAGTTCTTGGCAGGCAGCTGCTCGCAACTGCAAATCATTTGTCATAATTTATATCGTAGAACAAGAAAAATCGCCAAGCCGCCCGCCTGCGCTCGTTAAGCTTCCAGCAATAACAACAATGGCCATTAACAAAAACTATAAAAAAAAAAAAAGGAAGCAAATATGGCCGGGCATTCAACACGAAAATCGACTGAAAAGCAATTATTTACACTCGGGCAATAAAAAATATGCCACAGGCTGCGCCCCCGCCTCCCAGCACTGCCACGTCCTCGACTCGACTCGCCTCGACTTGCACGCAGTTGAGTCCACGCAAAAAAACGAACACAAAAATTGTGTCAAAAATTGGTGCTGTAAAATTTATTACCTTTGCCTTTGGCTGGCTGCGCGTCTTCTTCTCTTCGATTGCATTTCGGGTGTCCCGGCCAAATTTTTATGGCCTCTGGCTGTCAGGCCAGAGAGAGAAAGAGAGAGAGAAAGTGAGAATGAGAGAGAGGGAAGTCAACTTTTGATTTTTACGAGCTCAACGCTTTCAAGCGCCAAGTCGACAAATCCAAATCTCAATTGAGTCTCACTCATGAATAGGCCAGGGATTTCCACAAAAGCCAATTATGAAAATGGGAAAAACCCAACGCTCGCATCTGCCCACATCTTGACGTTGACATTTTCAATTTGTCGGCCATCAACGGAAGCCGTATAATCAATCAGCTCTAATGTATTTCTCTGGCTTGCTTACAGGCCAAAAATGCTGCAACGCCCGCATTGGCATTGGGCCACATAACGCAGTCCCCCCTCATTCAGCATCCCCAGCGAGGCCGCGTGTTGAGTCGAGTGTGTTTCAATCATGGCGGCGCCCACGTCAATGGAAATCAGCTGCTGCCTGGTGCTGCTGCTCCTGCTGCTGTTCATCCACAACGGTAAGTCAAGGATATTTATCACAAATTCTAGCTGACTCTAATTCGCTTCGACAGGCTACTGCATAGACTGCTTCAAGTGCGTTTCGAATAACGGCGCCAACAAGGCCTGCGACGATCCATTTCATAATAATTACTCCACCGCCATCCTCGAGTCGCCCTGCATGGGCGGGCGCAAGGGCCGCAACGGCCTCTTCCCGGCCACCGCCTGCATTAAGATCGCCGGCTACTATGGTGAGTGGATGCTCTAGCTGAAAGTGGGTTGATAATATTATTGATTTGCACTCGGCACAGATGACAACGGCGAGACGATAACGGTGCGCGGCTGCGCCCTGGACAGCGGCACACTCACCACAGACACAGAGATCATTAGAATGTCGCATTGTGGAAAGTTCTACTATGACAACAGGTGCGTGACTTAGAATAATATAATATGTTCATATATCCTTATATGTACATACATATATCTTTTGTTATGACATGCGTGAAATTTAATGAGGTGATTGCACAAATAAGGCCATAAACTGGGCACATTTGAATTTGCCATAACTTTTTATGAACTGATACAATTACGTGATAGGCAGTCAGGCAATTTCGCTCCTGATTTGCAATAAACGATATGCGTTACGATAAAGATTATGTTAAGGTACTAGCAGTTAACATAATATGTTAATGCTCTCTCTGCACTTTTAACAGAGCACGTAACGATAGCAGACGCCAACATTCTGTTAACTATAGCTAGAGGCAAGCTGTACATATTTTCAATAGAAAATTTGCAGACATATGTATGTATTTTAGCTATGTATGTATTTATTATTATTATTATTATATATATTTTGTTTTTTTTTGCACACAATGTAAATGCTATTTACATACAAATACAGATTCGAGTTAAGCCAACTCGCTTGGCCTGTTTGTTCGCCGATGTGCACAAGTTAAAGGTCTCATGATTTAGCCATCTTAGCGTGGCATTCCCATTTTTCTCGCACGCTCCGTGACGTATATTAAAAGGTGTGCAGTCGAGCTTTAACGAATTTCATATGTTACCTTTGCGCTGAGCATGCTGACATTAATATATTCCCATTGTCGCAGCCATAACTTAACATTATCTGAGCTACCCGTTCTTCCATTTCTTTCAGATACGTTCACGGCTGCCTTCAGAGCTGCAGTGATGCGGACGCCTGCAATGGCAGCCACCCTAAGGACGTGGAATCCTTGCTGCTTAGCATTGCGTTGCTGCTTTTGGCAACTGCAAGGTAGCAGTAACAACAGCAACAACAACAACAGCAACAGCAAAAACTACAGTTGTAATAATGGGAAGGAACAGCAAATAGAGCTGTAGCTAGCGACCCATGAAAGATGAAGGAAGGGATTACGCTAAAGTGAACGTGAAAAAAGCATTTAATATAATTCAGCTGCGCGAAAAGATTTGTACACATTACATCCGCTGCTCTATCTGTATCGTCTCTCTCACTCTCTCTCTCTCCCCTCACCAGCTATTGTGTGTCTAGATCTATCTCTATCTCACTCTCCCACTCTCTCAGTGTCTACAATTGCACATAACAGTAATTGCGCACAAGGATAACACAGGATAACATGGCAGAACAAAATAAAAATCAAATAAAAACAATGTGAAGCATATTTATATGGAATTCATCAAGCAATTATGTGATTTATAAATGAATATTTAACAACTATTTAACAATAACTGATGGAAAAAAAGGAAAAAACATTTAAACAAAACGAATATTAAACAACTTAATTGATACTATTTACCTATCAAATACAAACAAAACGCAAAGCGCTCCTAGGTAAATATCAAGTTAAAATCAAAGCTAAAAAAATGGAAAAAAAAAAAAAAACGAGAATTCAAATTCAATTGCAATTATTTTTAGCGAATAATTAGGTACATATTTACATTTTGAATTACAACTCACCTGTGTATTTATCGTTCGAATACTGTAAATAGATGAATTCATTCGTTAGGAATTGCTGAATTTTAGGCAAACATTTGTTAACAATTACGAGTATATAAAAAAAAAAAAACAATCTTAAATTAACGGCCATCTAGATAGAGTTAAACAATGTAGAAAACTGCGAAACGAGCTGTAAATCAATATTGAAAACTATGTTCTTTATTAAGAACTTCATTAATCTATTTCTGAGCTAAAATTCACAAATACTAACTTTTTCGATTAGGAATTTTATCAAATCGTTAATCATTTTTAAAGCGAATTCCAGCATGAGTATCAAAATGTTTTTATGCTAAGTGAATCATATCATGAAAGGTAAGCCTAATCTGTGCTCAGTTTATGATTTCAATGGTTGCCTTGCCTAGATAATTGATTCGTGAATCGATTGTTAACTGCGCTATCGCTCGAGCCTAATGCCGGCCCAGATAAGATTTCAAACGAAAAAACTTCCATAAGCAATATTAACTGGCTGCCTTTAGTAACCCTTAGTAACGATTCGAAAGCCGAACAGAATGTCTGGTATGTAGTGGGACGTGAGTCCATAGCTCTAGCTGCAGAATCTAACACCTCCCGCTGATCCTTCGCAGTCCACACTTGGTTACACTACAGCCACGGCGCCCTGCCCCAAGATGCCGTCGTCGCTGGCCACGATGCCGATGGCGACACCATCTTCATTGGCCGTGCATTCCAGAACAACGATTTGCTGCCGGCGAAGGTCATTCCGAACAAGGGCAAGGCCTATGTGGCCTATGGCGGCAACGAGATCGAGCTAGAGAACTACGAGGTGCTGAGTGGACAGAACTACATATGGCTGCCAGGCGCAAATGGCGAGGTGCCAATCGGTGCCGTTGAGGTGGGCCGCACCACCGATGGCGAGACACTGTACGCTGGCCGCGGCTACCATGCCGGCAGCCTGACCGTGGGCAAGGTGCACCCCTCCCATGGCTGCCTCTACATACCCTTCGGCTCCGAGGAGGTCAAGATATTCGAGTACGAGGTGCTGTCCAAAAACGCGCGTTAAGCGCCTTTTAGCATATGTAGATAACCTTTTTGTGCAATAAACTAATGCTTTTGTAGAAACTATTTTACCGCCTTATCTGTATGGCCAATTGCCCGGTGGAATAAGTACTATACTGCTTCATCTATTTATAGATATCACAATATGCCGTCATAAGGCGCCTTCTATGGTCTTTATGATCGGCTTCTTCAGTTTCGCAGCTGTATTTATTTTTAGTTAACTCTGGCCGGGAGGGAGTTAAGGAAGGGTAATCTAATATCGTACGACAGCAGTTCTTAGTTATCAAAGAAAAAGAAATGAAATTAAACGATATGTAACTATGTAACATTAAGTTCTCGACTTGAACAACCTACATTAAGCCTAAATGTTTAATTAAAAGTCTAACTACATTTAACGTACTCAAATGAAAAATGATAAACCAATAGGACCAAGCTATATCTACGTGCGAAGCTTAAGAGGACAGCAATAGCATTTTATAATTGAGAATTGTGAATAGTGAACCACGAATATAATTGCATTTCACAACTCGTTTCTGTTTCAAATTAAATCACTTCATTTTATACAAAGCGAGCTTGCAATGGTTTCCGCATTCGAATATTAAATCATCTTTGTAAAACAATTGACAAAAAACGAAAAAAAAAAAAACAGAATAATAATAAAAATTATAAATTTGCACACGCTTTTGATAAGATACAAAATTTTTGCTGAAATCGCTTGCTTGCAATGCAACAAAAGTATTTAATCAAACTGGTAAAGTTTTTTATAAGCTAAGCACCTGATTGGCTAATCACAGAAATAATTGAAATTCTTCAAAAAAATTTACATGCAAATACAAAATACAAAATGCAAAATGCAAAATATTCATAGCTACATATAATGAACGACCAAACAAAGTGCATAAATTGAAAGTTTCATGGCAAATAGTTGCTAAACATTTTTGAATGCAAATGTATTTAGCACCTAAGATGTTTATATTTATATTTAAGCGCAAGCGAGAATCTAGATAACGAAGCTACTAAAACTAATCGAATTGAATTAAAAATGTTTCTTCTTTTGCATCTAAGTGCTAAGATAGAACACACACGAGAACTATCAAAACTTCTAAATAAAAACTGCATACATATATTGAAAATTCAATATTTCACACGCGTTTAACTTAGCCTAGCCATATTTACAGTCTGGTAGAGGGATGGATTTACACTAATCTAAGAGAGTCTTAACATAGGCAGCATCGTCCTGGACAAACTTATCGGCCTGCTCTGCTGATACTTCTACGCTGTGGTAATTGTCCAATCCAATTTCTTCCTCTTTCCTGTGAAGATACAAAGTTTCGTAGTTTAGTTTTTATGGAGGATTTACAACTCAGATCGAACTGACTTGAGCAGAATATCGACAACATTCTCACACGCCAGCAAGCACTCGCTGTCTCGTCCCACTCTCGCCTCCCATTTGTGGTACTCCCGCAGTATCTCGTAGACACCCTTGGCGCGCAGCACCTCGCGACAGCGTCTCGTGGCGCAGAGCTGCAGCAGGCACTCCAGCAGCATTTTGCGCAGATCCGGATCGGTTTCACGGGTCTTGCTTTCTGGCAGGTACTAAGAGGAGTATACAAAATAATAGAAGTAATTCTAGCTCAATCAGTCAGTTTGTTGATATACGCACCTGCAGCTCAATGGGCAGCTTTTCGTTGTCTTCGTCGCTGAACTCTTCTGGGCCGCACAGCGGCTGCAATATGGCAACCAAAATGTCGTCCTGCTCATTCAATATGATATCATGGTACACCACATCAAAGCATATGTTTTTGATGATGCCAATGGTGCCGCCGCGACGCACCACACTCTCCTCAAACGAGGCAAAGGGCAGCAGCTTCTCCAGCAGCTGATACTTTGGCTGGCAGCAGAGCTCTCGGCCACGCGACACTTGAGTTAGATTACAAAATATTGGAGCCAGGTAGTGAAGCTTGCACTTTTTCTTATTATAGTCCAATTTGGCAAACGCTTTCGCCAGTTGCGGCAGCGTCGGCTCCAGTGTGTCCAGTATAGCCGGCACCAGCGACTCGACGCGGGTCAAGTTACTCAAGACCATGCTCCAGGCATCTGCAAGCTCCGCCTGCTCGTCGCTTATTTGCTTGGCGGCCACATCCGCAATGTTAAAGCGCTGTGCAATTTCCATGATTAGTGAGTACCTTTGGCTTCATTATATCATCCACTTACGGGCTGCACTTGCTGCGCCAGCTCAAAGACTTTGATAGCGCCTGCCTCCTCCGCCGTGAGATTTATCAGGCTAAGAACTGCGTCTTTTGCAATTGTGGCATTGGCATCCAGCGTCAGTCCAAAAATGGCCATTAGCATATCATCTAGCGAGAGTATTGCATCCTTTCCCTCTGTGCTGCCAGTCAAACCTAAGAGATTATCAAAATACAATGTATGTAAATAATAATTTGCATTGGCCATCGAGCACGTGTTGCGTTTGCCGCACATTCTTCCAGCTGCGCCTGCTCTGAGCATTCACCTACTTAGCACATGTGTCAATGCCACTGCCTTGAGATCCAGGCGCTGATTGGGTTGCATAAATTGTATTAGCTCTTTTACAGTGTCCAT
Organism: Drosophila mulleri; assembly: GCA_035047565.1. NCBI lineage: Eukaryota > Metazoa > Arthropoda > Insecta > Diptera > Drosophilidae > Drosophila > Drosophila mulleri. The sequence continues at coordinate 4,816,528 of JAWNPK010000040.1, read as the reverse complement.
GGTATGCAGTTATTGCCAAAACAAATTTATTTAATAAATTGAGTACTTTAAGCGAATGCGTAGTGTGACTGTGCGCAGTCTAACAGAAAAATGCTAGTTTCTGTGCAATTATGGATTCCAGCTGTTATGTTAAAATTTGCTGTGAACAGGTTGTGCTTTCGTTCAATAAACGAAACATCTGTTAGATGGTTGATGTCTCTGCTTAATAAGGGTCGGTTACTTGCTAACACATAAAAGTTAACTGTTATACGAGTATCTTGCAAGCGAATGCGTAGTGTGACTGTGCGCAGCCTAACAGAAAAATACTAGCTTCTGTGGAATTATGGATTCCAGCTGTTATGTTAAAATCTGCTGTAAACAGGTTGTGCTTTCGTTCAATAAACGAAACATCTGTTAGATGGTTGATGTCTCTGCTTAATAAGGGTCGGTTACTTGCTAACACATAAAAGTTAACTGTTATACGAGTATCTTGCAAGCGAATGCGTAGTGTGACTGTGCGCAGCCTAACAGAAAAATACTAGCTTCTGTGGAATTATGGATTCCAGCTGTTATGTTAAAATCTGCTGTAAACAGGTTGTGCTTTCGTTCAATAAACGAAACATCTGTTAGATGGTTGATGTCTCTGCTTAATAAGGGTCGGTTACTTGCTAACACATAAAAGTTAACTGGTATACGAGTATCTTGCAAGCGAATGCGTAGTGTGACTGTGCGCAGCCTAACAGAAAAATACTAGCTTCTGTGGAATTATGGATTCCAGCTGTTATGTTAAAATCTGCTGTAAACAGGTTGTGCTTTCGTTCAATAAACGAAACATCTGTTAGATGGTTGATGTCTCTGCTTAATAAGGGTCGGTTACTTGCTAACACATAAAAGTTAACTGGTATACGAATATCTTGCAAGTTTCGTTAAAATTACAAATGTGATTTCGCGGTATATTAAATTGTAACATATGTATTGATGGTTGCAGTCTCTGCTAGAGGTGTCGGTCATTCACTAAAAAATTCAAGCTATCTGTTATACATGTATCTTCTGAAATATGAATTCGCTCATGTTTCAGTTGCGTCTTCACTTCGTATTCCCTTAATAGAGAAGATATTTATAATGGTCTGAATCAAAAAAATGTTAGGAACTAAATTCGAGTGTATCACCCATTTTAATAGCACATTTTGTCAATTTGTATTTTAAAGAAAATCCTATAGTGACCATGATAACTAAATTCATACGGATATTTCTTTTAAAGGATAACAGCAAGTATAACAGCCTTATGTAAACGTTTATTATGCTTCCTATTAGAAGTTCATTGATATGCAAAAATGTAACGTATTATTTAAATCGATTGCTGTTTTAAAACAAAGAAGTGTGAGTTCATAGGCATATATAATTTTTAATATTTCAAGTATTATTTCAGCATATTTTTAAAAACTTCGAATGAACTAAGGTATAACTAGTAGAAAAAATGAAAATTTACAAAAAAAGGATACACTTTCTCTTCTTATAAAGGCGGACTCAAAGCAAGAACTATTAACTGGGAAAATCAACTTACTGAAAAATTGCACAAAAACTTTTACTCAGATAAAAACGATTTTGGCGATGCAAATCGATGCAAATGCTCACTTGGCTTGAATTGAATTTAAAGTTTTGCGATTTGATTGCAAAGAGCTGCGACAAGGATACAATCCGAAGACCTCACAGCTGCGAAAGGATCAACAATTGCAATTGAGAAAGGATTCGGCTAAAGAGTTTTGCTCGCCTTTGGATTCGCTGAATGAATCCCCGAAGCGGCTTTATGCGCAAAACTTTTGCTTGTTATTTTTAATGGCCGGCAATAATCGTTAAATGTGTCGACTGTGTACTCGGCAGCGGTGATGCTGCCGCTGCCGCTGCCGCTGCTGCTGCCAACGTCCCAGTTTCTGTTCGGATGCAGCTCAGCAGAATGGCCCACTCCCATCCAGAAGCTCAGCCCAGGAGGCGTCGAAGGGGCTGCTGGCAACTCAACTGAAAATTTCATTTCGTTTCGCAAGAACTCCGCACCGCACCGCACCGCACCACAGTTAGGGCAATGGGTGGGCCGAAAACTTTTTAGACTTTTTGTCGACTTTTCGCATTTTAAGTTGCGGCCAACTGGCAAATGCTGGCTCAGCAGGCGCACAGCGCTGGGGCAGGCCTCAGCCTTAGCCTCGGCTCCAGAACTTCCAAATGTTAATTTCATAACCCGATTCGTGCACGACTAACTGTTGTTTCATTTATTTGCGTTCTATGCAAATACCCTACGCCCACATGCGCCACCCATTTGGGCGTGGCAGCAGCGTGGTTAAAGTCCAAATTTCAGAAGCTATGAGCACGAGCAGGAGCAGGACCATTTTCTACCTGTTTGCATAGTGGCTGTGTTTTCCCTCTCCTTCTTTTTTTTTATAAATATTTCAGAATTCTAATCAAGATTCAGCAGGTTGGACGCTCGAGGACACCAGCTAGCTGCCAACTGCCCACAAGCTCTGTTGGGTTCAGTTCAGTCCAGCGCTGAGCCCATTTCAAATGGCAGAAAATGTCGTGTTGATTCTGTTTTGGTGGCATTTTAATGTCCTGCCAAAAGCGCCATTCAAAAGCGAGTTAAAACGTTGCATAGGCCAATATAAACAGCTCGTATGAGCTGGATACGTTTTTAAAGTAGTTTGTGTCTATTTGACAAAAAGATCTATACACCAACTGCAGTATATGTGCTCTATATTTGATTGATAAACAAAACTAATTCCGAATTCATCAGATTCTTCGTTTGGTAAAGCTGAGCTGAAAGCAAATTTCTAAGAATAAATATGATCAAATTATAATATCGTAGCTGCGGTACAAAATGAGCCTTGTTAATGAAAATTAAATGCGTTTCTGAAATTAATTTCAAATTTCTTTTGTACTTACCAAAGCGTAGTATAAATTCAGTAGAGCAAATTACTTTTTGCCTATTTAAGAAAATTGTTTGTGAGGCAACTGAGAATCGAATATATATGTTTACTTGACAACAAAGAAATAGCTATGATCAGCAGGCGCATCATTTAGGTAAAATACGATTATAAACAAGTTTTTAAAATATATTTAAACTATAATAAAGATGGACTATGTAAATAGAACCGAAACTCAATAATTATACGAATAAAAAATATAAAATTGTTGAATTATTTTTTACCAATTTAATTAGATGAGTAATGTTGCTTTCTACAAAGAAATAGCTATGATCAGCAGGCGCATCATTTAGGTAAAATACGATTATAAACAAGTTTTTAAAATATATTTAAACTATAATAAAGATGGACCATGTAAATAAAACCGAAACTCAATAATTATACGAATAAAAAATACAAAATTGTTGAATTATTTGTTACCAATTTAATTAGATGAGTAATGTTGCTTTCTAGTTTATCTTTTGCTGTAGTTTAGTTTATCTGTTGCTAGGCTAAAATGCGTTAGGCAATCTCTCTCAGCAATGGTAAGCAATGAGTATAAGCAATCTTATTCTTAATAGCAATAACCTTGATATGTATTCACATTATTAATGTTTATTTTATGGACTACTCAATAATGATCAATAACAGCGAACTACATCAAATTATTTTATTATTTCATTTATATATGTATATACTTATATCTATCTCTCATACTTTTTTCATCAATTTATATAAATATGTCTCTATCCGTTGGTAATTGCCCACTACATATGAATATGCATAGAATTTGACTCATGTGTGGTCCGTCGCTCAATTAAGATAAAATGGACGAAAAGAGAACAAAAGAAAAAATTAAGAAAACACAACCGCAAATTGAACGAATACGGCGAAACAGAGGAAATATAAAATGGATTCATGAACAAAAAAACGCCATGAAAAGGGACGTTGATTGGATTTATGAACACAGAAAAGCAAGAAGAAGAAGCAGACAAAACAACAACAAGAATAAGACTTCAGCGCGCTGGGGAGTGCTGCGAAGCGACACAGATAGCCAGAGACAAAGAAACTCGTTTTGGGCCACTCCTCCGCCGTTGCAGCCGGCTTAATGCTGGACCAATACCAACGTAGAACTCGGCCATAACTTTCATTTGTTGTCGGCACACTCAGAGGCGAAAAAGGTCGTAATTAACAGCTAACATGCCAGCCAATCCGCAGTGTAATTAATTTTGCAGCACTGCAACTTGTCGGCACTGTTGTTGTTGTTGTTGTTGTTGTTACTGCTCATTAGCGTATGCAGCGAACAGGTAACACAGGTAACAGGCGGCCGCTTGTGGCTTCAATGACGCTGCTTATGAAGTTGACACCTCAATTGATTACCAACATGGCCAATAAAATTTCTATGACAACACAAATTATTAATTATTAAATATAGTGATTCATTTAATTATATTTCAAATAGTTTTATTGTTATGCTATTATATGTTATTATATTTAATGTAAGCTATTTTATATAAATAACTCAACTTAAAAAAGCTGAAACTTGAATACATTTTTATTATTATATTGTTCATTTCTTCGTTCTTTATTTATAGCTATTATAAAGTTACAACAAATATAAGTTAGACTCGAAAAAGTATATATGATTAAAGATTGCAAATAAATTATAAAAATATATATATTTATTTATTTTCAATTATTTGCAAAGACGAGAGCATTTGCTATTAAATATATTCATATATATGTTTACATATATTTACTTTATTATTTTACTTTTCAAACTGAAATGAAGACAAGGAAACTCCTAGACTTTGCTATGTTGACTTATAATTTGTTAATACATAATAGAAACATTTATAAATTAATTAAAAACATTAAAAATCATGCTATTATATACACACATTGGGCAGTACCCTATATGGAAGTGATGTGTACTTTAAAGAAACATATCCATGCTCAGTTCAATGCACAGGACGAGCCGAGTGTCAATACTTTTGTGTCAAGTCTTGAAGTATTTTGCATGTTCTGCGAATATTAAATACGCAAACGACAGTTGCGAAGACAAAGCGTGCGTTTTAACGACCCCAAATGGCAATCCCTGGCACATTCGCTCAGCTGAAAGGCAGGATATGAATACGGCCGGCCGTAAAGGTCGAACGTAGGGAACGTCAGGGACACGACACGCAAGCCAATTGAATGGCAGGCTACAGACTACAGAATACAGAATACAGGAAAAAGGGTGTGCGACAACTCAGTTCTATGTTCGTCCTTTGGCTTCTTGGAGTCGTTCATATTTATGCATTGCCAGGACGTTGGGTGTTCGCACATCCTGCGTGGGTACACATGTACGTGTTAATATCCTGCCTGGCACAGAGCTTTGTGCGATGTCGTTGTAAAAATAAAATGCTCTTGCCGCCTTTGCCGTTGCCGTTGCCGTTGCAGTTGCTGTATCCACATCCACGCAACAAACGGCAACGTGCATCCAGCTCTCAAATGCCATTGGCGCTGGCGCTGGAGATCGAGCTGGAACGAGCTTGGAATGGCAGGATGTGTTGCGTATTCATTAAAACTTTATAATCACCAAACGTGAACGATACGTGTTCCGATTGCAAAGTGCGTTATAAGCATAAATACGCACACGCACATAAGACAAGCATTTATCGTGCATTAACTTTTTCCAAGATATGGGGTTGTATCTCAGCATATGTGCGAGCTATAATGATGTGAATGTGTGTGAGATAGAGAGAGAGAGAGAGAGAGAGAGGGGGGGGGGGAGGGAGGGAGAGAGAATGAGTGAAGAAGTCGCTGTCTGCTTAAGCATTATTATATTTATCGAGGCATCAATAAAATAAATAAAAAGATTAAACAGAAATGTAGTAAAGTAATATTTAAATATATTGTTTTTCTCCACTTTTGAGAGAGCCTTTCAAGAGCCTTTGGGCTCTGTAATGCCAAAGAATGAAAGAGGCAGACCAAATAATAAAATCATTTACAAATATATAAGGAAAAAATAGTTATATATGTGAGCTTTTCGAATTTTTTATAGGAAAGTCTAGAGTACTTTTTATTTAGATTCTAGAGATGCAGCTATAATATCAAATATTTATCTATGAGCAAACATATAGCTAATTACAAATGTAGTTCACATATTATACACTAAGAATAATAATCCTATTTAGGGAAAAACTACAATTTGTAAATGAAAATGAGATGTTTTCATTTGCTCCCTGGCTTTTTCTTCTAACTGCGAAGTTTAATGGGAACTTGTAAAAAAAATTTCAGTTTCCCCACGAAATGAATGCTTCCTCAAATGAATGCAATTTAAAATGTTCCTTTTCATAATTATATTTATGCAAATGCGCACACAGATGTGAGTCGATGGCAAAAAGTTGAGCTGGCATGAATATGTGCAGATATATATATAAATCTATATACATATATAAATAAGTATGCATGGGTGTGTGTGTGTGTGTGTGTGTGTGTGTGGGAGCCTGGCAGCTAGTGGGTAGAATATAATTTTCGTTTTTAATATTCTCTCGCATGCCCGGAGTTTGTACATTAAATTTATTTATTGGCGCAAATATTGGATCGGATGCCGTTGGCTTGTCTCTTATGCCATTTGCATTATGTGCCCCAACGAGAAAAACACACACGCATGCATACATACATGTGTAGACATGCACATGGTGGAGCCGGAGGAGGAGGACCAGCGAAATGAGGGCTGTGCCCGGAGCTGGGGGCAAACACTCAGTGACAACTTGTGCAATGCGTTCCACAGAAGTTATAGATGCAACAACTGAAAGAGCTGCTCTCTCTCTCTCTCCCTCTCTCTTTATATATATACGCCAGCTGCTGAACAATAGGAATCCAGAAGATTCAACTGGTCCGGACTATAGCTAAAATTTAAACTCAAACTCAAAGTTGGTAAGTTGGCTGGCTGTTGGATGGTGCCTGTTGTTTGCTCAAATGGAATTTCCAAAGTCGTTTAGCTCCTTATTTTTCTCGTTTCGCTTTTCTTAAATGCCATTTCTTTCCATTTCATGCGTCCGCATTCAGACAGCTGCCGCTGCCGTTGCCGGTGCCGGAAGCTTGTGTTGCTCCGGGGGTGGCTGTGCGGAATTCCTGAGTGGAATAACAGCCAAGAGCGAGTGCCACAACATGGCTGCCTGCCGCAGTCCACGACCCACCCCTTAGTGGCCGTTGCCATTTGTTTGCTTTGCCGCATTTCTTGGGCTGCCAACTGTTTCTTCTTCATCAGCAGCAGCAAGAGCAGCAGGAGCAGCAGCAGCAGGAGTAGCATCCGCAGCAGCCATAGCGTCTTAGGGTCTTCCTCTGGCCCGAAATGCCATTCGAATAGTTTGCTTAGGTTCATTTTACCCCTCATCCGGCAGCGCAAGACCTTGGCCAAGGCAGGGCCTGGGCCGGGGCTGGGGCTGGGGCTGGGGCTGTGCTCTGGGGCTGGAGAAGCTGGAGGCCAGTGGCAGATGAGGGTGAGCACGGCCATTGTTGCCAGAGTGTGCGCTCGTAAAGAAGATTTATTGCGAAGACGCGCGCGTTTCTTGGTCCTGGGTCTTGGGTCGGGGTTGCACGTAGCTGGCAGCAAGTAGCATGCCACAGCAGATTCCATTTGGCCAGGCTGCGTCCCAAGGAAGGAAATTGGGTTTGCTTTTCCATTTCCCGTGCCGCCACTTGGTCTCAGACTTGGCAAGCTACAGCTTACTAAATTGCTTTCGTATGCCCTCTTGGAGTGCGGGCCGGGGAGTTGGGCTCAAGAAAAATTACTTCGCTTACGCCGCAGCACAAAAACAAAGATTGTATCTGTGTGTGTGTGTGTGTGTATGTGTGCGTGTGTGGGTTGGTGAATGCTTGTGTGTGGGCAGATACGAATATTCCTATATCACATTTCTCACATCTGAGACTAATGCGATTGTATTTTTTGAGTTTTTTCTAATTTGCATTTAATTTTTTGCAGCTGTTACCTTCTGCCGGCTGGCTTTGTCTAATTTCGACGCCTTTAAGTCGTTAAAAATTCTGAGAGCGTTTCGCTTAAGCTTAATGACGCCTCACATCGAAAGATAAACATTTGAATGGTCCGATTAAGCACGCCAAGCACACTTCGTATGCAACAGGATGCCGCTAGGTGGCGCTGCCACACCCTTAGGGGTGGGGGGGACTCCTTGAATGAGTTGAATATCATGGGTAGAGCTTACAGTAATTGTGCAATTAAACAGATATATAAAATTAGTTAGTTCTTGGATAAATATATTATTAGCTTAATATTAATTAATACCACATGCAACAATTGATTTTATGGTAAAAAATATATATAAATATATATGTATATTTTTGAAAGTAGAATAAAAAAAATAATATTTGTGTAAATTTGCTAAAATATGATTTTTTCCGAGGCATCAAGAGCATGAATAAAATAATTAAATATATTTGATTTTTAATAATTATGAATTCTTATTTATTACTATTATTTATATTACTTTTGTACCTTTTTTGATTAATTTATTGAATACATTTTTATTAAATATTTCAATATTTATTCAAAACTTTTTTAAAATTGTTTTGTGATTCTTTTTAGTTTTTTTAGTCTTTAGGAATTTGGTTCATTAATATTTTAAATAAAACAAAATATAATATAATACTTACCAAACATAGATAACGCAATAAGAATATATACAAATATTTATCCTTGCTAAACATAAAGAATTTATAAAATATTTATTTATTTAATGAGATCCGCTTCAGATTTGCCAATAATAGGCACAAGTAGCTGCCTCCTTTTTTCTAGCTATGATGATATACTAACACTACTTCTACTACCTCAGCCTAATCTATTAACATCTCAGACCTCAGCCGATGCTATTATAATCATAAATAAAGTGTCATCTGAGCACAGTCGACTGCATGACTGCTTGCTTCAAGGACAAACTTTGGTGTTTGTTTTTTGCAGGTGGGTCTCAACAGTTTTTAAGCTAATTGCGACCAGTAAAAATGCGACCAAGGTTAATTGCCGGGCGCATTAAAAAACACAATGCAGCTAAGAAAAATTCATAATTCACGGTTATTACCTTCAGCTGCTTTACTTGCACATCGAATCGCAGCATGGAGAGAGAGGGAAATACTGGCGAAACAGGTAAGCGCATGTCCTTCGCCGAGTCCTCAGTGGCCAGCCAAGTACATCTTCTTCGTTCACATTCGCAAGAGGTAAAAAAAAAAGTGAAAACTAAAAGAAAGCATTAAAACATGCTGCAGACCATTTCCGAAATTTCCCACAAGAGCAATACGAGCAAATCGAATCGAAGTCACGGCTCCTGCAACGGGCGAAGCTGTCTTGGCCCTGTTCCACTTGCTTGGCCTGCGCATATCGTTTTCGTTTCGTTTTTTGCGCAGTCTCAGCCACGTTCCTAATCTCATATATTGGGGATGTGGGGGCAAAGGGTCCTGCGGCGGCGCCGGTACAAAGGCCATTACAATAAACAACGAGGCAGCGGCAGTGGCGGCTCCATCGCGCTTCGCGCTCGTATCTTCGGATGTCCTTTTGCCATCATTGGTGGAGAAAAAGTCAAGCGTTTATTCTTTTTTTCGCCTCAGTCGCCGCCTTATCCCTTTGGGATTTTTGCGCCATTAACGGGAATTGCTTTTTGGGGAAATTATGTGTACCCCGCATACAGAAGCTTTAATGTTTTGTAAATTCACATAAGGAAACCATTATCACCTGAAATATGAAAGCAATTTTCGTGCATCCTTTCGGCTTGCAAGCTGCTCCAACTCCTCCTCTCTCGGCCAGCTCATCCCCTGGCCAGCTCGCTTATCTACAGGCTGTGCCCTATTCCGGCTGCCTGAGTCTACTTTCTTTTCGGGGATTGGTAATGGAATTAAGCGAGAAGAATTTTAAAGTTTGGTTTTAAAACAATCGATAGATAACTTAAATTGTTTTATTTTTATTGGTTCAATTCTCAATGCAAAAATATGTCAAGATCTGGTATTGAAGGCTTGTTCAGGAATACGAGTTTATTTAACATTTTATACAAAGTTTTCATAGAGAAAAGGCAAGGATTAAATCCCTAAAGACAAAGCTAAGAAAGCTAAGCAACTAACTATTTGAATAACTTAATGTCACCATTATACATCTTAATTCTATATTTTGTATAAAATATATTTAAATTGCCAGGTTTATGGCATTTATGATATATATGCTGTAAAAATATTCCATATAGCTGCGGTAAATTTGATTAAATGGGTAAACAAAAAATAAAATATAAAATATTTGTCCCGATTATACTATATTTAGACTAGGGAAAGCATCCTTAAGGCAAGCTTAAATATCTTCATTTGGCATTCGGATCAAAGTTCGATTTACTCTAATACATTGGTTACATAAAAGGCTTATTTAAAATAGTTGACTTGACCTTAAACGCTGTTCGATAAACACCGACGGCGCATTGCTGCCAATTTTCGGGACCAACAACTCGAGTGCTGCAGCCCGCACAAGTCGAGGCAGCTGCTGCTGGCCAACCAGCAGGCGAGCAAAAGGCAAGCAAAGGCGAGCAAAGGCGAGTTGGGGGCAACTGGCAACTGCTTGCAACATCGTGGCATCGTGTCGTTGGCGCTATTCCGGCGGCCATAACAATTCTCGTAATACTTCGGGCATCGCCGACTAAACGATAATCGCGCGTAAATGCCCCACTAAAATCAATACGACGACTGCGACGACAATAGCGACGAGGACGAGGTCCTTGGCTGCCGCAGCGACTGCTTTCTTTCAGTTTCACCTTCGTCGAGCAGCAGCAACTCCATGTTGCCATCCCTTTCGCCAAAGGAGCCGCCCGGCTAAAATCTGAGACGCCAATGCACATGCGCTGCCCAGACCCATGGCGCTTGAGTCCTTCCCAGTCAGCATTTTCTTCGAGCTGATTTTCTTCTTGCTTTCCTTATGGCCGCACTCACAGCGAAATGAAGTCGACTGCCAGAAATCGAGTATATTTGGGCCTTCTAACCAATGAATAAACACACTTAGGCGAATCTTTATCGCAAGCCATTGATGAGTCAAAGAGCAAGTGATTTACATATATAATTTGGCTATTGAACATTTTTAGACTTTGACTAGCTTATATGTATATGCATTTTATGAAATTCATTTTCATTTTTCAATATAAAAGGCAAGTAGGTAAACAAATTTCAAGAAGCCATTATATTGAAGCCATATGGGGTAAGCATATTGTAACGAGAGCTTTAATGAATTGAGCAATTTATCTAATCTATATTAATAATCTGCTTATAAGTATATATAAATATAATAAAAACTACAATATTTTATAATAACTATATGAATGAATATATTAAAAACTATTCATTAAATTAAGGTCTTACGCAAGGAGTAAGCCTAGCTATCCGCAATTTTTTGTTGAGCTTGATGTTCATTATGAATATTAGAGTTGAATGTATTTCCTATATTTTTCAGTTTATTGCTAATATATATTATGCAAATTTTATTGATTCAAATTGTAGTGTGCTAAATTTATTTTTTATTTCTATTTTTTAAACCATAACAATTCACATTGTATTTGCAATTTACAAAAATATTTGATCTTAGGCAGAAGCCACCAGTTACCTGTTAAGTTAGTTTTAATTTCATACTACTTCGCTATTCAATAAATATTTGCACTTAAACCTAAGTGCATTAATCACCATAAAACAAGCTAAAATATAAATATTTAATAAGAAATCATGTAATTTGCGACGCCTCGTTACGTGCACGTTCAGTGCGTAATTGAAAGTTATGTTGCTCACTGAAAAAGCATTGGGAATGTGCTGCACTTATGAATTTATGTGCCTCGACTGCTGCTGCACGGCAACTGGATGGGCGACTGGGCGACTGGGCGACTGGGCGAGCAAAGAGCCACGACAACTGCACATAATCGCATAAATATTAATTTGCATTTTGTGAAATGATTTAGCAGCACATTAAGTGCAATAAATGATGACTTCTCTCTCATTGAGATAAATGCAGACAAGACGGACGGCAACAGTTGGCTTCAGTTTCAGCAGAGAGTTGCAAACGCACCTTTGAATTAATTAATTAAATAAATGCATCTGCTCACCTGTTGTGGGCTCAGACTCAGACTCCGACTCAGACTCAGTCTCGGTTTCGGCTTCCCACGAGCTGGCCGCGCATGCAAATCGAGCCAGGGCCAAACAGTTGACAGTTTGTGGCCGCAGCTGAGCGACAAATATACGAGTGGCCATTAAAATAGTTTATGACTTTTAATTACGGGCTCAGCATGAGGCCGCCGAGTGAGTCGTTGTCGCAGTCACAGCAGCAGCAGCAGCAGCAGCGACTGCTTCTGAGCAGCAGCCATGCCGCAGACAACAGCCAATGGCAGAGCGCATCACAAATTAACGCAGAGCCAGAGCCAGAACCAGAGCCAGAGCAGTTGGCCAAGAGAGGGAGGAGACTGCCTTTTGTTTTTGTCCGGTTATTTATTGGTTTTTTAAGCCAACATTTTAGTATTTTTGTATTTTTATTTTGTGCCTGCGCCTTCTTTGTAATGTCTTTGAATTATATCTCAATTCATGCCCGACAATAAATTTGATAAATTTCCCATTCGACCTACCTGCCCCGCTGGGTTCCCTCGAACGGTGCGCGCGCTGCATCGCCATGTTGCCAGGAGCCATAAATAAGTGGAAGGCACCGCCATATGCGTGCTAGTGACATGGGCAAGAAGCGGAGGGGGGGCTGGGGCTGATTAAAATGTTCGGGTCGAGTTCCTTGATCGTTAATTAAGAATGCGTCGCGATCGGTCAGCGGGCGATGCAATCGCTCGAAACGAAATGAATTAAAAGTGGAAAATGAAAGACGTCTATATGAGTGTATGACTAAACATTCACGAAATGAATTTGTAATTCAAGGCGATCGCTAATTGAAATCCAATTAAAAATTCAACCCAACTCAATTGACGACAAACAAAACAAAAGGCAGTCTTAATTCAAATGGCTGCTTGAACTGAGATATCATCATCTTTATCCTTCAATTATAATTAAATTAAGACCTTTTTCAGTACTTTTTAAATATTATAGTTCATAAACAATTTCGGCATTAATGTATTATATAAATATTAAATGTACGGAATATAATATCTATACGAGAAAAATAATATTTACAAAAGAATATGAATTATTTTTTACATATACAAAATAATATTATTTTTTCTTTTAGATATTATATATCAATAAGCAAAGTAAATTTAATACATAATAATTCAGATTATTTTGTTTTATTTTTCTCGTATAGATAATAATTATTTATTAAATTTACTAGATTTATATAATATCGATATGAAAGAGAATTATAATATAAATTATAAATAATAATTATTTATTAAATTTTTTATATTTATGCGCATATAATATCTATGAGAAGAAAATATTATTTAATAAATTTATCATAATTTTAAGCAAGCTTCCATTCGATGAAAAAAGTCTAGAAATCGTTAAGGTTAAACAAATAATAATTTAATTAAATTTACTATAATTTTAAACAAACTTCCATTCAATGAAATAAATCTAGAAATCTTTAAAATTTAAATAAATTATTATTTATTTTTGAATTTTATTACTTAAAAGAATAAACTAAGTTTGTTTACTAAATAATTTCTAAGCACGCCGTGAAGATTTTCTATTCTAATACTTTTCTATATTTTCTTTTCCTATTTAAACAAAATTATTGATTTGTGAATTCATAGAGAGGTTCATTTATGGAATCCAATGTGAGCATTCGCTCACGACTTCCTTGCGAACCAGTCAGATGCATTGCCAACCGATGGACATGCCATGGCCAACAGTATCTGGCCGGGCTAATAAGCAATTTCGGCGTATTTTGCTTTGGCGCCACCATGGGCTGGGCACTCTTTGACGATGAGTCCTCCAGTGAGAGTGCCCATACCTTCATAGTGGGCAAGAGCTCGCGCCAGTGGACGAACAGCTTGCTGCCCCTGGGAGCCGCTTGCTTCTGCATGCCGATGGGCGTGATGATGAAGAAGCATGGCAGCAAGAGTCTGATGATCTTCCAGCTGTTGCCCTACACCTTCGGCTGGCTTCTCGTCATCTTCGCCAGAAACGTGTACATGGTGTACGTGGGCCGCTATCTGCTGGGCATTTGTGGTGCTGCGCTGTGTGTGGCCGTGCCCGTGTATAATGTGGAAATCAGTCAGCTGAAGGTCCGGGGCTTCATGGGGAGTATGTTCTATGGCGCCATTGTCTATGGTATTGTGTTTGCCAACGTTTTGGAGCACTTTCTTGGTGAGCAAATCGTCAACATAATCGTCCTGTCGATGGCGTTGCTCAGCTGCTCGGTTAAGATTCTACCCCAGTCGCCGGCCTTCTATATCCTGCACGGCAAGCAGGGGCATGCGCGGGCTGCCCTTCACTGGCTGCATGGCGATGAGGCCATCGACATCGAAACGCTGTCGGCACAAATGATCATGCCAACGGAAATCGGGGAGGAGCATAGGCACAAGTACTTGTGCGGCCACAAATACGCACGGTTAAACGTGCCCCGGGTCAGTGTAATGCTGCTGCTCTACCAGCTGTCCGGCGGCGTTGTTATCTGCGGATTCCTGCGGGACATACTGCTGCCATTGTCATCGGCTTTCCATAAGTATGAGTGGATCGTTTGGCTGGCTATGATCCTGGGCCATATGGTCTGCTTCTTGGTGGTCGATCGCATAAGCCGACGTCTGATCCTAGTGCTCTCAGCGGTGTTCATGTTTCTAGCTTCGCTGTACTTGTGCACCTGGTTCCAATGGCTGATGCACACCAAATGGAACTTTCAACCTCTGACGGCGCTATTCCTCTTCATTGCATCATTCTCATTCGGCATTGGCCCGGTGTCCTGGATACTATACGTCGAGCTCATCATTGAGCCCTCGCGTGCTCTAGGCTGCTCCTTTGCGGCAACCCTTGGCTGGCTAACCGCGTCAGCGATGGTCTTCCTATACGCAAATAATCTGTATCTGCAATCAGTGTTTTATTTTATGCTCCTTGTCTGCTTTGTAACTCTGCTTTTCGTGGTCATCTTCATACCAGAGACCAAGGGCCTAACATCGCTGCAGATTCAGATTTTACTATCACACAGAACTTTGGGTGATACGCACTCTACCGATTCATCGTTCTAGAAGATGATTGTGTCTGTCCTTTGATTTAATATACATAAAATATATATTATTTATTATTAATTTCATGCATTTATTTGAATATTTAATTTGCTATCCGATCGAGCTTTAGCTCTTGGTTTTCCTGAAGTATGAAAAACCCAATGTAAATGCATCCGCCATCGATTGGGCACTGCACATACAATATAATATTTCAGTGTACCCCAAGTCCCTCAGCTAACATCAGGGCTTATATGTGTTTGTTTCTGTGTGTATGCGTATTCTTATTCGTATTCGCATTCGTATCTGTATCTGTATCCGTCTGTCTGTCTGCGTGAACTTCTGGCAAGTGCAAATATTTATGCGTATTTGATAGCACTAATGGGCCATTAAATGCGTACGCAAATACACACACACACACACACTCACACACGCACGCACTGCATGTGTGTTTGTGTTTGTCTAAACGAGCTCGTATGGGTGGCAAGGATGAAAATGTACCTAAGCGAATCTAAATGGCATCAGGGGCACCGAACATGCAAAATCATGTACTCGTAAATCTCTTTAATGCCAACGGCCTCCGGCCAGAGCCGAAACACCAATGGGGCCACGGGAATTGTGCGAGTCCGGGTCCTGGGTCCGTCGATGAGCCGCCCACACGCAATCACATGGTAGCTGCTTGTTGACGCCCGGGCCAAAGAACGGCTCCGGCTCGAGGTGGGGCTGCCTGCGTAATGAAACTGAATATGTGGATGCTGCAGGCGGGGTTGTGGCTGCAAATGTGTGTGCGTGTGTATGTGTGTGTGTAAGGTGCTTTCGAATACGTATTACGTAACTAACGAAAATTAACGTTAATAGCCCTGAGTATCAAAATAATGGCAGTAGCTGCGTTCGCCGCCGCCTGCTGCCTGTTGCCCTCTTGGATTGGAGCAGAGAAAGGAACTGGAACAGGAGCAGATACGGCGGTTGGGGCTGTCGGCCATATAAATTGCACAAACTCATTCCGGACTTAGGCAAAACGTGAAAATATTGTTATGACCTCTTGTGCTGCTGTTCGCTCACTCTCTCGCACTTTCAATATCCATCTCTTTTCCTCTCATTCTCTATAAAGCGCAAGTCCCAGTCCCAGTCAAGTTTACTGCAGCTTCGGCAGATTCTGCCCATCGAAATAAATTTGATTTTAGTCGCAAAATTACGATATTCGTGCACTTAATTGAGAAAAGTGAAGCAAAGATTTTTAATGATGTTGTATGCTGGCAACAAGATGCTAAAGAAGTGGCTTGTTAAGGCAAACATATATTTGGGATGATATAAATAAAAGTTATGTGCTCTAGAATGATGCTTAGAAAGAATACTTAAAGCATAGAGCATATCAAAGCTGACTTTACATAAAAATTTCAAATTATCATCTCCAAAAAAAGAAAACTAAACATAATTAATTTTAATCCAACATTTATTTAGTACAATGTAGAAAATACAATATTTTTGCATTGCTCTCTGAAGCTTTAAGCTCTGTTCAATTAAGTTAAGGCATTGTATATGTACGATACAATTGCTTGTTCAACAAAATTAAAATTTCAATTTAAAATCGGAATGTTGAACGCTCCTGCAGGACCTCCGCGCCGTCCTCACCCCCTCTTCCCATGGTCCAATATTTTGCGCACTTTGTGTGCGTGTGTCGTTAATTTTTATTGGACAGCTTTTGAGATCCTCCTCGCATCGAAATCGAATGAAATTCAGTTCGTTGTGTTGCTTGTTGCTGTATTGCTGCGACTGATACGGTCTCCAGGGGTCGGTGCGGGGCTAGAGTGGAGGACAGGGAGGCGGTGGTAATGTAACTACTGTGTGGGCATGGAGCTGGAGCTGGATGGAATGATATGCTTTCGTGTTTGTGTTCGACGACGACCAAAACGCAATAAGCAGTTAAAAAATACTCGTAATTGCAACGGGAAACTCCCATGGTTCATGCCCCATATGAGTTGTTATTGTCTTTGTTGTTGTTGTTGTGGAACGTGCGCACTAGCATCGACAATGGACAACAAGAACGATGCTCCATGGAATCGTTTCTGTAAAAATTCATGCATGTAAAGATGAAATTGCTTCGCGAGCTGCCAGCCAAAGACTCTATGCATATCATTGGCCAATACTAAGGGTTGAGTCTGACAAAGAACTTTAAGGTATTTCTGCAATGGCTTAAATAAAATGGAAGAAATGATTAAAGTTGAAGTGCAAGGAATTATATGTGAAAGTAGAGAAGTTATCATTATAGCTCAGGGTATTTTATTTTATTTTATTTTTATATTTTTGAGGCGATTGTAGAACAGAAGATGAAAGAAGAACGTTTGCCTATATCTAATGCAGAAAAACTCCAAGCTTTTGTCTATGTCACTAGTGTGGTTTGGAATTAAAGACATCTAAGTGTTTATTGCATGTTACATTATTACAATACAACTTAAATGAAATGAATAGCTCAAAATCAACCAAAGTCTGACCTGAATCAAGGAAAATATTGAATTAATCATACGTTTTATGTATGTATATTTTCAATGATTATATGAATGTTTATGATTATAATGTATAATCATCATTTAATATATATATAAATGTATATATAATTAAGAATATTAACAATAATATTAACAATAACAATATAACAATACGGGTATTTTACAAAAATATATTAAATATAAATATATATTTTGAGCACACACATTTATTGCAAGAAACTAAACACAATTTACTAAAAGTGGCACGAAATAATTTTTTAAAATTTTAAATATTTTTATATTCTTATATAAAAATTGAGGACCACAAATTGGGTCTATCGTAAAACCAATTTTTATTTTTCGTATCCTGATTACATTTTAATTTAACTATTCCTAACAAAATGTATAATATTATTAATATATGTATATACTTTTTTATTTTTTACAAATAATAAAATTGCATAATACAGTTTTATATCGAAATAGTTTTCTTCTATGCATATAAAGTTTGCCTCTCGAAGTCAACAATCACGTTAAAACATAAATAAAATAAATATATGAATATATCATGCAATATACTATTTATTCAGTCGAAAATTACTATCTTTTGTCTATATACTAAAGTATTTTTCCAGTGGTAACTCTCTATTCTCTATATAGTATTTATTCAATCCATAGTAATTAGTCTACGTACTAAAGTATTTATTGTCACTATTGTCCACATACTATGTATAGTATTTATTCAATAGACAGCAACTATCGCTATAATAGACAATGTAGTATAGAACTATATTATAGCGGTTAGTTATTCTCTATCTCTCTATACATATACTATAGTATTTTTCTCGTATACCATCTATTCTCTCTGCCATTTTCTAGTCTCGCACACTCTCTATGCAGGAAAGAAAGACTCATTCTAGTGCATCCGCTGTTCGAGCATATCCGTTTCGTTTTCATCTTTCTTTTTCTCTTTTTTGGGTGAGTTTTCTTTTCGTCCTTTCGTTATTGCCATTATATTGTTTGGCCGTGTGCGGACCTTAGCGCAGTTGCCTTTGTTGTTGCTGCCGGCGTCGTCCTTTTGGCTATTGTAGTTATAATGGGCTAGTGGCAGCAGCCAACTGGGAACCCCACGCTCGCCCCACGCCTGAGAGCACTGTGCAAAATGTTGCCCAAATGGGTTCATATTTTGACGTTTAATGTAGCGAAAATGAAGCAAGGATTTATGAAATGTGCACGTTGCCCCCGCGGCCCGAGTCGACTAATATCAAAATGGAAGCGAGTATCGAGCGACGCCCAAAGTGCAAATCAAAAAGCAATTGCATTATTAGAAGCTATACGAAATCAGAGGGGCGTACAAATAAGCTCGACTAACTCAATTGAATGAGCGCTCCGATTGTCTAGCGTCTAGACATCGAGGCCGTATATTCCGCCGTGTCTGCAGCAATTAGGGCTGAGTAGCTAAATGTTAAAGAAGCGCGTGTTTAGCTTCTTCAATTTTGTTCATAATTTTTCCTCTGCAAAAGCCGTCAGGTGGCAGCCGGTGGCTTTAATGGGCCATAGGAAATGATGAAAATGCCATTCGAAGCTGGCTTAAATATGTCTAATCGACTGTTTCGGGCACTTGATGGCAGCAGTTGCCAATGGGGGTACACAGCCGGGACGGCCGGGAGAGCAGGGACTCCAGGGACTCCGGGAACTCATGGCCTTTCGCCAGGGATCAAGTAAATTGCGAAAACTATGTGCAAGATGGGCTGTTATTGCAGCAAAAACGCTTGTAATGATGACTCTAAGTGCCGTTTTCTTGAGTGTATTACCTATAAAAAATTTATACAAAGCTGCTGCCAAATTACCCGGACACGAACCGAGACAGCCGTGTAGATGCCACCACCAACACCGCTAACACGCCACGTTCCGCCCCTCAGCTAGCCAAATAGATACAAAAGGCGATGCGAATGGCAATGGAAATGCCAGCCACCTCATCAAGCTCACCTCTGCCCTGAGCCGGGCTGCCAGCGATAAGGCGGCGTCTTCGCCGAGCGATAAAATGCAACATTAAATTGCTGATTTTTTTTTTTTTTTTGGTGTGTTCCGTGCCTTGAGCTTGGGTCGCTACTGGAGACCCTCGAGTAGCAGCAGTTCATTAGGGTAGCACTCGCCTAGGGCTGGCAATGCAATCTGAAGCGATGTCTAGCTGGGGACAATCACTACAAGTGGCTCAATGCCCGACTTGCTCTGCTCTGATTGTCAGATTGCCTGCATAACAAAGCAAATTATATTCGTAATTATAATTAGCATTTGGCTCAGCTCGAGTCGTAATCGAAGGCGGCATTTAAATTATTAATATAATGCTATAGAACATGGACAGAAAATATGCTTGTGCAGATGATTAATAACAAATTGGGCCAGAAAAGTGATATGGATGGATGGATTGAAATTCACAATATAAATCAAGTCGAAAACCCCAGCTGCTTAACCTTAGGTTCGGTTAATTTTTTATGTTGTTAAAAATTCAATAAATATAATATAAATATTATAAATTGACTTTTTATAGATTTATAAAAAAAAGTGCGGCATCTGACTTATTATTACTTATATATTTCAATTTTTTATATTTATTTTTATTTATATATGTTTATTTTTATTTTATTAACTATCTAGCATCGCATAATAGTAGTACCATATTATTTTATTCAAAACTAATAGTGAGTCCCCATAGGACTATCAACAAGCAACAATAAATTTTCTGTATTTTATGCTCGCGTTATTTAGCATCATCTTTGCTCAAAGTCATTCAACTTAATGTTTGGGTTGCACTGCTAAGTCTTCGTTTGTTACAAATTCCAATTTGAAAGTAAGTAGAAAATTAGAAAATTCCTCACAATTTGCGATGTAAAACGGTGGCTGCCGCTGGGCCTTGCCCCTGGGCGCTCGTAGTTTATGTTTACGAAGAAATTAAAATAAACGCCAGAATGAGATTTATGCAATGTTTGTATTAAGCCGCTGTCCACGCGAGACACCAGCGCCATCAAAGAGCAGTCCAAGGACAACAACAACAACAAGAACAACAGCGACATCCACCACCACCAACACCATCATGAAAACCACCACCGAAGCGAGGACTCGCTCGAGTCGATGGCAGCGCAAAGCGCAATTCCTAGCCATTTGGGGTGATATCCATAATGGTCGTCGAACCAGCGCCCGCTTTGTGTTTGCTCACACGCGCCACCAACAGCGACGGCACGGTGGTATCGGTGGTTCAGTGTCTGCTGCTGCTGCTGCTGTTGCGGCTGCCGGATTTAAATTCTAATCTAACTGGCCCAGCGGCGCAGACAACGGAGCGAGCGCTGCGCACTTAACCGGCATGGCGGTAATAGCTTTATCTGCCGACAGAATTATGGCCAGACGCTTGATTCATGATCCCACATTGTGGACTTTGTTGCGCCTTTGCTGCTGCCCGTTCCAGTTGCCATTTCCGCCGCCCTTTCACGACTGCTACTCTCTGGGGTGGAGAGCCATCGCCAGCAGCGCACCACGCAGGAAGCTCAGGCGCTGGGCATTGTTAAGCTCAGTTGTGAATATGAATGGATGCATTGGCTATCGTTGCATAGTATGTGGCTACGGTACAGTGGGGCATATGAGCAAATAACTGGTTATATATTATATATAATTATCCTATATGCTCTTCCAGTTGAAATAGATATAGCTATAGATAGATTTATTTCAAAATGTTGGGATAGATTAATAAATTTTGATCTATGTGTATATCTATATCTATATCGCATATATGTAAGCTATATCCACAGCTGAAGATTAGTTTGTTTGATAAGTAAAAAGTTCTCATTATCTTCAGTTGAAGTTGGCTGCTCGACTATGAGTCTCTATAGACAGACAAAGAACAGATGATGGCATTGCAATGCTTCTGCTATCTGTGCACGGAAATCCTGTGTGCCATGGAAGACTCCAACTACGGGTTCGGCAATAGGACTCTTCCCAGTTCCCAGTTCCCAGTTTACAAGTTATGCTCAATATGCGACGGCCACATGGAAAATCGATATGCTCAGCAATATGGCGGGGCAACAGTGGGGGTTGGGTTTGGATCTGGGGTTGTTTGTTTAATTTTCCGCAGCACAAGTGATGAAAATCTATTGAATGTGCGCCCATGCTGGAGTTTCCGTCATTTTGGTTGCGCACTGTGAAAATATTTATTCAGTGCAGCAGCTCAGCTGCCGGCGCGGAGTGAAACGGAAGTTCGGCTCAAGACCCAAGTGCGATGACGCGCCTGATGAGCAGGGAGTTCAGGCTACAGAGACTACAATCCTGCAGGAGGGGGACAGATGGACGGACGGACGAGCCGTGAATGATACGCACTCGTTTAAATTGCCATTTAATGTCAATACAATGGCAGTTATTTTAATTGTATTTGGGTGTTGAGACAATTTATGTTATGGCCGTAATTGTTATGGCAACTTTGTTGCTTATTGGACGTGAGTCCATATCATATCAATGTGTATGAATGTGTATAGCTACTTGAGAGATTGCAGAGAATTTCGACTTAGATTGGTTCTTTAAGAGTGAGATACCATTTTTATAAAAATATCATATTAAATACAAATATACCTTTTAAAATTTAAAAAAAAAAAAAAAAAAAAATCATAATAAAAACTTTTATGATTATTTTTATTTATTCAAATAATATATTCATAAAATGATTTATTTTTTATAATTAATTGTTTTAATTAAAAGCCATAAAAGCCTTCTAATTAACAAAGCTAAAAGCCATATCTATCAATTTATTTGCATTGATTTTTAACAACTTTATTCAAAAAGATTTAGTGCTCTTTTCGACTCCATTACAGAAAACAATTTTAAAAGTTAATTTAATTTTAAAATAAATACATTTATATAAAACTCTTTCCCCTTATATTTATTTTTGGGCGCCGAAAACCTTAGCTACGCTCCCGTTGGCAATGGCAAAAACCTGTTTGTAGTCTCTATGTACCGATGGGGCAGCCCAGGAGAAGTCACGTTAAAGAAGCTCCCCATAGCTCCACTTGCGTTCCACAGCCATTCCATCAACATCCACACACACACACACACGCATACACACACATTGACTGGCTGTAGCACACGTTTTAAAGTTGTGGAAGAGAGCGTGGGGGCCATTGGTATATGACCGCCGCGTGGTGCATTCGTATGCCGCTAGATGGCGCGCAGGTCAATTTAGTGGAATTAATGGAATTGGAATTCATGGCGCGGAAATTGAATTTATGCGCCTCGCTGAGCCGCGCCGCCGAGCCGCCGGGCAATCGGATTTTAATGCGTCATTGAACGCTTCGAAATGGCTGCGATTTTGTACATTGGCATTGGCAAATGCAACGGCTCCAACGACTGGTGGCAGCCAACCAACTAGCCAACCAGGCAACCAGCAAACTCCCAACAAGGCCAAAACTTTGTCGGTTACAATGGAGACAAAACTGTACAGCAACAGTCGCAAATATCGAGAAGGACGCCTTCTGGAATGGCAGTACGAGTAATTAAAAACACGTTTGTCCTTTTGGACTATGGACTATGGCCCGGACACAGCCGTAGCCCAGGAGCGCTGCCATTACACAGCTACAAAAGTTGCTCGCATTGCTCGCATGCCTTTTGTTTTGCTGTTGCTGTTGCCTTTGCCGTTGCCGTTGGCATTGCATGGGAAAAGTTGAAAATAAACTTTGCGGCATGACAACAACGACATCAACTGAAACAAAAACAAAGCCAGGAACACATTCACATAACTCCATGATGTCAACTCTCGCGTTGGCTCTCGGCTCTGTTTCCCTCTCTTCTGCTGGTCGCGTCGGTTGATTAACGCCCAAGGAGCACGAAATGTTTTCGTTTTCGGCGCTTTATGCGACTGTTTCGGTTAGTCATAAGAAAAGATTTGAAATATGCGAAAAGTAAATGTGAGAAAATGTAATTTGACTATGGAAACGTGCAAGATCGATAAATAGGCAGTGCTTAATGAATAATAAGCTTAATGAGTTGACGAACGAGCTGTATATGTGTTCATATTAAATAATAATGTAGTTGACAAAAATGTAGAAATAATTACAAAATATTAATTAAAGATTTTAAAAATATTTCCTTTAAATTTAAATGATACAATATTGATATACATTTTTTAAATATTTTTATCTAATTATTTCTTTAATTTGTACAGTGAATTAATTCTAAATAACAATTTAGTTTAAAGCCAGAGCAACAAAAGCCTTAAAACAATTTTAAAATATATATTTGTAGATTTAAGAAATTATTTTAAAATTTATTATAATTATTGAAATATTTCAAATACTCTATTAATAATATTGACTATATGAACTTTTTAATTTAAATATTCTTTTTGCAGTCATTATTTCAAATCTAATGCCAGCTGAATTGATGCCAAGAACTTGGCCAAGAAATGATTTTTGGCAGAGTGCTGGATTGTGCTGTTAGGAACAGTAGAAACAGGTCTCTGGCTTTGGCTTGTTCAGTTGGGCCGTCGCCAAATTGTGCAAAGTTGCGAACTTTATACGAATTAATTTGTTCAACTTTTGCTGATATATGGAATGGAAATGGGGCGGTGTGTGCGTAGCTGTACGACCGCTAAGACCGCAATAAACCCACATGAGCCCGGGTAAACGATGGCGAGTGCCCGGGACCTGGGCCCGAAAATCCAATCTCACAAATCACATCGATAAAGCGCCAAAGGCACGCAACCCTTTCGCCGGGCCCATCCAGTTGAAAAACGAACTCACATGCTTATATGGCCGCTATAAGCTCGCCTTAATTACACTTTGCAGGGCAACCCTTGCGGGGCTGAGCCTCTCGCCTCTCGCCTCTCTCCACTCATCTCTCACCTCTCGCCTCTTGGTGAGAGGCCCACCCACAATGGACAGCCCGTTGAGGAGGAATTGAACGACATGCGACACAATTAAGCATTCATGGACCAGGAGCTCTTGGTGAGCTTAAATTTTGACATTTTGTTGTTTGCTTTGGGTCGCCGAGGGCGTCAGAGCGTCAGATATGGGCGGTCGGTCCGTAATCAGACACACGTCCTGTGCCTTTCTGTTGATCCCGGCGACCATTTTATAATGTGTATATAGCAGCTTAGTGCACCCGGGAGACTCATTGCCGACGGCACTAAACAATTTTATCATTTTTAATCATCAAAGTGGATATGTGCTGCCCAGCCCCGCCCCGCCATGCTCTGCCCTGCCCTGCCCTGCCCCTCAGCACACACGGATTAAAAACACATATTAAGTTATTATCGGACTGCCAGATATTAGAGTAGGAAAGGCGACAAAGCTCTGGTTGAACCACCATATGAATAGCCAGAGCGAACGCCTTGAACTCTGACTGCACTCACTTTTGTCGCTGCCAAATAAAAATTCATTCGCCAGCCGAGCTGAGCAGAGCAGAGGAGAGCGCAAATATCTCAGCGTATGTATAAAACATTGTCTGGCTGGAACGCTGGGCACGACTCGGCACTTTGGAACAAAGGATTGCTGCCAAATTGGTCTTGGCCCAGGCAGCTGAGCTCGACGGCCCGGTCTGGGGGCCAGTGCTCATGGTTAATGCATGATTTAATGTAATTTGGACGCTTGCACGCAGTCGTCGGCAACGTTGGGCGACTCTCCGCCAATTTGGCAGCGCATCAACACGCCATTTGGGAACCAGAGCCAGAGCCAGAGCCAAAGAGACGTAGCTGGAATTTAGCGCAGGTGCGGGGCCACGTCGTTGCCTCAGCTGGGGCATTGCGCAAATTTCCATTAATGGTCACATCCTTGGTGGCAAATTGGAATCAGTTTCAGCGGCCCATAACTCAGCCCTGTCGGCTGCTTAACGGCCGTTTAAAGCAATGCGCTGCCAGAGTGAAACTGCCTCCACTTTGATTATTGTCGTGCCTCACCTCAAGCTGCCTTCCTACTTAACCTGATGTACACTAAAGACCATTCCTTTAGACTATGCTTAAGCTGGTTCCTGAAGCTATTGCCTTGCACAGGAATCTTTAAACTCTACTTTAATAAGCAAGGCCTCAGGCATTGTTAAAACAGGGAAAAATAACAGCAGCATATACAACATTTAATTTAGAGTTCTTTAAGCGATCAAACTTGGTTTAGATTGCCTTTAAAATATGTTTAAAATTTGGGTATAATTCTTAATTAATTATTAAGATGTCATTTAACTCGGAGTATTCCATACATATTCCATATTTAATCTATGTTTTCAGTTATTCCAGTCCTTAGTTCCTCACGTTGCCTAGCCTGAAAATGGGATACTTTGTATTCGATAAAAATATTATTATTAATTTTGTTATATAAAAATATAATTTATAAATTTATAACAAATTTATGCAATAAATGGTCGTTTTAATATGATTTATCAACTTTGAAGTCAAAGCTCAATGGCTCTGCTATTTTTGAGAACACATCTGAATGTTTTCAGCTATTCAAGTCTTTAGTTCCAGCACGTTGCCCAGCCCAAGCTTCACTGCGAGCAAAGACAAGTTTTGTGCACTTAATTGCCCATTGTGGAGGCCAGGCTCCACGTGCCGGGCAAAGTAAAAGTTTTAGATACAAATGCCGTAATTGCAACACGTTCAATGTGTGTGCCCGTTAGCTCCATTAGGTATACGAGCGGTATCTGTGGCCGTATCTGCTGGCATGAGTGCGCCTGGATGTGTTGTGACTCACAATTTTAGAATTAAAGCCCCAAAAGCATAAATTGCCGTAAACCGCAAGAAACTTTGGCCTGGCTGGCTGGCTGCCAGAGCTTGGAGCGATGGCTCCTCTGGCGCACCGACAACAGATGGAGACGCTGTCGAAGCCGAAGATGCCGGGCACAAAAAGTTGCTTAATTTAATGTTATTTGCTTTTTAGCATATAAAGAATTTTGTGTCTTAATCTTTTGACTCTTTGGCTCCAGCAAGAGCAGCAGCAGCAGCAGCAGCAGCACCGACCGTACGCCTCAGATGCTTTGAATATGCTAGTGCTATTTATGCCCCAGACGTGAGAGCACCGAGCATCGAGCGCCGGAGACTGGAGACTGTCGTGGCTGGCTGCACTTCTGCCGATCTGCGCCCAGTCCGTTTGGCTTGCAACACACGAAAAAAGGGATGCAAATTTATTTCTTCATTTGCATATTTTAAGGAGCTCGATGCGATATATATTTGCGCCATCTTTCCAATATGGGACTGGGACTGGGACTGAGACTGGGACTGGGCCGAGCGCGAGGCTCCTTTGTGGGCAGCCAATTCTCCTCGCAAATCCCATCTCTCAGTCGAGCCCTTGATGAAACTTTATGAACTTTGGCTTTACCGCTGCGAGTGTACTATACATTTTTGGGGTACGCTTGCCTGATTGCCATGTTGTTGTTGCGGTTGTTGTTATGCTTCTTCTTCTTCTTCTTCTTCTTCTTGTCCCACATGTAAATTGTATCTGTATCTTTACAATTGTGCGCAATCAGCGAAATTATAACGCAGCTCGTTTTTTACCAGCTTCAATGTCGTCACATTCGTAAGCCCAGACTTGAGTACACAACGATCCGAGGCTGATCCAGCAGCTCTGACGCGTCTCAGCTGTAAATTTTACAGGAAGATGTTTTAATTAAATTGAAAAAGAATGCAAATCTTAGTAAACTTATGTCTGGGTGTGGTTGTGTGTGTGTGTGAATTTATAAATAAATGATAATGAAAATAGTACTATAGATATATGGAACACACTAGAATATTGGTCGTAAGATATACATTAATCTCTCTCTTTCTCTCTCTCTCTGTGTCTCTCTATTTCTATCTCTTCCACTCTATTTGTTGGAATATTAAAGGAACTAAATATAACATTCCAAATGATTTTTAATTACATAGTTTTAGTTATTTATATCAAAGTTTAGCTGCAAGACAAATCTCAAGCCGAATGCTTGACTATTTGATGGCTCTTGCAAAACTGACTTATATAACCATAAAACCATAGAAACCTGAGCATGCTGTCAGATTCGAGTAAAAGTAGAGATCGCAGTTAAGTAACAATACACCCTCAGCATAAACTCTAAATTGAAATTGCGTATTCCAGTGAAATAAAGCTGGGCATAAAATTATGCGTGAAGCCCGGCGTAGAGCCCGAGGTTTGGCTAGCCATAAATCGCATTAAAATGCAGAGCATATCCTTATTGATTTATAATTCGAGTTGGAATCGACTCGGCGACACTCACTAATAACTCATTTAAGGCAAGCGCCGTGCGAGGAATCGAAAGCGAATTATGCAAATGGCAGGCGGGGACTGGGGACTTGTGCTCTGAGGCCCCGGCAATCGCATGGAGGGAAAACGCGTCACGCGTCCCATAAATATCTGCGAATGCTTCTAATAATAGCGCTGCCAAGGACCGCCGGTTGGCAAACTCTAATGAAGCGTTCCAGCAATTGAGGAACCATTCGGCAGGCCATTTGCATGGCGGCCATCAGCTGCAGCAGCAGGAGGGCTGCCTGCAATCGGCTGCGTTTTATTTAATTTTTAATCTGGCTAAATTTATTTCACACTCGTTGCAAGCACCTACCCCCGCGTGGCGCCCCCTTAACCATCTTCCACCTGGCGTAGGCAATTGTGTCAGCGGCTTCCGGCGTATTTATGCGAGGTACATTTGAGCCATATTGATGCGGCCATGTTGGCGTGGCCAATTGAAACGCAGCTCTCGGTTTTAATGCCGCTGCGCTTTTCAGTTTGCCGTGGCAGCGCCGTAAATAATGCAATTACTCATCCGCGTTGCAATCTACTGATAAAAATATTTAATTGCATTCAGTTTTTTCATTTTATTTTCAGTTATTTTATGGAAAAATCGAATCGCATTTCTGCCACCGCGCATAAATTGTTGCATATAAATTTTTCATTCGCCGATGCAAAGGCCTGATAAATAATTTAATCGAAATTTTTTCCATTACAGAGCAAGAGCTAAAAGTGCAGCAAAAATAATAAAAAATAAATAAATAAAAAAATATGTATGTATATACAAAATGAAATCACGCACTTCATTTAATTTTAATTTATAATGACGCCGTCGCCGCCAGCTCCCAGTCCAGCCCCAGTCATGTTTCATGCCCAGCCTAGCTGCGGGCCAAATACCGACTCTGGCCCACCTAGCCTCGGCTGCTCTAGCATTGGCCAGCGTCTCTTGCCCGCCCACTTGCCGGCGATCTCATCTTACAGCGCTGCATGTTGCAGTTATTTTTATAACTAAATTATATACGCCCGTCTTGCAGCCCACGAGCATGGCTCCGACTCTGGCTCTGCGACTGAGAGGCTGTGCTGGCCTGTGCTGGCTTGGGCCTCTGTTTCCTGCTCGATTTATGGCGCACAAGGAGCGCGAAACCATAAACAGCTTTTATAGCGTTCTACTGGATTATGGCCAGCTAGCCCAGCCTCGGCTGCAGCTCGAGTCTCGGTTAACTGAATTCGCCCAGCCAGCGATCCCTTTTGATTTAATCAATTCGATAAATTCGTGGCCCACGCGCAATTGTATTTCTCTTGTTGTTGCGTCTCTTGCATTAAGTTTCAGTGATATATAAAATGGATTTAGTTGCTTATGCGAGGCACTTTAAATATTTGATTTGAACATAAGGTAAAGCTTTCAGCTCAGTACGAGAAATTTTGGAGTCCAACTCATACACAACGGATTAGTGGAAGAAAACACAACTCAAACATCAATATATTTATGTTTTTATGTGAAGATCAAGAGAAGAGAGACAGGCTATAAAACATATGCAAAATATAAGCAAACATTTTTCTCAAACTAGCTTAATCCATTCAACTTGCGCTGCATGGATTTCCGGCTTAGCTTAAATATTCATTAAGCGACCGATTTCAGTCAGAAATCACGCCGATCAATTCGCGTCACGCCCACAAATAAATCATCCAAATGCGAGCTACTTTCTTGTGCTTATGCTATTGGGTTTAACGCCATGCTAAAGCTAATATTGTATTTACTGGCATCTCCTATAATGAGAAAAATGTACTCCATCTGGTCGTCTATATACGAATGCCATTTGGTGGTCTCACTTCCGAGGAAACTTTGAGCCAGAGTTGTTACTGCTTGTTGTTGTTGTTGTTGTTGCTGTTTGTTGTTGATGTTGGCTGTCGTGTTGTGCTGTCCTGTTGTGGTCCCTGTTGCCCCCTTGGGTTTATTCATGACGCATAAATCTGGCCGGCAACACTTTATGCGAATACACAAACAACACGCCACCA
Organism: Drosophila mulleri; assembly: GCA_035047565.1. Lineage (NCBI taxonomy): Eukaryota > Metazoa > Arthropoda > Insecta > Diptera > Drosophilidae > Drosophila > Drosophila mulleri. The sequence goes on along the minus strand of JAWNPK010000040.1, from coordinate 4,786,697 downwards.
CTCGCCATGTACTCCTCGTAAATTTCGCAAGAGCAACTTTTTTACGAAATTAAATCTTGTTACAACAACGGCAACAACAACAGCAGCATGTAAGCTGCTATATATACATATACATATATATTTATATATATATATATGTGTGTATATTTATGAGCTGGCGTCGGTTTCTACGCAAGTCGCCGCGCTGTCGTCTAAGGCAAAGTTTTTTGGACTCAAATCAGAAATCTGGTCAAGCCACATGGGCGAGGGCAAGAGCGTGGGCGCTGCGGCAGTGGCGGTTGCCCATTCGGTGGGTGTGGCATCTTGGGCGTACGCGTGTTTATTGCGCCGTTGCCAGCCAGAGGCAAAGATTTAGCATTCGAGCAGTCGGCCGACATAAATTGGCCACCAGCCCAGAAGGCATGGTGGGCGGACGCCGCTTGCGCCTGGCTGTATACACATAATGGCGGCTGTTCTAGGATGTAGAATCTTTCGAGAGTGCTCGCTGCAGCATTCAAAGTCCATGTAACTGCAGCAGCAATGAGCTACGGCCATTCATTTGCACTCGGCTGTTGTTGCATGTTGGCGTTGCAAGCGCCCCAAACGAGAGCATAATGAACGCGGTCAGCTAATTGTTAATGCACTCGCCATTATGGCCACACAGCGGCAACTCGTAAATGTAAAATGCATTTTAATTAACCGTCATATATTTCACTTAAAGCATTTCAATGCAAATTGCCCGGCGTAATGAAGGGACGCAGGGGCGTGTGGGGCAATTGGGGCGTCCCTGCTGCTCGCCTGCGGGTCCAGCTCCAGTCCCATGCAGCTCGCCTCGGCGCGCCATATTAAATGTAATTATTTGGCACAAATTGCGTGTTTAGGATTAATTATGTTATGGATAGGCTAATAACGCGCTTCAAAGTGTAAACTACAAAAACCATCCACGTTTCAAATGATGTGCCGTTTAAAATGCGCGTCGATTCGTGGATCTAGCTGCCTATAATCGAAAAAAAAATCATTTATAAGTGCGTGAGCTTCATCAAATAAGTTGAATTAAACTAGAATTAAATGAGACTAAGAATAAATATACTATTAAAGACTCGACTGAGAGTAAATAGTTGGATGAAAATAATAAATAAATAAAAAGGCGTTTTATTAAATTCAAGGAAAGTGTGGAAAAAGTATTTAATTAATTATTTTAGACATACGAAATGTTGTATTACAGTTTATTTCAATTAAACTAAGAATAAATATGTTATTTCAGACTCATCTGAGAGAGTAAGCATTAGAAAAATCGAGTGACATTATTAAATATGATTTTTATATACTTTCAGATTATTTTAAAAGCGTTTTATAAAATTTAAGGAAAAAATTGCAAATAGCATCATTAGATATTAGATATATATTTATTAAAATATAAATAAAATAAAATAATAAATATTTAAAAGTAATAAAACTATAAAAATATTTACTGAAATTAAAAATGACAGATTAAAATATATTAGATTTTAAATATAGTAAATACCTTTAAGCAATAAAATAAAATATATAATAAAATAAAAATATTTACTAGAAATTATTAAAAAGACATTCCTTAAAGTATAAATTCATAGCACTCATTCAGTAGCACTTAGTTTATTTTATGAGTTTTAATAGTATATCAATTCCATCTTTCTAAGTAAATAAATTAATACTTTCATTTGCTCTCTACATTACAACTTTAAATTTTTAAAGTACCTTTTGATTTAGTAATATAATATATATTACATTTAGTCCACATAGATAGATATCAATCAGTTTTTAAGATAAAATTCATTATTTCTTTTGAGAATGCACAATGACACACTCTCAGCGTACTCTATTTCTTTTTTTCAAATCTCTCTTTATCTCTTCTTCTCTCTAACATACAAGACATAGATTACAATGCACTAACAAATGTAATAGTGTATATCACCATTATATTCGCCGTTTGCTCATTTATCATCAAGATAAAATAAAAGAATATTATTATAGATATATTTGGATATTTTTATATATTATAAATACAAATATATATTATTTATTTAAATGAATATTTTAATCATTTTAATAACTCATACAACGATCGTTGCTTCTCTTCTTATAGACTTCACTGTTCGCACAAAACGTTCTGTTTATTTTACACATAATTTATGCAAAGCTTGTTTAATCACGTTTGCATTTGTAAACAGATTTCTATGGTATATGCATATGTAAATAATTTTATACAATTGAGACAAAGTTTTTCCATTGCATTTCCGCTTGATTTGCGCCTAACCAAAGTCTGTTGTTGTTGTTAGCCCGCACTGCCTGAAGCACATAAAATTCATTTAATTACGCAAATGTATGCATGTTCATGCAACGCCTGCACTCGTTAATTTTGAGTGTACATGAAATCCGACACAAGATATTGGAGTAGTATGTACATGAGGAACAGAGGCTGGCTGCATCGATAAACTGCACACAGGTCAAGCTGTTGCCGATGCTGTTGCAACAACTGCAGCAGACGCATGCCACAGGCTGCGGCTTTTTGGGAGCAGGCATCGCATCGCCTCGTGTATTTGCAGTTCATAAATTGAATGGCTCGCTGGACCGGGAAGCAACTGTGTGTGGTTTATGGCCCGATGGAGGTCATCGCAGTGCTGGAACCTTGGCAATAATCATAATTCTTGAGCTCGACTTTCACATTCAAAATGATGCACATCGCAAAAAGCAGGTTGCATCATTTTCCACACCTAAAAAGATGAGCGCGCAAAATCAATCATAATTAAACAAAAACAAAAAACCAAGTCAAGGCTAACCAGAAGACGTAAGGTAGATCACGGCTGGGTCGGGCAGGTTCTACTCAAATGCATTTGCAGCTCATTAAAAACGCACAAGTGCAGCGCGCGGCAGAGTGCGAGTGCGAGACGATCGGCAGCTGAGCGCATGTTGCTATCTCGCTCTGGCAAAGGTGAGTCTTTTAATGCCTGTCTTTTTAGATGAGTTGACCTTGGTGCGAATTTTAAGCGGAAATATTATATTGAGCAGACGGTTTTTTACGATCTTTTTATGGCGTTTGCAAAAAAGGAAAATGAAAAAAAGAAATACAACTAAAAAGTATAATCCCGCCGCGTTTCACGGCGCGTAGCAAACTGTTTTGGATTTGGTTTTTTAGCTGCAACCTCTGGAAATTTATGATTTATGATGATGCCCGTGACCCTTTAGCCAACAGGCAAAGATCAGGCATCGGACGCAGGATCGGCTTAGGGATCGTCGACTGCTGTTTTGTAAACACTCAGTATGAATCCCAGTACCCGCTCGCTTGGACGTGGCGCATTAACTACAGAAGAAACGCGACGGCACTGCAGAAATACCGAAATGAGTTAAAATTCGTAAAGTTGTGCAGAAAATATGAAAAATATTAAAAAACATATGGCGAGAAGTGCATAACAAACGAATGCGAAAAGTGTTTCTGTTGTGCATATGCAATGCATCTATATCTGCATATATATTGTCACAGTGTAGTTTGTGTGTGTGTGTGTGTGTAAAAAATAAATTAAGAAAATTATTTAAAATTCAGGCTTTTTCTCTCCTCTTTTGCGAATTATCAAAACTATGGCAGCTGAAAATCTGTTTACTACGAGGCGTCTTTGGCATGCATATACTTTTATGGGTAAGTTTAATTCATATAAAATTACATACTCTATGGAAATTACAGATTTACTTTGTCTACTTCACTCTTTTTATTTCATTATCGAAGAAATCTCTTTAAAAAAATTTATACAAAAATTGTATGAAGAGAATTCCTAACTTAAATACAAAAATGACTATATAAACATACTTAAGTCAAATATATTATTCATATTTTAATTTTGTTTAATTTTTATCAATTCATATTTAAATATATATATTTTTTAATTTTATTATTATTTTTATAAATTTATATCATTTATTATTTTTATTTATTTTAATTAATTTTGAATTTTGAAGAATATTAGCACTTAATATTATTACTGTAAGAGAAATAGTTTAACTGTTTAAAGGTAACTTATGAAAACAAAATTCGTTGTGTCCTTATAAAACTACGGAGGAGTCTGATACGTCAGCATTTCCAAAGTATTGCCTTTAATGCAACAAAAAATACACAACAAAAATCAACTCTGGCAAGAAACGCCAAATGTGGTTAAAAGCAAATGTAATCCTGAAATAAATCACAGGGGCAACAGATTCATCTCAGAGTGCGACTCCCATCGCATCTCATTCTCATTCTCATGCTCGGGCTGCGTTTCAGAGGCGTTCGTCGGGTTTTTGAGTAATTCCGCGGAATACACAGCGGACCGGCCAAGCTAAGATATCTGAAATGAACACAAAAAAACAACTGAGAAACAGAAACTAAAGAAAAATCTTAAGAGAGCAATAAACAACATGGTTGACAATCTTAAATCTTGCAACTTACAGGGCACCGCAGCAGATACAGATACGAATGCGAATGAATGTCGTAGCCATTATGGAACGTTGCTGCTGTTGTTGTTGTTGTTTTGGGCATTTCTTTTTGTTGTTGGGCTGAACGAGCCACACAATCACAATGCCAACAATACCCAATGTTTGCAGCGGTCATTGCTATGCTGGAATGCAGCAACAACAGAAATAACAACAACAACGAGCCAGGCCAGTTTAAAGGCTTGGCCCAGCCATGCCCAGAGCCAGAACTAAAACCTGAACCTGAAGCAGAAGCAGAAGCAGACCCATAGCCCAAGTCGCTTAGGTAGAAACAGCTCCAACGGCCTCGCTGCCGTTGCTGGCTTGTTGTTTGTCTCCTTTATGGCTTCTTTTCGTACCTTTTATCTCCATCTGTGATTGCAGCCAGATTTTTCTTGTGTTTTTGTTGGCTTCTTCGTGCCTTTTTTTTTGGGGTCACATTTTCGTGCTCTGCAGGTAAGAGCGAAGCAGATATGAAATTTTCCCCTTGCGGATATCGTGTGGCAACGTCTTCAGCGTAATGGCTGATAAGCGGCACGCACACCTGAGTTATGGCCGCCAAGTCTGCAGCCCATTAAACTAGCCAACCCCTTAAAGCCAGATCATAATTGGCAGATACACCCCACCCCCGTTCGAGCAGCTCAACTGCTGCTGCTTAACGACTTTTTAAACACTTGTGTTTGCTCTTTGAGGCATACACAGATTCAATGACATAACACATTCTCTCACCGATTCGCCCGCTCCATCGAGGACAGACAGACAAAAGGCATTTGGCATTTGATGTTTATTTAATTTACCGCAATTCATAACAATTTCGTTTACGACATTTTTACAGCTCGACGAAAGGCCGTAAACAAAATGCCGCCGTCGATTGTTGTTTGATGCCACGAGCCGGCGTTTCGGCGTAGTTTTACGAGCCACCTTGACGTGCGCTTCAGCTCCCGGCCGCCCCCAGCTCCAGCTCCTGGGCACTGCACCGCACTGCTCTGGGCCAACGGCAATTAAACGCCAAGTGCAGTTAGCAGTTGTTCTGACCGTCCCCCGTTCGCGCCACCACCAATTTATGTGCGTTTTATAGATCGTAAAAGCAACACTAAGCAACAGCAAGGTCGTTGATTTTACGATGTGTTGAATGCCGTGCCAGAGCCAGGACGACTGCCACTTGTCATCATCCAGCATTGCAGCCGTCTGTCCGTGTCTCTTTGAACTAGAGCTGCCTTCCTGATTGGGCTCAAGTGCAAGCGGCATCGTAAAACTCCAGCTAATGCCAGAAAGAGCCGTAAAACGGCTATAAACAAAAGTGTCTGTCCGCAGAGGCAAACGAGACGAGCGCCATTAGGAAAATATTTGTGTTCGGTTTGTAAACAATTTGATTTAATAAGGATAATCGCTTGTCGTGTCATAAAAGACGAAGCAGTTAAACTACTGAGAGATGTCTGCCCAATTGAGTCATGGAATTATTTATGAGGCTTAAATAAATCATTTATATTTATATGTTGAGCAAAGTCTAAGAAAATGTTTATGTATTGTAGTAGAGTGTGAGAGCTGACTAAATTTATTCAAGAGCTGCATAGGAAATAAATATGATTTACGCTTTTAATACTTATTTAGATTTCCTAAAGCTTATTAAAAATATCTTGAACGTATATCATTATTATTATTATTTAATATTAACTCTACAATTTGATTTTACACTTTCCAATAAAACACCCCAATTACTTCTTGCTATATATTTCATCCCCAATTCATAGCTACCCCATGCTTTTTATTTTACCACCCTTTGCACATACATGCAAATCTAAGGTTATAGCCGCAAATTGAGTTTGAATATCGAGTGTCTCTCGTTTATTTAAAGCCAAGTCGAGTCTAAGTTTGTTAGTTAAAGCGAACAGTTTCTCAAATTTACAGTTGAATATTTTTTAGTATATACAGAAATTAAGTACAATAAATTTAATTAAATAAATTAATATATAAAATAATTAAATACATTAAATAAATACATTTAAGCGATATCTGCTCCTGCTGATCTATAAAAAAAATATTAATAAATAAAATAAATTGAATAAATTAAATAAACAGATTCACTCTAGGCCAGAAGCTTTTACAGTTTTATTAAATAGCTTGGATTTTATAATATAACTCAAACAATTATTAATATAAATATATTTATATTTAATATATAATGTAATAATGAAAATATGGCTAACAATTTATTTACATAATATATTAGTTTATCATCATTTTTACTATTTAGTATCATTTAATAATTGAAGGCAATGAAAGCTCAAATGCGCAAAAGCAAACACAATGGAGCAACATAGCATATAGAAGTACCTATTCTTATCCATAGCCGCAGCGTGTCCAAGCTTCATTATTTAGCCAGCTGAAGACGTGTTGATAAGCAATGCCAGTCCCAGTGCCAGTCCCAGTCCCAATTCCAGTCCCATATTCATATACTCCACACAGAGCAAACGCAACAGCGGATGGGGCAGACACAGAACAATTGAGCTAATGACGTGACTATGGACAGTCGGCATCGGTCTGCGGTTCGGCTCATTCGCATTCGACCATCCGGCCGAGTGTCCAGGTTCCAGGTTCCAGGCGGAAGGAGGCGGGCAGCGGGCAGCGTCTGGCCGGTGGCTCATTGTTATCATGCGGCATGGTCGAGACTTATGCATCGAAAGTGTTGTTAAATTACGCCAAATTGCTTAATTCCAATAATGAAACGGACCGGCTGAGCGCCTCAGAGTCGGTCGGCCACTCAATGAAATTATAAATTTTCGGCCATCCAAGTGATATGCAAAGCGCATGAGAATGAAGCCCCAACAGCGAATTTAATTTTTGTTTTCTGTTTCTGTTTCTGTTTCTGTTTCACTGTCTGTATTCGGCTTCAATGGATCGCACTGGGGGCGATCGCACCTCATTGCGAACGCCTCAATGACCGAGACAATTCCCGATCCCGGCCAGACGGCGGCGCACAGGGAGCCCATTAATGGGCCAATCCAATTGGTCGTTAATGTTGCTTTTTATTTGCCTTTTATTGTGGCCCTCTTCTTGTTATTGTTTCTGCTGCTGTAGACTTACTCAATTTTATTATTGTTTATTTATGCGATTTTAAATAATGCGCAGCAATTCTCAAAGATAAGACGCGGCCTGTGAACTTTTCCTCTTCCCTCTCTATTTGCTGCATTGATTTACGGTCAAATTATTTATTAGCTGGGCGCAAGTTGGGCCGGGCCGGACTATTGGATAGGTTTGGTTCTTAATATTTTGTACAGAATTTTGTTTGTTTCTTCTTTTTTCTGGTCTTTATTATTATTTTTGGCGCCCAAAACAAAGCATTATAAACTTTTTCATAGCTCTTTGTGGTAGATAAAAGAAAACAAAAAGCCGAAGTCTTGTGAAGTTTAGTTTTATTATTTATTAACATCGTTATCGTGGGCGTATACACAATATTTCATAAATTTCGATTTGTGCTAGATACTTTGTATTGAAATACTGTGGGTGGTTTTCGCTGACTTGGATGAACAATAGATGAATAGAAGAGATAGGTTAACTATTAATGAAGCTGTATTTCTTCAAGTTTGGCATAATATTTGGATACAATATAAATTAAAGATACAGTTTGATATGCCCATAATAGATGCCTAATGAACTGGGGCTAAGTGTTAAAAAAAAGTATAATTTAATATTATGTTGTTGAGAGTCAAATAAATCAAAGTAACGCAAGGTAAAGGTTAAATTATATATATTCGATTTATATAGTGTATATAAAAAGATTATCTATGGCATAAATTATTACAAATGATAATTATTGATTACTTTCAATGTTAGCGAAATTAAAATAATAATAATAATAATAATTTAAAAATAAATTGTTATATATAAAATTGATTGATTAGTATATTTAAGTAGAAAATATTTAATTAATTATTAATTATGTTTTATTTGCAATCTAAGAAAATTTGGAAAAAAAAAACAATTAACATTTTATATTTATTGTGCACAGAGAATTTAATTGTTCTAAAAGCCAGTTTTTTAAATAAATATGAATTAAGAGAGAGAGAGAGAGAGAGAGAGAGAGTGTTATAACTTAGGACATTCTTGTCAGCTGAACGGAACTGTATATTGTTTACAAGAGTCCTTACAGCCGGACTCTACTCCACCTTGTGAGACATGCGGATAACTTATAGTTGTATATTTAAGGCATTGATTTAATTTTCACTTTCCAGTTTTTATTTGTTTACTTAGCTTTTCGTGCAGCTTCAATGAGTTTTATATTTTGTTTGTCATTTGATCGAGCACTGCCATAGACTCATAGCTAGGTTGGCGACTCACGTTCTCTCCGTACTTGGTTGCACTCTTGGCATGGCTAATGCTTGGGCTGTGACTGCTCTGCCCCTGCTCCTCTCTCTGCTCATGGGGCAGCACATTGGCCACGGAGGCGTTTAATGCACGTCAACAAAAGCTACAACAGGGGCAACACGGCTATGTGAGCTGGTCTGGTGACGCTTGGACGTTTGTTGTCACTTTATCATTGTCGAGTATCATAATTTAAGCGAATCGCATGCAAGCTGACAGACAGACAGCTGGACATGCGAATCGTTGGCTACACCCACGCTCTTGCTGCTCACGCCAAGCAGCAGCAACAACAATGTCAACTGCAATGAATAAAATTCGTTGACATTCGTTGCGCTGACTAAGCGGTAAATGAGATTCGCATAGAGGGGCGCAGCAAAAGAGAGAGATAGAGAGAGTTGCCCTCGGGCTGGAACGTGTGCAATCTTGGCCATGCTTAGATGCATGCGCTTGCCCTGTTGATGGACAAAATGTCTGGCCACGCCCCACTGCCCACTCCGGGTAATGACTGCGCTGCAGTCATGCGACTTCCTGCGACAAGTTGCTGTGCTAACAGCTCGCATTAAGTATTTAATGGTTTCTGTTTTCATTACCTGGCCGAAAAAAGACGAAACGGTGATGCAGCCTGGTCAACAGTTTACTGGCCATTGATTAAATGGCCAGGCCATCAGCTTTTGGCCAAAACACTGAAATTAGTTGGCATTTTAACACGAACACCTGACGCTAACATTGAACACTGACTGTGGACGGGCTTCCTGCAGGCTCCGGCCAGATGCCTAGTATCTCTTTAGTCAAGTGGATTATATTACCCAGAATGGGTGGGGAGGGGGCCTTGTGCAGTCAGTGCTCGTGTACATGAACGGCCATTATCGATGGTGCATGCCACAGAGGCAAGCCAACAGCAACAGCAACAACAACAATGGGTTATTGAACGATAATTCCATTTAAGCAAATGTTCGCGTTGAGCACCAGAATTGTCCAAATTATAGCATATGTGCGGTCCACGTTAACCCCTGCCCTCTCTCTCTTTCTCTGTCCCTCTCTCTCTCTGTTATTCCTTCACTCACTGCATATAAATTAAAAAATGTAAAAGTTTCCTCAAAATCAACTCGATTGCAACTTTTTTTTCTGCTGAAATGCGCGTAATAACACACGCAGAGAGCACAGAACAGTACAAAGAATACCCCTACTGATCCCCTCTGTCTCCGCCACTGTTTGTGCCTTGTGCCCTGTCTCATGTGTGCGTATGTCCACAGAGCGAACAATCCGTAGAGAAGATGCATTTTTACTTAAACGTTTTACTCCTCGAATAATGGCCTTAATGACTTTAATGGCGTACGGATAATTTCGCCGACGGGCAACTGAATCAGCCGCCCCCCGTCCTGCGCCACTCGATCCCATCTCGAGTCTTCGACTTTAATTGGGAGGAAAGTTGCCGCCGCTCCAGATGCAGCTCGTCTCCTTTTGACTGCCGTGAAATACCTGTAATCTGTTGCTTCTGCAATTCATTTAAAATGCACTTGATTGGCCAAAGCAGAGAGCAGAGCTTTCATCTCAAATATGAGATGCATAAGCAGATTAATCAATATGTGCAAGAACCCATCAGACTCTCGGTATATGATAATGCTATGAATGCTCTGTTTCTGTTCTAATGAACGTGAATAAAAATTATAAAATATTACCTAATATTGGCTATGAATCAATTATATAATATGCAAAGGTAATTTGTTAATGAGAGATGAGGAAATCATAAATTTACTAAAGTTACTCTACTCGATAAGTGATTAGATTTCTTATCGCATCATCTTAATATATAGATATTTTGTAAATTTAGTAATAATAAGAGCCTCTATAAGTCAATATAATCAGCTCAATCTAGTCAATACTGCTTTAGGTCTTCTTTTTTGTGTTTTTCAAAGTCCATATAATTTCTATATTGTAAGTGCAGTCTGCGCTTAAAGTGATGTTAGCTCTGTATTTATTAAAATACTACATTTATTAGACCCTCACCTGGCACATCAAAGAACCGCTAGTTGAATTATTTATCAGCTGAGATACGCATCTGCAGGTGCTCAGCCAGAGTAACCTTGACTACTCGCAATTGTTGAGCGTGAATGAGTCATTAGACTATGAGAGTAATGAAACAGGTACGACTGCAGAGAGACAAGCTAAAAAGCAAAAACAAACAAAAAAAACTCAACGCGACAAGGTGACACAAATCAGAAAGGTGCAACATAAAAAATGGCATTGGGAAAACAGATCATTAAGGAAAGTAGCTGAGGAAAAGTGCCAAATGGCGATGGCGTTGGCCAGCGTTGACCACCGAGTGGAATGACATGAAACACGATGCAAGGGGCTGCAGGGTAGGCGGGGGTGGCGGCGAGAATTTGTTGAATGACAAGTCGCACATTTTCAAAAGAAATTACGACAAGAGAAAAGAAAACATTGGAACATGAACATAAATTCAAAAAGCGACAGACTCAAACAGACGTCCAACAAAATTTTGGAAATGGAAAAATGGAGAGGAAAACAACAAAAGAGACAAAAAAAATGAAAAGAAAAGAGAGGAGAAGAACAGCTGCCAGCGAGAGGAAGGAGAACGATTCGTTGTTGATGGATACGTGTATGTATATACACATATATATATCTATAGCTATATGTCTTTGTATTCCCAAATTAGTCTAAAGCGACTCAATTAAAAGAAAAAGCAGAAATTGATGGGGTAGACTGGGGGACAGAGATATAGACAGAGTGAGAGAGAGTGAGTGAGTGAAGCGCGAGCGAGGTGAATACTTAAAAACGCATTAAAGAATACAAATATTTTTGTTAATTGTTTACAAAAAACATTCCCAGTGCTCATTAAGAATGTCGCGCTGCAGAATTTATAAGTCTGAACGAAAATGCGACTTTTTCATTAAAATTCCAGCGGCGGCAACTGTGAGAGAAGAAAAGAAGCAAAAAAAAAAAAAAAAAAAAAAATATATATATATATATATATATATATATATATATATATATTTATATACATGTAGGTATATATGGACAAAAAAAAAATTGCTTTTATTATTTTAATTACCAATTCCAAGCGAACTGACAAACTCAGCTGGCAGTTGGGCCAGTCAATATTAATTTCATAAAAATAACTTTGCAGCCATTTTTTCTGTTTTTTTTTTTTCTATTCCCTTGTTGTTGTTTGTTTTTCTTCATTAATGTCCCTTATAGAAAACGTGTCTTTTGTTTCTCGCGCAGCTGCGGCCCGAGCTCACGGCACGGGGACAGAAGAGGGGCTGTGTTGAATGGGGAACTGGGGAGTTGGTAGCGGAATGTTTTCTTTATAAAAACTCCCGACTGAGCGCGACAGACATGCCAAACATTCATAGATAGATGCGCATTTGTGGCCCGTTCGATAAACATTTATTGGGCAATCCAATCACGGAATTCACGTTCGTAGTCGTGACAGTTTCGTTAAAATGCTTTTTGTTTAATTTTCTTCTCATTTCATTTCAATTCATTTTTTTCTTTTCTCTCTCTTGGTTGGGGCTAAAGAATTATGTTTAGCATGTAAATAAAATCATATGTGCATGGGATAACTAAAAACATGGCGAAATCGAAAATAATTTATAATTATAAATAACTTTCAATTTCTATACAATGATTATTATTCCCATTTAAATTAAAAAATATATATTTAAAATAAAAGTAATATGAGCTGAGCTGCACTTAAGTTTACGCTATATTTTGATCATCATATAATTTAAAATGAAAAAAATATTTAAGTTAAAAGTAATTTAAACTTAGGTTTTCGTACGCTTGTACTATATTAAAATATTTAAGTCAATTTATACAGCTAGAATACTTAGACATTTAGTTTTTCTTTTAAGTAATCTTTAGAAAATATATTATTAAATAAAATCGATTCAATCTAAAAAAGGAAACCATTATGTAATGTGCGAAGATGTTGTTTACTTTGTTTGCTATTCGAAGATTTTGTTTAGTTTGTTTGTCAATAATAATATTAAAATTTTTATAACAGCTTGCTGCATTCCATGCCTGGTCAGATTGAGACTTCATAGCTTTAAAATTTGTATTAAATTATTCTGCTCTAACTTGCCTATATTAAACTTCGTGAACGAAGATTTCATAAATTACCTCCCCACAAGCCGAACAATATTTTTACAATACAACAGCAAAACTTTACTGTCAAGTCATCAAAAGACGCAGACAAATTGCCATTTGATTCAATGAGGCTAATACACACTCACACACACACACATATACATAAACGCTGAGAAACAAGACGACTGTGATCCTTGATGGGGCAAGTCGGTGATTAGACGCATCATCTTGGGGCAATTTGTCACCACACAACGAGGAACGGCAGGCAAATGGCCACTAAAAATCATTTAAAGAGAAATAAAAATATTTTTTATAGCATTTTTATAGTTGTTGCAACAATCTAATAACAATCCAAATAATTATCCAAACAAACAATTTCACCGATGCCAGAGCGACGGCAAAGGCAATGGAAATGCTCAGAGCTCAGTTACAGTTACTGTTGCTGCTGCTGTTGCTCCGACGGACGCCGAAAATGAGCCATAAAACGGACATAAAACCCCAGTGCGAAGCGCTACTGCCATGATAGGCCACGCCTCCGCTGCGACAGCGCTGCCGACGACTGCGACGCGCATACGGAAGCCATAACGGCCATAACGATAACTCAAAGCAAATGGCGTGCGCAAGCGGGACAGATAGAGTCCCGAGAGAGCTAGCGGGAGCGAGAAGGAGTACGCTGCGAAGAGAGCGAAACTGCGCACCCTAATGGCTGCGCATACAACGGCGACGGGTTTGCTGTCTCTGCTGCTGCTGTTGCTCTTTCTCTCTCTCTCTCTCCCTCTCGCAAACGATGCGCTCAATGTTGAACCTGTGCCGGAGCCACGTGTCTCTCGCATTAAAACAAGTAAATCGCCAGTTGAGCATAATCGATACGTAGCCCGTTCTGATTTCATTCGTGAGAATTGCTTTTCTCACGCTCTTCGACTTCGGCAGCGCGCCGACGTCGCCAGCGAAGTGGCTGTTGTTGTAGCCATAACTGTCGTCGTTTATGGCCGTTTTAAGTGCGACTGAGATGGCCTCATAATCGTTTGCTGAATGTTGCTCAATTGTTCGCAGTTACCGACGCGCTCTTTTCGAGTTTCCACAGGCCTCTGGGCATTTGCATGTTTGTTTGTTTGCCAATGCATTGCTAATGATGTTTGCCTGCATTAATTAGTATTGATTTAATTAATGTAAGTGTGTGCATGTGTGTATGTTTGCTGTCCAGCACTGACCATAGGTTTCACTCCACTCCGAACACTCTCTCACTCACACTCGTTGCGGGCATTGTCTCTCGCTCTCTGCGTGCTTTTTTCGGGGGCGCTTTTCGCAGCAGCAGCAGCAGCAGCAACAACAACAACAACAACAGCAGCAAAAACAAAAAAAGCTCTCGCGCGCGCATCTGCCGACTTTGCACGGCTGCCAGAATGGGACATAAAATGTGCCAGGCAGTTAAAATGTAGATTTAAGTAAGTGGAAACGAGATCGTTACGTTGGCGCATAAAAATAAAAATCATTGTTGTTGTGCACTGATTGAAATAAGCAGAGCCAACAGAGCCAACAGAGCGAGGGCCCAAGCCCAAGAAAATCGCACGATTTTCCGCCCCAGCCACCAGCTGCGTTCATTTCGTGAGTTTCCACTCGGCTTTTCTTTGAGTGAAACTGCGTGCTCACGAGTTGAGCTCATTTCAGTGTCAGGACAAACATGTTGCGAGCGTTTGGCTCCCACTCGTTGGCCCATTCGAGATTAATCAATGCTCTAGGCCTGCTCCAAGTGGAGCGGCGGCACCTTAATAACACCTCAAACTTGTTTATATATCCAGCCAAGAGAAGTTTCTGTACAAGCAATACGCTAGTATTTCTTGTCTGCCCGCTCCCTTTGGCCATTTAACTATTCATTAATTCTCGTTACTTGATTTTTTTCTCCCTGTCTCTCTTTCTCCTTCTCTCTGCTTTTGGTCTGCTTTTTAAGATTCTTTTCATTTTCATTTTATGGATTTTATGCGGGTCTTTATGACTTTTATGGGGTTTAGTGCGTGCCAAAAACGAAGAAAAAAATACAACTTTTAATTGAATAATGCCCAAGCGGCCGCCGGCGTCGGCTTTTCGGTTTTGTTATTGTTGTACACTGTAGCTGTTGTTGTTATTGTTGTTGTTATTGTTGTTGTTTTTGCTTCTTGTCTGGGGTGTTGGCGTCAACGCCCGCAACAGTAATTAGGCAGATAAACATTTAATTGGCAAATTCAAATTGGGAACTACCATTAAATCCCATATGCATTTTAATTGGGTCAGAAAAAAGTGTAGAAAATATAAGCAAAAGTTTCGGAACTTAAGGACTATCTGAAAAAGATTTGTCTTTGCGAGATAGGAAGATATTAGAATTGGGAAAAGATTATTATAATGATAAATAAATCTTTCATTTCATATATAACAATTTTAAAGTTGAATTTTTAAAGATCTTGTCGAAAATAAATACAATTTTTATATAACATGGATCATTTTTATCATTTTCTTCATTATATTGTGGAAAGTTTCGTAACTCGACAAGCTTTATAAGCCTACATAATTGGCTGTGTTAAAGGCAGGAAAAGGTAAATTGATAAATTACAAAAAATTATTAAAGAAAAGAAAAAAGTGAAGAAAAGAAACATTATAATATAAATAATCAGCAAGTGGAACTTGTCGCACCGAGCCGACGTACTCAACATAATTGCCAGCTGGTCCGGATCGCATTAATTGAAGTTTTTAATATGCTTGCCCTCCTTCTGGGGCCCAGTGGACGGTCGGACGTTGGGCTGGACGGGAAGTGAGTGTAAACACGACATGAAATGCTGCCATTGCCAGCTACTTAGACGGGACTGCAACAGGAATTTGCGTGTGCAGCACATGCAACAATCCACATGCCGCATGCCGCATGCCGCATGCAACATGGCCAGCTCGGCTCGGACCAGAGGACCCCCTGGCAGGGCGCTGCCAACTCCTTTGGCATGCCGCGTGTGAAAGGCTGCAAAGGATGGAATTTATGAGCGGCACAGGCTCTTGTAATTGCACGCAATGCCGTCGCCATTGCTGCTGTAGTTGTTCTTGGTATTGTTGTTGTTGTCGTTGGCATTGCAGCCAGCGAGGAGTCGGCGACCTGAACGGGTCGAGAACGAGTCGCGTCGGTCACACGAGTTTCAATTTTTCAAAATTATGAAAACAGCAGCAGCAAAAAGTTGAAAGCAGCGCTGCAAAACAAACAAAGCACGTCCCACAATGTTGTTGCCGCTGTCCGGCTTGTCCGGCTCGTCCTAGCCGCATGTGGCGCGAGTCCATTTGCCACACCAAGTGCCACACGGATCGGTTACGTGGAATGTCCTTTTAATGGACTTTACACACTCACACTCACACAGCGCGTCGCATCCTTTCACCAAACCTTTTACGCTGCACTCGTGTTCCGCGCCGTTTGATTGCCGTGAATTGCTGCCGCATGATTTTCATCCTTTTCCGCCAGTTTTCATTTTTCCTAACTCTCTCTCTCTCTCTCTCTCTCTCTCTCTCTCTACCCCCTCTCTTTGCCGTCTGTTGCCCTCGTCACAGGCACGTCATAATTCCTCAGAGTCCTGCCGTGCAATTACGGTACGTTGATGCGTGCTAGCAGTTTCCTCCGGACAGCTGACCAGTTGACCAGCTGACTGATTCTTTGCGGTCATTAAATTCACATAAATGGAGAGTTCCAAATGAGTACAAAAGCGATTTATGGATACAGATATAAATGCATGTAGTGATTCCTTCTGGGTTTCTTTTATAACTTGACAATTCCAAGTGTTAGATTTTAAGCAATTTAATTTAATTTTCAATACTCTTTGCAAATCAAATATTATTCTTTAAATATTTTATGTAGAGCAGAGTTAAATTAACTTCGATCAAAAAGTTTCTTTTATAGTTTGAACTTGAGTATTATTGATTAATAAATTACGCATATATATTTTTGGAAAATATTTTATTTTTAATAAAATATCTATTTTGCTGATTGCTTATTCAATAAAAGAAATAAATAAATAAACAAATAAATAGTAATAAAAATATATATTAAAAAACTCAATGTTAAGCTTTCAATTTAAAATACTTACATACTTAATATAAAACCAAATTTATTATTATTTACATTCTTTTGTTGAGAAATTAATCTTATTTGGCTATTTAATCATACGATTTATAACACATACAAATACCCAACAGCTATAATAAATTCAGGTTTTAAACTGACAAATTTGCTTAATACAAAGTAAACTTGTTATTATGCACATTTTTTTTTATTTATAATAATACATTTAAATCTTGTTTAAGCAGTTGAGACACAAGCTCTATTGGCTTGTGTGAATTTAAACAATTGATTACATAAATTCACATTATTATATACATGTTTGCATAACTAATAGCTGAGTCATCTCACTTAGCTTTAATAAAAGAGAAACGACTATTTCGCTTGTTTGAGCCAAGCACTGAATCATTTCACACTCTAGACCCCATTTGAAAAAGTCAAGTACAGTTGAATTTATGCATTTATGACCCTTGGCTGCTGCTCAAGTTGACAAATCGTGCATTGGTCGAGTGGAGCTAAAGGGGGCCACAGATGCACTGACTAAGCCAAAGGCAGAAGCAACGCCAACAGCAGCAGCAGCAATGGCAATGGCGTTGGCTGTGGCAATGGCGACGGCAGCGGCAACGGTGTTGGTAGTGTCAGAACTGACGCTGAATTTATTACTGGGGCTTTATTTATGCGCTTATCGCGTTGCCAGTTGTTGGCCTTAGCACGTTGTCAAGTGTTTATCTTGGCCCGAGCCCCAGAGCCAGTTCGAGAACTCAAATGGAACGAAATGAAATACCTAAAAAGCTTAAAATCAAATTTATGGCTGCAGCTAAATCATGCGACAAAAAAAAGAGAGAAAAAGAGGAAACAACTAACGCATGCTGCACATATATGAATATCTATATGTATATCTGTAGCTGTATCTGTATCTGTGGCTGTAGCTGTTGCTGTCGCTGTCGCTGTATCTGTAGCTGTAGCTGTCGCTGTATCTTGTAGGAGTGCTGTGTGTCGCTTGAATGAGCCTGTCGCATGATTTAGCTGCCATGCGAGAGTCAAATCTAAATAATAAATATTTCATAGTTACAACAACAAACAACAAACAACGAAAAGCGAGAAAATCGAAAGCCAAATGCCTAAAATATTCAAAGCGAGACGCGCAAACGAAAAATTGTGCGACTAAATCAAAATGTTGTCGAAATAAAACGTTTGAAAATTGAATTTCGGGTTTCTTTTCATTCTTTCCCTCTCTCTCTCTCTCTCTCTCTCTCTCTCTCTCTCTCTCACACACTCTATGTGTGTGTGTGTGTTCATCTCTAACCAAATTGAAAACATTTGTAACGGAAATGAAAACCATTTTTCTCTCTCTCTGTGGCTCCCCCTGTCTTCCCTGCCTTAACTTTGAGGAGGGGCTGCGTCGGCAACCCCTCCCCCCACCCTCTCTCCCAACAACACAAATCTCGACTCGTTTGCAACTCAGCGTTGGGGTCTGAATTTAAATTAAGAAATTTATCTTTTGAATACGTCTCTTCTTCGCCTTCTTTGCCTCTCTCTTTTCTCGTTCAAATCGTCTTCTCTTTGTGTCTGCCTTTGTTTTGTAAGTCCCCTTTGTTGCTTACAGAAATAAAAATCTCTCACCTTCTGGCAAATCAAATTGAAATTCGTTTGATTATGCATTTGATTTGATTTTTTTTTTTAAGCGAATAAAAACGGAATAAATAAGCAAGAGATTTCTAAGATTTTATCCAAAATTCTCGCCTAAATAAATTGAAATTTACGCCAAGTTTATTCTGCAGTCGTTTGGCATGCGCTAAACGAGTCGCCGAGAGTTGCTTAATTTAATTTCTGAGATTTATTTAAGCGCGCAGTTTTGCACCTTTTGAAGCCCGAGATGTCCCCTCGGCCGCAATTTACGGTCAGCCGCGAAACCAGAGTGGGCGTGGGGCCATTTGAAATCGGGGAGCATTTGGAATTTGCATACGACATCGCGCGTCATCTAAATAATTGCCTTGAATTAGCTGATATTTAGACGGCACTCAAATAAATTCTGCCCACAAATAATGCCATTTGTCAATAGAAGTTTCGCTCGGCTCCGCTGCAATATTTTCAGAGTGTTTATAGATCCCAATCGACTTTTAATGTTTGTCAATAAAATGCCGAAATTATGTGCTAATCGCAACTCGATTGACTCTGTCCCCAGGTGCCCATAACAATTTGGGAACACGCATTAAATCGCTATCTATTTTTCAGTATTTAATGCTGTTCGCATTCAAATGATTTTTAATTGCCCGAAAATTCGCTGAATAAATAATCTGTTTTTATTGTGTGAAATAATGCGTGAGAAAATAAGTTAGAGATTTACAAAGAATCTAAAATTGTAAACAAATAAACTGAGCTGAAATTTGAATATAATATGGAAGTTGTAGAGGAATTGATTAAACGAGATTCATTCAATTTGTTGATTTTGGGTTGACCCATAATAAATGTAAAGAAACCCTAATTTTCTCTAATTGACGAGAAGTTTATCATAATTTAGCTTCGGGCTACTTTTATAAGGGTACGTATTCTCATTAACTAATTCATGTGGGTTCTATTGTACATGTACATATGGCTGCTTCTCTTAGGAAGAGCAAAGCGAGATAGAGAAAATAGGAGTTAGTTTTAAATAAGCAAAATGAAATATATATTATAATGGTAAAATTGCCATCATATTTAGGTAAACGTTAAGATGCATTTTAAATGTGAAAGCTCAAAGTTAGCTGAGCAACGAAATCAAATTTCGTTAAAGTAAAATAATGAATAGATGAACAGTAAAAAAAATACATTTTTTAAAAATATTTATTGTACATTAAAGTTAAGCAAATATTCATGGGTTTTTTGCATATGTCATTCTTATTTTCATACAGATCAATTTAAAATTAAATGAACTAAAGTCTTGTACAAACTTAAATGAAAATAGTAAAAAATAACATTTGTATATACCAAAATGTTAAAAAAAAAATAAAAATATATAATGAATGAATATAATAAATGAAATATAAAATTTCAAGTATTTTATTTTATATGTTGTTTGGTTTACATTTGAATTAATTTATTTATATAAAATAAATATTACAAGCATATCTTTTCTGCTTGTATCATTACCATTAAATTTCTTTTTTAAATATAGAAATTTATAATTTGAAATAATTTTATTTTTAAATATAGAAATTTATAATTTGAAATATTTGGCTTTTCTTTTCACTTATATCACATAATGCAATTAAAATGATGAAAATGTATGCCTCAACTTTATGAATATTTAACACATTCTCCTTTCATTTTCCAATTAAAGGACAGCACACATGCACACATTGCCCGCAGGACAGATGCGATTGGTCATCTACTGTGGACAGCAGAAAAAATGTACAGCATATGAGCATTAAAAATTCGAAATGCGTATAGGTGAGTGTCTCTTCACATGCATATGAATAAATGTGTGGTAGTTGCTTATTTATGAATGTTTATGTGTCTGTGTGTGTGTGTTTTTTAATGAAACTGAGCTGTGTCGAGTGTGTTGATGAAATGTAGAGTTGAGAACATAACTGGCGCAGCCTGGATGTGTGTCAGTGTGCCTGTGGGGTAGTCCGAGGCAAAGAATGTTTGCCAGACTGACCCAAGAGGAACGATGGGCGGGGGGGACGTGCCGTCCAATTTGTGCCATGTGTGCCATGTTGCCCTTTCGCAGAGCCCAAAATGAAGCCCAAAACAAGAACAAGAAATAACCAGAACGAGATACAGATACTGAATGTAGGTGAAGTGCGGCTGGCTCGCCGTCTGCCCGTCTGTCCGTCTGGCTGTCTGGTCAGCTGACCGCTGGGCGTTGACCGGAGCTGAGTTCCGAACGAATCTCGAGCCAAAGCGGGCGGCATGAAACACTCAAAGACTCATTTGCATACTGGGCAAACGGTAAATGTAGCAGGGAAAGTGCTGCGGCCCACAGGAAAAGCGACTTTCAATTCAATTCTCGTGACTGTTTCTTCTTCTTCTTTGTTGGTTTTTTATCGTAATTAACAAACGAATTCGGTGCGTTGCCTTTTTTTGAGCTTCGTTGTTTATGAACTCACGGCGGCCATTAGAGCGCCTTTTGGCCTATCGCTGGGCAAGCGAATGAGTTATGCTGTTGGCTTGATACCGATCTAATTATATGATTTATGCGCTCTGCATAATGCTAAACTATTTTGGGCACTGGATAAGCGCACTGCGCTGCCGCCTAATCCCCGCCAGGCGCAACTGCAACTGCAACAGCCAGCCGCATGCCGCATAGCGCATAGATAAGCGAGGGCAGGGGAGGGGAGGCGCGATACTGTTGCTGCAGTTCTCGCTATTTACGAGCTCGCATTTTGCATAGTTTCAAATGGCTGTTATACTCGTGCCGCAACACAAATCCAAGCCCAAAACACAATTCATTCCGCCCGGCCCAACTAGCCAAATCCAAAGCGTCGCCCAGCCGCATACAAATCTGCCGTTTTGCATTTGCTGGCCATATATCATTGCCCGGCGGGTCAACCACAGCCGCCCCACAAAATGCCACAAGCCAGAGATCCAGCTGTACAATGGGGCAGGAATAAGCACAATTCAATAAGCAAATGAAATCAAAGTGTTCTTAAATCATTGAAACAGTTGATTTTTTAACTAAGTTCACTGGAAGCTAAGATTTGGATTTGAAATCAATTTGTAATTGCTTCTTTTATTGATTATTATTGTAATTTAAAATGATCATTGGGCCAAACTATATAATCATACATTTTGGAATATTTTGAGTCAACTGTAATTCTCTAGTTACATTGAGGAGAGTTCAGCCAACAATTTTCGTTCAACAAATAATGTATTAAATGCATTGCAGTCACTATTTAAATATATATTTATAAATATATGTATAATATATATTTAATTATGTTATTCACTCAGTTATTTTGCCCTTAGAGTTTTTGTTTCAAATTTTATTTATTATTTTTATTTTTCAAATAAGCCTTCGCCATGAACTTGTTTAGTTTCCAAAACTTTAAACTTATTCTGTTGAAATTTATCAGCTTTATAGAAACCCTATCTATTAAAGGAATGTTAGATTTATGTATTATAAATATTCATATATTAAAAGCATATTAAATTTATTTGTTTTAGCCAAGTGTGTCTAGATATATTTCTATCTTTGAAGTAAGTTAATTTCATATTCTATGTATCTAACACATTGAATTGATAAACAAATTTGCGTTTTTATATGTATATTTAATTAAAGACTGCATCTATTTCCAATTAAAATTTATTTGTTTATTTAATTTTTAAATTTTTAAAAATATTTTTTAGCATATTTTTCTTTGATATCTGGTTTGTACTAATCAAAGTATTCATTTATTAATAATATAAACATAAATTATTATGTAGAATACAAATTTTATTTATTTTTAAATATTTTTTCTTTGACTGCCGTGTTTTTTTGTTAAATGTATATTATTTTTATTTTTAATTAATTTATTATAATTTTCTTTGACTTCTATTATCCTAATGAAAATATCTCCATTATTTCCCTTATTATTTCATATATTTTTATCCACTATACTATCAAAATTTGTTCCATGGTCTGTGTTTGTGTTGCCTGGAACGGGTTTTGGTCCTGCCTGCCGCTAGCCGTTAAATGAGTGGCTCCAACAAATCCAGCGCTCGTGGGCCAACTCTCGGTTCAGTTTCAGTTTTGCCGTTGAATGGCACCAAAAATTTATGCACATTTTATTGACCACAACACTGAGAAAAAGCCCATTTGAGTTGCTGTTGTTGTTGTTGTTGGCACAACAACATGTCCAAAAGTGTTTTATGGCCGTTGTGGGTGCTCAAGTGGCCATTTTGGGTTTGCTGCCAGCGAGGGGAGCGGGGGCTGCATATGCACTCGCCGGTCTTGTCCGACAAGCACTTGGCCAGCAAAATATGTGTAGAACCCTGAATACAGATGAGCTTAGACTCGGCTCTGCAACTAAATATGGCGATATGCGACTTAAAGCATTTGATTTATATCAATTTAGAGCAGTTGGGGAATTTCTTTCGCTCTAAGCTAATCGTAATTAAAGCCATGTCAACGACCTGGCCCAATGCGGTTCAAAGTCAGAAACTCAATTAGCTGCTGAAGAGCGGAACAACGGACGCGGGGCAGAGGCAGTCATCTAAAAATAAGCGTACATTAAAAAGCGCAATGGAGTCGAGTGGAAATCTCGTTAAAAGCCAATAACAGACGCCATTAAATGCGCATGAAAATGAAATGAGAACCGCTTGACGAGGCGGACTGTCGACCGCGCAGAGATCGGGGGGCGCGGTCTCCGGAGCAAGAGCCACGCGCCCACTTGAGCCGTTCAATTCAATGAAGTAATTCCGACTGACCTCACTGTAGCCGAGACAAGTTCAATGGCATTTGTGCATAATAAAACTCAAGATAGATGAAATATTTAGAAAAAACATTGATATATAGATAAGCGTAAATATTTTATGGATTATAGTGCATATGTCTTATATAGATGTATATCAATTTTATTGTTTTATTTAGACTTTAATGCAAATTATTGAGGCTAAGCAGTTTAAGAATTTCAAAAGGTCAATTGTCTTTGTGATAATTTATGTATGTATTTTAGTCTTAATCATCAGTCAGAAATGGTATAAAAAAAGTAATAAATAGTTTCGAATCATAATATATTATATTAAATAATAAAAAGAAAAATATAACATATTTTAATTTTTGTCTGCAATTATTAAATGTTTTCTCTTTTTTTTTATAACTGATCTACAAATGTAAATTTAAAAATCAAGTTTTTATAATAAAGAATACAAATCAAAGTAACCTTTTCAAATTTCCACCCAGCTCATAGACATATCGAAGTTTTAGTTTCTCATTCCCTGCATGGATTTTACATTGAAAGCATAGGCAAAAAACATTGTTGGAGATTTACAATTTACACTAAAAAAAAAAAGTTAAATCATTCATATTTAAATCTGGTAAATAAAACCAAGCAAACATGAATCGTGTGCTGGAGGATGTCATCCATAAAAACGCTGCCAATACGGAGCGCATAACGGCTGAGAATACACTGGGCTACGTGGTATCCGACAACACGTCAGGCAATGTGGCTGCCACGTCCTTCGACAACACCAGCGCCCAGGGCATAGTGAAGCACATGAATATCCTGTTGGCCGGACTTGTGCAGAGCGCCGTCCGTGATCTGGATCCATCGAATTCGCTCTGTTATCTGCGTGTACTTACTCGCAAATTCGAGTATCTCGTTGCACCCGAGGAGCTGTTTACTATAACCGTAATACAATAAACACACAACGAATAGGGTTTTCGATGTCCGACTGTTTATGAGAATTTAATTAACATATTAAAAATTCGAAAAAAACAAGAAAATATACATTCGTTTGCCTCCCAGTTATATGAGTTAATTATGTTTGGGAATGAATATATTGATATATGATATATTGAGTGGCTTCATAGAGTATTTTTGTTAATATACAATATATTGTATTATAGATATAAATAAGAATATAGATAATATTTCTATATATTTTTTGTATTTATATATTATTCAATATATTTATTATATATATTTTTTTAAATATATTATAGATATAATATATGCTTTCATTTTATATTGAGTTGCTTCTCATTTCAATCTAAAATCTTTGATCTTAAGCTTGCACCCCTTTCGAACGCTTGAGTCAACAATACGAAGAGGTATAGATTGCATGAGCAGACCGAAAATCCTTTATAATACCCAAGTGACAGTGGCATTATTTATGACATGGCTTCATTGGGCAGCCGGGCTGGAAATTTATCCATGAGAATGCGGCATTCTAATGCGATAATTCAAAAGATTTACTTCTGTCAACATGACCATTTTGTAGACAAACTTGGGGTGGAAATGGCCTTTGACCTTTTTCGTTTTCGTTTTCGTTTTTCTCTTTTCTCATTTTTTCCTTGCTATTTTCATCTTGCAATGGATGCTGGCTGCTATTTTAATTTAAAATGGCAGAGCTCGTAACTCATTTTAACGGCGCACCCTCCACACTATCAGAGTGAATGTGTGCGTGCGTGTGTGCGTGTGTGTGCCTGAACTTGTCCTATTTTTACAGGCCTGGGCCTTTGCAGGGGTTGCTCGCTCGTTACAATAACTTATCTGGCCTTTTTTACCCCGGGCCACGGCAACGCCATAATCACCACGAAGACGCTCCTGGGGTGCGCTTTGTACTTAGTTATCCATGCTCGATCCCATTCCCATGGCCATTCTTCCATTGCTATCTCGAGGCAGTTGTCCATTGTCTTGAGTCGTTTTGTGGTACATACACATGATATAGAAATAAATACAAATTTGTACAGCAATTGTAGATGGCGAGAGTTCCCCGAATATAACTGGCTTTTCGTCTCGCTCTTGGTCCATTGTGAACTCCACCTTGGTGGCAAGGTCGGGTTCATTTTGCGCACTTCATTTCAGTCAGCGTGAAATTCAATTAATCCATGGACCATTTTGTTGACGACTTCATTTCAAGAACTCATCTCAGCACTAACCCCCCCAAGCATTCATATTTCATCTCGCAATTCGTAACACTCGGCATTATATTCAAATAAAACGCTTTGCTCTGCCTCAACTTGAATTTCAAGCTAACGTTTTAATAGAATACGCACATATCCTTTAGTATGGCCTCCCCTCTGCCGCGAGCCGCGTCCCCTTGGGCGTGGCCATGGCACATGTATTCACGCGAGCTGCTCTATGAATTTAATTAAGTTGTGCGACAAACCAAACATGAAATGCAACAACAAACAAACACGAATCATATATGTATATTAGACGGGCATTGTACCCCGAGGGAAGAGCGTCACACGGGTTGGTCAGACCCAGAAGTCAGCTGCCTGCCTCTGTATAAGAATTATAATATTTATTCGCCAATATATATATCAATATCAATATCAATATATTATATTCAATTTAGTAAAAAGTCCCTATTGAAATGTTCATAAATTCAAATTAAAATTTCTACTATATATCACAAATTATATGTATGTACGTATGTACAATATATGTCAGCTAATGCTTCATTCACACATAAACAAATTCACAACTCTAAATTAGCCTAGTAGCTCAGTTCCTAGAACTTGTTTAGCGTTATATTGTCTACTATAAATACGAATTTCTTAGTGAATCCCAAAACAAATCGCGGCTGTTGCATCCACGAGCCTGTTCCAAATCAATTAAGTTAATTCAAACGCCGAAAATCCATAGAAATGGGATTTAAGTGAGTGCTACAAGAAGCAACTGCTAAATATAGAAAATACACACGCACACACACTAGCTGATACGCGCCCAATGCGTGACAGGGATGGAGATGGAGCTGGAGAGTGAGACGGAACTAGGTGAGCAGCAGAAAAATCCTCTCACTCAAATGCGCAGGCCAAACCCATTTTGCCCAGCCCATGTCGCTACACTAAGAGAAATTAGCTAGACAATCATTATGGAATCGTTTTGGAAGAGATATATTTTTAATATATAAATAATATACATATATAAATATCAAATCTATTAATTTACTCATTTACTCATAGACATATATCGTTCGTCGATATTATTCCCAATTTCCTTACACAAGCATGACTCTCAACAAGGCAGCTCGACCGGTTTCGCGCAGTGCACCCCTACCCGAACCCGTTTTGATGAAATGCTCAATTTTTTCAGACTCGTTCAACCACCAAACACTTTCAGTTGAGACTCGCAGCGGCGCAGACGTCATTCACATACAACGGTGGAGGCCGTACAGACATTTTGTTGCCACGGACGGACGGAATGACAGACGGATAGCTGTACAGACGAACAAGAACTGAAAAGCCCTTTAAACAAATACACAATAACTAAAAGCAACAATAAAAAAGTATAAATAAATAAATATCTTTTAAACTATTTATTAACATGAAAAACAAATTAACTAAAACAAAAATTTATAAATATTATAAAAAAAATCAATAAGTGAACGACATGTATTTTAAATACAGAGCAATCTGCATTACTGTGAATTTATTTAAAAGCCCCTGAAATAACAAAAGCATAAAATTGAAATTAATAAACTTAATATAATAAAATAAAAATGCAAGTTTGCATAACAAAAATAAATTGTTTAAATATTAAAATTAAATGTCATTTGCTGCTGCTGCTGCTGCTCACGATATTAACAATAAGCAGCAGTTGCAGCTATTATGCAATAGATGGCAGCAGCACATTGCATGCGCCATCTATGGGTCGTTATGCGCTGACGTCAACGCTGCCTTTGAGAGTCACTGCATGGTGGTTTGACTGCCACTGTTACTCCTTCGAAGTTTGTCTGCAAACTAACAGCGATTTATGCTTTCAGATATGTTATCTCTACTGATATGTTAAATGCTTCGAATTATGGGGAATTTTGCAATTAAATATTGAAGTAAACTATTTCTAATCACTGAACACTTTCGGCATTAGAGTAATAGTCATTGGACAGCTAATGTTATGAGCAATACTAGGTTGAAGTAAATGTTATTTAGGTAGGATACGTTTAATACTTATTTAAATCATGCATACATTCAGTTAGTCTAAACTGTTATACGCAGTTTCATATTTCATATTTCTCAATACCGAATTCTTGAAGGTTCAGTTTGGCGCTGTAATTATGCAGTAGCTGATGAAGGGGAAGATACAAAATTCATCTGACTTCCCCATAGTTACAATTATTAAAAACCGGTAGCTAGAAATAAACTGAATACAAAAAAAAAAAAATAAAAATAAAAATAAAAATAAAAATAAAATAAAATAATAATACGTAGGAGCAGCTCAATTAAAATTGATTCGATTGTGGATGGGCTAATAAAGTGAAGCACCGCTAAGCCAACCAAGTGATTGGCTCTGTTGCCAATCAAAGATTTCAATTCAATTTCGCCCGCTTGTCACAACATTTGGGACAGCGCATTAAATTGAAGCGCTGAGCATTTCATTCAAAATCGGAGCAATCGAGCCATCAAGATGTCAGTAAACGCGAGCTTGAGACAACAAGATTGCATCGCTGCATCGTTAGGATCCTTGGGTCCAATGAGGCGAGACGTGGCAACGCTCGGCGGCGGGGCATGGCTGGCGGGTCGAGGGCATTTGGCGAGGCAAACATGAAAATCATCTTTCAACGCGCTGCACTAGCAGCTCAATGCAGCTCGATGGGGTTCGCTGGTGAGGCGGGAGCTGGGGCAGGGTCTCGAGGTGCTGCACGCGCACAAGTGCAAAAAGGCAAAACCAAATACGTTAACTAAAAACCTCAACTGAGTCGCAGTCGCCGTCGCAGTCGCCGTCGCCGTCGCCGTCACAGGCCGAGTCCAGTCCAGTCCAACCATTTGCGCTTCACTTGCCACATCCACATCCACATGCAGCTCTTCGTACTTGCCATTCCAGCTTTTCATTTTGCTGTCGGCGTTGTCCACAAAATGCGCTGCACGCGAGCACCTCGACATAGCGTTGCATTCCGTCCGTCCCGGACGCCAGCCCAACTGGTTTCTATGGACAAGGTGGCCGCCCTCTCGCCCTGCCATTCTCACAATGCCACAATGGCTACAATAATATGTTTCATATATAAATAATAAATAATGAACAATTTTATATATACTTTTTGAAATAGGATAGTTTTATGATAATACAGGAATATTTATTTATTCAGTGTAAACTTCTTTTTAAAATTGTTGAAGGTGATCTATTTTAAAGGCTATAAATATATACAAATTTATTTTAAAAATATCTCTTTGTATTTCTTTGTATTTTTATATATCTTATATAGCCGAGACAGCTTCTTGCTAAGGTATTTCATTGTCTTTTAAGGCGTTATTTTAGAAATGCATATAATTACAATAGCTTTGGTTGTAATTATGCCTTTTAAAGAACCGCATCATTTGCTATTCACCTTCTTTATAGATGAATGCAAATTCTATAAGCTATATTTTCTATTAATATGTTTTTCAAGGATCTATATGTAGACTACAGCTAATAGGCACTAAAATCGAAGCATATTGTTATTTAAATAAATGTAGCTATTTTTGCTACATTCCAAGTTAGTAATTAATTGATCTGAATATTTAGAGATATTTCTTAAGATTTTTAGCTATTTTTGTTCTACATAATAGTGATTAAATTATCATGTTTTACTTTCCCCCAGAGCTTGATATATTCAATAATAAAGACGAATATTGGAAGACGGCAAAGAAGACTTAAAGAGCTAATTAAAAAGGTTTAATTTATGTTTTATTCATCGAACAAATTTGTAATGAAGCATTCATTTTAAAGAATTTTCGTATTTTATTTTCTAAAATAAATCCATATTTTTCTTTTTCTTTTATTTTTGTACATAATGTTAAAATATATATTATTAATTTATATTCCATATACTTTGCATTCACCAAGGAGAATACAGTTCATTGGCAACATATAAAAAGATCAGCATTAAATCGAGAATATTGAGCATATAAATTAAACTAAACGAACAAAGTACTTTACATGTTATATTATTATATTATGCTGATGTATTGAATATATTCATTCACCTTCATCTACTTCGATTTCAGTTCATTTGATGCTAAATTTTCTACCATTGTTTCCTCTACATTTCACGGCTTTGCCTTTGACCCAGGCCAAGCACTCGGAGCTCATCAAGTCACTCATCAGAGCTGCATCGATACAGTTGCAGTCGCTTGCTCTATGCAGCAGTATATAACTGTCATTTTCTCTCTCCCGCCCCTCTCTTTCACACAATTGTGCTCGCAGCTTGGCATTGTGTGTGTGTGTTTGTCTCTGTTTCGGTGTCTCAGCTCGCTTTGCTTTGGTTCCGTAAATTACACTTTTGATTTTTAGTGGCCGTAAAATAATCGTAAATGTCGTGGTTATTGCGACCGAAAGTGCCCATTTTGAGTGCTGCTGTTGATTCTCAGCTGGCATTAACTGATATTCTCGTTTCGCTCAGTGCAGCGATGTCCGACGGGCTGTGGGACGTGCTGCCACTGCACAAACAGCTCGCAGACCCCCACTGCACCCATTGAGTGGCCTGCCGGGGGGCACCCCTTGCAGCTCCCTCAAGCTAGCCAAGCAGCGCTGCACTTGTTGTTTTTAATAAGTTTCTGGTTGCTCTTGCTCTTGCTGTTGTTGTTATTGCTATTGCTGTATCTGGCTCTCTTCTGTACTCCTTTGATGTTTCGATTAAGTTCGGAGTTCGCGTTGTCGAAACTGGTTGGTTGGCTCTGCCATCGACTTCTGCTCCTGCTCCAGTCGAGCCCTGGCACACACCCGCACCGCTCTCCCGCTTTTGGCCGTTTGGCTTAAGTTTATGGCCATTTCGTTTGCACTGTCTTTGCAGCAGTTGCCGCACTCGAATCGCCGTTCAGCTCAGCTCAGCTCAGTTCAGTTCAGTTCAGTTCTGCCATGCTGGCTGCCCGTTGAGTTGATTTTCTTAAGCATTTCACCCATTTACCTTTATACATTTGGCTTGTGCAAGACATTTTCTCACATTGCCAGTTCTCCCCCGCACCCCACGCTCTCTCTCACTCTCCTCTCTCTCTCTCTTTCTCTCTCTTTCTGTTGGCTGACGCAACTGGTTGCAGATTGCCCATTGCCAAGTCGCCTTCTGCCTTGTTGCCTCGTTGCGGTGGCCCGTTCGCGTACTCACAAATTTCGAATTTGATTTTATTGTTATGATTTCAATTGTTTTCGCAATGTAAACACTGGAGATTTCCAGCATAGCGCTGAGCCATTCTCGACGAGAGCATGTCCTCTTGTCTACTACATAATTGTGAAGAGCTCGTCTCGTACGAGCCACTAAAACAAGTTTTCGGAATTGGTAAATTAAATTAAAGCAATTGTTGAAGCTTACTATAGGAAGTATATCTACTAGAATATGTGCATATCGGCATATGACTGAGACAAATACTTTCAGCTGATATGAAGCTGGACTAGTATGCTTATGCCTATCGAATTATCCTA
The DNA here is from genome assembly GCA_035047565.1 of Drosophila mulleri. NCBI lineage: Eukaryota > Metazoa > Arthropoda > Insecta > Diptera > Drosophilidae > Drosophila > Drosophila mulleri. The sequence goes on along the minus strand of JAWNPK010000040.1, from coordinate 4,755,677 downwards.
GTGCTTCTGATAAAGAAATTAATCAGAAGCCTGTAAGCCATGAAGCATGTACTATAATAATTCATGTTTAATATTCAAAACATATATAAATATATTTTAATTCTCTGAGCCTTCATCCAGTTATTGTTATCTTTTATTTTATATTATATTATTAACCCATAGTTTTCTGGCTTTCAACTTAATGAAAACCCATTAAGATATATCCTGAAATATTAAAAATAGCTCATGATGCTTTCTGGCTAGATTTAATCAATAATAATATCTCAATAATAAACATCTATTAACTAAAGTTCTATACACTGAAAAATTCAAATAAATATCTTTCATTCATCCCAGCATAATTATTAAAATTTTCTCAATTTTCAACAAGTCTTTGACTTTTTTTTGCCTTTTTCGTATCGCGACAATGGCCTAATTACAATTTTCTGAAAAGTCACATCGGTACGCCCAATTTCACGTAAACAATTATAAACAAAGCCTGTTAAGGCTGATCATAATGACAACTTCGGCTGCTAAACGTTCGGCGAGCGGGCCCTCCCAGCAGTTTTTTGAAGGCCGCGGCGTTCCCAAAAAAATATAAATATAAAGGAAAAGATAGGCTAAAAACCAAAGCAATTCATAAATCATAAAAATGTGTCATAAAAAAGAAAAACAAAATGAAAACATGCTAAAGAACTAAACGGAACTCCGCATAGCTCTGCTATGAAGCTGCCTTTCAACATGTCCTCGAGCATACAAAAAATTGCTCAAGGCGATAGAGAGAGGATTTTTTAGCTGACCTTAGAGCCAGCGAGCGATATTTGTTTTGACTCATGGCTGAGGCTTGTTATCTCGCACATCTCTAGTCCCAGTCCATACAGGACACACACACACACACATACATAGATACAACTAGATGCGCTTGGCATTGTGCTCGTCGGCCTTTCGATTATTGCCGGCGTGGTAATAAATCATAAAAATATGTTTCACTAGCCCGACAACCGGGCGATCGTTGGATCGTTCTGGTCGCCCGCTCGTTACACGCTGCAATTGTAAATGCCTGTAAAATTGCCCAGCCGAGCAGAGCCTTTTGGCTGGTGTTTCACTGTAGGTAATGCGCAACTGTGATTGGAATTGGGCTTGGATTTTTGGGTCTGTCACGGGGATGCTCCTGCTGCTGCTGCGGTGATCGCGCCCTCGAGCATCTGATAACAAAACCACTGCCAAATACCAAACAAAAGGCCAACAACTTTCTCTTTTGCCTCACATGATTTGGGCCGCACTGAGGCTCGGCTCGTTCGACTTGTTTTTGCATTGCCAAAATGTTTGATTTATTCTCGCAAAAATAGAAACCAAAGCAAAGTAGCAAAGAAATGTTCATTTAAGGCATTTGTGAGCCTGTCGCCAAGAGGCGCCTGCCTTTGTTTGTTCAAATAATAAAAAAAAAATTATATAGATATATAGAAAAAAAATACAATTTTTAATTTAATTATCATATTCATTATAAATAATTATTTAAAATTATTATATATATCTATCTTTATATAATGAAAATTATAAAATGCTTAAAACATTAAAATGTATTTCTTTAAAAAATATAACAAATCAAAATAAACTAAATATAAATAAAGTAGCAAAATAAATTATATTTATCTAACATTAACTTTCCAGAATAGAATATTATTTATATTGAATAATCATTAAATAGCTTATATGAAATGTAATTCAAAATCTCAATTTACTTCCAATATATTTTTTCATATACCTATAAAATCTATCTATCTATAATTTAAAATTCAATTACTTATTCTAGCCATTGCATTAAATATTTGAAAAATTTATTCAAGACTCACGAGCGAGCATTGAATTAATTAAAATTGTGCAGCAGCAAAATTTAATTTAATTCAATTCAAGTACATAGTATACGATGCTCAGAGACAAATGCGCTGCGCATTTAAGACTCTCATTGGATGAGAATGACTTCATTTCGAAATACATATGTGCATATGTATATGCTGTATACATATACATATGGTATATTTGTCAGGCCTGTACTTGTGCGTGAGCGAGTGCATAGTGTTCTGCCTCCATTCCGAAGCCAAGATGATATACTACAAGCAGATGATTTAATGTGACCGCATATTGCGCAGGCACTTAAGAAGCAGCAGCCTTTCCGAACCCGAGCTCTAGAACGGGCGCTCCACATGTGTTTCAATTCAAGCATTCGAGCTGCCATCTTGAAAACCGAAACGCGACAAGAAAAAGTATTCGTAGAAGGCCGAGTGGAAGCAGTGCGATATAAATACATACGTTCATATAGAAGACATATTCTATAGGCTAATCGAACGAGCGAAGTTAGAGCATAATAGCGCATTCGTTGCAGAGATTACTAAAGCATTTCATTCCCATTCATTTTATTGCAGGCCAAAAGAAGCTGCTCCCAGGCTGTAAATCAGAGCCCCAACGAGCTGTGGCATTGCGCGCATAGCTCATCAAGATGCTGGCCAAATCCACAGTCAAAACAAATCGTTAAAATGCCATAAAAAGTCCATATGCAGCCGGCATGGGCAGCGGCGGAGGAGCAAATGCATTCAAATAAAATTTTACCACCGTTTCCTCAAACATCATCAACATCAAACTAACGGCAGCAACATCCGAGCCACCTCATAAAAGTAACGATGTCTATGGAAAAAAAATAGGAGCATCTGATGGATGCAAACATCGCAATCGCAGCCTCCGCTGAGCAGCTTGAGGGGTATCACAATAATTATGGCATACGTCACGGAACTTGGCTTTTATGTCTTTTATATTGATTGTCATCATGTCACACTAACAGATCGTAAAAAAGTCGTAAAACCCAACTCTCGAGTGCAAAAGCAAATGAACGCCGCAACGAGTCGCCACTGCACTCAAACAGGATCAGGATGCTGGCAAACGACTCGGTCAGAGTCTCAGGGCACTTCAACCCCTGACCCGAAGGATCCTCGTCGAGTGAGTGACTGAGCTAGTGACTGAGCTGAGCTGAGTGAGTGAGCGGATTGGCAGCGCATCGGCCCAAGTGGCGTCAAGTCGTAAAAAGAACATAAAATTCGGGCCAGGCGCTTGTATTAACCGCAATTTGTTTATATAGTTGTTAAAATGCCATTTCGGCTTGTTGTGCTATTCCGCTTGGCATTTAATTGTCGGCTGCCGCCTGTATTTCTTTTTACGACCACACAAAGTGGGCAAACCTAATAAAATTTATTTTTACGACAATTTAAATGCTCTCTCTTCGAATATGCCGAGAGTACCGCCTGACACAAAGCTGACAACAGGTTGTCGCTGCTCGTCCATTTGTTTTTCAATAATTCCGAGATTATAAAATAATGATATACTTAAGCTAATCCGTGAGCGTATAACATAATTTAAGAGCCCATCAAATGGGCCATTGAATAAGTTGGAACTACGAAGAAGTAGTAAAATAATGAAACGATGTTCCTTATTAAATTGGTAGAGTGATTAAATAATTTATTTTAATGAATCACTCAAAATCTTTATATATTCTTATTAATAAAAAATATGTTTTTATTAATTAAATACTTTTCACATTTGTATATATTATTTATATTTTATTCTATACATTATTTAAAATATAAATTAAAAAAAAATAAAAATAAACAAAATAATAATTTTTTAAATAAAATACAAGTCACATTTATAAAAAAAAAGGATTTAAATAATAAAACATTTATTTACTTAAATATTAATAAAATCCTTTATATGTATGTATTTTACATTTTATATTGAACGTTGATTACAATAAAAATTTAAAAAAATATATATATTTATATATATATTACCAAAAATAATAATAATAATTTTGAAAACAAAAATCTTATTTAATAAAAAATATTATATTTAATATAAATAAAAATTATGAAAATATTTATTAAAACTATAGAAATAATGTAACTCAATAAATCAAATTTAATAATAAATTTTTTGTAAAAACTGATTCCAGCTTGGCGAAGAAATATAATTTAATTTAGAGCTCAATAAAGAGAAAGTATAAGAAATGTTTACAAAAGACTATTCAATTCATTTTTATTTTATTCCTTGAACAATTTGATTGCTCAACTCTCAAAAGCAAACACAATTCGATCGCATCACCTTTGACGCGGGCCACAATAGAGGCAAACAATGTTTTGAGCTCTGCTCGGTGAGAAACCCGCGGAGATGATGACTTAATCCCACAAAACCACAAAGTGGCTCAGCAGTTCCGATGGCGATACAAACACAGGCAGACGCTAACGTCTCATTACGAGGTTAAGAATCAATTGCAGCTCAAGTCCAAGCAGCGAATCGAGAGAGGTGAAACAAAGCCAACCGCCTCCTTATGCAAAATGCTAATGGCCGGACAAAAGAGCCGCCGTTGGTTGAATAGAGCAGGAGCGAGAGAGAGATAGATAGAGAGAGAGAGAGAGAGAGAGAGAGGCAGAGCAACAGTCGCAATGAAGACATTCGTTACAGTTAGAGTTACCTAAAGTTAGGCCTGGCCTGGGAATGAACCCTTGGACACGTTCATCAAGCAATTGGCAGCATTTGCATGCGCCCCTGAGTGCTGCCTACTGACTGCTGCCTCCTGCCTGCTGGCTGCTCATCAAATCCAGCCAAATGGCAGCGAGTCCTTTAGCCGGGCTAATTGAGCATTTTTCGTTGACTGCGATAGCTCACGGTTTTGCCTACTCGTTAGCCAGCTGGTTAGCCAAGCCCGCCCACTACATGCGGCCGTGTTACCTGCCTGGCCGACTCGAGTGGGAAGTGGCACAAACTGAAATCCTTTTTCACTTTCCATGGCCGGCGCTTGCGAAAACGTGCAAAGTGGGTGTAAACGGATCGCGATGATGATTGTTTATTGTAATTTTTATGACTGCTTTGCACACAAACACGCCAAGGCGCCACGCCGATGATGATGACTGCAGCAAGCCCACAGCGCCCTTACGCCCAGCCATTTAAGCCGGGGGTTGGCCCCTTTAGCCCCTTTGGCCACTTTGGCCCAACGGGTAATTCTCTGTCTCAGCCGTGAACCTCCCTTCCGCTATTGTTGCAAGCACTTGAAAACTTTCTAATTAAGACATTTCAATGATGGCTGAGCTTCAAGAATTGGCTTGTCAATGGAGCTCGCTTTTAGCTGTTTGAAATTGCTTCAAATCAACTCTGCTCACTAATGTACGTTTATATAGTAAGTACTTAAATTAGTATTTAAGCTAGAGTTTGCTATAAGATTTGCCTGAAACATACATTCATCTCTTGAATGTAAGTGAGTATTGACTATTATAGATTATTTGAGATTCGAGATTTGAGATGCTCTTCACTTTGATAAATCAATAAGATTTATATTAATTAGATGGCAACGCAATAAACCTTAATTTAATACAATTTATCCACAAAAAATAAGTGAGAATTATATATTATAATATGCAGCCATAATAGAAACTTTTAATATAATAATATAAAACATTCTTTCATCTCTATAGTTGCATCAACTGTTTGTGCATAAGTTTGTTAGCTTGAAATTTAAACCTGAGCACTTCTTGCTTGGCTTATACTGGCTTAATTAATTTGTCATAGTTAATCAAACATTGGCTTTGATAGTCATCTATCAATCCAACTGGCAATCAAGTGGTAAATGCAGCAGCTGAGTTGCCACAAGAGCCACAACATGGGGCAATTAGCTGGCGCGGATTGGCACGGATTGGCGACTGGTACGGGGAATCGTACTGCTTGTGGCCGTGATTCTGGTTTGCTTTATGGCCATGTTGGCGTTGATGGAGCGAGCAGCTGAACAGCTCACCGGGGCAGCAGCAGCAACAGCTACAGCAACAGCAGCAGTTGAGAGCATAAATTAAAGCTGCGTTTATGAAATGGCGCTGGGGGCGTTTATGATGCATTTTTAATTGACGTTCATTTGAAGAAACGCGAAGAGCGCTTCAATTCAATTATGCATTGGCCCCTTCCGCCCCACCTGACAAACAACAGCTCTAGCCCGACTTCAGCTGCAAATGCAACGGCGACGGCAACGGCCACGTCGACTGCCACTGCAACTGCAACTGTTGGCCATAAAAGGCGCGCGCAACGGTTTTGGGCCAAATTGGCACTTTGTGTGCAAATTTGAATTGTGGAAATGCTGGGCATAAAAATGAAATGAAAATAGCTCTGAACAATTGTGCTGAGGTCTCCGTATCACTCGCATGCGATCTCTGGCAAATATTTTAAACGATGCAGCTCGTCAAGAAATCAGCAAAGCAGCAGCAGCAGCAGCAGCAGCAGCAGCAGCAGCAGCAGCGCGTGGCAGCTCTTGGCTATGCCTGTGGCATGGATTGTGCCTGTGGCTGTTGCTCCTGCCTGGCCACGCCCCGTTTCGACGCACGCCCACGCCACGCTGATTCATGCCGGCTGGCAATTACGCTTCGTCGACGTTGGTGGCAAACGGGCTTCTAACTCAAGCCAACTCCTGGCCCCCTAACGAATGCACGCCCAATTGTTGCACATCCAATTGACAGTCGATCGCTCGGCAGTCGGTGGCACGTCAACTTATTCATTAATTCATCAAAATGGCAATCCCCTCCGCCACCAGGCCACCCCTTAGTCATAGGCAGCCATAGTCCGCACGATTTATTTGCGATGCAGAGTCGCATTCGCCGTTGAATCGTTGATAGTCTTAATTGGCTTCGTTTCTTCGTTTCGATTGCATAAAATAATCGTTAGAAAACGTGTTTTGCTTAATTGGAAAATTTGTATGTCTTGCCCGTCCACATCTCCGTGCCGAGTCGCCTCCGTCCGTCCTGTGCCTCAGCCGCCCGTCCTCGCCTTGCGCTTCCTCATGGATCTGCCGTGCGTGCTTGGCCCCACGGCTTATTGATTTTCCACTGGCTAATGAAGAAAAATGCCTCTGCCCAGCTCTCGAACAGCTCTCCCAACAAACAGCGCCTACTGAATGCTAAATTTCTATCCATCTACAAATATGTACATATATAAACATATATTTTCTGCAAGCCTGGTCAAAACATTCGCAGATCATGTGTCATGCGAGTTACGTGTGTGTGCAACATATGTAAATGCCGCCATATTGAAGTGGGTTAACAATGTTTTATGCATTAAATGCAGACAAAAAAATAAATTATTATTATTATATATTATTTTTTCCTGTGGTTTGATCAGTTTTGAGTTACTTCTGAAATGAAAAAAGCAAGAGAAAATAACAATATTTTATTTTATACAATTACATATCATATTAAAAATAAAATAAATTCTAAAAATAAAAAAAATAAAATATCTAGTCAATACATTCACCAAAATATTATTTCAACTTTCTTAAATTATTAAAATCTTAAATTATATTTTATATTTTATATTAAGTAATTTAAAAACACAATTTAATTATTTTATTAACTTAATTTACTATTTATATATATTTTTTATAATTTATGGTACATGTATATGTATATCTACTAAAATTAACGATTTTAATGTATAGAAATAATTTAAATAAATTGAAAATATCAATATATATTTAAATTTCGCAGCTACTCCATTATTATTTTATTACAAAAGGTCTAACAAATAGTTTTTGAGTAGAATGTGTTAATGCTCAGCTTTACCCAGTTCCACAAATTTCGCATATGTATTTTATGGGCGAGGTGCGAGGCATTCGCACACAAATCGGCGTTAAGTTTAAATCCGCAAATATTTATAATTCCGTATTAAATTCATAATGTAGAATGTTTAATGCATAAATACATAATAAAATTTTACGACCTTTACCTTATCTTGTCACACAAAGGCAACAAAAGCAACAACATTAACAGCAACAACAATAATAAACTTTCATTTAAAAATGAGAGAGGAAATTTTGCGCCTACCTTTTTTGTGGGCCGCTGCATTTTACGAGTATTTTATTGTGGTGCATGCAACGCACACGTTGCAACTGGCAGAAGGCAATGCACGTGCAAAACGCAGGCGCCACATTCAGTTGCAACAGCTCCAATCCGGCGACGTCTATGTGGCGTCCAATTCCTGCGCCAATCGAGCGCCAAACAATTTGTCATTTTTTGTGGCATGCATCGGGTGGAGGCGGGTGTGAGGGCCGGCCGGAGAGGGGAGCCGGAGCGATGATCAATGCTTTGAATTATGATGAGGATTTATGCTTGACACTGTCGCAGTGTGGCAGATAGTGCCAGAGCGACAGCCAGACAGCCGGACAGCTGGACAAATGGATGAATGGATGAATGGACAAACATTTACAGCACTGACTGCGGCATTGGCGCTAGTTTTATGGCCTCCACTTCCCTTCGTCCGCACCAATCGACGGCAGCTGGAGACGAGAGCCGCCCCTGTGTGCCCCGCCAGCTCCATGCAGCAGCGACTGCCCGCAGCTCTATGATTTATTAAGTGTTAATAAAGAACTTAAATCCGTTGGCTTGCATTTCGTATCCCTTTCGTATTCTCCATATTCCACATTCACGCTCATTCACTCTCTCACTCCGCTATGGGTTTTTTTCTGTTTTTGCTGCTTTACGATGAGAGGCTCGCTCAGGATTTCCTTATCAATGCATTCCATATTCGACGCTGATTTCATTTGTGCGCCCAGCAATTTTGCAATAAAATTTCGCCTGCCTGCAAATTAAAATTGCATTGTAATTGGTTAATCCATGCGTACATTATGCTCCCATTGCCGCAGCCCACTCGCAGCTCTGGGGCAGAGGAAGTGCACCCAAGCTGCATTGTTTTTGTTTTGTATTCATTTCTTCTTTTATGTTTTCGGCTCCATTTGATTTCATTGCGTAATTTCCCCTTTTCTTGTGACTGTTACACTCTTTAAAGGGCATACACTTTATTGTGTATATTCTTATTATAATTATAAATTAAAATTTTGTAAATTAAATGTTTATTTAATTTTGTTAAGAATGAGAAAACCAGATGTGAATACTAAAAGTTTAATGTGTTGTCAATTGCAAAAGATATCAAACAGATATTATTTAACATCAAGGCATATTTAATAATTATTATAGATATTATTTATATTAGACCTATAAGACATATGAATCCCTGAATTCCCTGAATTCAAATCATCTTCAAGTTAAAGTTACAAAAATCGCCAAAGGCTGAAGAGATATATTGCAAAATTTAAATTTAATAATTTTTTTATTGTATATATTCATATTCATATATATGTATATGTATATGTATATAAATAAATTATTTACTTTTTGTACTTGCTGAAATTCAGACAGACAGACTCATAAAAACGTTCTTATCCACTTTGATTCTAGATACAGTTTCACAGCGGCTTTAAAGTTCTTAACAAATGTTATATAAATTGAGGTTTAAAAAAAAAAGAAAACTATTCCCTATATTGTATTTTTCATACTATAACAAAAAAAATTATTTATAAAAGAAAACATGTTTTTTCAATTTACACTTTAAAGAGACTTTTCAATGTGTTTTGCGAGTTGGATTTGCATACAAAGCAAACACATTAACATATGCGCCCCACCTGCAGTCAACAGTAGCCGAGAGTAGGAAATTTACGAGTGCCACCGTTCAGATGCAAAGGCACAGATATAGCCATATAGAGATATATATATATATATATATATATATATATATATATATATATATATATATATATATATATATATTTAAGGGGAGCAGAAGGCAAGAATGGAGCGTCAGCCGTGTGAGAGTTTCAGTCAGCTTTCGAGGTGGTCAGCATATTTTCAGATGCACCTGTTGATGGATGGCATCTTAATGCCTGAGCTCAGTCCGGTGGCTCGCAGATTAAGTAAGTACACAGCAATTAGACAGCTAATTTAATTACCACACCCACCCACTGTTTAATTGGCCCATAATCGCTCAAAGCGAGCGCCGGCGCTGATTGCCGCCCAGTCGATACAGTGCGACGCCTCCAACTACAACTGTATCTGTAGCTATTCCCGAATGTATCTGCATCTATGTCTGGCGATTGGGTGGGGCTCGGCTCTGCTGTGCTGTGCTGTGGCTGCCACTTACGCAGCTAATAAAGCAGCAATTTGGCAGCTGACGCCGCTGCCAACGCAAACAAAACATCAAAAGGCGAACGGCCCCACCGTTGCCCCACTCTGCACCACCCTAACATCAAACGCCAAATGTGCGGAGGTTTATTTACAACAAAAACAGAAAACTAAACGAAAATTTTGTAGCAAATACAAAACACTCGATCGCTGGATCGCTGGATCGCCGGATCGTATTGCTCTTGTTTATTGTGTGCGTCTGTCTATTAAGAGATTTGGAATTTCGGCTGCTGGCGCTCGACTCGGCACCTGTTGGCTGTTTTGAAGGGCGCTGTTATCGCCGCCTTACAGATTTATGCGAGCAATCCTTCAGTTATCCAAAGCTCAATAGTTTTACCTTAGGCCATTGGCTTTGAAGCGGCCGCCGTTGACGTTTTTATGGGCCAGAAACGAGCGCATTTGATGCATTGCCAACGCAATGGGCCCTAAACTTGCCTCAAGTGGACTCACGCTGGCTGCACGTTGATTGGCTCTGGCCAAAATGAGCTGCAAAGAAAGAGGAGCCAAGGAATCAAATAAACATGCCATAAAGATTTGTTATTGTCCCGCACTTAAATGTGTATTTAAATATATTAAATGATTTTTTAATTTTCGATAAAAAAAGTATATTATTTTTTTAAATTTTAATTGATTTTTTAATATATGTATTTTTATACATTTTTGTATATAATATTATTAGTTTTATTTTTATTGAAATTTATTTTTTGATATTTTTCGTTTTATTTTATTTTGTTTATTTTTTATAATTTATTATATGTTATAAATAAAAATAAAAATATTTAATTATTTGTTTAGCTATCTATTTATTTATTTTTATTTATTTATTTGTTTATTTATAATTTGGAGTTTTATAGTTAGTAAACCATAAAACTCCAAATTAGCACAGGTCGGATATATTATTTAATTTTTTTAATTCCTAAAAAAATTAAATAATATATCCGACCTGTGCTAAATTGGAAACAGTAGATAGAAAATAAGGAATAAAAAGATTTAATTGAAGAATGATAAATATTTAAGCAGCAGAGAAATAAACCTGATTGGATTAGCCAGGAAACCTGGGACGATCTGCTTGGCAATATTTTATATAAATTTTAGAGTTTTACAGTTTTGAAAATATTTTTATTTCTTTATTAACTTTTTTTTATCATAAACGCCATTAACCTATTTTGAAGTGTTTAGTTTGATGAACTTATAAGACAATCATGGCTCGACAATACTTACATAACCAATTGTGCAACCAACTGGCGCCCAGGCGAGGAGCCCGCCACAACAAAAATCATCGATTCAGAGCAGCAGCAGCAGCATCCACTGAAGCCACATCCCGACAACAGTTACAGCAGCAACAACAACAATTGAGCCACATAACGAACCAAGTTTGAATATACTCGTAAGATTCCTGAGTATATTAGGTAGCAAAATTTTTACGAGCTCATTATGGCTCATTTCGGCGATTGTTGTGATCCTTTTATGCGCCTTCGAATGGCTTCAAATGGTTATGAGGCTATTCGCTGTCTGTCCCTGGCCTCGCAGTCCTGTGCTGCTGCCGATGCTGCTGAAGCTGCCACAAGGACTCACGATATTTAGTTTGCAGTTGCGACTGCGATTTTTACTTTTGGCTGTCGTTTCGTTTCGTTTGGCTTGCTTTGCTTTGCTTTCGCTTCGGCGTTGGCTTTGGCTTTTTTGCTTGGCTTTCCGCTCATGTTACTTTGCAGCTTGTTGTTGTTGTTCTTGCTGTTGGCAAAATGTCGCCGTCTGTCTGCGTATGTGTTTGTATGTTTGTGTGTGTGTGTGTGTGCTTGTGGGGACATCCGTGCGCTGTGTTTGTGTGTGCAAGTTTTTGTATCTTTTTCGCATGTTGTTGATTTTAGAGACTTGGCAACGAATGCGAACGACGACTGCGACTGACTGGGCTGCCGGGGAGGTTGCACAAAAGTAAATTTCTTCTTATAATAAGTTTATTTTGCAAACACTTGTGGCAAGCAACTTTGTTTGTTCGCCTCTAATCTACGAGCCGTTTGTGCGAATGTGCAAACTTTGACAAATATTTGCAAAAGTTTTGCACAACTGCGCGAGCTGCGAACCGAGCGACGATCTCTTTGCATTATGCATATGAATTTATTAGCATCAATTTGGAGACGCATTAATAACGCATCTCAAATATGAAAATATATATATAAGTATGTATGTATATATGTATTTATATGTATTCATTTGGGCAACAATTCATATTGACGTCAATCGGCATTTAGCTAACTGCATTGACATTTTATTTTAAGACTCGGGCTATATAAGAAATTGTAATAAGCTGTTAAGCGCTGTGAATAAGCGATACAAATGATAAAAGTGCAATTAAAACTACATTCTATTAATATTCAGATACTCGGTAAATACATCTTTCGATTCGTCAAAACTATAAAATTGACATTCAAAAGCCTTTTAGAATCATGTACATACACCAAAATAAAACAAACTCAAACTGAATGAGAGAAATGCAAATTCGAATAATCGTATAGCTGCATGAGTCATGTAAATCTACATGTAGTCTAAGGGGGGTTATATAGCCAAGGGATGAGGGCCTAGCTTTATGAAATCTAAATATTTTTTAAATAATTATAATTGACTTCAGCACGAGTAGATAGGCAAATAAAGTATTTAATGAACATATCTATAAATCTGTTTTAAATCAATTCAATTTTGTAATGTTGCAACTCTAAGAAATTGACATTAAATCCTTTTTATAACTACAAAAAATATTAAATAGAAAAGTCAGTTGCACCAAAAAAAAAAAAAATAAATAAATAAATAAAAAATTCCGTTAAATTATTGTTGATTCCCATTTGATTGCAATTGCTATATTAAAGTTGAATAAAACCTTCACAAGTTGTAAATTTTCATTTTTAAAAAATAAATAAATATTTAATTTTAATATATACAAATAAAAAACTAAAAGCTTGAATCAAATGAAAGATTTGCTCAATTCATAATTAAGCGTACAATTAATTTGTAATTACAGTTAAATTGTAATTAAGAAGAAAAATAAATACGGCAAATAATATTCTAAATTTATTTATTATAATTATAATCTATTGATATACAAATATTATATTATTTTATTATATATTTGCTATTATAAATGATGTTTAGTTTACATCATTTATATAGTCTATATACACATATATTCGTACAAGGGACGATATATAACCAGACACAAACAGCAGATAGCACATAATGAATACAACGAGTAGTCTATGTTAATTACTAAATTAATTGAAGAGTTGTCCAAGTGCAATATGATATGACGAAAATATTTAATATCTGAACTGCAAGCTCTATTCAATTACTCTATTAATTAAAGCTGTAAGCCGCAGATTCAGCTGTTTGTTTTCTCCAGTTTATTTATTGTTTAATTTATAGAAATAATTGGCATTTATTATGAGTCAAGGAAATATAAAACAGAATTTGATTAGGGAAACATTTTTGCTTTCCATGTAAATTGCTCAGAAAAATTAAAAATATGTAAATGTACACTTGTATTGAAACTACTCTTAATTTTACAAGTTTTAAAATATTTTTTATATTTATCTCAACTTAAAGAATTCTATTAAACAACTCTGCTTATTTTTATTTATTTTTTAGTATTTTTCAATTATTTTCCTTTGCCAAATAAACTCGCATAAAATGCAGCGGAAAAGTGTTCATGAAATCATGGCTAGCCAGCATTGTATCTGTATCTGAATGTGAATTTGTATCTGCAGCGCGTTGCGTGCAACGGGCAACTGCCAACTGGCAACTGGCAACTGGCAACTGGCGAGCATCGAGCGTTGAGCGTCGAGCGTCTGCATAAATTGAGCGCAAAAGTGGCAAAAACCGTTTGAGTGTAAACGTGCGCTGTCTGGCCTATAAGAAAAATCAGCCCTCCTCCATGATGAATTTCCACAGTCAGAGCGCATTTTCCACACGCGCAAATGATGAATTCTCCACTCAGAGCGAGCCAAGCGCTCGAACATGTTCGAATGAACGCGCTCAAACGGCCCGAATGAACGCAGGCGAGCAGCCACGGCGAGTCGGAGTCGGATTCATTGGTGAGAGAGGGAGCGAGTCGCTGGTTTGAGTAGCCCTTATCACTTGGTGAGCGCAGCGAGTGAAGCGGCTGTGGCTCATTCTGTTTCAGTTTCGCTCATTCACTTAGTTGTTTGGCCTCTCTGTTTTGGCTGCTTCTTCTTCCAGCTCGAGCTGCTGCCTGTCGCTGCTGCGTATCGGGGGAGCTCTACAGGCAAAGCGCTGCTGCCACTGCCGCTGCCGCTGCCTCGGCCGCCGCCGTCGACGCTCGCTGCTGGCGGCGTTGCTGGCCCAGCCGTTGCCATTCAGTTGAGTTTAGTTGAGTCTCAGTCAAAACACAACCAACTGCGATTTGGTGGCACATTCGTTCGATGGCAACGGTTTGGATAACAGGCGCGCGCTTTGTTTTATTATCCCACATTATCAGCGGCATTATTGTTATTGGCATTGTACGCTCAATTTTAATGTTGTATGGCCCTCGCGCTCTGAGCTCGCACTCGCATACGTATCTGTAGTCCAGTGGCCAGTGTATATCTCAATCTGCATCAGCATCAGCATCAGCATCTGCATCTGCATCGTGCATCCGCATCTGCATTTGTATCTGTATCTGAATTTGAATTTCAATTTGAATCTTCAGCTGAAGCGTCAGTTGAACGTGAAGCGCGCGCTCGTCGCTGTCGTCGGTCGTCGTCGCTAATAACAATAATAATTATAATAACAATAACAGTAATAATAATAATAATAATAATAATAATCGTAATAATAATAGTTTGTTATAACAATAATGACAACGCTGTGAATGCTAAACGAGGCATTGAATTGAAAATGATTCAATAGGCGCCACATCGAATACTCCAAATCAATATTTATCCATTCAAAAACAACACAAATTTTTATATGTATTATGGTGTCAGTGTCAAGTGAATAAAACACGCGTGCAATTGGAAAACAACAAAATCTAAAATCTAAACTTAAAATTAAAAACGAAACCAAAATCAAGTATACGAAACTTTAATTTAAACAAAATTAAATATAAATTATTAAATTCTACGGCCGGCAAAAGTGCAATAAATAATTTTAAAACAAAATTACAAGTAACGAAAATTTAAATAAAAATACAAATATATTGTTAAACATTTTTTGAGAGAAAACAAAAAAAAAACAGCAAACCAAAATTGTATACAAATAAAAAAAAAATATATAATACTAATAATATTAACTTAAACTGAATTAATCAACGGATTGCTAGGGCAATGCCCATTGTGGAACACAACTGAGTGTTGAGTGTTTGTATACGAGTGCCGTGCGCCGCGTACAGTTACTTTTAGTAGCGGCTGTAGCTGCTGACAGTTAGCCGCCAAAATTCTCACCGCCAGCAGCAGCCACAACATGAACTCCTACTTCGAGCAGGCCTCCGGCTTCTATGGCCATCCGCACCAGGCAACGGGCATGGCCATGGGCACGGGCGGCCATCACGATCAGACGACGGCCAGCGCCGCGGCGGCCGCCTACAGAGGCTTCCCGCTATCGCTGGGCATGTCACCGTACGCCAACCACCATCTGCAGCGCACCACACAGGACTCGCCGTACGATGCGAGCATCACGGCCGCCTGCAACAAGATCTACGGCGATGCCGGCAGCGCCTACAAACAGGACTGCCTCAACATCAAGGCGGACGCCGTCAATGGCTACAAGGACATTTGGAACACGGGCGGCACCAATGGCGGAGGCGGTGGCGGTGGTGGCGGCGGTGCCAACGCTGGCAACACCACCAACGGCTCCAATGCGCCCAACGCTGCCAACGGACAGAACAATGCGGGCGGCGGTGGCATGCCCGTCCGTCCGTCCGCCTGCACGCCCGATTCCCGCGTCGGCGGCTACTTGGACACATCGGGCGGCAGTCCCGTTAGCCATCGCGGTGGCGGCAGTGCCGGCGGCGGCAACGGCAGCGCCGGCGGCGTACCACAGAACACAGCCAGCGGCGTGGGCGGCGGTGTGGGCGCGGCCACAGCCTGGAATGCCAATTGCACCATCTCGGGCGCTGCGGCGGCCCAAACAGCGGCTGCCAGCAGTTTACACCAGGCCAGCAATCACACCTTCTACCCCTGGATGGCAATCGCAGGTGAGTCCACAGCAGATCCAATCAAAAGTGAGTGTTCAGCGCAGTCTCGACTCTTGATCTATCTATCTATCCTAAGTTACAGTTTAAATTCCTTTGATCATTATTACTTTTACTATTATAATTTATTGTTGTTGTTGCTGTTGTTGTGGTTGCCGTCTCACTTCTGGTTTCCTGTGTGTTTTCATAGTTGTTTTCGCTGGTCAAGTGATGAGCCATTAGACAGCCACTTGGCGAGTGAATAATTATGTGACCATTGTTAGTAAATTATTGCAACACTCTCAGCAGCTGTAAACACTTGTAAAACAGTTTCAGAAATAAGTTTACATTGTGTAAACAGACTTACAAGTTGCATTTGTCAGGGGAAAATGCGAAAAAAAAACACGGAAATACATATTCAAATTTCTTTGTTACAATTATAAGTTTTAAATAAATATTTGTAATATTTATAAGAAATATTATGTTACAAAAATAACGTTCTTTCACATTAAATCAGAATCAATTTTCAATCTTTACAAAATTTGTTTTACTAATGTTTGCAAAATTATGTACAAAAAAATTATAAAATATATTTTTTTTTTTCTTTAATTTCATATTTTGCAATTAGTGTTTTGGATTGTCAAAGAAGACAAAAATCTTTTCTCTTTTTTTATATGTAAAAAAGTGTCGCATTATCTCTCCGTTCATTTGTATTTTAATTAAATACATTTTATAAAAATATAAAAAATGTATTTGCAATCAGAATATTTCTAAAAAAAATTAAATAAATAAATAACTTGTCGTCCCTCTTATATTTATCTAAAATATCAGGAGATTTATTGAAGTTTTCTTAGTAATAAAAGCAGTATTTAAATGAAACCGCTTGACGCTGACTTGATGCAGTTCATCAATTTATAGAGTCCAATCGGTGCACAAATTGAGCCAGAAGTTGGCTCAACAGACTCATAAATAAAGCTCAAACACTCGAAGCAGGCGTAGCCACCCAAGCAAACCAGTGGCAGTTACACCTGGTAGTTAGCTCTTCCTCTTCTCCATCTCCATCTCCATCTCTTCATCTTCTTCTTCACTGCGTTTTTCGTTGTCGTCTATGCGCTGCTGCTGCCACACGCCTTGAAGCACTCGCGCAGTAGCTGCCTCATAATTTTCAACACTTTGTTTACTAATTTTTGTCACCTTTGGTTTTAATGATGCTCAGCGGCGACTTCGTTGACGACGCCGACAACGTTGTCCGTAATTGCTGCAGCAACGTTGGCGGCAAAGTGGCAACAAAAGTGTGCTGCAATTTGTGCAACAAGAACGGCAGCCCAGCCCAGCCAAGCCAAGCCAACTGGCAGCGCTGTAAATTATGGCCAAGCAGCTGAAAGAGCGGCGAGAATAGCAAAAATCCTTTTGCCAGGACACACACTGAGCGCGCACATTGGGCGGTTGAGCAGAAGTCGCGCTTATTACAGTTAACAGCGCCATTATGTAATTATGTACAGCACGCTCTCAACTCAAGCAGCAGCAGTAAGGCCACCAGCCGAGCCAAGTCCACAGGTTGCCTCACCAGCCAGCCAGCCAGCCAGCCAGCCGGCAATCAACCCGTTCGCCTGTCGACTCCTAAGCCTTATCAGCTGCACCGCTCTCAGAGCCCACGACAGTGGGTTCACCGAGTCGAGGCTGATAAGCCACAAGGCACTCATAACACCTTCAGCGAAATTCCATTTTCGATTCGCATACAACCACAATCAAAATCCAATTCAAAAGCTCCCCCCAAAAAATATGCTGACCAAGCGAAATTTATGATCGCCTTCATGTAGGTGGCCGGTCGAGCGGTCAGGCATAAATTTGAAATTCGTATTCTGAGCGCGTTAAGCTTGAAACATTCATGTTTTAGTTGGGCCGCGGGGCAGACCAGAAGTGCGCAAAAAATCAATCAAATTTCACTTGGGCTATCGGTAATTACAAAACTTGGCACCCGAAGCAGCCAAGGCAGTCGAAGGGGCCAACAGAGCTGGTTAAAAAACAATTAAAGTTGAACTAAATACGAGTTGAAGGTACGCTCCAGCGACAGGTTTTTGCCGGAACTGGTTCGTTCCACCTCAAACGCAATCGCAATCAATCGATCCTGAGATGATCGTAATGTAATTTATGCCCAAAGTGAAATCCTGACGTTGCATTACACACTCAATTTTTATTTTGATGAAATCTCTCACTATACAGGGTGTTCCGCGCTAACTTTATTTGCTCAGCTCTCAAATGCTGTTTGTTGTGTTACCTGAGCGAGAGACAGATTCCAACTGTGTAGAGGATTCACATAAGTCTTGAAGAGGTCTAAGGCAGCCAAATTTACCTGAGTCTACTTAGCTGTAATCATTCCAAAGGTGTTTCCAATAAGAATACGATATAGGAGAATATTCAACTCATCAGGCTCTTAGCCCTGTGACCGCTCGTGGTGAATTGTTTATATGGTGTAAATTCACCACTATATTGTGCTCTCTTTTCGGAGGAACACGGAATACGAAATATGTTATAAAGAATGTTTATTTTCTTTTTAATTTTATAATTAAATAAATATGAATATATAATTCAATTTGAATGATTAAACACAGTGAAAACTATTCAGTATTTATTTCATGAAAAATAAAAATAAGAATAGTACCCATGAATAGTATTCACGAGCTATCAAATACTATTTATATATACTACAAAAATTGTTTGTAAAATAAATAAATATTTTATAAAATATAACCAAAAATCATACATTGAATATGAAAAATATATATAGTTTTTTTTTTTATTTTCATTTACATTCCCATTTTAATAAACGTCCATTGCCTTTTCAATTTAATCTGCTGATCTCTAATCTCTAATCTGAGCATATTGATTTGCTATTCGCATCGGTGCGCAAAATCTCGATTTAAAACAATATTGAATCTAAATTGTTTACACTCGTGATTTATTTAACACTCGAAACAATTTGTAATGTGAACAATAATTTCGCTTGGCGGCGGAGCCACTGATTCCATCGCAAAAATATTCACAGAGGGTATAAACGAAATCAAGCCATAAATAAATCGGCGCACACTTCCAGCGATCATCGATCATTTGCAGCGACCGCCCGAGCTGAAATACAACAACAACAACAAAATATATAAACAAACACACATATATGCAAAAAAAAAAAACAAAACAAAAAAAAATGCAAGAAAATAATGAAAAATTCCGTTTTTATCGTATCTAAACATGGTTTAAGATTTGAGAACCTACTTCAGATTTGTTCGCCTGTATTGGCCAGTTGGCTGACTTGAGTTGAGCAGTTGCTGCTGTTGTTGCTGTTGTTGTTGTTGTTGTTGTTTGTGTTATGTGTGAACACGTTGAGCGCGGAGCCATTAAATCATTGTCCTGAAGGCTTTTAAGTCATTATCGATAAATTTCAACATAAATTCGTAAATTTGCTTTATTTGCCTGGGCCCCACACGCACACAAACACACTCACTCACACATGTGGGCCAACCACAAACGTTTGTGTGTGTTTGGCTGTCTCGGGGCCTAAATTTGTTTGGCTAATTTTGTTGCTTGTATCAGCGCCCACGCCAAAGTCAAATACAACAAAAAATAAAGAGATCGATATCATTGGCAAAGTCAGGCCGCAAATGTTTGCCTGTTCGTTCAATATGTCTGTCTGGTTGTTTTTTTTTTTGTGCCACAATGACCTTGAGACTCTGCCAGCAGGTCCTGCAATTGACACGTTCTGTTGCAATCATAATTCATATTTTAAGGGCAACTTCCAAATGAACGCAATTATCAGTGGGCATTGTCTCTCGGGGCTTAGGTAGATGAACGCAGCAGCCTATCGTCCTTTTGTAGCCGTCTTCTGTGTCCCGGCCATCTCAATGTCAATTAGCTGCAGTGCAGCGCAATTGTGGTTCACACGTAGAATGCCAAAGGCACGTCGAATTCCCATATTCAGCCAAGGTTAATGTGCTTGGCAGCATTTTTGGCGAACATTGCATAACCATATTGCCCATAGCTCATAACTCACAACGCTGTGCTGGCAGTTCAAATGCCAATGGACTGCAAACATTCTGCATTTCATGCAACTTGCAACTTGCAACTTGCAACTGCAACTGCAACGGCAACATGCAATTAATAGGCCACAAGTGGCGCACGCCCCCCCGTCCAGAAATGTTTTATTGCTGATTATGTAAAGCAGGGCAAGAGAAACAGGAAAGCGTTTTCAACGCACGCTTTTAATCAACATTTGCAAAAATCAAAACAAAATCAAAAGCAAATCAAATCGATTGAAAAATTGGCTAACAACTTGCAGCAGCGGATGCGACTGCATCGCAGCAGACGCTGTGGCAGAGTCCGGGGCCAGAGCAGCTGACTCAGATGACTCGCCGCACTGTGTTCTGGGGCAGCTTCTTGCATTTTTTAATGTATTTTTAAATAAGGAATTTAATAAGCACCTTGGCGGCCCTCGGACAACGACTCGAGCGCAGACAACGACTTCGACGACGACGACGACAACGCAAAGTGGCCCAGACACATGGCCCAAAAAAGAAACCAAAAAAATGAAAATAATAATAAAAAAAAAGACTGCAGGGCGAGAAACAATTTTTGGTTATAACCCAAAACAGACAGTGGGCCGCAGATCAATTATAAAGTCGAAAAAATAAATTAAACAAAATAGGATTATTTCTAAAAAAGAAAATCAGCTCTTACTTGGTGTAAAAAGTTTGTGGAAAATGGGATCTGATATATAGAGATATCCATTTGAAATATATTTTTAAATATTTATTATTATCAAATAGATTTATTTTCATTAATCTATATTGATAGATGATATATTCACTCAATTTTTAAATTTCCAAGTATGGGTTTATATGCAATGATAAAACTGGAATATACAAATATTAAATTAAAATGTAATATTTAAGTATTAGCTTAACAAAACAACATAATTTGAATTCTAAAATAAAAAACGTATATTTATTGTAGAAAAAAAAAG
This sequence comes from Drosophila mulleri, assembly GCA_035047565.1. Taxonomy (NCBI): domain Eukaryota; kingdom Metazoa; phylum Arthropoda; class Insecta; order Diptera; family Drosophilidae; genus Drosophila; species Drosophila mulleri. The sequence continues at coordinate 4,734,436 of JAWNPK010000040.1, read as the reverse complement.
TAAAAGCAAGTTTTACAAAATTTTTAATTAAAATTGAATCTATGGCTATAAATATTATAAAACAATAAATAAATAAAAGAGGAAAACTTAAAAAAATTAAAGTATTTTACATTTCTATATGTAATTTAATTTGATTTTTATTTTTATTTTTCAACTATTCTTTTCTTTTTATTTATTTATTTAATTTACTTTTGCTTTTATAGTAAATAATGTTATAAACTACATTTCAAATTATATGTTTTATATATTAATATTAAAATACATATATTTATTTCCATTTTGGTAGCATTACATTTTGAAGATAGTGTTATAAATATTTAAGCAAAATCATCTTTTAAACATCTAAATTTAAACGATTAAGCAGTTCAGAATTATTAAGTATTCGTAAATAATTTTCTTTCAATATTTGTATAATATTATATAATTATTTTTACTAAAATATCTATTGATTTGCCAAAATTTAAATGTGAATACTCTGCTCACTTTGTTTGGTCTTGTGCCATTGTTCGCTGGTCGCTTCTTGGCAGTCGCAAAATCATGTTTTAAGGTGTTTTTGATACCTAATAAAAACAACAACACGGCCCCGGTAAGAAGCACAACCACACGCACACACTCACAAGTAGAACTGCAACGAAAACGCGCCATGCCATAGGGTCAACTGTAGATGGGGAAGAGAGAGAGAGAGAGAGAGAGAGAGAAAGATAGGAACAGGGAGGAGGGCGGCAAGCAGGCAGGCAGGGTTGCCTTGGCTTTAAGGGCAGCGCCGCAGTGGCCAACAGAAGAAATTGTCTTGGGGCCCAGGTCCCCGACATACGTCATAGCAGCGACGCCGACTGCGACGCCGTTCGGCGTGTTTATTATAAAACAACAAATCATTCATTATAACCACTTGTGTACAGGCACAGATGCACTGTGTGTGTGTGTGTGTGCATATGAGAAAGTGGCGTAAACATGAAAAGAAACACGAGTTGCCAACGCCATGAAGTTTTGGGCATGGCCATCTATGTGGTGTATCCGAATATGAGTATCTGCGCATAAGTATCTGTATCTGTAGCTGTGTCTGTTTGGGCTGTCGTATAATATGCATATTTGCGTATTATTTTGATTTTAATAATGATTTATTTATTATTAATAATTCATTGGCGGTGGGCCCTTGCCGAGATCGTATTGGACTTGCGCTGGCTTCGCCGCTGATTGCGATCTGATCTCCAGCCACCAAGCAGCAGCAGCAGCAGCAGCGGCAGCTGACGTCGCTGCTCAAGTGCAAAAGCCGAGCTCGAACTCGATCTCGAGCCAAGTCGCCATTTGAATACGGTCGGATACATCGTTTCGATTCGAACTCCATGAATGGGCATATAACTGGGCTCGATCAGCCGGCACCGAACACCGAACACCGAACACAGAGCAGCCACAGCCAGCAGCAAGCAGCTAGCTGAGGTAACACAAGTTGCGTTTAACTATGTTGGAAACGTAGGAAACGCATATTTTAATGAGCTTCAATTAAGATAGAAATCTCGAAAACAAAAGAGACAAAGATTTATGCGTTCACAATTATGCAGTGACTGCCTTGAGGCTCTAGACCAAAAGACCAAAACTATGTGAGACTTAGTACAAGCTAACTAGTTAGTGAATCACAAACACAAACATACACTCACACACACGCACACACACTCCCGCTGTTAGTCTAACGAACTATCTCTGTGGGCATACTTGGAATATGTGTAAAGGGTTGCAGATCGCATTAGATTATATTTTACATGCACATAACCAGCCATGTGAATCGTCCATATTTGACTATGGCATACATTTTAATATTTTATTTAGAAAATATTTTCTTTATAACAATAGGTTGACTTTGGAACAAAATTGAAACTTCTAGAACTATATATTACTAAACTTACAAAACTATATTTACTCAAATATACAAATTAAATATTTTATATTTTGCTGTAATCAACTTTTGCTTTTATTGAATTTGATGCAGATGAAAATATATTTCAATGAAATTTAGTTTAATTAAATAATTTTTTTAATTAACAAAAATGAAAGAACTATATAAATATATAATAAATAGTCAATCAGATTATAATCATAATTATTTGCATTTGGCGCTAGAAATTATTAATAAAACTTTGTTCATGCAGAACAAACTTTAGATAACAAAGATCACATAATAAGATAACAAAAAAATACATAGATAATAATAGATACAAGTTTTATTTAAATTGCAAAAAATAAATTGATTGCTGTTCTTCCTAAATTTATGTACATAAATTTAATTAAGCTTAATTCTGAAACAAATTTATTCTTAATTTTATACACTAAATTTCCATTCATGCCTGGGCAAGAGCATTTTATTAACCACCCATTGCCTAGCCTCTGCTAGCCCATTGGCACTCTTTCATTCGACCTGAACAGTAGCCCGTAGTCTGTTTGCCGAGTCTCCAATCTGTGATTTACGAGTGTGGCTTGCATAACTGGGTAACTGTTATACCAGTTTAAATATTTGGTAAAAGCGAATCGATGTGCTATATGCGACTTCTGACCGGCGTGAGTTATAGACCAAAGATTTTGATTTACAGCCGTACATTGAACTCGAAACCCTACGAACCTGCCCCTGGCGCCTCGGTGTCCAACGAGTGAGTCTCCACCTTCGTAGTCTGACCAGCGGGGTCTTTCTTGGCTTTCGTCTCCGCCTCTGCCTCCGCCTCCGCCTCCGCCTCTGCCTTACAACATTAATGTCAATTTAATGTTTCCTTAATGACTTCTTTCGTTGCAACTTGTTTGGCTCTGGTTGCTGTTGTTGTTGTCGTTGTTGTTGTTTTAGTTCTTATCAGTTGCTGGTCAAACTTGTCGCATGGCTGGAAAGTGTTTATGCTAAATAGCTAACGAGTTTTCTCCACGAAAGTGAAGAGAGCCCAGCCGCATAGTTGACAACGACTTTAAGTTTAGAGAGCTACTGCTCAGCCATGATACGGTCCGATATGATATAGCATATATGCGCTGGCTGACATGTGTCTGACTCAATGTGCCAGCTATTTATTTGGGTCGGCAATTAAGATTTATATCAGCGCCTTTGATGGGGCAATAAAAGCGCTAAGAAGATCTAGCAAGCAAGCGCAGCCTCTTCCTCTCACTGGCGCTCTCTCTCACTCTCTCACTCTCTCTCTCTCTAGCTAGCTCATTTATGCGGCTGGGTATTTGTCAAGAGCGTGCGCCGCTTTTAAAGAGTCATAAAAATCAGCTAAATGCGCGAGGTGTGAAAACACAAGACACCCAACGCAGAGCGCAGAGCGCAGAGCTTAGGGTATCTCTCGGCTGCTGCTGCACTTGACGAACTGCTTGCCAGCTCAAGCCGCAAACTAAATGTTTAATTTTTATAAACACTTTTTCCCCCTCACTTGCTCTCTCTCTCTCTCTCTCTCTCTGGCGCAGACTCCTGCGTCTGCCGACGCCACGGCGAGCCGCCAACCATTTGTTTGAATTTGTCTAAAGTGGCTGCCCCTTTTTCCTTTTTCTCCCCCTTTTTCCCACTGTTAGCATTTTCATAATATTCATTGCTGCTGCTGCAAAAAATAACGTTTGTCAAATTTTCCGTTTACTTTTAGCTGGCGCCCCTGCTCACAGCATTACCTCCCCCCTCCCCAACGACTCTGCTTGGCCCTCATAGTTGTGTTTCCTTCTTCTTTTTAATTTCATATTTTTCTTTGTTGTTTCTTTTTGAGCTCTATGTCTGCTGTCTGCCGTCTGCATCTGGCTGTCCGTCTGTGTCTGCAACAGTCTCTCCCTCTCTCTCTCTCGCTCTCGCTTTCTGCTCTTCAGTTGGAAATTACGTTTACTCAGGCGCCAGGCGCGCATATTTAAATACACACGTGTTTTATCGCTGCCATTAAATCATATTTTTATACTTTACCTTTTTGCTGTGCCACCTTCAATGACTCCAAGCAGCCCTCCACGCCCCCTACTGCTGCCCGCCCAGCACGTTGGCATTTTGATTGTTTACATTTTGCACTTTCACGGCGTAAACAAACAAACGGCGTTAAAAATTGTGAAAAAAGAAGAAAATATAAAAAATAGATACACGAGACAGAGCAGGAGTTAGGGGGCGGAGGTGGAGGTGGAGGTGGAGACGGTGCCAACGTCCCGTTGGTGCATGGCCAGTGGAAGGGTATTGAGGCTCCTGCGAGTGGGCTTGGTCAGAGCTTATAGAAATGGCTCTTGTAGTGCCAGACGAAATGTCAAGTGGCTTCAAATACCTCAAAATATATGGAAAAACCATGCCAGTTGATGCCAATATTGATAATGTTTCTCCTGTTTACATCTAAAGTTAGTTGCATCCATTCTTAAGTAGTATCTGCTCAATAGATAATTTGAATCGATTCATAGGCAAATCATCGTTAGATCAATTCAATTCAATCTCCCTCCTCAATTCAATCCTCTACCCTTTATTCACATAGCCAACCTCTCTTTTATTATTACTCTTCAAGATGGCTATCCATAGCTGATTGAACAAGTCTCAGTAGCAGAGGTTAAAGATCAGAAGAACACTTTAATCGGCTACTGTTTAGCCTACACTTAGACTCAGCACCACCAAGCCACCTCCAACTACCGCAATAGTCGCAACAACAACAAAGCTTAGTTTCAATTTACTCGAGTGGCCTGCACCACACGTGCGGCTGCTTAAGCGTTAATGCCTCATGCAACGCTCTGTTCCTGCTGTGCCCCTCTGCCCTCTCTCTGTGGGGCATGGAGCTAGCTGGCAGAGCGCTGAACATTTTTTTAACATTTTTTAAACGTTTCTCCTCTCTGGTCTTCTTCATTTTCAGGTAAGATAAGATCTGATTTAACACAATACGGCGGCATATCAACAGACATGGGTAAGAAAATTTCCACATTTTTATTTCGTTTATATTTTAAATTTATTTCGCTAAGGGAACTGGTTAAGCTGTAGTCTAAAGAAAATAGTAGAACTTGTTTACTAATATCGCAAATTAGCTAGAAATTAGCATAAGGTGTTGGTGCCACACTCACTTGCAGCATTCCTCTTGGGCGTCAAATGTTAACTCCAATGCGCCAGCCCCAGCTCGTGTGGAAATGATTGATTCGTCGGCTTCATGCGGCCCCGACGGGCTGATTAGACCAAATGCAGGCCGACAGCACGCAACGGCAGTGCAATTAATGTTAGCATTAAACAGAGTCAAGTAGCAGCCACACGTTGCAGCCGCAGCCCCCTCAGCCAGGCCCCCTTTTGGCCAGCGGCAACTTCTGTGCCAGCAGCCATTGGAGGCGTGCCATCTGCAGTGGAGCCTTTTGCGTTGCCAGGTTATCAATCAGCGCGTCGACGACTGTAAGCAGCTACTTCTTAAAATCCAATTACACGCACAGATTGAGAGACTGGCAAACTGACAGAATGAGCAACTGAAAGACTGAGAGAGGCTCGAGAGGTCCGACTGAATCAGCGCTTGTTTGCCGCTCCACTCAAATTACATGAATCGCCGGCACAAGGCATGCATCGAGGCTAAAAATTACGAAGACGCGCCACCCAGACTTGCCCTCGCCCTCTTCGCCCCCCTTTGTCTACACCTCTGCTTATTATTGACTATATTCAATTGATTATCTCGTGCAAATCGGTAGCTAAATATTGGGGCAGGCACAGCGAGTGGGCAGCCCGACGCTCGAGCGTGAGCGTTGGCATCTCCAGAGCATCCTCGCTGCGGTGGGCAGCTCCAGTGGCACTTGGCACTTGGCAACTGTCTAGAGCTCGATAAGATGCCAGATATAGATTGAAGCTGGCAAGCTAAGTGCCACCGTGAAGAACTATTACAAGAAGCTTGGCTCAGCGAAACGATCTGTTAATGCCTATTTCGAATATTGTAATAAACTATATAGTAAATAATATTATTATGATAGATTGCTGGGATCCGCTAGAGACTTTAGCTGAGCTGAATGGAATATATATTGGGGAATGGATACAGAGAGGCTAAAATACAATAATAGCTGCACACAGATATCGATTTAATAATGTTTGAATATGAATGTATTTGCTAATGCTATGATCTAAACTTAATATATTACAAAATGAAAACTTTAAATGGAAGATACAAGAAACAAGATTGATAAAAGATAAGATTCATAATATAATATGAAAGCTTGAAGATATTTGAAAACACAAAGAAATCTATTCCACTTTCTTTGTTCTTTCTTTATTAATTATATTTCCAAAATAACGAAATATTCAAGTGAATCGTAATCAAAAATAATCAAAATAATATGAAATATATAGTAAAGACAATATTTCTATAGTACTAGAGGTCAGATATTTCAATGACATCTATTAACTTTGTTATCAATAATCAAATCAAAGTTCCCTATGTTATGCATACTAAGCAAATAAACAAACATTTAATTTGCTAGTATATTCCATTTGCCATATCGCCCAAGCCGTGCCCCGCCCATCCATTAAACCCTCTGTCAGCTTAATCTACACCAAAATAATAAATATTAGAATTTATATATACAATTATTAACTTTTTTTTACTGTACATTTAAAATCTCATAATTTCGCTGTCATTTCTCACTCATTTCAACAGCGAGCTCGAAACCCAGCAGCTACAGCAAACTAGGCGCTGTGTAAGAGTTTAGGGGGCGATGGGGGGCTTTCATTTGGTGGGCGTGGCTTGCATTCGCAATGCTGCTGACATTGAACATGACATTTTCCCCCAAAGAGATAATTAAATTGCGGGCTTAATAGAATTAAATGCCGTGTTTGCATTTCAAAATCCAAAACGTGCCAAATGCCAATGGCCGTGCTACACGTTGCACGACGACGACGACGACGTTGCGACGCGGTTGGCCTGGCAACAACAACAGCAACAGCAACACCAGCAGCAGCAACAACAACAAAAGTACAAAAAATGTCAATTTGGACAAGTTTTGATAATTGCAGGCGCGGCCGCATTCGAGGTCCAGAATCGCATACGAATTGTGGCAGCGGCTACTGTGCTGCATGTGGCACGTAGCACGCTGTCCAGACTGCGCTGCTCTGTGCGCCGTGGTGTGCGTGTGTGTTGCGGCCGCTCCATGTTGCATGTTGCAGTTAATAATTATTGAAATGTGCGGCCGCCAGGAGTTGTGCTCGTGCTCCTTGTGCTTCCTGCGCGGCTTCCGTTGGCGGCAGCGTCAATGTTGCATGCATCGTTACCTTTAAGCACTGCTGCTGCTATAGTTGCTGTTGCTGTTGCTGCTGTTGCTGCTGTTGCTGCTGTTGCTGCTGTTGCTGCTGAGCTAAAGACTAACAATGCTTGCATTTTCCCACCTTTTTCACATAACTTTTCAGTTGTTGTTTTTGTTTTGTTTCTGTTTTTTTTTTTTTTTTTTTCGTACTGCTCGCATTCGTTTTGGCTGGCTTAGTGCGTCTTCGGCTGTTTCACTGTATTGCCGTTGCCACCGGCTGGGCAAACAAGTCGGCCACTTGGCCGGCAGCTCGCCGCACACCCCGCGCCCTGCCCGCGCCGTGTTAACCCTCTGGTTCGATGTCTCGGACTTGTTACCACTTTAAAAAGCGGGCCGGCCCCCGGCCGGACTGGCCCCTGTAATAAATTCATATTCAAATTGTTAATTGAATATTATTTGTTAAATTTGCAAGCATTAAATGTAAATGTCGGCTGGCTGGGCAAATGTGGCGGGGGCGTGACCGCGGGCTGTGCAAATTCCATATTATCGTACAATTTCGTCATTCCGTTTGTTTACTCTGCCTGCCTAATAGAATTTATGGAACATTCTTAAGCGGATTATGGATAGAATTGAAAGCGAATTCAATAGTTGCGTTTGCTTAGCTTTGCTCTCGCTTTTAATACTGTGTCAATTGCCTGCCGTTCACAGAAATTTGGTCACTGTACCAAATCTCGCCCAAAAATAAAAAAAAGGTAGAAGAAAAACCTCGCTGAGTGTGGGAGAAACGAACAACGAGCTCTCATAGCTGTAATTGTGTCCTGCATCCTGTGCGACTGTTTGTTGTCTGTTGTCTGTTGTCCGCTGGTTGTTGTTGGCTGTTGTCCTTGTCATGCGCTTTGCTAGCCGTTGCTGTGCAATTTCCATAATTCATATTCATAGACATAACAAGCGCCCAGACAACAACAAACAAACGAGGCTGCCGCGTCGCTAGCTGCACCTGCAATACGGACAAATGTCCGTCCTAACAGTCGCCAAAAAAAGTATCTGCAAAGTGTAAATGCGGCCAAAGTGCAAAAATTTCACATATGCTTTTGGGAGCAAGCTGCAAAAAGTAAAAAAGAAGAAAAGAGCTGGCATGAATGGAGCTTGCACAAAACGTTTGAGCAGACAATGAATAGAGAGAGAAGGAGATATGAATACAGTATAGAGAAAGAGCAGGAGAGCGTCGAAGGTTTTTCAATTCATTGGATTACGTTTAATTTATGTCTTGTTATGCGGAGTAAAAGCGGCTCTAGGCAAATCTACAACAAATCAACACGCCCATCATTCTCGTCATCAACGCAAACATCAAAGCAGAGCCAAGCTCAACTAAAGTATCTCAGAGATACGCACGCACACTCAACGTGCAGCTACATTTGATTTCACACACACACACACACACAGAGTTCGAAATTATTAACTGGGGAGCATTTTGTAGTTCGGCAAGCGTAAGTGTTGTCCTGGACCCCGGACAGCAGGCACTTCATAAAATGGCACACGGCACTTTCCGTTTTACCGTTGGCATCTGCAGCACGTGGATGGACATGGTCGAAAACATAGAAACATGAGCAACAAATACATAGGGAAAGAGGGAGAGAGAGTGGAGACAGAGGGTGGCAGATGAGGCGACAACGACAGCTGAAGCTGACCACCGGGTTTCAATTAATGAATTAGTAATTTCGGCTTCATTGCTGTAATGAACACTTGGACCAAAGCCTGGCGGATGAATTGTTATTGTGTTAAACTTCTGTTAATATTGTTATGACGCAGGTGGATTATGGCCTGTGTGTTGAGTCTGCCGTAGCAGAGACTTAAGTTGTGTGGATAGTTAAAGATTAATTGGCCACTAAAGTGCTCTCAAGTTTATATTCATAGAAATCAAACCTAAAAATAGTCTGAGAGGAATAAAACGTTTTATTTATTAATTTTTATATTCATAGAAATCAAACCTAAACATATTCTGAGAGGAATAAAACGTTTTATTTATGAATTTCTATTTTCCACTATATGACAGATTGTAGTTTGCGTAGTATTATATTCTGTATATTTAAATAGTGACAATCAAAACTGAATATGCAGCATGGATATAAAGAATTTATAAATCGTATACAAACGACATTCAACAATACTTCTCACTCACTCATAGATCTCACTTTATCTACATGAACTTTTATATTCAAAAACGCTAGCCTTACTTGAACTCATGAGAATCGCGGAGGAAGGCGACAAGTAAAATTAGTTACTTTCTTTGAATTCATATCTAAGTCTATTGCTTATCTGGTTTATATGTAAGAAGTAATACACAGATACATTCATATATACATATATACATATTTGCACACACACATACACTTTAGTACTTCATATTATATATGTTGAGCTAACAAAAGTCGCTCCAATGAACCAACAAGTTAACTTTTACTGTCAATTCGAATTCCCAAATGCAATATTCGAATAGATTTAGTTGGGCCATAAACTTTGATTATCTTAGGCAAGTCGGAGCTCAGACATTTGCCAAACAGTTACACATTTGTGCGAGTCGGGGAATTGAACGCATCCATTAAAAGTATTAAAATGGAGAATACCTTTAAAGCAATGATAATTTTGTAATTGTGGGGCCAGAGAGCTGGCATTTGACCAGGGAAACCGCGAAGCACGTTTATTTGCTTTGCTTCTTGCGTTGCATTCGCTTCATTTGTTTGCGGGGCGGCTAATGAACGGTTGCACTCGTATTATCCGGGTATCTTGGGGCGACGACACGCCCACTTTACATTTGTTGTAAATGTTATGGCACTCGCGGACATTTGTTCTACATATATATGTATATATAGAAAGAGAGATATGTATCCATATCTGTATCTGTATCTGTCACTGCAACTGGCAATTGTGACATTAGATCCGCAATTACGAACGTAAATCCATTGAGAGGCAAACGCAGTCGCATTCTCGATAAGAAATCAGCGTTGAAATTCACTTGCTTGAGATACTTTTTGTGCTCGCTTTATCTCGCTTTGGCTGCACGACGCTGTAGGTATGCAATTAGTCAATTAATTTGAAAATTTATTAACCGCCAAAAAGCAATTTGCTGCACATCAAAATATTTACACACACACACGCACACACACGCGCTCTGTTTGCGAAATGCCGGCGGTAAAGCGAGCCAGCGCAGCGATGCCGAAACTGAATCAGAAACTGGGGCCTCTCTCAGATAGCGATTGCGATAGGATCTGGCTATGGAGATACCGTTCAGCGCGCTGGTAGCCGGATCGATTCACATTCTGCCACGGCGGTCAGCTGGCAAATGAAGGAGTTCGACTGAAGCGGCAGCGTTTGCCAAGTTTCGTTTGCTTTGCACAAATTTCCTTATGATTTGCGAAGGCAACGCTGAGGCGACGAAGCTCGGCCCGGCAAGCAGCAGAAGTGGAGTAGAAGAACGTGGTGCGGATAATTTATGGGCTTAGGCTTCAGGTTCAGCCCCTTGGCAGCGGAAGTGCGTGTGTCTGATATGCCATATACATATATATGTATTTCTTTTTTTGTGTGTGTGTGTGAGTGCTATGAGCTTGTGTATCTTGGAGATAGGAATCGCAGCTACCGCTGGCCAAAAATTCTAGGTCAAATGATATAAATAAATGACTTTTGTGCATGTCGCGCGGTGTGAGCCGTCGGCTTGTGCTTGGCCCATAAATTTACAGCTCAAAATCTAAATTCAAAATTCAAATTTCAAATGTTTGCTCGCTCTCTTTTATATCACTCGTTCGCCCTGTCTCTCTTTGTCGCTCTCTCTCTCTCTCTCTTTCCCTTTGTTGCGTGCTAATGATTAATAACCAGCCAGACGGAAACCTGCTTTGGGCCGCGGCCATCATGGCGATCAGCTGATCGCAGCGCAGGCGACACTCACGTCATGTCACCGCCATCTCCGCTAGCCAAGTGCAGAGGCCATCAGTCAAGTCGTAAATGCAACCTGTGTACCTATAACTGTGCCTGTATCTGCATCTGTATCTGCGTCTGTGTGAGCCCATTTTGAATTACAGGTACAGCAAATAGAATACCGAAAATAACGAAACATACACAAACGTCACCTGAGCGAGTTGCTCAACTGCTTGCTCAGAGCGCGCAGGTATGCCATGCTCTCAGTTGCTCGCTCACTCTCTTACTCTCGCTCTCTATCTTATTCACTCTCCTTCTCTCCTCTCTCCCTCTCCCTCTCCCTCTCTCTCTCGCTGGGCAAGGTGATTGATCATCTTTTTGCTCAGCCACAGCCGGTTTTCATTTAATTTATGTGCGCTCAACGTTGCGTCTGAATGAATCTCACCGTTTATTATTCGAATTGGAACATTTTGCGGGCTAGTTGGATTCTTGTCTTGATCGTATACGATATTCGCGCTGCGCGTTCGTTGCGGCTGCCTCCACTTGGAGTTGCGTTTGATGTTAGAAGTCTGATCGAAGCGTATAACAGTCGGCAGGTAAAAACAGTTATACTGAGCGCCCATATTACACCCGGATCTTCCAATTAGATTTCGAGTCGATTTTATGGCATTTAGCTTTTTTAACGAGCTTCATAGAAATGCTAATGAAATTTGCTTTCTTGCAATCAAATTAATTTAATTTATTACAGAAAATGTTTTTAATTTTTAGTTAGTCAAGATTAAATTGAAAACCTTTTAATATATTAAAATATATCTATTTTTCTAGACTTTTATTTTTATGAGAAATGCCAAAAAGGGCTGCATTTTTTTTTCTTTAACTTAGCCATTTCACATTCATCCCATTTACTTTCACAATTATTAGGGAAATATTTACAAAATTTATTTTTTAAATTTTAATGCGCTTCATTCCATTTACCCCAAATTAAAAAGTAATAATAATATTAATAATGAATTCAACAAGTGCTCAAACGCCGCTGTTGGCCTCTCACTTAGCTGCTTTCTGAATTTCTGTTAGCAACCACTATCGAAACAACATTCCGAAACGTTTCTTCAGAATTCAAACGAATTTCAAATGCGACCCACCACAGCTAATCGAAATGGTTTCCAATCTCAATTGATGATCTATTAACGAGCGCCCATAAAAATTATGCAACTATCCGCAGCAGCAACAAAATGGTGCCCACATAGACCAACAGCTACAGCAACTGCAGCAACTACAACAACAATAACAACCATAGCCAACAGCTGACATGCAATGCCATTTCCTTTGTCACCGAGAGGCAATAAATCTTGAGCATATTAACATGGACGTGCGATGAAAGTGCCAGCCAAATATGTCATTGTCAGTGCTTGGCTCTGACTTGGGCATTGGGATTCGGATTGGGTTTGGGTTTGCGATTGGGATTGAGATCTGGGCATGAACAGGGGCACGTCCAATGGCCGCCTCTGCGGCTACCAAATGCGAGTGTATTGACACCTGAGCCCAGAGCCCAACCCAAACACGGCCAATGCGCATCGCACCATTTGCCTCTGGCGCCAATTTCTGCTGCTGATGCTTGCTCTCGTTCGGTCGTTGCTGTTGCAAATGAAGTGAAGGAAAAAGAAAGTGTCAGCAGTCTAGGAGGCTCTGGGCCAGCCGCGAAACAGGTAAAAGAGTGCCACTAGAGCCGAAGGGCTAGAAGGCCTACTGCTATGACTCCCGCAACACTTTCCAATGAAAACGGTCGTTCATAAATCACTGATTGGATGCCTGACCCAATGTGTGTGTGTGTGTGTGTGTGTGCGAGTGTGCAAGTGTGTGTGCTGATAACTGACAGAGAGTCAAGCATTTCGAGTTGCTGCTGTTGCTGTTGCTGTTGCTTATCGTGCATTTGAATTGGTAGACAACGCATTTTTATTTATACATATAAAAATTCTCTCTACGTCACAAAACATGACAACATTTTGGGCGTGAACTCACACACACACACGCACACATACACACATATGTATGTATATGCATACGCATTTACACTTAACTGCCCAGCAACAGAAACAACAACAACAACAACAACAAACATGGCTCAAAAGGCAGCAGCAGCAGCATCGTCGTCCGTGGTGACAGCGCACATAAATCTCTGTAACATGACACTTTTGGCAATGGAAATAAAATATGGCATACGGCGCACCAAAATGTCGCACCAAAAACTCAACAACAACAACAACAGCAACAGCCAAGCAACAACAGCAACAACAGAATTTAATTCTTTTTTTTTTGGCACTTGGCTACACTTTTTGGCCCACTGCGGACCACTGTGCCATTCGAGATGCGACTCATGCCGCATTCAGCTAATTACAAATGAAATTACAATGGTCAAGTCCCAGTTGCAGTCAGCTTAAAGCCAGCAATGACACGAGCTGAAAGAGGTAGAAAGCAGAGAGAGAAGAGAAGAGAGAAAGGACTTAGGGAATTTTAATATGACAATATATGTATATCAATATATGCTTGAAGTAAACGAGGATCGAAAATGGAGAAATAGAGGCAGCTTGAGAGATAAAAAAAAGCAAAATATATCAACGTTTGTTTGTAGTAAATAAATATCTAAAAATTTGTGAGATGTTGAGAGAGAAAAATATATAAAAAATTGAATTCAATCAGCTATCAAACGTGCTTAAAACCAGATGGTGCAATATCGTTGAAAGTAGTCAAAAGTTTTAGATAAAATAAATTTTGTAAATTCAAGTATTATTCAATTTTGATTTTTAATCGCAGTAAAGCAATATAAATATTTTTTTAAGTTGTATCGATCAAGAAGATCAAAACACTTACTTATTTACATATATAACAAATTATATTACATATATAAATGTTATGTATATATTAATCATGATCAGCCATAAAAGTTTGTTAAATAATTAACTCTTTAACCAAAATGAGCCACAATTTATTTTATTCTTTTCATTATTATGAACAAAAATATATGATTAAAATAACTTTCATATACCTGTAAGGTAAGCGAAACTTAATTGAATATGTTGGGCACAATTTAAGCAAGTGTCATTGGGTCTCTGGCAACGTCTGCCTCTGATGGCGATGCTGTCACTTGCCACTGTCATTTTCATTTCGTTTTCATGTGTCACTTGGCGCGCCTGCGCACGCCTGCCTCCGGCCAGTGTCCAGCGTCCAGAGTCCTGCTCCATCTCCTTCTCTCTGTAATAAAGCAAAACGGCTGCGCATGCGCGCTAGTCACTCAGCAACAACAGCAACAGCAACAAGAACAACAACAATGAGAAACATCTAAAGCCGCTGCCTCTGTCAGATTTTGTGAGTGTCACTTGGCTGCTTTGTTGGCTCGAGCTCGGTCCCCGAGTCGTAGTAGTCGGAGTCGAGTCTTGGGGACTTTGGAGACTTGGGTGTTATCTGTCCCGTCGACCGTCTTCAGTTTCGCTTGGCCATCTCCCGGTTGGCTGCATTCCGCGCACAACACGCAAAATCTGCGCGCCTGCGTATAAAACTGTTAACTAACTCAATTTTGTAGCTGTCAGTTGGTTCCTGTTCCCACTCCCCGCCTGCTCAGCGTCACGATCTTGGCTGCTTACAGATGTTGGCTGGTTGGCTGGTTGGCTGCTAGGCTGGGGCTTCAGAGTTCAGCATGGGTTAATGAGTTGTTGTTGTCGCTGTTGCTCTTGCTGTTGTTGTTGCTGTTGCTGTTGCTGTTGCTGGCGTGCCGCTTACACATGTCACAACAAATTGCTAACCGTTGTGCGTCCCGGGCTCATAAACAAATCACTTGACCTTCGCATTGAAAACATTTGCGTAAAACGCAAAGAAAAACTCGGCCAATAAACGAACAGTGGAATATGATTAAATCAAGGAATTAATGAACTAAAATATGAAAAAAGCCTTCATATGGTAATGAAATAAATTAACAAAATAATAATAATATTAAATATTTATTAAAATTAAATATTTATTCCATATTAACTGTGGTTAGAAACAACTAACCCTTTTGTAAATAATAAAAATTATTTAATTATCAGTAAATTATTTATTGATTAGTAAAATTTGGTTACAATTTCAAACATAAATAGAGAAATTTTAATTCATTGCCAAAGCCAAACTAGAATAAAGTAAGAAGACTAAGATCTGAATTTTCCAGCTGCAAGATTTGTCCACTTTCTCCCATTGTACACAATATGCATCTGCCCAGCTGTCCACCCCGCATCTGCTCGGCCCATCTGCAGCAACTTCTGACAGCTGTGCGTGACACGAAAACGGACTCACGGATGCACGCGCGCATGTCTGTCACACAAATGTCACTTAAAGCTGCAAAACTCGACGCACGCATTGCAATTTCATAACTTTATTAAGCATGTGCGAGGCGTGGCACAAGGCGGGGGTGGCGAACGAGCACTCCGAGCGCCGAGCACCGAGCTCCACCTGACAACTGAGGCACACAGAATATGCCCATTTACAATGCCTGTCACGTTCTGGCATCTAAACGCCAGGCCAAGCAGCTGTAACTACTCCACAGCTGGCAGCAGGCTTAGACCTGAATCGGGCTCTAAGTAGGCGCTAGCCAAGCGCCACAAAAGTGGGCAAGAGGAAGCCGACTGATATAGAGTTGGCAATTCAATCATTTAATGCCATGGCCCACATAAGGCCATCAACTGCAGGCAATTGCAATTGCCATTTCCATTGCGATTGCAATTGGTAGGGCATTGCTTAGTCAGAGTTACCCTTCTACCTCTCCCCGTCTCACTCTGCCCCATTTTTGTAATGGGGTTTGTGCCGTTCCTTGGCATTTTCTTTACATATTTTTTTTTGTGTATTTGTACTTTCGTTTGTTTGTGTCACTTGGCAGTTGCTGGGCGCAGTGACAACAACAACAACAACAATAACAACAGCAATTGCAACGACAACAACAAGAACAACAACAACTGTAGTAGCATTATGGGGAGCGCAACGAACCACGCGGTAATTCTACAATGAAAGCGTTTCGCACACACACACACACACACATACACATATACACCGTTAGTGTGTGTACAAACAAAACTTGTGGCAATAAATTTGAAACGGATCACATAAATCACATTCAAGTGAAGCTTAACACACGCGCCCAACTAGAAGAGACACAAATACAAGCATACTATAAATATGCACGCACACAAGTATATACATATATGTACGCGTGTGTGTGTGTGTTTGTGTGAATAAGATACTCACGCGCTATACATACATACATGTTTGTGCGCTTGACATAGAAAACATTTATTTGCAGCTTGTAGAGCTCTTAAGAGCTTCTGAGCAACTTGAAAGAATCCAAAGGAGCAGAGAGAGAGAAAGAGAGAGAGAGAGAGAGAGAGAGGGAGATTAAATTTATACATATATTAATATATATTTTTTGTATATGTAAAATTAATCAATGTAAGTTCGTGACTTGCCTATAGCTCTACAAAAAAGAGCGAAAAATAACATAGCTGTATGCAATTCAATACATGACATAAATTTATCTAAATTGCCTTATGAACCGCTTAAATATCTTTGATTTACTCAATTCACTCGCACTCACTCACAGATGTCTCGTGGCCAACCAGAAATTGCCTGGGACGCGTGTAAAAGTTGTGCGCGTTCGCCAAATTAACTAAACGGTTAAAGCAACAACTGCAAATTGGCAACAAATTCACAGATCATAAAGTTGCAGCTGCAACGAGGCGGCCAACAACAATGAAATTAAAAGGGGGAGGGGGAAGGGGGGAACGAGCGAACGAGGCGAAGCATCATTTCATTTGAAGAACTTTGGCATTTGAACTTGACATTTAGCACACGGTTCGGGGACTTCTTTGAAAACAATTGCAAGTCACACACACACTCACATGCACACACACACACACACACACACGCACACAGTTGTAATGCACTCTTGGCATTCCTCGGCTGTCTGCCATGGAATGCCAGCACACACACCAAACAACAACAAGGGATTCCAACTAGAACGAAACAGTTGCAAATAGTCAGCGAGCGAGAAAGGGAGGGAGAGTCTGAGTAAGAGCGAGAGCGCACATACGTCTGCAACCCTCTGCAGCAGCAGCAGCAGCTGAGGGTGAGTGCTGACCCACAGCAGCAGCTCAGACACACACACACACACGCACACACGCACACATGCAGAGCGCAGACAACCGGCCATTGCAGCACCTGTCGGCCATGCGACAGCATGCATGTGTGTGTGTGTATGTGTGCGTGTGTTTGCCCTCCGGATTTTGCACCATTAACAATATGGTTCGCTTGGCGCGGCACACGCTCAGCCTTATTGAGGAAATGAGGCACAAATGTCATGTACACTTGCAGCCACACCCCCACACAACACACACACACACACACACACGGACAACAGTAGAAGGCGTAGAGGGTTGGGTTTAATGCAGCGCCATTGATTTGCTTATAAATTAACCCATTGACAAATGAAAATATTGTCTGTTAATTGATCAATGTGTATGCACAGAGAGTGCAGCAGCAGTTGTTGTTGCCCTTTTAGGGGGGCCACACTGTACGTCTGTGTGTGTGTGTGTGTGTGTGCACTGCAGCTAAAATTTAATTAGATGCGCTATTTGTATTTGTATGCGCCAAATGCGTTTTGGTCATTGTGGGCGCTGCAGTCAGCTAGCTAAATGGAGGGTGTGGCCATTCTCTATCTGCATTGCGTGTGAAGCGCACACGCACACACACACTCTCAAACGCACGCACACTCATGCAGTCGCGTACACAACATCGTATCTCATGTCGTACGTGCAAAATTTATTGTTATTGAAATACAATTGCAAAATTAACTGTCAAAGTGTGCGACCCATCGTCAATTTAGTTCAGCGCCATATGTTTCACTCTATATACAGTGCGTTATGTGTGTGCGTGTGTGTGTGTGTGTTTGTGTTTGTGTATTGGTAGCAGCACATGTGGTGTGCTCCTAATTAGTTGACCTGAGCTGTGGATGGACCTTAAACAATATTCTACATTCGACATTATTTAAGTCGCCAAAAGAGTCCTCGCAGCCGCAGTGACCAAGAGTCAGAGCACACGGCCTCTCGGAAATAGCACTTACCCCAACCCGCGCCCAACGGCTGAGCCCCTTAGCCCATGGCGACCCAACTAACCCTTTATTTGCACCGCTAAACGAGCTTTGCATATTTACTGTACTAGCAACAGACATTTTACGATATATTGAGAATTATTTGCAATATATTTGGCAGACGTGGACGGCAGGCAGTGCGGGGGCAACAGCAGCAGCAGCAACAAGGACGACAAATGTTCCAACGACAACAATAACAACAGCAAGTGCAGCTCGGTGCAAATGCAAGCAGAGAGCTTCTAATTCCAGCACTGAAACCATAAGTCTTTGCCGCATTGTACACACACACACACACACTCGCACACACTCGCACACATACATATATTGGCGAGCACATACATATGTAGCTATGTGCGCAGTCTATCTTTGTGTTGCTCTGAGAGCCCAGTAGGAATTTTGCACATGAAAAAACACTTATTAAGTAAGCATGTTTGTGTAATATATAAACTGAAATTAGAGTTGAATCTTTATGCAGTAATTATATATTAGGCAGGTGTTTAAATGCGTATAATGTGATTTAAATGAGCAACAGAGAGAAAGAGAAAAAAAGAGACAGAGAGAGATAGAGAGACTGAACCATCAAAATAGCTTAAATATAAATAATAAATGAATTAATTAAATAAACTGCGCCACATTTATTTCATTCATTTAAATATAACAAATCTGGTTTGATTTCATCTTTTTCGTCTTATTTTTCACATATTTTATGCAATATTACAAACTCTAATACAAGCTTAAAGATAAACAAAAATATATAGCTGTCAAAAATATCTCTGTCAAAAGGTATAAGGCTGCCAGGTGGGTCAGTCGAATATAGACACAGCCAGCTCTATACCAAATCGAGTTTATTCTAGAAATTTGCATAAAATATTATTCTCTTTCTACTGGGCTATCTGAACTAAAGTCGAGCAACTTTGAGAACAGCCGCTGCTTAATAAGTTAAGTGTCGATACACAAGTTTTGCATACACATAAATAGCAAATACTTATTTTTCTGTTTCCCAAAGATTTTGTTTAATTTACGTAAATTTGCATAAGATACAATTGCCAGTCCGGGGCCTGCACTCTGCAGTCTCTAAATTTGTGCGACAATTGAGCCAAAGTTCAAACGAAAAAATAGAAAATAGAAAACGGAAAAAAGTAAAAATAGTCGGAGAGTTTATTGCCTTTGGCCTGGGCTGTTGCTGGGGCTATATTTGAATTCAGCTCAAATTGAAAGTTAGCAAAGGCAACAACACACAGTCACACACAATATAGCAACTCCTTAGCCCCCGCCGGTCGTCCCTTCTTCGCTCGAGCTCAGTATTTATGCCTTTTCGAATGCAGCTCAGCTTTAATTTAAATGGATTTCTCTGCCGGCTACCATGGCAGACATATGGCAGCATTCGCAATGGCCAATGGCATTGCTAGGGGGAGGGGAAGGGTTGAAGAACTCACGACTCCCGACACCCGATTTCCGAATGCCAACTTACGACTGGCGACTGGCAACTGGCGACTGCCTCCTGGCGACTGCTGAGGATTGATTGTGCTTGTTGATATTTTGTCAAATAACGCAAATAAATACACAATTACACACTCAAGTGAGTCCAAGGGTGGGCCGCAACGAGTCCAATTTGTGGGGTTCAACTGGGCAGGTCTCTCTCGTATGCGCACACACATACAGAGACTGTGTGATCCTGTTGCTGTCTGGACGCACCGGCTGGGGGCTTGCTGTTATCCTTGTTTAAAGGATTTTCATTTGTTTAAATGTGCTTTATCGAAAATGGCCAAATGGCCAAATGGTCGCTGGCCATGGCTGCTGCCGCCACGTAAAATTTATACTAGCTGCACACTGGTACAAAACATGAGCGTTGTGCTGGGAATTGAGTTAATTATGGAATGATATTATGGAACGAAATTAGAGTTGCCCTGAGTTGGCTGAGGTAGTAAATGGTATCTCCATTTGTAGACTGTAAAAAAATTCATTTAGAAAAAAAATAAAAAAATAAAAATACATAAAAACTAAATAAATAAATAAACAAAAATATATTAAAAAAAAGGAAAATGTTGTTAATTATAGAAATTTTGATTAAAATCCAAAATTCAAATTCGTATAATAAATTAAAAGTATTTACTTAAATATCTCATATATACCAAGTTCTACTTTAACAAAACAAAAATTGAATATTAAATAGTATAAATTTGTTTGAAAAATAATAAGAATTAGAGGGCCTTTTGTAGAAAACGAAAAACATGTGCAATCTCACTCATTTTTGTTTAAAGAAATGTTTACAAAATTAAACAGAAAATTGTATTTCTTATTTATTTATTCATTTATTTATTTAGTTATTTTCTTTTATATACAATTATTCGCAATAACATCTTTAAATATTACTTAATAATAACTTTGGCTTCATTAAGAATTATGTCAACAACACTCACATTTTAGCCCTGGCTAATAAGCTGTCATTAATGCCATTTGCTGCCCACTGTGCAGCGACATTTGACTTTGTCATTGTAGTCGCTGTTGTTGCCGTTGTTGCTGTTGTTGCTGTTGTTGCTGTTGTTGCTGTTGTTGCTGTTGTTGCTGTTGTTGCTGTTGTTGCTGTTGTTGCTGTTGTTGCTGTTGTTGCTGTTGTTGCTGTTGTTGCTGTTGTTGTCGTTTTTTGCCACACGCCCGTAAATTCCAATGTAAAATGTTGCATTTATCTTGTAAAAATAATAAATCCAGCAAAGGGACTTTACTCTCGCACGCCTGGCAGCACAGGGGACGGTGTTCAGGGGCGAGCAAGGCGGCGGTAAGGGCCAGCATTGTTAGCTAATAGCCAATGTCCGATGGATGGAGATGTGTAGATTTAGCTAATGATATAAACAGTCGAATAGAAATTTAACCCTTGACCGGGTGGGGGTTGTGGCTAAGAGGGAGACAGCAACAAACCAAAAAAAAAAAAAAAGAAAAGATCAACAACAAAAAAACGACAACAGCAGCTGCCATTAATTTAATTTATTTATTGGCTGCTGTTTCATTGGCGCAAATCCCGAATACAGTGCGATAAATTTAGTCAAATGTGAAAATTGTGTGTGCAGTGCAGTTTACACACACACACACACGCACACACACATGTTTGTCAAGCGAGGATTTTCATTATAAAATATCGCCTGGTATGCGGCTCGAATATGGAAATGCAGTTGAGCCAAACAAACTGGCAAAAGAGTTTGCAATTTATTTGCGAATAAAAGTATCTCTGCTCTGACAAATAGTGTGAGATATGTTTTTGCGCAATGCGGCTAACACAGCCGCCAAATGCCAGAGACTCAGCTCCCCTAACCCCCTTCTCCACCCAGTCACGCCCACTAGCCCCACCCAGCCGCAACGCTAGCCCACCCATTCAGCTGG
The DNA here is from genome assembly GCA_035047565.1 of Drosophila mulleri. Lineage (NCBI taxonomy): Eukaryota > Metazoa > Arthropoda > Insecta > Diptera > Drosophilidae > Drosophila > Drosophila mulleri. The sequence continues at coordinate 4,712,814 of JAWNPK010000040.1, read as the reverse complement.
AAATGCGACATGTGACGCGGCGTCGCTGATTTATTTGCATACAAAAGCGCAGACGTGCATAAAAAATACACAAATTCAACAAGAATAATAAAAAATATATATAAACCAACAAGCAGCAACAACAACAACAACAATAACAACTGCGTAACGCCCCTTTTTGACGCCAGCGCGCAAACTGGGCTAGTTGACTGCCTTGCCAAATGGCAAATGGCAGAAGGTGGGAGCGCAGGACGCGACCTCTGAGAGTTCATAAAAAATGCATTACAAATCAGAAATCAAAACGTATTTGCCTACGACCAGGCAGAGCATAAGGTGGATGAAATGAAATATGTTGCGTGAAATGGAATTATGTGTATTTGGCTAAGTGCAGAGAGCAAAGCTCATTAGCTAAAAGTAAAATATATATAAAATTAAAAATACATATTTAATATACTTCTTGACAAGTTGACTAGAATTTGTAAATTTTCAAATGAGCAATTACTAAAGGAAATTCAAATTACTCTTGACTAAATAAGCTGCAGAGCTTTCCTGAAACTATGCTCTATAAAACAAGTCACATTCAATGAATATATTTAGTATTATGTATTTTTTAGTAATTTGTAAATAGTTCAACTGGGATTTTAATATAAATATAATAAATAATTAATAAATTAACCCACTGAAAATCATTGAAATAAAGCATTAAATTACTATTTCATAATAAAAAAACATAAATATAAAAATTTAATACATATATTATAAATATATCATCTAATAAATATAAATACAAAATTGTATTAATAAAACGGTCTATTCTAATTTAAATAAAAAATATATAAAATAAATAAAATAATTTAAATTTAATTTGGCAAAATGCCGCTGAATATAATAAAAATTTTCAATAAAAATTAATAACAAATATTTAAAAAATATTATAAATATACAAAATGAATATTGTGAAAAATATTAAACATTTATTTTAGTAAAAACAAAATAAATAAATAAATAAATATAAGAAAAATATAAAGATCTTATATTTATAAATTTTTTAAAATAGACTTAAAAAGAATATTTTTTAATATAATAGCAACAACAACTGCCGCCCCTTGCCAACTTTTGCCAACCCTGAGAAATACGTTTATTAAGTCTTCAGCTTCTCCATCCCGTCGGCAATTCATCATTTGGCGCCATTTTGAGCGTCAAGTTGCATTTAGTTGTTATTTATGCAAATTTTGCATGTTTCAACTTTTCGCCAAGTGCGTCGAGTCGTTTTCGATTATTTAAAACTTTGCCAGAAATTTAGTAGCAGAAGCGCCCAGGGGAATGGGAACAGGAAAGGGAAAGGGAGAGGGCGTCCTTTTAATGCGCGCACCTGACGCGCTTCAATGTCTTACTGCCAGCAGATCCTCGGCACATAACGGCGACTAGCACCTGGATTACCTTCGAGACGGGGCTGGGCGAGATGGCTCTGAGTCTGAGTCTTTGCTGGCTGCGTGCTGTGTGCATAATTTTGTGCGCTGCTGTTAGAACAAATAAATTGTAGACGACTAAAGTTATTAGATTAGCATTAGGGACGAAGCGCCGTGCGCCTGGCCTTGCCTTGCCGGCAGCCTGTAAGGTGCTCGCTAAGCTCAAAATTATGATTTAGCCCAGGTTATTTACATGCATATAGAGCAAATATGGAATGCCGCGAAGCTGGCCGAAATTTATGAAATACCTGGCGCGCGCTTCTGGCAGTCATGTGCTTTTTATAGTGCGCCACGCCCATCCTTCCACCCATATTTAGCCGAAAACGTGCGGAAATTAATAGCCAAACAGGTGGAAATATATCAAATTGAGTTTAGCTGTTTGGCAGTGGAAAGGCAGCTGAAAGGATATTACTTATTTTTATTTTCTTAAGCAACTGTGGAAATTTTCATACTAAAATAAAAAATATATACATACATATATCGCTTACATGCCGTAAACACATCTATATAAATAATGTATTAAGTTTTGCACAAATAAAAATTTATTTTGTATCAATCATTGAATATTTATTTTTAATTTAATCATGATTTTTTATTTAATCATGATTTGTTATTTTTAAATTAATCATGATTTATATTTTGAGAATATATTTTTAGACAACATTTTCAGACAACATTTTATATATAATTTTAATTTAAAATTAAATCCTTGTTAATTTGTATACCCTATACCCACAAACAAATTTTTGTTTGCTCAAAATTTATTATTATTTTAATCATATGACATTATTTTTTTCAGACATCACTTCATTTATATTTACATTTCTAGGCATATTTTTTATATCACAATTAAATATTTAATCCCAATTTATCTTTATACTTTATACCATTATATTCTATGATTTAATTTTTATAATTAATTATTTAATTTATATTTATTTATTTGGCTATTTATACTTTAAAATTTAATGCACAATTTACTTTATTTATTTGATTTTAGTTTTTATTATAAATATATTATATTACTACTTGAAAATTTATATATTTCATTTATTATTGATTTTTCTTACTAATATTTTTTGGCTTTTTTATATACTTATTATTTGCTTCCTACTAATTTGAATACTAACACCCAAAGCGAACCGTTAGGCATTTGGCCATAGATTAAACTCTCCCAACTAACCAGATATCTTTCTATTCCTTTTCAGGTAAGAGATACTCAGAATCTCTTGCGGGCTCTCTTCTACCAGACTGGCTAGGTAAGTGCAATGTTATTTTGATTCATTTCTTTAGCTTATAGTTTACAAATCTATTTTTGAATATTTTTGTTTTTGATATGTTATTTTTTAAATATTTTTCATATACATTTGTTTTTGTTTTTTTTCTCTCAAATTTTCTTATAAGTTGCAGCGCTCAGAAATGTTTTGAATTTTGTTTTCGCGAGTGTGTCACCCACCCCCTCAAAAAAAAGCTCCCCGAAAATCCAATGAAAAATTGAAATGAAATTTTTTGATAGCAACTCCCACAAAAATATGAAACAATTGAATACCCTTTGTCCAATCCGTCCAACATGATCCGACATACTCTTCTACTGAAACCTATCAAAATGCTTCTTCGACATGTTTTTGGTTTTTCATTTCTTGAATTTTGTTATTGTTCATGTTGTTGTTGTTGTTGTTGTTGTTGCGCATATTGCATCCTCTTCAGTTGGTGTGTCCAGTGTGTCAGTCAAAGGAGGTCCCCAGCAGAGCGAGAGAGGTAAACCCTAAAATATACTCAAAATACCAATAAATCGTAAATGTTGTGTGCATTTGCCAAAATTATCAACAAACACATATATTGTATGTATATTTCAATATATACTGTATATACTGTATATAAACTATAGCATGTGCATGCCCCAACTAGAGAGAGGAAGAGTGCGAGTGAGAGAGAAAGCAGATTGACTGCATAGGTGTTTTGTGATATGAGCTTAACAATATATAATATGTGAAATTATCAGCTCATAAAACTTGCCAAATAATTGGCAATTATTCAGTTTGTCAACCAGCACAGAGTCACACACACACAAACACACACACAGACACACAGAGGCTTGCTCTGTAGGTTTTCTTTGCTGCACAATTAAAGCCGCCCCACAGACTGGGCGCATTTTCTCATTTCTTGATTTGATTTTCCTTTCATTTTTATTCGTTTGTGTGTGAAAAAAGTATCACTTGGCACGCAAAGAAAAGCGAGTGAGAAAATTGCAGGCGTAATAGAGAGTGAGAGAGAGTGAGGGTGAGAGAGAGCACAATTTACAAAGCGTATCATTTTGTTAGCAATTTTTCAGCATGCTGCACTTTATCGTAAACCGCTTTGAGGCACGCAGCCAGGCTGCAACGAGCCACCCAAACGACCTACCAAACTGCCCTCGCATGCCCACACACACACATACAAACATCGTTTAAGCCTGGCCGTTCCCAATTAAACACAATTGAGTTAACAACTCTCAACAGAAACGATGCCAATTGTTAATTGTTGTTAATTTTGTGTGTGTTTTTAGTTGTGTTAACCAGGCCTCAAGTGCTTTTGGCTGTCAGCGACAGAGCCAGGCCGGAATATGCAACCTTTGCAGTTTTCCGACTGGCCAAATGTTGTTTGTTTATTGGCAATTTATACAGGCGCATAAATTACCAACACACTCACACAAGCAGAGAGAAAAACATAAACAAACTTTGCTCACTAAATGCCACTTGCCAATCGTAATCAATGCTCATGTGTGAGTGTGTGTGCGTTGTTGTGTGTGTGTGCCTGTCTATAAAAAAGGGACCCAAAAGACTGTCGCAGACAAGTCAGCAAGTCAGCATCCGCATCCGCATCCGCATTCGCATCTTTAGATGTATCTGCACCCTCCTCACAGGCGAACTGCTGCGCATAAATATTTATCAGAATTGTTGAAATCTTCAACTGCAGAAACGTAAAATCCATTAGAAAATTAATAAACGGCCCATAGCAGCGTACTTACAGCCATACATACATACTTACACACATATAGATAGATATAAATTTATATGTATATAAATGTGGTTTGGCTCACCCCAGACGGCAAAAAAAAAACCTTAGCTGAGGGTTGAGTTGAAGCTTAAATTGATTAAAATGATTTCTGTGTCTGGCTAATGTTTCGATTTACCGTTGGCTGCTCTAAGAGACGCGAAGAAGAAACTCCTAATATAATTATAAAACTTGTATATGTATATAATCAAATCTTTATGCATGAAGCTCTCTATTTATATGGGCATAATATATTGTAAATATTTTAATAATTTCTACATAATGTATGTATATAAATAATTGTTGTTTTTTCTTAAACACATTGTACATCGAAATAATAAGTAGATAAGGATATAAATACATACATAATATATAGTAAATATATATATATTTAATATATCAAAATATCTATATATAATATTCACATTAAGATATTCAAACATGTATTTAATATCAATGTAATATTAATATTAATCATATTAATCTCAATGTAATTTCTAGCCGGTATAAATTATAATGCACCTAGAACTGTCTGTGCCTAGGCCCGATATTATATATAATTATTCGACAGGGTCGCGCTTGTTTACTGTTCCACTGAACAGCGAAACATATAATCAGCTGACCGATCTATTTTTAGAGTGCTCTACAAACTTATCCAGACTCAACAATATTTGGTATATTATCACGTGCTCGAGCTTGTGGTCTCGTGGCCATATGTCGGCCACTCGCAGCTCGCATTCACAATTATATATAAACAGCTATTTATAGAGGAGCTGGAGTAGCAAATGTCTTCTATCGATGGGTCGACGGCTGCCCGAGGGGCTCCAACTGACACGCAATTCACAATAGGAGCATAATAATGTGCAATAAACTATCTCAATTTGTTGAATTGTTGATAAACTTTGGCGCCACTTTGCGGAAAAACATGAAACGAAGCAATTGGACTCGCACATCCCTTCAGTTCCCCCTTTCTGCCAGCCCCACTGCAAGATCCGTCCCGTCCATAGCTTTGAAGTGGGCTAAGAGCTGAGCGTGTGCCAAATATTTCGTTTTCTCTTTTTCTTGGTTTTTTTTATTTTTATTTTTTTTATAGGTAATCTTAAGTTTTGATACTCGTTTGTCAAGTGACTAGGGCATATTAGCATTTGATGGCATTTGTGATTATGTCATGATTTGAAAGTTGGATATAGTTGTGTTTGATATGTCTTGTGATATGAATCCTATAGTTTATGGAATATATTTAACTATTATAGATATTATTAAAGGCAGAGTCTCAACATGATATATCTACTCCCATTTGAGGCATGAAATATACCAGAAAATATAATCCATAAAGAATTTTTGATTAATGGATATTTCTTTTGTAGGTTTTACAGCTAGTATAGCCTACATTATGATTTGAATGACACTGTACTTTATTACAGATGTATGTGAATACAGTGTAGTCCCCTCACTGGGATGCTGGAAAAGAGACAACATTTACTTCTAGACTTTAATAGAGTATTAGACAGTCAGTGCAGCCCAACTGCAAAGTTCTTTGTATTTCCTCAGTTCGATTCGAACTCCGTACATTCTAAAGTTCCATTAGAATGGAGCAAACTATTTCCGGTAGATTGTAAAGTTTTATCTGTGGGCTAACTATTAACAAAATTATCAGTTCGTCTGACATTTGACATTTTCAGGTAAGGCAGCGACTGGCTGCAGTTCCTGGTTAATTATCTACAATTGTGTAAGTGTGAGGGCGTGTGTGTGTGTGTGTAGCTGTATTTGTAACTAACACACATGCGGCTGGCGCCAGAGTCCGTGTACATTTAATTGCCCCTCGGAGAAGCTTTTGCAAATTAGTTAATTGGCGGCCAGTTTATGGCGGCTGCAGTAAGTGGAAGCTACTTGGCATGGAAGACAATCTAAACGAGTTCACTTGAGCCGTATATATAGAGCAATGTGACTGAGGACTGGGCTGAGTGAGTGTGTGAAATGTGTATGAAATGTCGGGGCTATCTTAAATATCAATATTAATGGCTGAAGGCAAACAATTTCCATTTAAGCTGCAGACAATTGAATGAGAAATAGCTAATTCTGATATAAATAAAATAAATAAAGAAAAGAAAGTTATAAATAAGTCAAATATTATTTAAATAAGGAAAAAAAAGAAAATTGGCAAAGAATAACGTTCATTTAAGCTGCAGATAATTGAATGAGAAATATAAAAAACAGTCAGATATTTAAATAAACTAAATAGATAAACCAAAGATCATTGAATGAACTCTGTGTATAAAAGTAACAAGTTTTATAAAAAATTAATAAACAAAATACAAAAAATAAATAATAAACTAAAGAATTTTGAATTATTATGTACATTTATATGTTTACTTCTACTTCTCATTTTATTTTTAACTCTAATTGAAATTTATTTTCTTTCAGTTTGCATTTGCATATTTAATGAATATTTTGAAGGCTAATCCTTTGACAGAAAATTATATATCTATTTTATACTTTATACTTGGCATATATGTTAAATTATAAAATAATTAAGAGTAAAAGGAAAATAATTATTATTTCTTTATATTGACATGTAATATATTATGGATATTCATATGTATATATCATGGAAATAGTTGCAGTATTTTATATTTGTCATCTCATAAATCATCTAGCTTATATCATTCGCCTGATCAAAGTCAAGAAAGGAAATCAGTGCGAATCAAACGAAGGTCGAAAATTGTGAGCTAATGAATTAATTATGATTATTGTGATTTGATCATATGTTTGATGTCACTTTTGGCCACTTTTTCGCGTCAACTGATTAGCGCATTCAGCATTCGCTGCGTTGGCAACAATATTTTGCATTTTTAATTCGCCAACGACTTGAATTTGTTGTTGAACCTTTTGCAGTTTGACAAACGACGCAGAGTTTGAATTTCATATGCGAGCGTATAAACAAGTCGCCATTTAGCATTAGCAAACGAGATGCCATCAAATTATGCAAAAAATGCCAAAAGATGAAGAAGAAGAAGAAGAAGAAGAAGCAGCAGCAGCAGCAGATAAATGTTGTCTAATACAAATACAATAATAATAACGGGAATGCATGGCAAGGTATCTCTGCGCTCTACCTGGGCGAAACTTTGAAGAGGCCGCTGTTAACGACGTCCTTTTATTGATTTTCGTACGCCATTAAATTTCGCACAGTTACCCATATTTTCCGCCATTTGCCAACCCCTGTTTGTAGCGACTGCCACGCCCCCCACACCCGACACCCCACACCCTGCAGCCGCCCCCATTTGTGGGGCAATGTGGCAGATATTTCTTTTCTTCTTTTTGCCAGCTCAGCAGATGAATGCGTGCGTAATTTTCGGTTTGATTTATGCCCGCTGACCCCCGCCCCAGGCCACAGGATCCAGGACCCAAAAAACACATTCGCCCGCACACATGGCCAGCCACAGACCCCACCCAAGCTCCATGCTCTCTGTTAAGGTTGGCAACCTCAGATTTGTTACGGGAGCTGCAGGCTCTTCTTCATTCACTCTCTCTAGCTGGCTCTCCCGGTCGCTCTCCCCGTCGCTCTCCTGCTGTCCTGCTGGTCCTGGTTTTATCGCCAGCAATGCTAAACGCAGGCAATACATTTTAGCCAGCCTTTGGCTGTCTCGGGGCGGGCTTTATTACATTAGGCGTTCGTAAAATAAAAATTGTGCCACTTTCTCAAAAACACGCACAACAATATACACACACGCACACACGCACGCACGCATTGTCTGTGTGTGTGTGTGGAAATCAACCTGCTGCGGCAAACTGCCGAAAAAAAGGGCAGGCCAAGCAGAAAAATAGCGCCTCAGGCTGTGTGGGCGGACGGGCGGTGGGGGCGTGGCAGCTTTGCCAGGACACCCAAAATGCGTTGAGCTTTGTTTGTGCGCGTCCTCGCCTTGGCCACATTTGCTTACATAATCAGTCATGTTATCCTTGTTTCGCTTATTCTCTCAGAGAAACACACCTACGACACACACACACACACACACACACATAGACGTTACACGCATAGAGCGTGCATATAAAAATTATTTATTTATGTCGCTAGCTTTACTTGGATATCTCTTTTTATATATTTTGATTACGTGTGGACCGCGTGCAGAGTTTGCTTTTTGTTGTCTCTCTCTGCGTGTGTGTGTATGTGTGTGTGTGTGAATGTGTAGGGGTGTGTGTGCATTTGGCTTAAGAATCGGTCAACGTAAAATAATATTTTTTGCTACGCTGAGAAATATAAAGCAATTTAAGAGATATGAATGTGTTTACACAGATGTAAAAGATATCCCGGAGTCGTGTTATCCAAAGTAAGCAAAATGATAAAGTAGACTTATATGAGTATTATATCTATATATGTTTATGTCTACGTACATATATTCTGTAAGATAAATAAAGCTTTAGTAATAATTGTATTATACATTAATAATATATTTATTACAATATTTATTTGTTGCTGTATTTAAAGTATGTATAGTCATTCTCTTAAACTAATATATGAAAATCCCAATAGATCAATAGGATAACAACCCTTTAATGCTTACCTACATATGCTTAAGGGTTGTTTTACCAAACAAATAAACAAGAATATCTTAGTGCTAGCTTAAATTATTTGGAGTTTTCTATATATAATTATATAAATTAGAAATACCAAATCCATTTAGGCGACCCTCTTTTCAGCTTCCAATTCCGATTTCCACTTAGTTTCTCATATTTGTCCTTAATGTTCTCTTCGCACTCAAAGCTCTTTCGTTTTATTTTTTTTTTATATATATGTATATATAATTTTTTTTTTACTTTTTCCCCTCGACAACATTTTGTAGCTTTCCGCACTGAATTCCGAATTCCTTTGCCATTGATAAATGGCATTTGGCGCTGCGTTTGTTGTTGTTTGTGCTCGTCGTCTTCTTTCGACTTTGCGCCTTGCTTTGGTTCTCCTTCTTCGTCGCGCTGTTTGCTTTGCGCTTTTCGTACGGCGTTTTAGCGGTTGTCCTTTGGCAAAGCAAAGTTTTGTTTGTTTCAGTTCCACTTGCCTTGCTGCTCCCTTACTGCCTCTCGCTCTCACTCATTCATACGCTCACTCGCGCTCTCTTTCCCATTCAGCTTTTTTATTTCTCCTTTTTTCTGCTTGCTCAACGGAATCTGGGCTATTTATTCACCCAATTTCTTCTTCTTCTTTTTTGTTGTTTTCCACATTTATCATTGTGCCTTCAGCTGCACACGCACACAGATATACTCTCTCTCACACACACGTACGCACACTTTGAAACAGACAACAGTTACACCCACTAAGTTGTACACTTGCAGAAATTAATGTGCTAAATTTCGAATTGGAATCACTTTTGTATGACCTTAAAAATATTATTCACAAATTCTTTGACTTCTTTATTTGTTATAATAAATTTACTTAAATTTCATGATAAAGGTAAAAGCAAATACGCTAAGCAATTTTATTTATTAATTTTATTTATTTTTTTTTTTTTGAGTAGATTAAGCTTAGCGGCCCGCGGAATTCCCTATGGGCTACAATTCCGAATCGCTAGGGGAAAATAAAAAGTTTCTGGCATAAATCAACAGCGTTTATCAGCATTTTAATTGAAATGTGACAGGCGCTGACATTGGGGAGGTCAATACTTTGCCGTAAAATAGAAAGCATATTTTATACAAATTACAAATAATTGTTAAAAATAGATTTCGAAAATTCAAAATTTCGCCTTTACAGAACTTACATACATAAATAACATTAAAGATTGTGTTAATTACTCATTACACAAAACACTCACATCATCAAGAGCCAATCTTATTGAGCGCGATCTAAAAGCGATCGCTCCGCACTTATTGGCAGTTCCGTTTTTAGTTTGACTCATTGTATATGCTGCACGTTTCGCACTCGCTAGCTGAACTCGTAAACTTCTCAATGCTTGTGCTTCCACGCACGCGAAGTCGCCCTCCCACCCTCACTCGTTTCCAACTGACTAAAACCATTTTGCATTCACGCACATTCATGCGTTGTGCGTGTGTTGGTTTGCCAAAAATAACTTTTAAGGCTTGGCCGTCGCTCATTCAGCAACAACCGTAATTGAGAAGAGTTAGGAAGGCGAGCACGATAAATGAGTCAAATTGGCCACGCAGAGCCATCTGTTGGCCATTAGCGGCAACTAAGAAGGGCTCAGCGAGCAAAGCTTTATCGAGCTTTACGCGGGATCAGATTTCGGATGCAGCTCAATTCGAATTGAACATAAATCGTGCAATCGAGTCACACATAGACACAACATCCTCTCACATACTCACTCACACAGACACACACACCCACACAATTGGAGTTTCTTTCATTAAAATGCAATGCAAGCGCTCAGCTGCGGGTGGAAAAACATTCGTTTTGATGAGGTGTTGACTGTAATTTAAATGACAGCGTTAGCAGAAATTAAAATAAAATTCATTAACTGAATTTTTAATGCAACGCAATGGCGCTATTATATAATTGTGTGCGGCATGCAAACTCCGACGGCCACAGCTAAGCAGGCCAGCGGCTCACACAATTCCCAATGGAAATGACCCATATAACAATCGAATGCGCTGCCATTCCAGCGAGGCGTCGCTGCCGCTGCTGCTGCTGCTGCTGCTGTTGCTGCTTCTGGTGATAAAGCAAGGCAATAAATGAGTGCTTTATTGACCGGCAGCTTATGCAAAAAAAAAGCGCTCAAGCTCAAGGCGAGAACACGCGCTCTCTTCAGCGTCTGGCCGTTTGCTATGCGGAGTCTGAGCTCTGAGCACTTTCTGTTTTCGGCGCGCACACATAAATAAATCGATGAGCGCTCGAGCCGCGTCGCGTCGCGATGTGAGATTCAATGTTTTATTGATTTTGAGTGCGTTGTTGCTGTTAGCGAATTGTTTACGCGCTCATTAAGTGTCAAGTGCAGTAAGTTTAGCAAGTAATTGTTCAAAAGAGCGAAATCTATAAATAAACACCATTGAGAAGCGAACGTTAAAATATTTCCAAATCTCACATCAAGCTCACTCTCCCAGTCTCTCTCTCGCTCTGCCTCTCTCTCTGGCATTGGTTCGATGTGCCTGTGTGAGTGTATGGAATTTATGGCGGCGCATAAGAAAGCGCGGCAAGTGCGATAAATTTTGCAGCCCTGCGGCCATAAAACATGCGACTTGCAGTTGAGTAATTTTTCGTTGCTGTTTATTTTGTGGCAACATTTACGGAACATGCGCAAAAAGCGAACCGAAGACGAAGAAGAAGCAGCAGCAGCAGCAGCACCAACAGAAATAAATAGCGTCGCGTGTGTTGCAAATTAAATTTATTTATTGCATTTAAAATTGTATTTAAAATGCGAGCAACAGTGCTTTGTGTTGTTGTAGCTGTGGTTGGCTTTTTGCCGGTTCTCACATAAATTTCCAGGCAAAAGACGTGCTTAATTCGCTTTATGCTCATTTGTCGCCTCGCCTCACAATCGAAAACCCAAATTGTTTATGTGCACAAAAATTGAGCGATTGTCGCTCGTAAATCGCGCTCGGTAAGAAATGTTATAAATATTAAATGAATTCCATATTGTTAATTAATAAACAAGCGTTCGTACAACTAACATTAACTACGTGTGAAGAGTGCCCAACACTTTTTGTCACTCAGTTTCTGTTTCGACTCTGTGTGTGTGAGCAAGTGCTGGAATTGTATTTCCCCTTCACGCACACAGCCAAACACGCGCGCTCACACACACACACAGGCAGGCACACAATGTCTGCCTGATTTATTTGCCATAAGTCAAAGCAGGCGCGCGCACATGCTCGCCGCCTATACGCTCAGCATGTGTGAGAGCGAGCGAGCGAGCGCATATGAAGAAAAGGCTGGGTTATTTGTCTTGCGGCAACGCTATTATTCATTTGGGCTGTTGTCTTGCGCTCGCTCGCTCTTTCACTCACTCACTCATGTTCATTCCTGGCCACTCATTCGCTCTCTCGGCTACTGGTGCTTTGCGAATGTGTGTGTGAGTATCTCTGTGCGTTACTTGAGTGTGTGTGTGTGTGCGTGTGCATGGCTGTGCGCTCGCACTCGCTCTTGCTCTCGCTCTCGCACGCTCGCTCTCTCTCTGGCTGATTTTAATGGCCGAAGTGAAGTGTTTATCGTTGGCACACAATATTCGCAAGTGGCATTTCTTATGCCGTCGGCCAAGCCCGCCCCCTTTTTCACTCAACTAACACACTCACACACACACACTCATTTCTATACATAGGGACAGTGTCGCATTCTTTTGCTCTCTGGCTGTGTGCTTTGTTTTTGTTCGACTGTTTTCCTGTTGCTGCTGTCTCTAGTTGTTGTTGTTGCTTTTGCTGTTGCTGCACTTTTCCTCTTGGCTTTTCTTGGCAGCCGTTGAAAAACCGCGCCACAATTGGCAAAGCGTCTTGCTGCCTTTTTCCTTCTGCTTCTACTTCTTCTTCATCATCATCTTAGCGCAAGACTTGGCAAAAAGAGTTGTTTTAAAAATTGTTTATGGCCACAACCGCTGACGCTGTTCATTTTCCAGGCGGCGAGCAAAGGGAACATTTCTGCCCCATCCTCGCCTGCAACATTCCACTGATTAATAGTTTTATTTATTTTTAGCGCTCATCTTCTTAGTCGCTTTTGTCGTTGTCTTTGCCGTTTCATCTCCTTCTTCTTCGTCATGTTCTTGTGTTTATTTTACTTTTTTTTTTTGTACTCTGTTGTCGTCTCTTCTAAAATTTATGATTCTTTATTAAAATGTTATACGAGTTTGTTGTATGTTTTCCCCCCTCGCCATGTCCAGCTCGTCTGCTTATTTTTTTCTTTATTCGTTTTATCAGCTCTGCGTTTGCTTTTTTATCAAATTTTCTGTCAGTTTTGCCTGATTTATTGCTCATATACATATATTTATTTCTATTTGATGTGCTCCAATACAGTATATCGAATACTTTTGTATTTAGTGGTGATATATTGCATATGTAGTTGGGGTGTTATGGAAAGTGTTTAGCTACTGGACAAGTGATTAATCTTTGGCTTAAAACTGATTCTGAGACAGAAAATAATGACTGCGATTTATGTATGTATTGTGAATATGCATGAATTATACAATTTCGGTGTTTTTTTTAGTGCAGCAGATATATTTGTAATTGATATCGATATCTAATCTTCAATTGTATGACTAGGTCTAGTCTATTTAAAGAACTCTTCTATTGAGAGCTGCCCGGACTTTGTCTTAGATTTGGGCATAGTTTTAATTGGATTGCCGCTTCGATCAGTTGCATTTGCAGCTGTGTGAGTGTGTCGCTCAACAGTTGACAATTCTCCCATCGACAATGTTCTTAATGTTCGTTTCTTTCAGCACTGTTTTTGTCTGTTTTTTGTTTTTGTTATCTGAACCACGACTTTTGGACTCTGTAACTGAAGCTGAGCTGAACTTTTGTGACCCCCGAAGTGCAACATGTGAACGTTGCTTGTTGTATCTTCTCTACTCAGTTGCTGTTGCTGCAGTTGTTGTTGTTCTTGTTGTTGTTGTTGGTCACATCGTGTCTGTGTCCTCTGGATTCGATCGAATCATGACAAGAATTTCGTGCCGAAAACTCCAAGCGAATGAGAAATGTTGTTCATGCCGCGTTATTTCTGCGCAAACGCTCGTAAATTGAAGGCGGCACGAACTGCTGCCAGACGTTGAGACATTCAATGTTAGACTTATCCTTGAGCGAGTCCCTTTCCCAGGTTTTTTATGCACTCGGCACACATTTTTTTAGCCAAAAAGTCGAAACACATGAGCCACAGCACATTTTTATGATTGATAATTAACTTCTTAATGACAGCACATAGTCAAGGTCCTCACTCGTCCTTGAGCCTTGAGCCGTTTGTGCCTTTGTTTTTTAAGCATCTCGAGTCGAGTCATAAAAAAATGTAGTTCCAAGTGTCATAAACAAAACGCGCGAACCTCGTGCGACGGCGGCGCTGCTAATTTGCGCTTCCGTTGAAAATTCGCTCGCAGGATGCTGGCTGGACAGGACACACACGCAGACACACACATACAGGCACATAGTGCTGTGTTTTGGCATTGCCTTTTAGGTAGACAGAGCACAAATGCGCCTGGCATTTGTCAGTTTTTTATTAAGTGTCCAGCAACTGCCAACTGTCAGTAGCCAGAAGAAAAAAGAAAAAAAAAATAAAAGTAGACAAATTGCAGGTAAATGTCACGAAATAGTTGGCTAAATTAGCTAAGGGCAAGTGAAGAAAAATTAGTAATAAGAGGATGGCGAAACTGTCCAGGAAAAATTATATTAGAAGTCATTAAAATTATTTGCATTAAAATAAAACTTGAGCCTGAATGCCTTAATTCGAAAATGAATTTGAATTTTACATTTTGGATTTTGGATTTAAAATAGGTTTTCTATTTTGATTTTGATTTATAGTTTATATAATTTCTGTGAATAGGATCTGCAATCGAATGAAATTTAGATGTAAGCGGAGGACAAAATATTTTAGAAATATTTTAGATAGAGATTTAGCTCAGAAAAGAATTGAGTTTAATCATAATATTTTAAATGATAATTGATGGATGAAAATATGAGTTAAATTAGTCAATGAAGTGAATCAAAAATATTGAGAAAAATCATTAGTTAAAATAAAGAATATTTCCAAGCTAAATATAATAGTCTGGAAATCCATAAAATATTTTAAAATTTGATGTGAATATAAAGTATAAAATATATAACATAAATATAACACATAAAATTAAAAAATATTTTAAAATTTTATGTGAATATTTAGTATAAAAAATATAAAATAAATATAACACTTAAATAAATAATAAATACATATATAATATATGTACGTGTATGTGTATATATATAAATAGGAAAACGCATTCATAATTAAATTCGAAACATAATTCTGCTGTCAGGCGAAAACAACAAACTGATTATGTGGCAAATGCTATTGAGTAACCCGAGACCTGCCATAAGATGCTCCATAGAGCACCTGATTTTTTTTTTTTATTCTCGGATGGGAATTAATTTTTAATGGCAATGCCATCGGCGTGTCTAAGGTGACAGACAGTAAATATTATGAGGACTTTATTGTCTGTGGCAATAAATATAAAATATTAATGCTGCGACTAGCGCCAGGCTGAAAGCAATTAGAATTCAGTTTACTGTTTACTATCTGCCTTAATGTCAACCTTTAACATGCATTCTCCCAGCAGCTCTCTCTCTGTCTCTGTCTCTCATTCTCTATTTCTCTCAGCTCTTGTCTACATAGAACTTGACAGTTTTTGCAAATTAACTGAGGCGCAATTCGAGTAAGAGAGCTTATCAGATTTCTAATTAATTTAATTTTGCGCCGTGTGCCTTTCCCGTTAACTGCCTGAGTCGACAGAAAAGTGAGCGGAGCCGAGCTTGGCGTCAGTGGGGTTAGAGGGGTTAGAGTGGGGAATAGGTGGGTCAGGCAGGTGGTGGTTGGGCGACTTCCTGGCTCTTGTCAAAGTCTGCTGATTAAATCAGTCATAGAAATGTCGACAAGCAACAAAAACTAGAAAAAAAGGAAAGCAAAAAAAAAAAAAACTTTAGACCAAATCAAATATTTGCCTGGTCAGGACGGCCAAAACTTGAGAGAGTATGAATGTGTGTGTGTGTGTTGAGGGCAATGAAGAGTGCGGGGCAGAGCAGCATTTAACCGTTAGCTTTGTGGTCTTATTATGCAAAAAGTCGCAGTCGGAGAGTCGGACCACCACCAAGCGCAGGCCTAGCCAGCCAGCCAGTCAGCCAAGCAAAGAGCCACGACACAAAAACCAAACACGAAATGGCTAAAAAGGCCAAATGGAGGAGCGGAGGAAGGGGGCCCATAGGGTGCAAGGTAGGAAGCAGTACAGGGGGGTGGGGTGGGGGAGGTAGCGCGGCTGTGTGTGCCGTGCACATACATACAAGGAGAAAAAGTCATCATCAATTCAAACATATGCAGACCTCTCCATGCTGCCTGCCCCACCAGCAGCTCGCTGCCTGCTTAGTTAGCCTCATTTAGAAAACGTTTGTTATGCAATGCCAACATTTGTATTCGAAAATGTTTTTTATTCAGTTGTTGACTGTTTTTTTTTCCACTGCTTCCACTGCCTTTTGTATTGTAAGTTTTTCGTTGACTGGCGCGGCCTAAATGGCCGCTGAGCCTCTTGCCGAGCGCCTGGCCCCTGTGTCCCTGTGTCGCCGCGTCTTCCTGTCTCCCCGTGCCCTTCTCTCGCTGTGCCGGCATGAGAACGTGGCGACATGGCTTTTGCGCCGACTTCAGCTGTTTTTCCAACGATCCGAGTCGAGTTTGAATTTTAAATGCAATCATTTCCTTTGCCGCAGTTGGCTGCCCTGCTGCTCTGGCTAAGGACACTTCGTGATTTTTGCTATGATTGTCTGGCCGCAGCCGTTTGCCCGCTGCCCCCCGCCCCTGGCCCAAACTCGTTTTCTTAACTAACGAGCCGAAATTGTTTAAATATGCGCGAGATATAAAACATTTCGTGAGCTACGAGAGCGCACAGCGCACTGCGCAATGCTCAATTCAACTTCGAATTTGAATTTGAATTTGAATTCGATGTCGAATGCCCCTTTTTGGCCAACTGCACAACGGGACACCTAAGCCAAAGATGGCCAAGAGGGCCTCAGCTGCGAGCCGATGCCGATCGCAGCACGCCCGCAGAATTTCCACACAGAAACACAACAAAATCTCCCATTTGATTTATGTTGAGTAGCTTGTTTTTTATTATTTTTGGCGCAATTTATAAAGATGTCGACTGCAAGCTAAGCTTACGTTATATATACATATAATATGTATATATATATATTTAAGGTATATATTTGGGAAGTTTCACGTTTTACCTGAGCGTTCAGCAACTTAATAAGATAGCCCAAAAAATAAAAATAAGCGAGAGAAACGACAAACATTTCGACGCTGTCAACCCAATTCAAATTGTGTACAAAATCGTGACGCGCATAATTAAAATATTTATAAAAAAAAATATATTTATATATATATACATTCTTATATACACAAGTGTTGAAGGCAAAGGGGGCGGCAGATCAAAAAAAGCAACGCCAATTGAGCTGTATTCAAGTTATTTTCGAAGGGCAGCCCAAAAGTAAAAAATAAAGAAAACACATAAAAATGTAACTCGCAAATGTTTATAAATTAAGCTTATAACAAGTTAATAACAATCGTGATAAACAAATTTTTATTAACAATTCAAGCAGCGCGTTATAAATGTCGTAGAAAGTGTTTTTATTCGCAATGCGTTTATCTTAATGCAGCGATTAAAATTTAGCAAATGCTCCAATATAATCATGATAATTATTATGAACCTGTTTTTATATTACTTGTCATTATATTAAATCAATGAACCTGACTTGCTTAAGGTTGTAATTAGTGTTTGTTCAGTAAACTAATTAACTAATCATAACTAAAGATATTAGCAACTAATTATATAAGCAGACCTGTTTAGATTAGATTTAGTCCTATTCTAGTGACTGATGTACTTTGCTTTTGTTTTGTTTATTTATGATTTATTCAATGAGGCGAGGGGTTGCATAGATGTATCAAATGAATTCAAATATTATTTATTATATGATATATAGAGTAATTTATATGGGATTTTATGTATTCAACAGTTAATTATATATTTTAAATATATATTAAATATATATCTATATTATACGCATATTATTGCTTTGAACAATCATCGTGAATTTTATTTCTGGTTTGTCTAGTTTATGCATATATTATTTTAATAATATTTCAAATCATTATTTAGCTATGAACTGCTTAATAATGTTCCCAGCAAAATTTGACAATTAACAAATTTTCTAATACTAATAAACTTAGATAAAAACTCTGATGAAACTGTTCCATGTATGAGCAATAGACATTATTTGATATACAATTAAATTCCCAGTTCTTTTATATATGTATATATTTTATATAAAATATAAACATAGCTCCACACATGATCTGCTCTTATAGATATGTTGAGCAAAATCCTCGTATGCTTTTTGCTACTTTTGATAGCTACAACTCCATATGAAGCAATCAATGCAAATTTATATAGAGCATCTTTTGAATACGTTTACATTTTGAAGCACTCTCTTTCTCCATTACTTTGAAACACTCTCTCTTTCAATAAACTTTTTTGTTAACTACTCATCATCGCACATTTACATTTACTGTCTGTCCAATAAAGACGTTCCCAAAAAGACTTCAAAATCTGATTTAACAATTTATAGTTACAGCGCTTTGCTTGTTATATGCATTAAACAATATAAACTGCTACTTGAGATAGTTATTCGGGCCATACAAATGGCGCCAGTTAGCAGCCAAGGCGTAGCTTGAGCCAAGTCATGGGAAGTGGCCAGGGCCAAGAGGGGACCCGGCCAAGATGCTGAGGCGCTGCCATTTTTGGTGCGATGCGAAAACTTTACAATGGCAATTAAAAGTAATTACCACAGCCATTAACGCAGCAGCAGCAGCGACAACAAAAAAGCCAAAAAAAAAAAAAAAAAGCGAAAAAGGCCGACGCGATACCAAAAACGGGCAAAGCCGGCTAAAAGGAAAAACGTCAACTAAAAAACTAAAATGCAAGAAAAGCAAACGGCAAAAAATGCACGTAATTTATTTGTCATCAATTGGCTGGCAATAAATCAGACAATCACAAAAATGCTGTCAGCATTAAGACATGTGAATACGAATACATTTGCAGCGGCAACAGTCGCTGTGTCGCAGCAACAGTTGCTGTTGCTTTTTTTGCTGTTGCTGCTGCTGCTGTTGCTGCTTGTTGGCTGAGACAACAACGTCGAAGTCGCCAGCATTTCAAGATTTATGGGCGTGTAACCTGTTTCTTTAATTGCACATTTGCAGCCCCCAAACGACAACGACAACAGCAGCAGCAGCAGCAGCAGCAGCAGCAGCGACAGCAGCAGCAAAAACGTGAAAAATGAATTAAATACAAATGCACACAAAACAAACGAAACGATTTGAAATGAACTGAAAACAGTAGCAAAAACATGCGCAAAAAGTGGACTCGATTCTCTTGTTGCTGCTGCTGTTGCTGCTGTTGCTGCTGCTGTTGCTGCTGTCGCCGCTTGGCTGCACTGCATCAAATTTGGCTGAATTGCAGAAAGGTTTACATACATGTATACATATGTATACATATATGTATTTATTTATACATGTTTTTGTTGTAGCTGCTGTTGCTAAGTTGTCGCCATTTTGGATCTGTGTTGCAGCTACAGGCGGCATGCAACATCGTTAATTAGCCGCTGCCATATATGAGCAACTGCAGTCAATCATTAAAGTCAATTGCCAAGTTTTCCTTGGCTATTTATGACCAACTACTTGAAGCTGTAGCAATTGAAGAAAATAAAAGGAAAATTAAAAAAAAAAATGTACTCATTAAATGTATTTTTTTAAGTATTTAATTGTTGTTAAATTTAAAATTGGAAGTACATACATAAAATTAAATGCGAATAGATTGTGTTGATTTGATAGAAGAATATTTTTATTTAATATACATAAATCAGATTGAGCACAAAAATGATTTTCATTTTGTCTTTCAGCTACAATAAAATTTATGAATTAAAATAAAAATAAAAAAAAATCATAAAAATTCAAATATTATAATTAAAATATAATATAATATTAAATGTGTTGCAGACAATATTTTGTTGAAGAAAAGTATTTATTTTATTATTTATATAGTTATTATTATTTATTATTTTATACATACATTAAATCAGCTTTATATATTTAAATTTAATTTAAATTTAATAATTTAACAAATGAACAACAATAATATATTTAAATGAAATCAGTTTTAGAATAAAAATCAAAGGCTGTCCTAACTATTGCAATATTATTATAGATATAGTATACATATTTAGCGATTAGTCTAGTTCTAAAAAAAAAATTAGGCTTTGCCAAAACTCTTGATGGAACTTTACATTTGGGCCAAGTTGCATGTGGCAGCTACTCCAAATAACCAATAACAATTTCAGTTGCATGTTTTTGTCGAATTAAAATTTGCAACGTGGCACGTTCGCAGTTAGCTGGCAAAGTTTGGCGTTGATCCTGCCAC
The DNA here is from genome assembly GCA_035047565.1 of Drosophila mulleri. NCBI lineage: Eukaryota > Metazoa > Arthropoda > Insecta > Diptera > Drosophilidae > Drosophila > Drosophila mulleri. Next base: position 4,692,215 of record JAWNPK010000040.1, on the reverse strand, counting down.
AAGCAGAGGCCGCATGCAGCACAGCATCTCTGCGACTGCGACGGCGATGGCGATGGCGTCTGTATCTGCCCCTGCTGCTGCTGCCGTGTCAAGGCTGTGGCAGACGCAAGCAACTGGAGTCCTATTGCCGCTTAGTTATTCATGTACATTTGTATCCTGCGCATAAAATGCGGCTGCGGCTGCTGTGCGGAAAGGCAGCAGACAAATAGTAATGAAAACTCTTCTCGCCAGCCAGCCAGCCAGCCAGCCAGCCAGGATACTAGTTCTTCTGGCTCCATTGTGTGGCTGCCACAAGTGGCAGGAGCGGCGGGCAGTGGCTGACGGAGGGAGGGGCAAGGCGCGAGGCAGCGAAGCAGCAACATTTCGACATAATGTAAACTAATTAAAATTCAAAAGCCATAAACAGATTTTGCCAATAAAACTTTGCTAGCTAAATATTTTTTGCGCACACACACACACACACACAGAGAGAGAGAGAGATAAAGAGATAGCAAGAGAGTGAGAGCGAGAGAGATGGCTGTAGGGAAAACAAAGAAAACTTTGGCCAAGTGCGCAGATTTTTGTTTTTCTCTTTTATTGTTGGGTTTGAGTCTCAAAGTTAAAGCCGTCTCTTAAAGCGTTTTCTCTGCGCTGTTGTTATTGTTATTGTGCATTGTTAGTGGAGGCTATAGAAACAGTTAGATGTATGTACACCCGCCGCCGCCTCCCCCAACAATATAAGATATGCATGTGTGCTTAAGATGTGCTCTCGAGACGAGGCAAAGCGAGGCGAGGGACTCGACTCGAGTGCAGGAAGTGAAACGTAGGAAGTGTGTGGCCAACAACATTTTATACTCGAGCGCATAATATTCATATGCAGGCCATAAAAAACTTTGGCAGCTCAACGAGCGATCTCCATTTTCGACTTCTTCTTCTCCTGCCCGCATCACCACCCAACCACCGCAATCGTGGCTGGCAAGCTCCTGTACAATGGGCAAGAAAAATGGGCATGAAAAATTATTATAGATGCTCGTGGTAATTCAACATCGTCGTTTTATTCAATCATGTCCACGTATTTCTTTGAGACGATTATTAAATGTATTTATGTCTGTACTGGAATACGGATTAATATTTATAATTGTGAATTTATTTTATTTTTTATTTATAACATCTTTCCATCTTGGAGACCTAATGTAGTCTGAGAACTTAAATTATAATCTTGAGAGATCATGAGCATTATATGAAATAAAATACAAAAGTCTATTAATGTTTGTATTTTAAATGTAAAAATATTTAAATATGTATTCTGAATTGCTAAGCACTGAAGCTATTGAAAACTTTTCCATTGTGCGTTTTGCAACACTTGAATCTTGGACAGACATTTATGCAATATACGAGTTGGTTTGGCTTCGAGTTGAGCTGAGAGTCAGAGCTATAAATGTGTGAGTGTGTGAGTGTGTGTGGGTGTGTTTGTTGCTGAACAATTGAAGTTCGCCGGGGCAAATATAAAAAATGAGCGCCACAGAGAGAGGGAGAGAGATAGCAAGAGCGAGTGTGAGTGTGAGTGAGATGGTCGAGTTGCTGCTGCTGTTGTTGTTGTTGTTGTTGTTGTTGGTGCTGCTGCTGCAACGCCTCCATTTGCTGGCAAAGTTGCAGTTAGCGGCTGTATGGGGCCGGGGAGGGGAGCGGGGAGGCGGCATGGGTGCTGGCGGCAGCTTAACTTAACTTTGCTTTTACTGCGATAAAATGAAAATTGCACACGCGCCATAAATAAGGATTCTCACAAGGATAATTTATAAAACTTTGCTCACAACGTTTTACTTATGAGCAGCAGGCGACGCCAGACGAACACACACACACACACACACACGGAGACAGAGGGATATAGAGGGAGAGAGCTAGCGGGAGGGGGACAGGTGCCCCCTGGCTGCCTGCTTCACCTGTGGGGCTTGTTACGTTTGCCTTTTGGGGCCAACTGATGCACTTCCGCCTCAGCCCCTCCTGCTGTCGCTGGCTCTCGACTCTCTCTGCCCCATCGGACAGGTTAAGTGTGTAAATTCTGCAAGTGCTGAGACTATGACGTATGCAGCTAGCCCCTTGACTGCGCCATCTAACGGGGCATGCCACTGGCTGACCGGGCCAGAACCCAATCGGCCAACAAAATGGCTCCCACAGCAGTCGAAAATTGTAATCGATGTGCGAAATAAACAAAAGCGGACATAATTATCGAGTTATCGCGCGGCGCCTTGCTGCGGGTGTGTGCCCCCAACGCCCCCAACGACTCGCCCAACGAAATGTATGACCCTGGCGGGCCTGCTGGCTGCTGTGCTCATATTCTGCTCTGCTATGCCCTGCTCTGCTCTGTTTTGTTGTGTGTGCGCTAAGCCCGCACCGAAAATGCTCGCAATGGCAACGCATCGATATTTATGATGTCATGGATTTTATTGTTGCCTCTGCTGCAAAATATTCATATGCGTTGCAGAACCTGCTACGACGGCAGTGGCAATGGCCACAGCTCCAAGTCCGGCACGGGGCCCGGGTCCGGGTCGGGAGTCCGGCACGGAAACAGTAAAACGACCATCAGCCGAACAGGATGTAAATTTTGCAGCAAAACGAGACGCACAAGGACGTGAGCCGGACAGATTCAGAGAGGCTGCGGCATGGGAGCGTGAGTGCGGCGTTAGGGTGGACCAAAATGAATGTCGTCGGGTGGCTTGTTATTGACGCCGGCGATAAGGAGGTGGCGGCTCTACTGCCGTACTGAACCCAATGCGAGATGACGCTGCCATGATAGTCCAGTCCGACCAGAGTCAAAATCGAGTAGGTTCAGTAGCGAGCGCGGCTGCCACAGATGCTCTAGGTCACAGTGCAATAAAATGTTGCCAATATTATTTCGCTGTTGTTCTATTGCTTTGCTTTTTTTCTCCCTTCTCTTTGCTTCTTCTTTTTTGTTGCTGCCTATTGCCAAGTTTGATGCAAACGGGGCCCGCAGAATGAGCCGCTGCCCGGGCTGAGGCAACGCAGCATCAGTTAAGAGACGTGCACGGAAGTTGCACATATGCCTCGAATCAAGCGAGCAGGAGAGGGAGGGGGAGTGGGAGTCACATAGTCCGAGCTGAGGGGGCACTGCAGGGCAGGGCAGCAGGGGTCGCGCGCTGTTATGCGGGTCGAGCTTTGGGGTGTCGGGCTTTGTTGTGGCTGCTGCTGCTGCTGCTGCGCCGACACTTGAGTTATGCGCATAGATTGAAAATTGTCGATAACCGAAAAAAGAATCGCACGAACTGCAGCAACAAACAACAAACGACAACAACAATAACAACGGCAACAGCAGCAACTCGCAGTTTGCAATTGTTGTTTGGTTTGTCAGGCACAGGGGTCAGGGGATGTGTGTGTGTGTGTGTGTTTGTGTGTGAGTTGGCAGGCATCGCTGCTTTTTGGGGGCGTGTCCACACGAAGTTCGAGCGCGTGATACAACACGCCATTATAAAGTTATTAAAAGACAACAAACATGCACACACACACACATAACAGCAGCAGCAAAATGTATAAAGCGACAGCAGAGCAAACGAAACAGGTTAAAGAAGTTCTCTAATGCTTTGACAGGAGAGTAGAGCGGAGTCAGAGCTTAGAGAGGTGTGCTAAGTGTTGGTAGTGCGACAATTTTCATGAGCAATTGAGATTGGACAGAGTGAGAACGATAGACGAGTATAAGACTATCAGTGCTGAGTGATACAGGATCAATGAAAATATATGTACATATATTGATTTTTAGTTAGATAATAACGATTTTTATGCTCTATAATTTTAATACATTTATTAGCAATCGAATAATAATAATATTAATATTAATAATAATAATATAATATGTTAATTATACATAATACTAATTTTACTTGTTTTACCAGGCTATGCATTCATTTTTGGTTTGTAGTACTCTCCTGTTCACACCTCGGTAGCTCAGTTTGCATTCATTTTCCACAGTTTATTTAACAAAATGTGTTTAAACCGTCTGCTGACAGTCAGAAATCGCGACAAACAAAAAGGATTTTGCAACAATGCAAAAATTGTTTATGAGATTAAACTCATAAACTGCGAAAATGCATTTTAATTGAAGTGCAGCTTTGGGACTTCATAATATACTGGCGTTTTTTGCCTTTTTGTGTGCTTTTTGTTTTTGGGCTCGAGAATGCGATGCGCTGCGCTGCCTTTACGGCTGTTGTTGCTGATAGTAAATTGTGCATATATCGATATATGAAAACTGTGAAATGTAGACAAAATGAACAGCATGAACTGGCCTGCTGCCCGTCACCCGTCACCCGTCACCCTCCGCCCGTAGCCCGGCAGCCCGGACAATGGCGTTGATTGTTTGAACTTTGTTGGCGCTGAACATTTTTCCTCTCAATGCCATTTTTTGTTTTTATGTGGAGCTGCCAATAAATTTGCAATGAGCATAAATCGTTAAGATTTATGACACGCATGCATATAAAATAAATTAGTTTCTTTTTATTATAAAAGAAAAAAGTGTAAAAATGCAAAAATGCTAAAATAATGGCTGCAATTAAGAGCGTTGATTGGGCGCTGCAGTCCGAGGCGTAGGCAAAGTTCAGCTAGAGCAAATGCTCACAATGAACTGTTACATCAGCTGATAAGAGCAGATAGCTGATAGCTCATGGCTGATGCATAGATAGAACTTTCCTAGAATATACAAGTAATCTTTCCTAGAGTTTCCCATTTGTCAGCCTTTGATTTATAGCTGAAGCTGCTTCCATGCTGCTGCCGTGTGTACATACATATATCAGGCGTTGTCATCGCCGTCGGATGTGGCACTCAAGATGCAGCGGAAGTGTCGCACTAATTGCCAGTCACCCCAGCGGCAACGACGTGGCGTGGCGTGTGGGTGGGTGGGTGGTGCGGCTCGGGCTCATAAATACGCCATGTTTGCATGCATTTCAAATGAGAAATTGTCTGTGTCGAAATACGGCAAAGCACGCCATTTAATTTCTATGAATCCATCAGCGCCTTTGTCTTGGCCAACACACTGAAAATATATATATAAAAAAAAAATAGAATGAAAAAAAAAAAATAAAACCAGACGGCGACGCGACAAGTGAAAGCGGAGTCTCCAAGCCCTTCAGCTGCAGCGCCTCATCCTGTTGGCAGTTTTCATGGCTTTGTTCAGAATTACCATCAAGTTGACAGTTCTATGGCGCGTTGACAGTTCACACACACACACACACAGGCACATATGCAAATGTCGCTGGACTCATTCTTGTGGAAAATGTGTCGTGTGAAGAGCCCGCAAAGCGGAAGGAAGGAACCCGACCAAACCAAACCAAACCAAAGCAAAACGGAACGAAACGAGCTAAACTGAAATGAGGAATGTGCCCAGCCAGTTGTCGTGTGCTTTCACACACACACACACACACACACACACACACACACACACACACACACAGACAGAAAGTGAAGAACGTGGCCAAATTCAAATGTCTCTAGCGATAAAAAAAAAGAAAAAACTCCAACAAAACAACAAAATTTCCTCGCGCAATGTCCAGAAACTTGAAAATGCAAATAAATGTAAGTTGGCCATTTTCATTTTTATTTGCCGTTTTTTTCGCTCCTCTCTTCGTTTGTTTGTTTGCCACGTCACGAATTCGTCACGTGAAGTAACTCCGCCCCCCCTGCCTCACGGAGCGCCCCTCTGCATTCAAAACTATTTTGGTCGTTGGCATTTAAAGTGTCACATTTATATGGCATTTTTATGCGGTCCTAAGAGAACAACAGCCACCCCATCCCCAACCCCCCTTACCCTCCACAGCTCCAGCTCCAGCCCCAGCCCCTCCAATACGCCACAACAAACCGCACAACTGCACACCGCATTCGCCGCACGTCCCGCGCCCTTTCCCTTTCGCGCGTATGTGTGAATTTTCCAGTGCCTGCGCCTGGGCCTGGGCTGGCATTTTAAATCGACTCATCTCCAGACAATGGCCACGTATAAAAGTCACTCACGTGTTAAAATACAACGACACTTGAATAGCCTCACTCGCCACTCGGTGTCGCATCGGATGAGTGCAGCTGACAGCTGTGGTGATTAGACAGTCGACAAGAGTCTAGCAGGCCATTGGGCCAGTCAAGTCGAGGGTGCTCCGCTCAAAGCACAACATATCCCCGACGAGTACATAAACCAAAAACGCTCTTTGAATCGCTGAACAGCAGCAATCGATGGAAAGAACTTCCCTAAAAGACTTGCAGATGAAATGAACTCAATGGAGACCTCTAATGATACCTATAACAATATGTTTGTAGTTAGAGTGACTAAGGCTAGATCATTTTCATCATACTATGATTACAAACAAATTTATTTACCAATAAAGATTTTTTTTTTACTAGATTAAGCTGGCAGAATAGGTATCAGAAAATGAAAAATAAAGCAATCAAATAAAATCAAATAAATAAATATATACATATTTAAAATTTAAGTAACTAATTTTTTTAGTAACTAGTTTTTTTGCAAAAATTCTTCAATGTAAATTTCCATTTCAATTTATCTATATTAAAACTCGTTTTCTTATCTTACTTGAACTTATTTTTACTTGGTAGAATAAAAACTTCTTCACTGCTTGAAGCGATAGTAAGAAGAGCATATTGCTTACTTATTCTATCGTCTTTAAATAATGCTGCTGCCACTTAAACTGATAGCTTCAAAGTCGAAAACTCATCGGGACACAACTCAGAATTGAAATCTTAATATACACATACCTCAATTCTGACTGTCTAAATTTATTTTCATTTGAGTTTCTATTGTGCGCAGCTAAACTCTAGAGATTATGCACATCCTGTGAATGTTCCCAAATGAGATAATGGGATAATTGTTGGGCCATTGCAGGCATTGCAGCTCCAATTACACTGCATAGACTTGTCATACGTTGTGAAAAACATGGCGACTGTTTCCATTTTCTTCTTATCTCTCTTTCTCTCTCACTCTCGCTATTATTCTACTCAAGTGCATCACAAATGTCGCTATTTTGGGACGACAACCACTTCAGATTCCAACCTAGAGCTCCTAACTTCGGTCGCGCTAACTAGCGCATATGCGCACATTTTACAGAAACACACATACACACACACACACACATACACTTGTACACGTAGATATTCTAAGTACCCTTGCGCTAGCTACAACATGTTCGACTCATAAATCATAATTCAATATGGAGTACAACTCCCCCTAAAACAGCGGAGAGTGAGTGGAAGAGAGAGAGGCAGAGTTTAACAAGAGCTAGACAAGCATTCAATGGGCAATGGGACATCGGGCGTTATCCCTCGACCAAGTTTCGTTGTGCTATGAAATATGCATTAAAATTGCCTACCAATTGGCAGGCCATAAAGTAGAACCCGATCGGTCGACTGCTGCCATGTCGAATTGCTCGGCACATTATGTGGATTTTTTTTCGTGGAAATTCGATTATGCTCAGGGACTCTGCAGCAGCGCAGCAGCAGCAGCAGCAGCAGCAGCAGCTGTATCTGTCCGGTATCTGTGTGTACGGCCATAATTTGATTTTCGTGGGAGTTGCCGGAGCGTTCATTGGCGCCACGGTTCGTCGCCTGGCAGCGTTGCCAGACTGTTGCCAGCGGCATGTCGTTCATTAAGCAGACTTAGTTGAGTGCTAATTGCATAAATCACATGAGGATTTCAGTCGTCTGGTTGCCCCCGCCTCCGCTTCCCATTCCCCTCCCACAACCCCAACAGTTCTCAAAAATTTAATATGTGCATTTGCCATGCTCATGTCTGTGGGGGTGCGGGGGACTCTTGAGTTTGTATTTGTATGTGTGTGTGCGATTAGGCGAGCAAGTGCCTGAATAATCGCACACTAGCTAAGACCGTAAGCCCACTCGTTGTTGGCCACAACACAAAGATGCCTCAGACATGCTGCGGCACTAAAGTATCTTGTGGATGCCGAACTAACTTTTGGCAGTGCTCGAGTGACCGCAACAGCAACACCTGAAGCTTCGGACAACATAAACTCAATTGAGCCCAGCCATTCGGATTAGAGCCAGAGAGATATTATGGATTACGTACATACGTGGCCAAATTTGTTTTGTCTACTCGACACACTGAAAAGAAACAACAACAAAATGGAAGAGAACTTGCCGATAGTTCGATGACATTGCCACAAAGCAACACATGAGACAAGTACGAGTACAGCAAGAGCAGCAACGATGAACGGAGAACGAACAACATCATCAAGCTGCGTCTGTGTCTCGAGTTTGGGGCCTGAGAAACTTGCCACCGCCAGCGCTAAAGTGCCACAAAAGACCCGCATCCGCAGCGACAACGGCCCATCGGAGAGGGGGTAGGAGAGCGAGGGCAGAGCAGCAGCAGCAGCAGCAGCAGCAGCAGCAGCAATGCTTGTTTAAGATTTAAAAGTAAAAATAGCTCCTTATTCATCTTCGATACACGAAGGCAGTTGAGGATGCGGATGCACCCCAAACTGTCTGACTGCCAGGCCAGCTGTCCTGCTGTCCTGCTGTCCGCCTGTCTGCCTGTCCGCACTGGGAGCCCAGTCTGGGGCTGCCACAGTACGCGGAACGTGCAACGTGGCTTCAAGTCGCATGTTGCGCCGCATGTTGCATTATTTGCATATGTGCGAGGGAGGCGCTAGAGCGGAGGCGGGCCAGCGCCTTGCTGCCGCCAGCATAAAACGCAGCTCTCCAGCTACGGCAAGAGGCATTGGCTGCTGGGCGATAGGCGAAATGTTGCAAAATGGGCTCGAATGTTGCGGCAAAAGCCAAAAGCATTTCGGGCGTTTTTTGTGCGGTTTGCTAGCGATTTGTGTGCGACTTTAACAGCACCCACTAATAATAACTTGTATTTCAAATATTTTAATTATCAGGAAAATTCCAAGAATTATGAAAATCTAGTTAGGCAGCGTTTGTTGTTCAAACATAAAATATTTGTTGTGTATTTTAAAATTGTTTTCAATATTTTTCTTTGATATTCACAAGATAAACAAACAGTGCCAAATTTATATACCTAATATATATCATATATTTACATACTATATTTAAATTTGGGTCACTGATTTTTACGCTTTATTAAATCTATATATATTTAGGGTTTCTTAAATATATTTTTAATTAAATTCAAATATATATTAAAATGAATACTAACATTTTATATATGTTATATATATTTTATATGGAAGATAAATATTATTTTAAATTTGTAATAATATTTTTACAGTCATTTACTGTACTTAACTTACTTAAAAGTTTGTTCAGCTTATCAGCTCCATTTACTGGGTATCTCTGAGTCGTGCAGAGTGCCGCATTTCTATTGATTTTATTGTAGTCTTCTTTTGCTTATCCGCTCTCCATTATTTAGCTATGTATTCGTATGGCCATTGTGTGCGCGTGTGTGTCTCTCTCTTTCTCTGTGTGTGTGTGTGTTCTCTTCATGTGTTGCTTCGTCTACTTCTTTTATCTGTTTCACGTCGCAGTTCGACCCGCCGAAAGATTCGCTTTTGAGATATGCCCACAATAAAACACACAAATAAAAGCTGGCAAACCTGCAGCAACTGCGATTCACCTTTACAAGCAATGCCCCACTGCCCCTTGCCCCTTGGCACAAGCCCCCTGCTGCCGTGACCCTGCTCCCGCCCCTGCCCCTTCAAGGTACGTCTTGGCCGTTGCGGTGCTGCGTTTTCTTTAGCTGGCCAAAGCTGGCGGCAAACCTTTTGTTTATTTTATTATCGTTGGCTATTTGGGCGCTGGCTGCTCCTGCGACTCCTGCAGCTCCTTTTGTATATGGAGTGTGGCGAAAACGCTTAAAACGAAATTTATTTAGTCGGCCCAGAGACAAAAAGCTGAGAGAGACAGAGCGGCAGAGCGGCAGAGATTCGCAATGCGACAAAAATGCGACTAAAAATAAGCCAAAACGAAAAAAAATATTTGAAAAATCTGCGACGCAGAAAAGCAAAAACAAAAACAAAAACAAAAGTAGAAACATGAAAAACTAAAAATAAATAAACGCTATGGCCGAAGCAATGGCTAAAATTAATTTTAATTTCTATATTGCAGGCCAACAATTTAATTCAGAAATGTTGTGAGCGAAAAAGCGGCTTAAAATAGCCGCCGAATCAGCTGCCAAATCCAATTTTATGATGGTCCGACATTTGCATAAATGTGTGTATGTGTGTGTGTGTGCGCGAAGAGTGCAGCATGCTGTGTGTGTGTGTGTGTGCGTGCAACAGGGACAGCAGGACAGCACAGCATGAGGCTGGAGGTTGGGGCAGATGGGGTCTAGGGCGAGGCACTGCATCGCATGTTGCTCGTGTTCTGCAATGCTCGCATGCAAGCAAACAGCACGCGAAGACAGATTAGAAATGCGGCAGTAAATGCGCGATTTCTAGAATTGAGAGCCCCGACACAGCCAGCTGGAATGTGGAGGAGCAGCAGTCGGCAAATGGCGAATGCGAATGGCTGTTATCAATGCTGCCACAGCGGGAGGCAGCGCAGCAGCGGCTTATTGCCCATCGCCAAAGGCAGTTGATTCGCAATCAGAGCTGCAATTGAATGTTGGCTGCGACAGCTGCTGTTCGCGTAGGTAAAACTACCAGCGCAGCAGATCAACTAAGTTCCCAATGGAGCGAGAGCAGCTCTATCTATTCAAGTTTTAGCTAGCTGAAGAGAGAATAACTGAATTTTGGAATATTTGTTTATCAATTGAAGTTTTTTTATTGATTGTTGTTCACTGCGAAAAAACGCCAAATCTAATTTGCTAAGGTTTTCATTTCATTTAATTAATAATTATTTTAAAGTTTCTCGAATCTTCGACTTTATTATAAACTTAAGTAAGACATTTATTCAAACACATTTAATTCAATTTGAATGCTCATTTAAAACAATTGGAGTTGAATTTATTTCGCAATAAATTCGAAAGTAAAAAACTGCTTTAAACTAAGCGAATCATTTCAGACATTTTTAACAAATGCATAAAAAGAAACTTCCACCTTAACTTGTGAATTATTCGCAATGCCAGGCAGCGCTCCTGGAGCAAGGAAATCATTTTCTTCAAGGAGTGCCCAACAATTGTCGCCATTTCTCTTTGCATTTCTCGCTGGCTGCAGCAGAACTTTAGAAATTTGCATATGCTGCCTGTCGTCGAGGGGATTGGCGGTGGGGCGGAGCGTGGCGTGGCGTGGCGTGGGGTGGCGTGGCTAGAGAAATGGCAAAAAGTTCTTTAGCCATTTTTCTTTGCTTTGCTCCACTTGTCTAGCTCTAGCTGGCATTGTTGTTCGCCTGTCGGCATTGCCATTCGCAACTGAAAAAGTAAATAGAAATACGAGCCGAGAGTTGAGCCATGGCCAGCAGAAGAGGCAGCAGAGCCAGCCAGAGCCAGCCAGAGCGCAGACAGTCCACTCGATGCAGGCAATGCCAGGCTGCAGCTAGTGCATCTCTGGCTCCAATTCACAGACTCATTTCTTTAATTTTCTAAACGATTTTCAATTTATGTGCCGCTGTTTTGGCTCGACGCAGTCAAGATCTTCAATTATGCGAGAGTTTGGTTGGGCTCCAGGTAAGGTAGGGCTCTGCTTCTCCAACGTGGCCTCTGCGTCCCTGGGGCATTGCTTGTTAGTCGCGTACGCCCGTTCCGAGGCTGCGAAATTGCAATAATGTTAATTTTTTGCAACTATTTGCCATGCCCCATGCCCCAGGCGCCCCACTCTCCCCAGTCTTTGTCCACGGTCCTGCTCCTCTTCGGCAGCAGTCCCCGAAAAGGGTTTAATTTCATTTCATTCCATTGCCCCAAGTACGTGTAAGTGTGTGTTTATGCTTAGCAGCTGCCGAGAGGGGGCCAGACGTGGCAAGTAGAAGCTGCAGATGGAGCTGCCGTTGCCATTGCCATTGCCATTGCCATTGCCTTTGCCTTTGCTGCTGCCTTTGCCTTTGCCGTTGTCGTTGCCTGTTATCTGCAAAACTCCATTAGAAAGGCAACGCGGCAGCACGCAGGAAGCAAATGGCAATGGCGCGCTCCAGCTCCCAGCTCCAAGCTCTCAGCTCCCAGCTTCAGCTCCATTGCAAGCTAACGAACGGAGGCACATACAAAAGGCCGCGGCTGAGGCAGAGGACGAGGACGAGGCCAAGGCAGGCGCAAAAAACGACGACGCTTAACGACTTTAAAGAAAAATTAAAAACATCCCAAAAGGAATACATCTTCGCCCTGCCGCATCCATCGACATGGAGCGAAACTGGAACCTGAGACTCGAGCTCGAGCTCTTGCTCTTTCTCTGTCTCTGGCTGTGGCTCTTTGCTCTTTGCTGTTGCTGCGGCAGCCGTTGCATGTTGCCCATCCGTCCGTCCATCCGTCCATAAGTTCGTCCGTCCGTCTGTCCGCGCAACATTGTTAGTGGCTCTCGAATTTATTTTAACGAACTAGTTTGGTCACTTCATACAACATTTTCTGTTTTTTTCTCCTCTCTTTTTTCTGTTGTTGCCTTCTTCGAGCAAAGATTTTTTTTTTGTTTCTTTCGCTTTTCTGCTCTGTGCTCGACTGCATTTGCTGCGGGTTATAAAATATATTCGCCTTATATAAATAAATAAATTGGTAAATGGCGTTTCATTTGTAGCTGGCATCTCATGTGTGTCTGTCTCTTGTCCTCATCGTCGTCGTCGTCGTCGTCGTCGTCGTCGCCGCTGTCGCTGTCTTCGATGTTGATGCGATGATAAATGCGGCAAAAACCTGTCGCAGCTCGTCGACTAGCCGCAAATTGAATTTATTTGCCCGCAACCATCGCCAGGCATTTGGCCAGGCCAAAAGATGGAGATCCAGCAAATACAAATGCAGAACCAGTCGAGTTTTTAATGGCTTACAGCGCGTTTACTCTGATTGCCAGCTACATATGTGGAGTATTTTGGCAGAGCTGCAGAAATGCAGAAAACTTTGATTTTGAAAGGCAAATAAAGTAGGAGATTGTGCAGCATTAGAGAGATATTTTATATATAAAATAATAATAATAATAGAGTAAAGAATAAATATTAAAAATAAGATAAATATGAAATCCAATCAAATAAGCACAAATATGCAATTGCTTAGATAACAATTAATTTCGTAAAGTTTTGTTGACTGTAAGAGAAATGTTTAGAATTCTTACATTATTTTCAAGTAAATATAAATTGGAATTAATTTCATACCGATCTGTTTTATAGTTTATCACTCAAGTAAGATATGGAATTGCACAATTTCCCTGCTCTATTTTGAATTGAATTGCTTGCACTTCGCTAACTGCTTTGCCATTTAATGCACTTAGCTCTCGACAGTAGTTGCATATATCATTAATCCTTCATTAGCCATATCTGGCAGGAGTGACGTCATTATGCCGCCAAGTGATTCGCTTACTTGAAACGACTTTACTCATCGCATTATGCTTTACACATACATATATATAGAGAGGGTATACGGCAGAACGCACCCAAACATGAGATAAACGAAACGGAACCACTTTTCGCAGCTGGCGCGCCCTTTTATTTTGCTTTTTAGACATTTAGATACATATATAAATATATCTCTCCTTCTTATTTTTTTTTTTTTTGGTGGCGCATTATGAGGAACAGCAAGAGCAACAGCAACAGCAACAGCAACAAAAGAAAAAGAAATCGCAGAGCAAAATGCTTAACGAGCACGAAGCACTTGCAACAAAAAAAGAAAGAAAAAAAAAAAAGAAAAACAGGCGAACAGCAAAGAATTATTTACTTCAAATTCCGAGTGCAACATAGAATTCGTGCAGCGGCAACATGTTAACCAAAAAGCGCAGCAGCGAACAGCAACAGCAACAACAACAACAACAGCAGCAGCAGCCGGGACTGTGTTGCATATAGGAAAAGAGCTAAAATGCCGATAAAAGCAACGATGGCAGTTCAGCTTCGTTTGGCTGCCCAGGCGGCCATGTTGCTGATTGCCATTGCAGCCAGCAAGCAGCAACAGCAACCAGCAACCAGCAACCAGTAACAGCGACAACAGCAACTCATTGCGAATGCAACAACTGCGCGCCTTTCTCAAGACTTGGACAACGTTTGGGGCAGCATCATTACTTCCATTCAAGCTGTTTGGCCTGGCGTGTACATAAAAAAAAAATGCTGCACGCTGTAGCCGCTGTTGCTGTTGCCGTTGCTGTTGCTGCCCCAACCATTTTGGACATTGGTTGCATGTGGCAGCCGCTGCCGCCGCTGCAGCTTTCAGCGAGCCACTGCCAAATAAAGCAAACGCATTGCGAATTCCTCGTTGGCCGCTCTTGCTGCTGCTGCTGCTGCTGCTGTTGTTGTTGTTGACTTTTTTGTAGCGTTTTTTTAATGATTTAAAATTCCATTTTAAGAATTTTATACTTAATGATGTGTTTTGCGTTGTATAGCATCGTTGCTGCGCCCTCTCCACTCCCCCCATCTCTCTGTCTCTCTCTATCGTTGTCAGCGTCCTTTGCAGTGCTGTGTCCTGCCATTGGCGACGTCGTCTTTGCTTTTGATCTAAACGCTGCGTGCTTTTTGTAAATTGCTTTTCGTTGTCGTCCCGGAACGGAGACGGGGTTTGGGCCGACTCTTACCTTTTGTGGAAGCCGCGTGAAATGTGTGCGACTTGTTCCTTTTTTTTCTGCTGGTCGTCGCAGTTTTTGCTTCTTTAGTTTTGTTTTATTTTGCACAAATTAAATGGGCCCAAGTGCAATGCAATTGTCGTCTGCGGCGCATGAAATCGCTGCAACCAAAATATTTGCCACACACACGCACACGCATACACACGCACACGCACACGTGGAAGAGATTTATGATCGTTCCAGCAACTGGCCGTAAATCAACGCAAAATGCCCAGCAACTGCCGCTGCCACTGCCACTGCAACTGCGGCCACTGCAAATTGCAACAGTTTCTAAATTTTCATATTCCATTGACGCATGCAAATTTCACGCCCACCGCCCGCAGCGATGCCCTGAAATCAGACAAAAACAGGAGACAATGGGCGAATACCTGTGCCATGCCAAATTTCCGCATTTCCCGCCAAGTGCGTGCGGCAATATGAATTTTCATAATTTTTGCACCGTTTGCGGTTTTTGCCTGGCCCAGTCGCAGGTCGACCTGTCATAAAGCAGCTGCAGTGCAAAATTTTTCCTTTTTTTCTGTTGATTTTCTTCTGTATTTTTTTTTTTTTTTTTTTTCGTTTTGTTGATACATTTTCACAACAATTGTCATACAGTTCGAGTTTTTTGTTAGCCCAGTTTTTTGTTTTTATCTCTGGGTCTTTCGTGCTGTTTAGAAAGTGCGTTACATGCCCCGAAATTGAGGCCCAGCGCTGTGTCGTGTGATTTATGGCCCAGCGGCAATTTTGTCCATTTAGAAAGTTGGCGGCACAATTTAGTGGAAAAAGAGCTGACATCAGTGCGGCAATATGGCCCAGAGCAGCGGGACGAGACGCGCAAAGAGGTGCATGAAAAACAGTTGAAGATAGTGAAATGAAAAAATGCTCAATATTAAAAAATGTTAATATTCAAATATGTGTAAAAAAAATATGGAAAAATATAATTCACCTAAAGCATACCAAAATTTCCATTTAAAAAGGAAAAAAGAAAATTAAACAAATTTCATAAAGGCGCAGTAATAAAATAGAATGGTAAAAAGTAAATATAATATATATAATAATAAACATAATAGTTAATCAGTATATACAATATAATTTATATAATATTGTAATATAATACATATATTACATATATAATAAATGATAATAAATAAATATAGATAATAATATAATAATAAATAATACAGAAATAAATTAAATTCATCTTAGCACGCTCTGTAATATTTAGTTCAGTGCAAGCAAAGAGCTTTACCTTTCCACCCACTGAGTCACCTTTGAGCTGCAGCTTCATTTTATGCACTGGGTCATCTTCATCTGTCGCGCTGACCTCTCTCGTAATTGCAAAAGGCTCTGAAGTTCATTTGGCGTCGCCTGTTGGCGCTGGCATAAAAATTCAATTATCACTTAATAACAGCAGCAAATGAAAATTGCGTGCGGCGCACAGTTGCAATTGTTGTTGCTGCTGGAGTTGGCATAACGCATGTAAATGGCCAGTGGACAACGTGCAACGTGCAACTTGCAGTCGTGCAACCGTGCAACAATCAGCGTGAGAGAACATTTGCACTTTGCGTTATTAACAAAAGGTCGTTAAAGCATTTTAAGTTACTTTATGCGCTGCATTTTAATTATTTCATTTTACACAATTATTCCACAAAAATATGGAGCACAGCCAAGCTGGGCGCGTAATTAAAAATCACGCCATAAAAATCAGCTGAGATATATATAAAAATATATAAAAATATATATAAATATCTATAGGTGTTGTTGAAGTGCATGTTTTATTTGATTGTATTTTAAAGTAAATTAAGTTAATTAAATTGAAAATACTTAAAAATATCCTAAATAATATTATTGTTGTTAAAATTTTACTTAATTTTACTTCAACTAAATATATATTTCTTCTTGTCTTTCAGGTAAGTGCTGCATTTCATCAAGATGTTGCTAAACTCTTCCACATTCAAGCATTGACAAAGCAAGATACAATCAGATTATCGTAAGTAAATGAATAAATAAGAAATACCCCACAAAGATAAACGAGAGCTTCCCACTCCAAGCTAGCAGAAAAATCCATTTTCCAGATTAGCTGCAAATGCGAAACAAAAATTGGAAAATTACTCATGCGTGTGGCTACAGTGCCTGCTGCCAATATGTGCACACATGCGAGCTTAGTTTTCCCTTGTATAAAAAAGAAGACAAAAATAGACATTTTTTTGCTGCCTGCCCACAAGTGGTGGGCTGGGGGCGGGGCCCGAAAGCAACTGCAAACTCAACGCCCTCATTTAAATTTATTTGCGCAAATTTACTTTCCCATAGCATAAAATCAAATCCAATCAATAAGCATCTTAAATAAATTCATGGCGGCCGCGCACACCCACAGCACCCACACACACACACACACACACACACACATACACACACCCTCACGGAGAGCCGCCCTCCCCCTTTGCGAAGTCAAGCCACTCAGCTACCTCATTTTTTGTAATGCTAAATAAATTTATTTGCTAATGTAGTTTTTTTCTGGCTCTTCTCGCTCTCCTTGCCACATGTCGAAGCAGAGCACAGAGAGAGGGAGCGGAAGGCAGGGCTAAAGGGAAACCGAAAGGGAAATAACGAAACTTGGTACTTGTTAGTTTTATCTGCATATCATTGAGATAAATTTGGTGGCGATCAAATGCCGTGTCTGCTATCTGTAGCTCTCTTCTCTGACTGTCTGCCAATGTTGCGGCCTGGGCGTGGAAAAAATTCGCAGTTGAGGCAGCGGACGGGGCAACAAAAAAAATAAGTCTGCAGAAAAGCCGCTGATTTGCATACAAAAGTAATTTGATGTCTTGTGAGCCACATACATTCGAACACACACAGACACACACTCATACACTTACTCACAAAAGTAAGCCGCCATAACGACACGTCACAAGTTACATTTCCCGAGCTACTGATAAGCGACTCGCGAGCAAGCGAGCTGAGATAAAGAAAGGCTCTGAAATGGTTTACCAATTAATATGTCGAGTGGGGTAGGAGGGCTTATCATAAGTCTAAATATACATATGTATATATTTTATATGGTATATGTGAATTCAAGTTAAGCGAATGCAGCTCAAGCTGACAAAATTTTAATAAGCTGTGAGTTATATTCATTAGGCATATCAAATGGAAGGCAATAGGAATAATTAGTTGTTCAATTCAATGAATAAATTTAGGTATTTCAGTATGAGCGTTGAGTGATGTTTAACTGCAATAAATAATTACTATTCTCATCAATATGTGATAGTCAGTTTTATACTCAAGTCGATATTCAATTTCAATTATGCAAGCCTTTAAGCGTTACTCGGCTTAGTTTAAGAGTAGTTGCGCTCGCTCTCACTATGATTTGAAGAATTTTCAATTAAACTGGCCTGGCCGCTGCCACCCTGCCACCCTTATAGGGAACGCTTCGGGGGCGGTTTGTGGAGGCCATGATGCTCGCGACCAAATGCAAAATGGCCGTTCAGCGAGTAAATTGAAAATTTTCCAAAATTCTCACAGCCATTGCTCAGCTCTGCCCGGTCGGGCAGGCCCACATAGTTTAATAGTTGTTTGGTCAGTGCATATGTAGATTTTCAGCTGACCTGACAATTTGTCCGGGGTGCAATGGGGGTATGGGGTCTGCTCAGCCCTCCCCCAGGCGGGTGGGGCGCGCAGCGATTTATGGTGCTACGAAATTCCTGGTACTTAATTGTCTGCGTATAATGAATGAATAAATGCGTTTTCCTGGCCGAGCTACATGCGTGCACACATACATGTACACCAATACATAGACCAATATACAATACACATACAGCACATATACTAGTACTGTAAGCATATTTGTCGAGCAGTTGCAGCTACTGAACGCTAGGTGGCGCCCATGAGCGGCCATTAACTTGCGATTATTATTAGTTTTTATTGCGCTTTTCATTGTTGAATTTCAATTTTTAATTGAATTTTAATGGAATTCATGGGCCGTGCATTTCCATCTCTACTTCTTTTCATTTTTTTTTTTGCCGTGAATATTTTTGTGATTTAATTGCGCGCTCGTTTGGAGTTAATCAAAGGCGCGTCTGATTATTTTCGCTAAATTAAATTTTAATCATAATTTTAATGGCTCCACGCGTTTTGTTGCCATTTTGCGGTCATCCTTATGCATATATGTATATACATATATATCTCACTCTCTAGTACATATTTATTTGATATACAAATATATATTTTGTATGTATGCATGTGTGTGTGTGTGTATTTTGCAACACATGCAACACTTTTGCACGCCGTTTAATTAGTTTACACTGCGCTACAACCAATTTTTGGCTTTGCCTTTTTTCTGCTTTTGTTTTTCCTCTGTTGCTTTGCTGCCCCCCGTTTCGCTCCATGCCGACAAACGTTTTATTTCGTTATCTTTTTGCCGCAGGCAGCTGCAAATGCCACGCAAATTAAACATGCTACCTTTTTTTCACTCTGCTACCTCGTCCCCTTGGGCTGCCCCTTTTTTCACCTTTGTCGGTTGACAAACTGCGCTCAGCTCGCAGCTCGCATTGCTCTCACATTTCGGGCCCTCGCTGGCTGGGCTGAAATGGTCGTTGGGCCATTTGGTTGTTGGCCATCCGGTTATTAAACACCCACTTATTAGCTGCTTTTATTTACATATTCATGCGGCACACTCCCAGCTTAATTGGCAGCCTTGCCACAGCCTGGCTCTGGCTCGGTTACCACTTTAGTTATGTGGCCAGCGTAAATTTGGTCTCCTTGCAACCTGCAGAGCAGCACAGCAAAAGTCTGCTAATCGCATCATAAATATTCAGCGTGCTTTTGCTTTGCTCTTTGATTCGAGTTTTCACACCCTCCGGCAATTCGGGCGTTTAACATATTTTATGACAGTCGAGGCCTGCTCGCTGGAAAAGTGTTGCATACACCGCGGCGCACGCACGACAGAGAGAAAGAGAGAAGATGAGAGAGAGGCACAGCCAAAGGCAAAGGCAAAGGATTGGGCTCAAGCAATTGGATATGGGCTGTGCACCGAGTAGCACATAGTATATGGCAGGCAGGCATAAATAATTTCACAGCAGCCTGTAAATTATATTCGAGAAAAGTTTGTTGAACTTGTTCTCATTTCGTATTGGGCGTGCATATGTGTATATGTGTGTGTGTGTGTGCATCTCGCTTGCCTTTCACTGCGGCCTCTGCTCGAAAATTAATTGCTTAATTAGTTACGGGCAAACACTTTGAAATATGGCCGCGACGCTCGGCTTTGCTTCAATTCAGTTTTCATTTTATTTTATTTTTTCATTTTTGTATTTTTTTTTTTTTTTCTCAGCTGCGTTCTCGACTTTCAACTGGTCATAATTGCTCTATTAAATGGGCTTACTTTCGAAATGCCTTTTGTTTTTTATTGTGGATGCGACATGGGGGCTGCAACCGCTTGTGCTAATGGCCAGTTAGCTGTCTAGGCTTAGCTTTGGGGGTTAGGCGGCGGCTGCATTGAGTTATGCGACTTTCGGCTTTGCCATTAGGCATGCAATATTTTTATAGACTAACACGCGAACGGCTTGCACATACACAGATAGTCAGATACACAAATACAAGTACAGATACAGATACTTATGGGCATTGCAACAAAAACATGTTTTATGTCGTCCTTAATGACCCCCGAGTCGAGTCGACTCGAGTTGAATCGAGTCGCCATCCTCGCCTGCGCCGCGTCGTCTCACTTAATCGCTTTGAATTGCAAAAGCAAATAATGTGCAAAAAAGCATAAGGATAAAGGATAAAAGGATAAACCATGGCGTCGCCAGCAGCGCCGGCGGTTCCTTGCTGCCTTATGGCATCTTTGTCGGCTCGCCACGCCCGCCACACCCACATCCAATCGACCGCCCGTCCCTCATCCACCATCTCCCCCGCCCAGCCAGACCCTTTGGCTAGCCCTCTGGCGGCCACTGCAGAATGACGCCATTATTTTGACAAATTTTTTGGCAATGCTCTTTGTTGCTGTTGCTGTTGCTATTGTTGTTGTTGTTGCTTGGCTAAAAGCTCGACTGCTGTCAGCTTTTGTTGGTTTTTAAATTGCATGCAATAATTCAATTTTATATTTCCGCATGAAAAAAAAAATAAAAAAACAGCCAGTGCAAATCTTTATCATTTTTATTGGTCCAAGATTTTTCTTGAACAACTTTTTTTTGCCAAGAGTCCAGAGCTTTGTAAATATATATATTTCGCTTCTTTTTTTGGCACAGATCAACATGACTGGCTTCCCAGTAAACTGCAATATATCATAAATATGAAAGCAATCGAGTGCTCAGTAAAGTTGTTAAGAAACTTAATTATTAGTCAGAGTATATATTTCATACAAAGCAGGAAAGTCCTTCTATTTAACTTGTTTATTTATGTAAATATAATATTCGACAATATTGCTTTTTACCTCTTAGATACCAAATTAAATATATAAATATATTATGAATATTTGCATTAATTTTATATACATATATTTCTACCATCTATTGCATCCAAAAATATTTTAAAACATTTTAAAGCTTATTATAATGAATGGCTGATGCAAATCCTTTATTGGCATTATAATCAGCTCTTTAATTTCCACACCTATCCGCTCATTTTGTTTTTTTGTTGCCTTTTCTTTTTTCGGGCAGCATATGCTGCTGTGAAAATGTATGCAAATTACTTAATAAAATGTTGACAACAACAAAACTAAATACAATTTCAATAGACCAATATCAACAATGGCCTCCCTGGCCAGTTCGGTCAGCGCTCGCCCAGGGGGCGTTTTTTGGTTGGCCATTTATGGTGTTTCGAGGGCGGCAACCCCCGGGCCAGTACGGGCGAGTCCACCCCTTTGGCGAGTGCTGCAGCCCCCGTGGTGTTGGTGGTTAAATCACTTGGCTGACACAGTTTTTCGAGCAGGAAGTACGAGGCAAAATGATGAACCTGTCCTGAGGGGGTTGCGGGGGCTACAATTCGGCATTTTCGCTGGGTGACAGCACATAAATATCGCATTAACCTGACACGTGAGAAGTTTAAGGCATAAATAAGAGCAGCAGCTACTGCTGTTGCAACCCTCGCTTTCGAGACGCTCACGTGCCACACGAGGCAGCAACTGCTCCATCTCCTTCTCCGTCTCCAGTTTCACCTCCTGCTCTGCGCAGCTCTACTTTCTGTTTGGCTTCTGTGCCGATTTCAGCCGAAAGATAAATAATAAAGCGCTTCCCAGACGCAGTCATATTTGCGGTTCGCCTCGCCCCCACCGTACGTCGCCCATTTCCCCTGTGACCGCCTGACTTCTTCGCATTTTCGCAATAAAATCGTAATAAAACACATTGGTCACGTAATTTCGTTTGTCTGTGGGATTTTATTGCCATTTTTTCGTGCAATTTTAAATTGTTATAAATGCGACGGCAGCCCACAGCAGCCAGCCGTGTGTTTGCGCTCAGCTCAGCATTCGCTTGCCCATCCCCAACCCATTCCATCCTCCCAGCCTCTGCGTACTTATGTATTTATGATGTGGAAAATATCTTGAAAACTGCAGTCAGGCAAAATCGATGATATTTGCTGTTCTTTCTCATAAGCGACTGCTGCTCTAGCTCACACGCACACTCTGGACTGGCAAATGAACAGCCGCATAGGCACGCCCCCTTATTTGCCTACTGGAGCGAGCAAATGGGCAAACTTTCACTGCCAACACCGCATGGACGACAATTAAGCAACAAAACTTTGATAAATTGCTTCCTTGCTGGCATTTTATGAGTTCTGGCGACCCCAACCCACAGCCCACAGCGTACAGCCCCCAGCCCCCAGCCGGAGGGCGACTCGAGAGCTTCTTTACACTAATTAAGGGGCTCATGGTTTCCTGCAAATATTTGTTATCTACTTTGTGGCGCTGCCAGCAGCCGTTGCCAAACAGTAGACCAAAATCCAATGGCAAACAAGCAGCAGGAGCAGGAGAAGGGCAGCAGGAGCAGCAAAAGAAGCAACAATAACAACAAGCTGGAGGCAGCCATGTGGCGCCACACAACGATGTTTGCCTCATTGGGCAGGTTCAGTTATAAAGTGCAGATTGTTGAAATAGTTTTCATTTGTCGGCATTCATCGAAAGACTAAAGCATTTTAGGTTGATATATTTTGAGCAAATTAAGAGAATATTTTAAATGCTTTCTCATTTCTCATTTCAAAATATAATTTAAACAATTTTTGTATTCCTTGAAATTGAGTTGTTCTGTCAGATCATTTTGATTTACTGTTAGGCATTTGATATTGCAAACGAAACTAATTCCATTTGAGTACAGCTTCAAGAGCAGCCCTTCACCAAAAACCAAAAAACAAAAAAATACTTTAAACGTTTCTAAGCAATCCATCATTTATAATAAATAGTTGGCTGAACTGGCCGCATTGTCTATATTGATTAAATGCACTTCAGGGAAAATAAATTGTTGGTTTGGCATAGAAGAGCAGGAGCAGGAGTATGGGTAGGAGGGGGAGGGTGGACAAGGGGGTGGCCATTGTTATGGTTATGGATAAAGCGCAATCTTCAGCAAATTATAGCAATTTTTATGCTTATAGAAAAGCGCATTGCATTCACGTCGCAATTTGCTCCACTCGCTAACCCTAAAGGGTAAAGACGCAATTACTTTTATTATTCAGCCGGACAAACAGCGGACCACAACGGGCAGCGTCTTGGCCAAAGCTTCACCTTCACATTCACATTCACCCCAAAGGCAGCAGCAGCCACAGCAGCAGCAGGAGCAGGAGTTGGAGCATTGGCAGCTGTGTCGAGTGCAGGCGCAGGTCAATTCCTTTGAGCTCCGACTGATTGATGACTGTCTAGGCAATTTTATATACGACTATATACATATATATATATATATATACATCGTGGCGTTTTTCGTAAAGTATAGTCTGATATTATTATAATGCAAAATGTATTATTACAAGTAAATGGCAGACTGGAATTTTTCAGCAACTTTTTCCGTGGGCGTTGCGGAATATATACCTGGCCTCTCCCCTTTACCGCTAGCTCTGCACCTCTAGCTCGCTCGCTCTCTTATACTTGGCCATAAATCGCAATGAGTCAACGACTGCAGCAAACTGTCCACAGTTCTTAACTCATTTTGGCTGAACGAACGATGAACGCACAACGCGCGACGTTTATTGGTTCCGTCTGGCCATTTATTTCACTCCTATGATCCGCTGGCGGAAGCCATTAAAGCCACCACCAACATGCGACGACGACGATGCTGACTGTAGCACAGTAGGCACTCGGAACCGGCTACGGCTGCTGCTGCTGCTGCTGTTGATGCTGTTGCTCTACCTGACTTGAGTCGAGTTTTTAAGATAAGCAAAAACCGGTTTGCGGCGACTCGCTGCTGCCATGGCAACCATAAACATGGCAAAGAGCAGCAACAACAGCCAGCAGCTTCAAGATGCAATGGCAGTGGGCAACGGGCAATGGGCAACGGGCAACGGGCAATACATCAGCTTGGCTCATCCAGTTGCAACTGTTGCAGAGGCCATTTGGCGACCCATTAGACAATCGCGCACATTTCATCAAGCCAACCACTTTGCACTGCACGTGGCTCACGTATGCACGTATCCACCTCCGCGAGCACCACCACAGAGTCCAGGTTAATCATATGCGCAAGTGCCAAAAGCCCCACTGATGAACGAGCCCCATTCTCATTCTCATTCGCATTCGCATTTGTATTCGTTGATGTTGCTGTTGCTGTTGCTGTTGCTGTTGCTGTTGTAGAACCTGTGTCTACCTTGGGCAGCCTCGTCGTGTGTGGCCAGCGGTTTCTATGCGATCGCCGCTGGCTCAGACCGTACGTAGTCCGGCCCATCACGGCGATCGCAGTGGCGGGCACAGTCATTAGTTTAATTGCGCTGTTTATGAAGCGTTTTCATTGACTGCTGGCCAACAAGTGTCTGCAGCTGGTTCTGCGTGCCTCCACTGGCTGATTATCATTTAACAATTTTGTTGCTGTTGTTGTTCGATGTTTGTTGTTTGCTGTGCGCTTTTTGCATTTTGCATGCGAGTCGCTCATTTAGCCGTGATGTGTGTTGTTAGTTTTAAATTAAATTAAATTTAACGTCAGCTAATAGAAAACTGCATTTATGCCGCTCGATGCATGCAATCTGTGGCAATTTCTGTTATGCAGCAATTACTATATTTAACTGAGTGAGATAAAAAGCATGCTTAAAATTGATAAGCTCAAATCTTAAATCATAATCTGGACTAACAACTTTCTACAGATTTATCTCTGTCATCGATTCATAGATTTCTGTAAGAGATACAGATTTAAAAAATGCTTAAGAAAATGCAGAAATTAAATTTAAATGTTTTATATGATCAATAAAAAATATTTATGTATATTTTTACTATATAAACATATACATTTTTAATATATAAAATATATTTGATGGATATATCAATTGCAATTTTATTTAAATAATTTATGAAATTTGCACTAAATTTTTCATATGAAATTTGATTACATTTGCTTCAGCTGAAAAGCTTTAAGTTGCATTTAAATAAAAAGCCAAATTATTACTTAAAATTACTTACATTCCGCGTAATTGTCGCTCGGGCTTCGAACATATTATGCCGCACTTTTAGCGTGGCCTAATCTTAATGGAAATCAGCAGCAAATTGCTGGCGATGTTAACAATCAATTTTTATGCTCAACTTCATATGAATGAGTTTCTTATCGCAACTCAAAAATAACAAGTAAGAAAGCTCTAGTCGAGACTGCTCGACTACGAGATCCCCTGAACCCTTCAAGCAACAGCCATTTCAATAATTTTTAGCGTCTCTCTGCTCACACAAACACACACATACACACGCAAACACACATACATAGACACACATAGGCGCACACGCATGGGCTGCAGTGTGGGCTTACTATGGGAACTTAATTGTTTAATAACTTTTTTTCTGGACGTACGTTCTCCATGAAACTTTCAGATTGTGGTTTTATCATTACTATGCGTATTATTGCCAAATCTCAAGTCTCTAGTATTTGTACATATCAATCTTAACATTTAAAATTTGGATACTCTAGCTCTAAAGATGTAGGAGATATAATTTTATAACTGCATTTCGATAAGGTTTTTGATCGATAAAAAAATAATGGGACGAGTTATCGATTTTTGGTGATAAACTCGATATGCGCGCTGTATATACGGTTATTTTAAAAAAAAGTTCAAGTCTCTAGCTCTTATATCTTCTGAAATCGACGCGTTCATACATACGGACGGACGGACGGACGGACGGACAGACAGACGGACAGGGCTAAATCGACTCAGTTCGTCGCCCTGATCAAGAATATATATACTTTGTGGGGTCTGCCACGCCTCCTTCTCCCTGTTACATACTTTTAACAAAACCATTATACCCTGATTTCCCATTTTCAATGGGTTCAGGGTATAAAAATGCAACCGTAAAAAAAAACTTTGTCACAATAACAACAACGAGCTGTGCGAAAATGTTGTTAGAATTTGCGGTGCAGCGTGGGGAGAGGTGGTAAAAGCAACAAAACATTTAGAAGCAAATAATTTCGAAACGTACTTAAAATCAATTTACTTAATAACTGGGCAATTTGAGTGAGCGCTGAAGCCCGCTCATTTAAAGCGGCTACTTTTGAATGTGCCGACGCACACACACACACACACACACACACACGCATACACATGCACACATGCGCACACTCGATGTGCGTGTGAGCTTATGAATAAACTAAACATGTTGCATGCCAAGAGTCGAGCCTCTTGCCACAACGTCTCGGCCAGCTCAATTCATTTTGGCATGCGAATAATAATTTCCAGCCAAAGCAGAACAATGGCCGCACCACCAACAGCACCACCACCAGCACCACCACCAGCACCACTTGTAATAACAACAACTAGTGAACGCGCTTAATAATAGTTGTTCCAACACATACGCGAGCACTAACCAAAGCAGGCCTAGCCGGCGGGTAATCGTTTTACTCACCCGGCGAACGTTCAACGGGCAATTTGAAAAGCGCGCAACAACAACAGCAACAACAACAGCAACAACAACAACAACTGCAACAGCAACTGGCCAAAACAAATCAACCTGCTGACCAGTCAGAGTCGGTTCCCAACTCTTGACTCTGGAACGTGTCCCTGGCCATGGGGCATGCAGCCACAGCACCCCTCAACGCGTCCCCCTTGTTGCAGTTGCAATCAAGCTGCGGCACACAAATCGCAGATCAAATTTTCAGAAACAGACAAAAACGGAATTATTTAATAAATAAAAGCTGTTGCCTGCGTTTAATCAAGTCGAGTCGTGGCTTTTGCCAGCTTGATAAATTGAATTAAATACGCGCCTCAACTATTTGCAATTGCATTGGGCAACTCTTAGTGTCTCTTTGGCCAATGTTCGTCTTGTTTATGCGTTTAATCTGCAAATTTATCTGCATGCTCGTCTTGCGTGTGCTTAGCTTAGCACTTACTCAGCCGCCCCTTCCGCTGCCGGCCAGTGCCGCAGTCGGCATCTGCATCACATCTTGGCTAGCCTGCTGTGCAGGATGCGAACGCCTCCGAGGCTCCCCTTTCGGCCATGTTGCAGCAATTGAGGCGCAAAATGCCAGAGTCGGGGCACAAGTCAAAGATGAAAGTCATCTAATCTGAGACTTGTATATCTTGAAGATGTATAGCAATAGATATATAAACTAATAACTATAATATGTGTGGGAGATTTAAGTTGACAGAAAATAAAGAAAATAGGGAGCAAGATTTAATATATAACATATCATTGAGTTGCCTTAAAATTAATATTTTAATTTAAGCTAAAATTGAAGTGAAGAAATAAATCAGTCGGGCTCACATATTTAAAATGATATAATTATTAATTATTTAAGAAATTAAATCGAATATTAAATATTTTTTTTTATAACCTAGAATTATATAATATAAAATATATAATATAATATGATATATCAAAATCAGTTTATTATTTCTATAATACTTTATACATTAGTATAAATAGTTATACTAGTCAATAGGCAATGCTCTTATGCTTGACTATCTAAGTATTTTCATCAAGCTCGCTTACTAACTTAAGTAATTGTTTAATAATGCCACCGCAACAACAAATTATATAGCCAACTTATTTGTCATTTTTGTTTACTAGCAGACTGACTGTGTGTGTGTGCGTGTATGTGTGTGTGTGTGTGTGTGTGTGTGTGTGTGTGTGTGTGCATCTATCTGGTTTTGAATGGGCTGCTAGTTAGTTTTTGCTGTCCAAGCAGAGCAGTTTTTGGGCAGAGTTTGTTTTGTGGCTATTTTATTGCACACACATACACACACATATATATATATTCTGTATAATACACAAACACTAGCATAAATATCAAATATATGTATTTAACTACATATATATGCGCTGTTCTTGTTGTTGTTGTTGGCTGGCTGCAAAATTTGTGGGCCGAGAGATAAAAGTGCCAGAGCAACTTGTCATAATAAATTTTGGAGCGAACGCTGCGTCGCCTTTTTGCCATTTTATTTATGCGCTTTTCATAAAACACAATAGCTTTTGTTTAATAACAGTGAAATTTATTTTACAGCAACAATTATTATTTTTTTTTTTTCGCCTTAATGAAGCGTCCGTAGACAAATTTCATGCACTTTGATTGTTGTTTTTTTTTTTTTTTTTTTTTTTTTTTGCCTTGTCTTCTGTTTGGTTGTTGTTTATTTTGCAATCATTTTGCAATTATAAATTTCCATAAATATATTTTTAATTTTAATAATCTGTTAACAATGCAATTGTGTCTGCCCGTTCGGCTGATCAAATCGATTGCAAAATCTACGGCACACTCAGTCCAATAATATTTATCAGTTCCGGCACACTCACACACACACATACATATACTGCTGCAAATAAAGTGCGACAGTGTTTAGAGTTTGCCTCTTGTGGGTGGGGGGGGGGGGGGCATGAAAACAATGTGCAGCATTCAAATGATTAAAACAGCTCCAAAATGCTGCAGCCACAGACCAAGCTCAACTCACACACATATGTATATAGACACACACATACACACACTCGCACACAACAGCAACAACAACAACTGACCAACAACTGTGTGCGCCACGTTAATCTTTGAAAATCCGAGTGCTGTATGCGGTATTATGCGAAAATTTATCTGATTTAACACCTAATATACAATAACTTAATATGCAGTGTGTTCCAAACGCTTGCACGAGCCTTGCAGTCATCCAGCAGCCAAAGCCCCGCCCCGCCCCGCTGCACCAGGCCCACTGCTCAGCCAGTGCGGCCCAAACAGCATTTGGCCAGAATTGCGCTAGGCCAGGCCAACAGGCAGGCTGCGCACAGTGGTGCAAATATAGGCAAATGTAGACGGAATACATAAATAAATAATAGACTAATTTATTAAAATGAAATAAATTAAGCAAAAAATAAGTAAATAAAATAGCCTCTATATTTTATTATTAATTTTTAAATTATTAATTATATATTTTTTGTTGCTTATATAGCCATTTAAATCTTTTAATATATGCAGTTTTATGGTTTAAATTAAACATTTTTATTAGGTAAAAATTACACTAAATATGTTGCACATATTTAATTTTAATATACACATTTATATTTACATAAACACCAAGCTTATTCCACTGTGCCGTGGCTGTGTGCTAGCAACAACAACAACAACAACAACAGCAATATCAAACTGCAATGTTCAGCGTTCCAAAAAAGCTTCAACAACTGCGACTGGCCGTTCACTGCCTCTCGTCCCCTTTTTCACTCTCTCTCTCTCTCTCTGTGTTGCACTCTCTCATTCTCTCACTCTATCACACGTTTAGGCACGTTTACAATGTCCATAGCCATGCGAGTCGCTCCTCGACTGCGTTCGAATGCTGCGCCTGGTATGCGGCGTTTGGAAAATGTGAATATGAACTGCATAAATCTTCCAGAGGCAACGGCGGCAGTCTTTGCCAGTGCGTCGTGCTCCTCGTCCCGCCGCTGGCTTTACGGCTTTTCGGCTTCGGCCTCGCAGAAATACCAGAAAACAAAAAAAGGAATAGCAGGCGGCCTGCCTGGCGCTGGTGCGAGCCAGTCCTAGGCCGGCCGCTGCAGATATATGGCCATAGGTACTCGTAGTTGGAGCGCAAATGCGAATAGAATGTGGCGGCATCAAAGTTCAGCTCACTTACTCACCCGGCGTTGATGGCCATGCCCAGAGTGTTGCAGAGGGGGACGGCAGCAGGGGGCGCTGCACTGGTGTCTGAGGGGCCAGGGCTCTCATGGCATTTCATTTTTTCCAGCCCAACACTCATAACTCTGATATTATTATGCATTCATATCGCCATTTTAATCACACACATGTAGCTGAGCATGTGTCCAGCGATGTGGGGATTATGGGAATTGCAATCGACTGTAAGAACAGCTAGCGGTGCAGCTATCTCTAGCTAGCTAGAGCAGGGTGGTTGCATAGCTATGTACGTGCAACAGTTGCTCAGTGGATCAGCGTATATATTATTCTCAAGATGAAAATTAATTAGAAATTAAACATAAACATAAACAACTTAAGCAGTGCATATTCTTGTTCCAGTAGCTATAAATGATATACATTATAATGGAATCCTTAGCTTATTAGCTTTTAATTGAATCAGTGAAAATGTTCCTGCACAGCAGATGGGACTCTCGTCTCTCCAGCGAACAGCGGCGCACTCCAGCAAAATGTCGCAAAATCTATATAATTTGTAGCGCAACAAATTACAACTGTGTGCTGTTGTTCTATATATATATTTATATACATATGTATGTATATATGTATCTGTGCATGTATAGAAGGCAACACTTTGAGGCCCCCCAATGATTTATTACCCAATTTTACTGCCATGTTTTCTTAATTTCGCATTCGACATTTCCCCTGCACGGGCGCCTCCTTTGCCGTGGCAGCCATGCGTACCAAGATACAACTAGCACACACACACACACACTCACACATACACACAGTGAAGCTCCCGAGCCACCCCTAGGCAAAGGGCGGGCATGTACCGTTAGCTGGCGGGTAGTAGCTCAAAGAAATAAAATAAAACACGCACCAAAGCACATTCATCCCTCGAGAAATATCGCTTATTTGGTCGGTAATAATTCTTGTGCTCTGCCAGGCCAAAAAAACCCACCCACTCACCTACCAACCCCCACTCTCCTGCTCTGCCACCCTCTTTCTCTCTCTCTCTTTGGCTTTCTCTTGTATGTCTTGACAGCACGACGAGCAGGCGGGCGGGCGAGCGGGCGCTAAAACAAAAGCAAAAACAATGAAGGCTGAATAGAATGCCAGCAGCATCTTCTGCCGCTCTGCCCTCCCTTCGCTCCATGCTCCGCAGCCAGTTGCCACGTGCGTGAGCTGCCGGCAAAGGCGTGGAGCCGTAGCCATAACTGGAGCTGGAACTAGATGTGGAGCTGGCGCTGGAGCTGGCGCTGGAGCTGGCGCTGGAGCTGGCGCTCATGAATGCCGCAAGGAGAAAGTTTTGTGCTTGGCCGAAACGCAACTCAAGGTCCAAAAAACCAAGACGTTGGCCAAAGGTGAAGCTGGCTGAGAATAGGAGCGGCCCAGGCTCGCATTTTTCGCTCGTAGACACTTTTTACGAAATATTTCATCGAAATGTGTCCCTGGTGTAACATTTAATATTAAAGGTGGGCGGCCACCAAAGGGGCGGTGGGCGGCGGACGGTGGGTGGTGAGGGTTGCGCGTTGGGTGTTGGGCAGAGGGCGGTTGGGACGGCCACTTATAAATTAGCTTTACTTTTAAGACATTTTGTTGCGAATAAAGCAGCGCCCGGAGAAAGTTAACAAAATGAACCACGAGCAGCGCGACAAAGAAAACAAAATGAAAGAAAAGAATGGTGGCAAAGAAAAATAAAAAGAGGAAAGTAAAAGAAAGGAAAAGGCAGCTCAATGAAGCGTCGCCGTACCGCTAAAAACTTCAACCAATAAATCACAAGTTAATTACAGTCGCGTATTAACTCAGTGCGCTGCATCGAGAGGGCTCATGCCGCCTCACCCCCTCCCTCGCATTCCCTGCTCACATGGCCTCCACACGCCGCCCAGCCGCAAGCAAACAAGCTACAAATTTCATAATTATATTTTATGCGATTTATTGTTTGTGGCTCGCTGTCATGTCTGTGTGCTCAGAGATAATGCCCAGGCAGCGTCTTCTGAGCCACTCGTCTTGTACTGGGCGCTCCCCAGCTTCGCTCCTGGTGCCTGCCCTGGCCACTTGCAGTTTACCCCATTGTCGTCATGTGTTGGGCCAATTTAATTGCCGAACTTTCTTTGGGCGACAAATGCGGGCCTTTTTCATATGGCGCACAGCCCGGACAGAGGGGAACACGAGGGCGTTCGACCCAGCTCGATTTATGCCTGGCAAATTTAATTGCGCGCCTCGATAAGAGCAAATCATATTAATTATGATTATTAATTTTATTGGTTTCATCTGCTGAGTCTCCAAATGTTGCTGTAGCTGCCGACAGCAGAAGATGCCACCATTTTAATAATGGCAGCAGCAGCAAAGGGCCGCAATGGTTCTGCATGTGTTACTTGAACTCTTATCATTGATTAATAATAAATTCAAATAAGCGCAACATTCTGTAAGTTTCAAGGAATATTTATTATATATTTTGATATCAAGTATCTAGTCACCTAGCCAGACTTTTAGAGTGTTTAGGCTTCGTGATCTAAACTCACGAAATAATACTTTATTAATCTTAAAATATGAGAAATCGATTATACAGATTCTTAATTTGAGTATGTTTTTATACATACATTCATCTACACCTGCAGATTCATTCATACCTGGACACATGA
This sequence comes from Drosophila mulleri, assembly GCA_035047565.1. Lineage (NCBI taxonomy): Eukaryota > Metazoa > Arthropoda > Insecta > Diptera > Drosophilidae > Drosophila > Drosophila mulleri. Next base: position 4,659,749 of record JAWNPK010000040.1, on the reverse strand, counting down.
ATACATGCACAAATCCACGCATGCAATCGCATATTATAGAAACATTGAAGTTAAAAATTCAAACGAATCGCATATTAGCTCGCAACATGATACAAGAGTCTTTCCCCCGAGCAGGGGGTAGTACTGCAAATATAAAGAATGTATTCGGAGCATGGATGTTTAGGATTTTCTTAAAAGAGCAATTACGAGCATATTCCTCCTGGGGCTGCTGCTACTTATTAAAAACTGTCATTATTATGTTGATCCAAATAATCTCTTGATACACTCGAAATTTAGGGCCGCCGAAGTTTTATAATTTTTAACGAGCCTTCATATACTGGCAGGCATTCTCAGCTGCTCAGACGCGAACCCTTAGTAATTTGCACTTTATAAATGGTATGCGAGGCATAGGAAAGTTTTCATTGCCCTCTGAAGATTGCGTGTGGCATTTCTTGCATGTTTGTGTAAACAATTTCTTGTTCTTTTCAATGTTGTTTTTGTTGAAGTTTTTCCTCTTGTTTTTTATACCCTGAACCCATTGAAAATGGGAAATCAGGGTATAATGGTTTTGTTAAAAGTATGTAACAGGGAGAAGGAGGCGTGGCAGACCCCACAAAGTATATATATTCTTGATCAGGGCGACAAACTGAATCGATTTAGCCATGTCCGTCTGTCCGTCTGTCCGTCTGTCCGTCTGTCCGTCTGTCCGTCTGTCCGTATGTATGAACGCGTCGATTTCCGAAGATATAGAAGCTAGAGACTTCAACTTTTTTTTTAAATGCTCGTATATAGCGCGCGCATATCGAGTTTATCACAAAAGATCGATAACTCATCCCGTTATTTTTTTATCGATCAAAAACCTTATCGAAAACCAGTTATAAAATTATATCTCCTACACCTTTAGAGCTAAAGTCTCCAAATTTTAAATGTAGACTCGACTACACGTGATAGAATTTCGATTTTTGTTATAATTCACCCCCCACCCCTATATCCACCCCCTTACCCTCATCTCTGTAAAAGGTGTATTTCAAATACTAGAGACTTGAGCTTTGGCAATTATACGCATAGTAATGATAAAACCACAATCTGAAAGTTTCATGAAGAACGTACGTCCAGAAAAAAAGTTATTAAACAATTAAGTTCCCATAGTAAGCCCACACTGCAGCCCATGCCTGTTAATGCGTGCGTGCCTATGGGTGTCTATGTATATGTTTGCGTGTGTGTGTGTTTGTTTAAGCTGAATGACACTAAAAATTATTGAAATGGCTGTTGCTCGGAGGGTTCAGGGTATCTCGTAGTCGAGCAGTCTCGACTAGAGCTTTCTTACTTGTTTTTCTTTTTGTTTTTTGCCAAGTAATTTACATATTTTCAAGCATGGCCTGGCCATTCGTCTAAGCGCCCCCGCCATTTATTCATTAATTCCAAGTCGTCCGACATAAATTAGTTAACTTGGAAATCGGACTCAGTCGCTGCCTCTGTCTCATTCCCATTCTGGTTCTCAGTCCCGTTCTGTTTCTCTGTCTCGGTCTTGGTCTCGGCTGGGAAGAATTTTAATGTGGCGGCGCACAAGGGGCGGCCCGTTCCGTACTCCCTCAAGGGAAAGGCGGGAGCATCCAAGGCGAAGTCTTACAGCTTTGGGTGCCCAACGGTACAAGCCGCTGTAGCTGTAGCTGGGCGATGCGCAGGCAAGGCAGGAGAGCAGGAGGCATTCACATACAACTAGCATAAGCTGCGGTTTCTTTTTGCCAGCAAGTGAAGTGCATGTTGAAAAAGCAACAGCAATGGCAACAACACTCGAAACCTTGGGCAGGGCAGGCGGAGCTGCCAACTCAAGTAGAAAAATACTCGTACAATGCAATAATACAAAACAAAAAAAGAAAAAGAAACCAGCCTGAAAAAAAAAAAACACTGTAAAATGAAACGACGGGCGTGAGCATGAAAAGCGAGCGAGTGCCGCTTCGTTGGTTGGTTGTTCGTTGTTTGGTTGTTTGGCTGGGCTTGTTGTTGTAGCTGCTGTTGTTGCTGTTGTTGTTGTTTGGTTGGGTTGGTTGTGCCACCTTTTTCGCTGTTGCAAAGTTTTCCTCGACTTTTTGTTTTGTTCGCAACAATCTTGAACATTTTTTGGCGCTGTCTTTTTGTGCAGCAGTCAAAGAGAGAGGCAGAGACAAAGGGAGAGAGAGAGAGAGAATGTGGGCCGCAGGCGGAAACACCCAATACAAGTCACATCTGGATTTATGTCATGCCTTTAATTGGCTGCTGTGCCGATGCCGCTGCTGACTCCAACTCCAACTCCAACTCCAACTTCAACTTCGACACCCACTTTCAAGCCCCACAGCCAGAGACCAAGCCCAGGCCCAGCAACAACAGTTTCCATTAGCTGCGAAATCGAGTTTTGGGGGCGGACAAAAGACTAAAAAACACAAGTGCCCAAGCAGGATGCCGGCCCGGGCATGAGCCGGCCATCTGCCCGCCTTTGCCAGCAATTAAAAGCAAATTTTTCTGGTCGCCATCTTCGGGATTTTCGGTCGCAATTAAAAACGAATTTCGCGCAGCTTCATTAGGCGACGCGACCAAATGCGATTTTAAATATTCATATGCCCAGCGCGGAAGATTACGTATAGAATCGATGGCCGGATCTACGACTCCCAGCCGAGAATGATATACTAGCTGGGCCCATAAGTAACAGAGTCTCGCAGTGCCAGCTGTCGCCGGCTGTTATGCGATTTCAAATTAAATTCAATAAATTTTTTGCATATGCAGAAACTCAGTAAAATATCAACACTTGCAAGGGTTCAAATGTGCGCAGGAGGCGGCGAGGAGGAGGGCCAGCTCCACTTGAGAGTTAACACTGAAGCCGTCGCCCAGTCTGTGGCCCCTTGGAATTTATGCGCTCCAGCGACAACATATGGTCACGTAAATTCATGCGACAATATACGATATGATGTCACACACACACACACACAGCCAGAGAGACATGTGTGTGTGTGTGTGTGCTTTATTTTTTATGCAAAGTGTTGTAGGGATTTTTTAATATGTGAAAAGAGTCTTAAAACTCTTGAACTCTGTGCACCATAAACTGTCGCAACTCTCGAGCCGCCCCGGACTCCATCTCTGCCCCTGATTTATGAGTGACAGCCGCCATTCGCTCCGCCTAATAAGCGTGTCAGGCATTGAACAATAATTTTGTGAGCTCTAATGGATGGGAGGAAATGGAAATCGGAATGCACACAGAAGAGAGAAAATAACTATAACTATAATAATATAAGACACACCAGACAGCATATAGGTACAGATTTGAAGATTTATTTATGAAAATGTTCCGGAAAATTTGTAAAATATTGGTGTAGTGTGTATATTAAAAATTATTTAATAATTATAATTAGTAAAAACCATTTCACATCATTTTTATATACTTAATCGTAAATATATTAAATATTTAATTTGCCAAATATTTTTAGCATTATTTGCCAGCTGTAAATTGACTCTTATAATACAAAATTTTGAAATAAATTAGAGATAGTTACATATATTTAAATTGAAGCACAACATATTGTGTTATGCTGTGTTTACTAACCAAATTTGCTGTTATAGCCTTTCAGATCTAGCAGATCAATATACGTTAGGTTTTAGCCAATAGCGGGCAGCAAAGTTTGCCAGCTTTTGTTTTTTGCAGCTGCCAGACTACTGGCAGCCCGCTCTCCCCGCTGACCCCTTTCCGGGGCTGCTATTGGCCGTAACTTATGGCTGCCCCAGCAGCGTTTGGCAGAGTGTGAAATTGGCAAGCAGCAAAATAAAGAAACTTTGCCTTGTGGCCAGCTAGACAAGCAGTCAGATAGAGAGAGATGGAGAGAGAGAGAGAGGGAAGGAGAGAGGGTGGGCAGGGTGCAGGGGCAGTTCATAATTTCGAGCAAGATTTTATAAAATATTAGTTAAACAAAACATAAACCAAAGCGTTGCAGACGTTTCTGCATACGAACGTGAGCTAAATCACCTAAAAGCATGCAACATAATTCAGCAGGGAACACAGCCAGCTTCTTGCCTCGCACACACACACATAGACACACACATGTGAGTGTCTGTGGAGCTGAGACGAAGACAAAGACTCAGACTGGCGACAGAGCCAGCCAGCCCAAGAAGCGACGAAGCTTAACGTTTCCGTTTCCTGCATGCTCAAGCAGCATACGAACACCCACTCGAGCACACCACGTCCCGCCGCCCACTTTTAATGGCACTATGAAAAAGGAGGCGGAGGCGGAGGCGTAGGCGAAGGTGGAGGTGGCATGGGTATTGCCTTTTGGAGTACGTTTTGTTTTGCATGTGCATGAGCTAAGTGAATCTCGAGACTGATAGAGGGACTGCTGCTGGCTCCTGCTCTGCTTCCGACTCTGACTCTGACTCTGGGAGTGGGCAAGACAACAAGGTTGACATTAGCGTGCTCAGCGCACAGCGAAACCCAATTAGAAACGAGATATACGACACCAAAGTGAGGCGATGAAACAACATGAAAATGGAGCCAACCTTCGCGCCCCTCCCTCCCGCAGCGGGCTCAAGGATGCGGCCAGGACGCTGCCTGGCCCGTGTGCGCAAAGGCTAACAATGAAGCGTGTAATTACAAGCGTAAACGGCGGCCCAAGACGCAGCGGTGGGTGGCGGGTGGTTGCCCTGGGTCTGCCATGCCCCGTGAAAAATCTCACATACTCGCGCGCGCGCGAAAAAGACGACAGCCATTTTTTGAAAAGGGTTGCCACTGAGTTATGGGCCGGGTGGTGCTTGAAGGTGGTGCACACGGATGAACGCGTCGCGGCGCATAATTACTTTACAAGTTCATTATAAAGCATCATAAATCTATAAAAGAAAGTGTGGCGGGGGCTCCAACGCCAACGCCAACGCCAACGGCAACGCCAACGCAGCTCGAATACCATTTTGAACTTTAGCACTTGCTGCTGTCGCATTCTCGGCCTGCTGAATTGCCATCGCTGCTACGGATGCGGGTGCAGGTGCAGGGGAGAAAACAATAGCAAGTAATTCACTTGCGAAAATGTTATTGATTACGAAACACACGAAACACGATGACAAAAGTGCGCAGCCAGCAACAACTGCGTCACTGAGGCCAAAAATTGAGAGCCACGGCAAGTGCACTGTGCACTACAGTGGGCCAAATTATAGTTTTTGAGGGATAGAAATTCGAGCAGAACAAAATAAGCGGAAAATACATCAAATTCACTTTGCTGACAATGAAATGCGAAAATATTATTTATAATTTTTAATTTTTAATAAACTAATCAAAGCAATATTATAATTTAAGTTAAGAAATAAATAAAAATTAGTTTATTTCATATTCATATTCATAAAGCCGACAGATGAAATTCTAAAGCTCAATTTTTAACAGCTTTTATGCATATCTATCCCACTGTGTTTTTGGTCGTCTATGGTTGCTTTTTGTTGATTTTGCGCAAAAGCAATTTGAGCATAAATCTTCCAAACGACAAACTCGCCTGCACTCACACACACACACACACACCAGCACATGCACAATCGCAGTGGAGTCAATGTGGAAGGCAAGTTGTGAAAATGGACGAGACAGGAATAGCTACAAGCAGAGGATTGCGAATACGAATCGGTTGCAGCAATAGAAATATGAACGTCGGAGCCAGCGAAATTAACTGCTAGTTTCACACGTTCTAGCAGCCAGCACCAGAGAGGAGAGGGCCGCAGGCCACACAGGCTAGCCTCGAGTTGAAAAAGTCGCGCGAAAAAGAGGAAAACCCCTAAAAGAAATGTTGCACTAAACTTTCACTTTTGCCCAGGGCAACAGCAGAAACAATGAAAATAAAAGCAGCGAACGAAAGAGCAAGAAGAAATGTTTGGCTTTTGTCAGGGAGCAGCTGCTCTGAGCCCGAAACCAGCAGACCCCGTCTCCCTCTACCCCTCTCTCTGTATTAGTGTGTGTCTCTCTCTCTCTCTCTCTCTCTTTCGCTTGCTCCCACACATTTGGACCATAAGTTTGTCGTTTAGTTTTTGGGTGGCAAATAAAAATAAAACTTCAAGTGCCAATTATGTGTGAAATTCCGACACTTTTAGCTTGTTTACTTTTATGTGCTCTTAATGAAGTTGCAGCTGCCTCACATACACACACCCACACCCACACACACACACATACGCACACTCATTTGTGCAATATGAGCTAAGGTGTACGAACTTTAAGCTAATTATATGGCTCATATGAAATTTGTAGCTAGTTAAAAATCTCTTTCTGGGCCACGTGAGGCATCTGATAAGCCGGCGAGGCGTTGTCTTTGCAAATGGCCGCCACAGCTGGCAGCAGCATTGGAAAAGCAATTAAAAACGCATTCGATGCGATTCTCTGAAACGATAAACAAGGCAAACGGCAAGCTAAAAAAAAAAAAAAAAAAAGAGGCAGCCAAACGGCAGCCTGTTAAGCGAGTGGGCGTGTCAAATCGGTGGGGCGCACTCAAATGCAATTAAAAGATACAGATACGGACTGTATCTCAAAGATTGCCTTGCGTGCACGCTCAGCCCCCCTCTCGCACTCCCGCTCCCACTCCATAAATAATCGCATCTGCCGCTTATCAGCTCGCGTCGCCATTTTGTTGCACAGTGTAATTTATGCTTGACACTTGCGTTGATTTTTATTGGGCAACATCATTGAACATTTGAAGAGCCTGCGGAAATGTTGCACATTTCCGCTTCTAGCAGCTCCCATAACTCTCCCAGATAGTCATCAAGAGCTGTCGATTACGTCAGAGCGCAAAATGCTGTTTCTCTTGTTTGCTGTATTTGTGCGTTTTTAGTTTTTGTCTAATGAAGTCTGAAATTGAAAATATATCGCTGCCAAAACTGGACACTGGCCACTGGCCGCATCAACATCAACATCAACATCATCATCGTCTCTGCCAGCTACCCTGCCTGGCTCCATACCCAAGCAGCTGGCGATGCTGCCTCACGATATGAAACAGCTTGACATCGTGCCACTTATTTATTTATTTATAATGTCCGACATCGCGTTTGGTCTTTGGATTTGGCGCTTGATCTGCCTGCTGCCGTATAACTTCATTTCTGTAGTCGCGTCTCTTCTCTCAAAAGCGCTTCTGCCCCTTCGCAGAGTCGTTCGTTGTATTTGTAGATATATCTCGGCGCGTCCCGCCAGCTGTCGCTTGTCCATGGAATCGAGCCAAAATAGAGTCGTTGATTATTTAAATGAAGGCACGACAGCAGAAGGCGTTCCACGCACTCACACATGCCCATCTATCTCTATCTATCTGCTATGTGTGCATGCATGTATCTCATGTATGTTTCAGTATCTCTGTGTCTACAATATCTAAGGAAATATGGAAATGGCGTGTTGCGTGTTCAAATTTGGTCTTCGACTCTGTTTCTGTCTCGGTTTCTATTTTGTGATTCTATTTCTCGTATTTTGTTGGGGCGTTTCACGGCTCTCATTAATTGAGCTATTAAGATAAGCCCGCAGCGCTTTTTGTTCAGCTTCGACGCTTCGAAGCAGCCTCGGCCCGGCCACTGGGTCAGTCGTCATCTGGAGCGTCAGTCAACCAATGATAGAATTATTATACAGCCCAACACAATCCAATATAGCCATGCCACAAAGCAGACATATTCAAGCAGCGACAATAAATTTGTGATGTATTCATTGTCTATTGAAAATGTATTTTTAATTGCCGTAACATGGCGGCCAATTCATTCCGGCTTCGCATACAGCTCGAAAGTGAAACCAACAACTTAATGGAAAATATTTATAGCATACGACCTCATGAATTCAGTCATGCATGAATTTGATTAGACCCGTATTCAAGATGAACTCTAGACAATATGCGCTTAGTTATGGCAAGATTGATTCAAGATGTGCTGCAGAGTCTATAGATTGAATCATCGATTTTAATATGATGCATATTTTATTGATTTATTGCTTCAAAATGTTCTCAAATATCCATGGATTGATTTCATATAATGTGTATATTTATATATATTTTTATATATATTTTTATATATATTTTTACATATATTTTTATATATATTTTTTTATTTTTAATCTCTTTATTTGATATATTTTTATGTAATAGAGAACGGATTTCATTTATATAACTTTTTTTTTATTTTATATATATTCATTTCATTTATATATATTTATTTCATTTTACATGTATATTTTTCATACAGTAGACTAAGTTATCAATGTTTTCTTAACTTACTTCTCTCTCTCTCTCTCCCTCGCTCTCTCTCGCTCTGTCCTTCTGCTGCTGCTTGGCTGCTTCAGTCAACGTTTATAATGAACTTCATTAAATTGCAGTACCGTAAAAGCTTCAATGCATAACTCAAAACTAAATGCAGGGCTGCAGATCTTTGCGTTCAACCCTCTGCATGCCTCTGCCTCTGCCTCTGCCTCTCATCCACTGGTCATTGTTGATCGCTGCTCACTGATCACCCGTTGGTCTGGTCGTGCACAGGAGGCTACCTGTTGCAACGGCAGCTCGGGCAATGAATTATTTTAATGACGAGCAAAATGTCCGTCGGGCCAAGTGCTTGTCCGCGTGTCCTGCGCATGCGTGAGCACCGGTTGCCGCCATGCCATGAAAACCAGTTTTCACTGCAATCAACCCCTTCCCCCTTTCAGGCGGCCATTGAGCGTTGCGCTTGCACCTTCAAATTGCCAAAAAAAAAAAAAAAAGAAAAAAAAGAGGAAAGAATGCGTGAGCTGCAGTTGCCCCAAAAAGAAGCTGAGCCCTAAGCCCGTTCGTTAAGCTGATTTTATCGCAGCGGCAATTTCTCCAGCGAAATGAAGCACGAGCAAGTCCAGCTCCAGCTCCAGCTCCATCGCCTCGACAAAGTGCATTTTCAGGGCCACAATTATGCCCAGTTTCAGATAATTTGAAAGGCACTTTAATGCGCTCATATACGCACGCTTAATCATCTTTGGCACATCATTCGGGGCCCATGAGAATGGAGTAAGCCCGAGCTGGGAATAAGAAAGAATGAGGAATTGGTCATGGGGTTTGGGGTTTGGGGTTTGATTCGAGTTGGCTTTCAAGTGCCTCGTTCTATAGCTCTGGTATAAATCGCACAAACTCAAACAAAGTCAATTAACAAAGTGTCAGCAGAGCTCCCCCTAGATATGCAGATAGCTCAGTGCGAGTGTGTGTGTGTGTGTGTGTGTGCAATTAAAAGCTGATTGCCTGCTACTGTTGCAAGGATATGAGTTGGAGAAAAATTGAAATTCCGATTGCTTGCCTGCATATCCGCAAGATGCAGTTGCCAGGTGTATGCGTGTGTGTGTGTGTGTGTGCCTGTGTCTATGCAGCTGTGCACACCCCAAACGTGTAGCTCAAAATCTGAAAACCACACACACACACACACACACATACACGCATACAGGCGACATCGTGTATCTGGAAGATTGCGTTCGTGTTCGCAATTGCAACTCAATTGCGCATTTGCCACCGCAAACATCAATATTCAGTAGGGAGACATCGGCATAGGCATAGACCATAATCACGTCTGAGGAAACAGCGGCTAACCCCACCCACTCAGCCACTCAGCCACCCACCCGTTCTATACGCACCGGGAATCACACTCCCTGCGGCCAATTTAATTGACAGATTTAGTGCGACTCGATTGGCAGTGCGGAAAATTAGTTTTCCGTCTCGCAATCAGCTATCGGCTTGACTTTCTGCGGCTTTTGTGCGTCGCACTTTAATTGTTTTATCGACACATATGTATATGAACGCCTTACAAGGTGAAAACACGCCCACGAGCGACACGCACGAGAATAGATTTAATTAAATTGCGAACAAAATGCGTGCGTTGTAGCAATCGGCATGGACAAAGGGAGGAGGGGCAGGCCATCACACACTCAATTAATCGATTTTGTATTGATTTTGTATTTGTTTGTATGTGTGCGAACCTTATGGCCAAAGGAACCAAAGGGTTTCTGTCAAACAATTTCTGGTTGAGCAGCTTTCGCACAGCTTCGGCGCCTGGCCTTGAGTCCAGCTTGCCAGGCAACAGGACGAGAATCCCCATTGACCCGTTCAAGTGATGCAAACAGCTGTCAAGTTAACGAACGCCTGAAGTTTTCTATACTCGACTCAAATTATAATTTTTATCAAAATGCGAAAAGAAGACAATAATAGCTAATTAAGAATTGGATTTGAATATTTATGTAAGAATCTTATTTTAGTCAGCTGATTAATATTTATTCTGGAATCTCTGCTGAACTCAAGTAGATTTTATAATTTTTTTAGTAATCTCAGATCTGAACTCTTATCTTCTATATATAACTCAACTCAACTATGGCTGCTCTGCTCAACCCTTTTCCAGCTAAGCGTTTGTAATTCCCGCGAATTACGCACCAAAATTCTTGCCTGATTATCTAAGTACTCTCAGACCCTGGTCGAGACGTGTTCCGCGATGGATTCTTCTCGGGGTTTTGGGCCAGTGGCGGGCGCGTGCGTGACAATTTTATGTGCCGGCACAGGCAACAGCGACGACAAAACAAACCATAAATTAGAGCAAGGGGGCGGAGCGGAGCAGAGGAGGTGTCCAGGTAGCGCTTGGGGGAGCCATTGGCATTGGGAGCTGGGAAATCGAATTAGATATAAGTAGTAGCCCGCCAGCCTGTATATAACTGTATGTATGGCACACACATGCGCACTGCTGGTGCGTGTGTCTGTGTCTGTGTCTGTATCTGTATCTGTATCTGTATTTGTAGCTGTATCTGTAGTCGTGTATCTGTGTATATAAATAGTTATAATAGAAGCATAGATCACACGATGCGCCGCATGCAACATGGAGTCACCGTCACCTTAAGAGATTTATTGGCAACGTCTCGACCAGGGGTGGGATACAAGCAGAGACAGAGCGAGAGAGAAGAAGAGACAGCAGAGTGAGTGAGATGTAGCTACTGTGTGTGGCAGTTGGCCAAAGACGTGGGCTCTACTTCTTTTTTTTTTGTTTCTTTCTTTCTTGCCTGTTGGGCGCTCGGGCTTGGTTCAAAGTTCGCTGCACAGGCAAACACGTAAACTGTCAAAACTTTAAATCCCGCAGGAATTTAAGTTAAAAAATACAACACGTACTGGGCGTACGGGCGCAGCTGGTATCCGGCAAGTAGCTCTGCTTCCGCGCCCCGCGCTCAAATGAGAACCAAAATCAGCCATCAGCCGCGTAGACAGAACCTTGAAATTGTATCTCAAAGGCAGATGGATATACGAGTGCGCCCCTAAGACTCCAGTAGACAATGGCGCACCCCAACTTCACATTTCCCCCTTCGCTCTAATGCTTGCATTCGTCTAAATAATCTAAAAAAATTTCGCGCCTTGCCATAGAAAGTTTTATTGTCTAGTTGAAGTCCTGCCCCGCCATGCTCCCCTCTCCCTCTCCCTCTCCCTATCCGTATTCCACATGCCAGCATTTAAATTATGTACTTAGAAATACACAAAAATGCTCCGAAAGTCTACAAAAGAAAATGGCGCGGCGCAGCAGGAGACGTGGCAGCAACAGCAGCACTAGCAAAGGAAGAAGAAGAAGAAGAAGAAGCAGCAGAAGCAGAAGAAGAGCGCGGCAGCAAAATGAATTTCGCACTTTTTCGCATAATAAATTTAAAACTTGGCCAGCACTGAAGAAAAAACTGAGCCCCTAAAAAAAAAAAAATAAGCCAAAGCTGAAAAAAAAAATATATATAGAAGCAAACTTTGGTAAAAAGTTTATTTTTGCATATATATATATATATATATGTACATACATATCTATATAAATATATATATATATATCTATATTGTAGGGATAGCATTAGGGGTCAGCGGTGCTGGGGGCTCTGTGGCAGGCGCGTGACAAATTCCATTTAAAATTGTTGAGCTCAACGCACGTACCGGCAGGAAGCGACTCGGGAGCCGCCTGCTTGCCAGTTGCCTCCTAAATAAAATGAAACTTTTGCTAACCTCAGCGTGATGTATTCCAGTGGCGCAGGACATGCGCCAGGACTCCTCCAAGCAGCCAAGCAGTCAGCCAGCCAGCCAGCGAATAGTAGAGTGAAAGAGATGGCGCTAGAGAAAGGCCGAGGGGGCTGGCCAAGTGAAGCGCTGAGACTTAAGTTAATCAGCAAACAGGTTTAGTGCTAAATAAATTTATTTATGCGCTCACGGGTTGCCATTTCATTTGTTTTTTTTTTTTTTTGCATTTGAAGGCAACGCGAGGGGAGTTAAGGAACTTGAGAATGTTGGAGCATAAACTGGATGTGTAAATATGCTGTGAGAAAATATTAAGTGAATATATTTATTATTTGATATTTTTGAATGCTTTTATAAGACAAAAATAAAATAAATAATAATAAATGTAGATAACAATAATGATGATTAAACGAGTGAACTTGTAGTTTATTCAAGTAATAAACAGAAATAAACTTAAATTAAACAGAAGTACAATTGTTTATTTATGTATTTAGCTGAGCCGTCACATTTGACTAGTTCTAAATAAATCAATAATCATCCTACATATGTTAAATTGTTGAAATGCTGTGCAATTGCTTAAATTATGTTTTAATTGTTCCACAAGCGCAAGATGCATGACTATGACAAAATATATATGCCCTCAATCTGAAGGCATATCTCTTCTGCTCATATCTGATCTGACACAAAATGCACAAATTTCCATAAAATTTATGTAAATGTTTATATATTTTGTAGTCCATGTGCGATGTTGCCAATTAAATAAATGTTTTTATCAAAAATAAAATAAAATAAGAAATTATTTATTTTGTCTGCGCATATAAGTAGATAATTTCTTTGTTGCATGGTGGATATTTTATTTTCATATCATTTTTATTGTCTATAAAATTTTCTCGCCATTTATTTAACGTGTGTCTGGGCACATGCACACACCCGTGCACACAAACGAAGACAGCTCAGATACATACAGGCTCGCTGGCTGGAATACTCGTACATGGGCCAATGTGAAAGATAAATGCGTTTTCACTTTATGACTTTCGTGTCGGCATAAATTTGTTAATACCTTTAGGCCAAATTTATAACATAATAAATGCTCATAATATTTAACTTAACATTTTGCCAGGCCGGGCCATGGCAGCTCGGGCAAGGCCCAGACTCAAACCGCCCCAATAAAATGCGAAAGTTACTTAACATTGTCCATTGGCAGCAGGTCGAATGGAGAGTGGAGTAGCTGATAAAATCTCTCCAGCTCTTCTGTGCTCTTCTGATTGTGCATAATGCAGTCGAGAATGCGTGTGTGTTGTGTGTGTGTGTGTGTGTGAGTGTGAGTGTGTCTGTGTGCACATAAAATTGAGTTATTGCACTTGAGGCAAATTAAACTTCATAAATATTTAAAATCAGAGATTAACACGGCAGAATAGCAAAGCCTACAAAGCGAGAGACAGAGAGAGGAAGAGAGCGAATGACAGAGAGAGAGAGAGAGAGAGAACTGTTAAAGCGCAAACACATTCCATGTGCTGTTGGCGACTTTTGTGGTTGGCCAATTAAAGTTGCATTACATTGGCATAACTGCAATTTAAGTGGCAGACAACTGAAAGGCTGCCAGTCAGCATATGCCGAATGCAGCATGCGGCATGCAGCGTGCGGCATGCAACATGCAGCTCAACTGACAGCCGCTTGAACGTCGCTTGGCGGCAGCACAGCAGCAAACGTTCAATTTAAAGTAACGATCTCTGCGCCCAAGAAACAGATACAACAACAGCCACAGCTACAGCAACTGCAACTGCAAGCCACGGGCTTGCCAACAGGCAACTGCTAAGAGCTGAGAGCTAAGAGCCAACAGCCATTGGCCATAAAAATGAAATGTATTTTTTGCTGTTGTGTTTTGTTTGGGTTTCTTGTAGCCAGCCTACGTCAAAATGTTGCTGATCGTTGCTGAACAATTTATATTTATGTCTTTGACAACGACAAAAAGAAAAAAAAATCAGCACAATAACAAAAACAAAAGGCATCAAAAAACAAATGATCTTTGTTGCAAATTTTGCGAAATGATTTTTCAATTTAATATGGCTGTTGAAATGTTTATAAACGACCCAAATGAGGCAATTGAACCCACACACGCTGAGTTGCTTTGTCATCATCATACCCTGCATTTACTGACTAGAATAGCTAGAGTATAGGGTATCGCGGTATCACAGCTTTTCGCGAACTTTCTTGCTTTGTCAATGCATCTAAGCATGTGGAATTTAGCATTTAATATCCATTGAAACTTGACTAATTTGTTATTTCGTTTGTGTTCAACAGGCACTAACGGTCTGAGGAGACGCGGCCGACAGACATACACCCGCTACCAGACGCTCGAGCTGGAGAAGGAGTTCCACACGAATCACTATCTGACCCGCAGACGGAGAATCGAGATGGCGCACGCGCTGTGTTTGACGGAGCGACAAATTAAGATCTGGTTCCAGAATCGACGAATGAAGTTGAAAAAGGAGATCCAGGCGATCAAGGAACTCAACGAGCAGGAGAAGCAAGCGCAGGCGCAAAAGGCAGCGGCAGCAGCGGCCGCGGCGGCGGCTGTGCAGGGCGGGCATTTAGATCAGAACTAGAACGAATTCAACTTGCTGCATCCCATCCAGTGCAACAATATTGTAACAAATAAACCATTTAATTAACTTAAATTAATTCAGTAATTCAATAATCAATAATCATATTGATATTGTATGGTATATATAAAGCAACTATTTCAAATTGTTTGAAAAGCAACCGAAAATACGTAAAGCAGCAAACAGCAACAAAAACTACAGATAAATTTCGTAGACTCTAAGTAAATGAAAAGCAAAAACAAAAAACTAAAAAATACAAATTGAATATAAAAGTAGTTGAAAGAACACAAAAATCTACTTACCTAGATACATACATACGTAACTTTATGCTAACGAATACAAAATACAAATTTAATTTAAATTCCACAAAGAGTGTTAGAAGTAAACTATTACTTAAATTTGCAAATTGTTTGCCCGCGTAAGATTTATGTTTAAAACGAGCAACAAATTTACTTTTCAAAAATTCTGTTCACATGTTGTCCCTGTCCCACACACAAAAAAAAAAAAGAAAGAAAAAAAAAACAAATTAAAATAAAATAAATCCCCTTTGTTGCTTACTGCTATGTTTAAATTATATTATTTTCATTCGAATAAACAAACGTTTCGGAAATCAAAATAAATACTCAAAATGTTAAAGGGTAAATATTAAATTCTGTTGATATGAATTTTAGTAAGGCGCGTTTTTAAACCAATTGAAATTCAACACTAAAAAAAAGTAAATAATTCAAAATAAAAAGTAAATTTCATAAAACAAATCTATTGAAAATTTAACTTAAATATAAATAGAATTTGTTAGCAAAGTAAAAGTATATTTAAAAAAAAAAATATATATATATATATAAATAAAAGTAAAAACGAAAAATGAATAATAGAAAGATAAATAAATAACTTAAAACGAGAGAATTATTATAATAAAAACAATGTGTATAGTTCGTGCTTAAAATTAATGCAATTTTAGTTAACTTTGTTTAATTTTAAATTAATTTGTTTAGTTTTCATCTAAGGCTTTTTAAGCGTGCAACAACAACACAAACAACAAACAACAAACCACAAAAAACAACAACAAACGTGAAGCTGTTTTCTTTAAGTAATTTTTAAAGTTTTTTTAAACTAAATTAAATCCTATTTTTATTATGTTTAGTTTAATGAAAAGCGTTTATGAGATTATCTGACAACAACAAAGCAGAAAAACAAAAAATTTGCTACGGCAAAACAAATAAATTATTGGTTTTGAAAAAATCTAAAAAAAAAAAAATCAAAGAAAAACGAATGAATGAATTGTGTTATTATTTTAGTTGCAATTTTTGTTGTTTCGTTTCGTCTCCACTTAGAATTATAGAGCTTAGAGTTCTTCGATATCGTCGGGTCTTACTCACGGCCCCCGTTTATTGTGCATGCGAAATTGCTTTTGATCTCGTTTTCGTTAATTGTTCGTAAGTTGAATAGAGATGCTACCCATACCGCTAACATAATCGATTATCCAATATCGGCTATCGACTGCCGACGGTCAACTATCGATAGCGCAACCGAGCTGTGCTCGAGATACTATTTTCTGTTCGATTCACATAAGGGTTAACCAAGCAACCTTCACAAGATGTATACGTAATTAGCGCATAAGGTTCAACAGATAAATATATATACATAAATCTCTATATATACATACATACATATATATAAATATATATTTATATTCATGTATTTTACATGCAAAACGAGTATAAATGAACAACAATAAGAGAATATTTGCAAGAAAAAGAGAAAAGAAAAATAAAAGAGATAACAGTACGTAAGAAATAAGTTAAATGTTATAGATTTTAAATGAAACATATACGTAAATAAATATACAAAGAAGAAGATGAAATGAAGCGCGGCATACTTGGCTAAGAGAGGCCCAGCACCAACCAGCCCCCACCCCCACTCCCCTAAAAAAAAAACAGCATAAAAAAAATATAAATAAATAAATAAAGCAGATGCTAAAAATACAATACTTATTAAATGTGAATTGTCGTAGCAACGGATATACGTAAAAAAATGGAACGGAGCGCGTCAGCGTTAGAATTTATTTCACTCTACAAACTTACCTACTACTTACTTATGTAATACACATACACATATGTGTGTGTGTGTGTGTGTATGTATATGTATTAATAAAACACTACATTACGATTATTGTACATTCTTGTGGCTTTTATTACTTGACCCCTCACCAGAGCCTCACAACCTAATTGACATTAGTAATGTTTTTTCTAATCCTAACCTAACTCATGTATAAACGGAACAAGCAATACCCCAAAAAAAAAGAAAACAATTCAGAGAGCGAAACTTCTATTGTCATTTTGTGTAGGGTAAGCCAATCGTTTGTACTCGCATACTAAGTAATTTTAATTTAACGCCATTCTATGTTAGATCCGTAAGTTGTAAATTATCACTATAAAATATACGTACTTTAAATAAATGGAAAAACAACCAGTGAGAATTTGGTAAACAAAATAAAATAAATAAAACTTCGATTGAAAACTCAAGAATTTTGATTCATTTCAAAACTGTCCCACAGATGGCGGTACACACTGGCGCCATCTTGTGCTCAATATGCTCAGATTGGCGCAGGCTAGCAACAACTGACTGCTACATAGCGGCAGTGTGTTAAGTTGGTCTACTGCCCGGTAGATAGCGCCACTAAGTTGCATGAAAGGCAGTCATCGTTTAGCGCGTGATGGGACATATCGATAGTGTGCATTTATATAAAATGTGTGAAATATGTACATACATATATTCAAACTGTTTCTGTCATTTGCAGAAAAATTTAATGCAATTATTTTTTTTTTAAATGTGGCTTTATAATTAACTAATAAAAGGTTTGTGCTTAACAGCTAAAGACAATGAAATAAATATATATCAATATTTACTATTATTTATATATTATACCATTTCTTTGTATTTATTGTACACATAAATTGAAGTTCTTGCATAAATTGATAAACTTTTGTTAGTAGATGTATAGGAGAGGCTTCTCTTAAATCGTCAAATAGCGCTCATAATCTCTTTAAGATCCGCTGAGCATCTACTTCTGAAAACTTGTTTTAGCACTTAACAATATCAATTCATACTCTTACCAATGCGCAGTATATCGCGTTTTAAATGCTTGAAACTTTCAAAATTAAATGATCAAGAATATTATTATTTACACACTCTATATACATTATATTAGATACATTTATTTATATAAATATATATTTGTATGATCAATATATTATTTTTTAAACACTTAGAAAGTCTTAGAGAGATAACCCTGAAGAGTTTGAGAGCATTTAGATTTCGGTATGCTGCAAATGTTTTCTCTCATATCAAATGCGGTTTTAATATTTTTCAACTCAGTTCTGGCTGTGCTGTCGATGGGTCCGGTGCCTACTAATTGCACGATTCTCTTAGTTAAATCGTAATAATATATAAAACAACTAAGAACAGTGCAATATAGTATATATTTTATTACATATATATTTGTATGTTTGTATATAGTTAATTCTTAGAATTTCAACATGAAAGCGAGGCAGCTAAAGTCATATTTACTATGCATCTGTGTGACTCTGTTAAGCCTCAGTGCAAGTAAGTAATTTATAAAAGTTATTAGAGTACGGTATAAGTCCTAGCACACATACATACGTACATTATTGTTGCATGTCTTGAGTGATAATACTAAAGTCTGATTTGAGTGAGAATCGGTTATTGTCAGTCAATTCAAGATTGTAAGATTGATTGTCTTTACTTTTAGCAATAGAAGAGAGCTGAGAATGAGTGAAGAGAGTGTCTGTGAGAGTGAGATTGCGAATGAGAGTATGAGAGCAGGACAAACACTGCGGGAGAGAGAGAGAGAGAGAGAGAGAGAGCAAGTTCTCTGTTATTGTTTTTGTTATCGGTTTCATCTTCGATGACCGGTATATCATAAATGTAGAGAGGTAGAAGCCGAGTTTATATGTATTTGTATATTTTTCTTGTTTTTTTTTTTGTTTAGTTTAATATTATTCAATAATTAATCATTCTTATACATACGTAAAAGGGTCAGTGTATGGTGCCTGCGGAGCCATCCAATTCGAGTGTGATAACGGCAGCTGCATTTCGAAATTCGAGACATGCGACGGAACCAAGAACTGCCCAGATGGATCCGACGAAACGGGCCTCGTCTGTGTGTCGCAGCGAAGTCAGTGCACTGAGCCCTACTTCACGTGCAGCTACGGCGCATGCGTGATCGGCTCGGCGCCCTGCAATGGCATTATTGAGTGTGCCGATGGCTCGGACGAGACGGTTCTGCTCTGCGGCTCAGCTGACGACAAGCGACAATTTGAGGCAAACATGAGGGGAAACTGCAAGTGAGTAGTCAGTACGTTGTGGTTATCCAGATCTGAACAGTGCTCTGATTGAGTTTAGGGAGGAGGAGATAAAGTGCCCTTCTGGCATATGCCTTGAGAAGAGCATCTATATGTGCAATGGCTACGACGACTGTAATGACGGCTCCGGCTATGACGAGGGTGTCAGGTATTGCGGACACATAGAGTGCCCGGGCTATGCCTTTAAATGCGCCACAGGAGGCTGCATCGCCGGCAATCTCATTTGCAATGGCAAGGCAGATTGCTTCGATAATTCCGACGAGGCGCCGCTGCTGTGCAACACCTCCTCCGTAACCACCCAGCCAACGATCGTACTGCCAACGGATCTGACCGGTTGCCCACTGCCTCAAGGCGATGAGCTGCCCATATTGAAGGATCAGTACGGCACGTATCTAACCCCGCCCATAATCAAGAAAACCGTCTTCTTCTCCTGCAAGCCCGGCTACGTTTTGGAGGGCGCAGAGAAGAGCCGCTGTGCTAATCGACAGTGGAGCCTCGACGTGGTGCCGAAATGCGTGAGTGAGTAGTGCAATATTTCCGCACCCTCTATGTTGCCAATGAAAATCCCCTTGTCTTACAGAATATTGCGACACTTGGCTAAACTCTGAGGGCCACCCCAATAACCTGCTCCATGGCTATTCGACTTATCCCACGTGCACGTATGAGGGACAAGCGGTCAACTGTAGCGCACGCTACCATCCGCCTGGCACTGAGGTGACTTTCATCTGCGCTACCGGCTTCAAATCGAACAGCTTACTGACTCTGCTGCCTATGAAGTGCATGGCCGGCGGCTACTGGAGTCGTCAGCGCGTACCCTGCGCCCAGGAGTGTGGCCAGATTGCGACACCTATCACGCAGTTCTCGGCCAACGGCTTTTCCATCAACAACACGGTGGTGCCATGGCACGTCGGCATTTACTACTGGCTCAACGAGAAGGACTACACCTTCGTCTGTGGTGGCTCCCTGCTCACCCCCGACCTGGTGATCACGGCTGCCCACTGTGTGTACAGCGAGGTGAGCAAGCATGCTTACGCTGCTTCGACGTTTCGTGTGGTTGCCGCCAAGCTGTATAGGGGCTACAATGATATCACCAATGAGGATAAGAGGGAGGACGTGCACTCAATTACTGTTGCTCCGTAAGTAAAGAATGTACTGGAATAGGCATCACGGAATATCCTTAAAGAATTAAATCAAAAAGGAACTTTTTTCATATTTTCCAATATATACTACTACTAATGACTCTCACTACTACTTCCTTCTTACAGTGATTATAAGGGCCGTGAAGATAATTACAAAAACGATGTAGCCCTGATTCTCTTGAAAAACCCATACAAGCTGAGCAATGTCATTCGACCGGTGTGTGTGGATTTCTTTAGTTTTTCCGAAAGGGAGAAAATCAACAACAACGTGCAAGGCCAGTTTGCTGGCTGGAATTTTAAGGACAAGCGTGAGCTGCAGTTTGTGCAAGCAACGTCACAAATGAACTCCGTGTGCGAGGAGAGTCTGTATGACATTAGTCACGATAAGTTCTGCATGTACACCCACGGTAGATCTCTGGCCTGCCACGGCGACAGCGGAGGCGGATTCACGGCGAAGCGAGAGATGATCGGAGATGCTCGGCAGACCTTCTCACGCGATCGATTGCGCCACTACCTGTACGGTGTCATCAGTAGTGCTCCGAATGCCGGGCAGTGTGCCGAGAGCTTGACAACACTGACAAATATCCAATACTTCAAGGATATGATTATAACAGCAATGCAGCAGAGCTTTAATGTCAACGCTTAGTCCGCAATTTATTGAACTTAAATCTTCTGAATCCGGGAAATGCGCACATTACCTTAAGCTACTGCGTTAACCATTAAAAAAGTAAAGATGTCAAACAACAAACAATAGTTGTATCTGATGTCTTATATGACTATCAACTATTAAATTAGTATACTCATTTTGTAGTACCTAAAACCAAATATTTGAATTTATACTCAGCCTTATTTTTTTTTAGAATGTATCTGAATGTATCTGAAATAAAGTACTCAAGCTTAGCTAGCTACTGTTGATCGGTAGCCTGTTTTAATATTTTATTTATTTATAAAAATAATAACTATATTTATTCTCTCGTTTTTTGCGTTTTGAAGTTGGGCTGACTATTTGAAGTAATTATTGATATTTAAAAGGAAATTATTCCAATTATAGAAAATATTTCCTGATCGATAGGTTTAGGCTACTCTACAAAATGCCTCAGTCATGTTAGATTTATTTTATTTTTATAATTATTTTTATTTATTTTAGTAGTGCTCCGAATTGAGAGTTCTACACTTCTAACAACATTTTATGTTTATTTTATTTTATTTTATTTTTTTATTTTTTTGTTTACGTTTGCAATTAAGTTATTTAGATCTATAAAGATTTTACGTAATTTGCCATATCGCAAATTTGGCCAATTTATTGATAAAACTACGTAACGAGAGAAGTTGACATGCAACTACATAACAAGGAGTCTGATGCGATTCCCTTCGAATTTATGCATTCCAGGACAGTGTTTCCAATCGTAGATATGTTCTTTTAATATCTTCGGCTTATCTCCATCTGCTCTTTGTGCTGTTCTCAATATGTCATTGTGGACATTTTACAGAACATCAAAATTGTTTGGTTCATAAATTAGCAAGGACGGGTCGGGATCTGTGCTGTTCCAACTATCTTTTGTGTGCTTGGTGTCATTTGTAATTTTTTGCTGTAGCCGTAGCAACAACAACAACTACAATAACAACAACAATGACAACTACAAACAAATTTTAGTCCACTTCTGTTTTATGGCAAATTAATGGAGCGACATGCTGTCCATGTTCTAGCCGAACTCAGTCCGTCCGCTCCGTCCACTCGAGCCTAGCAGGTGGCCTGCATTAAGGGCTGCGGCAGTTACTTCCAGCCCCCAGGACGAACCTTCACTGGACCGTAGCCGGCTGCCCAGCCTCAGCTTCTGGGCTGCCACGCTTTCGAGCTGCTCTTTGTTTCACACATGCCAAATGAATGAGCTTTTTTATTTTCTTAGTGTTGTTGTTATTGCTGCTATTGTTGTTGTTGTTGCCTCGTTCGATTTGGTGCTATGTGGGAGTTGGTTTCTTTTGCCGACTTTGCCATGTTGCCAGCCAGGCTAACATATTGGACATTTATTATTTTCGTGAGTGTTTTTGCTCGTCGGGTAAATTATGGCTCCACAGCAGGCTGGTGGTGCGGCGTGGTGCACGGTGAGTGGTTGGTGGTCGTGGTGGAGCTCGTTCCAGCAACGAGCCCAACTGCCAGCAGTTCATTTGTTGCATTGTCGCCCCAAATTGGTTTGTACGGCCAAAACGCTTAGCTGGGTCAGATTAGATAGATCTGGCTTTGTGTCCAGTTTTCAGCTGATAATACGAGCTAGAGTGGGTCAGTAGAGGCTCGAGCGGTGGTGCAGAGGTCCAGTGGAAAGGCGTGGGTGGCGCTTGGGAGTGTTAAATTAATAATTGCATAAATTTTACATGTGCTGTTGCATGAATTATGGCGGCGCAGCATAAATCGCGAATAATGTGCGCACTGGCCGTGCGAATATTTATGGCTGTGACTGTAAATCATCAAACCATAAACGCACTTGCAACGCCTAGCGGTTGCACGGTGGCAAATGCAACTCTTTGCACTCAACTTCGCACTGTGATTTTTTTATTGAATTTACCAGCCCAGCCGAACGAGTTTATCATTGAATTTTGTTGGATATGCCCTGGAAATGAACTTGAAATTCTAACAAATCTCCCAGAGAAAATCTCTGCATTTATAATTCAATTTGAAAATTTTTATTAATAAAATAAATATTTTTTTTTTTACCTTATATAATGGCGGGTTAAAGAAACTTGAATTTAGAGAATGCATCAGTTGGGTCACAATTTTCTACAGAGATCGTTTAGTGCACCTCTCTCAGCACTGAAGACACCATCTATAAATGAACTCCAATGCATTTGGGTTTTGCAGAGCAGTGCTAACCACAGCATTGCATTGTTTGCACATTTGTATGGCATTCGCAGAAATGGACTCATGATAAATGAATGCGTAAATTTAATGAAGTCGCACAATTGTTAATATATATCAGCAAAAATATTTTGTAATTAATTTAATCTTATATATAAAATTCTCCTGTCGCGATGTTTGTTGCCAAACTCCCCCGAAACGATTCTCATAAAATTTTGTGTGCAGGTCTGAGAGTCGGCCCACATCTATTTTTCATGGCCCAAAGCTTAAACGGTGGGCCACCAGTACTTTCTTTCCTTTCTTGACGCAACTACCTTACGATACATTGAATTGTCATTGCGAGTTTAATCAGTAGGTTCGATAATAGGGACAATTTTCGGTCATGCTATATCATGTTAAACAATTATTCAATATGCATGTCTATCTCACAGTCTGTTTCTCTTTCCGTCTGCCTAAGAAAAAAACACTTAACTGCATTGCCCTACACGTACGACTGACCCCGCCGGGTCTGGACGACTGAATAAATGCCGCAGCTGCTGCCCTTTATATAGGGCGACTTCCACTCAAAGCCGGAGTGACACTCATTCAACATTCTCTGCTGCTGCAGTCGTTTTCTAAATGATCTCCTGGAGTTCTTCTGCATCTAGTTAGGTGCATCAAAATCGCAAGAGGCACGAGATGAGCGAAACCAGCAAAGACAATTAGAACGAAGAGAAGCGCACAGATTCGTAGTCAACAGACATAGAGGAATTGACCGACAACGTCAACAAGTACTTCGAGCACTTACAGCACCATAATTTCTTCACCTAGCATTTCAGTATGAGCCTGATGTTGAATATTACGCTCATTCCAAAGTGTTTGTTGGTACATTGAAGAAGGAATGCCCGTACTGCCATGCCCTTAAATTTAAAAACGAGCCGATCGGAATTTGTTGCTCATCAGGGAAACTAAAACTCCCAGCTTCCATAGAATGGGTAATGGAGAGTGCTAGAGAGAGAAATAAGTAGATCGAATATATATATATATATATTGTGAGTGGGAGATATAAACATTGTGGGAAACAGATGAAGGAAACTGATTAAAAAGAGAAACTAAGAGATAGAGATAGAGCGAGAGGGAGAGATCGAGAGCGAGAGAGAGAGAGAGAGAGAGAGAGAGAGAGAGAGAGAAAGAGAGATTCACTTTTCTGTTATTTCTATGTACTTCTCTTCTGAGTGATATCATTTCAAGTAAGTTAAACTGAGCTCTATTTCAATTAGCCTGGTTATTATATGAGCCAATCTAAAGAATCCTCAGTCTTATAAGACATGCAAAAAGTGATCAAATATTAGATCAAATAAATTGAAAGGCCAACAAGTCTCATCAATTATCAATCAGTCAGTCAATTATTCAGTGGGAATAAACAGTTTTATTTAAATAAATATATATAGATAGATGCTCGCATATCTATAGACGTCTGCATAGCCTTGGACACACTGGCAACAGATTCACCCTTTTTCAAATGAAGCACTTCCGGCACATGCATCCATTATTCTTAATACACGCATGGAAATGAACAGAAATTCGCCCAATAAAAGTTCAATGCCATAAATTAAGAGCATCCTTGCCCGGTTGGCAGTGTGGCATGAAGGGGCTGAGGCTGGGGCAAGCAAACAGCTGCGGACCTGCGCCAATGGGTGACCAGACGGGCGGGCAGCCAAAACTGCGTTTCCTGCTGCAGTGGCGCCTGCTGCAGCCAGCAATAACCGTGTTGCTGTCGCTGCTGGTGGCCATGTCGGTGTCGATGTCGGTGTAGATGTCGGTTCGTTGCTGCTCTCGGCATTGGTACTGATGCTGAACAGGAGTCCGAGATATGTGATCAGTTAATACGTTTCCGCTTTGCCAGCTAATACACTTCCCATTTAGTTTCCGCTGCGCTCTTGCATGACTTTAATAACCGAATGAGCTGAAGCAATTTAACTGGCCGCCAGCTGTTGACGGTTGGCTGCCGCAACAAAAATATGGAAAACAGAGAAGACATTACTCTCAGCTGGCGCACCGTGAACTCCAACACTTTGATGTTTCGCAATCATTTCATTTTCTATATACATACATATATTTCAGGACGAGTGCGTCGGCGAGGACGCACACTTAGATTTATGGCCGGGTGGCAGACAAAGTGTCTGCGGTTCGGTCAGCCTGCGCGGGAGTCACTGCTGCTGCTAACGAAACTAAAGCAAAAAGTTGCCAGCCCCAAGATGAGAAACTTGGCCAACTCAAAGTCAATCCAAGCAGTGGCTGCTGCCAACGCAACTGGCGAGGGCAGGAGGCGGCTGCTGGGCGCAATGTTTGTCGAGTTTTTGCGGTGCGCTGCAGTTTTCCAGACGAAAGTGCAGCGCTCGCATTTGAACCCGAATCCGGAAGTCGGAAGCACTCCATTCAATCTGTGAGCAAGCAGCAACCATCACTCACTGCCGCTGGCTCCACTTACAGCACTGGCTGCTGCGGCTCCTGCTGCACCAGCCCCGAAATGAGAAATTCACTTTTTATTTAAATTTTGGCGAAAAACAGCAGAGTCTGTGCCCAGAGTGCCGACTCAGAGCCACTGCTGCTGCTGCTGCTGCTGAGTTTTCCAATGGCGTTTCCGGCGCGAGGAAGATGAATGTTGTGCCACCGACAACACGATGACGCCAATAGTTTTTCAACTCTCTGCTCTCCCTGTTTGTTGATTCTGCACAAAAATAATGAAGAACAAAAAAAAAGAAAAGAAAACAGTTTGTTTTCGAAACTTCTGCCAAAGCTCATCGTATTTACGCCTACGAAGGGTTTTTGAAAAATTGCAGAATTATGAGTTCCCCAAGAAACTAATATAAATAAATTAATAGATGTATATTTATTTATATATTTATATTTACATTTTATCGATTACTCAGAATTGATCATTTAATTTTGTATGCCTTTTTTGATTATTGTTAGAGCTGCAGACTTCAGATTTACTGTATATGGACGCATAATGAATAAGATTTTGTAGTTTTCGCACGTTTTTCCCATTTCTTTAGAGAATTGTACTTTGAGAAATTCAAATGCTATTATCAAATTCTGAACAGAGCATCTATTTAATAAGTAAGTTCCTATAGTATAGCCTGAATTGAGCCGTTCGTATGTTGAGTTAAGTGCGTGAGCGTCTAAATGCATGCGTATGTGTGTGTGCGTGTACTCTTTGGTATACATGCATGAAAGAAACGCAGAATGATTGGAGTATCAGCTCTCTCTCTCTCTCTCTCCCTCTGTTACTAGAGCAATGTCACTTGTTTATACTTTCTTGATTGTTTATACTTTAATGATCTCAACTTGCGATTCACGACGCAGAAGATTGTGTTTATTGATAAAAACGGTACTGTACAATCGTGTTGTTTTGTTAAAAATAAGTGTAAAATTGTCGATTCGATTCATCTTTAAAGAACAGAAGTAAGTAAACAGAAATAAACAAAAATTATGAAAGAGACGATTATATTACTAATAATACTGTGAATATTATTGGTTAAAAGAAAATTGATTTTCTGTTATTGATTTGTTTTGCTTCCTATGAATAAATTAAATAAAAGAGAATGCAACGCTTATAGAGGAGAGAGGAAAAATTGAGGCTGTCTAGATTGAGCTGTCTCTGCATTACTCTGCATTAGATAAGAGCATTTTCATTTTGTGAACATGTTAAATTTCTCTATAAAATATAAATTGCGTACATTCTAGAAATTAGTCATTTACCAAATTATAATTCACTATTAAAATTTGAGTACACAAATAATTGTTTTTATATTTTTGCTTTATTCATTTTTTGGCAGGGGATTAAATAATCGTTGAGCTTCAGACTCGGCTGAGTGTCAAGAATGCGTTCATAATCAGGTTGCTTTACTTCTGGCTGTGTCAAATCGAAAGTCTCATTATTCAGTGCGAGCGATCGTTTCAGTTGAGCTCAAGTGCCAGTGGATGAAATTGCGCTACTTTGTCAAAATCCAATGAACATTTATTTTAGTTATAAAAGGAATATGATTTTGTGGATAACACTCTGTGGAATATTGTGCAGAGCTTCAGCAGACGAAATTGTAAATATACATATTTATTTATTTAAATAATGTTTGCATTTCATAATAATTGTGTATACCTCTAGAGCTACCCGCTGTTACAGTTGCAGGAGGATATTGGTATGTAGAGCCTACAGAGAATGCAAAAATAATATAAACTTTTACGTTTAGGCCAATCTAAGAATTATTGGCTGAAGTTGGTTCAGCAGGTTGACGTATCAAATCAGCTGAGATTCTCACCGACTATACAAGAAATCAAATATGATGTGAGCAAGGTTCTCATAGAGGCATTTCCCAATAAGACAACGAAAGTTGACTGCTTTGGCTCTCGAGTGGTGGGAGTTGGCAATGAGAGTTCCGATCTAGACATATTTGCATATATCGGTAAGTTTCTATTTCTATGAATCCAAACAAATATGATAGAAGGTACAAATGATTTGTTTCTTTCAGAATGTCCAGCACAAACGGCAGTTCAGCAGTTGTATAGGACTGTTGACGTGCTTCAGAAAAAATCGAACCAAACTTGGAAAATAGTTAACACATATGTCTATACCAGAGTTCCCATCTTATGCCTGACTCACATTCAATCTAATATTAATGTGGATATAAATTTCTCTAAGCCGGCGGCTCCAGCGCGCGATCTGCTTGTTAGTTATATGTTTGATTTGCAGCCGATTGGTAAGAATATCTTTCTAATAGAAATCTCAGTAATATCTGTATAAAAATCCTACTCTATCTCTTTTTAGGTCGCTATATGGTTCACTATCTGCGGGACAGAACGAGAAGTCTACGACTTAATTTTCATCTGCGTAGTCATTTGCACATTTTGATGGTGATTTATTTCCTTCAAATGTTTCAGATGCTGCCTCCAGTTAAAAATATACAACAAAATTTAGTTCCGGATATGGGACGTAAGTTCGTATTCATTTCAGTTGATATACATTAACATTAACAGTAATGTTTGTCTGTATTGAAATTCAAGCCGTAATAACTCAATTTAACAACCTCTCTCATGCGGAGTTGGGAATACAGAAGGTCGATGTCAATCCAAAAACCTTTCATGCCACACTCCAGCTGTATTTTAATTTTTATCAAGCCTTTAACTTCGATAAATACACAATATGTCCTTACTATGGAATATGGTTAACAAGATCTGAGCTTATAAACCTTTTACCAACAGGGTAACCATAGACACATTTTTGCCTGATTGATATTATATTATATTATTTGATTTTCTCATTGTTCTAGCTATACACTGCTCGTGGTAGACTGGATGAAGCCCATTTTGCTGCAGGACATAATCTATCTTAATGCAAACAATGCCGACAGAATATCACTTGATGATCTAAAGCGTTTTTTATCCGTTTAAGTTTTTTGCTAATATTTAGACTGTATTTTTCTCTATTGACAAATATAAGAAACATCATTATTTATTGTCTGACAATTTACATATATATAGGTAACAAATATATTCTTGTAAATGTAAATGTTTCTAATCGATATTTTGGTTGACCAATTTCAATTGGTTTTTATATAGGTTAAATAGTATTGGAACTATGCTTGGAACAAATGTTCTTCCAAATATTTCTTATCGATATTTTGGTTGACCCATTTCAATAGACGAAATGCATGGAAGTGTAATCCAAACGTGCTGATAAGTATTTTCAGATTGAAGACGTTTTGAAAGCATACGTTCCGGATCTTGGAAAATTGACAATGTTTTTTATTTCAGTGTGCCTAAAAGTAAACTATAATAATTTAATATATATGTATATCTATTATTATTATTTTTATATATTGATTATGTTTCTTTTTATTTGAATAACGTGAATTGATAAAATAAAATAATAGGCATTATTAATAAACGGAAAAGTATTTTTGCTCCTAACTTGAACTCACTACGATGAATAGACTGTGCAAGTTAAAATGTAAGATCATATATTCTAAGTCAGTGACTGTATGTGTGTGTGTGTGTATGAGCATGAAGCGAGATGCTTAAAAACTTATCAACGCTTGAGGCAATTTCCATGTGATAAGGCCAAATGGCAGATGAAAGCGTGAGTGGTTTTGGCCCTTAGCCGGATTAGAGACCATTTTATGTGCCAGCTGACGGGGCGGTGTCCCAGTCACACATACACAGGCATCTATAAACACATTATTGTACTGCATAGGTGTAGGTGATATTTTGAAAAGGGATAAAGAGGCAACAAGCCAACACCGACGCAGTCCTTGTCTGCCATAGCCCAGAAGTGTATGTGTGTGTGTGTGTGTGTGGGTGCGGTGCATGTGTGTGTGCGTGTGATTTTGTGCTGGAACATCCATAAGTGTCATGTTTGGTATCCTCATTCATCCTTGGCGTGCACGCACGTTTTTTGCGCCCTTTTTGTTTTATTATGTGCACGAATTTCTATGTACATATACATACGTATACATATGCTATATATATACACACACTAATGTGTGTGTGTGCGTGAGTGCGAGCCAAATAAATTCCGTAGCGCTAGAACCAAAGATTTATTATCAAATTAAATTTCTGACAGAATTTATTGCTTTATCTCTCGCCAAACATAGTTCTTTTGCCTCTCGGCAGCATCAGAAATACTCCACCAGCCGCCAACATTCATCCAACAAACCAACCAACCAACCAACCGAACCGAACTGAACCGAACCATCGAGCACAGTTCCATAAAGCGAGCCACTCTCAAGTCCGTGCATATCCGGAATCCTGCCGGTCCTGCGCTACTTTCCCGGTGAACAAGCAGCGCGAAACTCATTTTATTTTCTTGTTTTGTTTTATTTTTTTGTTTCTGTTGTGTGTTTTGTTAATAAAATTTATAGAGAACAAATTTGGACAATATGCGCGCATTATTCTCGCGTGTTTCGTACATTTATTTGGTGTTGATAGCAACACGCATCCACACACACGCACACACACACAAACGCTTGCATGTGTGTAGAGTTCATAAAGCGCGTCGCATCGCGTTTTTCGGATTTTACTGCAGCTCTGGAGTGGGTGGAGGAGCGGCACATTAGCAAAGGAACCAGCATACGAGCTGCTGGCCCTTTCCACTGAAAGATGATGCATGGCTGTTGCCACTCTCCATAATTAAGATGCTAAGCGGAAGACATTTGCCCCTAAGTCATGCAAACTTAATTTTCAATTTAGTTTAGTTGCTTTTAGTATAAAAAAAAAAAAAAAAAAACAAATAAATTTCTATTATAGACTTCTTTTAAGTATTATGAACATTTTGAAATCACATTAAATGAAGTATTTAATTTTTCAAGTATTCAGCATTCAAATAGAATGAAGTAGACTTTATTTAAATAATTCTCTAGAGAACAAAAATTTTCAGAATATTTATTTAAAATTAAAAGTAACAAAGGAAAATGTTAATTTGCATACAAATTAAGTATATAATCTTTAATTTATAATAATAATAATAAATTCTAAATTTTGCAACATAAAGGTTTTTAAAAACACGAATTCAAATGCCGTCAATTACTTTTAATTTATATTTCAGAGATATATGTTAACTCCATCTAAAAAATGTACGAATATCATTTCTTATATTACCATTTGTAAAAGGAAGGAATAGGTTAGAGATTTTGTGAATTTATATGAATTTCCAGTGGATACAGCTGAACTGAAATCTGAATTCAGCACATGTATTGTTATTGATTTATCTGTATAGAGCACATACATCTTCCGATCTTACGTATGCCACACATTCCTGTCCGCCCACAATGAATAAACTTTTGCAATTTCAAATAATCGCAGGCACCATAATGAGGCCTTCGAGCGCACGCAGAAACCCACCCTAGACCAGGACAGAGTCAGAGTCCCAGCTCCCGTATCCTGGGCCTGTGGAGGGATGCGGGGGCCTAAACAAAGCCAATGCAGAGCCCGGCATGCCAAAGAAAAGAAAAACTTTCTTATTGCCAAAACTGCCAAACTCAGAGCCGAAACCGAACCCAAGCCCCAATACCCAGACTCAAACCCAAACCCAAGCCCAGACCCAGACCCGCAGCCGCATCCACTCTTGCCCGCTTCCCCCTATACCCCTTCGCCCTCTCTCCACTGCTGTCCTCTGCGGCGGCGGTGGCAAAGTCGACAGCGGCAGCCAAGACGACGCGGCGATAGCATGAGGGATTACAGCGCGTGATTTATATGGGATTCCGAAGAAATATGGGCGAAATGTGTCGGCAATTTTTATTGGACATTTTAAAAAGCGAGTAAGATGTTCTACGCGCGCTCTCGACGCACACATACACACACACACACACACACACACACACGCTCCCCTCCATCTGTTCCATTCCGCTTCTAATGTTGCTCTGTTTGCCGCTGCTGTTACTGTTGCTGTTGCTGTTGTTGTTGTTGTTGTTGGCTCCTGGGAATAAGAAATAAGGAACTGCGGCAAGAAAGTTGCCCAGGCCCTGGCCACATATTTTGCACTGCTGCTTCTCCCGTGCTGGTGCTCCTGCTGCAGCAGCTGCTGCCGCAGCATTTTTCCCCACTTGATTTTCTGTGCGTAGTTAGTAAGGAAGTCGCGTCCGCGTTCGCGTCCATTCGTTGGCAGCCTCTAACGAGCGCCAGCGAATATTTATGATCGCCCTGAACCCACCACCCATCCCACCATCTCACCATGCCCCCACCCCCTCCCCAACCCTAGCCACGTCCTGTCCGTCCTCGACTCCTGCAATAGCCAACAGTCGGCCGGTAGCAAAAGTTTTGCCCAACTTTGCCATTTTCAGCGGTTTTGCATTAATTTAAATTTCGAATGCAAATGAGCCAATTTCACTGAGTGCCACGTTTTGGTCTAAAGAAGCTGCCGCCGCACACCCCCGTCAACCCCATCAAAGTGCGGCCAATTGCCGGCTTGACAAATTGCCCAAAAGCTCGCGACTCACGCTGCCAACTCTCCACTCATCTTCCACTCTTCTTCTATTCATCCACTTGCACTCTTAGCTACACGAATTTCTGTGTGAATTGTGACGCGCAGCAAGTGGCGTCAAAATGATTTAGTTTGTCCCTGCCAGTGCAATTGTTAATGCGCCACTTAATTTAATCGCCTTCAGTCAGACTCACCAGCCACACGCCAACCGCCACCCGCCAACCGTCACACCCACCCACACCCCACATATGGGCGGGGCAGCTCCGTTTTATGTATTTCTGGATTTTTGTCGCTCGCTTTTTTTCCCGTTGCGTAGCTAAATTGCAACTCGTGGCACGTTGCAATGGAAATTAATTAGCCAACTCCAACCGGCCTCGATGGCGGCACTTTATATCATTTAATATCATTTTGAATTTAGCGGGTGTTCCACCTTGAACATATTGTTGTAATTTACAATGACAACACGTTAATCGACGAGCCCAACCCAAGCTGGCTGACCAGGATCTCGATTTGACTGACTCAAGTCTTGAGTACAGTTTATCACAATATTTTTAAGCATTTAAGGAGGGATTTTATGTCTTCGAATTAATTTTAAATGTTTATAAGTGATTTGTATTCATAAACAAATATATTTGCATAACACAAAGCTCATTGAGTGCTTAAAGTAAAATACACGAATTGAGTATTCTTTTTTCTTGACGCTTAGATCTCTTGGAGTACCTGTATGTCTTTTTAAACATACTATATATGTATATGTATATAGCTTTAGATCCCAACTATCAGATCTATTTACGATCATGGAGAATGAGAGAATCTTTTGATAAACGAATATACTTAAACAAATTTTCACTTAAGATATATTAAGAAATATTAAATACATGCATAAATTCTTAGAATTTAGAGATGTATGAAACGTAAACGACTTTTACTCCGCTACAAATTATAAGCAGTACACCTATTTCAAACCATAAACATAAACTATCGACAACAATTGCATGTCGAGGTAGTTCGAAAATGAAAGAAAATAAGAGTAAATAGATATTTTGGCCTTCGATTTGCCATGCTACAAATATTAATGCCATTAAATTGCACAGGTGAAGCATTCGGTGAGTGGTCTGTGACCTTGACCTCAATGCCACATTACGATGTCCATTGTCTAGCGGAAATGATAGGCATTACGCATTATTAGGTCACAGCCAAAGCACTTTTGCTTTCCGGCTTGCAGGCCGCACAGGTAGCTACATTAATTCAGCCATAAAACAACGTGCACCTACCACACAGTGGAAAGGCCGTCGATATGACCTCCGATTCGTTGCGAGGCAATAAAACAGATTTTCGTCAACCAAGAGTGCTAACAGTACGGTGAGGTCATGCCAAAGAAATGCATTACAAGAGCAACAGAGCTGAGTCGACTCTGGGCTGCGCCGCTCTCTACGCCGAGAGAGTGCGATGCCAACAATGCGATAAGATAAGTGGACGATGCCAACTAAAATGTCATAAATCTCGGCGCTAAGGATGCCTGCTAAAGCAACGCATGGCAAATGCAAGCCAAGGCAAGGCAAGGCAAGGCAAAACAAATCTGAAGAAAGCAGAAGACGCCAAGTGAAAGAGTTGTCGCTGGCTCGCTCGACGGGTAGGTGCACAGCGAAGGGGTCAGCGCCGACGTCCAAAAATACACTTGACATATGAGTATCGAGTAACGAGTACCCATGTGTGTGTGTATTTGTGTGTGTGTGTGTCGCACAGCACTTGCCCCAAACGCTCGTCGCGGCGCACTGATTTATTTTCCCGTTTTGCAGCAGATTTCTTGATGCAGTATTCGTATAAGCAGACAGCAGGCGGCTAACAAGATGAATGGCTCAAATGGCGACCGGGCGGCTATTGGCCGTCGTTGGCGTCGCTTATGTGTAAAAAGGCGAAAAAGCAGCAAACAAGCAACAACAATAATAAAACCAGCTAACCAACTTAGTTGCTTCAATTTCTAATACTCATAGCTAAACTTAGGTTTTTCCGTTTCAACATAATTTAAATATTGTATGAAGAAGATGAACTTTAGCTATCTATCACAATCTACAACTACACACAATTATCAGAGCTTCTGGGACTAGCTCTGATAATATATTTAATATCTTATATATTCCACAAAACGAGATCTAATACAAATTACTGATTCACTAGTCATATTATATTTCTTGAGAATTACAGCCCCATTTAAAGCTCCCATACAAGATCCACATTGGAAATGAATTATTTATATTGTGAATATATTTTAATTGATATTTTTCGAATGAATTCGTTAATAATTAATAATAAAGCATGGTTCTAATAATGCACGAAAAAACCGAAAACAGGAATCTTAAAGGGTATTTAGTCATCATTCTGGAATTTAATCGATGGTCTTTATTATTTATTAAGGCCTTTGCCTACAGGGTATTTAATTTTTATTCATAAAATAATATGTGACTTAAAGAGTCGCAACTATATGTTATGCATGTACAACCCACCTCTTCTGACGGATACAAAGTCTCTCAAACGGAATACCCAGAAGAAGTGAAAAATTAAAATGTATGAATTGTGTGAATACTGCACTTTGAATGCTTACGGAGACTTTTTATTGTATAGCTTACAGCGTATTCAAATAATACAATAACAATCAAGCTCAAATCTTTAATAACTATGATTGCAATGCTCATTAATTTATTAAAAAAGTCTACCGATTCTAAGTTGTTAAATGCTTTGTATTTTTTATTTATCTCCAGCTAATTAATTGACTTTCAATTTTTACAAATTATAAACATTGAAATATAAAAATCAATCAACCCTTTACATATTATTAAAATAGAATTCGAATAGTCTTACATTAGCAGCCGCCATCAAAAGGTGCTTGCTTATTATGTTCAGTGTGCATGTGTGTGTGTGTGTAAGTTTCCACCCCCATTTTGGACCACAAGCGGAGGCGGCAAGAACAAGCAGAAGAAGAGGAAGAAGAAGAGAGCAGCAGCGACGCCGTGGAAACCCTTAATACCCATCATAGATCAACCATTTTGGTCGTAAATTACATTTGAAATCTCTAATTTGTTTTGCTCCAAAGGTGGAATCCTTTCTCGAAATCCCCTTAACTGACTTTTTACTTGTCGCTTTTGTCGTTGATTTCCACAGCGTGGCGAATGAAAGATTAGAGAGAGAGAGAGTGAGAGAAATGGGATTTGTTTCGATCTAAAACCGATACGATGCTTGGTAGTGTTTTTTTTCTTTGGAAATGTTTTGAATTTTATTTTCATTCCTCAGGTTTACACACACTTTTTGCCAGTTAGTGCCGAGTCGTAAAGAATGCTGTCGTTGCACACATGAATGTGCCACCGAATTGAGTTGGCATGCGAGGCACGTTGAATGCAACGAATTAAAAGACAATATCATCAATTATGTTATTAGCATGAAAAAGGGAATTCGCCAAGACCCCAGCGGGATGACGCGGATTCTTGCGCATGCAGATTTTGAAGAATTCCGAAGAGCAAGACCTTAGGCTAAGCCTACACACTGACTGACTTGGCATAATTCACGGTGCTCTTGCAACGATTCGTGTCTGGCATATCGCATACGGTCATGCATAACTAAAGAAGCGGACATACTAAGGACTGCTGGAGACAAATATATATGTACATGTACATATATAATGCGTATGCGGTGCCGAACGATCGTGAGTTATGGGTTGTCACCTGTCTGTCGGGGCTGTCAAATTGAAAGTGGATTGAACTGCACCGCGCGGCTGAGTAATCGCAATCGTAATCTTATCGATTGCCGATAAGCATATCAATTAGCGTCAATCGATGCAACTCTTGGCCCTGGCCCATGGCCCGGCCCGGCCCTCACTTAGCACCCGGTTAAATGCACATGAGTAACTCATGTTCCGATCGTCCATATCGGCCGACGATCGCTTGGCTTTTTGCTGGCCATGCGAATGTGTTGCCAGAGCTCTTGGCTTGCTTTTTAATGAAAATTAATTGCGCCACCAAAGTCGTGTGTTTTGGTCGCATTTAATTGCATTTTACAGTCAACGACTTGGGCCGGACTAAGAGTTAGCCAGCAGACAGACAGCAGCTCGCACCTTCCTACGGGTCGACGGCTAATTTATCAAAAAGCCAAGAATGTTGTTGCTCCTCGCACACTCGCACACTCGCATACACACACGCATGTAAAGAAAAAAAAACAAGCGCATGATTAATTTCTGACAAATGTGCGACACAAAAGAGATGTGACACACCTCGAGGCCCCAAACACTGGACCACAAGATGGCCGCACTGCCTGCCTGACCGGCCTTCCACTTGGCCGGTCTTCCCGGCATTTTGATCGCCCCTACACGAACCTGCAGCGTTCTGTGACAAACTGGTATACGCAGCGTCTCCTCCATCGCAAACCTTGCCGTGTGGCATCGGGTTCCACAGACTGCACACGCGCTCGAAATGATCGATTGCAGCTGGCCCGGGGACCGTGTGGCTGGCTTTTGGCCCCGTGGCGAGGGCTCAAACCCCATGTGGACACACCATATATCAAGCTCTTATCAACTAGACAACTTCTGCACTAATTTGTACGCATTTCTACAAAAACCTAAGCAAACAGCTGAAAAATTAGATGATCGAGTTGAAAGCATAGATACAAATAGCTAGGATATTTTAGTAGTCTACTTCTACTACTACTATTTTTATATAAATATGTAGAAACAAAATAAATTCATTTAATTTATATCATATACAAAACAAAGTAAATTTTTATATAATTCATTTAATGAGTGAAAAGTCCATTGTCGAAAGAATAAAAAAAATAATACGATAATTCATAAATTTAAATAACATAATACATACTTAAAATTTATAACAAAAAAACAATCGTTAGCTAAATAAAATCTTCAGGCTAATTTAGCTAATTATCATTAGTATGAATGGAATATCTCTACTTATATATATTTTTAATTTATTGAAGGATTTTACAAAACAAAAAATTCTTTAAGTTAAATACTAGAGACATTTATATATTTTTTCACTCTTTTGTTTTTTTTGTTCCTGCTCAAAGCTAAAAGGGAGAGAAGAAACGTGTGTAAATGGAGCATCATTCATATGTTGTCCACTAAACGAGACAATAAAGATAAGCCCGAAACGGAGCATATTAAAAAACATTTGCGAGGTGAGAGCGCAACAAGCGCTCACAAGAGAACAAATGCAAAAACCAAAAAAAAAAGTAGAAAATAAAAAAAAACACAAAAAAAAAGAAATCATGTTCAGCTGAGTGTGTGTGTGCAGGAATGAGTGGGAGTGTAACTGTGTCCGTGTGTGTGTGGGTGCATTGGGATAAGGGGCAGCTGCCAGTGGCCAGTGGCCAGTGGACGGCTGTGCGGTCAAACCCCGGCGGACGCTGGCCCTAACCTTTTACCGCTTAATTGTGCAACATTTGCAGGCCGGCAATTATTTGATAAGCGCTCACATTTGAACGCCAGCAAATAAATTGTCTTGCCGCAAAATAAATTCAAGGAAAGCTGGCAAATGCTGAACTTGGGAAGCTTGGCTGAAACTCGAGCTGGACTGCACTTTTGGGTCTCCCACAAGGCCAAACTTGAGACTAAGAAAATTCAGCTGGCTGAGTACATAAATTTAACCGAGTTCGCATTAAACTACAAAACAATTCAAAAAATGTTTCTCTGCACTAAATTAATGAATGTGCGTCGCCCAGCAGCGGCCAACTCGGCGCATAGAATAGGACTTCCAGTTCCTTGCTCTAGTCCTCTGCTTAGACTTTGTTTAGGTACCGCCTCCCCCCAAGAGTCGCCATACTTATTTGTTTAACATCTTCAATGCTGCTTTGTTAAGTTTAAAAAGCTGCGAAAATGCTTTAGTCAAAATCTGATTTAAGGCAATGATAAAATAAGCTCTGACATTTTTGAATAACAAATGATTACAAAATAGTTTTAATCTTATAAAGTAATATTTATATTTTGCATTATGAAGTAAAGTAAATACGTACTTTATACATATAATTAAAATAAGATAAAAATGTAATTAATATTTTATTTATGACTTTTGCTTGTTCATTCCAATATTTTCTGCACTTAAAAAAAAAAAAAAAAAAAAATTGCTTGGGAAAATTTATATTTCTGTTCAAGAAGATTTTCTCCTACTATATTTTACAATACTTTAATATAATACTAGCAATACAAGTATTTTATTACAATTTCAAACGATAACATATATTATTAAAGCTAATAAACAGTAGAAATTGTTATATACATAAAAAAGAAAGAAAGAAATAAAAATTAATTATTAATATTATTATCATTTTTTTTTTTTCACATTATGATGGTGTTATTTTATATGAGTTCACTCAGAACTATATTACAAATTAGAAAAAATGACACAACAATGAAAAATCAATAAAAATTTCAAACTATTCGTAAACATTCTGATTTTCAAAGAATATTCATATGAATATCAAATATATGTAGTATAGTAAAATAACTAAAAACAAGATACATTTATTTACAGAGCAGCTTGAGCTAACTTTCATTCGATTGCAACGCCATTTTGAATGGCAATGGCAATCTGGCAAGATGGTAGTCTCGACTTTGCGAGGGCCATCAATTAAGTGCGTGCAGCATCCAACACCTTGGCAATGGCTCAGTTTACGGCGCTGTCGCTGGCCTCTGCTCTGCTCCCTGCCGCCTGCCGCCTGCCGCCAGCAGCCTGCCTAGCTGCCTGGCTGCCTGTGGAGACGGCGCGCGCTGTTGGCCAATTAATCAAAATCGTCGCCGTGTGCAGTCGGAGTCAGTCAAACGAGAGCGAGCAAAGAAATGTCGTTAACTTAAGTGTCCAATTAATTAAATTCGCATTTAAGAGCCGCCAAGCTGCGAAAAGCCATTAAGATAGTTTGTCACACACTGGGCGAGCAAACACACCAGCTCCAGCTAGCTCCTAGAGGGGAGGAAGAGGCGAATGAGGGCCACAGCAAGGGAGGAGGCGCAGGAGCCACCCCTTTGCCACATTGCCCGCCCATTCGCTTATTCGCCCGTTCGCCCGCAACATTTGCCTGGGCCAAAAATTAAAACTTTGCTCCTTGCGGTTGCCTTGGCTTTTGCTGCGGCTTGAAGGAAACTTCATCTAGTGTGTGTGTTTTCTTATTTTTTATGCACTCTTATGCAGTGCTTCAGCTGCTGTTATTGCTGTTGTGGCTGCCGTTGCAGCTCCTCTCCTGCATGTGGCACCAGTTGCCTTTTCCGAGCTGCCCATGTTCAAGTTTTATGGGCAAGTTTATAAATTTGAGCTGCTTGCTCATGCGGTTGTCTCAATGTCTGTCTGTTTTGGTGGTCTGACCGCCTGCCAGGATGATTTCACACTCAACTTCAACTTCTTCCTAATAAGATTCATTTCACGTGTAGCACTTACAAAAATCATTTAATTACGCAGAGATACTTGTTTACTATTCAAACTATATGCCGTTTTATTATGCTAAGAAATAAAGTTATTTATGAAAAAATGATAGAGTTGCATGAAAAGCGGGACTACGATTTAATCAAAGTCTATTACGAAATAAAATACACAAGAAAATGTAAGATGATGGACTAAGAATAATGAGAAAATGATTTGCAAATGTAGAACGCATATTTATTGAGGTGAAAAGTTTGTTATTTTACACTACTTGAATTATTTAAATTAGAATTTAAAATTTCTATATATGATAGTCATTTAATATTAAACAAGTCTAAGAAAGACCTTAAATAATTTAAGACAATAAAATAAAATATAGAGAATAAATAATTTCGCGAAGATCAATATATGATGCCATTTTTTGGCTAATGATGAATTTTAATGGTAAGAGAATTTATAAATATTGTCTTAGTGTAATCTTAGCATTACAATTTGTGGAATGTTTTATTTCCGTGGACTTCAATTAATTTAATTTTATTACACTAAGTTGTTGGTTGAGTATTCAAAAGATGTTTTTCGAATCTACTATTTAGAAACATATTTACTAACTATTAATACTATTTACTATTTACTATCTATATAAACTAGCTTGAAAATACATACAATACATTTTTGTTTTTTATTTATTTTATATCAATTTATGGAAAAGTTATTAGTTTTCAAATGTCACCAACTAATCGAGTTGCTACCATCTGTCCGTCCTGGTGCCCAAATGATAAATGACGCCTAATAGACGCGCTTATTCCTTAATGATTAATAAAGCAATTTTCAAGTTCAAATCTAACATAAAGCGCATTAAAAGAGCTCGGGGCAAGACGCTGGCTGCAAAAATAGCAACACAAAAAGACTCAAACCAATGCGACGATGCGCTCAAAAAACTCACTCGAGTGAAAACTCAAGAGCTCGTAAATTTCGTCTGCGCTGCAAAAGTAAACGCCCATAAACAAAGCAATTTGCCCAGTGCCGCAGAATCAGTTTCTCAATGAAAGCCACGTGTAGCCATAAATTTGGCCGTGCTCTGAACCAGTTCTCGGCGTGCTCCTCTAACAGGTTTCTCATTAGGCCAGTGCTGGACAACGCCAGCAGTTTCTTTGCAGCAAAACGTAGCGACATCTGCTTGGCTGGTAGGGCAATGCAAAATATTTCCTTCTATTTTGGCTGTTTTTGAACTGCCAGCGGTTTTGTGACGCTTACCAACACGAAAAATGGGCGGAGACTGATTGGCCGAGCGAGCTCACACCAGTGCCGTTGCCCAATTTAATTGCTTCCCTTTCTGACTGCCATCAACAACAACACAAGCATATGTTTGACACAGAAACAGCTGCTCTCTTTCTCTCTCTCCCGCTCAGAGAGAGTGCGCAGTGCCCATGCTGCCAGCACGAGTGTGTATGTGTGCGTGTGTGTGTGCATGCTCAGCAAGCAGAAGATGAACATGCCAGCAATAAACCATTCCCGGCAGCTATAAAGCATTGCGAGCGAGAGGGCGCTATGCCGAGCAAGCGTGTGCAAGTGAGCAGCACGATGCGAGCTGAGAGAGGCAACGACATCGTAAATTTGTGCGCGTGTGCGTGATTTATATCGCACTGCTGCAGCTCGGCCGCTCTGCCGCTGCGTCGCAGCGCTGCAGCGCTGCAGCGTCGCTGCCATCATGGCCGAGCAGAGCGCAGACTGCGACTGCGCTCGTAATTCTCCCGTTTAATGGTTTGTTTACATCATAAATAAATATGGCTGAGCTGTGAGAGCCGCGTCTGCGCGGCTGAGCAGCGCGCAGTTTTGGCGCGCGTTCTCCGTTCGGCAGGCACGTTGATACCAAATTCGCTGTCGTGACGTCAGAGGACACCCACACGAGATCGTAAACGAGCTTAAGAAACGAGACTTTTAAATGATATTGACAACAACTCTTGCCATAAAGCTAATAAAGATGGAAAACTATTTCCAAGTGCCATTAAAATTGATTGAAAAGGCAAAGATTAATTGTTCATTTGCATTGAAAAAGAAATCAAGACATTTGCACATGAATATGACCAATTTATTATTAATTTGATTATTGAGTTATAATTATTGAGTATATAATTAATTATATTTCTTGGCAATATATTTTTTAATTTATACATCGATTTTGTAATTTAATTTAAGTATGTTTTAGACCTCAATGATATATTTAAAGAATGTATTAGATATATTAATTAAAACTATTTGATTATTTCCTGTTTTTAAAAAATATATCTTCTCATCTTCATTGTCAAAAAAATATAATCGTAAAAAAGTATTTCGTATTCCAGTATTATTATTTACATTTCTCAAGCGTAGCTTCAATTGTGATTTGCCGACGCTTCTGCAGCCGACGGCATCTGTGCGTGCAACATTATGTGGCACTAAATGTTTGGCAACTGATGGACTGAGACATGGACGTAGCGGTGCACTCGTGCGGGAAGGGACGGAGTGGGGCAGGAACACTTGTAGCGTCTGCCACACTAATTTCACTGCCCGAAAAATGGCACGCTTGATGGTCACACAATTACGGATGTAATAAAGTAATTTGCCGTAATTGCAATTGAGCCGTAAGGGCGGCAGCTGCGACGCCCGTTCGCTGCCAAGAAGCTGCCACAGCGCAAAAGTTTGTCTTGGAGTAAGTCAACAAGCAGCTCGGCCAGCCACCCCGCCCATGACACCCGGTCATACGCACCCCTTTCAGTCGTAGGTCTTTGTTTCGCAAAGTTTGAGCCCAGTTCGAGCTACTGCACTCTCCCTCTCTATCTCTCACTCACTCTGCCTGTCTTCTAATGTGTGACAATGT
This sequence comes from Drosophila mulleri, assembly GCA_035047565.1. NCBI lineage: Eukaryota > Metazoa > Arthropoda > Insecta > Diptera > Drosophilidae > Drosophila > Drosophila mulleri. The sequence goes on along the minus strand of JAWNPK010000040.1, from coordinate 4,617,598 downwards.
CTTGAGCACTTGCCGTGCACAGAGGGAGATTTTAATTTAGCCCGGAATTACCTGAGCAACTGGCTAACAGGCAGAGCGGAGCGAGAGCGTGAGAGATTTCTTGTGGCCTTTGACTGCGTTCCAATTTTGCATAGAAAAGTACTTAATTATTGCCTGCCAGCTCCTTGGCTCGCCTCTCTGTGGGTGGGCGTGTCCGCTTTATCCTTTCAGCAGGCTCTGAGTTATGATGTCTTTATGAGGCTTTTGTCTGCCCAGCCAGACCTTCCAGCCTTGTCCAATCCTTTTGTGTGGTAATGAGCAAGTTAATTCTTATTATTATGGTTATTATGTGTGCGTAGCACTGCTTCTGCTCAGTCTGATTCGCTTGCGTGGGCGAAGCGCTCATAAAGATGGCCCGGCCTCAACAAGTGTGGCGCAATTGAGCCAAACAAACATGGAGCACATAAAATGAGTCTATAAAAACAAATAACGGGGCATGTGGCTGCCAAGTGTCGACCCCCTTTGGATAAACAAACGCCGCCTTCGAGCGCCCCTCACCACATATCGTGTGGCACCTCGCAGGCCTCGACTATAACGGCTGCCATTGGGAGCCGGTGGGTCTCCGGTTCTTTACCATCGATCTTCGTGCATTCCGGCGTGCTGCGAATATTTCCACATTTGTTTTTGTTTTTGAAGATTTTCAAGCGCTAAACAAATAAACAAATGCATCGATATACAAAGTTTGACGCTTGCTCACACTCAAAACGCACTAAAAAATCGTGTTTGGTTATTTGTTTTGAAAATAGCTGCTACTTTTTTCTTTCTTTTAAATACATGAGCTCTGAAGGTATAAGGGGAAGAGCCATTGCGAGCATATGTTGTTTTTATTTAAATAAAGCTCCTGGAAATTCGGCTGAAGTCCAACAAAAATTTTGTTGTGTTGATAGAACTTTTTTTAATGTATGTGCTATAAAATTCTAATAAAAATATAATTATAAATAAACAATTTTTAACAAATTTAACATATATTAAAACCTCTAATACAGAGTGAAAAGGCAAACTTTTGGCATTGACTGTTTGCTTTAAAGTCCCCTCTCCCGGCGCGCTTACAGCCAATTAGGAATTCTTTTGTAGTCGGCATTCTTCCAGTGCCAGGCGGTGCCTATTCAATAATTATAAATCAATATGAATTCAATAATGGGCTCTTACAATTTTTATCTGTAAATGCAAACGAAAACTCACTTCAAGCCACAACAACAACAATTGAGCTGATGGCACACTCAAAGGGGGGGAAAATAACAAAATTCAAACAATTTTCAAGAGTTGCCAACTTAATTAAGTCACAAAATTTATGAGCTCCTTCTGGCTGGCAACGCCGCCAATGATTATGGGCGCACGCACACTACCACACACAGACACACAACTTTGACTTTCAATATCAAATACAAATATGCGCAGGAGTGAGAGCAACTCAATTGACACGCGTCGACCCGCGCCACTTACGAAACGCCACATCCCCATCCCCATCCCCATCCACATCGACTTCATGTAGAGATAGAGCTTCCCCAACAACAGCAACAGCAACAGCAACAACAACTGCTCCAAACTCCGCAAATGAAGCCGTTCGCATTCCTGCGCCCCTCGCTCACTGAATCTGTTTCAGTATCTGAATGTGAGCTCGAATCGAGGCAAGCAGCGCCAAATGACGACGATCGATTTTAACGATTTGTTTTGATATTTTTACGATTATGGGGCATCGTTTGCACAACATAAATAGAACATAAAACTCACATCACATGGCGGCGGGTCACACAGCGTCTCCCCGACAAGCGGGACGCTCGAGTGGCGGCAGGAGTTGGCTGTCGTCTCTGTTCGATTCAATTAATAATAAATTAGCTCTGGCTGGGGCAAATCTCAATGAATATTTCCAATTTAACGATCTATGAATTGCACTTTGGTGGCTTTGTCGCATCGTGTTTTAATTGCCCACCGCAGCGCTGAGTCTGAAGCTGCGGAGCGGAGCTGCACTTCGTCCTGCTGCTTTCGAGTTCCTTTTGCCAGCATCGTAAATCACAAGCGCCGCATGCACAGGACTTTCGTAACGAAATGTAACGCAATGCAACGGACAAAAAATATGACAGCAATTGCATTTAAGCGTAATTCTTTTCTAAATATTTTTTGTGCGTTGTCCTTGTTGTTTTATGATGCGTTCGTCCTGCGTCCGCCCACATATGCAAACTACGCACTCTACGTGAATCGCTCGAGTCCTGCCAGCTGCCTCCTGCCTGCTGCCTTATGCCTGCCTCGGCGACAAATCTGGAGCAGAGCATAATTTCGACTCTGTGTTTTTTCGTGTGTGTTTGCTCTACTCCTGGCGAATATTTTGTCTGCATTTATGATTTATGGCATACGGTACAGGATGCTTAGACAGCGGCAAGTGTGGCATGCAGCACAGCATAAACTCGGCACATGAGCCGCACACTCTCAAGAAATGAATATACGAATCAATAAATCAGGACATATGTTGCCACTGCCTCGCTTCGTATTCCTTGTGCTTGCTAAAGGTATTGCCAAAATAATCTTAATTGGCACTGAGATTGGGGAGAAGATCTTTATGAAGCGGACGATGTAATTGAAGGTTATCAACGGTTGTAAAGATCATTAAAGATTTTCAGACGAACCAAAAAAGGTTATATAATAAATAACAATTAGATTTCTTATAGATATTTATATAATGTACTTTCCAGACTAAGAATTCTATACAAAATATTGTCAATGATATATGATGAATGTTTCAGATTGATAAATTATTGTTTGACAAAACATAATTTGTATATTTGATAGTGAGTGTTAATTTTAAAATAGTTTTAATTTTATAGAAGCTCTAATGTGTAATAAATATATAAATAAATATAGCCCTAGTCTATATAGTTCAAGCAAACTCAATATGATTTTTAAATGGTTTTAAAAATTTTTCTTGCATGCCACAAGATGTCGTCTCTTAATAACTCAAACTTCTTCCACAATCAGTGAGCATTTTTCATGAGAATAAAATTTGACAAAAGTCACGTGCGGTGCGACGAGTCTTGTGCATTTGTCATATTAAAATAGAATATGGATGCTTCTCTAGCTGCGCTTGGCAGCACTTCCTGGCTCCCCCTTCGCCAGAAGATCCCTGCGGCCATATGCTGACAGAAGAAACAAAATGGCGGCCGCCACATGTGTGTGTGTGTGTATGTGTGGCAGCCACATGTGGGTGCAGCTATACGAATCCGAGTGCTGCTGCTGATAGATATGCAGGCAGCCCAATTTTCTCCATGTCCTTTGACAGTGGGAAGCGTTTGCCTAAGCCTCAGATGCTCCGGCTAGCATTTCGAGAGATGCGTAGCAGCATTCAATTGTGCATGCCTCGTCCGCAGGCTCACTCCCCTTCAGCCAGGGCTGCTGCAGTTGCTGATAAGTCGGAATCGAGCACAAATCGATTGCCCCATCGCTGCGTGTGCAACATGATAAATGTGCGTGTTATCCTCCTTTATAGCAGTTGTCAGTTGCAAATGAATGCCAACAGTTGTCGGTACACATGCGCCACGTCTCGTTAGTGCCACCACACACCAAATACCAGACCCAAATCCCACTCAAATGGAACGAATGCGTCCAGATAAAACTCCACGTCAAGCCGAACTTTCGTATATTGATAAGTTATTTTATTTAGCATGAAGTCGAGTGTTTTATTATAGTTTTGTATTATCTGCAGCTCAAAGTAAATGAGCCATAGGACACAGACAGGCGGAATTATCAATTATATTTACGTTATAATATTTATATTATGATAGATTTATATTACTATTTTAGTTATGATACCATTCAGAACATATGCGGTTTCCTTGGAATCTAAAGCATTTATTATATGTATATAAATAAATTTTTTATTATATACAAAAATTTCAATGAAAATTGTGTAATATTTTATATATATGAGTTTTTATCAAATTACGTACGAGTTTAACAATTGAGTGTGATGAACAAGAAAATGCTTTAAATAATCGTGCGAAATGCCTCTATTATAGAGTAAAACATAAAAATTTTCCCCATAAAGGATCCGGAAGTAACAAAAAAATTAAATTTTAGATATATAAATGCATTTCTAGCATGTCGATAATTTAATGAGATATATCATCAGTCGAGTGGAATGCAATTTAAGTAAGTGCGCTTCGAGTGTGCCCAGACTTCGCCTAAGTATCCTCGCCGGGCTCATAGATGATGTAGCTGACGCGTCCCTCCCGCTCATCGGGTGGGATGCGCTCCAGCGTGGTCACCAGCAGCTCGTTCACGTTCAGCTCCCGCAGCAGATCCATCATCATCCCATAGGAGATGCGCAGCATGGGCGTGCCCTCCCTGCGCCACTCCTCGATGAGCTCCGTGTTGGCGGCCAGCTCCTCGTCGGTGCTGAGCATGTGATAGTTGATGCGGCAGCCGCGATAGCCGCGCACCTTCACCTCGTGCACCGGCTTCGATTGGCCGCGGCGACGGCGACGGAGACGGCGGCGCTTAGCCCTCGGCTCACTCTCGTCATCATCGCTGCTCTCGTCGCTGCTGTATTCGGTGATGCTTTCGCTGCTGCTCTCGCTGTGCGACGTGGTCTGCGAAGTGTCGGCATCGTAGTCGCTGTTCTTCGGGCTTCTGCTGACATTGAGGTCCTCGATCAGCGACAGCTTGGAGCGCAGCAGATGCAGCTGGCTGGTGTCCACGAGGAGCAGCATGTAATGCAGCTGGCCATCCGGTCGCACTGTCTTCAGAAACAGCCTGGTCTTCTCCTCGCTGATGGGAACGGCATCCAGCAGCAGGTGCAGCATGAGTTGCGAGACCGTCAGCTGGCCAAAAAGCTGCTCCAGGCACCCCTCTGGGAGGCCATCCCGGCTGCCCGGGGCCACCCAAAGTGTGTCCACGTACAGTTGCACGGCCACCTTCTCGCCCAACGACTCGCCCACCAGCTGCAGGCAGCGGGCGCAGTGAATATGCCCTCCGCACTGAATGACGCGTTTGCCCAGGATCTGGGGACTGATCACAATGTAGTTGAGGCCGTAGTAGAGCTCGCTCTCGTCTACCGCTTTGGGCGCCTGCTTGTTAGAGCAAAAGTACTTCTGCGGCTCCATGGTGTGAATGGGCATGGGACGAATGGAGCTGTAGCAACGCTCGGCCACCAGCTCGTTGTAGCAATGGGTGCAGCGCAGGCCACAGGCCATCGACTCGGTCAGGAACAGTCGCAGCTCCTCAATGCCAACATTCACGGTTTGCTGCTCGATGGCCGCATCGTTGATGTGAACGACGCTCAGCTTCAGGGCCGTGGCATTGGTCGTCTCCTTGTCCACAGTGATGCCTGCTTCGGGATTCGTGTTGATCTCGAAGAACTTGCCCAGGGGCGTGAATTGCTCAAAGTCGCGCTCGATCCAGCGTATCCCGTTGGAGCTCACATCGATGCGTCGGTTCTGCTGGCGGGCCGTGTCCTCTTCCGGGGTATTCAGCATTAGCACGTTTATCCACTTGCTGGTGCGCATCAGCGATATAACAATCAATTCCAGCGGCATGTTTATCAACGGAATTTGCCACTTCCGAATGTTCTGTCAAAGAATTTAAGTCTAGTTTCGTATTTGACAGATGGAGGCCAAAAGGCTGCTGGGATTGTTTTACAGAGAGCTCTAGCGCATTTGAGCGCCGTGAAATGCAAAGAACTAGGGTATATATATCTTATGAATTATAACCAATTAATTTATACGTCTCAAAGTAAAAGTTCAACAAAATTCACACTTTACAAAAGGTAACTAACATCCCCTGATGAACAGCTGGAACAGAGAACTGATTTAACCAATGCCGCAAAGGCTACTTGATGTAACTTAAAAGAGCAGAGTCAGCTATCGTCATAGTATCGTAAACGAAGCTTATCGACATTTAAGCTGATATATTATCATCGAACGCAAGCTTTGCAAACGATAAAGGTCGCTTTTGCTATTTTAAATTGATTCCCAACTAAATATAAGTTATTATTTCTAAAATTATTTTGAGAATACAAATACAAATATTTATTTTTTCAATTAATTGAAAAATTTGCTAATATTTAGTTATATTTATATTTATTTTTGTACATTTAAGATTAATTAATGTAGCAATGATTAGTTTTATATGGGTAACACATAAAAAATAAAATAAATAAATTAGTAAATAAAATAAAAATAGAAATAATTGTAAAACTATTCATCATGAATAATAAGATATATATATACATATCTAATAAATATTAATATCAATTTATATATTTTTGCTGTGCGATATAAACATAAATACGATATATGCTATAAATATTTACCTTGCACTAATATATAATATAATAAATGGTAAACTGAGATGCTTCTCTATAGTACATCTGCTGGTGGCCAATGGCCTGCACTGCTGACTCCTACGAAATGCATTTTACCGTCATATAGTCGCCCCACACACGGAAACGAAATAAATCGAGGACGAAATGAATGGCCTCAAAAGGATGAATGGTCTGTTTGAAGGCAAGACAGAAAAAATATAAAAACAACAACAATAATAAAAGAAATAAAAACAACAACAACAACTGCACAGCAACAACAACATCTGGTAAGTTACGAAAAGCAAAAATATTGAAACGAAAAATACAACTGACAAAATTTTATTTCGTTTTATTTGCAAAGCGGAGCACTCCATAAATTTTCGGGCGCTCAATATTGTTTCAGATCATAAATCATGGCTGCATTTGCGTACGGACGTACATTTCAAACACACACACACACACACACATACATATGTATATACACATACGCAGCTGCATTCGTATGGCAGAAGGTTGGAGGCAGTGGAAACTCGGGTACTCCATCTGCATCTGCAATGGCCCAGACACCGACAGAATGTACCTTGTATCTGACATTGGGCTGCAGATGCAGATGCACTGCAAAAAAGCGCACACTAAAACAACAACAACAACGACAAGCTAAAGGCCAACAGCAACAACAACAATAGCAATAACAACATGCATTCATAGTGCATTTGTATAAACTCAATGCCGCTGCACTTGTGCCCCGGCGTATTCGCATCCGCATCACGAGCTGCACCCCTACCCCACCATCCCCACCAGCCCATCCCCCTCGTTGCGTTGGCGTATGTGATGCAAATGCAGTTGGAGCAGGGGACGTTGGACGGTGGACGTGCTTCGGGTCTGTCTATAGGCTGGCCAGCTGAAGTGGTCTGCAAATTCGCATTAACGCAAATTCCGTAAGTGAAGTATGTTGCATTTGCCGCACGTAAATTTAAAAAGCGCGGCACAATAACAAAACATCGCTCGCTTATTTACAGAACACACAGATACACATGTGAAAACAGCGACACAGACACGGACACAGGCACAGATACATTTACAGCTGTGGCTGGATTTAGCGGAGTCTCCGTCACACAGTCGGAACCGGAGCCGGAGTAATTGAAGGAGTCAGCTCTCTGCAGCCGGCCACAGCCACGGCTACTACAGCTGCATAGGCATTCGCACTCGCATTCGCATTCGCACTCGCACTCACATATTTGAGATACATAAATCTTGCGGATGAGCGTGTGGCACTGCTGCCGGACAGCCAGCTAGCCAGCCAAGTGGGCAGCTACTGGGCTAGAACTTGGCTGACTGGCGATTGGGGGCCAGCAGCAGCTGTGCTGCACTCGGCGTGGGTGCAAATATTGGAAACATTTGGCTATTGAAACGAGGCAGGCAAGGAAACGAATAGAACAACTGCCCGCAGACTAAATTGAAACTCTGCATTTTTGTGTATCGGCATTCAAAAGTTACTAAGCTGGCATGGCGGCGATAGAATCGAAAAGGCATATACATTTATGCCACTACAGTGAGCTCATAGAGAAAAGTCAATGTGAAAATTATTTTTATACAGTTTTCTAATCAAATATTAATTTACTTATATTTTACCTTATATACTAGGCTATCTTCATATGTAAACATTTTTAATTTGCAGATTTGGTTTTCATATGAATATTAGATTATTCACAATTGGGTTTCTCACTGTATCGAAGACTCAGAACTTCATGATCTTTCATTTCTTCAAATATGTATCTATATATTTCGTACATTCTTCTTCAGATTGTCACCTTTATTTTATTTAAATATATCTGATGTATTTTCCATTGAAACATTTCTTATACGACCCATATACCTGGTCAACCATCCTCAGTGAAACCCATAAAAAATGTCAATGCTGATAAATTCGCTTGCCAAAGCATTGCTGCCTCTTGAGCCCTCCACAACATCCCCCCGAGCCATTGTGGAATGTGGCCAAATGCAATCCTTTACCTTTAACCGACTACAGATGGCGCTTTAACGCGATGGCAATCCATCTGCGGCGCTAATAAAAGATTTCGCTAAATTGATACTGTCGATGGAGTAATTAAACTGCAATTTTTATGAGACATGTCGGACAGAGGCCGCTGCTATCACAGATCGAATAAATTATATTCACTGGCTATTGAACGCACTCTCCCTTCTCTCACGCTCTCTCTTTCTCGCCCTTTCTCTCTTGCACACACACACACATATATATGCGCAGAGTCTCCTGTGCATTGTTTCTGGCCGCATACGCTGGCTCGTTCGTTTGCACGGTAAATTTTCCGATGCAATTTTCCCGCATTCCGACTCCTGTTCCGGCTGCGTCACGGCGCACTGTATTTTGTTTTTGGCACGCAAATAAATTTTTGGCCAAAGTTTTGAGCTCGTCTGATTACATTTTAATTTCCCGCCTTTGCGTTTGTATTGAATTGCAGTTGGCTCGAACTTCGTGATTGCCAGCTAATGATTGTCGCCTCCCAGCTCCAGCTCCAGCTGCTCTGCCCTCCACTCCCTCGGCAGACTTGGAGCGAAAGTCTGCCTGGCACACATTCAAATGATTTCAAATGCAAATTGTAAAGAGCTCCAAATTGTAATAAAAGAATGTGTACAAAAAAATAAAGAAAAAAATAAGGCTCTCACCATGAAGTTGTTAATTTTTATGACGTCATTACTCGCCTCGTAAAATCCGCTCAACAGTTGGCCGTCTGCTCTGCGTGGAGCAACAGGCGCTGGCAATGAAGCCTCATTTTATGAACTGGAGCTGGAACTGGTACTGCGACTGAGACGGGGACTACGACTGGGACTGGGACTGATACTTGTGTTCGGGTTTGAGTTTCGAAATCTCGGCAACTCAACTCGAAAGTTGTGAGCTTTATTCGCAACCGGAATTTTATTGTTATTGCGCCATTTATGAGTTTTACGAGAATCGCCTGGTTTTCCAGTTCGCTTCTAATTTGGGGCCCATCGTTTCGGGCTGTTGGCGCACTGACTCGTCACGATGAGCCCATGAATCAAAGGCGTCTTTGCATTGGTGACATTTCAACGCTAGATACTAAAGGTTACAGTCAAATAATAACTTGTGAACTTAAGGTGATTTCACACCTGTGAAAATCCAAAAATATATGACATTTATCGAGTGTCAAGGCCTAACATGGAAGAACCCAAAGTAAAGGAACTAATTAAAAAGTGATTTATTTATGAATTCAAATATAAAGTCTTACACGTAATATTTGATATTATTTATATTTCCTTATTTCAACTCCTATTATGTTCAAGCTTCACAATTTATGGAAACTTTGACTTAAGGTTCCAATTATATTTTATACAAATTATAACCCTCTCTCATATTTGGCTGCCACTCACTTCCTATTTTCTTATCCGATGCTCGCCTCTGTCAAGGGATTGAATTTCTGGTAATTTAAGGCCTTCATATTAGCTAATTGTGAAAGAGGTGAAATTGAGGTGCTGCTGTCATTCAATCTTCCGCCCACCCGCTGGCTGGAACATTTATGCGCCATGTTCTACTTATATTTTTATGGCCGCTCCTTGCAACTCAAAACCACAGCCACACACACACACACACAGACCCATACACACACAAACACAATCAAGAGACTAGAATGGGCTCCATAGACTCAGGCATTCACCTCGGCACATACTCGAAAAGTGAACGAGCAGCATATTTAAAACATGGATTCTTAATTAGTAGCAAATGTATCCCATTTGCATTTTTTTAACACGTTGCCAGCGCGATTCACGTACACATGTATACACAGAGGTATAGCTACGAACTACGGTCTGTGCGCTAGTTAACACCCCCTGGCTGGCGGGCCCAGCCACTCCACGAGCCGGGAGCAAATTAGTCGAGAGCCCGAAGCTGAGCTGCGTGCTTCTGCTAGCCGACTTGAACGCGGGTCCCCATTCGCTGTTGTTGCCGACAGTGCGTCTCATAATGCGCGCTAATTAATCCTGCAAGGATCGGATTTTCCCGACGTAATTATATTTACAGCCGCCATGCGAGCTTAGCAGCAGCAAGCAGCAAGCTGGAGCAGGAAGCTCATCCTATTCTGGGTGTAAGTATAGCAGGAATTTTATGATGTACAGCGACGCTTTGGATGTGAGGGGACACACCCAATAGCAACAGCCTGGCAGCAACGGTTGCTGGAACATGCGAGTTGCTGGCGTGAAAGGATACGCAAGAATATGAAATTAATTTTTAAGTGCGAGCAGAAGACGCGGCCAAAGGCAGCGGCAAAGCCAAGACGAAGCGAAGACGAACAAAGCAGCAAAAAAATTAATGCGATTCTCTTGCTTGCGTCTATTGTCTGGTGGCAGGAAAACTTTCACCATATTTCAGTACTCGATTACAGGGTGATTCGAATCAACAATAGAATAACATAGTATAAATGCAATGGCAATAAGAGGCGAGTCAAGTGAGCTATATAGAATGGTAAATATATATGATGAATAATATAAAGTAAAATTAGCTAGACTAAGTTAAACATTATATTAAAACTACATTTACGCATGAGAGCAAGTTATTTCATAAATTCTATTTTAGCTTTATGTTTTCATTATAAATATAATTGAAGTTCTCATCGCTTATAGAGCATTCACCGTTTCCCAATATTAAATCTAGCTTAACAATTTGCTAAGTATTTTAACGTCAAGCACTTATATATAAACAAATCAGCTGCTTTTGTAAATATCGCTTGCATTATTACAAGTTTATCTAATCCTTAAGCACCAACTAGTGCGCATGATAGACTCAATTATTAGCTTATCAAGCCACATCTTTACATAACAACCCTGTATATTATGAAGTTTTTGTCTCACAGATTGTTGCCATGATTTTTATTTCTTTTAGTCGCGAATATAAATAATGAGTAGTACATTTTGTTTATTTAAGTTTGTTATTTCTCTTTTTGCTGCTGCTTTATTGCTTTCCACGCGGGTGGCTAACTGGCAACAGCCAACTGGCAACTAGCAACTGTGGCAACTGTGGCAACTGGCAACTGGAGTTTGGTGATGCTCATGATGTTGGCTCTTGGCAGATCCGCCGATACGTTGGCAAATTAGTTTGAGCAGTCTGTTGAGCTCCCTATTCGTTGATTTAGTTGCCCCCTTTTTGCTGGTCGTGTATAGAACTCTGGGCAGCATAATGAATGCTCTCTGCTCTCTGTTCTTGTCCAGATATCAGCGGGCGATGATTAAGTCGGCGACTAGCCGACTTTCGACTTTCGAAGCAGCGGCTACAGCGAGCATCCGAGTAGCCGAGTTTATACAATGCAAAGTTAAGTGATTACTTTTTGCTGGGCAGCAGATTCAAAGTCCTGGCGTAAAGTTCTGCTCGTAAATTTATTAAGCAAAAACTTAGAAAACTTTCGACGAACAGCGCATACGCAAGTTTTGCAATTGTATTCATTCAATGAAGTCAACTCGCCTCGACTCGACTCGACTCGACTTGGTTAGCCACTATTTTATGCATTATTCATGAGTCCATTCAGCTGAGCTCAGCGAAAATTGTCAACGCTCAGTATGTATGGTGTGTTCTATGGCCTGTAAACTTGTTAAATTTGATATTTATTCTTTGATAATTAAGATTATGTGTGAATAAATTAAGGTTCAGGAAAAAAATAACAACTTTTATCTATTATGTGAACAGATCTTTGATTTTACCAAGAAACGCTTTGTTTGAATTTTGTTTTCATTGATGTACAAGCGAGAATTAGTCTAATGTCAACATTGTAGCCATAGGAAAGGAAAAATTTCAATTAATAAATAACTCACTGGAAAATATTCTCTTTATTAATATATTTTTTTCGCAGAAGCTATAATTTACTGTATAATAATAATACATATATTATATGTAAATTTATTAACTTATTTTCTGCAAAGAAGATAAAGAAACTTCGTGAGGCATGACGATATATATTATGAATTTTAATAAATAAATTAATTATGTAATATATTTGCAAAAATATCCACAATTTATTCAAACTAATTTCCAACAGCCGAGGTCAAAAGTTATATCAAATTAAGTTGATCATATAGACAAATATATACATATGTATATCTAAAAATTACATTTAAAATCTTCACCAATTATATCCTCAAAATTAATGAAATTATTGAATACGTAATGGCTCATATACTAGCACTCAAATATACTTACATACATATACTTTTCTCACTCACTGTAAGACACTGTAAGCTAGGCCACGGCTACGACCATGAATCGCTGGCTTAGATCCATGGACTAGCGAAGTGTTGAATAAGTTGTTTAGCATTTAACGAGCTATAAATGGCGCAAAAGTCGCAGCCATCGACGCATGCGACTGGCAAGATTACAAGGAACTTGAAAGGCTTTTGGGCAGGCAGATGGCAAACGCAAGCAGGAGATACGCACACGTCGATGGCATAAAACACACCTCTTCATAATGCAGCAGATGAATGGATTTATAACTGAGTGCGAACAGGGGCCACGGCAGAGCCGCAGGGGCGTTCGGCGGTGCCCCTGATAATGATAATGTGCTCGTCTTCAGCGTCATCGTCATCGAAGATGCACTGAATGCACCGATAGGATAAGCTGCCCGTGTCGGTGGCTTCGGTGAGCTCAAAGTGCCGCCATTATGAGGCAATGGGAAATCGACTAAGCCGCAGAGTCAGCCAGCGTCAGAGTCCACTCCAAGTGCAGCCACAACTACAGCAGCTGCACTGGCAATGGCAAAGACTTTTTGGCTGCGATTCAAGCATTTGGATGCATAAATCAAACATTTATATGCGGCACAGCTTCGGCGTCGCCTCGACTCACATGTGGAGCGGCTTGGTGGGGCCAGAAAGCGGGCGGGCAGGGCGGCAGGCACTCGAATGTGATTACGCAGCGAGAGATTGCAGGCAAGTTGGTTAGGCTAGGTCTGTTTGGATGGAGACGAGACTTGCATGGTCGTCACACACATAAGCAGACAGGGTCCTTCCTTCTGCTCTCTGCGCCCTGCCATGCAGCTCTGAGTCATGGCTTAGGTCTCGGTCTGGCTCTGGTTCTGGCTCTGGGTCTGGGTCTGGGTCTGTATTTGAGGCATCAAAGGCGACTCCGACGCGGCATGCACGCTGGAAATGAAGACGATTACTGCGACTGCAGTGATGGATATTATTCCTAAGGCGAAAACTCTTTGCCCAGCGGTGCTTTGCGACACCAAAGCGATTTGCGCAGTGATTGATTGCAACATTGCGGCACAACACGCTGGTCAGGATTTGGCAAGGATATTGCTGGAGTTGCGAGCTGGAAGAGTGCGACATAAATATTACTTAGTTGAAACCAGAATATTTGGTGTATGTGAATGACTGTTTAAACTATTACTAAAAAATATAAACTATTACTAAAAACTATAATCAACCTCGTAATTTTCTATTTATCAATTAATATCATTAATAAGCCTTTGCTTTGCATTTCCATATTTTAAATTTATTCTTAAATCTTCGAACAGGCTCAGTTGATTTCTTATTGTATGTGAAGCTCTATATCAAAGAATTAAGTAGATTAATTATATAGATTAGATTATACTGTATTTCATTTTCTCGTTTTAGCCAAAGTGTTAAGTGCTATTCAAATAAATAAAAAAAATAAAGTATTTTTTAGTAGTGAAGATCTCTCGGAAGCAATTAAACAAATCAAACTTTATATTAGCAACTAACAATTTGGATAAACTAATTTCATTGCAATCTTAAAAGCTGCAAAAGAGTTATTAATATATCACGAAAAATCCTCGAGAAAATGAATACTAACTACTTTATATACTCACTTCATTGGTCTCTTAGCAGTCGTTGGGTTTCTTAAAAAACAATATTCATAAACAAATTTCATTAACTGCAAGGCCACAAAGAGGGCGGCCCAGGGGAATCTCTTTCTGTTTGCTATGTGACCTGAAATATTGTTGCCATTAAAATAGTTGCCCCTTTCATGGGCTGGCCTCTGTAGCTGGAAGGCAGCCCAATAGAGTGGAAACGCCGTGACGAAAGTTGAGAGGCAATACACTTCAAAATACCATGCTATTCCTATTCCTAGCTCCAGCCACGGTGTCTATGCAGCTGCATTGAATCGAGGGCAAAACTTATAATTTGGATGGGATCCAATGGATTCTCAAAAAGTTTCAGTTGCTGCCATCAGCTCCGAATGAAGTACAGAATAAACTGGGCATACAGTCATGTGTGTGTGCGTGTGTGTGTGTCTATATCTATATCTAAGTGACTCGTCTGGGAGTCTGTCTGACTGTGGGCCCAGCCCACGGTCGACAAGTAGCTCAGCGCGGAAATGGGCGAAAAATCAAGCCGCAAAATATATGCGAAAAAATTATATGGAAAATACAGAATTTTTATTTTATTCGCATTCTTTTTTATTATTATTATTTTTTTTTTTTTGCAAACTCTGCGAGTTTGTGCTAGTTCCTTTTTTTATTTTTTTTGTTGGTCTCGGTTAGCTGAAATTTATTTTTTACTTAAAACTTTCTGTTGTAAGCAATGAAAAATGGCAAAACAAACTTTGCAGCTTTCAGCAGCAGAAAACGCCAACCGAACTAAGCAGCGAACTGAATTTGTTTTTGTTGAAAAGTATCGAATTGATTTCAGTCGAGGAAGTTTCGAATTTTCAAATGCAAACGGCTAATTTATGCGAAAGTTCCGCCTTTCCTGCTTATTTTCCCCCAACTTGAGCCTTAATTTATTTACTTTCCTTTGTGTGAAGCACAAAAAAAAAAAAAAAAGAAAAAAAATCCACAAGCAAGTAGACAAATATTCGCTTCTATGCGAATAATCAAATATATTAAAAAAAAAAATAATGATAATAAATAAGTAACATTAAAAATCATGAAAGTTTTTATTTTTCAAACCAAGTAAACACAGTTTTATTGATAAACAATATTGTGATTCAAGATGTCGTAATTTTTTTTATATTTATTTATATAATTTTTAAATATAGGACCTATTAAAAAACTCATAACACTCTTTTATTGACTTTTAAATATAGAAAATTTAATGAAATAATTTTAACAAAATTATAAAATAAATATTATGAATAAATTAAAATTACATAAATATATTTGAGGCTTTTTAACAGAAAATATAATCATTAAATTACTTAGTTGACTCTCTTTTTTTAAGTATAGATGCATTTATTTACTTTTATTTTTTAATTTTTCATTCAAAATTACTCACAATCATAACATAAAATTTCAAGCATTAAACAAAAAATAAATTTATACTGAATAAATTCACGTGTTGTCAAATAATAAAAAATAAAATAACAGAAACCAGAGCCAAATGCGTAGCTTGTCCTTTTGTTAAATCCTTTGAAAATGCCATATTAAGCTGAACTAAGTATAATTTATATATTTGGAATATTTATTGTTTCGCAAATCAAATTATTTGCCAAACTTGAGTCAACAGCAGAACGACGCCACAAAATATAATTCATATACATATAAAAAAGAACCCAAAGCAAGAGATCAAATAAGCAAAAAATAAAAATATATATATATATATACATATATATAAATATATTTATATTTATAAATGTGTATATATATTTAATAGTTTAACGCAAAACAATAAATAAAATAAAATCAATTGCCGTGGGGCTGAAAGAAATGGGGAGTTGGCCATAAACGCATGGAACCAAAACAAAAGCCAAATAACCAAAATCGCAAATAATACGACATGTTGTACGACAGCAACAGCAACAACAACAACAAGTACAACGGCAATAGCAAGAACAATTACAACAACAATCGCTGTTGTCGTACTACCAATAAAATCGTTTGTTTCCGGCTGCTGGCTATCAAAGCTACTGGAATTTATTTTCGTTCGAACAACAAACACAGCAGCAGCAGCAGCAGCAGCAGCAACAGCAACTGCAAATCGCAAAACCAAAGTGCAAACATAGTTGTTGTTGTTTGTGTTAGTGTTGTTGCTGTTGTTGTTTGTGTTGTCTCTCGTTGCTGCTTGACTATTTGCTAAAGTCATTGCGGTGTTTCACCCGGCCGCCCACTGCCCCGCACAAATTGCCCCCCGAGTCAACACGAGTTCCCATGGGCATGTGGCAGACTTTGCACAATGCCAACGACAGCAGCAACAACAGCAGCAACAACAACAATTTTAGTAATAATATTCACATTTATGGATTTGTAAGTGGTTCCGCATGGCTAACCCCGCATCCTCTGGTCTCTCTCCTTTCTCTTCCTCAGTTGAACTCCTTAGCTCTCGTTGCAGCAGCTTTGCTTTGTTTGTGCCGGGCATTATAGTTTCAATAAGGTTGGCTCTAATTTGGTTCTGCATTTTTGAGTTATTGTTGTTGTCGTTGTTGTTGCTGTTGTTGCTGTGGGCACGCTCGGAAAAGTCCTGTGGGTCATCTAGGTTTTACAATTCATAATTTACTTACGGCTCAATGCACTGCACCAATTGAAGCTGTCTCAAGATGTGTAATGCACACTGGCCCAAGCTGTAAAAGTCCGAAGTAGTTTAGAGTGCTGGTAAATATTTAGTATTTCGTTATGTTTAGCGAGTAAAAAATATAATCTTAGCTTTTAAAATAAAATAATTAATAACGCGCATTGGGTTAAAGAATACGATTTCTTTAGAATATATTTAGAAAATATTTAAAGTATAAATAAGTACAAAGAATTATTTCTTTTTACAAGAAATGATTGTTATTGTCCTAAAATAATTTTAAAATTTTCTTTATACCTATTATTATTTATTTACTTTTCTTTACTATAAAAATTTTATTTTTATATAAATATATATATATATATATATATATATATATATATATATATATATATATATATATATATATATATATATATATATATATATATATATATCTGTATTATTTTGAAATGAAAATCGGAATAGTTAAGTTACATGGCGCCTGCTTTCAGGCCAGAGTTGTCACCATATCGGCTAGAATTTATGTGGCGAAATAATTAATTCTGTCAGCGCGGCACTCGCTGCAACAGAAATTGACAGGGTATAAATAAATGCGGAAAGAGCGCAAAGCAAATGCAGGGAACGAAATGGAATCGTTTTTCGATTATGTTAATTTAATTTCCATTGGCTCGGCGACATGAGTGGCACACATGCCGGCAATATGTCCAATGGAGCGTCGGGAATAAATCCAAATCATGCGATCCAATGATCACATTGTGCCGCAACTTGAGTTATAGCAAACACATACACAGCGAGTGAGAGAGAACGGAGGGTGGAGTGAGAAAGAGAGCTTGATAGGGCGTATGAAGCAGCGACAGCATCGATGGCGAATGTTAAATAAACTGCAGATGTGAACAGGGCAAATAAATACAGAAAACGCAAATCAAATCAAGCGCAGCTCTTTGATTAAAGTTTAAGATATGTATGTATTGTGTGTTTGTATATATGAACAGACATTTAAGTGGCAATAGTTAATATTATCAAGAAATAAATGATTTAAATATAAATATTATTTAAGATCTTTCTAATATAAAACTTTTCAATTAAATTTCTAGTAATAAATAGTTCTTCAAATAGATTACACACACACACACTCGTTTACCTATGAAGCAGATACATACACATAATTTCAGCCTGGTCTTTGGTCTTTCCACTGAAATACTTTGGCTGGCGTCGAGACACAACATTTCTTTATTTTTGTCTCCAATTTGAATTACGTACGATGTGTGCAACGTCTTTCGTTTTTTCTTTCGGTTTTCATGTGCGTCTTATAATTTTTGAATGCTATTTGTTTTATATGCCGTAGATTTTTTTCTTCCAAGTGAAATACGTTTTAATTTATGGGCCTTCTGCGTACATTATAAACTCATGTATTTTACAAGCACTTGGCAGACGCAACCAGGATATGTTGCATTACAATAAGAATTAAGAATATTCTTGAGTAGAGCGCAAGTGAAACGAAACAGAAAGGCTAAATGATACCCTGGGATTACACATTAAACTTAAATGTTTATTAGATAAGATATATATTCTTTTCTGTGTTACACAAGCAACTACTTATTATCATTATACGGATCAGTCTTTATTTAATTTTTTATACTGTATATAAACACGGCTTACATAATTATTTAATTTTATTTGGAAAAAAGAACTTGATCATTTCATTTTATTGTACAATGCAAAAGGTTTTTTATTCTTTTCCACTTTTTTTTAATATAATACTAAGGAATATTTTGTTTATATTTTATAGGTTATATAAATATGTTTAATGCAGTTAAAGTAATTTATCATGTTTAGTAAAAAATAAATAAAATGTTAACAATATATTTCCATAATTTAAATGAATTTATATTTTGGATTAGTCTCATTTTCTATTTCAATAACTCACCGCAAGCAGCCGACAACGATAATTAAGGGAATCGTTGAGAATGTAAATCTTTGACCAATATAAGGCCACTTGAGCTGCAGATCAATCCGAAGCCGAGCCAAACGCACCCTGCCCAAAATGGCCTTTCACCATAAATTGGCAAAGAAATCGAAAGGAAACCGTGAACATCGTAAACAACATTTGCAGTGCGGCTCGTTGTTCTGCTCCCTTCTGGCAGAAGCAATTTGTAATTTTCCGTATTTCATTCGCATACACTTCATTAACATCCCCCCGAAGCTGGCTGCCGTGGAGGAAGAGTTTTCTTTCTGTGCGCTTCAATGGCTGCTAACCAGGCTGGGGGTGGAGGACTCGCTGTGGGTGGGATGCATCATTAGAGTCGTTGAGCATAGTCGTGCCCTGAAATTTACGTCCTTTTGGCGAAGACCTTCTCTAATTTCTTCAAGGATCCTGCCAGCCGCATATATGTTCAACCAAGGGAAGGACGACAGCGACGGCGACGGCGACGGCTTTCCCATCAGCGACAACGACACAAAAAGTCCTTGGCCAATGACAGCCGCAGCAGCCAGTAGCCAGGAGCCGGGCTCGAGCTCAGGCACAGGCTGAGACAGGAAAATGTTTTTTCACGATAAAAATGATGGATGACATCATAAATAACGTTGGAGTGCGCCCAAACAGAGGGTTTCCAGTGGTTGTTTATTTCGATATAAATGAAATTCTTCTTTTTTCGCCTTTTCTGCTGCTTATTTTCGCCGGCTAGTGAACAAATAAAAACTTTCTGTGTGTAGAGGCGGGTGAGTTCCCCAAAACAATTTGGCAAGAAAAGCACACGCACACACACACGTATACACTTACACACACATATATAGTCACACTCACACAACATATAGCCAGGCAATGCAAATGCCGAACTCTTAATGCTCTAACCCGATTGCTGCTTATCCAAACCTTCTTCAGCACATTATCAATGGCCATTAAGTTGGGGGCGGGGTCCCCGATATTGGGGCGGCATTTGTAATCACAGCTCCAGCTCACATTGTATGTGCTAGATGTTTCCCGTCATAAATATCGAAAATTATTATTAATGTACCGTGCCGTTTCTTAGACGTAAGTCAGCGAGTCGACACATTGTTGACGGTGCTTTTGTAAATTTGCAATACAATGGGACTAGAATGGGAACTGCGACTCAAAAATGAGAATTTGCTAAGTTTAATTTGCTTAATGGAAGTTAAAGAACTAACTATATCTAAGACAATAATTAGCTATCTCTTATAATATTTCTATTTCGAATAAATATGTATTTGTCTGATTACATGCATATCTCTTAGATAGTTAACAGAGTTAATTACTTGATAAATTAAATGTTATTTTCATTTTATAAGTAAATTATAATCTAATCTAGAAACAAAACATGATTAGTATTAAGATATGAAAATATGAAGTCAATAGGAATAGAAATCTTAGATTATATATATTCGATTCGCTTTCGTTTTTAATTGCCTGGCAACTAATTGAATTTCCCCCACTGTGCGGCTCATTTTGAAGGACAAACTCGAGTCGGCACACACGGACATAGATTGTGTGTGAAAGTGAAAGTCTTGCCAAGACGTTGGTGTGTGTATGGGTGTGTGTGTGTGTGTGTATTGGTGAGCTTTAATGATATCCTTAGAGCCTGCCAAATTTATGGCAAAGCCGCATAAATTTAGACGCTTTTTTTCACGCTTTCACTACAAGGCGAGCCTTATCGTATTTTTATTTTAATGGATTTTTTATCTGCTGCTGCGGTTGCCTCCGCTGCCTGCGCTGCCTGCGCTGCTGCTGATGACATTCTCTTCGTCCGTGGGACATCAGGCACAGGACACTTGGCTGGGCGAGGGGGCGGGAAAACCGCACTGGCCAAATAGCTGGGCACATTTCTCATTTTGTTTAACTGTAACTTGATGCAGGGAAATGGGATTTAATAAGCCAACATTTATTTTAGACATTATTGATGACGGTTTATTTATCGCGCATTCATACTCCACCTCTATTAATGCGACACACTGTGCGCGTGTTGCTGCCACTCCTCATGCGGCAAAACTCAAAAGGATTAAGTTGCACTCACACACATGCACAACAACACACACACACACAGCGAGACAAAGGCACAGCCAAAAAGATTCACAGCCGCCGCACAATGCAAAAGCTTCTCGACATGGTTTGTCCCTGCTGCTGCTTCTCCTGCGCCTGCTCGTGTTGCCTTTGCTCATGTTGTCCGACGATTATTCAAAATGCAAGTCACACTCGTGTGTGTGTGTGTGTGTGTGTGAAAGTCCTCGCAGCCATGTTGGCGTCAGAGCCACGCTCGTTCCCTCTATAGCCGCTTGCTGCTGGCTCCAACTCTGGCTCTTCGCCTGCTCTTGCTCCTCCTGCAGCTCCTGCTCCTGGCCATGCTTTGGGCTTAGGATTTGCTGCTGCCGCCGCGGCTGCTGCAATTGCCGCATGTAAATTCTTAAAGTAGTACTTAGCGCTATTATTTATTATATTCCAACAGTTTCAACACCTCTCAACAAGTAACGAGCCAAACTCGAATGGGGGTTGTGGGGCAGGGGCAGGCGGAGAGGTGGGGAGGTAGGGACTGGGTGCTGCATGAGGTGCGGGATGTTCGACTAGCTGCTGCACTTTGCCATTGTTGCGCTCTGTTCGCATTGTTGTTAGTACTCACTGCTGCTGTTGCAGTTGTTGCTGCTGCTGCTGGTGCTGCTGCAGTCCTCGGCGATGTTGTGCAGAAATTTATGAATATTGCATGGTAATAAAGCGAAGGATTTCATTACGACTGCGTATGCAGCTAGCTCGGTGCATGTGTGTGTGCGTGCGTGTTCTGCTGGGAGTGTTCCTTTTTTGCCAGTGTATATTTGATTTGAGTGTCTTAGTGACTCCCTAAAGAGAGAGGTCAAATGAGAGCCCTAATGTGATACTTAAGATGTATTTACTTATCATTTTCCTTTTTGCAATGTCAGCGGTTGTTAAAGAAAGAAGCTAAAGACCAAAGACTATGCAAAATTTAAATATATTTAATACATATCGGGTTGCTGACAATATGATTTCGTTAATTCGATTACATTTATTTGATCTCTCTTATCTCAAATAAATATTTATAAAGTTTATATAATATATAAACTATGTATGTATATAAACTCTAGGATAGGAAAATCCCGCTGTCCAATAATAACGACAGCCCAAGACAACCAACTGCTCACATCGACTGTGAAAACCACAAAAAGATTTATGCGGGGCATAATTCAGAAAGGATCGCTGACAGACAGAGACAGCGACACAGAGAGAGGGAGAGGCATGTGGGGCGTGTGAGTGCGAGAGGCAGGGGCGCGACACTTACAACCGCCATAATCATTTCAACAAGAATAATTTAAATAATTATTAAAATGAATCCACAGCAGCCGCGACAATTACGAGGCGAGTGGGATTCGAGCTGAGGACAGCAATTCACGGGACAACAGGCCGCCAATTCTGCGGCGACGCATCCTGTCAGCTGCGTCTGGCTGACTTTTGATGGCAGCAGAGAGCAGCAGCAGCAGGCAGCGCCTTTTTTGTATTTGCGTGGTCGTGTGGTTAAAAATTAATACGCGGAAGGATATGGCAGGCAATTCGTTTTGTGCGCATTTGTCAGCAAACGAAAAAAATCAAACTCCAGACGAGAGAGCATGAAAAATTTACATTTGAATAGACGGGCAGTGAATGAATGTGGTGCGAGTGGTGCAGCGTTTCTGTGGCTCACGGCTCGCGGCCCGCGGCTCTCGGCCGGCCAGCAGGAAACTGCGCCAACAATGGCCGCTGGAAGTGCGGCTGCCTGAGCATTTATGTGGCGTATTGTTTTAATTTGCAGCATTATTGCTGTGCGCCAAGCATTTGCCTGTGAATGCATTCAAATGCAACTTATATTTCAGGCAGCTTAAAGACTCGAAGTGCGCCATCGAAGCGGAGCATTGCGTGGCCGTTTTTCTGTCACGTTCCGTGCTGGATGCGCAGTCACAGCTTGTGGCTGGGCGCGTGTTTAGGCCATGTCCCTGCAGTTGGCGGCCCTTTTGTCCTGCTGCTCGTGCCCTGGCGCAGTCCTGCAGCAACCGCTAATGGCGCTCGCATCGGCCACTTGCATTGGAACATTCTGTCTTCCAAATTAATTTGGTGTCCAGCGTGCTCGCTGACAGAGGCAGTCGAGCAGCAGCCGCAGCAGCCAGGACATGATTATGTTGAACATTGCAGCCAGCAGCAGCAGCAGCACCAGCAGGCCAGTCCTTGCCCTCAGTCAGAGCTGCCTGCTCTATTCCATTCAGCTCTGTGCTTTTCTGGTTGAGTATTCGTGCCCGCACTGCGCTGCTTCGTTTCAATTAAACAGGCATCCAGCAGCAGAAGAATTTGAATGGGACTGAGCTTAGCTGCACTTAATGCATAAATTCTCTGCTGGACATCGCTCATGATAAATTTGAGCCTCTTTTCAGTTGTTCAGCACAGTATTTGCGATTCGCACATTCCTGCGCTTAATCGATGCATAATAATTTCTAGTTGGCAGCAAAGTTCTCTTAATTGAGAGGCTAATCATTTGTATTTTATTATTACTATTATTATTATATAATGTGTTTTATGTCAGCATGCAGCTGCGTGACTGTTGAAGCTTTGTTCTCTTAATATGGGATAAATGTACAGAAGCGATGTGATTATCTATGAATAATTTTATCCGAATATACATATTACATTACAAATGAGTCTTTCATTGTTTAATAATATTTGTTACCTTTTTGTTAACCAAAATATTTGGCTAATATATTTATTTGTCAATGATAAGAAAAATCGTTGAATGCTCATGATGCCTTTGATAACTAAGCTTAGCATCTAGAGATATTTATATAGTGTGAAACAGAAAGAAAATTTTTACAATTGCGGCTTGCTAGAATCTAAAAAAAAAATCGAATTAAAAAAGTTGTAATTGTATAAATGGCCAATTCGTTTAAATAGTAAATAAACTATATAATATATACAAATGTAAAACACCTTTTCAGCTCATAGCAGTGTTAACTAATTTGGAAATATCTCACTCACTTGAGAGATGATTAGAAAACAAGGTCGGATAAGGCGTAGAGCACATTTGGCAGCTGATGCTGTCAAAATAAAAGCCAAATGCTGTCGGCTTTAAATTGTTTAAACATAACGATGCAATGGGGAATTCAATGCAAGTGGCTGGAAAAACTTTTTCACTCAGGAACAAAAAAAAAAAAAAAAGAAGAAGAAAACAAAACCCAAACAGGGAAATAGAAATAGAATAGAAGAACGGTACAACGTGGCTGGCAGCGCTGGCAGTGGCAGCATCCAATTATTTTTCGATTAGTTTCGCTATCATTCTTCAACAACAACAGCAGCAGCAGCAACAGCAACAACAACAATATGTATCTGAAGCCGAAACTGAAAACGAACCCAAAACACAAAAACTCAACCCTCAGGCTGGAAATGTGTTTCTCTCTCTGTGTGTGTGTGTGTGTGTTGTAGTGGGAGTATCAAGTCGAATATAAATAAATAAAACATACAAAATGAAAATAAATCTAACTGAAAAGCCATAAAGCATTTTCAGCATTCGCAATTTAATATGTTCGAGGGTATTTTTCTCGCACGTAGCGAAGATGAACAACACCCACCACCACCACCACAGTCACCGTCAGCAGCAGAGCTAGAAGCAGCACCACCAACACCAGCCACCACCGCCAGCATCAGCAGCTCAGGCACAAGATGGTGCCTGCTGGAACAGGACGAGAAGGACGAGTCGACAGCTGGACGCGCAGACAATGGCCGAGAAGGAGAGCAAGACGCTAGAGCAGGGAAAGCGAAAAAAAAGAAGGCAAAGAAGGAAAGGAAAACGCATTTGGATTCGGATGCTCAGCCTCCGCGCTCCACACTGTGCATGTAGATGAAGATGGAGAGATGCCTGGCCAGATGCTGTGGCATGGGTCTCAACTAAGTGGGGCATGGGGCATGGGGCACGCTGGATGGATGGGGGCAGGGTGTCTCGCGAGCGCGCTAAGTGTGATATATTTCGTAAGATTATATAAAATGTTTTATTTGTTCTTCTTGCTGCGACTTTTTCCCGGCTGCTGCCTTTTTGTTTCGCTCGTCCATGGCGAGCAAATTGCGTGCGCATCAGTCGAGCTATGTGAAAGTGCGAAAAAAGGATATTAGGTGTATACATAAACATATATAAATATGTATACGTATACATGTATATATATATATATATATATATATATATATAGAGTAAGGGGAAGTATTATTCCCATCCACTCGCTGCAACGAGCGAATGAATTATTTCTTACCCTCATCTAAATTCCAAGTTGATTCTGCCTCTTCTTCTCCTACACATTTACTTGTTGTTGTTGCTTCTGTTGTTGTTGTTGTTGTTGTTGCTCTGCGAAATTTGCAAAAACTCAAAGTTTTAGACAGTCGCAAACAGCAAACAAGAAGAAGTTCGCCAAACGCGCTTCGACAGACGGCAAAGCATGGATATTTGGAAAAATATAAATAATATAATTAATCAACAAATATAAAACAATTTGCATATCTTTATATGTTTGTAAATTAATATGGTTAGACTATATTTTTATGTTAGTTTAAAAATAATACATTGACTTTCATTTTATATATTTCATTTATGTACTATTCTAATATTTAATATTCTAATTTTTGTATACGTTTCTCTGTTTTTTCATAAAGTAAACTTACTTATTATATCAAACCAAATTTTTTTAAATATTTTATTTATTTATTTTTTATTTTTAAATTTGTATTCTGTATGAGCATCACTCTTTTATATACAGCTGTGAAAATAACAAAATAAATGAACAAATAAAACCTGATCAATTTTTTAGATAAACTCAATAATAACTTGAATTTTTACAAATTAAATAAGAATTTTTAAATAGAAAAATTGTATTCATTCCACTGTACTTACACTGTGCGCTACGTCCGGCTGGGGAATAGGCTGTAGGCTGCTTTTGTCCGCCGGACTTGGAGTTTGATATGCTCCAAATTGAAGCCAAAGACAGCACCAGATGTGACCAAGCTGAATTTTTAAGTAGCCAGCACACGCACACACACACACACACGCCACCCAAGCACGGTTTTAACGTTTAGAAATTAGTGAAGAATGTTTTTGTTTTTTTCTTGGAGTTTTCGGCGGGCTCAGATGAGAAAACGATGCTGATGATGTTGCCAATGGCTGAGGAAAACAACCATTTTTCCTACTTTATGCCAACTTAAGTGGGTGAAGCGCCTCCGCCTGCGCACGCTCGCACACTGTATGCGAAGGGGGCGAAGGGGCGGGGACGGGGACAGGGACGGGGACGGGGCTGGACCCAGGACTGAAGATGAATGTGCCGCAGCTCTATAAATATGTATGGGATGCTATATATTAAAACCGACTCGACTCGAGTCAACTCAACTCGCACAGAGCAAAAACTAATTTCGAAAAATGCCAAAAGAAAACGCAGCAAAATGAAAATAAAAGAAAAACCTGCAAACGGAAAAGCGTACAGCAACGAGCTGAAGTCGACTCGGCTGAGCCGAGGCTGAGCGAGGAGCGGCAACAGCAGGAGGACGAAGAGGGAGAGAAGGCGGAGATGGAGTTGGACGGGTGCTACAAGAAAAGGACATTTGTGCTGCCAGAGGAGGCTGGCTGGGTGGGTATATTGGGGGTTGGCTGGCAGGACCACAGCCAGGACCTGGAGCCGACACAGACTGACAGGCCAGCAACGGCAGCTGCTGCCGCTGCCGCTGCCGCTGCTCCTGTTGTTGCTCCTTCGGGTGGGTACACGAGGGTAATATAACACAACAAAATGCAATAAAGCATTTTGTGGCAACTTGAAGATGTGAGCAGCAGATGCTGATTAAAGGTGTGCGGTTGGGTGTGGGCGAAAGGGCGAATGCGAAGGATACACACGCACGCACACACACACACTACAGACTTCCATATAGATGAGCTTGGCAAAAGAAATGGGAAAACTCATTTTCCGCCTGAAGTTGAGTGGCAACCGTTTCGGTGAGTGGGCGACCGGGTAGCTGGGTGGTCGGTCTATGCTCATTTAAATTGCGTGTACATTTGCCGGGCACTTCACACTTGAATACGAAAGCAGATAAAGTAATGTAGGAAACGACTGGAAGTAATTGGCTGCCGTCAGTAATGAACGCACTCCTCAAACTCCGACCAGATTAAGTCAGGTAATGCCTGCAAGCATATGCCCAGATTATGCCTCTCATAATTGTCCATCAACTGAACGAGCAGTCGCCGGACTATTCGGAAGATACTACTCCAAAAACGATATTTTGATAAACATTTGTAACTAACCTAATAATTTTATAGCTCAATATTCAGATCCACAGAGGCATTATTAGTTGCTATAATGTAATCTGTTATCCATTGATGCTCATAAGACTTACTTCAGGGTATTCGAAACGACATTAAATTATTCATTCCCGTTGCTTATCAAGTATTTTCTACCTTACTACTTTACCTTGTGTAAAACTTGGTTAAGTTGCCACTAAATCTATATTTTAATTGAATTAATTAACTTTCCCATTTACTATTTGCTAAGTAAATATTTGGCTGAGTCTTTAGTTTAATTTAACAAGCTAAGAAACCTAAGCCCTATTCATTGTGCGCTTGCAAAATGGTTATTTATATACAGTTCATCAATCTCGTCTTTATTATCGTAAAATACCAAGTATATTCGTAATATATACTGTTATATACTGTATATGCATATTTCTTGACTTGCTTATCATAAAATACCAAGTATATTCGTTATATATACTGTTATATACGTATATAACATATTTTTACAGCTTTACTTGTTAAAAGCAGATGATTCATTTCTAGGTAAATCATTTGCTAACCAGAGCACTGATAAGGACAGTCACAACGAGCAATAAAACATTGACCGATCTTGGTGGGGTAGTGCGGCCAGGTGCAGATTTCTTTCCAGAAGTAAATAATATTACTGTATTTTTAGGCGTTCTTCCTCGCATACGACCGCAATCACGGAAAAGATTGTCGATATAAGGTACGTCAGAAATGAAGCACACCATCCTTGCTTTGGGGAAAGTCAGATATTGCAGTGCGCCACTTAATAAGTGTCCACGGATTAGGTGTCCTGAATTTTCGATGGTCATCTTATCATATTGAGACAATTTTTTTTCATGAAAAGCCGCAAAGTGTGTCATACTACTAGTGTTCGTCCATAATGAATATATAGATCCTGTTCGTGGACTGACAGATCTCCATTTTTCATAAAATTTTTTGTTGATCCTGCCGTGGCATAGAAAATTTACACTTTCATGATTCATAAAATGGCAACTGTCGGAAACTCTCGTTAGCTGAGAACATGAGACTTGTGCTTTTAGCAGTATGATGATGATCAAAGACAATGCATACTGCAGACAGTTCCCCTCAAAGAACATTTATAGAAGTAAGGCAAAATTTTGAAAATTTTACTGAATAAAACAAAAAATTTATTGAATATAAAATGACATAATTTCTCTATGCTTAGACGATCAATTTATTAAATATTAATAATAATTACTCTTTAGCCATGAAGCACTTTTATTAGGTTATTCTTAGTATCTCTGTACTTCTGCTTCCAGATATGCAAAGCTGTGATCTGTGTGATTCTTTTATTGTACCCAAAAAATTCCCATTCTCAACAAGCTCGCAGGCAATGCAAAAATGCGAAACTTTGGATAAATGTCATCCATTAGTCAAATAGTATTCGCTTGTTTCTCCACTGCTTGAGATGCATAGAGCTCTGTGGCAGGCAATGTCTATTTATGCGAGCTCCATAAGTAAGGTTCGTCGGTTGTCACAGAGGGCTATATTTGAAGCGAAAGCGACGCAAATCGTGAGGTGCATTGTCAAAACGGTCAACGAGCAAATGATTGTCGTTGCAGTGCCGCACTGATAATTGCAGTCAGTTCTTGGCAAGGAAAACGCGTCCAATGTATGCAAGCCCATTGACCAGCTAGCCAAACGCTTTCTATGGCCGTTGCTTAATGACAGTTTCGACAGTTTTGGTTTTGATTGCTGTCACTGCAGAGCCAAGCAAAGAGTGAAAAAAAAACAGCATACCCAATGGTAATGTGGTTGTTGACACTAATTATAACTGGAATTGCATGTGGCTGGCTGGGTGCCTGCCCCAATGCATCTGGCCGACTAGCTGACTGGACGGCTGGCTGAATGTTTGCCTGCCAGCCTGCTTGCCTGCCTGCCTGCCTGCCTGCCTGGCTGCCTTGGGCGTGCGTTTCCACCTGCAGCAAGTCGGTCAGTTTTTCATTATTTTCATGCTGCATTTAGCTCACGTTTTAATTAAGTCGTCGCCAGAGTCGCCAGAGTACCCAGCAACTTACGATTCGTCGTGATCGTTGTTATTGTTGTTGCTGCTGCCTTGGCTGGGGCATGGCTGTCGTTGCTGTTGCCGTTGCTGCACTTGCATGTAAATCTGCTCATCACTGTTGATGGCCATATTACAATCCAGCGCTCCTGTCACCTGACGTGTCCCCTTCCACCTCCATGCCCCCACACATGCTCCACCACTCGCCTGCAGTGAAATGAATGCGATTTGCAGTCGACGCGTCTCCGAGTTGCATTTGCAGTTTTACAGTTTTGCAGTTTAGCAGTTTGTGCTGCAGACTTTGGCAATGTTTTTCTCTTTATGGATTTTCACTGGATTTCAGCAGCATGTCCGTTGACACGTAACGTTCAGTTTTTGGAGAATATTAACAGACGTTGTTGCTGCCGTTGCTGTCAAATTGCAAAAATGCTTCGGAATGTTTATAATACGCCTTTTGCGTCACTTCAAACAGGCTGAACACAGCTGTATTGTCCGACCTACCGCACAGCAAGTTCTGTGAGCTTTGATCTTCTGCCTGAATTATAAATAAAGATTTCATCATCATCAGCAACAACAGCCAGACAGCCCGATGGGCGTTCCGCTGCCAATTACTATGTACATATATTATATACTCACATATATTTATATATATAATTGGTGCATATAGGAAGACATTAGGAATTGCCTTTGTAATTTTGAACACCTGACACGTCTCGAAGCTCAAATGCAAATGTGCACTTGATTATGACAGTATTTATGAGTTTTAAAAATGCAAACGTTCGCTTTTTGTTGTTAATTTTTTGAAGATTATTTCCTATTTGTCATTGCTTACTTAAGAACTATAAAGATAAAGCACCATATTTGTGTTTGTGTTTTGAATAGTAAAACTATATAAGTTAGAAGTGATATAATAACAAAACAATTTTGAAATTACAATACATGAATGCTAGGCATGATCAAATCTAAGCTGTGCTCAGTTGAAAATTTCTTGACACAATATAATTTTGTAAATTTTAATATAGAACAGTTTTAGAGAAATAATATATATAATCTGAAAGAGATTATTATATTAATTTTCTATTTATTTTTATTTTATTTTATTATTTATTTTATTATTATTGTAAAAATTGTAAATGCATATGTGTATCTGCTTCAGACAATTTTATTTTATTTTAATTTTTTAAATACACCCAGAAAATGTGAGTTTTTTCATAAAGATATAATACAGAAGCAGTTTGTTTTTAAACAGAACTTTTGGTTAAATATAAATGTAAGTAGTATTAAGTTTTATGTATTGTTTGTAGTAATTTAATCAGAATTTAAAAATCAAAAATAAAAAATAAATATATATATAAACAGACATATATACAACTTCTATGCGTTTTTCTCTTATCTTCCTTCTAATGCAGCAGCACTTGACTGGGCATCAGATAATTGCCCCAATGGCTTGTTTGGGGACTCGTGCCTTGTTTTGTAGACGTGTTATTGCCAGCCAATTGCCCATCAATGGCTAAACTGCACGGCATGGCTAACAGGGAAGGAGCTGCCGTTGAACGATTGCATCGGCTGCAATTGGAAAATTCACTTGAAATGGCAAAAGCCGGACTAATTGAGGGTTCATGTACAGCATGCCAAGCAGGGCCGGGGGTGGCAAATACAAATGCAAATGCTTGCAAATGCCAATCGAACATCTATTGGCCCTCAGTTGGTATCTGTATTGGGAAATTGTTTCGAGCGTCTCGCACCCTGGCACAAATCAAAGTGGCAATCAGAGAAACTGCAGATTGACATCTGTCCGATTTGCATCTACCGAAATTCACGTTGGGGTAGCCTTTCGACTTGGCCCAATCAATGAGGCAGGCGAGACTCCCAGTTGGGTCTTCATCCGGCGACCATTAGCGATTAAGTTTGTTGGTCTCCGGGGGAAAGCAGGAAGCGAAGCAGCAGCTACAACTCAACTAGCTGCGAGGGTGATTCGCCAGCTCATTGCGAGAATGTGTTGATATTTTTGAGACAGCGAAACAATTTCGAAATTGAGTGAAACCGATTTCCCACAGGATTCATATGCCAAAGTGTCTGTGTGACTGCCTGTGTGCTGTGCGTATCTGTGTGCGAAAGTTTTGTTGGCACTCAAAGCTAAAGAACCTCCAGCCAAGACCAGCCCTCAATCGTCCAAATGAAGAAAATGTGGTTTCGGTTACGGTATTTCACTGTTTTGCTTCGCTCAGTCCAACCACCCAACGAAATCATAGAAAAACCCAAAGCTTGTTTGTGTGTATGAATGTGTGTGTGTGGGTGTGCGATTGTGTCCGTGTCTATTTTTTTATGGAAATTTACGAAAACTTTTCGTAGGCATTTTGTTTATTTCAGTTGCTGCTGCTACTGGGGCAGTAGAAAGCGCCGAACAAGGATAAAAGTTTCGGTCGGCCTCCTTCAGTGCGGTTCCTGCTGCGTGGCATTCGTTTGCTGATGTAGCTGCTGTCGTTGTTGTTGTTGTTGTCGTTGCTGTTGGTGTTGTTGTTGTTTATTTTATCATTACCATTGGCAATTTCTTTTAAGTGGTGCCAATCTTTTTTCACTTGTTATGCCCAAGTTCGAGGGGATTACTCAACACTGCCCCTCTCTCTCTCTCTTTCGTTTTCCCTCTTTCTTCCATTCGGCTTCCTTATCGCATTCCCTCTGTATGTGCAAATTTATTATAGTAATTTTATTCAATCGACAAATCGGAAGTGATTTTGAATTCATTATAGTGGGTGGACACTCATCGCTCTTCCTTCCGCACTATGCTATGGTAGAATACGTTTTTTATCCACAAGGACATCCTTTATGAAAAGTGTGAGTATTATATAAGTGTATGAATGGGAGAGATTGGAAAGAGATATATAAACTACATAATTATTATAATAATTTTGTTATAAAAATATGATTATCAGAATAATATTAATACGAGATGCTGATTATTAATCAATTTTATCGTAGCAGAGCCGGATGATACTCTTGAGTACAATCAGCAAACAATTCTAGGAAATAGCTCTCGCTAGAGAGCTAAGCTCTCACCCATTTTATTTGCTCAAGTTTTCACTGATATATTTTAAATGCAGAGCCAGCTGAGCCATGCACCAGTCGGTCAGTTGGTCAGGCTAAAAGTCAAAGCCGGAGCTAAATGAGCGCATTGACCTCATAAATAACGCTTGCACACACACACATACGCACACACACACACACATACAGTCCGGGCCGTTTGGTTAAGATGCAGCCCAGCCGCTGGCATTGGCGGGCGCTTGATGCCACTTTGGTGGTGGCATTTCCAGACACTTGCACTTTCTCCGCACGCTTAATGGACAATTAACCTTGATGGCGACTGCGGCTCGTTCCTGACCTTGCACCACAAATTTCAGCCGGCAGCGCAAGGTCGCGTGCTGGCTGCTGAGTCCCTTCTGCTGCAATTGCAACAATTATTGAATTTTATAGCTGCCAAACTGCCATTGGGTTCATATGCATTATTACGTACACACGCGCCCTACTGTAATTAGTGTGCCACCACCACCTGCTCAACCGCACGGCATGCCTGGTGCAATTGCTAATGTCCGATTTCGTTTAGTTCGCCTTTCCACTTGCTGCCTAGTGAGCCCCTGATTTGCTTGAGGGCCACAAGTATTTTACGCTTATAGACCTTCGCTGTTGGCCATCTCAGCAAGTCAGTTGCTTTCACTTTTACCTAGCAATAATTGGTAGAAACCTTGCTAATTATGAGAGCAATAGGGGAATACTTTTTAAAAATAAAAAGTTAATACGAAATATTTGTTGCAAGTTTTGTAAGTGCTGTATTTGAAGGGAGCTTGTAAACTACTTGGGAAAAATATGTAAAAATACTTTAAATTAATAACAGATTGTTAATAAATCAATAAAAATTTAAAAAAAAATAATAAAATAATAATAAAAAGTTAGTATTTTATACACTCATAACTCCTTGACATTCTCAACATAATCTAATGCCTATTCCTATTCAAATGCTTTGAGCACCTATAGCTAAAGTAATGTTATTTTTTACCTAATACAATTAGCTAATATTATGGCCAGTAATAAAAGCAAGTCATATGCGATTTAGTTGGGTCTTAGGTGCTTTTCGGCCACAATACAATGATATATTGGGGCTCATAATGAAAAATGTAATGAGAGGCATTTATCAAAAATCGTTTGTTAGCAAGAGAAGACATGTATCTTGTATCTTTGTATCTTTGTATCTTTGTATCTGCAGCGGCACACATAAAAAATATATGTATAAATGTCAGTATGTGCGAGTATTTGATAATTTTGTGCTGTATCTTGGCCATGAACATGAATCTTTTGGCCAACCAGCCAAAACAAAAGCGACAAACCAAAAAAAAAAAATAAAAAAAATGAAGAAAAAGAGAAAAATAATATGAGAAGTGAAACGAAGTCTCGAGCTTGTGGCCTTTGCATGCGGCTGAAGCTCTAGGGGGATCATCTTCAAGTTCTTTCTTTTTTTTTTGACCGACCGTCCGCTGGCCATAAATCTTCGTGTATATTGGACTTTTAGACGATATCAATGAAATTGTATCTCTTTATCCGCATTATTATAATATACGGATGCGAACGCCTGAGACACTGCTCCAGCTGTGGGTGGGTGTGGGGAGGTATCGCCGCAACAGGGCAGCCAGCCCCACCTGCCCCTCGGCTTTAGATATTTCACGACATTATGAGATATTATTTATATATATTTCGTTTTTGTTTTTTCTTCTTTTTTCTTCGCTTTCTAAATACTTACTTATGTATATTTCATTATGGGTCGCTAGGCCAGGCCAAACTGAAGCTGGAAAAAAAAAAATTGCTCATTGCTGTGTGTACAGCGTGAGAGGGCGGACAAAGGGAATTTCACGTGCGGGTGGCACAAGATAGATTGCCACCGCCTGCATATTTATGTGCAAAATATCGTTGATACAAGGCAGCAGCTCCTTATGGCAGTCGCCACATGGCAAGGCGGACTCCTTGCTAAGAAAAATTCCATTAAACGAGCCAAGTTTTTCTCTAGGCCAGCTGTGGGTGGGTGGCACGAGTGCGGCTGCTGCTGTTTACTAGTGAGCCGCCCAACTACCCAACCACCCACTTAGCAAAAGCGCCCACTCATTGTCAGTGGCGGCAACAACAACAACAATTGACGACACCCAGAATCACAAATCATATAGATAAAAGCACACAAAGGAATTTATTTCTATTTTGGCATTTTTCGGTCTCTCATTTTGCTTGTAATTTTTTTTCTTTTTGATGCTTGTTGTTGCTGTTGTTGTTGCTGCTGCTGTTGCTGTTGTCCTCCATCGATATTTTCGGCTATTTTCACCCCAAAGTTATTGCGTTTTAGATTTTTTTTGCTTCTGCTGAGCTTCCGCCTACCGCCTTGGGCAGCCGCGGCTGCTTCAAGCTGGCAAAACCTTGCTTCAGTTGCTTAGAGAAGGGGCAGTGGGGTAAGGAAGGACTGGGGCGGGAGGGGCACGCACCGGAAGCGCCGATAGCGCCATGTGTCGAGTGCGTGCGTGCGTGCGCTGCCTGCGTGCGTGTCCAGGGAGAGGCATTGGCAGAGGGAGAGTCTCCGCGAGTGTATGTGTGTGGGTGTGGGTGTGCATGTTAGTAGCGCTGTAGGGTGTTGCCACATCGTATTTCACCACCCCCAAACAGCAGAGTCCCCTCCGCCCCACTCGCCAGAGCCATCCGAATAGTAGGCGTTTCGCTTCTTTCATTTTAATGGCGCACACGCATTTGCTTTCGATACAATAGATATGAACATACAACATACAATATATATGATACACAATCTCTTAGCTGTGAATGTGTGTGAGTAACTGTGCATGTGTGTGTGTGTGTGTGTGTGTGTGTGTGTGGTTTGTGTGTGTGGCTGGGCGTAGTCGTATTTTATTTTCACTCAGTGGCTTTAATATTTTTCATAATCATATCATTAGTTGCAGCCAATGGGCTTAGTTTTTAAATCACTTGGGAAATTTAGCTTACCGATAAGATAATAAACAAACAAGTCTTACAGCAAACACATGAATAGATTATCTAAAAATGATTGATATTTACCATTTGTGTGAAAATATGGGGATTTCTAATTAACTTCTGTGCGGAGATACAAAACGAAATAATATGTCTTAAGATTTCAATCCAAAGATAAACAGCTAAAAATAATGTATAATAATTATTATAGAGATATTGACCTAACAATAAATCTAAGAAAATAAATAAATAAATGTAAGGAACTTTATTATGATTTTGTTTTATTTATATTTATCGATTATATATTTTCTTCATTCGAATTTTATTTATTTCAAAATTTTAAAAGAATATATGTACAACAAAATTTGGACAACTTTTTATGTTTTTGGTTTATTTTTCATTTATTGATTATAGATTCATATGTATATATATTTTTACTTGTTCTACTTTGCTTAAAGAAAATCTAAATTAAATCACTTTTGTTACAAATTGATTTGTATTTGCATCTTGTCATTTAATGAAGATATAGATCGCAGTCATTAAAAGAACATTATTGTAAGTTTAGCTGACTCTGAGATTAATTTGTCTAGATGAAAGATCGCCATGATAAGCCAAACAGTCTCAAAGTTGATTTCAAATGATCTGCACTTTAGCTTGGATTCATTTCATTTACTTTAGTTTTCCAGAGCCATCGTAAATTTAAATATAAATGTAAATACAATTTTAAAATTGAGCTCAACTTTTATGTGCTATATAAATAAAATAAAAAATAAAAAAAATATGTTGCTTTTTCTTTCAAATAGTCTGTACTATATTAATTTCTTTTATTATAATAATAAAGTAATTAAATCAATTCAATTCCGACTGAGGAAAACGTTAAGCGTAGTTTCTTAAGCAAAAACTTAGCTAGATTCCAGATTCAATCTCTTGTAAGTTTTTAAGTTTTGCTTAGCTTACATAAATCTAACTTAAATTAATATGAATCTTTCACAAATATCTTATCTTATGAATACAAATATGTTATATATTTATGCATAAATCAAAAAAGTAGTCAAGTCAAGCGTATATTCCAACGGTATATCTATCAATTTAAGCCGCATAACACACTGTCTATGCCAAGTGTCACGCCCGTAGGATACCCGATGCGAAGTGATCCATTTGAAATTGTTATGAATGGATATGTGTGATTCGTGTTATGGCAACACTTCAGCTGGCATTACTCAAATGTTGTCGACGGCAATTTGTGCCCCGTTGCTGCTGGCTTTTGGCATTGTTTGTCACATAATGTTGCTCGAGCGAACTTAATCAAAATTGTTGCTATTTGGTGCCGGGTAACAGCAACGCCCAACGCCCAACGCCCAGCTGCCACGCCCAACTGCCACGTTGGGCTATGCTCTGCTGTGTGCAACAAAGTAAGCAATTGATGTTAGCTTGGCTCAAAGACAAATTATGATAAACGACCATTAAAATGTTGTCATATGTACACATATGTCTATCTGTCCGTTGCTTTTATGATTGTTGTTGTTGTTGTTGCTGTTGCTGTTGCTGTTGTTGCCGTTCTTTTAGCTTGTGCTGCTGCTGCTGCTGCTGCTGGCCGGGGCTACCGTGCGCCGTCAGTTGGCATTTTATTTATTGACTCACCTGATCAACTTGACTGATTATTCGTTTGCATGCACGCTCTGTCGCTCTGCCGCTCTGTCACAGAAGCAGCGCAAACAATAGCACAATAACAAGAACAACTTCAACTTCATTCAGAACAATTGCAAAAGCGAATGTCACAAGCACATGACAAGCCTGAATACTTTTAAAAAAGACAGAGAAAAGAAAGAATAGAGTGCAAAGCTAAACGAATCAATTATTATCTTCGAGTGAATGTTTTGCTTAGTTATATTTTTATTTCTAGATTAAAATAGAAGCGTGAATGGAAAGTGAAAATTAAACTGTTAAGCTCTGAGTGGAAATAAGAAATAAACTTTGTTTACACGGCCTTATTGGAGGTGAACTAAACTTTGCAATACGCTCCGAGCTGATCGGGGCTGTGGAACAGAGAACAGGGCAGGAGGGATTCTGGGATGGGGCTTCGGCTTCGCTCGAAAGCAAAATCGAAGCGACATGCGAAACAATTCAAAGTTTCACGTCGTAAATTTGACGGGCGACTTCATCGATCACTTTTGGACTTGTTGTTGTAGTTGTTGTTGCCTTTGCTGTAGCTGCAGGTTGACTTATTTGCCCGATTGCCGAGCCCGAGCTGAGGACGAGACTGCCTGGGTGCCAGGCTCCAGGTTCCAGGCTCCAGGTCCCGGCTCAAACGGCTGAACGGCACGCGCGTCTTGTTTTTTTTTCTGAATGTCGTTGTTTGTGTTGTTATTTCGTTCTCATTGTTGTTGTTGTTGTTGTTGCAGCAGTTTGCTGAAGCGGAAATGGAGACTGAGTGCGCCCATTGGCGGCATGTGAAAATATTTCCCAAGGTGAATGCCACAAAAAAGGACAAACCCAAAGCACAGAGCGAGCCTCATCCATGGCAACACGATTCCAGCTGAGCCCCGCGCCACAGCACCGTTCCGTTCCTGTTACCGTGCGCCCAGCCCCATGCCCCTTCCGTGAGCCCCAATTGAATGATTTAGGGGCGCACAGTTGTCAAAGAGCAGCGATGCGTACGGGCCCACAGACGTGGACCTGTGGCCAAGGCTTTGGTCCTGCCATTCCTGTGTCGCACATCCCCAGCCCCAGTCGGCCCAAATGTTGCAACATTGGTGGGGCGCCAAGTACGCTTTTAAAACCGATTCATCCGCTCATTTGATATTTATTGCAGCACATAATTGAGTGTAAAATTGTACAAAAAAAAAAAAAAAAACGAAATGAACAAAAACATGAAAGCAGCTGCACGCTTGCGGAAAAATGTTGTTAAGTGTCTGATAAAATATATATTTAGGCTACCTATTTACATATCTATCTTTCAATTAATTTCTAATTTTGGTAAAAATAAATATTGAATAAGAAATTTGTAAAAATTTCTAATTTGTTTCCATTTAATTTTATACTATTTTTATTTATTATAATTTTTGTTTTATCGAAATTTTATTATTTTCATATTCGTTTTCATAGTTTGAAATTTGAGACAATACAACAACATTTAACTAATTTAAATACTTTTTTATTTTTATTTTTATTTGTTTTTTTAATATATAAAAATTTAAATACCTTAATAATAATTATATTATCTATAATATGCATATATTAAAAACTTATAAATTTATAATTGAAAACAAATCTTCAAATTTAACCACGGCCGTAGGCATCCATAGCAGACGGCAAATGGGCAAATGATTCTTTACTCAAAGAGAAGCCGTCGGGCCGTGCTCACAGCACTTTGGCAACGTTGGCAGCGCTGTCGCTGCTCACGTTAAAGGCGACAGCGACAGCGATGCCGGCGTTGACGTCGACGCGTCCGACTCGCTCGGCTCGGCTTGCTGGTCCGACTGCGTAAATTTATGTGAGAAATCCCATTGAAAAGAGCAACGCGGCCGCTCACGACACAATAAAGCAAAATAATGGCACATTCGTCACACTTAACGCGGCCGCATGCTGCCGTCCCTGTCGCACGTGCGCTGCGGCTCTGGTGCGCGCTCGCTCGCACACACACGGAGTCGGCGGCGTCATCCATCTTGGAGGCGAGCGCTGGTGCTGCTCTCTGGCAAGCGACAGGCGAGAATGCTTTATGAGCGCGCGCTGCAGCGGCTCCTCCCTGTTTGCGACGCGTTGCCAATTGGTGACGGCGACGCTGGCCGCGACAGAGGCCGAGGCAGCGGCAGAGCCAACGCAAAGTTGGCCAAGTATCACTGTTGGAGTCGGGTATGCTTTTTCAGCAGCATGTTGCACGTGGTGTTGCACAGTGTTGCAGACACACAGCAGCTGCTGCTGCTGCTGCCGCTCTCTTCTGCTTCTTCACTTTCTGCCTCTGCCGATCTCATGCTTGCGCTCAGTGCGACCAACAGCTGTGGCAAGAGAGCAGCAGCCGTAGCGAAAATGCGAGCACAGAGTAAAAAGACTGAGAGCGAGCGAGAGAGAGAGGGAGAGAGAAAGATGCTGTCAAGCCATTTCGCTCATTCGGGGTGGTTCTGTGTTGAATGCGCCTGTGTGTGTGCGTATACTTACTTGCGTGCGTGTGTGTGAGTGCGTGTTGTTTCTGTTTTGCGGCGATTGTACGCCATGATTGTTGTGCCGTCGGCAAACAAAGATTTCAGATATCCGGCAGCCATAATTCTTCACAGCGAATAGCTCAAAATATGATGCGCAGTTCTATAAATTTAAAAAATTATTTTTATGAAATAATCAAATTTGGCTAGTAGATTTAAAATTTAATTTGTTAATGATCATATTTATATATATTAAAAAATTATATTTATTCGTTATATATGTATATATGCACATGTCAAACTATATATTTATATGTTTTTGTATGAAAAAACTGAACAACAAAAATATACATGTAAATTTGTATATTTAAAGAACACATGTCAAAAGTGTAGTACTTAAATAATTTTATTTTTCATAATAATAAGATAGCCTTGAATAAATTTTTTAGATATAAATGCAAATTCTAGTTTAATTATTGTACTTTATCTATTCGAAATTCGGAACATTTAATTAGTTTTACGACCACATTCTGATCAAGTCGAAAGTTAAGCTTAAAATAAATTTTGCAAATATATAAAAAGCTTAATTCATATAGAAATTCAAATAACCAATTTATCTTATTTTAAATGAATGTCAGATATGTATAAGCAAAAAATGAAACTAAAATAATAATAATAATTCTTATTTGAACATAAAAATGAATCAATAATAATTGAAAAATAAAATGTAACGTACCAAAATGAAAATTCAAAATCGTTTCAGAAATTCGCATTTCCATCGGATTTTGTGCTTCAGCCCAGCTAAGAGGCAAACTTGCTGCACGGAGCCGTCGCAACTCAGACTGGCAAAAGCCGCAAGTGGCCGCTGTGCGAATGTGAGATACAAACACAACTGGCAGCGGGCAACTGGCAACTGGCAACTGGCAACTGGCTGTGCCACAAGCTGTGGAAGCTCTCGCAAACGTAAATTTCGCACTCATTCACTCATTCGCTCAGCTCTGGAGCACCAGAGCGCCAAATGCGAGCAGAAGATACTTTTTTTTTTTGGTATGTTTGTTGTTTTTCGTTTCGTAGTGACTGCAGATACTTTATGGCCGACGCTAACGGCGCCGTCAGCGCTACCGTCGACGCTGGCGTCCGTGTCGGCAGCGTATGGCATAAATAACGTTGGCAGAGGCTCGGCTGCGGTTCTCTCTTTCGCTGCTCGCTCCTCGCTGCTCAGAGCTCGGCGCGTGAGTTTCTTATAAGATTATTTATATACTGTTTGGGGGGCAGTGCGCCGCTGCCGGCGTTGGCAGCGCTGCGGCTGCGGCTGGCGCGTCGCTTCTGGATTAATAAGGAGTTCTCGCTTGGATTTTCACATGTATATGCTTTGAATTGAATGCTTTATGGGTTTAGTTTGATAGAAGTCGTAAAGAAATCAACATCACACAATACAAAAACGCACCCGTGTGTAGTGTAAGCCGTGTATGCCACACGTTGTCCGCCGTCGTACTCGTTGTCGTTGTTGTTGTTGCCGCCGTCGTCGTCGTCGTCGCTATCGTTGTCGTTGCCGTTGCCGTTGTCATAGTTGTTACTCTGGTTGTTATTGCTGGGGGGCACCATCTGAGCAGGAGCAGCAGCCGCCAGAGCAGAGGCAGCACCACCAGCAGCAGCTGAAGCAGCGGCATCTTTTGGGTCTGTTTGCCCAAACTATTCGGTCGCTTACGGTCGTCGTGGTCAGCTCGTCGCAACGCCGCCAATACGCCCGCCCGCTACGCTGCGGCCAATTGACAGCTCGTAAAAGAATCGTTAAAATCATAAAATTATCATAACAATAATCGTAAAAAATTAGAACCGCAACACCAGTCGCACATTGGCCACAGACACAGACACAGCTACAGCTACAGCCAGAGCTAGAGCCATAGCCAGAGCCACAGACGCAGACAATAATCGCAGACGGAAGAAACGCGCGCGTTTTCTCTTACCTTCTCCCTCTTTCCCTCTAACACTTCTGCTGTCGTTTTTTATGATGTTGACCCGCGTAGATACTTAAGAGCCCATAAACACCTACCGTTCAAACGTCTGGCAGGTGTCTAACTCGGCAATCAAATTGTGCAATAAGTGAATTAGTGTTAGCATTACACTTGTTACACTCTCCAACCAAATAAATAAATACATGAATAAATACATCGAGTGATTCACGCTAAATATATCTCTTGACTTGGCTCTAGCCAAAGCGTGTGAAGTTCGTCTAACATTTCTAGTCCCAAAGTAAGCAATATCTATACAAACCCAGCAGACAGCCAAAAAGAAAGGAAAATAACAAAGTTCAAGAAAGTAAAGCAAGTGCAGATAAAAACATAAAAGAAGAAAGAAAAAAATAATCAAACAAAAAGGTAAAATAAGAATAAGTTTACGGTGTAAAAAGTTTCTGAACACGTGCACAACTGCAAGTTGAATTCGTAAGCCAGGCATAAGGATCAAGGATTTGCGCAGTCAAATTTGGATTTAGACGGTGAGTTGGAATACGATTTGCAGTTGCCGCTTTTTGCGGCAACACTCAGTCAACACTTCATAACTCATAAGCTGCGCTCCCCAGTCTCGATGCACATCATTCAAACTGCAAACTGTTGACAGGCTTATTAGACATTTGCATAAATTTGGCCAGCTAGTAACTATGTCCACTTTCGAGTGTCCACTGTGCAGGAGTCGCATTCGCCATAGAGATAGATTCTGGAGTCTGAATCAGGAGCTAGCTAGGAGTAATGGTCGCTTTGAACTTGGAATCGTTTTGAATTATTGCACATATCCTGGGCAACATAGTTTCACTTCCGCATGCGGCAGCCATTGCGGAGTGTGAGAGTGCACACATTCACACACACACACACACATAGAACAAACTGCCTGTGCATAGAAAATTTATGCGGCCATTGTTGCGGCGCATTGTTGTTGTTGTTGTTGTTGTTGCGAATGTCCTAGTTGTCTGCCTCCTGCATATTTGTCGCACTCTTTGTCTGCACTGCAACCTTCTCCCTCTCACTCTCTCGCTCTCTGTCTCTCTTTCTCTCAGTCGCTCTCAATTAAACCTCTGTCTCGCTCGCTCTGTTTCCCTCTCGCGCTCATTGCACTTGCGCTGAGATTTATTTCATTTTGAAAGTTCAATTATTGTTTTTATTTTATATAAATAATACAAAATATTTGTTTGATTCGTTGTTGATTTTCAGCCCAACAAAAACACTTAATGAACCTGCGAGCTTCTCTTTATTTATTTGTTGTCCGCGCACTTGTTCTCTATAAACAAATGAAGTTCAGTTTGTTTTTAACAATTTTTGCCATCAGCAATGATATTATTTGCTCATAATTTATCGATTTAATCAGCCGGAAATGTTTCACAGCTGACAAAATCATAAACTCAACTACGATTGCTCGATCTGCTTTTTGTTTTTGTTTGCCTGGCAAAAAGTTCATGATTTATGACTCGGACAGGACGAACGGACGGACAGTGGGCGTCACACGGTCACATTGATGCACTTCCAATTGTCGCACTAGTTACAGTCGGCTCGATAGCAGAATATTTTGATATTATTTGTACAAGAAAATCTCTATGGAAAATGTTTATTTAAATTAATGAATAAATATATGCTAAAATATTAAATATTATATTTTGCATACAAAAATGTTTTAATGACTTACAACAGCATTAAATTCCACTCCTGATGATTTCTAGTTCAATATGGAATAATAATATTGAATAATATAAATATTTTCCTCTGTTCTTTACGAATTTAATTAAACAAATATAAAAAAACTGTATACCTATTTATACAAATATTTATATGTAATTTTCCCAGAATTTCTTTGTATATTCGTTTAGAACTTTTTGGCCCATTTATGTATTTTAATTACGCATAAATATTGCATTCTCATTAAACGATTTCAATATCTTTATTTCACTATGCCCACTTCGTGAATGAGTAAATGAGTAATAGTTTTCTCCCTCATTCGGCCGGCATAATCGAATGTGTTCACATTTTAATCAAATTCACACATTGAGACATGATTTATATATTTAATAATCCCGCCATAAAAATGGCGACAACTGTTTTGTAAATGCATTAATCACCGCTGCTCGGACGTCAGAAGGAAACTAAAGCCGAGCTAAACATACAACAACAATAACAAACGAAACAGACCAACAAATAAATAAATATATATACATATAGATGTATATGTGTATATTCAGAAACAAAAAGCTCGGAGAAACAAAACAACGAAGCAAAACTTGTTTACTTAAAACAGATGCCGTGTATTTGAATTTAAAATTATATTCAAAATCATTGATAAATGGCGACACGAATCGACTAATTAATCAAATGCAAAACTCCAAACGAATAATGAAGAAAAAAAGCACAGAAAGCCACAAAAACAACAAACAATTCAAATGCCTAAGCTTAAAACAAAACAAAAAAATTTCACATTGATTATGTACGAATTCAATAAGTCAGTCTTGAAACGGTATTTTCTGCTGATTAATTGCTAAATTTGTATTTTGTTAAAGTTCACAAAATGACGAAAAGAGTTCATGATAAGAATTTTATATAAAATACTATTAATTATTTCTGTTTTTTTTTTTCTATTTCTAAGAACACTTTCCTGTGGGAATTGTTTGGAATAAGCTGAATGGATTTTGCATTCAGTAAAAGGAATATTTGAAACGCACTTCAAGTGCGTTTAATAAAAGAAAACTTGAGATTTTCTAATCAAAATGTAATTCGTATGTTTATAATATTTTCAATGAAGTCATTGCGACTTTATATGTTAATTCACTTTTTTTAAACTCTTCTGTGAGTAGTTCAATTTAATATATGTGGTATTCCAATATTATTCTTACCATATATTATATCATACAATATTGAAAAAGAGATATATGTATGAATTTAAGTTTATAACAATATTAACTCCACAAAATTCCAAGTATAAATCACATTCAATTCATTGAAGTACATTGACAACCTTAATTTTCTTCCTTTAACTTTTTAATCTTTTACCTTGATTAAAAACAATCAACA
Organism: Drosophila mulleri; assembly: GCA_035047565.1. NCBI lineage: Eukaryota > Metazoa > Arthropoda > Insecta > Diptera > Drosophilidae > Drosophila > Drosophila mulleri. The sequence continues at coordinate 4,573,238 of JAWNPK010000040.1, read as the reverse complement.
ATTTGTCTATCTTGAATGTTTCTATTTTAGCTTTGCAGTTCTTATAAACACGTCTCGCTTACTTTGTCTCACGCTTTTTTCTCTGCCCTGCCAGAGCTTCTCAAGCTGTTCACCCACTCAGGCGAAAACTGTTTAAGCCAACGGATTTTCAGTGCTGTACGAGTATGCGCTTTTTATTTGTATTTGTATTTGTATTTTCCTTTTTATATTTATATTTGTTTTCCTTTGTTTTGCCACTTGTTGTGGTCTTTTTTGCCGTGCTATTTAATTTCTGTGCGGATTTTGATGTAGCTGCAGCAAAACAAGGACTAAGCAGCCCCCAGTTGCTCAGCATTGGGTGGCAATTTGCTGTGGCTGCAGTTTGTTTTGCCAACTCTGTCTGTGTGCGAGTGTGTGTGTGTTTGGGGGTTTTTGGAGCTTGCAGCTCAGCGCCTTTTGCGAGTGCACTCGAACTGTGCTTGTTGGCCCCAGCACGGACTGAGAGCTATGCTGTTGCAGTCGAAATATAGGAATCGGAATCGGAGTCCGAGCCAGAGCCAGAGCCAGAGCCAGAGTCATAGTCAGAGCTGGGGCCGCCCAGCGGGGCGCTCTCGCAGTGACATTGCGCCGAGCGGGTGACAATGATTTATGGCAAAGAGATACGCGACAACGAACGCAAAAAGACAGCAACCAAAAAATACAAAAAAATGTAAAAATGAGAGAAGAGAATGCAAAAAGAAACGCAGTGAGCCCGAGTGAAAGAGTGCGAGAAAGTGTGCTGTGAAAATGCACAGAATTTTTATTTATTCTATTTATTTTTTGGCAATTCTTAGTGGAAAACTTAGCTACCTGATCGAGCACCTTTTGAGATTAAAAAACCTTTCGTTTTTTTTTTTTAATGCGCAAAATGTCCTTGAAATTGCAACAACAAACGTGCAGCTCGAACGAAAGTGAAAACCTGCTGCGTGATTTTTCATATTTTACCTTTTTGTCACTTGCCGCAGTTGCCTGGCCCGCTGCACATGTCACAAAAGGCCATAAAGAATTTTCCGAAATATGATTAGCCATTAGGAAGTCACCTGGCTGAAGGTCACTCTCGTCAGTTGACTCTCAGGTTATGCAATAGTCATTTGCAACGGCCATAAAAATTAATATGCGTCCTTCGCAGTGGCAATTTGGTGCGCGTATCTCGGCAAATGCATCTGCGGGCCACAGCATTTGACTTTGAACCGCTACGGAGCCGCTGACTCTGCCGCTGGCTCTGCCGCTGGCCCTGCCCCTTGCCGGGCAAAGCGGACATGACTTTTGGCTTGACTTCGTCTTCGGTCTTAGTATGCGTCCATTGTGTGTGTGTCTGAAGGTTACCTGTTTTTACAGTTGGCCATGCAGCGCTCCTTCTACTGCATCTTCTTCTTCGCCTTCTTCTTCTTCTTTCCCTATGTGTGTGTGTGCGTGTTTTTTTAGTATTTAGTTTTTCATTCTCGGTCTGAAATTATTATTTATGAGCTCGCATTGTTGTCGCCGTTTTGAAAGTGATCTGAATCGCCAACATCGACCTGGCCACGGATCGCACTCATGCACACACACACACACACACATAGCTATCTGCTGTTTATCTTCTGGTATCTGCGGCAGTTCGCTTTGCTCAGCAACAAGATCAGCTTCGAGCGCGTTGCATTTGTGTTTTTACTTTCAGTTGAAACCGAAAATTCGTAATAAATCAAATCATTTGTATGCAGTTCAATGTGTCATATGCACATAAATCAATCGATGCTGTTTAGAATCCTGTGCCCTTTGCATTGTGCAAAGGATTAAGATTGAACAACAAAAAGAAAAATGTTGAGCAAACTGGAATACATCCGAGGCATCGTGCCCCGTCTAGTTAAGTGCAGCATGAAGAAATTATAGCTAATTGCGATATTTATTTTATATATCAGAAAAATATTTACTTTAAAAGTAAAACAATTGTAGTGAATAACGAAAAATTCAGTCAGAAAATTTGATTGTTTATTTATTTTATTTTTTAAATATTTGTTACTACTGTAATTTGTGTTAAATTTTGATCGAAGTTTTCCTCAATGTCATTTTTATTGTGATTATTTAATAAATTATCATTCAATATATTTTTGGAATTTATTTTTCTAATTTTTCATACAGTTTATATTCTTATTTATTTTTTTTTTTTTAATCATTTTTCATTTAGTTTTTATCTTACTTTTGAATTTTTGCTATACCTAGATAAAAAACAAATACATTTAGATTATAATAGACATATTTTTATTTTATTCTTTAAATTTTATTAAATATTATATCAATACTTAAACTAAACTTCACAGTGAACTATTTCCCTTCTACCTTCTCGCTTCATTTCATTTCTGTTTTGTCACTTACAACTGGGTTTGCCTTTTGTTCCTTGCTTTTTACTCGTTTTTTTTTCGGGACTTCAATTACAAAAGCATGAGAATTGTGCTGAAGACGTGTGTGTATGTGTGTGTTTATGTGCGGGTGAGAGCACGTGATTGTGTGTGTTGGACTGAGTCGTCGTGCCATAAATCACATTCACTTCTAATATTTTCACAAACACATCACAATGGAGAAAATTTGTGATTTATCTGTGTGAAGAAGTCAATAACTCATAAAAAATCCACATAAATCTCCGTTTGCGCTGCAAGAGGCACACAGAACTTCGCAGGCAGCTGATACAACAACTCGGCTCAGTTGTTCCGAGCTGCATTGCAATTGTCTCAATTGCGAGCGGCAGGAAGTTGAGGGATTCGCATCGCTCCGACTGACATCGCCTCGATGACGACATATGTTGCATAACATTTGCATATTGCAGCGGACAGCGGGCAGCGGGCAGCGGGAACAGCGGGAGTTCCTGGAAGGCGCGGGAGTTGGGCCGTCGCAACGGTAGCGGAAGATGTCCAAACAATGACAAATATGAATATCAATATGGAAATATTCTGGACTTTTCTTTTGTTACCCAATTATTTACGCTCTACATTTGAGAGCATTTGGGTCAGCAACATCAGCTCGCTGCGAATTTCAAGCGAATTTCAAACGCAGTCGCCGCTCGCCGGCAATAAAAAAACGCATTGTTCAAACAGCGTGAGCTACAAATAAAAAAGGCAGCAAATTTAACAAACATTTAGCATTGAGTCAAGAAAAGTCCGCACAACTACAAAAAATAAGGCAAGCGCAGGAGCTGGGCGGCAAAATTTGCAAAATATAAAGGAAAAACCAACAACTACAATAACAAGAGCCAAAGGCCAAGCGACGAGGTCTCGCATGTGTGTACATAAGCATATACATACATATGTAGATGTCGACATATCTGCGGCCGTATCTGTATCTCGCATATGTATCTGTATCTAACTTACCAGCCACGGGCAGTTGGCGCTTTTTTGTGTGAGTTTCGCATACAAAAACATGGAAATAATTCGTTTTGTTTGCCGTTGCTTTAAGCCCGAGTCGGACGAACTACACGAAAATGTCGGCTGGCAAAACTCAAGCAGAAACAGCGGAAAAAAGTAACGAAAAAAAACAAAAACAAATAACAAAAAGAAAAAAACAATGTCACACATGTCAAAGTTGTCGCAGAATGACACAAATGCGGCTCTCGAATTGCTCACTAACCCGTGCGAACCCCGGCAACCGCCCGGCCCCGGGACCCGAATCGAACCCGTACTTGGACCTGAACCCACAATACTCAGCCCTGGCCACGTCGTCGTCGTCGTCGTCGCCATCAGCGCTTCGTCTGCCTGGCGGAATCGTGTCAGCCCCAAAAACACGAACCGGGTCCAAAACTCAAAGCTCGCGATGCGCATTTCGTGGAAATTTCACAATTAAAAAGGCACAAAAATCTTAGGAAAGAGTTAACCGGAATATGAGAAATCGTGTCAACGTCAAACTCCAACCACCGCAACGAGTTCAGTTTGTGATCTGATTTTTCTTTGCCAAATTCCCTCTCCAAAAGGCAAGAACCTCGCACAAGCAATACCGCAAAAAAATAGAAAAAAGAAAGAAAAGAGATGAGTTGGCCATAAAAATTGCTTCAAATCTGTCACTTGATACTGATTTTCGATTTCAGTTTGGCTAGGAATGCGATTTGAGATTAGAACAGTTTTCTACTCCGTGTGGAATTGATGTTTTGAGTGGTGCAAAAGAGGAAGCAGGCAATGTTCAAATGCTTTACAGGCAAGCACGTCAAGTGAACATGTAGTAGAGCTTGCACAGTTAATGAGACTAGAATTTGTACTTTTTACTTAAAGGAATTTGTCTCACCAATTATTGTATTGTATATTCTACTTATAATTGAATGTAAATAGTATACATTTATATATCTTACAATGTGGGATGATATTTCGATTCAACTTCTGCTGTAATTAATCAACATAATGCTGTATTCTATATATTATATTATCTGCCATTTAATTTAATTTTATTTTGAATCATCAATCAAAAACAATTTGAGATTCCTTTGATATCAATTTTCTATTCCTATTTAAAGTATATTAATCATTAATCAGCAGCAGAAATAACATTTAATATTTAATACTGGAATAACTTATTAGATCATTTATTCAAGTCTTGGAGAAATTTTAAGTTAAAGAAAAAAATTGAAAATTGAGCATAAGCCTAGAATTATCGCTTTTTGATATTTTGATTAACTTTAATTGTTATATAAACACACGTAATAAGCACTATTTCTTGTCTAATTTTAAAGTCCTTTCTTGGAAAAACTAGTTTCTCTTAATCTTATTGTGTCAGATTCAATATGAGTACCTTTTCCTTTTCTATACAGTCGAGCGCAAAGAGCGCAAGTGACAATCCCATGTCAAGTGGCATGAAGAGCGGCCATTGATTGTAGTCAATGGAGGATGAGGTATACTCGTGTGGGTGCTAGAGCGAGAGAGGGCGAGCAGAAGAGATGATTAAGCAGAGCAAAGATGGTTGAGCACAGAGTGAAAGAATTTCGGTAAATCGAAACTTGCGGGTGAGACACAGAAACCCAATACTAATGCACACCCTCATATGAGGGGCAGGGCAATCTACATACACACGCGCACACACTCACATACACACAGTGAACAAGAGGCAGCAGCAGCAGCAGCGCAGGGCAGTGTCTACTTCGCCGATGAACAAAAATTAAGGCCCATTAATCATTTTGACTTATTTCTTTCCTTTTTTCGTCTAAAATTAATCTTGATGCCAAGCGTTGCCAGGCAACGCGGCATCCCGGGCCTGGGCCAGCACTCAGTTAGAGTGAGAGAGAGCGAGATGGCATTAGTGCTTGTTGTTGTGCGGATTATAAGGGCAGCGGCACACAAAAAAATGAAAAAACCAAAAAAATAACCGAAGAGAGAAATATGAAAGCCAAAAAGATGCGAATGCGGATGCATGAAGGCAGCCCAACTGGGAATCAACTTTGAATTCGCAACCAAAATATGCGAGTTGACTCGGCAACCACCTCCCACCTACCACCTCCCTCACCCATTCACATTTCATTTCTACTTCCCTCTGCTCATCTGCTTAAAGCATCGCGCGTCCAGATTAGCGACGACGTTTGCCCATTGTTTGGGCTCTGCGAATACCCAAAAATAATTTAAAACAGATTAAACCGTTACGGCTGCCATTTGCACCACATTGCGTCCACACACACACACACACACTCACACTCACGCCCCCTTTTTTTGGGCTGTGTCTAGGCTGGTGGTGCAGAGGGCTAAGGCTGTGGCACACATGGCCGGGCCACTGACATTGCGGCCCCCGCAAATGAATTTGAATTTGACCAAATGTCTTGCGAAACTGTCGTCCTGTCGTCCTGTCGCGCTGTCGTCCTTTCGGTTTCGTCCTGTTCCCTTTTTGTGCATATGCTGCAAATTTGCCACTCTGCCAGGATATCGGGGTGGGGGCCATGCCGCTGTCGAGTGGCATACTTAAGGGCGCGTCAGCGGCACTGAGAGAGTGAAAACAACAGGGCGGCCATAAAACCGTTTAAATCAAACGGCTGAACAAATTGGTTTCCTTCGAGTCGAAAGCTTTATGCGCCAGACAAACGAAATCCGATGGCTGCCCCTGGCGAGTGGTTGCCAGGGGCGGCAAGGGCGGGCGAAGAGCATGCCATCTTAGCAGCGGGTTGGAGTTGCGCTTAAGGGTTGCCTTAGCCGTCTGCCTGTGCCTCTACTTCATGATGTGCTAAAGAGGTGCGCAGCATACGAAATAAAACTTGCGAAATATTTATATGAAGTGAGCGCATCTACCGTGTGTATTTGGGAGTATTATTAAGTATGTGTGCAGCCATATCTCATGAGATTATAGATGATATTACCTACAAATAATAGAAAAGGGCAATCAAAATATGAAGTAATAATAAAATGAGTGCTATATATTACATGAAAATCAATACTAATAATAATATATACATATATAAAAGAAAAATATTGATAATGATGAAATATAGTGTTAATTAAAGAATAGATAAGATTTCAATATTTATTTATTTGTATTAAGTCAGACTTATGTCAACTGACGGCGAGCCGAAATTTGTTAAGCGTGAAAGTAATAAAATTGTCTTCAGCCAAAGCACAATTCTTCAGCTGCTTCTAAAGCTTTCAAAACAATTAAGCAATTAAATATAAATACATGGCTTATCCTTCGTTCATAGCAATAGAATGATAACTATTAACTATTCAGCTTGTACTACTCCCAAATCGTCGTAAGCCCACTCAGCAAACATTTGCTCAATTTGCATGTAAATTGTCTAAGGAAGTGATAAACAGTGGTCAGCGAACTGTACGAACGCGAACTCTATAAACTGGCCTCAGTCATTTCAATGAAAATCTATTAAAAGTTACGTTCTTATGGCTAGACACACACACGAGCACACTCGCATATAAATATATATATATATATATATGTATGTGTATATAACGTGTAGAGTCTTCCATTTTGTGACTTGACAGAGAAGATGACAAATTGTCGGACAGGCTGACTGACAGGCGCAACAGCAACACCAACAGCAACAGCAACAGCGACAGCAACAGCGACAGCAGCAACAACAACTTCCAGACACTCCAAGTCGCAACTGCACTGCAATTAGTCAAAGTGGCCCTAGGTATAACAACAATAACAACAACAACTACTACAATAAACAAACAGGCAAACAACAACAACAACTACATAGTTAAACCAAAGACATTTTGGCTGCAAACCAATAAAAAAGCTGTAAAATTTTGAGGAGCCATCGCGGCAATAAAAGTGCGATAAAATTTTGCTTCCAAGTAAAAAGCAACAACAACAACAACAAGAACAACATCAGCATGAGGAGCGTGATGAAGGTGGCAAACGCTGGCTGAGCTATGCAGCCAGTGGCACGTAGCTTCACGTGCGACGTGCGTCAACTGGCGGCAATTATAAAGTCCGTGTCCACAACGTGAGGCACTGGCGCTCAGACCAGAAGCAGAAGCAGAACCAGACCCAGACCCAGACCCAGACACAAAAAAAAAACATTGGCACCCAAACGTCATTTCACTCGAAGTGCTCAGAGCTAAGAGCCCAGTCACAGGCGGCTTGCGACAGGTGTTGGCTGGTGCCGGTACCGGGATCTGTAACCCGGCTGTCGTTTGAATCAATAAACTCTGATTAGACACCGGCAAGGGCTCCCGATAGAATGGCCCACAGACTTATCGACCGCTGCGCATCGTCTGCCCAATGCATCCGCAATAAAAAAGAAAACACCGCTTGCTGCTGTGCATTCCAACTAGCCAGCGTTCAGCCAGTCAGTCGGCCACAATTATGCAATCGACGATCGGCAATTGCAAATTGCCAATTGCCAATTGCCAATTGGTCAAATGTGTCGCCGCTGCGTCACGTCTTCGATGCGTGGGGGTCAGGGAGCCGGACACTGGGCGGCACTACAAATCGCTGGCCACCGTCCAGAGATTATCAATGGTAATAAGGCAATAAAATGGCCATATGCCGACAGCGTTCTTTGGGTCTCTGGGCCCACTGGGCCACTCTCTGCCTACTCAGCGGCTCGTATCTGCAGTCATCTAAATCATCTATGCAATGCCTAGATAACTAAATACTTGTTTGCTCTTATTCGGCTCTGCGGTCGAGAGTGCGTGAGCGACAAATATGATAAAGCTATACTTATATGCATTTCATTTTACGGCTCTTAAAAGTGTTTTGTTAACATAGATTTGAATATCTAAAAAATTGTTGTTGTCTTATTTATGATCATAATAATTTGTTGTAATATCTAGTTAAATCTTAAACAGTTAAAGGAATTAAATAATTTCATTTGAGACAGGAAAATGCTAAACATTTAATGCGATCAGCTGGACTTCTCACTGGGATATATTTATATATACATATATATGCCAACAGGATATATCCCTTTATAAATAAGAATGTATATATGAATGAAAAACATTTACATTCTATAAAGAGAATATTTCCTATGTCACACAGAAATTTATATGATAGTTATAAAAAAAATTATTAAAATAATTGCAGATATTTATGAAAGAGTTTATTAATTAAACATTTCTTTAATATTAAAAAAATTACGATTGTTATTATATTACATTTAAATTTAATATTACATTATATTTTTATGTTATTGTTTTTTCAATTGTTTAATGCATTAATGGGCAATGTTTTATGTATTCAGGGACGCAGGTTTCCCAACACAGAAATGAAACATGTCAACACTCGACGTGATCAAATAAACATGCGCTATTGAAATGAGCTGCAAAGATTTCGTAATCAATCAAATTGTAAAACGGTAAATTGTGCGTGAGTGAGATGACAATATAAATGTGTGAAAAGAAAGGGAAGGCAACTCGGATGGGGCAGCGGACAGCGGACAGCAGACAGCGGACTGTGCTGTATTTCACTTTGGGGCATTCAAATGAGATATGCGATATTTTGGCTTGTCGCACTTGTTCCACCTGTTCTCCCTTCTCTCTCTCTCTCTCTCTCTATCTCTCTGCGATGCTCTCTTTCGCTGCGATTATTTGTATGTTTCGCTAGCAAGCGGCAATAAATCTTGTAATCATAATAATTTGTTTCAATGTTAATGCCTTCAAAATATCTGAAAACTCAATAAATAACAAAACTACATGTTCGTGTGTGCTGTTAATGTCATACCATGAGATACTTCATATATCATTCCGCTTGCTGCTGCTGCATTGGCCAGGCAAAACCTGATGCCAGCCCTCTGCCAGGTAGGTGACTTGTGCCTTGTTTTTTACTTTACTTTTCCCTTTTTTTTTTTTTTGTTTTCGTTATTTTCCGCTTTGCCTTGTGTGACGCAACAGTCGAGAAATGCCGTGGACCCAAAAACTGCAACACATCAGGGCATATATAGGGGCTGGGATTGCGATTGGATTGGGGATTTACTTGACTGCAGAACAAATTAATCCAAAATCAGCAAGAGACAAGCGAGAAATGAACCAAAGGACGACAACACGGGCCGCAGAGAGAGAGACAGAGAGAGTGAGAGAGTGAGAGAGACGGGTATGGGGCCAAAGACTTTGTCGTCGTCTTCGCTTTGAGGCGCGCCCTGGGCCAGATGAAGCTCAAGTGTGAGGCCGGATGACAACGCTTGAGTCTCGATATCGATATCGACTTGCCAGCAACACCCAATAACAACAGCGACGACAAGCACACACACACACACACACACACACACACACACACACACAGATTTGCACACACACATACAGCATACGCATCCAATGCTGAATAACTCAATTAATTTCTGTCACCTGATTTATCACCTTTCGTGTATTTTCGGTGTACGCGTCGCCGAACAACTTTTAATTTCAATTTTATTTATTTGCATTTTTATGATCTCACTCTCAATAAGTGCACGCGGGGTATGCACAGTCGCACGAGTAGGTGGCCCATGCAGTCGCACGGGCAATGCAATTGCAATTGAGACATTGCCAAGAACGTGGCCCCAACACCAAACTCAAACCCATCCTCATCCTCTGCTCAACCCCAACTGCAACCACAAGCCCAGCTTGCGACGATGAAACCCGTTTGCGGCCCGCTTCGCACTTGAAAATTAAAATGTTTTATCTCTCGGATATGCTGAGGAACATGTTATTAGCGCAGCCTCTTGTAATTTGCATAAAAAAGAAAAAAGCGAAGGCAAAGCATGAGAGCGTGCCTTGTGCTGGGCTGGCTATTAAAACATTCCGCTTAACACTTCCTGCGACAAGCAGCCAGCGGACCTTACGAATCAATTGCACAATGGTTGGACGGGGCCAAAGTCTACACTTAAAATTCCTGACTCTGCGGCATTTGAGATAAGCCGCAGTTGAAACGTAGAAACTGGAACCTTTATCACTGCTCCTAAGAGTCTCTGTTTGTGTCCACATGATTTACAATCCCCAGGAGTGAAGTAATTTTCAAAATTGAATTTTGTATATTTACCTCGAGTTTGATATTTCGTTTGACTAAGACAAATGATCTTAGTCTAAGCAGAGATGGGGATGGCAAATATATATGGGCAGATATAATGTGATATCAAGTTCCAAAATATCGTCATACACATATATAATGTAAGATCGGAACCGAAAACAAGTTTTCAAATGTCTCCAGCATCTGTTACTTGCCCCACTGTGCGGCAATGGAGACTGTGATTGCGAGTTCTGAATATGCCAAGCCTCTAGACATCTTCAGCGATGTGAAACTAGTTTCTCAATTAAGCAGTTAGGCGCAGGCACAGAAGATTGGCAGACGCACACACACACACAAACACACACGTCACCCTAGGTGTGCGTGTGTGTGTGTTTTTGCAGTCATCAACGATGGACGCACTGCATCCGTCCAATTCGTCAAGGAACGGTTGCAGCACGCCCAGTTTGAGGCACTGAACGTGCGATTGGCTGCGTAGCTGCAGACGCAGACGCAGACGCAGACGCAGCCGCAGCTACAGATGTCGGATGTCTCGTAGAAAGCATATTTATGGCTGTGGCATGTTATGAATACACCCAAGAGACATTTTTCTTCTTCTCACTTGCTGCGAGACGCGCCATCGGCCAGATTCGATGCGACTCAGACTCTCTGTGTGACTGTGTGTGTGTGTGTGTGTGTGAAGGGGGCTGGCGGGTGCATTGCACTGGGCGCTTGAAAACGAAAAGGAAAAGAAATATCTAAAAATAAGCAAAACAACAAGACAACAAAACAAACTAAACTCAAAAACAAAATTCAAGGCAAATCGACGCTGGCAGAGTGAAAAGAAAAGCGCGTGCAACGTACGGGAAATTCTTGATCAACCATAAATCTTGGCACCCGAGCCATCCATCTATCTCGCTTGGCGCGTTCCGTTCAGCACCAAAGTTGTTTTCTATGTTGCACTCTCCACCCATCTCCCCACACCACCCGCCACCTAGCCAGCTACAAGCTGGCAGCGTCTTGTCTTGTTTTGCTACAAATTTCATTTTCAAAAATAAAACATACTTCTTCGTCTGGTTTTGGTTTGGGCTTTGAACTATATTGTTGTTGTCTCTTGCGTTTTCAGAAAAACAAAACCACTGAAAATCAGGCACGTGTGTTTTTCGTTTGACAACTAATTCCTCGAGGCTTTATATAATGTATATATATCGTTTATTTATCTCAGAAATCGCAAAAGAAGTTAAGCATTAAAGAGCTATAAAAAAGAAAAGTAAATTGTATTGGTTTGACTTAGAAAATAAAACATTGATATAGTCATAAATAAAATTACGATTGTAAAACTTATTTTCGCATCTTTAATATTTTCTGGTAGACAAAGAACCTTTAAGCTATATATATTTTCTGTTGACATACTTATATAAGTAAACTCCTTGTTGTTAAATATCAACGTTTTCAAAAATAAATGGAAGCTCATTCTCAAATGATCAGCAGTCTAAAGCCCTCTAACAAGCTCATGCCGCAGTCAAGGCAGCTACTAAAAAATCCAGTTGAGCTTTAAGGTCGAAATTAAGAACTCAAGTTCGTTTCATGTTTGAGTTCGTAATTAATAAATCATGTCAACGTCGGGCGGGAGTGCGGGCTGGAATTAAATGTGTCAAATGCAAACACGCAGACCCCCAGCTACAGCAACGGCTCCAACTCCGGGGAAGCGCCACAGCCAGCGCCAGCGCCAGAGCCAGAGCCTGCCCAGGAAATGTCAAGAACGAGGTAAACCGAACACGAAAACAAAACGCAGCCAAAAAGGAGGCGAAATTTTCATGTTAAGCGGCAACTGAAGCCAAATTCCATAGGACTACGAGTCAAGGGGTTGTGGAACGCGCACTGGGTTAGGTTAGGTAGCTAGAATTGACATTTAGGCGGGGGGTGTGGCTGGCACGCACCTCGCCCAAAAATCGCAGCTGACGCCGAAAGTTTTAATAAATTAAATTAAAGCTGCGTGAAAATTGCCTTCCATATACAACACATATACCTGGCTAAAAGTATATATCTTATATATCTGAATGTATACAATAGAGAGAGAGAGAGAGAGAGCGTGAGAGACAGGCGCTGTGCAAGCGAGATGGCAGATATGTGCGAGCGTTTGGCAAAGGAAATGATAAATGGCGTGGTAATATAAAAAATGGGGGAAAACAGCGGGCGGCAGCTACAAAAAATAAAAACAAAAACCAAACATTAAATAAAACAAAAAACATAAAAAAAACAACAATGAAAATAAGAAAACAGCAAAAACAACAAACAACCAAATCGCTTGCTGTGCAGACAAAAAGCAACAACAACAAATAGAGAAAATAGAAAACCAAAGTTGATTTTCCAACTTTTCTGGTCAGCACAGTAGAAGGAAAAAAATGGGCGCCGCACTCAATACGAAAATGGTGGAAAATGGAAAAAGAAGAGAAGAGAGAAAAGCATAGAATTTTCTACTTGGAAACATTTTCGGCTGGTTATTTGCCGTTGCGTTGTCTATTGTCGCAGCTAGAGAAATCGCCCGGTTTCTTTTCGACTGTGTGTTAGCGGGTTTTTGTGTTACGCAATGGCTCAACAACGGCCCCACCCCACCGAGCTTGAACCCTTGTATGGCCCAAAAAACAAACACACCCAGTGACCCTAATTTTGGTCCTCAGAGAAATGTCGCTGGCATTCGGACCCACACTCTTTTGTTTTAATTTCATTTATGGCTTCCGTTTGGCCACGTTTGCTGGATGGCTTTGCCGAGTTGTTTCTTCACTCAGTTGGCCGACTCCTGCTTCTGCTGCTGCTGCTGCTGCTTCGACCTGCCATAGGCTGTTGAGTTAAGCTAGCCCTGCTTTTGGCCTTTTGTGTGATTTTCGGCATTTATTCAAATGCGGGCAAAAGTTAAGAACTCTATTAATTTCATCAAGAACATTTGCGTTTTAGATTAGAGCCAGGTGATAAGGGCTAGATGAATATATAATATTTGATTTGGAGCAAGGCAACGCAATTTCTATTTTCATTTTAATCCTTTCGGCTCGCATTCTGAAGCACTTACCCGTCAATTAACAGCTTAATTAATTTTAAATTAATATAAATTTGATTGTCTTATACAGTTACTTTATTAAATAAAATTTCATTTCCATCCAGCAAGTCTGGTAGACATTAAAGTAGAGTCTTGGCTATTGTTAGATGGAATTAATGGCAAAAACTATATATATATGTGGAATATCCAATTAGTCTTATTCTTTTCCTCGCGCAGCAGAGCAGATGAAACTCATAGCATAGCCTACTCTGCTCTCCGCTCCGCTTCGGCACTGAAACGACCAGACAAGAGACATGAGTCTAATAAATAAGCAGAGCGGTTGCCTGGCTGGCTGGCTGGCTGGTTGACTGGGCTGGTTGTTTTGGTTGCTTTGGCTGCGTTTTGACCAGCAAAGTGTTTAGGGGCGCCGCTGAATCAGAATCAGATATTTGAGACTCTGCCACATCCTCGGGGCTGACTTATCTGTCCCGTTTTATCGGAGCGAATGCGAATGTGCAACGCATGAATGAATAAATGCCAAATGGAACTAGCTGGCGTTGGTTATCGACAGGACTCAAGGCGGCCAGGCTGGCGCTGCTGCTGCTGCTCGTGCACCCCCTTGATCCTTTGCTCCTTGCCAGTGTTGTTGCTGTTGACGAGCGCTCGTCTGGCACATTTAAATTGCCTGCCGCAGTCTTCGCCTCGTCGTTGATAAGGCCCGCCACATTTGCTGATAAAGCCAAGGCATTGCCAGCAAGTATACAGAGAGCGAGAGGGAGAGCAAGCGAGAGAGTGAGAGAGAGTAGCAGAGGGAGAGAGTCTCGCTTCCTGTCATTGCCGAGAGGCAAACAGCCGAAGCGCAACTGCCACGCGTTTCGCATAGTTTTGCATTGAAACTAGTCGCTCGAGCGAGCTACACAGCGCCCTCTCGAGAAGGAGTATGTCTGCGATATCTCATTTTTATAATTAAAACACTTGGCAGGACATGTGCTGCCTGCCAGCATTCCACCAAGCATGCCAGCAGTGCGCCCAACCATCCATTCCCGTCTCCGTCTCCGTCTCCGCCATTGCCTCAGGCCTCAGCTGAGGGGCGATGTTTATCAGCTGCAATGTGCGGCTCAGAGCCCGCGCTGTTGTCGCAATGCTAACCCGTATCCATATCCTGGCGAACAATCTAACCAACTGACTTCAGGGTAGTTGAACTGTCTAACCTAGCGTAAGGGCTGCAAATGTGAGGACAGCAAACGAATCATTCGCTCGCCGTAATATGTCTCAGAGTCGTGTTTCTTTCACGAGAGTTAAACACTGAGTCGATTATGTTTTCGAATAATATCTGGGCAGCATTTCGTTGAAGCACTCCACTCGTTTCTATTTCTATTTTATTTATCTGCTGTGATGCTAAAGTTTAGTCGACAATATTTTTTACGCCCTTTAATATTTATCATAGTCAAATTAATTTAAAAATTTTCTCTATCATTGCAGGTAAGTGCTGGCAATTAGCACAGTTTTAATAAAATTATTGGTAAGTCACAGGCTATAAAATTGGCTAAAACAATGCCGTTAAATTCATTTGAACTTTGATTCAGCACACAGTGAAAATCTTGTTTTTTTTTTCTAACTGAAGTCTAACTTTACAGGCCATAAAAAAGTGCAGCACGTCAGAAAGTTTGGTGCAAAATTTATGAGTGCAGTTAACGGTTAAGTTTGAGCGCCCCGGGAGCGTAAGCCCGGCCAAGTCGAAGAACAAGCCCAAACGTCCGAGCCCCTACGGCGCAGGGGCGAGTTTATTAATTTAAAAAGGAAATTCTCATTTAGTCACCTTTTGATTTAAGTCCGTTACTAGACGCTTCACTGCTTCGACTCCTTGGGGGTGGCAAACAGAGCGCTACACACGATTGAGCATATTTGTTAGCTTGCACAGTTGGTCAAATGATAGTTAGGCCCAGTGAAATGGAAATGGCATTAAAGCCGAAAAAGGCGCTCGTTGAGAATTCGCTGGAATTGGCAAATCCAAACCAAATGCAGGCAATAGGCGTGCACAGTGGAGCGGGATACGAATAACATGAATTTGATTATAATATAGAGAATGAACTTTAAAACTACTTGGAAAATATATATTGCATATATTAGTAGAGGATTTTATCAAGCAATCATGTATGATTAACATATCTTAACAGCACTATACTAAAATATTTTGTATATTAAATATTACAAAATTTTTCATTATGTGTATCAAAGTTAAAACTATTGCTGAGCGCTAATTTAATGTATATGTAGAATATATATAATATATTCATGGTTGAACTCAATTGTCATTTTTTTTTATCCAAATCGCTATTCAACTCTATTAAATAATTTATATCCAAAGTTTGGATTTCTTGACCACTGTGCGCTGTGGTCGGCTCCGTATCCATTCCCGGGCTCGTATCATTCGTATATTGTATTCGAATTGTTCATTTGTTTCTCATTTCGGTGGCCCTTTCTTCTGCCGTTGCGCTGAAATGTATTCGCTTGTCGTTGCCGAGAGGGCGGCAGGGGCGAGTCGGGTGTGTTGGGTGTGATGCAGCTCTTGGATATGGTCATGGCGAGTTCATTCAAACTCATTCACTCACTCGTGCACTTTGCAGGCATCGCTTAAATATGCAAAAGTTCGCAGTGAATGCAGCTGAAACAAAAAACCACCCGACAGCACCACCAGCCACTCCCCTTCCCCAACTCATTCAGGCTGGCTGGCCGCATGGCTGCCTAGCTGGGGGCGTTGCACTGCGGCGCTGTCTGCGCAGCGCAGTCATCGCAATTGGGTAGGGGGGTTGCCTATGGCTGGAGGGTGGCGTTGGCTGGCCTGCCGTAGTTCCACCCCCGCAGATTGCATGCAAATTGGTTAAAGTGTGAATTTATGTGAGAAATATTGTTTGGTCTTGTTGTGCACACACATATCTATGCACACACAGCTAAACTCGAGGCTCGACAAAATGATTTAAGTTCGTATGCAAATTGTTGCCGACTTTGACTGACATTTGCCGCGTTCGCATTTGAATTGCAATTGAAGTGCTTTTACCCAGATTTGTTGTTGTTCTTTTATAACGTATATATGCACATATGTATTATAGTATGTATATATTTCGGGGGTTTATTTATATGGCATTATTATTTGTGGCATGCAACGTTTGCATATGCAATTTGGCCGCTGCACATAAATCTTGCGCACATTTAATGTGCTCTCACATTTATTCGCATTATTCGCATATTCATATTCGCATTTCAGTTTTGCGCTCAGTGCGTCCCGTCGCAATAAACACTCAATTAACGATTTCAAAATTAATTTTTCATAATTTCGTGTGCATTTCCTCATATGCTGCGTATTTTTAACCTGACCTCCCCCGCCGGTCCATGCTCCACAGCGCAGAACCCTGGCCACATTAACAGAAATAAAATTAAATAAATGAAAATGCAGTCCGGGTCAGGCGCACACCACGCCCCCACCACCCCGCACGGCTCCACCGTAGCAGTTGCTGGGCACACGGAAAATGCGTTTAATTTATGGCCCTGGCCCCACATTCGCCTGGTTGGTGCCCTGGCTGTGATTCGGCATCTGCAGCTGCAACTGCTTCTGGTTTTCCCTTATTTTTTGTTTCTCCTTTGAATGTGCGTGCCCGTAACACCGACTGTCCGAGTTCATATAGCCCGGCAACTGGCGCCAATGCAAATGCACTTCACTCTCCAGATGAAACACGCACATACTAAATGCAGAAAGAGAGAGAAAGAGAGTGAGAGAGAGATACAGATACAGATACAGATACAGATACAGATACAGATACAGATACAGATACAGATACAGATACAGATACAGATACAGATACAGATACAGATACAGATACAGATACAGATACAGATACAGATACAGATACAGATACAGATACAGATACAGATACAGATACAGATACAGATACAGATACAGATACAGATACAGATACAGATACAGATACAGATACAGATACAGATACAGATACAGATACAGACACAGATACAGATACAGATACAGATACAGATACAGATACAGATACAGATACAGATACAGATACAGATACAGATACAGATACAGATACAGATACAGATACAGATACAGATACAGATACAGATACAGATACAGATACAGATACAGATACAGATACAGATACAGATACAGATACAGATACAGATACAGATACAGATACAGATACAGATACAGATACAGATACAGATACAGATACAGATACAGATACAGATACAGATACAGATACAGATACAGATACAGATACAGATACAGATACAGATACAGATACAGATACAGATACAGATACAGATACAGATACAGATACAGATACAGATACAGATACAGATACAGATACAGATACAGATACAGATACAGATACAGATACAGATACAGATACAGATACAGATACAGATACAGATACAGATACAGATACAGATACAGATACAGATACAGATACAGATACAGATACAGATACAGATACAGATACAGATACAGATACAGATACAGATACAGATACAGATACAGATACAGATACAGATACAGATACAGATACAGATACAGATACAGATACAGATACAGATACAGATACAGATACAGATACAGATACAGATACAGATACAGATACAGATACAGATACAGATACAGATACAGATACAGATACAGATACAGATACAGATACAGATACAGATACAGATACAGATACAGATACAGATACAGATACAGATACAGATACAGATACAGATACAGATACAGATACAGATACAGATACAGATACAGATACAGATACAGATACAGATACAGATACAGATACAGATACAGATACAGATACAGATACAGATACAGATACAGATACAGATACAGATACAGATACAGATACAGATACAGATACAGATACAGATACAGATACAGATACAGATACAGATACAGATACAGATACAGATACAGATACAGATACAGATACAGATACAGATACAGATACAGATACAGATACAGATACAGATACAGATACAGATACAGATACAGATACAGATACAGATACATATACAGATACAGATACAGATACAGATACAGATACAGATACAGATACAGATACAGATACAGATACAGATACAGATACAGATACAGATACAGATACAGATACAGATACAGATACAGATACAGATACAGATACAGATACAGATACAGATACAGATACAGATACAGATACAGATACAGATACAGATACAGATACAGATACAGATACAGATACAGATACAGATACAGATACAGATTCATTTATTTAAATATTTTAATATGGTAATATTCCTTAATGATGACATGTTATCAACACCTTCTTAAATTTAGTTGCTTCTGCAGCGTCGTAATAAAAACCTTAGAAATGTACACACCTACACACAGACTGAGTAACGGTAAACATTTCAACACTTTACGGCCAACTTGAACTTCACGGAAAATATTTTCCATGCACAGGCGCAGACACGAGTCGCCGTCAGATCCCTGCTCGGGCGCCACAAATTAAAAATGCACACAAATTGTATTTGGCACCTGTGTAAGAGTCTCCGCTCCACTCTCTCCCTCTCCCTCCCCCTCTCTCTCTCGAACTCTCCACACTCAGTTGCAGCGGAAGTAAGCACACACACACTGAGGCAAATGAAAAGGTGTTGATAAATGAGGCAAGACAGACGGCGATGGTGTTTGGGTGTTGTAGTTACTGTTGTTGTTGTTGTTGTTGCTGTTGTTGTTTTTGTTGTTGCTGTTGGCCACGTTGAGCTTGGACTCTGGCTGGGGCTCACAATTGAATTAGGCAACCAAAAATATGCAAAGCTCGCTGGGATCAGCAAAACATTGCAAAACGGGGTGTTTGCCGCTGATTTCACTTGCGACGCGCAAGACGTGCCACATGCAACATGCAACTGCCCCTCTGAGTTGCCGATTGCATTTTTAATTAGCGCACGGCAACACTTTTGCTCTAACAGGTGTTAAATAGTCGAGCCCACCGCTGGCAACACGCAATTCAAATTGTAATTGAAGTTGCGATTTTCAAGGGCGGTGACAACCCTACGGACGAACAGAGGGTTGTCAACTAGTGGGGGAAATACGAACTGTCGATGCCGTACAAAATAATGAAAGAACTGCAGAGTGAAATCAATTCAATGGCATGCAGATACCCTGTAATATAAAACATAATATAGTAGCACTTGGATAGATGCATAAATATACTTTTCCTTTCTTTTAAATGTTTTTAATGCTTAATGCTTACTTAATTTATTTTATTAGTGTACTCGTACAACAAATTGTGAGCATTTGGTTGATTTTAATTGAAAGCCAGATAGCATCTGATAAATATACGTTTTATTATTACACACATGCACTCGCATGCCCTATCTAGCATCTCAAGTGCTGGGTATAACAACAACAGCAGCAGCAGCAGCAGCAGCAACAGCAACAGCAACATCCGCGCGTATATTCAGCAATTTTCCACTTGAAGTTGCAGCCGTTGCCGCCGCCTCTGTGGCTGCTGTGTTGTGCACAAACAAAAAAAATGAAGCAAAACAAAAGCTCAGCGGAAAAGCAGAAATGCGAAATATAAAACAACAACAACAACAACAACAACAACAACAATGCAGCCACTGGCCCAGGCATGGAATTCGAAATCCCGCAGCAGCAGAGGCGACCCGTCGCAGCTCTCGCGTTGACACTGCGAATGTGGACGCTTGGCCTGAGGGTTAAGTGGCATGCACAGACACACACAAACAGAGTCACCCACACTTGCCACACACACACACACACACACACACACACACAGTTATCCACCCACTGCAGCAGCAGCAGCAGCTGCTGCTCCTCCTGCCTCCATGCCGCATGCCTCTTGACACACCTCCGCAGACCCTGCGCTGGCCATTGCCATGCGCATAATAAATAATTGCAACGGCGGCAAACATTTCGCGTTGCACTTTCTGCAACCAAAGCGAAAAAACAGCAACAACAGCGCGTCGGGTCCTGCAACCGTGGCCGGCAGAATGAAGAGATTTTTATCGGCGATTCTCACTGATTTCATGGCAAATAAATCGCTCATTTTCGCTTAATTGGAAAATTATGGCTTTTTGGCCACGAACAAACGAGTGAAAGGCAAAGCGAGAGAGAGAAAGAGAGAGAGCGAGGGCGAGAGAGTATCTACATACATACATGTCTATATATACATATATACATACATATATATGCACATGCATTTGCATGTAGCACATGTCTGTCCACATATAATTGCATTTGCATATGCATTTGTATCTGAGTGAACTTTGTAGCTGTTGCCACATTTAGATACAAATGCTGCGCACATTTTAATTATATTTCGAAAACTATTTTCAAAAATAGTGCAACAATGTCATTAATTTATGCAATGCAAATAGTTAATTGGCTGTGGAATTGTGTGATTTTACAAAAAAGAATTACACAAAAACGTTATGGAAAATTATCCAGTTAAAGTTAGTAACAGGTTTTAATGAAGTTTTTGAAATATTGTTTACTATTGTTAAGATCCCAGCAGGTTGCCTTTTTATAGTAATGATATTAGCACTATATATCTAATTAGATTTCCTTTTAATTATTTAGAATTTTTAACATATATTTCATATAAATTTTGTGTCTGTCACGTTTTCCTTTTGCTCAGCAGCCCAATTCCAGAGTTTTATTTAAATCAAAAATTAAGCTAATTAAAAAACTTTGACTTTGACTTATATGAAAAGCTCTGCTAATACCATTAGCTCTAGTTTTTAAACAATGCATAGTCATATAACAAAATATATATGAAAATATGTATATATATATTTGCACTCATATATACATATATACATACATATAATATAATATTTTTTCGCCCATTCTATTTATGTATGGGAAAAGTTCCAATTTAACATGGTGTCGTCTCAGCGATGATTTATGAGCGAACCAAAAAGCTGAAACACTCCGACATTGCCCGTTGTGCCTCTCACTGCAGCTCTCTCTCACTCTCTCTCTCTCTCTCTCTTTCACACTCATGTGTGCTAGCTCGTTTGTATCTGTGTGTGTGTGTTCTCTGCTTTGCCTTGTTGAGGGCATCGCTGTTTGCTTCTCATTTTCCACCACCGCCGTCGTCGTCGTCGTCGTTGCTGCAGCCGCTGCCATTGTGCGCTCTCCTCTCTACCTTCACTTTATTCACCCCTCTCTCTATCTATCTCTCTCTTTCTCTCTTACTATGTGCCTCACCTAACCGCATCTGTTGGACGCTATCGCCAAGCGGCACTAAGCGCTGGTATCATGGCCGCCACCTTATCGCCGGGGCAAATGGCCGCCCGGCCACGTGTTGTCCCATTGCCAAGGACTCATATTAGGATTTGATTCTTTGTTCTGGCTACCCTGTGGGCCAATGTCTGCCTCAGTTGCTGCAGTATCATATTACCACTCGCATTGATGTCAATATCAGCTGCTTCAGTCGCTGCCTTAGACTAAGTTCCATAAACAGTTTTTCCATTTTCCCGGCTTCAAATATCAGAAAAATGAAGTTTACCTTATAACAAGTTGACTCGCACCTTGGCCCAGGCGGCCGAGAGTTGGAGCAAGTCCTGTGTGTCCTTCGTCTGTGTAATGTTCGCATTGTATGTGTGTGTCCGTGTGTGTGTGTGTGTGTGTGCGTGCATGTGCGACTATGATTAATTACTTTTGCATACATTTACATACAAATTTGTTGCCACATTGTCTGCCTCGGGCGCTGTCCGGACTACGGAGCCTCCGTCTGCCAGCCCCTGCCAGCCCGCACCACCCCTCCCAACCCTCGACACTTTGGGGTTATTTTTTACACATGCTGCCGTGCCACGGGGTGGGTCGACACTGCCAGCCAGCCGGGTTAATTTTATATGAAATTTTTCATTTTGTGCAACCAGAACGGAAGGAACTTGATTTGACAAAAGTTTTTTTCTCTCTTCTTCTGCCCGCTCGTCGTCCTCGCTGCTGTCATTCCTGATTTTCATGCCTCGGCGCTGTTAATTGCATTTAAATATTTTATAAAATTTGCGTGAAACCAAAAATGAAAATGGACTCAAACAATGGCGTTACGGCGTGATAATTGGCCATTCGAAATGTTTTATTTGAAGCGTGCCTCGCCTTGCAGTTGATTAAAAACATATTTCTGATACCCACAAACGATCAAGATTATTTCATTAGTTTAATAAGTATTTTTCAATTGAATTTTTAAGCTGCATAAAATTCATTTTATTTTTAATAAATTTGTAAATAGTATAATAAGAGATCTTCAATCCATTTGGCTTCAATCTCAGCTTATTTTATTTACCTTTTAGTAAAATAAATCCTCTTATTCTTCGTATTTCATTTCCCTTTTCATTAGCTGCTCTCCCAATGAGATTGCGCTGTATTTTTGCTGCAGCACAAAGCAAAATATGATTCATATTGCAGTCAACCCTTACCATATAAATATATATATATATTTGCCATATATATCTTACACATACGTAATGCTCAGGGCTCAGGGCTGGGTGGTCGGGGCAGCCAGCAGAAGAAATGCAGGAAACGCAAAAGCGGAAAAACTAATTTTAGTAATTATAAACTCATATAAATGGTTACATCAGAAATCTCTGTTTTTGTGCTGCCTTTAAATTAACACGATTTTTCCGCTCTGCTACCCTGCGGCGCTTGGACAGGAGTCCAAGTCCACACACGTGTCGCCGGTGCCAGAAAAGGGTTCAGGACTACACTGACTGGACTGGATGGGGGAGGGGGGTGTGCGTTCACAAGTCGTATACGCCGGTGTCTAGTCCTTGCAACGGCTCGTAACTCCTGTGCAGCAGCTCCGGGCTCCTGCTAATGCTCCTGCTCCTGCTCCTGCTAATGCTCCTGCTCCTGCTCCTTTGCCGATGTTGCTGTTGTTGTTGCTGTTTTATATAATAAATGAGCTTGGTGGGTTAAAGGCGTATTTCTGTCTAGTAAATTAGCAAAATACACGCAGAGGCGACACACACACACGCGCACTCACAATCTCACACTCACACACACACACACACACACGCACACCACCCCTGGAGCGTTGAGTCTCTAATGGGCTGCCGTGTTCTGATTGAGCACGGCAAATTGGGAGCAGAGCAGCTTGAAACATGCCTAACTCATTCATGCAACTCCAGCAACCCCTAGCGCGCACACACACACGTACACTCCTGTGCACTTGTAGGCGTGTGTGTGTGGGTGTGTGTGTGCTCCCAGTTGTCGGCTTGTTAAGTTTAAATAATGCTTTTTGCCATTTCCTCTATGCCAAGGTCATTCAAAATTCAAACCAAGTGCGCTCACATTCACATGCACATTTACATACACACACACACACACACCCACATTGCTGATGTTGTTGTTGTTGCTGTTCGTACTGCCCTCGAGTTGAACTGTGGCATATTTCGAAAGTCTGTCAGACATTGTCTGCAAATTTCTGGCGCGTCATAAGTTGAAGTTAAATGAACTAACTTCATTCAGCTGCCTCCACTGAAGTCCAATTCCAACACCTATACCAGCCCAGTCCCACACACACACACACACACACACACCCACACACATACTCACACCAGTGCATATACACACAGACACGGCGACATTTGCACAGATGTCGCACATGCAATTTATGGCAATTCCAAGTCTCAATTGGAGCTGAGTAGAAATTGAAAATGGTCGAGCCGAGTGCAGCCTATAAATAAATTTAAGATTATTTCGATTGCTATAAGAGCTGTTAGCTTAAAGGGCCGGCTAAATAAATTCTAGCCAACTAAAATATCTAGTAGTAAATAAACATATTTATTTAAATTAAGCTGAATTATAAAATGTTGTATATACTACATACATGATACAAATTATCTTATATTAAATTTAAAAAAATATATATTTTATAAATTATATGCCTTCATTTTATTAAAATTTAACATCAAATCGAATGAACAAAGTATTTGATAATTGTTTACTTGATTTTCATTAATGTCTAGTTGTAAATAAATGATAATGAATTTAAAAAATTGTATATAATATATATTATATATTATATATATTATAAATATAAATATAATAATTGTAAAGTTTTCGGTTAATTTGTTTTGATTTTCATGAATATTACTAAAAATATATGAAATAATTGCACTTAATTTACTATAAAATTAAATATGAAATACTAACGCAGACTTGATAACTTCATCAAATTTATTCTTTTATTATGTAGTGCATTTCGAATGTGTTATTACGAGTTGGCTTGTGGTTTGCTCTTGAAAGTCCTCGAGCTGCTGAGTCAGCTTTAAGTTCATAAATCACAATGGTCAAGCTTTGATTGCTCATCCGTCAGCTGTTGCCTGCCCGCGGAGCCCGCTGAGGTTTGGCCCAGCCGCATAACGGCAATCACTCACGCACTCATTCGCTGAATGGCCGCCATTGTCTTTCACGTCGACTTATGAATTCAGATTAGATGAGCCCAAAGATAATCCGCCAGAGCCGAGTTCGGCTCGGTTCGGATCCATTGCTAGTGTCAAGTTCGCGGCGCTCGCGCGAGTCCATGGCGAACATTGTTGATGGCCATGTAAAGCAATCACTTACAGTTAGACTCCGGCTCGGTATCAACTACAGCGTTTAGCCCACATACAACACAATGAGCGAAAAGGCAAACAGACCGCAAGAGGCAAAGAGGCAAAGAGGCAAAAAGGCAAAAAGCTTTTCATCTCGCCCGCTGCGTATGGAGCGCTAATTCTTATCGCGATCACACGCCGTAGCTGGACACGATGAGATTCATGGCATGGCGAGGCATGGCGTGGCTTCGCTCAGCTCTGCTCAGCTGGGCTCGGAGCTCATAGTCACATCATGTCCGACAAGCTAGAAAAAATTAAAGTCAAGTTTGACGTGTGATGTGTGAGCGGCTCTGGGTTTTTGAGTTTTGAATTTTGGGATTGGGCTTGCGGTTGGGGTTGAGTACTTATTGCGGGTAGGTTGAGGTCGCTTCATGGGCGCTACAACAACAGAAGCAACAAAAGCACTCCGACACATCGTTCATTTTAATTTGTACAATAACTCAGTTTGGCAGCCAAAGGCGTAGCAAAAAACAAAAAGAAAAAACAACATACATATTTCTTTTTTTATATTTTTATTTAACTTTGCAAAAAAAAGTAACAAAAATAATTACCAAGCTGCAAAACAGAATGCGAGTGCCAGCAGAGGTTAATTTAAATTTCCAGTCACACAAGTCACGGTGAAAAAGTACACGCGTTGCCACGCCCCACGCCCCACGCCCACCGACATTTGAGATAGTGTCACTAAAATGACTTACAGGTAGCTCCGCGTCCGAGTCCGAATTCGAATCCGTGTCCGGGGCAAACATCTTTCGGCTTCTCGCCTGCAATCCATCAAAATGCAAATCTCGTTGGTCAACTCTGTGGACTTCGCATAGCACTCGATTGCCTTGCCCGCTCCTTGCCCCCCCCCTCCATTGACAAAGTTGACGACGACGACGAAGATGATGATGATGATGAAGATGATTATTATTGTTTATTAAGTGTCGGCGCGCACATAAAATTAAAGGGAAGCTCAGTTTTATAGCCTTACATTTTGCGCCGGTTTCTGTTGCCATTGTCTCTCGCTGCTCACATTTGTTTATTTTTAAATTATTTATTTAAATTGTATTTGCACTTTTGTTGTCTTGTTTTGCTTTATCTCTGATGTGTCTGTGTGGTCCCTACAACATCTAGAGAACTACTCTCGGTTGCATGTAGATATGTTTACGTGATACGAGACTCGAAGACGCAGAGAACGAATCGGCGTTCGTTTGATTTGTTTAAGTTGAAATATATCTTTAATTATTTTTAAATGTTTGCTTCTTCAGTTTGACTGAAGATTTAATTAAATAATTGAAGAAAAAAAAGGTATTCGCAATTTGACAAACATTATAAAAATTTAAATAAAATGAAATATTGCTATCTAAAATGATTCATAAATCAAAATCTGCTGAAGAGTTATTTAGTTTAGTTTTATTTTAATTTTTTTTATTAATATAACATATAATATAACTCCTTGAAGTTTAAGTCATTAGTTTTTTGTTTAATGATGAATTTAATTTCAAAATAATTAATTTCCCTTTTTTTATTAATATTACTCAAATATCAGATATACAGAGTATTCAAAGATTTGATTCCGGTACTTATTTAGCTAGTTCTCTCTCTACTCTACAGGGTGTTCCAGTTTCAGATCCACTAAATCCTTGCATGCACGGAAAATTTCCCAAGAGGACAACGCTCCATTTGCGGTGGTTTTGTGAACTACACAAGAATGTCCTTATCAGCTCAGGAAAAATACCCCTCAGTCTTTTAGCCGAGACACACTCCACGCAGCAATGTCCTTTTTCTATTACAATATAACCAAAGCTGCCGCAGGACAATGTCTCAATTCCTTTGCCTGCACGCCAGCGTCCGCTAGATGGCCGCATATCAAACGCCATCTGTTGGCGAGTTGCAGCACTACGCCAACGACTCTCAAACTGTGCGCACATAGCGCAATGCGTCGAAACCGAATCGAAAAATACAAAAAAAAAAAAATTAATTAACGAAAAATTCGCTTGGATGGATTCGCTATTTTTAAACGCTGCAAAATGAGAAGTAGAAAAAAAAATAAATAAGAAAAATGTTGTCGAGGGCTGCGACTGCGCATGCAAATTGCGACTGATTAGCGCATCGGTCGCGTTGTGCATAAATCAAAAACCGAGTCGGCGAGGGGCCACCCAGAAGTTGGAGTGACAATTAATTAAGTATTTTGGGCACAGAGCGCGAGTTAAGCGCCCAAAAAACTATTTTCGCCTTTAATTTTACGATGCGCTGCGTCGCAGCTTTTTACGGTTTTTTACGACGCGGCTGCCATAAATTCGATTCGATTTTGGGGGCCCCGTAGCGAAAACAACAAAAATATTTATGGATGTTTTGATGTTGGGCGTGAGCTGCCTCGGAATCTGCCAACGCCAATCCAATCCATCAGCCCCAAGCTATCGCTCTATGCATTAGACTCTCAGGCCCCGTCGCTCAATTACGCAGCTGGGCAAATATTTTCGCGCAAATCAACAAACAGCAAAGAGGCGCATATGCATATGAATTTGGTTACGGCTTCAGCGCGTAGGTGGCCACTGGCCAAACAACAAGTCTTCCTCCTCCTGCCCTGCCCTGCCCCACCCATCGCTGCAGCCCCTTGCGGACCAAGGGTAGTCGGGCTTTTATCATCTACGTGCCCTGGAGCATGTCTGACGTTGAGCGCGCACAGATTTCTAATGGGCATCGCGATATACATGCATATATATTCATGATCGCCACGAAATCACTTTCTTTTTCGGCTATGCTAAGTGGCTGAAAATCGTATTTGGCCAATGGCTCAAAGATCTTTGCCACATACCTTTATTAGCAGCTCTCCTCGATGAGACTCTGTAAGAGATGTAAATTTATTCCATGTAAATTTAATTGAAATACAAATGAGAACAACAATCATGATGATAATAATAATGAGCATGATAATAGCAGTAAGAATAATACCAATTATTGTAATATTCACGGCAGTTAGTTCAGGTGGGCGAAGACCTCAAACTCAATTGTTGGCCTCGATAAATATAATACTTATTAATGTTGAATTAAGACAAAATAAAATATAAAATATAATATAATATTCGTATTAAAAGGAATTAGAGAATCATGTAATCATAATCAATAACTACATTGATGAATAATTTGAATAGCTTGATTTATCATAATATAATATATATGTGAGTCTCACAGTCTAAAATATCGATTAGATATTAGATCTATATAATACAGATATTATCTATTAGTATTTGGGCGGCTTCCCAGTGCACTCCCAATATAAATTCCCATTGCAAATGGATCTCTAGATCCATATCATCCCATTTCGGCACCCACGGCTGCAACAACAAACAAACAGCAGCAATTCGAGGATCCGCAATTATTTCGATATCCATTTTCAGCGAACGGCGAGCATAAATGCTTCCTGCGCGAGCTGCTGACATTTTCCCACCTTTTAATGTCAGCCGAGCCAGACGACCCGGTGGCTGCTGGTCTAAGCCGCAACGAGTCGAGGCGAAGGCCCCGGGCAGCCTATGGGCAGCTCGGCTATGGGCATTGCCGCAGCGACCTGTCAGGCTGGCTGCTGTCATATCCTTTTGTGGCAGAGGCAGCCGCAGAGGCTCTCGAGTGCAAAATTTGAGCGCGCTTCTCATTCATTTGCGCCAAATGTCATTATTGTTGCTCGTTTGTTGTTGCTGCTGCTGCAACAGTTGCAGCTTCGGCTACGGCGGCGGCCACTTTGCTGCATGTTGCTGCCACCAGGCTGGGGTCTTTTGTAAGACTCCCTCGTTAAACAGATTATTTTCACACCCTGCTTGGCGTTGTCGTCGCCGTCGCCGCCGTCGCCGACTCGCTGCCAATTTGAGCTCTGCAGGCGTTAATAATGCGATTTCAATGCTGGCAATTCGCTGGCCAAATTCAAAGGCTCTGCTCAGTTCTTTAGTCTTGTCCGAAAGTGCGAGGTGCCCCGGCCTGGGAGAATATGAAAGCGGCAGCCGCTCCACCGCATTGCCACTCGAGTGACACATGTATGCACTTGGTTTGGACACAGAGTTCAAGCTCGTGGCCTAACAATGGCCAATGGGCAATGGCCAACGGGCAATGGGCAACTGCCGGAGCAATCACAGCGATCGCTTTTTGGGCTCTGTTAATTGCAAACAATCATGCTTGCCTTGCACTCAATCGATTTTATACAAGAAATCAAACGAATTTCATGAACTGAGATACATTCCTATAAATATTGCTTTTTTTTTTTTTTTATTAACACGCTTTCTGCTACCATAGTGGCAACTTAATCTAGTTTTACATTAAAAATAATAACAAAAAATATCTAAGATATAGACTTAGATTATATATAAATGTGTTAATATTAATATTATTATTATGCTAATTTATTTTTCTTTATTCTAATATAAATATTGTTATTGAAAGAGCTATTTGAATTATTAGTATGCTCATATATATATATATATATATATATATATATATATATATATATATATATATATATATATATATTTCACTGTCTGTGTCTCTGTCCGTCTGCCTAAGAAGAGCAAGGGATGCAGAAGAACTCCGGGAGATCGTTTAGAAAATGCCTGCAGCAGCAGAGAATGTTCCCATTGCTCTATCTGGCACTCTGCTCAAGCTTTGAGTGGAAGTCGCCCTATATAAAGGGCAGCAGCTGTGGAATTTATTCAGTCGTCCAGACCCGGTGGGGTCAGTCGTACGTGCAGGGCAATTTTTTTTTTTTTTGTTTATTATTTTTTTTTTTTGTATTTATTTTTTTGTATTATTTTTTTTTTATTTATTTTTTTTTTAATTTATTTTTTAATTTTTTATTTAAATTTATTTTTTAATTTTTTATTTTTTATTTAATTTTTTTTTATTCAATTTTTTTTTTAAATTTTTTTTTTTAATTTTTTTTTCTTGAATTTTTTTTTTTTTTTTTTTTTTTTTACAAACAACTGCACTGCCCTACACGTACGACAGACCCCTCCGAGTCTGGACGACTGAATAAATTCCACAGCTGCTGCCCTTTATATAGGGCGACTCCCACTCAATGCTTGAGTAGCACTCAAATTTTGAGCTGGGCGCCATGTAGAGATCGTTGCAGTCGATCAAACGGGAACATTCTCTGCTGCTGCAGGCGTTTTCTAAATGATCTCCTGGAGTTCTTCTGCATCCAGTTAGCTGCATCAAAATTGCAAGAGGCACGAGATGAGCGAAACCAGCAAAGAACGAAGAGAAGCGCGCAGATTCGTAGTCAACAGACGTAGAGGAATTAATGGATAGGGCAAAGCAACGTTTGCCAGGGCAGCTAGTAATATATAAATTAATCTGTATAAATAGAGTTATGAATATATAATTTACACTCTATCTGAAGACAGACAGACAAATAGATAATAATAAATAATAATAATAACTAAAAATTAATCAATTTAAAACAAAAATAATAAATATATAATTTACCATACATCTCGTGACATAATAAAACTGTTTTCGCCTTGCTTGAGCAGCATTCCCAGAACTAGCAAATGCCTCGCAGAAGATGCGCAGCTGCTGCCGCCTGCCGCTAGAGGGCGGCTCGATATGTTTGATACATATTTTGGTGCATGCGATAGATTTTTGGTTTGATTCTTAGTTAGGGGAAATCTCAATTTGAATTTGAATTTGAATTTTGAAACAAAAAGTAAACGAAATACTTTTGCTTTTGTACTCTTTGCAGCCGCATTTATTGGATTATCAAATTAGCAAATTGTGGATTAGCTGCTCGAGCGGAATTTATGGATAACCCACACAAAAGGTAAGCAAATTATTCGAATTGCCAGCGATAATTCGGGTTAAGTTGCGATCGCGAAATAGCTTAACCCATGCACCGCTCAACCATCGCCACAGCCACTCGCCAACCACTTGGCAAGCAGAGCGCGGCCTATTAATCCTAAGTGCTTCCTGTGATTTTATGCAAATCGAACATATCGCCGGCCAGCAAGTCGCTCCGTCTCTCACCCCATCTCTCTCTCTCTCTCTCTCGCTCAAGACCTGCTCGTGGCTTAGCAGTCCGCGCATTCAATGTACAAATGACAGTTGACTGTGACATAAAACAGCGGCTTAAAGCGCTGCCTGGGCCAAAAGAAGACGTTAAGAGCTGTTGCCGTTGCATGTCGGCAACAACAACACGACAATTTTCCGTCGACAAAAGACATTTTCATTTATTCATTGATAATGTTTAAGGCCCTTAAACAACAAGCCGAGACGACGACGACGACGACGACGACAAAGCGCGGCCAAAAGGCAATGAGAAACGAAAAACATGCGACAAAACAACATAATTTAAATTTTGCGCATGCATCAGTCTCGCGCTCGCTGTGCCCACTTTGCAACATGTTGCTGCAACACGCCAACAAGCAACAGCCTCGTAATCCGGTAGCCGCTGCTGCGTTTCACTCCATTCGATTTGCTTTGAATGAAAACGAAATTATCGCATTATTAACTATGAGAGGAGCCCAGCTCCAATGCACTCTGCCTGCCCCCACCCTCCCCCTGGGGCAACATGAAGCATGCAGCCCAGATGCTGCCCACAGACAAGCCTTGTTAGCCTGGCCAAAGCGCTGCTTAGAATCGTCTGCAGCCGCAGCATGGGCATATTTAACAATAAAATGAATTGTTAATTCTGTTGCACTTTTTCCGCATGTTGTTCTTGTTGTTGTTGTTGTTGTTGTTGTTGCTGAAGTTGTCTGGCCCGGCTGGTTAGCTGCTGGATGCGGCTGCTCAGCTCGAGCAGTTGTAATGCGCAAGTGCCTTTATCTGCGGCACAATCGCGCGCTCAGCTGCGAGGCACTGCGAAAGGCCGTGGCAGCGGCACTCTGCACAGTGGTTCCCATTGCCGAACACTTGGCGAAAAGTTAATAAAGTCCTTGAATGAGAGTTGAGATGGTAATCGGAAGTAATATTCAGTTATCCACCAATAAAATATGCAGACCTTTGTCTTGTAGGCTAAGTGAAGAAAAAGCGTTAAATAAATTTTTAAAAATTTTATAAATAATATTTAAAATATATTATTTATTTATTTTTCAAATGTATATTATTTATTTATTTTTTCAATATTATATTTGACAAATATTATTATTTCTTCAGCAAGATAAAATGTATTCCTAATAGAAATATAATATACATGTATTATTTGAAAAATATAAGATAAAATCTGAAACCAAATATTAAGCATATTTTAAGAAAAGGGAAAGATATTGAAAATATACTATTTTTAATACATTATTATTAATTAATTGTAAACGTAAACTAACTAAGCAAGAATAACTCAAAGCTAATATACATTTTTTTGCTGTGACTTTAAATATATTGTTTAAATATTTACAAGTTGGCTTTGGCTTTGTTGGCTTTGGATATCAATTGAATTTTTAGTATATTTTGCATTTAATCATATAAATTTTAATCTTTAACTTAGTTTCAGTATCTTCTTTTTTCCCTCTTACCAGTATGAAAAACTTGTAGATTCGATTTCCAAGCACTGAAAATTTATAGCATTTAGACGGCAATTAATTAGACTTCATAATGAACACAAGCTTTTAGGAATTCATTAACATATTATTGAGGCAAATAAATCATAAACACATAAAACTAAAAATATTTAACAATTAATAATTCATGCATTAGAATTCGAAATTTACTGCCTTGTTTCTAGTTCTAGTTGTTGCAAGATACTTAGATGATTTTTCTTATTATTTTGAATTTCATTTCGCATTTTATATACTATATTATTTATGTTTTACATAACCCTAATTAAAACTCAACCACTGTGCACTTTCAAGCATTTGTCTGGGGGCACTTCTGGCGGTCTGTTCAAGCAAAATGCCGAACTTGTTTTAGCCCAAAAACAAAAAAAGAACAGCTAAAAGAAAAAGCATAAAAAACGAATGGTCAGAACAATTGTTAACGCGTTTGCTAAGTCGGCGCGTTGTCCATTCACAATGAACGTCTGGAGCTGAGAGCGAGGCCGACTCTTGAGCTGGGACCGAGACAGCGACTGGAACTGGGACTGGGACTGGGACTGGGCCAGAATCTGTTCTGCTCTGGTCACATGGGCTGTGGCTGTTGGCGGTGCGCAAATGTCTTGTTCCATAGAATTTGAAACGGAAACATTGAACACTTTGTTTTGGTTCTTGTTTCACATTTTCCTTTTTTTCTTTTTTGTTGTTGTTGTGTCGTTGTTGTTGTAGCTGCTGCTGCTCCGCTTGTTCTGTTTGCTTGAGCTTTGCGTTTGTAAGCGCGCGCATGCGTAGCACTCGCATTTGGCCAGTCACGCAACGCAACGCGACTTGGCTTGACTTGGCTTGGCTTGCCTTGGCGCTAATCCAGTGCACGTTAGCCAGCGGACTTTAGTCAAAAATTAACAAGGCTCAAAACACAGTTTCCACTGCATGCAAATTCGTTGTCAAAATACGAAAAAAGAAGCAGCAGACGCAGTGGCAGAGGCACAAGAGAACGGAGCCCGAAACCAAATCGCTGCCAGCCAAGGGGCAACAGCTCCTCCATTCCGTTCGCCAAGTCCAGTTAAGCGATAAATGAGTTACTGACGTCTGTGCATGTGCATGTCCAGACGCGATCCGATGGCCAGCAACGCAACAATAACGCTTCAGGGCAGCAGGCAGGCAGGCAGGCAGGTGCAGCCAGGTGCAGACCAGGTACCTCCGCTCTCTCTCCTTCTCTCGGTTTGTGGCCGCTCTGCAGGTTGCATTGCAGCATTTCAACAGCCTTCAATATCGTTTCCAGACATTCTCATATGTAAATTTATGCACTCTACCCAACGTCTGGCGGGGGTGGACATTGGAGCGGAGCGCGGGGGGCGGGCGGGGCTTAGCCAGCGGCTGCAAAAGATGAAATATGCGCTGGGCTGCATAAATCTACTAATTGATCAGCGGCCAACATGATTTTTATCTTTTGAGAACTTAATTATTTTCTGTTCGCCAATGTTCTCAAAGTGCGACTGTCGACTTCCAATTGGAATCGATACGTGCTCCAGCCGCCTGACAGGAACAACTCGAGCCAGACCCGAAGCCCGAATGCCCAAACGCCCGAGGCCCCGATGTGAAGGAATGCGAAGGTTGTCCGACTGTCTACCCAGAGCTAAAGAGACTTTGGCTACAGTTAAGGCAAAGCCAAATGCCTGAAGGTACACAAATGATATATCTATATCCATAGAGAGGTTTCAGCTGATTGATTGATAACGACGACTGTAGAATGAATGAGCGAAGATCGACGCAACTTAATTGCATTAGCTTAGAAATAGATAGGGATAGTTTATCTAATATACACACAGGGAATTTTCAACTACTTAATCTATATAATATCACAGAGTTAATTATTCAAACGATTGAGTAGGAATAACGTAAACTTTCGTGTCGTGTCGTGTTGTATTTTTATTTTTTTTTTCAGTAAAACCAACAAATTTTGTTTATATTTTCCCTCTAAATATCATGAATACAAAATCCTTATTCATTACTGTATTTTATTTAAATTTAATATTTAATAATTTGAATACATTTCATTTTCCATCACATTATTTCTCTCAGTGTTGCGAAAAAGTTGTGCCCGATTGGCTCAGTAAATGGCAAAAAGTAATTAGCTGCAAAAGGGTCAAACGTGCCAATAGCCAATCAACGGCATAGCTGACTCACACACACTCACACATACCTAGATCGATTCGCGCGTGCGTGCGCGTGTGTGTGAGTGAGTGAGCGTGCCTATGTGAGAGCTTTGCCGATTGCCTTTGATGATCGCAATGTTGTATGTGGCGCCGTTTTCGGAAGCAACAGCAAATTTATGTTAATGTAATTGAACTATAAATAGCCGCAATATCAATTATGTATTCCATGCAGAAGTGATCACTTTTGTTTTGCGAAAATATCCGCAAGTTTGGCATTGACATCAAATATTTGAGAAAAACAAATGCAAATTCAAACAATTTGAATCCAAATTGATATTGGAATTCTTTTTGGAATTCCTTGTACCGGCAACTTGTTTTGTGCTTTCCAATGCAAACAAGAGAGGGCGAGAGAGAGAGAGATAGAAAGCGCACTCATCTTTCCAGCCAGAGCAGCGTGGCACTGGCACAAAATTGGCGGGAAGCCATGCAGCTGTTGCGTGGGAGCGAGATAGCAGGCAGGCGAAGAGCGCATGGAACGGTAAAACAGGATAAGAGCATGGCTGTGCACTCTCTTTGTTACAGCCGAAATACTCTTCAGCCTGCGCAGCTGTTGTTAGTGCGCGCGCTCTCTCGCTCATTCTTTCCATCTCTTGCGCTCTTTGGGGTGCATCTCACATATGCCATGTGTTTTGCTTTAGCCATGGCTGCTGAGCTGCCTTCTGATGGTGGATGATGACGAGCATTTAGCATTCGCCACTCAAAGTCTTCGCATGGCAGCCCGTTGCCAGGCCGACGCTCTTCAATGGCTGAAAGTGGAACACAAATTGCCGACGGCAAATCATGGCCGCTGTTCCTTGGGCCGCTCTCTTTCGTTCTTCGCGTTTCTATTGTTGTTGTTCTAACTATGATGTGTGAGTGAGTGAATGCTTGTCTGCCTCTCTATACTCATGTGTGTATGTGTGTGTGTGTTTGCGTGCGTCGGTTTTTATGGGTTGATCAATGCAGATTGACGTGCTATATGGAAGCGGCCATTACTCATTTCTCTCATTTCAAGCGAAAACAAACAACAACAACAAGCAAAGCTGCTTAAGCTTGAGTTTCAAGACCTTGCAGGCATCAAAAGTGCTTATTAAATATATTTTAATACTCAAATAAAATTTGTGTTGCAGCCGACGGTCTTTAAGTTCTGCAAATATTTAATATGCATTGGAATTTATGGCTAAACTATTCGAAGTTATATTTTTAAAGCTTAAATTAAAGTTAGCTACCTAAGAAGTAGCTAAAGAAGAACAATCAATTTATATGCATATTTACATAATTACATTGGTTTACGAATGTATGTATGTACATCTCATTTTTATTAAGAATCATTTCTGTTGTCTTCAAAATTCAATTTCGTTAACATTATCAAGCTCAATCAATTTCATTTTTAAATTTACCATATTTTCATTCTATTTATTTGGTTGCCATATGGAAGAGACGGCTGCTTTATATCGGCTAGACTTTCAGCATATCTTTAGGAATGATATATTTTATAATACTTTTATTATCTTATGTAAATGCTCTGCTCAGCACTTTGCAGTTGTCTTCAAATTGTTTTTTGTTGTCTTTCAATTTGATGGCGAATCGATTTTTGTATTCGAATTTTCCCCCAACTTCGCCGCCCTGTTAAATGAAATGTTCATGTGCGCTACGTCTTCCTTTTCCTCTTCTCCTTCGTCTTATTTCGCTTTTTCTTTTCGTTTGGTTTTCATGTGCTTTTAGCTGCCTTTCTGTTGTTGTTGTTGTTGTTGTTTTGTTTTTGAAGGAATTGGCACTTAAGTTACTCAAGTGGAAAAAAGTTTTTGTTTTTCGTTCACTCGATATAACTACATATATGTATATATACATACATATGTATATATACGAGCACACGCATACACAGAAACACACACCATGTAGACACAAACATCATGCCACATTCTGTTTCAAGTTTTGCTTGGGGTTCTCTGTGCGAAGGGCTGTCAGCTGGATTTCTTCATGGGGGAATTCTTGGATCTCTGTGCGTTATTTCTGTTATTTTCTTGTTTTTTTGCTTCTGTTTGTCTGCTTTCTGTTCTCTTTTTTGTTTTTTGGTTATTTTGTTGTTGTTTTGCTCTCAGTTTTGTCGCTGTTTTGTTTTTCCAAACCAATTGAAGGCTGACAGCAGCAGCAGAATGAAAAAATTCATTATGAAATTGGATCGCCGTCAATTTAAGGAGCGACAACTCGTTGCCCACTTTTTTCTAGGTCTCTCGCTTTAATGTTTATTAGATCTAAATTGCCAACACCTGTTGTGCGTTTTTTGTACGCCCTTTTATCCATAATTTCTTTCCATTCTTAGTTTTTTCTTTTACCAGCACTTTTCACAGCAACATTTGCCGCTACAAATCGCAGCTGCTCGGCTCGAGTGAAGTGAAAACCGGCGGAGAGATTCGAATGCTATGCAGTCGAGTGTGCGCCTCAGTGGCCACCCGGCTCCAAGAGCTGCGGCTCAGCCCCTCCACTCGACTCAGTTCCACTTGCCGCAGTTCATAAATTAAAGTCAAAGCCGCCGCCTCTCGCCGCAGCTTCAGCTCCCAACTCGGTTAGCTAGTGATGTGATAATTGCGGCTTGGCTTATTTTGTTCGCCATTTAATTGTTGTAATTTGTGCGTTTGCCGCTGCGGCAGCTACTGCTGCTATTATTTCGCTTCTTCTTCTTCTTCTTCTTCTACTGCCCTTTGCTCGTCGCTCGCCTGAAGTTTTCCCTTTTCATTTTCAAGCCAATTTATTCGAGTTTTCGCCTCGAGTTTAGCGAAATTGTTCAACAAATTCTCGCTGGCACGCATTGCTGCATGCAGATACTTAGACACACACACACACACACATACACATAGACTGGTGGCAATTGCAATGAATGTTGTTACTTCAGCCTCACTTGCACCTTTACGGTTCGTGGTTTGTGTCTAAGCTTTGACGTGCACTTCCTTTTCATGTTTGCGGAAGCGTGACACAAAACAAAAGCCGCCAAAAAAAAAAAACTAATACACATACGAAAACATATAGAGAAAAACTACACATGAAATGGGCATATGCGATGCTCAGCAGCTGAGACAAAATATTAATAAATTTCTACAAATTATGCACTAAAGGCCAAGGTGAATTATTACATTCCACACTTACTGCAACAATTATGGCGCACGTTCCTTAGTTCACGGTGTTTTTATGAAGCGATTTTTATTATAATCAATGAATATTTGCATTTTAAATATGCTGAAAAGCCGAGCTGCAGCTGAAAATATATCTACATACAGTGGCTCACAGCTTATTTCGTGCAGCGGTATAGTACAATTTTAAAGCCGTATTCCCGCTAAGCCAGTAAAGATATCCAAAAAATTTAAATGGGGTCTTATTTATCAGTCATTCATTATGTATTAACGCACTTCATTCTTTTTTTTTGCTAACAACTAACGTTTAAAACCAAAGAAAACTAAAATAACTGGCTATTTCCATGTCACAGCTTATTTCGTGCACTTCACTTTCAATGAGTTTATTGCCCAAAAATTCTTAAATTAATATTTGCTTTGTACTCATTTTCATTTAATCACCTCTTTTAAGCGTGATTCCATCGAGTTTAACAATTTTCGGGTGACTTTGCTGGAGGTTTTTAGCCATGCCTCCAATAGGGCCGTTTTGAAGTCATTTTTACTGGATGTTGACCCCTTCCGGATGGCCACGCCCATTTTTGCCCACAAATTTTCTATAACGTTCAGGTTTGACCACTGGGCTA
Organism: Drosophila mulleri; assembly: GCA_035047565.1. Taxonomy (NCBI): domain Eukaryota; kingdom Metazoa; phylum Arthropoda; class Insecta; order Diptera; family Drosophilidae; genus Drosophila; species Drosophila mulleri. The sequence goes on along the minus strand of JAWNPK010000040.1, from coordinate 4,534,712 downwards.
GTGGATTAATCACATTTGGACCGTTCCAGATCAACCAGGACTGGACAATACCCGGTTTATGTTTTTGGTCATTAGCCTGATGAAATCGGGATCGCCCTTCTAGACCCAGACTTTCGGTATTTTGGAGCAAATTCTGCTTTAAAAAGGATATGTACATATTTTTATTCATATTACCATCATTGAAAACTATGTTTCCAACTCCCGAACCCAACTTGCAGGCCCAACCATGCAACAGCCACTGCCATTGCTCATAGTTGGTTTTAGGTGCTGATCTTGGAGCTCGGTATTTGCTTAGCGGCAATCATATTGCATCCAAACCGACGAAAATATATGCGAATGAGTCGAAATTTAATATATTTGCGGCAGATTGGATGCAATATGATTGCCGCTAAGCAAATACCGAGCTCCACTTAATCCACTAGCCCAGTGGTCAAACCTGAACGTTATAGAAAATTTGTGGGCAAAAATGGGCGTGGCCATCCGGAAGGGGTCAACATCCAGTAAAAATGACTTCAAAACGGCCCTATTGGAGGCATGGCTAAAAACCTCCAGCAAAGTCACCCGAAAATTGTTAAACTCGATGGAATCACGCTTAAAAGAGGTGATTAAATGAAAATGAGTACAAAGCAAATATTAATTTAAGAATTTTTGGGCAATAAACTCATTGAAAGTGAAGTGCACGAAATAAGCTGTGACATGGAAATAGCCAGTTATTTTAGTTTTCTTTGGTTTTAAACGTTAGTTGTTAGCAAAAAAAAAAGAATGAAGTGCGTTAATACATAATGAATGACTGATAAATAAGACCCCATTTAAATTTTTTGGATATCTTTACTGGTTTAGCGGGAATACGGCTTTAAAATTGTACTATACCGCTGCACGAAATAAGCTGTGAGCCACTGTATATATTTCTGTATACTTTATATTACATGTATGTACTTATTTCTTTATTCCAACAGTTGTTAAGAGCAGTTCTTTCACTTTGTCAACTTCAGCTTAGGCATTAAAGCCAATAAAAACATTTCAATATTAATTATCAAATATGAGAATATTACATAACTCAACCAACACACGCATTTCATAGATCAACTGTCATTGACATTTCCTGTGAGCAAAGCCCAATTTGAGCTGCTTTTTCGCAGGCTCTGACAAGCAAAGGCCAAGGCTGCGCTCTTAATCTACACTTTATACATATGTATGTACATATAAGCATAAAGCACACAGCTCTACAACTAAAGACGACATCAAAAATAAAAACAAAACATATACGAAACACAGTCGAACCAAAAAAAAAATGCTCGTGTGCTGAATTCCCTAGCGAAGGTTCCAAGAAAAACGAAAAACAAAAATTATGTATAAGAGTAATGCGTATGTATGTATATATTGTATTTATATGTCTACAAATATATGTATGTATGTATTTGTTACCGAGAACATTTAAAGAACCTCGGAGACCGCAAGAGAACTTTGACATTTTCCTTTTTGTGATCAACGTCTCCGCATCCGCAGCCGCTGCCCCTGCCCCTGCCCGGCTCCTCCTCCTCCTCCTGCTTCTTCTCCAGCTCGACTCTGTCATTGTGCAGAACGTTTTCATGTTTTTGAGCGCAGAAGTTTTTGGGATTATTTTTGTGCGACTTTTCGGGCATGTGAGAAGCTGAAGCTATAGCCAAAGCTAAAGCTAAAGCCCCGAAGTTGATGCCAAAGTTGAGGTTGACTTTGTGACTCTTTCGCAGAATAACATGGACTTTTGTTTCATCTTTTACTGTGGCCCCTGCGGTTGCTGTTTGCTAGAGCAGCGCTGCAGAGCTGTCAGCCGCCGGGTTTGCATGTCACCGGCTGAAGACCCCAAAAACTGGCCATTGTTGTTTATTTTGCTCGCTTTGTGTTTTGTTCTGGCCCATTTGCCCCCGCCCTGTCCATTCGCCCGCCCCTGACCTAGCCTCCTTTAACAGCTGCCATAATCGCGCTAACAACAAGCTGACCTTTGTTTGTGTCTCTCTCTCTCACTCTCTATATATATGTGTGTATGCTTGTGCGCCTACTTCAGTTGCAGGACATTGAAGTCGTTGACGTTGGCTCCTTATGCCTGCATTTGTGTTTGATTGTGTCCCCAGCGAGGCTCTTGGCCATAAATCAAAGTCGCCAAACTACAGCAAAGTGTCGGATGTCTGAGTTTTGCAAATTACTTGGAAGTGTGCCCCATGGCCAAAGCCATAGCTTCGCTTTGGCCCCTGGGAATCATCCAACTCACACACACACACACACACACACACACACACACATGCATACAAATACTCTAATACATGCTAGGACCCTAGCTAAGTGGATCAACACATGTGGGTGTTTTCTTGTTAGCTGAGATGGGTGCGTGAGAAAACAAAACTCGAGTAGAAACTATTTATACTTCAGTCAAACTACGAGCTGGAAAATATTTGTGTTGATCGCTTTCCTTTTTTGGGCATTTTAAAATACATTTTCGTGAGAGATTCCTTAAATTGATTTGTGCTAATATAATGCATAAAAACCCAAACTTTTTTGTATTAATTTAATTAAATTGTCTTTTAATCTATTAGTATTTAATATGCATTCAATTGTGTGTTTTTTATGTTTGTTTATTAAATATGAATATTAAATTGAAATAAAATATAAAGAGCATAAAAAAGTAGATTTAAAGTTGGGTCACATTTATTTAATTTTTTATTATTTATTTATATACTTTTTATGTATTTTAAATGAAAGTTTCTCTATTTATTTGAAAAGGAGCTTATTGTTGAATTTAAATTTCATTTTTCATTGGCCATATGCATGTCAATTAGCTTTGAAATGAAAGAGAAATATATGTACCTAAAAAATATATATATACAACAAACCTAAATATAAAATAATAAATATATATTAATACTCAATGATAAATACTTTATATTTTTTCTGGTTGAATTGCGACTTAATGATAAAAAATTCTTCATACATATGTATACATAAATGTATACATAATGAATAAAATATAACAAATAAATAATACGCTATTGCGTAAATGGCAATTAAAAATTATTGCTTTGAACTCACATTTTATCCATATTGAACTTTAATATATTTATTTATACATTTATTCTGCATTTTCCTGCATTTTATTTCTTTGTTTTGCTGGCTTGAAAAAATGCGTAGGCAAAGAAAAAAATCGAAACAAACTTTGATATTGGTATCGAGGCAGTTTCACCATCCGGAAAATTAAGCTAATCAGTTGCTCGGCTGGCGATTATTGAGGCCTGCTTCGAGTCGGAGAGCCGGCCGAGCCGAGTCAACAATAAATAAATAAATCAAATCAACAGAAACGAAAGAAAAGCAGAACGAAACAAAACAAATATCGAGTAGAAAAACTTGCCAAGTGATTTGGATAAGTTAAAAAGCTAAAAGCGTGGGCTCGCTGATATTTGGAGACTTGGCTTGCTTAAGAGCAATGGACGGGCGACGCGAGGGTGGCTACAACAATTGGCGGGCAAATATTTGACATTTCTCCAACGGCCATAAATCAGTCAGGCAGCGTGACATGATTTCTGTGCGCCTTTGTGCTCATAATTAGAAAATTAGTTGGAAACCGAAGCGGCTTAAAATTGCGAAATTGTTGTTGAATTTGTTTTTGGGGCTCGCCTTGAAGTGGGTTAAGGGATGGAGCTCTGAGCTGTTGGCTGGGATCTTAGCTAAGTGCTAAGTAGTTCCAGCACGCGGCTGACAGGGAGGCTGCAGCTGGAGCTGACTGACAACGGCGTCGGCGTCGGCGTCGGCGTCGGAGTTGGCGATGGTGCTGGCAGGCACTTTGACAGACTATTATGCGGGAAAAGGTTTCAGTCACTTTCTACTGTGACGGGGGGCGGACGGAGCTCTGCAAAGATGTTCGGCGCTCGCTGCGGAACTGTCATTTCCGTTTTACTTGTGAAACGAACATGGAAGTATTTGAGGCAGCCGACAAAGTGGCGTACAGGCGGACAGACCAAACCAGAGCAAAAGACCTGGCAGGAGCACGAATGAGAATGCGAATGCTCGAATAGCAGCAGCAGCAGCAGCAGCAGCAGCAGCAGCAGCAGCTGACGCTGACTTGTTATATACTAAACTGCTGCCTGAGACTCTGAGACTCAGAGTCTGACTCTGACTCTGGCTCTGACTGAGAGTGGGACAGGCGAACGGAAGGATGAACCAAACTGGCAGACAGACGAACAGACAGACACAAAGGGGAAGGGCACTCGAACTGAAACTGAAACTGAAGCTGAAGCTGAAGCTGAGAATGGGACGGACAGCATTGCGTTTAACGTATTTCGCAAAAGTTTCGGTTTCGTGTGTTTTCGCAGCTCGTCTAAAGGAAATTGCCAGCAGCAGCAGCAGCCGCAGCAACAACAGCAGCCTGAATGTTTATGGGGGTATAGGCAGGAGAAGGGAGGCATTAAGGGGCGGCTACGCAACCAAGCATTGCACGCTACTCTCCCGACCCTGAAGGTAACAACGCAAGAAAATGCCAGGCAGCAAGACAGGCAGAACTGACGTAAAAAGATTTCTGTACGCTGTTCCACAAGAGAGGTGTAAGGAGGTCAGGCATCCCGGCCAAAGCAGCCAGCCAGCCAGCCACCAGTGCGGGCTGCTGCTTTCACTCCCTCGCCATTGGGGGCGTCTGCCAACTACCCCCCTTCTCTTCCTGCTGCCTGCCTGCTGCCTGCCTGCTGCCTGCCTGCTCAGTTGGTAATCATCATGAAGTGTTTGCGCATTTTCAAAATAATAAATGTATCTTTAAACGTTGCGCTGAATTCGATGCTTTGTTTATTTACTACCTGGCGAAGATTGCACAGCTAAATGAAAGCAACAGAAATCAAAATGAAATGAAAACGAACTCAAAATGAACTACTGAACGATGCGAGATGTGTTTCTATGCGGCATGAAACTTGCATTTAGTAGAATTCACTTTAATAAGCGTTCGATCTATCAAAGGTAAATCTAAATGTAGCTGAACGATTTGCCAATGTAAATAAAATTGTATTTAAATTAAATTTTATCTTATACTTCTCTAAAACTAGCTAAGATATGAATATATTTATCTGTATAAAATATACCTTCTCCATCTGAAGAATATCTAGTAGAAAAGTTCATTGCAAAGCTAAGAAATTCGAATCGAATGGAAATTCCTTAATGCAAAATGATTAATTCCAGGCCATATACTGCTCAGATATATTTAATTATATATTTCATTAACACACATACGCACACATTCACAATATGAGGGCGCATTTGAGCCGCATTTGAGCTTGCTAAATAATTTGATGTGATTAAGAGCCGCATATTCGAAGCATAATTTGCGAAATAAGCGCAATCAATACAATTCCGCGAATTACTTAGGCTGTTATCGGCAATTTGAGAAATATGGTAAAAGTATTCGAGGCTTAGCCGAAGCAGGTTTCACTTTATATCTGAGGTTTATGTCAATTTAATTGGAGCATTCTTTAATTATGTGTCGCATTTAAGGCTTTCTGCATCCTGAGTTGCATTCCTTGCTATGCATTTGACACATATCCCAAAAGCTGAAGTTTTTCACTAACGTTTGCAGAATTTTCTCTCTCTCTCTCTCTCTCCTTATATATATATATAACAACAACTATTAAAATTGGTAAATTTTAATGAAAAATCTAGCTGCATGCAAAAGCCACTTCAAAAGGCTGTCAGACATGGTCTCGCCCCCACTTTGGCTTGGACCCCCTGCTTGCAGGCAGCGCCGGTGACATGAATGCTGACAACGTGTCTTAGTTTGCACAAAACGAGCGCTACACACACACACACATATATATATATATATACATTTATTACATATATATACATATATTTCTATATGTAGTCACTGTCAGTGGCAGTCCAGGACATGGCTACGCAGCACGGACACGGATGCTGCCATAAGCTCGCACACAAACACATTGAGCGTTCAAGGCAGCGCCAGTTGTTGACTCCTTTGCTCCCTTTCAGTATGTGTGTGTGTGTGTGTGTGTGTGTCGACACTTTTGCCAGGCATGTCATGTAAGAGGAATTTTAATTTAATTACGCTGAACAGAGACTGCCGCCAGGTCGCAGCGAGATTGAGGCGCCTGCCAAAATAGCATAAAATAGGAATGCGCATTAATAGATTAGCCAGCTGATAAGAAATCAATATATATACAAAAAAAAAAAAAAGAAACAAAAAGAGAGGAAAATCAGCCTGGCATAAATCAGGCGCCCATTTACGGCCTGTCTGCCGATGCTTATCGCGCTGTTGTTACCTAAGCCAGTCACGCCCCCGCCCCATTACCTGCCTCTAGGCGACGTCGACAACGAAGGCAAATTCAATTTCAATTTATTCATAATTTGAGTTGAAAGAATTTTTGTATTTTTGGCCAAAGGCGTCGCGACGACACAAAAATCAATAAGCTAAATTCTTGGCTTCTTCGAAGCTGGAAAACTTTTTACAGGTAATTTTGCGGCGCTTTGTCATATCAATAGACTTGCTGCTGGCAGATCCTTGTTGGCCTCTCTTCCACTTTCGCAACTCTCTCTCTCTCTCTCACTCTCTCACTCAGTCTCCGTCTCTCTCTCGCTGTGGCGCAAGGCCGTCCCGAGTTCGTGCCAAAAAATAATTTCCGACTTGCAGACGCGCGGCGACTTTGCTGCACTTATTGTTGTTATCAACGCCTGAAATATGGCATTTTAATTTTATTAGCTGCCTTGCCAGCATACACACACACACACAAACACAAACACACACACATACACACATACAGAGAGGGGAAACACAACCAATTCGCTGGCGTTGATGGCAATGGCGTTGACAAGGCTGGGCAGCTCGGTTGGCACAGTGGAGCAAAGTGATTTGAAAATTGTGATTGTTGACTTGAAATATGAAATTATTTGATTAGATTTAGTGCATTTTAAGTCAAGTTATGCAAGTTATATTATAAACAAAAATACAATTGAAATTCAAAATTGATGAGCAGCATTATAAATAATGAATCTTTATTAAAGAAAGTTTTGTAAACAAAGAAAGCATAAATATATAAGTTTAAGCAAATTAATACAAAGAAAATGACCAAATATATTAAGTAAATTATTATTGGTAATAATAATAATACTTACAAATTTATTATATCGTTTATCCATATAAAAATATGATAAGTGTATCAAATATATTTATTTTTGAGTGAGAATATTATAAATAAAAAAAGATAATATTAAAAAATAATTATAAAAATAAAAATAATAATAATAATAATAGTAATAATAATAATACTAACAATAAAAACCTTGCATGGCCAAATAAACTTGATTATTCTTTTGACTCATATTTAAAAAACAATAAATAAAAAATTCCAGAGCAATAATTATATACGTATATATCTATATACATTTATATCAAAATGATTTAATTAAATATGATAATTGTTAAAAATATTCCTTTCTTATATACATATAAACATACATTTAATATGTTCTTAATACATTAAATAGATTATTTACAATAAAAACTTAATGCTCAATTTCCTCTAAAACAATTAAATAATAAATTTGATGAAGAGCCTCAACTTCATTGCGTGCTTTATGCATATTTGTGCCCTTCGCTTTCAGCATTCACTCCCATTGGCTTTCATTGTGCGCTCGCTTTGTTTATTGTTTTTATTGAATTGTTCTTGCAACAGCCTGTGGCTGCGGCTGTTGCGGCGGCAGCCAGCTGAGAGTCGCTGTGGCAACTGCGCATGCTGCGCACGCTGCCTGCGATGGAGTTAAGAGAATATATGCTTTGCGGGCGCCCATCGAAGAGCCATCAAGTAACAGTTTAGCGTCTAAAATTAAGTCGTTTAGCAGTGCCCAGGCCAAAACTGATTACCACTTCAAGTTGCCCCATAATGTTGCAGCTCTCAGCTGGCTGGCTGGCTGGCTGGCCCCCATAAACGACGCTCTTAAGCCGCATCACGGCAATAATTTATGCCTGATGTGTTGCTCTTTCAGTTTTTGGCCTGGTTTATGCTTTGCCCTGCTTTTCTGTTGTCATTCTGGACGCACGTTCGCCTTTTGTTAAGTATTTCGTCTGAGCGTTTTTCTGCTCAGCGTCGTGCTCGTGGAGCGTTTTTTTTCCTTCTTTCTTTCGGCTGGCTCCGACACGGCTGCGGAGGCGGCTAGTTGGCAAATTGGCGGCGCTGCGTGCGGGGCAGTCGAAGAGCTTCAAGCGCAATAAACAACAGGCGAAGAAAACGCCAAATTTTCCAGTGCTTTGTGTCATGGAAATTGCCCTTGGCCACAAATTGCCGACGGCAAAAACGCGCTGAGAAGTAAAATCCGTACGAGTAGTGAAAATCAAGCACTCAGTGCTCTGTGTCGATTCGAGTGTATATCCGATTCGTTGTGATCGCAATGCGAAGCCGGCGCCAATGCTGATGCTGAAGCTGAAGCTGCGAGTGCAACAGCCCATCTGCAACTGCATCCGCGATCATGTGCCCCACAATGCAAACGAAATTGTTGTGCACAATTATTCTGGAAAAGCGAAAACTGCGCCTGCGAACCAAGCGCAAAAAGTTTCACACCTAACAAGCCGCAGAGCCTCAAGCCAACATCAACATCCTCACGGTTTCAGCTCAGACAGTCGAAGAAAAGCTAAAGTTGCTTCAGATACAGGTGAATAACCTCATGTGATGCATATATGTACATATGTATGTCATACAGTGCATATGATATACCTAGTATCATTTACAAATACTAACAACTTGCATTCATCATCATGTTGTGTTGGACTTCATTAAAGTTTGGCCAACTTTCAACTTTTGGAGTTGTTTGCTTTGCTGCAGCAGCTGTCCACAGTAAACATTTTATAACTTTTTTGCTTTTATTTTTGCCATTGACAAACTGTCGAAATATTTTGTTGCCGCCTTAACAATTTATAAAGGCGATTTGCTTTGCGACTGCGACTCGTGCAGCCGTAGATCTGGCCGAGTGCATTGTCAAAACTTTTATGATGTTCATGGCCAAAGAAATGCTGGAGCAAAAAGTTGCCTTGGATTTAACAGAGAAATTTCGATGCCTTTAATGATTTTTATGTATTAGGTTATATCATTTAGAAAAAAAAAAAATAAATAAATAATAATATATTGTTAAAAAATGTATAAATTATAAAATAATGAATACACATCTTATAAGTAATAATTAAATTGCCAAAAAATATATATTAAAAAGTCAATAAAATAAATAAAATATATATATATATATATATATATATATATTGACAATTAATTTTTTACTTTGCATTTTAAATTTAATTAATTAATTTTTTAATGAAATAAACCCGTTTTTGTGTATTGTTAAAGCTTAAATTATTTTTCGATATCTGTCATTAAATATTATGATTTAATATATTTATATTTTAAATTTTTTTACAACTATATTTTAACTTAATTTACTTAAAAACAAATCATTTTAAGATCAACAAGCTCAGCTTAGCTGAGCTCCCACTTTCTGCGACTTTCATGATTTTCCAGTTCCACGCATAAATCACAATCTAAAGCATTAATTGTTATATAAAAGGCTCGATTCAGAGTCATTTACGTATAATCCAGTTACAAATTGATGCTGAACATTTCGCATTCAATCTAAAAGAAAAACCCTAAAAGCAAAACTGAACAATACGAAAACCGCAAAACAGCAGCCGCAATTTTTCGCAGTTCGCAGTTCGCGCGGTTGGCAGTTGGCCGCGCGTATTTTATATATTAATTTGCGAACAATCGAGAATCGACATGTGACACGCGTTTTTTAAATTTATGCCCTACGAATTGCATTTACAATTTTTTGCTCATGTTGCGCCCAGCATCAGATGTGGTTGCTGTAAATGCATTGCCATTGAATGCAAAATGAGGGACGAGGCAGCCCTTCTTCTGCACTGTGTCTGAGTGTATGTGTGTCACAAATAATAATCGCAACTGAAAGTGCGCCGGGCTGTGAGGGGCATCGGGCGGGTAGAGAAGAATATCGGCGACCTGCATATGCGCGCGCAACATATCAAAAACAATTCCGGCTCATCAGCATCAGCATCAGCATCATCGTCATCAGGCTTGGCCCGCGGCTATGTCGAACCTTTGCTTGCCTCCTAGTGCCCACCGAGCCGGCTGCTCCTCCCCCTGCGCACACACACACACATTTTTTTCCTCTTTTTTCACACACACGCCATAAATCAATGTTCGATTTTCACAACAACAGCAGCAGGGAAATTCGCAAAGCAACGCAGCAAAAAAAAAAGCTACAAACGCACGGACAGTTGGACGGACGGAAGGGTACGGCAGGCACTGGCACTGGAACTGGCAAGGACACAGGACATTATGTTCGCGCCATGTTTAAAATTTTTGCTGTTGCTTCCTTTTTGCTATTTTTATTTTAACTTCGTTTTTTTTTCGTTTTGCGATTTTCAATTCTTGTTTTTGTTATTGTTGTCCTGCGCTGCTTTTCATCTCATGCGTTACACATTTTATTGTTGTAGCCATTGTTGTTGTTGTTGTTGCTGTTTCCTTGCGGCAATGAAATGCATTAAAATTTGTGACATGCGGGGCGCCAGCAAAGCATTTGCCATGCTATATGTAAGCAGCAGAGCAGACAGAGCAGACAGAGGTACGTGGCGAGCAGGTAAAAATGAAATGCGACAAATGTTACAGATTCCAGATGCCATTCCGGAATCAGAACATTGAATAACTGCGGGCCGATTGTGTTCCATCTCGCCTAACCACACAGAATGATCTTGCGCAGAGAGCGGAGAGTGGAGTGTTTATCTTGGGAGCAAAAAGTATTGTGGGATGAAGGGAAAGTCTGTGTTTGTTTTAAATAAAAGCAGAAGAGATGACGAAACCAGAGGCTAGAATATTTTATAGGGCTCTTAAGTTACATTGTAACTACAAATATTGCAAAATGCTACATTTTAGGCTTTATAGCCACAACTTTTGATAAGCACTTTTCGCATTTTATTTTCAAACATTTATTGCTAAAGACAGCCGTTTACAGCTGCCACAGAGTTAGCGAAACAGTTCAATTAGAAGAAGCCTTCGCTTGGGTCTCGACTTGCAGTTGGAGTTGTTGGTGCAGTTGGAGGTGGGATAGACCCGCTGGGCCTGCGTCTTTGGAAAGGCATTTGGCAAATGAATTCATTTATTTCTTCTCGCGATGAATCAGCTGCGACTTGCAATTGCCATTTTATTATGATGGGGGCGGTTCGCAGAGAGAGGGCGTTCTGTGATCGCGACTGCAACTGCTGAGCAAAATATAAAAATCGACAAACGATGCTGCGCCCTCGCACTGCGAGCCGGCTGCGAATTAAGTTGTGAATCGTGAAGGCGACTGCGACTGCGACTGTGACTGTGACTTGAGTGCGAGTGCGACTGCAAGTGGATGGGCCAAAGCGTTTTGGTCCGTGACTCGATGCTGCCCTGCCCGCGGTGATTAATCCATGAACTCTGGACTCCAGCAGATTGGCAACGGCAGATACTCGCTGTGCTTGCAACAGATGCAACAGACGCGCCTTCCACCTGGCCCAAGCCAAAGACGCAGATGCAGATGCGGATGCAGACGAGGACGAACGCGAAGAAGAAGACGAAGACGAGTCAGAGGCCCTGTTGCCTGCTGCTCTGAGACGGGGAGCAGGCGATATTTAACCCATGATTACAATGTTTGTAAATTTTGGTGTGTCTTGCCCTGGCAGGCAGCGCGTCTCCTGCTGCCCGCCTGCCATCATGTTTTCACCTTGCGGCCAATTTGTTCGAGAAACTGTTTGGACTCCGCGACTCGACAGCGCGCAAAATGCAACTAAATTGGCCGCAGAAAGAGCAAGTGAGTGTGTGTGTGTGTGAGAGAGAGAGAGATAGAGAGAGAGGGCAGCAGAGCGAGTGCGGAAGTTGGAGCAACGGATGTTTGGGGGCATCATTTGGATGCTCCACTCGCTGGGCTGCCGCACTCGCCTGGTAGTTGAGCAATTTATTATTGCCGCAAATTGATTTTTATCTACGCTTAATCGATTGCTGGCCACGTATGCTCCTAGGCCATGCACATGGAAGGAGGCGCTGCAGTGGATTAAGGAAATTATTTATGTTAGTTCACACGTTGTTTTACACGTAATTTATTAACAGCGTTTTCTAGCGCAAACGATCCGACCTTGGGGCAAATGGGCATCGATAATGCCGCCGTGTTAGAAAATTGTTGGCAATCACAGTTGCCGTCGCCGTCGCCGTCGCAGTCGCAGTCACTGTCGACGTCGCTGTTCGCCGTTTCTGTCGGGTGTGAAGGTAATTTACAATGGGTAGGTGTGCATGCATGATTTGGCCATTTTTCAGCTCGCTTTCGATATTTATGACAGAGAAATGAGCGCCAATTGCCGCAATTACCGGCGCGTGTTTAGCCCGCGGCGATTTTCTGGATCGGCCACAACTGATTTGAGCCAGAATGTGTTAGCCAGGGGATATAGATTGCATAGAGCTGCATGGCATTCCTTTTTAGTTTACTGGCTGGCGTTAGCGCTGCAGTAACAGATCCTCTGATTGCTCACAAATTATTTTGAAAAGTGTCTAAAATATTAATTTGAATGGATTGCAGGTTTTTTTTTTAAATATTTTATTTCATCATCGCTTTTAAATCTCTGTTATATTCATTTGTCAATACATTCCTCTATCTCGCTCTCTCAAAATATTTCAGCTAAAAATGTTATTTGTTCCATATATAATATAAAGTAGAAATATTCACTATGTTGAACTGTCTCTCTCTCTCTCTCTCAAAATATTTTAACTTAAAAAAATACTTGCTTTTCCAAAATTAATATACAAAAGACTTCATTCATTATGATCTCTTTAGACCTCATTAGAGTCTCGTTGCAAATCCGTTGCTTAAATTGTTAAAGCCTCGAGACTACGTCTATAATGCTACGAATATCGACAGACAGCAACAGCAACAGCAACAGCAGCCGCAGCAACAACATAAAAATAAAGCAATAAAAAAAAAACAAAGAGAGGAAAAAGTCGACATGCACTTTTATCAGAGGGTAATAATTCATTACACACTTTTTGCGGCTCCTCCCCCTGCGGCAGCCAAGCCCCGCGCTGCTGTTGCCGCTGTTACTTTACGCCTTAAACCATCAGCAGCAGCAGCAGCAGCAGCGCAGCAGCAGCAGCAGCGCAGCAGCAGCATCGGATGTGCTGCATTTACCGCATTCGACATGACGCTGCCCCGCTTCATATGAAAACGGGAACGGGACAGAGAACTGGAATGGTCAGTTGATTGTTTCTTGTAGTTTGCGTGATGGTGGGGCAGAGGCAGAGGCAGAGGCGTGAGCAGGAGCGGGAGCGGTGGGTGCAAGATGTGTTCATCAGCGTTAACATGAGACTGGCAGCTTTTAACGGTTCCACGGCTAACTGTTTGTGATAAGGCTAACACGCATACGCACCTATGTCTGTGTGTGTGTGTGTGTGTGTGTGTCAGGGCCGCGCGCACCTGGAGGGCTGGCCCGCGGATAAGCCACTCGCTCGGCCAGAGCTCAATTAACTAATTGCACACAAAGGACTGCAATCAAGTTTGGTGGCGCAGCCCGGCGGAATTGTGAATAATATACATTAATTGCGTACCAGTTAACACACACACACACACACACACACTAACGCGCACTCACACATAGTATATGTGCAGATAGAGAAAAAAGGCGCTGCCCGGAATGGGGGTTGGGCCGACATCATCATGTCGCTTGATGGATAAGATTTCATGCGGCTGAAATGGGTCGCAAAAGGACTCGGAGCCAAGGAGCGAGTGCAGCCAGGCAGGCAGGCAGGCAGGCAAACCAAGCGAGCAGCAGGCAGGCAGGCAAACCAAGCGCCATAAATCAATGTAACTGTCAACGTCATCGGCATCAGCAGAGCGTCAATATTAGCAGCAGCAACAGCAGCAGCAGCAGCAGCAACAGCGCCGAACAACCCCCGAAGTATGCAGCAGTAATCAGAGCTCTGGCCTAGCCACGCCTATTAACTCATGCGCCCATTCGGCCATCATGCCAGCGAGTGAGTGAACGAGCGCGCGGGCGATAGAAAGAGAGAGAGAGATAGATATATATATACAGAGGAAGGCAGAGTGAGCAGGAGCATGCCATGCTGTTTAGTTTGGGTTTCATTTTGCATAGGCAACACTTTTTCTAGCGATGACGTCAGCAAACATGCAATAAGTAAATTGTTTCAAATTGTCAACCCGCCAACACACACACACACACACACACTCACATATTTGTACACGTATGTCAGCTGCATATGTATGCGTTGCTTCCTCGTTCACAGCGCACAGCAGACAGACAGGATATTACAAGCTGCTTGCGGGGGAAATTAGATCTTCTAACTGCGTCTTAAACACACACGACAGCCTCTCAGAATCCGAGCCAGACTCAATCCCAAATACACGCACACACACACGCACACACCCACACATACTCTCTCGGTTTGGCTGGGTTCTGTAAGTGGAATAAGTCAGAGACCACGTCCCCGGAGGCGCCAGCAAATACATGTTGCATTTAATTGGAATGATTCCGTCTGTGAAATATGATTTTAGTTTAAAGTTTTTGAAGAGAGAGAGAGAGAGAGAGAGAGAGAGAGAGAGAGAGTGAGAGGAGAGAAACGGGAGAATGGAATGGATTGGAAAGGTCCATATGACATATAGAAATTCTTGAAATTTCAGGCAGGCACAATAAATTAAAAAATATGATATAATGAAGGGATCGAACGCAACACAAACCCATATATAGTTGTTTATATAATTATAACAGTATCCATCTATGAATATGAAATTCGAAAGAGTATATACGAATCAAATAAATTGAATATTAAACTTGTTTAATAACACTATTTTTATTCATTTTATTTAAAAATATTAATATTATTAATTCAATCAATTTTATTTATTAAGTATTATACAAATTTTAAATAATCTAAAATATATGTATTTTATGTTTTGCCTATAAAATACAAAAAATACATATAAATTACATTTCAATTAGTCATAAATATACATAATAATAATAATATTATACCTCTTAATTATTAAAAGAAAAAAATAAATAAAAGAAATAAATACATATATGTATGTACATATATTAAATTTAAATTTATCTTAAATATACATGATATTAAAATGATTTTAGCTGCACCTATATTTTTACTTTTAGTTATTAAATATTAAAAACACGAATTAAATATTAAATACATATTAAATTAATTAACTATTCTTAAATATACAGTTGATTTTTACATTTCTTAATTTTCACTTACCATATCTGATCCATTGCTCCCCCGCCTAAAACATTTTTTATTGCCCATATTAATTTGTCAACTAACGCCGCTTAGCTAATTAACTAATTCCCGATTCTTTCGCTCTTCTCATTGCAGGTAAGCACGCAAATGGCCATGCACACCTGCTTAGACATTCATGTTGGCCAAGTTGGCCTGCTGGCTCTAGATACATTTCAAATGCCTTAAATGCGCATGCAGCATTCCTGCAGTCGCCTGTATCTGATTTCTGTCAACATTAAAATTGCAGACTTGACAATGCACAGGAACAAAAGCAGCTAAAGCAACAACAACGACAACAATACAGCATCAGCAACAGCAGCAGCTAACTAAGTAGCCCAGAGATACTCAGAGCGACTGACTGACAAGACGCAGGTTACGGGAGAGGAGGAGGAGCAAAGAGCTGTTGCTGTTGCTCTTGCTCTTCCTCTTGCTCTTGCTCCTGCTGCTGCTGCTGCTGTTCTTGTTGTTGTTGCTTTGTTAGTGCATGTATCTCAAAGTGTATTCCTAGCGATAACACAAAAGGCTAACACGCCTCAAACTGGCTGACTGGCCAACTGAAGAGAAGGCGGGACGGGCGGGGGCAATGCAAGCTGCGAGTCACAGCCATGGCCAGAGCCAGTGAGTGGCAACAGAGATTATAAATTGAAATTGAGTTCATAAAACACGAATCAGCAAAACGTTTAACATCTTTATTTCTGCGAAATGGCACAGACAGCAACCTCAACCTCAACCTCACAGCCGGCAACCGCAAGAGTCGACGATGCGACTGCATCTCTCTGCCAGCAATGGCAGCAGTTGAAGCCCAAGGTGCGAGTTCGAATGCAATCAAACAAGCGTAAGTCAATTGCACAACTATGCTGAATGCTGGCTGTTGGCTGTTGGCTGTTGGCTGTTGGCTGTTGGCTGTTCGATGCTTGTTGGTTGGATGCGCTGTATGCCGTATGCCTCGTTGCTGTTGAGGCACGCTGCCAAACCCAACCCAGTCCCAGACCCCAAACCGAATCCAACCCAGCCAACAGCCCAGCGAATAGACAGACAGATGTACGCGAGCTGCAAGCTGCCAAACAGCCAACGCGTCGCTATGTCGAGCGACGCGTCGCATCAGCAAACGGTGGGCCACACAGAAAGATTATCGCAAATATATCAGAGTTAAATCAAGAATTGAAATTAAAAAAAAAAAACATTATAAATAATAATAATAATAATAATAATAATAATAATAATAATAATAATAATAAAAATAAAATAATAATAATATATAATAATACGAAAAAATGTATGTATATATATAATTTAAATAATAATAATAATCCACCAAAAAATTAAAATTAGCTCGAAAAATATGGATGCATGCCTTTAAAAATAAAATAAAACAAAATAATAAATAATAAAAAAAATATTCGAAAAAAAAATATATAAAAATAATCAATCAAAATATTAAAATTAGTTTAAAAAATAATAATATAATAATAATGGATTCATGTCTGTAAGCCGCTTTATAAAGAGATGAAATATTTTAACAAAATTGATAAAAGAATTGAGAAGTTGAAATTTCTTCATACTTGACTCATGCAAAAGGAAATGGATATAACTATTTATATTTTTATACATATTTATATTTGTAGTTATTATTGAACGATGAATAACAATTCAATATATTAGTAAATTATGCATTAGAGTTATTTTCCATAAGAGAGTTCTTTTTCATATTCTTTGCATACAAATCAAATAGTTGGGCCCATTGTACAATGCGGCGATGCTGTGAGCACACAGAATGTGGAATGTGCACGCGTTGAATTTCTTGTAGACGTGCGATAAAAATTTGCGACATTGCAACAGTTTGGCGAACGTGCGAGGTGGAGGTGCCTCCGCCTTCCGGCAGAGAGTGACTCCCCTCCTCCATTGTGGAGCGTTGCCAGCTGGCGTGCAGCGAGGCACTCAATGCCCAAGCTCTTAGCCATAGGCCGCAGCGCACAAAGCAGATGACATGCCGATACTGTTAATCTGCGTGAATAAAAATGTAAATGAATTGAAGATTGCGCCGCCATCGAAGTCGAAGTCGAACGTGAAGTCGAAGTCGGAGTTGGAGTCAGTGTCAGGGGCAGCATTATGAGCTATGGCCGTGGCAGGTTGACCACTTAGGTGCCTACAAAACTGCCTGGGAGAAGTGACAAGCGAGATTAGGCCAGGCTATCGGCTTGGCAGCCTGGCAGCCTGGCAGTGGACAACGTTTAATAAGCCATGACGTGCAGGTGAGCACATCAGCTCAGACTCTGGCTGCAGCTCAGCTCCAGTTGAAGCGCAGCCCGCGTTGACTTTAACACAAATGTTGATTGAACCTTTTGGCCAATGACTGTGTATGTGTGAGTGTGTCAGTCGTAATAAAGTGTGGACAAGTTTAGCACCAAATGATGGCCAGATCGAGTGGTCCAGTCGCTGCGAAGGATGCAGATGGAAAACACAGACGCAATCAAAGTCCAAGTCCACTTTAGCCACGTACCGACAATATGCTCTGAGAAAGCTAACGGCCAAGTTGTTGTTGTTGCTTGCTGTATGTGTGTGTGTGTGTGTGTTGCTGTTCACAAACATGTTTCAAGTCCAAGTCCGCCACACGAAAACCAAAAACACAATCAGCAAAAGGTCAGTGGCGTAGCTGAGAGTAAAAGGGGGATGAATCCTGTGAAACATCAAAAGCGAGAGGGAGAACTTGCAAGCAGCTAAGATAAACATTATATATAATACCTTTTTGATTTATATATTTATTCTATATATTATATTCCAATCAGATCTTTGACCTTTGCATTCTTTATTATTATATTATTTATGTATTTATTTATATATCAAAAATTTTCAATATATTTTCAAAACTCTCAGAAAAAGTAACTCTTGATATATATGTGAAATATGATATATGTTATGAACGAATTAGTTCAACTTTCTGCTCGTATGAACTCATTCCCTTAGCACTACGTCCATGGCTTTTAAGCATGGCAGAGCCATGATTTCCCATATAGTGATTGCTGCTTGCGAGTAAAGTGTTTGTCGATAAACCATAGCAAATGTGAGGGATGGCTGCGGCAGTTAATATGGCTGTGGCTCTGCTGCGAGCTCGAGTTGAGGTTGAGGGAAGGCGAACGTGTGCGATTGACCAAAGGCGCATATAATAAAAAGTAAATCGCACAAAATAAAAATGTTGGAAGTGGCGAGTCGGAGGCACGAAACCGACCGACAGCCAACCGGGAAAAATGAAGATGAAGCTGAGGTCGAGGCTGCGGCTGCGGCCGAGAGAAGAACCGCTCGAAAATGTAAGCGGGAAAAATCGAGTCACGAACATTGAAATATGTGTCCACAGCTGATGAGGAGGACATGGACATGGCGCATTGGCAGACACCGACACCGGCTGATAAATGCGTGGAAAATGCAACAGCTGCCAGTGCTGGATGCTGGATGCTGGATGTTGTACGCTGTATGCTATATGGATAACAGCAGGCACCAGCAGAGAGTAGCAGGAGAGAAAGGCCGCGATGCGCTGTTGGTAAACAAATCATTTGAAAGGATTTTCACACACAATCTATCTTCGTTGCCGTGGCTCAAACTGACGTCGCAGAGAGAAGCGAGAGAGGCTGCCAAGCGGAGACTTAAGAAATTTGTCAGTGCACAGCGGGAATGGGAAATGGAAAATGGAAAATGGGAAATAGGCAATTCGACCAGTGAATAGGAACCTGTTTACATGCCAAATACAAAACAGTCGAATCCTTTTGCAGCCTAAAGCGAAAGTGTCCGCCAGCAGGACATGCGGCAGGACAATGGGCGTACCGGATTAAATGCAAACACCGGCAGCGATTGTCTCGAAAGAGAAAGTTCTTTGGCATTCCGAAGGCGTACTTGTTTTCATTGTGCACGCGCATTTGAATAGCCAAAACATTCGACCCGCATGCCTTCTCAAAAGGTCAGCTGAACTTATGCAACCGAAATGCCGAAGGATCGCCACACTTTAGCAGCGCGGCAAGGACACACGCAGCACGTTTGCCTGCCGGGATCAGCAGCTCGTCAGTTCAAGGCGAACGCATCTAATATTATGCAATGGCCATGTCAAGGCCGACGGAAAGTGCAAGCGACTCTCCTAATGACCCACAGACAGTGCCCATTTAGCTAACCTATGCGATTGCCAAGCCACGCCCCTGCCTTGTGTGCGGTTGCCAAAAGTGTAGCAAGGTCAATGTCTACGAAACTCTGTTTCATTTGCATTCTTCTGGCCACTTATCTGTATGGATATTATCCCAGTAATTAGTTTTATGGCTCAGCGTGACAGTTTTGAATGTAATCAAATTTGTGATGCAATATTTCTCTTCTGCTCTCATTTGGCACGCATGTGTCGCTCGAGCTAGGTAATTTGTTGGGTTTATTCCGTTTGGAAATATGTATTTCATATGCTGCCATTAGAGTCTGCTGTGAAGACCTCAATGGGAGAGATGAGATCTCAATAGTTGGATTAAATATCAAATTTCCATTAAATATTTTAATATATTCCTTATTAAATTAGTTTATTTATGTATGATAAATATGTGACTTAGAAAAGGTTTTGGTATAATTCAATATATTCATAGATATGTCGAATATTAATTAGAATTTTCTTTAAATAATTCAATATATATATATTTAAAAATTTAATATTATATATTTATGAAAGAAATATATTAATATTTCATATCCATATTTCAACAAATTTAAAGTTATATTGAATTATTTATTTAAATTGATTTCAGTATTTCAATACATGTAAATTAAAATCTTCCCCGATTTGCATTAAATCAAACCTCATATTTCGCTTTGCTATCCATATTAAAAATTGCAAAAATTGTTCAAGTTCTTCAAATAGCATCGATCCCAGACGCTGGCCTCAGTTCAACTATTTAAAGGTCTAGACGGGGTCGAGTGTCCCTTTTTTTAATGGATGTGAAATTTCGCTTTGTAATTTACACAAAATTAAATTCAAACTGTCCTCGTTGCAAAAGACAACGGCGAGAGTCCTGGCGTGGCTTCAGTGCTTCGCCTGGCAGCAAATGAAAAAATTCCAATGCAGCGTTTGAAGCTTATTGGCCCATAAATAAGAGATGGCCCAAACGGAGGGGGAGCGCTCAATGGGCGACAGCGATTGACAATTTGATTAAAAATGCGAGGCGGCCAATGAATTGCATGCAACAAGGACAACGGACAGCGGACATGGGACAGCGGTAAAGGATGCGTTTCACATTAAAGTGAAAGTGTGTGGACGCAATTTAATTCCACAATGCAAATTGCCAGGCATCCGCTCTGAGTAATTGTTGCTAATGAAAACGGGGCCGGGCGTGGTTCGAGAGAGGAAGAGAGGGGCAGAGAGGGAGGGCCTACTGAAACCTGCTGCTGGCGCATTTAAGTGGCTAATTTCGCTGGGGCCAATTGTCAACGCAATGGCCAGGAATGCGCACTATGCCAGCCCGATTGGGGGACGGTGGGCGGTGGGCGCTGGGTGTGGCATCAGAGGGGCGTGCAGCAGGCGGGCGAGCAAATGAAATTGCGGGCGATGCACAAAATGCAAATGAAATGTGCTATTGCCCAGGGATGCAGGACAATGCGAATGTGTGAGCATCCTGTGTGTGCGTGTGCGTGTTTTACATGAGTGAAATGTCCTATCCGTTGTGCAATGCTCTGCATATGTGTGTGTCTGTGTGTTTTGTGGAGTGCTTTACAAATTTCACATTTATTGCCACTGACAAAATATGATACGAAAATTAATATTATTGATTAAATAATTGAAATTGGCATGCCAGCGACACAGCATGAATTATTATCTACCCACACACACACACACACACACACACTAATTACAACAACAACGACTGTCAAACGGCATTTGTAAAGCATTTGCATCTGTGTGTGAGGCTTTGTGTGGGCCTTTGAATGCGTTGACATTTTGAGCCTTTGTCATATTGAAAGCTTTGAATGCGCGAAAATGCATTCGCATTAATTTGGAATGCCTTTGCATGCGATTTGTAATGGATATGTGATACAAATTTAGTGCTTTAATACATATATATATGAACATAGTACAAATGCTATTTATAATCGTTTATAGCTCTTACTTAATTCATTATCAACTATAACGCTTCTTATATCAGAATCAAACTCCTTAGCTTACGACCTCTCTGCCATTTGATGATTTCAAAAACCAATAAAAAATCAATTTTCTACTCGTTCAACAGTTAAGTATCTTTCTCTTACCTTCGCCTTTCTCCATCTCACTCCATCTCGCTCTGTCCGTGTCTCCCTCCATCTGTCGCTGACAGACAACGCCATTGTGCTGCGTCTCGTGTCATTTTGCTTCAGTTTTAATAAAATATCTCATAATTCCTTCGCTCTTTTGCTATTGACACTTTCTGATGGCATCCTTCGCTCCTTGGCTCACCCACCCACCCGCTGGGCTAGCCAACGAGTAGGTGAAAGTCGGGCTGCAAACGGGGCGCAACAGCAATGGCCATGCCCTCATGCTGCCTCACCTTACGTAACTCATCAGCAATGCCAGGAGCAGATCCTGTTGTGCTGGTGGTGCAAAGTGGTGCGAGTAGGGGTGCACTTGGCGGCGTTGCGGATAGGTGGGGCTGCAGGCGTCGGTGGTTGAATTGATTTCAACGTTGATGGCGTTGACACAAAAAGCTTTTACGGCGCCCTCTGCGGTCGCGTACCGTTGACCACCTACGGCGCATTCGCATCCGCATCCTGTGGCTGCTCCTGCGGCTGCCGCTCTCGTTGTTGTTTTGGCCCTGCCGGGGAAGCTGCTCGAATGATTTACATACAAAGTGAACATGCCCAAGCCTGAAGCTGAGTGTGTCGGTCTGTGTGTGTGCGAATGTTTGTGCATTTGGCTGGTGCTTCTTTTTGCTGTTCTGCCTCGCCTCATGAAGGAAGTCCTGCGGCGGTTGGCTCCAAAGGGCGGAAATTAAAGTTGTGACACGTTTAACCAAACTGTGGTCTCTCGAGTGTGAGTCCTCACATATTTTTGGTAATTCCCTCAATTTTTCTGCATGCAAAGTGTTAAAGTTACCCATTTTTGTTTTGTTCGCCACTCAGCGAAATTGCAACCACCGAATTGTTGTTGTTTTGCAATTGTTGTTGCTGCTGGTGGTGCTACCTTTCGCTCCAGCGCACAAAGGATACGGCTGGTCCTCGGCTTGTCCTGGTTGTTGCTGCCCTCCAGCTGTGTCTGTATTTCCTTTTTAACCAGCCGCCAGTTTCCAGTTCCAAAGTTCTCTGTAGCCAGCTTGCCGGCTGCCGGCTGCCGTCGGCCGTCGGCCGTCTGCCATTGCCATTGCCGCCAACACCAACAGATTCTGTTGATTTGGTAGTCAGGTCTCCCCGATGCCCGCTGCCCGCAGCCCATTGCCTGCTGCCTGCTGCCTGCTGCCTTTTTTGCCGCCCTGTCCAGTTGATTTGGCCTCGAAACCATTTACGCCTCTCCGCACCTTCCGCAGCGCTGGCTCTGCCCAGCGTGTATTCTGCTTTGGCCACGTCAAAAAATATCCGCCCGTGTCTGCATCCAATTCAAGCGTTGCTTTATTATTATCATTATTTTTTTCCTTCCACTGCTTCTTCCATGTTGTTTTTGCTTCCTCGCAGCAGGCCTGATTTTGGCCATGTTAAATGTTTCCCCCAGTAAGGATTCTCCTGAGACAGAAGGAAATGAAAAGCTAGATAAACTTAAATATTTGATAATGAATTTGGATCTGAAAGGGGATATCGATTATTTTTATATACATAATATTCTAGAACTAGACATTTTATTTCTATACTATCTAAATATCCCCATATCTCCTTGTCAATCAATGCCTTTATACATCTATATATATATATATATATATAAATATCTCTAAATGTATCAGTTCATTCATTTATGTTTCCAACAAATTAAATACATCATTGAACGAACTTTTAATGAGCTTCAGCTGTTTCCAATAGCTGCCCCATAAAATTCTCATCGCCTTTCCATTAAGCGTGACAGAATTAAAACTCGAATCGTTTTCCCTCTCATTCCATACGGCTTTCAGCGCAGAGCAGCGCTGACCTAACCCAAGCTCGTAAAATCAAACCCGAAAGCACTTCATAATCTGCCCATAAAACATAAAAGGCGTTAAATAATTATTTACTTAGCCAGTTGGTGGCATTCGAGAACTTGGCACACTTTTTATTGGCCGTTTAGCACATGGGAAACATTGAGCAGATTGGCCACATACTTGGGTCGCGTACATCTCATAAATATGTGCCATAAAACGAGCACTCCACAAGAGCCAGAGAGTGAAAGGAGCCAAAATCAGAGACAGTTGCAGAGAAAAGTCCATGCACACAAAGAGCAAGAGCGAGAGAGAGAGAGAGAATGAGATAAACGTCGACAAAGCGATTTGTATCTAATTTAATGAGGTCATAAAACGCAATCATTTTGCCATTTGGCCCCAGTCTGAAGCCCGAATCCAAATCGAGAGACGGGCCAGACCGCAGCTGGCAGCCATGCCCATAAAATGTGGCCCAGCCCAGCTCAGCCCAGTGAGAGAGAGAGAGAGAGAGCGAGCTGAGAGCTGGCAGTTGAAAGGTTCTAATGCGGCAGTTAAACGGATTTTATGAGCTCGACGAGCTTGGTTAACTGAATTACATGAATTGGCTGCTTATTGGCTTTTAATTGCCCCCATCTTGAGCCGCCGCCCGGGCAGAGGGCGTGGCCAGAGGGCCTGGGGGTCATCAGCTTCTGGGTGGGCGGAAGCATAGAGCCAGAGCCGGGCCAGCTTTTCATTTCCGCAGATCAAAAGCAAATGCTCGGCAGATAAGCGTGTCACATAATTAATTGAATACAATGAAAATTTCAACTAATTAGCACACAGAAAAAAAGCAACAGACAACAGAACAGACAAGAGAAACCAAAATGGAATTAAGCGGGGGAGGAAGCACACCAAACTCGATGGCTCAGCCGAGCTGAGAGCCGCCAGTCTCGTTGAGAGGGGGGGTCGAGGTTGTCTTTGGGAACGTGCACGAAATAAAAATGCGCAGTAAAATTTAATTTAATGAGTTCATAAAATAATAAACACAAACACAAAGCCAGAGTCAGAAACCAAAAACATTTCAAGGTTCTGTGCACAGCAAAGGGCCAGACACATTTTTGTTGTTTCCACAAGGAAATAAATATGAAACGAAACGAAACGAGAATTAACAATATTTTCAGCTGAAATCAATTTTGATAATTATTAAAAATTAGATACATATGCTGCGGCGCCAGCAGGCCGTACAAGGGGGAGGCTGAGTCTCGGGGCGGGGCAAGTTTCATGAATGAAAATCCAGGCCAAGCAGCTGCTGATGCCGCCTGTGCACCTTTCCAGGGGCAGTCGAAAGAATGTTTGTCTGTCCGCGGTATCCGGGTTCGATTCCAATTCGAATTCGGGTCCAGCGCCTCAATTTGGGCCCATAAATCAATCGCAGCGCTCCAAACTTATCCCAAAAGTCTCAATGTGTGCAGTTGTATGTGTGTGTGTATGTATATATATTTTGGTATTTTATTTTAGTTTCCAATATATAATCACGACAACTCATAAAAATTGTTGCAAAACACTTTGAGAGCGCTTTTAAATATTCATTTCAAATATATATACATACATATATAAGCGTATGTATATAAAGTAGCCATCACTTTTCCCATTTTTCTTTCGAGTTTTCCCGCTCTTGCGACACTTTGTGAGTGCTAAAACTGTCAAGTTCCCTGTCTTGTCATAATTAAAACGCAAATTTCTTCAACAAATTTTTTGCTCATAAATAATTGTGCGCTCTCTTAAGTTTTTTTTTAAATGGATTTGGCAGAGGGCGTTGACGGCTGATTTGGCTGACAGCCGAAAGTAAATAAATTTTCAACCTACTGCTCCACAGGCCAAACAATAAACCTGACAAATAATATCTTTTGCCTAATTTATGTAGCCTTTTTAAATACCAAAATATTGAAATTTGTGTGTTTGTCTTGTTAAATGTTTGGATTTGTTTCAGCTGAGCCGAATTGACAGCCAAATGTGTTGACACATTTCAGGAATGCCTGAGAACAGTTGACAATTGCTTTATAAGCTGAAAACATCTAAATATTATAATTCTTTATTGAATAAATAGAACATAATTTTGTTATAATTCTATTTGAAATATATTTTGCGGTTTGGTTCATTCTTGCAATTCTTTAGTTTCTGCTTCTTATATAATATATTCAAATCTAATCTTAGATTAAAATTGTGAGAATTCTCTGGCTGTCATAAAAGAATACTAAGCCAAAGTGAAGGACTTTCAGTTACTTCCAGCTACGTTACTCCTAATTTCTCTCTAAATAGCTTCAATGGTATGCATTTTAATAATTTACCGAAATTCCCGCACGCATATGAATATATTTAGTATATATGCGAGTGTATAGCAGGCATTACAACACACACACACACTCACACACATTTGTAGTAATGCTCAAGTAATTTCTCATTTCAAAGTTATGAATGGCTCTCGTAATTAGTGCAAAGCGCACTACATGATCCTTATCTTGGCCAACAATAAAACCCGATTTGAGGCTGAATTGTATGTGTGTGTATGTGTGTGTGTGCGGAGGAGACTACTCCCCTTGTTAGGAATGGGGATTGTTGTTTATTTTAATTACGAATACATTTTTAAATGCTAACATGGCATACGACGAAATGGAAATGAGAAATGTTTGCACGCACATGTCATGTCAACTACAAACGCATAAAATTTATGCGGAACACGCAAATCCAACAAAGAAATCAACACGAGCCGGGCCAAAATAAGAAATAACTGAAACGGGCTGCCCAAAAAAATTATG
Source organism: Drosophila mulleri (assembly GCA_035047565.1). NCBI lineage: Eukaryota > Metazoa > Arthropoda > Insecta > Diptera > Drosophilidae > Drosophila > Drosophila mulleri. The sequence goes on along the minus strand of JAWNPK010000040.1, from coordinate 4,508,498 downwards.
AAATGAAAACAAAAAAATATATATAAATAAATAATAGAGCCCCCAAAAATGAAGAACACGAATTAAATCGAGATCTATTTGAAAATTGCTGAGCCCCTCTATATGCCGGTTCATATAAATAGCCTGAGTGTCTGGAGTCTTGGGCAATGCTGATAGCCGAGTGCAAGTGATTGCCAGTTATTATGATTAGATGGTCGGGGGTGCCAATCTGTGCCCCCAAATCAAAGTTCCCGAAAAGCCCAGCGCTCGACTTGAATGAAAGGTGCAATTTTTATGATTTATCGCCGTTATTATTATGAAAGCCGCAAGAGGTGGAAACGAAAGGAAGCCGAGCCAAAAGAATTTCACAGCGCTAAATTATTCAAAAACGAAATAGGAACGTGGGTCGCCCTCGTCGCCGTCGTCGTCGTCGTCGCCATCATAAGGTAGCCCTCTGTAATTTCCTAACGTAATGCCATCTCGCTCCAGCTGCCTTATGCTCTGTCCCGCTCTGGCGAAACGCTTGCGGCACAGTCGCTGTCGTTGCTTTGGAAGCAGACCCTGGCTTAGGGTCTTCACTCAGCAAAAACAAAGGAAATTAAAGCGGCTACAGACCAAATGGAAGTAGAAGTGGAACTGGAAGTGGAAGATGGCGCGTCAAACATTAACATATGCAGCAGTTCACACGATATATTCACCCACACACACACATGCTCACAGCACACACCCGCACACCCGCACACACTCACGCCCTGACAGGTGCCAAGGCATCGAACATTGAATGGCAGCACGAGAGACTTGCAGCACTTGGCCCCACTTACTTTTGCCCACTTACAGCTGCTCGCAGTTGGCCTTAATCAATAAGCGTTTACGCCAAGTAACCGTAATTGCTGTGTGCCTATCGCAAATCTATCGATAATTTAGCCACAATTTGCGCCTCGCTGTTATCGCCGTGCCACACAAAGCCCCCCACATCACGCAGTCGCTGCGATAAGCCAATTTAGCTGCATAGCCAGCGATCAAAGCTGGCCAGTCCGAGTCCACGCAGTGCCCCCCTCCCACTCTCTCTACTCCACTCTCCTCCCGTATGCCAGTTGCGCGGCGCACAGCTGCAGCAGCCGCTGCACCACAGCCCCGACAGCGACAGGCAACGGCAACTCCGAGCTGCAACGCCGGTGGTGCTGCCAAACGAGAAAACAACTCGAAAGTCAACGCGTTCACAATGGACGCGTATTGCGAATGGTAGCTAAAATATATTAAATAATTAATTCGCGATGTTTTGCAAGGGACTTTTACTTAAAATGTTTATAAAATTGTTGTAAGCCATTTAAGCAAATATATTTATCATTTAAATTTGCTAGATACAAATTCTTATATGATATTTTTTAAAATCTGCCAAAAGTTGTATAAAATAAATATGCGTGAACTTATTAATTTTCGTGAACTTATTAATTTTAGATATTTTTAATTCATTTTCAACAAAAATAATAGAATGGGAAATATATATAAAAAAAACCATAAATGCCATAAATAAGCCAAACAAAATATAAACTCTATAAAATTAGAATATGCACAAGATTTTATTGGCAACTTTGTGGTATCTGCTCCACGGTGCATGCGCGCCATTAGATGGACGCATGACGCATGACGGAGACTGGCTAAAGCCCGGACTAGACACCAACACACATGTGAATAGAAGCACGCAGGGCATTTGACTGACATGCACGGCGAATGAGTTAGAGAGCTCGACATGTGTGCGTGTGTGTGTGTGTGTGTGGATATGGTAATGTGTGCCTGCGTGTGCAAGTGTGAGTATCTAAGTTGGAGCACTTCGGACAGGTTGAGACACACGCGTAAAAACTACACAAATTGACGGGGCAGTCGGCTCAACTGGATGGCAAAGTGGGGGCGCCAGAGAGTGGGAGCTGGCGCTGGAGCTGGAATCGGGAATCGGAGTCAGAGACGAAGCTGCAGGCCACTAATCGCTTCAACTGCAGCCCAGGGCAGCCAGACGAGAGAGGTTTGACTGACCAACTGCACAGATCATAGACGGCAGATAGCAGGGCAAGCTGTGAGCAGGAGCAGCAGCAGCAGGGGCAGGGGCAGGCGAGGCTGCAGCAGGGACATGTCCATCCGGCGGCTCGGACTGCCTGGCTGGCTTGCTAGCTGACTGGCTGACTGGCTAGCCACGTTCGGCCAATTCCAGGCAATTCTGCAGTCAAAGCGTTCGTATTTTGATTGATTTTAAATGATTATGGTTGACATTGATTTATGTGCGCCTCATGCATATATTGGGCCACAAGATGGCGATGGCGCGAGCTCCAGAGACGGCGAGCCGAGGCAACGTGGCAGGAACTGTTGTTGTTGGCGACTTTCAGCGCATGTGAAAGGTGGCCGAGACCGACGCCGAGGCTCAACTGATTCGCACGCACTCGGATCGGATCGGACCGGACCGGACCGGAGCGTACCGAGCCGTGCCGCAACCGGACGGGATTCTGATTTGGCTTAGAGTGGCCTTAGAAGGGGTCTCCTACAGCTCGAGAAACTATTCAAAGCACGTTCCTGACCTAATATCAGTAAAAACGCCCACCAAATTACCACAAGCTGCGAACTTTTTTCCTTCATGTTTGTGCCTTGATTATGGGTTTCCGATGGCCCATAAATGTATGTGTGCGCGTGTGTGTGTGCCGGTCATCTTGCAGACGGTCAGCTTTCTTCGTTTTCATATTATTTTCTTATTTCGCTTGCTTTATTTTTAGCATTTTTGGCAATCGTTTTGGGCCTGTGCCACGCTATTGATATTGGCAGCATTTCGCCCTCGTTTCAGTTTGCCTTTTGGATTTGATTTTAATGAATCGATTTGAACTGTCCGCTCATAAGTTCCGGGAAGCGGCCAAATTGGATTACCATGTTAGCTCCGGCCCAAGGAATTCATAAAGGGCTGAATCGAATTCATTGACGAATGGAATATTCGCCAATAAATGACACAGAGCATAGGGCAGCTTAAAAGGGAAGCGAAGTGATAAATATGAACGTTCAATATCTGCTACTCCTGTCCGCTCTGCCCTCGATTGCTCGACGATCAGCTGTCCCTGCCAAGCCCAGACAACCCGACCCCAATAGACGGACCAAATATGAAAGCAAGAATTGCAAGCCTTGGACAATTGAGTCGGCGAATTGCGTCATTTCTTGTCAGAGTCGTGTCACAATCAAATCAAATCGCAGCGCGCTCAATCGTATCGAAGTGCTGCGAAAAACTGTAACGACTTCATTCGCAATGAGAGCGGCAGATAAATTTGACTCGAAGGTGCGTGGCTTACAAGAAAATGTCATAAACGGCGTACTAAACCGGTCGACCAGCTAACAATGAGGGCAAAAAATAAATAAATAAATAAAATACTATATAGAGAAAAAACAAAAGACGAGCAAAAAGCCGACAAGAAACGCAACAGGTTACCAAACAATCATCCCAAGACCCAGGCCAAAGAAATAGCCGGAGCCAGAGCCAGAGGCAGAGCCAGAGACCGATTCAATTGGACTTAGAGTGCAGAGGCAGCGGCTAGTGGCAGTGGTATATATATCATAAATACGCATAACTCGTGCGCAAAAACGTCAGACGAAAAAGGCAAAAAATGCCACGCAACAATGCGCGGGGGGCGAAGGCAAAAGCCAAAGCCAAAAGCTGCATTAAATTCATTAGCCGGGCTGCGGACACAGTTCGACTGGGAGCCCGGGCCCAAGCCGGAGACAGAGAGGTGTTTCACTGTCCACAGCGAGTACTCGACTCGCACTCGCACTCATACTGGCACTCACACTCACTCTCGCACTCGCACTCACACTCACACTCTTTGTAACGAATGAGCGACACACGCTTGCACGACAATGATGTCTGGCGCACGAGCAGGCATCAAGTAGAGGCTGCTCGGCGAGGGGCAGCGGGCGGGGTTGGGTTAGGGGGGCAACAACAATGGGTAACTGGGGAGCAATTGCGCGGCGGTGGCGGTATGGAATTTGGATCAGCGATTGAGTTATAACAAGGCACAGGCGCAGCGCACACAGACGAGGCTGTCCAATCTGGAGACGGGGACATGGGACATGAGACACGGGACATGGGACACGGGACACGAAACATGGCACATTGTTGTAAGCGCCCTCAGATCAGATCACAGTTGTTGTGCACCAATTCCAATACCAATACCAATAACAATTCCAATAGCAATTCCACCTGATGAAGATGTCGAGATCAATGATCGCGGCGAGTTCATAAATTTGTTTTATGAAGTGCGAGCGACATTTGTAACGAATGCGATCTGTCCCGATTACAGGGGCACGTTTTCATTTTGTATTCGTATTTGTATTCATTGTGTTCAGATCGGCTTTATGATGCCGATGAACGACATAACTGACTGCGCGCCGATCGCGCAATGAAGAAGAGCAAGCATTGAGCATATGTATGTTAAGTATATAAATAAATAGACGCATGTTAAATATAGTATAAATGGGAGCTGAATAAAATATATAAATATGCGTGTGAAGTAAATAAATTATATAAAATATATAATTAACTATATACATATATGATAGATTATATTCTATATTTAACTCATCAATTTCATATATAGTTGTACCTTTTCCTGATTCGCTTTAACTTCTGCTTCAGCCCATCTATATATGTATATAACATATATCATACGGATGGCAACTTTGTCAGCAACAGATTTTCAATTGCTGCAAACAATTTATTAGTGATGAAAAAATAAAAAAGAAAAAAAAATACAGCCGACGAAGAAACGCTGGAAAAACATTGCAAATAAACTGAAAAGTTAGCAAAAATGTTGCCATTAACTTTTCGCCAGAAATCGAAACTGTTTCCAAACATTTCTCTGCACTTTGCTATTGTTTGCTCGCATTTTATTTTATTTCATTTCTTTCTTTTTTTTTTCGTATTTTGGCGAGACGGCGACGCTGCTCTCGTTCCACATTCTGCATCGAGTTTTGGTCCTGGGCTCTGTTGGGCTGCTGGCAACGGAAGCATCCCACGCTGTTGGCGTCGCATCGCCCTCCGAGTGAAAATAATCGAATTACTTTCAACAGAATAATTTCTAATTGAAAAATATTGTAACTCATGTATGGGCGAGGACCAGAGCGGGCCAAAAAGGACGCGCTGCAGACAAATCCTAAGCGCCCGCCGCACCCCAACACACAAGTTGCTTTGCAGACTTTCGGGTTTTTTGGACTCCATTTAGGGGGGTAACGGGGGCAGACGCATTTGTATGCCAGTGACATTGTTGTCATCTGGCTAAATGTCTTGACTGGCCGCTGGCTGCTCCATTTGGGCTACTTCTCCGGGCCGATTTCGGCCATTTCATTTCCAATTATGCCTCTGCTTAAGTACATCGCGCAATCACTGTGCCCAGCACTAATAGGGGCATTCCCCATAGCGAGATAAGGAAACGTAATTCAATTTTGTCGGAGTCACGTGTTCGTGTGTCGAATTTTTAAGTGCATTTCACTTGTTTACACGAATTCCCCTCAGGGGACTTTTGATTTTCTCAAGCCACTCTAACAACAAACTTTCTTTCTCTTTCTTTCTAGGTACGATAAAAAATATATTGTATATGAGAAACAAAAGCCACACCAATGCCATCAACGTAAGTGACAGCTAAATTATTTATGTGATTTTGATGTGGGAAAGTTATTGATATTGAAACGTGAATATGAAATTAGTTTATTTTCCTTAGTTTCTTTTTGTTTACAATAAGTAACTATCAGCTAATCTATAAATTAGTCAGAGTTCTCAAAGTCTCGCATTTCTTTTAATTGGAGTTTCGGTGTTCGAAGCATTATCTAAAACCATCTTAGTGAAACCCACTAGCAGCTATCTTCTAGCATCTAGAGACTGAAGTATAACCCATTAGTTTGTCTATACAAAAATATATATTTAATTCATCCAAATGTCTCTCAGGCGTAACCAATTAAACTTTCGTAATACAAACGGGAAAAAAATGCTCAGAGCCCAACCCAAAAAAGGCCTACAAATTATTCATGAATAATTTTCGAAATTTTAGGTATTCGCGCGCTTCCCCTGCGTTGCCTCTCTCCGCGTCTCAACACCTTTGGCTGTGTAAAGAAAAAACTCACAATAGAATTGCCTACAAAATGGAAGAACTTTAATACACCGTCGCATTTTCATTTCCATCTCCATCTCCGCTTCCATTTCGATTTCCACTGCGTGCGCTTTCGACTTGAGTGCGTCGCGAGGCAGCAATTAACATTTTCCATTTTCCGGTTGCCAGGTTTTTTGTTGTGCTGCTCCCTTTTGTTAGCGGGGCTGTTGTTGCTCTCCCCCGCTCGCATCTCGCTCTCGGCGTGTTGGCACCTTTGTTTGCCGTCAGACAGCGCACGCAGGATATTTATGAATATTAATCAAAGTGCATGTCGCGGAAATGAAGCCAAAGTTTGTTCCATTTGCATTTGCATGGCGGTCAGGCAGCCCCCAATAAGAGCCACCCCCACCTAAGCGTCCCTACGCACAGCCTCTGCGCTGTCGCGACGTCCGCCATTTTGTAGTGCGCTCGAGCAGCCCATTTTGAAAGCAATCAATCCCAACGCCCTGCACACACACGCCATTCAAAAAATCCCACTCTCTCCATCTCTCTTTCACTGCATTTCCCTATCTATCTCTCGCTCGCTGGGAGTGACAGTTCGTCAGTTGCTTTGCCTAGCTCCAGGCTTGATTTTAGCCACTCTGTCGCCCTCGTCAAGCCGCCATAATGACAGCAACAGCAGCAGCAGCAACAGCAGCAGCGGCAGCAGTTCGTCATCTGTCATTGTCCGAGGGTAGTTTTCTATGTTTTCTTTTTTTCTTTCGGCACACGCACTGAAAGTGTCCAAAAATCTACCAAAGACAACTCAAAGCAGCGCTGCGCCTGCAAATGCATTTGCATCTGTATGGGTGTTTTTGTATCTGTATCTGTATCTGTGTCAGCATCTGCATTTGTAGCTAGGCCTGTAGTTGTCCAGCGTGTGTAGTTCGCTCAACAGTTTTTTGGCTGTTGCTGTTCTCTCACCCTCGTTGCACAAAAAACAACCGGAACACGTTTCTAAAATTGAAATTCTTTTTTCCAAGCCAAGCTACAGCTACAACAACAACAACAACAACAACTTGCAACGAGCAACGTGTAAGTGTAATCATGCCATGTACAGTTTTTGTTTCCGTTCGTTGTGTTCGCTTAGATTGGAACATGTGCGTTGCCAACACCAGGCCCAGGACAACGCCTGTCGCATGTCCTTGCATCGACAGCCCCGCCATGCCATGCGCCCCTGGCCCGGGGCCTAGCTGCGTGTCCCTTTCCGTATGTCGAAATTGATATTCGTTGCAACGAAAACATTTCAATTCTCACTTGATGTTCGACTTGTTCCACTCCTTGGCCGGAGCGGGGGCGGGGGCGTGTAGCTCGTACCTAGACTAGGGCTCATTTTGCTTGTGGACATTTCAATTGAAGGTGCTCGGTGAAAAATGAGTCCTTCAAATGACGACAGCTGTGATTTATAATACTCGATAATTATAACATTATAGCAACTGCTGTTAAAAGAGAAATTGGAAAAGTAAATTGGGTCGAAATGTATAAATAAATATATGGAAGTATTATGAAAGACAGATATTACTATAAAAATATATATTTTATACTAATATATAAAAAACATCTAAATAATTAAAAAAAAAAAACTATTCAATAGAAAATTAACATTTTTAAAATATAAAACAAATTATTATTCCAACGAAATTAAACACGTATTAAATATGTTTCTATTTCATTGTAAATACAATTTTTTTGTTTAATAGCTGTTATTTATTTTATAATTAATTAAAATTTATTAAACAAATTAAATTAAATTTTTAAATTTTTTTATTACAAATCATCAAGTATTTATTTTTATTTACTATCTTTTATATTTATCAAATATCTATTGGCTAAATTTATTATTATTATTATTAATTTATATAATATAATAAAATATATGAAATAATATATATACATAATATGATATATATAATATACATAATTTAATCAAAAATTTTTAGATTTATATTTTTTATATTATCTAATAAATAAATAATAATATGAAGCAAGCCTTCAACTAGGATATTCTTTCCCATTGAAAACAATTGCTCGAAATGTATCAGTATATTTGGAACAACTATATAGTATTTATGTCGGCAGTCGCATTAATTTGGCTTAGTTTAAGCTTAAAGTTTCAATATTCGGCCAGTCAAACAGATCTGATTACTGCTGTTCATATATATACTATTAAAATAAATAGCTGAAAATCCCTGGAGTACATTGATTCTGGGGTTTTGCATCAACTCAACATCGCAATTCAGCGGGATTCTTGTTGAAAGCCATCATTCATCTCCCACTCGAATGCAGTTCGATGTTTTTGCTCAACAACAATTCTATTAGCGTTAATTAATATTCAGTCACTCGCTGGCGACGCGGCCACCGCAACAACAATTGGATGAGTGAACCACAAAACGGCAACCACGTTGCAGGACTCGAACACATGACATGCCCATAGCCACTGGCAATACACCCACACACACACACAGCAACTGGGGAGCAGCAGCCGCCCGCCCAGCTGCCATCGGGGGTAAGCCTGATGCCATGTCTGTGGCGCGCTCGGTGCCTGCTGCGGGCACAGCCTGCTCGATGCCCGTTGCCTCCTGCCGCCTGCCGCCTGCCGCCTGCTGCTTTGGCCGTTGCCTGTTGTCGTTGCTGGTGATGATTACAATGATGGCCGTTGGTTTCCTTTTGCCTTTGCTTATTTTCGGCTGTTGTTGTGAGCTTTTGTTTTGCTGCTGCCGCTGCTGCTGCTGCCGCTGCTGCTGCTGCTGCTGCTGAGTTGCCTTTGGATCTGGATGTGGATGCGGCTTTGCCTGACTGCTGCCAGGCGAGGCCTTTTCGCTTTTTGGTTGATAATTTTTTGTTGTTTCGTTTTTTTTTTTTTTTTTTTTTTTTTTTTTTTTAGGTTTTACTTGGGCTTTTGTTTCGTCATGTGTGCATTTCATTTCATTTGATTTCCTATGGCGGCGGCAGCGACGACGACGGTGGCAGCGACGGCGACGGCGACGGCGACGGCAACGCTGTGCGCCCATGTTTGTTCTTTTGACAGGCAGTCAACCCGTCGTCATTTCATTTGTTCAGCAGCGCGCACTCAGCCATGTTCGCCCCGCTAGCCACCACCCGTTAGTCGAGCTTCACAGCCAGAGGCTGAGAGGCAGCAGGCAGTAGGCAGCAGGCAGCGGCAGAGGCAGAGGCAGAGCAAAACGCCGTTTCCTTTCCCTTTTCAGTTTCATTTCCCGTGCGCCTGCCGCAGCCAGCCTGTCAGTCTAACCAACAGTGCGAGCGAGGGGTTGACTGAGAGAGGGATGGAAGGGTGGGAGGGTGTTGGGGTGAGAGAGAGCGAGCTGAGTGCGGCGTCCGCTGGCCCGCTGTCCGGCCATTTTGATTTATGTGCGTTTCATTTCGTCGTTCAATACTCATATGCGGAATGCGGAATGTGTTGCGGATATGGGAGTTTTGGAATATCTTTCGCCCTTTCAGCCAAGTGCGAGTGCGCCCATTAGCTGTGCATGGGAGGTTCTAATTTCGAGTCTAGTGGCTGTGCTGCCAGGACATGCGCCACGTTACGATTTCTGATTTTCGTCTTTGTCAGCTTTGTGCTCGGACAGCGCACAGCGCACAGCGCACAGCGGATGAACGATGAAGGATGAAGGATGAAGGATGCAGGGTGGCGGACACTCGAGGGCGGTTGCATTGGCCTCGTTTCGGGATATTTCGGCTTGTTCGGGTGCGTAAGTTGAAATTTCAATTCAAACGGATTTGCCGGGAATTGTTTTTGATGCGCTCCTCTATGCTGGCCATTGTCTTGCTCGTGATTTTCAACTCGGGGGCGGGCAGACCGCTGTTGACGACGCCCCGCGTCAATGTCACTTACTAGAGCCCGAAACAGGCGCTGCCAGCTGGTGGGGTGGCTGGGCGTCTGTGCATAGGCTGCGAGTGCAATCAAGAGAATGGCCTCGCCTAATGGATGTTAAATGTGCTCGAAACAGATGCCCAAATAAATTAAATTAACAGTAGCCGAGGCCCATTTAATGGCAACGCACAAAGTTGCTAACAACTTCTTTTATTTGCAATGGTCTAAGTGATTTGAGAATCCGCTTGCCTCAGGGAGCGGCTCAACATTTATTGCGATTCAATCTTCAATTTAGAAATGTGTTTCAAAGACTTAACGTTAATACGGATGTATATATAGTATAAATAATGAAAGGAATTATATTCTTGAAATATTATTAATATAAGAGCTGAGCAGAGACTCTTTGTTTCATTCATTATCGAAGGCAGAAATATTAAAAATATGCTGGTACCATTCAAGAGCTGATAAACAAAACCAAACTAATTCAAAAGCAAATTAAAAAAATATTAAAATTTTAATCACATAATTAATGCAAAAGAAGTATATATATCGCTCCAATTTTATTGGAGTTATTTATTTCGAGCTATTTTGTATTACATTTTAAATTATATTCCCTCGACTGATTAAATTCTCATATCTTCTAAATTTTGTTTAATCCTGGCTTTTATCGCTTACTATTCCTATGCAGCTGCTGTTAGCCGTAGGCTAGTCTTTGAAAAAAGGGCCTTTAATCAATTTTAGATGCCACAACTCCAGCAGCAGCAAATGCTACAACAACAACTGTTGCTCCTGCGGCGTTGCAAATGCATTAAATAAAGTTATCAACGTCTGGGCAATTCCCTTCTTCTTTTTTAGGTTTCATTATTTTGTGTAGTCAAATAAAAAGCAAGAATTTTAAATTTATGGCTTCACGCAATTAGCGCTTAAATGTATGCAAAGGGATATTGAAATCAGAAATTTTCGAGAGAACAACAACAACAGCAACAGCAGCAGCAGCAGCAGCAGCAGCAGCACAGAGAGCAACTGGATAAAGTCGCCCCAGGACCTGAGTCAGAGGCAGGACCTTAGTATAATGAAGCCATTCACGTGGCCTGCTTGCAGTCGCCGTCGCCGCTGGCGCCGTTGACCGAACGAGCAACAACAACAGCAACAACAACAACGCCAACGACACTCTCGATGACTTCCACGTTTCCACGCTTTTCACTTTCAATTGTAGCTCAACTTTTTACTATTTCATGAGGCGCTATCTCGCTCTCGCTCGCTCTTAACAATTGCGCCGCCAAAAGCAATAAATCTTTTTGTACAAAAAAAACACAACAAAAATTTCGTGTTTGTTGCGTGCGCTTTTGGCGACGTCAGCAGCGCAGTCGACGCAACCGATGGAGATGGCGGCGGCGACAGCGACGGCGACGGCATATTTGTATTTCATATGCATGGCGGTAATTTCTGTGATTATGTTGTTGTTGTTGCTGCTGCTGCTGCTGCTGCTCACAACTGAATTTCAAGTTCAGCCAGTTTCCCACCAAAAAGAAAAAAAAATAGAATTTGAAAGGGTTTTCGGCTAAACAAACAACGCAGAGTCGTGTCGCCTCTGCAGCCCAACCCCCCTCAACGAGTAGCACAAAAATTGAATATATTTTAGAACATTATTATATATTCATGACAGCAATTATCGGCACCAAATCAAACGGCGCCACGCATCGTGCCTTGCCACAATTTTGCATTTTTCTATTATTTATGTACGATTTCCAATTTCATATCCATTCCATTTCCATTCCCATTCCCAATTCGAATTCAATTTCAGTTTTGAGTTTTAAAAACGCTTATCGGCTGTATTCCCAATAAGCTGGCTATCGTTTGTATTTATTTGTTTTTAATTTGGCCCAATGTGCAGTTAATTTATTCAATTTTCTATATTTATTTTATTTTTTACATTAATACTCATTCACTGTCAAATAGTTTAGCTGCAATTATTTAGTTATTTCTTCATTTGCGCTTCGGCAACATGCAGCCAACAAGTTTGCAGCGCGAGCACGCAACACACTGGCAACATGTTGGCAGCATGCTGGCAACATTATATCAGCATGCCTACAACCAAATGTTGCGAAGCTACTATGCTAGCCATGGCATACAAAACGACGATTGAGCTAGGTTCAGAGAGGCTATAAATGTATAAAAATAATAATAAAAAATAAAAATAAAATAAATAAATAAAATAATGTAAAACAAAAAATTAAAATTCAAAAAGTAGATTTGATAGCTAAATATTTAGAACATAATATTTATTAATAATAATACTATAAATTATTAGTAATACACTAATTAAAATGCATAAATATACACAAACTAATTTGAACTAAATTAAATGAGAAACAGACAAATTTAAAATAATTTCTTTATAATATATGTACATATTTTAGTATCTTAAATCTCTTATTAGTATATTGACGAAATTTAAAACTGAATAATGCTACGATACATTAACTGATTACGATTTCCTCATCAAGAGCTGCATATACGAATACTAAAAACTCAATTCTCAGTGTTCTCTCGTGTGTTTCCCTCATTCAGTTGGCTTCCTCTCTGTTCCACTCACTACCAATACGTCTCTATGCACGCGCCCAGCACTGTGTGTTTGAGTTGCCGTAGCCCAAAAACAATGCCGCCATTTATCATATTGTGTTGCCGGCTCTCTCATTCGCCAGCTCGGCATTGGCCGTTCGTGGGAACGGGGCAACATGCTTGGTGCGCAGCATGTTGCCGAGCGTGTTGCTGTGTATCCGTAAGTTTGTTTGTGAGTCCGAAAGATACATGTTTACGAGCATTTACGGTTAGTTGTGAATGAATGAACGTGCCAAATAGACGTGTTGCCGCCGCCGCTCGGGTACTCGTTCTCGCGAACTTCATTCCAAAACTGACGTAAAAATTCGCTCGCATCGAACAAAACACAAGCATCGATAATTACGTAGTTGTATTTGTATTTGTATTTGTATTTGTATTTGTGCATTTAAAGGAAGCTCTTTGAACTGCCTTTCGTTTCTCAGTTCTCGACTCCTCTGACATTTCTTGACATATAAAAATTGTTTGTGCCAGTTTCGTTTTTGGCGCAAAATGACAGAAGGCAACGCGTGCAGCCGTATGAAAAATAAGTTTACGCGAAAATGACATGGAAAATACGTAGAAAATCGTATTTTGTGGACTGACAAATCAGCCGCCAAAAATCCAATTTAGAAGTAAAATTCAATTAAATTGTAATCATTTTTTTACAATTTTGCAACAACAATTGCACCCGACTGCCTTATCAGCAACAGCAGCAACTGAACTCTCGTGTCTGCGGGGGCTGAGATGTCATCGGCAGTGGGACATCGACATCAACTTCATGAGCAGCAGCAGCAGCAGCATCGACTCCAAATCTCTGCCAATTTTTGGCGCTGGCTCAGCAAAGAGCGCCGAACCCAAACCCGAACCTGAGCCCTGTACGCAGCTGATAAGGAACGTATGCTGATAAGCACGCAGACCCAGTTCCAGACGCAGTATTCGACGACACTCCGAATTGATTTTGACCGTGCATAATATACCAAATATTTGTTGTTTATGGGTAGAAAACGCAAGTCGACCCGTCAACATCGAAATTATTTGCGTTTGCGTCTTCTCGTCCTTTCGTTTATCGTTCTGATTGCCATCGTTGTGGCGCGAGTTTTGTTCATTTTGCTTTTGTATCGTTTGCAAAATTTCAAGAAATTCAAAAAGTTCATCTTCGGATTCGACACCAGAAATACAGCAACAACAACAACAACAACAATACCAACTACAACAAATGATAAAAAACTCGAAAACTCAATAACAAAACATTCGCAACATTTCATTTGGTGATTCTACATTGTATATATGTATGTGTGTGCGTGTATATATATGTTTATATAAAAATTGAAATAAAAATCGTGCTTAGTTATATATAAATATATATATATATAAATTAACAAAAAAAAAAAAAAATTCATAAACAACAAAAATTGTGATTCTGATTTTTGTAAATATAACAGTATATAAATTTAACGTGCGGAATCATTTAAATTAAGTGTAAATCTAACAAAACGTCGACGTTTTTAAAAAGGAAATTGTGATATTAAATATATATAAAGTAGAGATACGCGAGTTTTTAAGCCAACAGCAACAAAAACACACGTCGATTTGTATATATAGAAAATCGAATAGGCAACAACAAAATCATCAATATTTACGCACTAAAACTAAGCTGAGCAGAGTACACAACATAAAATATATATAAATATATAGTAATATATACACTTATATATTTTGGGCACCGATTTTTACACAATCAAGACAACAATTAACAACAAGAAGACATCAAAAAATTATATCGTAAAAGACACGAAAACAATCACAATTAACTAAGGTAATTAAATTCCGATCAATCATGAAAATAAATAAATTAAGCAACATCCATTTAAAAATTAAATTTAAATAAATTTCAATTTATTTATTTTGTTTGCCTACGAAAATTATAAATATTAATATATATAATATAAATATAAACAAGAAAAGAAAATACATCAATTAAAAACTAAATTTAAATATATTTTTATTTATTTATTTTGTTTGTTTTGGAAATCTATAAATATTAATGTATATATAAAAAGAAAATATAAAACATCAATTACCAAACTAAATTTAAATATTTTTTAATTTATTTCTTTTGTTTGTTTACGAAATCTATAAATATAAATATATATATAAAAAGAATAAAATTGATGTACAAATATTTTATATTATTTCCCTTGTTTCTGGGAATTCAAGTGCCATAAAATACATTTTGTTCCACCTATTTATAGGATCATATAATTGTATTTAATGTATACAAAAATGCTTAATAATATGCCTAACATTTTGTTTATATTTAACATCAACATAGAGTTTCCCTTTGCATTTGCTCACATTTAGCAAGTTGCGATTTTCTCATGACTCTTCTTCTTCTCAAGCTAAACAACTTTATTGCAATTTAATTAGCATAAACGCGTGTCGATAATTCAAAATAATCGTCTAGTGGTTGCCCACAGTCCCCTCCGTCGTGGGCCCCGTTTTGATCGAAAAGTTTTGACGCATAATTGATGTGAAAACGAGAAATGACAGCGAGACGAAGTGAAGTGAACCGGCTGATGGTATTCATGGCTAGTTGCAATTTAATTAGATCATTAAAACAGTTCATAAATCTTTTCCAAGCTGCCAGCAGTTGCCAGACAGAGAGACCACAAAGCGACAGACAGACAGACAGACGGGCGGACAGACGGACACGTTTTACAAAACAAATTAGTTGTAATCACAAATCGCGAATCGCAAATCACAAATCGCAAATCGTAAAACGCGAGTCGCGAATCGCAAATTGCGGGTTAAACACTTGCCCGGTTCAATAATCAAACAAGTTGTTCTAGGTGAATGCCAGCAAATGACACAAATGAATAAAGTGAGTAAAATGAATGAATAGGCAATATGTGCACTTGCCAAAGGGATAAACAGAGACAGAGAGAGCAAAAGAGAGAGAGCGAGTCACTTTACAAGCATATGAAATAATTAGCGCATGTAGATGAAACGCTTCCAAATGTTGAACAGATAAGAGAGCAGTCCGCAATCGTTCCAAACGTTCCCCACTCTCAGCCAATCGCACTTACAACTGCATACACACACACACACACACACTCTCACACACATACACTGTGTACTCTGTGGCTGTTGTGAATGCCATAAATCATTTCTCGTTCATATTTTGTGCATATTTTTAAGTTTCTTTCTGCTGTTGAATCTATTGAGTGTCATTGTGTGAGTGTGTGTGTGTGTGCATGTGTGTGGCTGCTTCTCTGTGTGTGTGTGTGAATTGTAATAATGATGTGCCACGACATGGCGTCAAGTATTTATGCAACAATAACAATTACATTAAACGCCAACTGTATAGCGAATAAACTTGGAAATTATACGAATTCATTTGTTTAACATTGCAAATTTATTTTAAATGTTTGTCTAAAGATATTTTTCATATTCAGGCAACATTGTCAGACAGCTTGTCTGCGATTATCTTCATAAACTGACATTTTTGTTTGTAATTCTTGATATTTTACTATACTCCGGCTTTTTTTTTTTAATAGAGATATTAATATGGCAAATGCTGTAACGGTAATCTGTTCATTCCAATAAGTAATAATTTATTATTGAATTAGCTGAGTATGTATTGGGCTCTTACTTAGACTTGAGTATCTAAAATTGTTTAGCCAATTTTTGTTTTGTTCCCGAGATCTTAGAGAACTTTGTCAATATATTTACGTTATTTGTTATTTATTAAATTTATGCTGCATGTGTTAAATTGAAAAGATGGCTTTCCTTCTTTCTCTTTCCTTTCTATTTGCATCTCTTCAAATATATTAGACTTTCAAGTATATTTCAACTGTAAACAATAATAATGTAGATTTTACATTTGTTTTTTAAATATTATAAGAATCTCCATTATTTTATATTAGTTTTTTAACCTTGTGAATTTTATATATTTCATATTTTGTATGATTTCTATTTAAATATTTTTCCTCAATACCTTAACATTACCTTCACATTTCTTTTTACCTTGAATTTTATAATTTACATATATATATATATATTATATTTTATATATTACATATTTTCTATTTTAAAATTGAAATTATTGCATCTTCATTCGCACAGCTCCATCTTTTATTTTTACAACAATATTTGCACTTCCATTAAGCAAGCAAACTGTCTGTCCACTGTCATGGACAGTGCGGCATACATATGCGTATGAATATGTGTATATATATTTGTGTTTGTATAGTAAATATAAAATTTCAGAATACAGAAGCTCAGCCAAGGCTGGACAACAACTACAGCAACAACAGCAACCAGAGAAGAGAAACAACTGTTTGGCAAAACTAAACCAGGCTCACAACCTCCAGACGTGTGGTTGAAAGGGGAGCTAGGGTGAGAGGGAGGCCCTCTGCAGCCCCTGGGCGAATGTACGACTGGACAGGCGACCTAGTCCGGCAGCCTCTTTTGTTGCTGTCATAGTTGTTGCTCTTATTGTTGTTGTTGCCGGTTGTTGTCTATCGGTTTCATAAGTTCTATGAATAAATTTCCATAAATGTGTTTATTTTTTGCCGCCACTGTTTGGCAGCAGTCGCAGCTGGCGGCAGTACAGAGGTAGCACTCACGCATACACTCATGAGTACTCATACTTGATACCCATAGACTCATATACCTGATAGTCAGAGCCGATAGTCAGATACCCGACGGATGCAGCGACACGGCCGGTGCAAAATGCAATGCAGAAAACAATTTTCAATATAAGCATCAAGTGACTAAAATTGCTGCTGCCGCTGCTGTTGTTGTTGTTATTGTTGTTGTTGCAGTTGCTAGTGTTGCTGCTGTTGTTGTTGCGCGTGTGTTGGAAGCGACAGTTTGACTGACATTTTTCTAGCATATCGTTTACATATATTCGTTAGATTTTCCAGCAAACGCCGGCGAGCCAGAGCTTGTTGTTGCCCAAGCTGTTGTTGATGTTGTTGTTGTTGTTGTCAATGTTGTTGCTGCCGTTGCTTGTTGCTTGCGTTGTTCAACATGCTGTTATATTGAATAACAGACGCAACTCGGCCCAAGCTGCGCTCCTGAACTGGAGCCAGGCACAAGTGCAGTCTGTCTGGCAGTCAAGTGCACTCCTAACTCACTGTGTGTCTGTGTGCGTGTGTGAGGCTGTGTCTGTGTGCGTGCTTGTGGGTGTCCTGACACCTCGTGTGACTCCTGTCACTGGCAGTTTGTCGCACTGTGTCTGTGTCTTATTAAAAATTAATTTGCCACATAGTCTGTACTCCATAGACAGTGGGACCAGCTGCACTGTGCACTCACACACCCACAGACACTCACACACTCACGCACATACGCTCGTACATCACACTAATTGCTTTATAATGAAGCTGTCATTGTCACCTGTCGCCGATAATCTCTAACAAAATATGCCGCATGCACAACGAGCGAGTGCATCTGCCTTCTGAGGCTGGCAAAGTTTCTCTCATTGTTGCAATTGGCAAAGTTTAGTGCTCGCTATGAAATTACAATTTATATGGATATAACATATATTCTGTTTCTCTCTCTCGCTCCCACTCTCTCTGTCTCTCACATTTGCATAAGGCAACGATCGCGCTGAGAGATAATGCCTCAACATTCAAGCATCTATTAATATGCGAGCGATGCCGATGCCGATTCCGATTCCGATTTCGTTTCAATCCGATCCATTAATTTCAATTTCTTTAGAGCAGGCAATAGAAATGTCAGAGCGCTTAATCAAAGCAGCTTGGGAAGATTTTGCCACAGAGATTTCTGTGCGCCTTGGCCAACTAGTTCCCAGTGTGTCCAACATATTGGCCAAGAGTCGAACTGTGTCACTCCGAATTTCGATTTTGCACAGATCAACAAACACAACAGAAGAAACTAATCTCAAATTGTGAACAGCTTTTGCAGACTCAATAATCTGGAGCTGATTAAGCCAATGCTTTGTCAAACCCAATGCGAGTTTTGCTCTTATTTTTATTTTCATTTTTATTTTTGTCTACAATCAGCATTCGCTTTCGCAAGATCTACAAACTGAAGCAGACGCCTCAGTCTTATAAATTTGTGTCAGCTGAACACAAAACTAATTATCAAGTGAATCGGACATAAGACTCAATATCATGCTGCTAAGATATATTTTTATAGCCATTTCGTCCTATTTCATGCTCAATTTGTCTTGTATGAAATTAATCTTGGGAGTGTGCTCTGAGCTGATATTATAAAATGTCTAAAAAAACAAAAGAAAGTTATTGCTGCTGTTGCCACCTAATGCACTTCTATTAATTTTCCTCACTTTGATCAAATATGATCAGTTTTTCGAGTATAGCTGCATAAATCAGCTACAATAAAATCATGTATTCATTTATCTAGTTGATTATTGAAATGAATAAATAGTTGCAGTCTGACTAACCAGCAATAATTTCTGGAGAATGTCGTATATATTCATTTTGTGTATATATTGTATAAAATCGAATATATTTAACAAGATTGTATATTTATGTTAAAACTCTTCAAATAAACAAGTTGCAAGATAGTAAAACATAAACTATGAAATATTTATATAAACTCTTATTTAACTCCCTCAAGTTTATGATATCCAAAATTTCTGTTTTAAGCCTTGTTATAGATTGTGCAAATGCGATGTCTACAACTAATGCTCCCTATCTAGCTATTCCACTCCCACATTCATGCTAAGCTGTCGAAATGGAGAACCACTTGAATTATTAGTTGGCAAGTCTTTAGGACACTTTGTTAGCTGGAAGTCCAGCTGGTCGAGCGGAGCCTTTTGCCTTCTGCCTGTTGCTGGTTGCTGTTGTTGTTTGGTTTTTGGGTCAGTAGCAACTGTCGCTGTTGTCGCTGCTGTCGCTGTTGGCGCTTTTCTTGCTGCTGTTGCATTTGTTGTTGCCGCTGGTGTTGCCATTACCATTAATGTGGTCGCTATTGTTGGCTGCGGCTCTCAAAAGATGGTCAGGGAAAAAGGAAAAGGGATTAGGTTTGGGGCAGCTGGAACAATGCAAAGGGCCAACAATAGCCAGGAAAGAAGCCACGTTAATGATGACACGCGCTGCGACTGCTACAACTGCTGCTGCTGCTTATGCTAGACCAGCAAGCAGCTTAAAGATCCCCATGCCAACAAATTAACATACAAGCACAAGGCGAACAGCAGCTCGCATCTCGCATCTCGCAACTTGCAACTTGCAGCTTGCAACTGGGGACTGGCAACTGGCAAACTGGCAGCGGGCCGCCAACGCAAAAGCAAGTGGCTCCACTAAATGTTGCTGCTGTTGTCGGTACAAATAAGGCGAGTGCACAATGCGAGCTGCTTGTGCACCTCGCCTCGACTTACCGGGGATTAACTCAATTGCACTCGAATGTCAACCGTTTGCCGACGGCAACAAGTTGCCAACTAGCAGCAAATAACTTAATTAGCCAAGGGTGCTATTGTTGTAGTTGCAGTTGCTGTTGCTGTTGCTGTTGTTGTTTGTTATTAATGGGTCATTAGCCAGCGACAATGAATAGCCAAGGATTAGAAGGCGCAGCAATTAACGGTGCATACTTATAAACTACATCAACTGAAGGAAATTAAGCCATTTGTCATCATATTTCTTAACTTCATTTTAGATAATTTATGGAGCTTCAGTTTCTGTAGAATTTTGTTTTGTCAAGGTGTGGTATACGGGAGATATTGAATTATCAAATTCATCCTATATATAATCATAAGAATGAAAACAAAATAAATGTATGCCAAATGCCGAGATTTATTGCAAATTAAAGAAATTGAAATATGTAGAAAATCAGATAAAATATTTAGCTTATCTGCATATTCCAATTCTTTAAAGCTGCTATAAATCTTAGAGAGTTAAATGCTTGTTATATATTATATATTTTCCATCGTCATTCACTGTCATATATATAATTTAGGTTTTTTTTTTCTACAATAAACATACATATATGTGTATTGTACTTCACTTCACTTACCTCAACGATATTAGTTAATACAACTTAAAGAAATAAAAAATAAGAAATATTTAAGACATGATATTTTATTAGAAAATAATATTCTATTTATTTTTAATATTTGCTATTTAGCTCTTTATTTAATTATTTAAAATGAAAAATGACATATACAGTAGAGCTTCAGAAGCCTTTGATTTATTATTTATTATTATTTGCTTATTATATAATTTAGTTATTTATTATGTTGTTTAGTTATTTGTAAGTTTCTTATTTTATGTATATCTTGATTATGTATATAAGGATGTCTGTTTTCATTGACTATAAGTCTTACGCCCACTTTTTGCAACCCACACCACTTTCAATCGCCATTTTTTTCAAGGAATTTTCATACCCCCTCGACTATCCTCGTCGTTTCAGGGATTTTGGCTTAGTTTCGATTCGCTTTTTTTTAGTGTCGCATAATTGTGGTTTTCCTTTGAACTGCAGCGCCTGCAATTTGCTTATCGCCAGCGATCGCGATTGCCAATGGGGAGCTCGACTTGGAGCCGACTTTGGTTCGTATATTGTGTACTTATTGTTGATATGGTTGTTGCTGCTGTTGTTATTGTTATTGTTGTTGTTTGTATTTTGTTTGCTGGCGCTGTCTTCTTCGCCATTGCCGTCGGTCTGCCGTGAGGCTCGAGTACATTTCAATTAATTAACATTCAGCTGCACATGCGCAGCGACGTTGGCGACGCTGGCGACGAGGCCTCAGACAGCGACTGTGACTGCGACTGCGACTGCGACTGTGGCAGTGTCAGTGTCTGTGCCTGTGACTCAAAGCGGATACCGAAAATTGCTGATTGCGCCAGATAAACTCATTTACAGCGGTTAAATGCCACCGGCGGCGCACATTGCCAACACTTTCGGGCGGTCCGCTTGTAAGAGAGATAGAGAGAGAGAGAGAGAGAGAAGGAGAAGCGACGACTTCTTTGGATGGAGACGTGTATGTCGACTTGGATGAGGCGGCGTCTATTGCGCATTTCAAATGAAGCAGCGACCCAAGCGAACTCTCTGCCCGCAGTCCACCAAGTGCACTCGTAAATAGTGGTACGAGTATTCATACTAATCGTATTCATTGTTGTTGCGGCCAAGTGAAGCTTGTGATTGACAACAGCGAGCCGATGATGCTTATCGCTGCACACGTTTCTTGCCTGGCCTGGCCTGGCCTGGCGGCCTCAGCTCCCCTCGCCCTTGTGGACTCCTTGATTTCCATTGGCCTCCATGTTGGATTCGTGTTCGTGTCGTACTCTGCAAATTGTCATGTTGTTTGTTGTTCAGCGCGGGGCTAGAGGCAGATGCCTATCGTCACGTCACGTTACAAATTTATGCCAAGCGACATTAGAAAAATTATTGTAATTAGCTCGGTAAAGTACAAGCCAACGAGCCATGTAAGCCACACACATGAGCAGTTGGCTGCCAAGTGAAGACCAGGGCGGGGCGGGGAGGGGTACGCAGAGAAGTGCGGGCTGTGGGCTGGCGAGTTGGACGCAGTTGTTCGTGGCTGCCGCTTAATCCTCAGCACAAACAGCCAACGGCGCCAATATCCAGTTCTCTCTCTCTCTCTCACTCACTCACACACACACTCGCATATAGATATATCTATATATATATATAGAGAGAGAGACACGCATGCAGATGAGAACATATACCAGCGGCAGATTATGAAAGGGCAACCCCATGTAAAGTGTAAAGTGTAAAATGTCTTAATGATAAACAAACAGAAAGTTTGTGGCGCCCATGCCTGGTTAGGATTCGAGCTGAGTGGGAGTGGCAGGGCTCGAGCAGGATTCGCCATTGATGGAGGGCGTTGGCAAAACTTGCCACACATCGTTGAAATCTAACGAAATCTATGTGCGGCAGCTAAACGCAAAGTGTAAAGCGCAAAGCGCAGAGCACAAAACTGTTTGAATGCCGTGCGACGCTTCAGTTGTGTACACGTGGCGTATACGTAATATTTACTCATTGCTCGCACAGTGGAGCGAATGGGCATATTGTGTAAAATGAAAGATTTTTTATAAGTAATGCAGAAAGATAAAAGCGCCTAGAAAACATAGATACGAATTGTTTTTATTATAGATACTTTTTTTAATGCTTATAATTGAATATGAAAGTTCTGATTATGCTTAATCTATTGAATTTAATATTCTATATTTATGTCTATAATTTATATTCAACATTTATGCATTTGCTATGCTTTAATGAATGATAAATATTATAATTTATTTTATTATTTATTTATTAGTTATGTATCCCATAGAAATAGGCCTTTAGCTGTCCTCTTTGCTTATTTTATTCCTTGCTTTATTATTTGTCTCATAATACTTTTGCACCACTGTGCGCTGTCATCGCTTCGTTGCTATTTGGAAATTTATTCACAATTCTTTATAGACGAGTATTTTTTTGTTTTTTTTTTTTGTTTTACCACTCGCCGTTGGTTACATTGAAATTGCATGTTGGCACGCAAAGGTTGTTATTATTGTTGCTATTGTTGTTGTTGCTCCTGTTGTTGTTGTAGCTGGCGCTGTTGTTGCCACTGTTGTTGGTGTAATGTCTTCTTATTATGCTGCGACACTGTTGCGGTTTGCCATACGGACTAACCTGCTCTGCCTCTGGTCTATGGGGTGGTGCAAGCTGGCAAGGTGGTGCGGCGACCGCTCGTTGGTTATTGGTAAATAAAACGTCTAAGCGCGCAAATTTTGTATAAAAATAAAATATGGTTTCACTATCAGTGGAAGGGATCGTGTATGCGGCTAATGCTAATAACATGCAATTTCCACCACAGCAACAGCACGCATGCATGCCACACGGCTTTTCCAAATGGGAAGCAGGTGAAAAGTATTCCATTTGCATGAACACCAGCCAGGCAACCACAGCACCACACCACCACACTCCACTCCTCCCCCACCCTTCCACCATCAATCCGTGCCCAGCAACCAGCCAAGCAACCAACTGGCGACGTCTCTGGCAACCCGCAGCGGCGCACCAGAGGCGAAGGTGTTGAAAATTAGTAACTGTCTGTGCGCCTCAATCCTCTGAGTGTGGTGGCCAAGTGGTGCCAGCTACCATCCGAGCAGCAGCTGCTACCAAAGTTGATTGCTCGTAAAGCTGAAGCACAAATATTCAAATAGCAGCGAAAAAAGACAAACTCTATAAACTGATATGCTACAATCTAGAAATAGAGCTAGGATATCAAAGAAATTTGGTTAGGATCCCTAAGGGAATTCTTAACTATAAATAATATAAATTTGTATAAGTTATAATTTTATATATTTTTTAATATTATTTTTTAGCATCATTATTATCATTATTGTCGTATCTTTAGTATTACATTCATACAATATTCCAAAACAACCCAGTTGCTAATAAAATTCTCTTTAATTTAGTCATCAATATTTAAAGTTTACATCATAATTTTTGTTACATCGATCAATTTCCCTCAATTTCATATCGATTTCCACTTTCCATCATATTTGGTATTTGCTGGGAAATGTGTGTATTTCCGCCGATTGCGAAAAGCCAATCTAAACTATGCCAGAAACAATTCATTTAATCATCATCTCCTGTCGTTGATCAGCTAAAAGAACTCGGCGCTGAAATAATTTCATTTCATTTCATTTGCGTGCCATGGAGAGTATTTTTGTTAAGAGAGCTGGGAAAACGGGCAACTTTGTGTGACGACAACTTTACAATGTGAGCGAAACGCAACAGCAACAACAACGACAACAACAACAACCATGGACAGAGGCGGACGGAGGCAAACATGAATAAAATTTGCTTAAAAGTGGACACAGCGAGCAAATAAACAAGAACGAGAGCAACAACGGGAAAGGAAGCGGAGCAGAACAGAACGAGTATATAATCGAGAGACAGAGAGAGAGAAAGAGAGAGAGAGTGAGCCAGATATTAAGAGAGCTAGCGAGCGATACATTTGAATTGGAGACAACGCTTGGACTTTGGGATGTTTGTAAATGCAGATGTGAATGTGAGTGTGAGTGTGAATGTGAATGTGGATGCTTAATAAAATAATGCGACAGAAGGAACGACAATGACAATGCTGATGATAATGATGATGCTGATGATTATGGTGATTGCGATGGTAATGATGACGATCGAGTGAGCCAACTGTGTGTGTGTGTGTGTGTGTGTGCTGTGGGTAAATTTGCTTGTGTGTGGCGCGAACTGAATTAATGGCTTAATTGAAAAATTTGTTCTCACCACAAGAGTTTGCTTTGTGTCATCGTCTTTGCCGTGGACAAATTGAGCGACTATCTGAGAGTAGAGTTGCCAGCGAGCCAGCGAATCGTATGGCAACTCTATTGAAATATACGCAAGTGGCGAATCGCCAAGCTCAATTTTGACTTTGACACCTTGCCTCTTCATTCTTTATTTTTTAAGCATTTATATTAAATTAGCATTTTGTTCGCTGCCCAATGAATTATGGAAGGCATCCACTTAAAAAGTGTAAATCACAGTGAATAAGAAAGAGGGAGAGAAAGAGAGAGCGAGAGAGACAGAGGAATCCTGGCATGAAACGAGTTTGGAACTGTCTTTGCCAGACGACAGCAGCGATGGCTTCGTCTTCGTCTTCGTCTTCGTTCCACTGGGGCACTAATCAATTTCATATCAATTTGTAAATTTGCAATAATTACGATAATTAGCTGCGAGTATCTGACGATGCTCCAAGCTCTGCTCGGCAGACAGACAGACAGACAGACAGACAGGCATGGCAGGCAGGCACAGAGTGAGGCTGGGACCTGTTTTATATTCGTCTCCAAATGCATTCAAAGAATGCGTCGAGGTGATAATGAGATTTTCAATTCAATAAAACATCAACAGCAGCAGCAGCAGCAGCAGCCGCAGCACGTCCATTCGCACTGGCCATTCGCACGTTGCCAATTTTGGGCTCGCGCATCGTCGCGAAATCTCTGCATGAATATTTCATTCAATTTACACTTGGCTCGCAGCGTTTTTGCTGCCCTGCTCCGCGTGGCCAAAAGGAGCTGGCCAAGGATCTTGCAGCAGCTAATTAAGTAATTTTTTCATTTCATTTTTCATTTTGCTCTGTATTTGTCTTGGCAACTGTTGTTGATTTTTTGCCCTCCCTTTCGCTCCTTCTCTCTCTCTCTCTCTCTCTCTTTCTGTTTATGGCTGCTTAATCAACACCCTGTCCAGCTGCTGCGAAGTTGGAATTGGTTGGAAGCGGGTCTGCTGTTGACTTTTTCTTAATTGCTTCTTACAGCTGATTAAGTGCCATAGCCGTAGCAATTGAGCACTCGAATTGGGTGCAATCGAGCTTGAAATTGTAGCCAGAGTTTCCCGCATGCCGTCAACTGCTGCAAATGGCCATATAAACAACATGCCTCTACATAGTGTATGTACACGACTTGGCTATATATCGTGTATATAAACAACGGGCCTATATATCGAGTATGTAGATTTCAAACTAAACTTTGCTAGCGCGATGTAGCCTAAAAACTTTGAACAGTCTACAGTTAATATAAAAACTAATAATTTTATAAAATCAGTTACAAAGAAGCGCAAGCATTGATAAACAATCAGTTGAACAGGACTAAAAATGTTGCTGGAGGGAAAGTAGGTGGAGGACGACGAGGAGAAGGATGATGCTAAATATGAATTACCGTTATATATGTACATACATTTGAATGTGAGTGAAGATAGTAGAAGTTAAATATATGTATTATAGGCCTGCGATAGAAGAGAATCATTTATATTAATTAGCTAAAAATAAGTTCATTAAGAGGTTTGGTCTGTTATGCTATACCAATTGTGTTATTGAGAGAAGAAATTTAAATAGCAGGAATTCAACAGTCAATAAAAAATATAAATTAAATTAAATATATATATCAAGCATAAATATAATAAAATATATATTAAAAATTTACAATATATATTGAATTAAACATATGTATATATAAAACATAAATATAATCGAATAAAAATAAATACAAAATATATAATATATAATTAATTACGTGCATATTAATTCATTGATATTTATATATATTGTAGTTAATAAATAAAAATATTTCTGTATAATATATAATCGAAAAAGTGAACCCCTCAACCTTATCAAAAAGAAACGATTCACATATAATTAATATGAATAATAAATCAAATATATTTTACTATTCAACCACATTCATCTCTGATTTAAATAATACATTTATTTCAAATACATTTTATTTTATACAATTTCTTTAATATATTTTATTAACATTTTCTTCAATTTATTCTTTATTTACAGGTAAAACTTCAATTCCATTGCGCTAGCTGTTCTGATTATCAATTGAGGCAATGCTCAAATCAAAGAAATGTAAGAAGAAGAAAACAAATCTTATTAAATACAATGCGAAATCGCTGCCGCAGATTTGTGTAATTAAGTAAATGTGCATTTGACGCCCTCCCGCATCAATTTGAGTTTCGCTATGAAAATGGAAAAACTTCAATAGAATTCCTTGCAGGCCGAGCAAATGAAAACCACCCCACATACATGGAAACGCACAAAATAACACACACACACGCACACATAGACGTAAAAACGAGTAGGGGCAAACTTACCCTGTGGACGGGGTTGTTTTTCCGTTTTGCGCCATGCGCTTGTGAAAATGAAAATGAAAATCCACCCGAGCTGTGCGTTGCTCTGCGATTACGATGTTTTAATGCCATTTTTAGTTTTTCATCCATATGGCCGGGCCAGCTGGACAAGCGTTTCGGCTTATCGGGGCTGGTCAAGCCAGGCCAGTCCAGGCCAAGCTAGGCCAGTCCAGGCCAGTTCGGGGTGTTGTCATTAGCTTCTTGGCAGCGACGCTTGTTGCGTTGGTAATGGTGCATTGCTCGGTTCCTCGTTGCGGATTTATCGCAACTCACACACACGCACACACACACACACACACACACACACAGGGCATTGACTACTCCCGTGGGCAAACAACTTAATCTGTGTATCTGTATCTAATGCGGGGACAAGCCGATGGCCATGGCCATCTAGCATATTGTATCTACAAGTAGTTGCTGCCGCTGCGCCATACGCATTCGATAGCCAAATTGCAGTGGAAATGTTTTTATCGATTTAACAGCCGCGTTACGCAGAGACGGATGCCAATGTTTAGAATTCGATTGGACTTGATTTCTGTTGAATTGAGCGAATGAATGGCTGAAGTGTCGATTGCTGAACTGAAAGCAAAGTAGTAAAGTAGTAAGAGACAGCAATGAGATTTAATATAGAAATGAAGTAGGCAATAACAATTGATTGATACGAAGTAAAGTAGATAACTAAGAGAAAAGTAAAATACATTAGTTAAATAGTTCATCACATTATAAATCCCATTAGCTATCAAGTTTGACGTGGAGGACTTGTAAGTCCTTTGAATGGTTTAAATGGTTTAAAGAACTGAAGGCTTGATTGATGCTTACAGCAGGAATATCGAATTCCCTTTGCTTGGCACAGTTTATATCACTTCTTTGTTTACCATATGTAAATATTCCAAAAGTAAAAAATATAATATTATTACATATTTAAACTATCATTATTTAAATATTATTTTTAGCATATTATATCTGTGCATTCATGCTTAGCAAAACTCAGTAATTATTCAAATCAAACGCGCAATTTTTAGATATTCAATAAGTATTTCAATAGTTGCACATTTTTTCTATTCGTAGATCAAAAAAAAAAAACATTTTTAAATAATACATACATTTATCATTTTTTGGGAAATCCCGCTGAGCTCTAACCAGCTGCATTAGGTTGCAAATTTAATTAAATTAAACTAAATTGTGAGTGCATTTAGAGTAAATACGTTTGCCCTCGGCCATTTGTAATAATTAAACTAAATGCCCTGCTGGCCGGGGGGCAGGGCTAAAAGGGCCGCTGGAGCAGGAGCAGGAGGAGGCAGGGAACGTTTCTGTTATTTTTTTTAATTAGCAGCCAACGCCAATGCCAACCGTTGCCAGCCGACGTCGACGTCGGCCGCGGTGCTGCAACACGTGCACACAAAAGCTGAACTGAGGCGTGGCCCTGCCCCAGCCCCCACCCAGAGCGAGTGCCAAGCCAAAAGCAAGGCTCAGCCCACAGGCCTGTTGGCCGAATCCCCAATGGGACCTCCACGTTTCATTTTCGTTTTCGGTTTGGGTTTCGGTTGCTGTTTTGTGGCTCTGTGAATTAACCGCGCGCAGCAACAGCGAAAACTACTTTGGCAAGGTGTCAGCTGCGCATTAGGCGCGGGCCGCCTCCACCCACCTCCACCAACCTCCGTCCACCGCCCCGACGCGGCCTGCTAATGGGCGTGCTTGCGGCGCAGAGCGGCAGCCGCTGGCAGCTCGTCATGTTGCCAGCTAATTTCATGAAAGTTGACATGGAAGCACATGTGAAATCAGGCAGAGGAGCTGCAGCTAGTAGATGGGCGGTGGAAGGTGGGCGGGGTAGTGTAGTAGGTGTCCCGCAACAATGCCCAATGGAATTGTTTTTCATTTGTTGTTGTTGTGTTGCCTGCGCCGCTCTCTGGCTTTGACTAAATTAACATTGACGTGTGCGTTGTTGTTGCTGCTGCTCCAGTTGTTGGCCCTGTTGTTGTTGTTGTTGCCACATGTGCCATTTGGAACACTGCTCGTTGCTACGTTTCTGCATTTATGTATATATGTATATTTTTTGTTGTTACGTTGTTGGTAAACCAAATGAAATATTCACACATTTTCCATTTTATATTTTGACTTGTAGTTGTCGCTCCATGTTGTATATCTACTGTGTATATACTTTTTTTATACAGTGTTGAAGTTTTTGTTGCCCTATATGAATATCATATTTGATGTGTGTGCGCGTGTGTGTGTGTGTGTGTGCTTTTTGTGGGCAGCATATAATTATCATATCATAGAGCAGCGCTTGGGTTAAGCAGCACAGGGATTCGGATGGGAAACAAGTCTCGGGAGTGCAATGAGCGCGTCCTTTTCAAGGGATTTGGGGGCTCGCACACATTAGCATAGATAAAAGCGAGTGAGGGGGAGGTGGGTAGGGTCTCTCGCTTTGCTTCCGCTGACTTAATGACAATCAAATGTAACTTGAAAACAATTTGGCATTATGGTTTAGAGAACTACACTCAAAGAGAACTAACTGTAAATCTTGCATTTATATATTTTACAAAATATTCCCAGCTATCAAGACATAGCTTATTGGCTTCAATGAAGATTTCCTTTGGTTTCAGAATTCAATTGGCGCCTAACCAATTTAAAGTCTATCATTTATTTTTGGGTCAGCGCAAATGAAATCAATTAAAAGCCGGCTTGCCGCAGCGCCAGCCAACAGATGCAAAGATACAAACAGATATGGATACAAAGATACAATTATGAATTGCTCAGCTCGATGCACGGAATTAGGCCGCTTGCATAGCTGCATTTTTCACACTATTCACTTAGGCAAACACTTTGAGCAGCTAAAGACAGAGTCGCAGATACAGATACAGATGCATTTAGAGATACAGATACAGCTACAGCTGCAGCTACACTTGTGTGCGATTTTCTTATTGCAGCTGATTTCTCAGTCAAGTTCAGTTCGCAAATTTGTTTTTGGCGCGCATTTGATTTGCATTGTTGCTGTTGTTGCTGTTGCTGCTGGTGTTGCTGGTGTTGCTCTCGAGGCATTTCACGCTGCGCTGCATTTTCTTTTTGTCGTTGTCAGGCGGCGGCGCCGACGCCGACGCTGACGGCGACGCGGGCGCGCCCGAGACGGAGCCAACGAGCCATTGCCAGACGGAAAGACGAGCTGACAGGCGGAAAGATGAACGTTTTGGGCGAGGGGCTGGCAAGGCAGAGCCGCTGAGGGGCGCGGGGTACGAGGGGCTGACAAAAGCCAAGTCAACTCAAGTCGTGTCACGGCAACAGCCAAGGCAGTGTGGGGCGTGGAGAGGTGCCTGCTTCTGGGGCGGTCGCGTTTTCCATTTCGTTGAAGTGGAAAATATTTTGTAAATATTTTAGTGTGCGTGTGTGTGTGTGTGTGTGTAAGCGTGTTTTTTTCGCTTTTCTTCGCTTGTTTTCTTTTCTTTGATTTTGTTTCGTTTTGTGCGGCTGCCTCCGCAGTTGTTATTTTTGTAAAGCTGCGAGTTTATTTTTTGTGTGGCAGTTTACCACCCCCCCCCCCCCCCCCCCCTCCCCACGACCACCCCTCGACAGGCGCTTGTTGTGTTTTGTATTTTTACAAATATTTTGTGTAATCTTTAAAGCAGACAATGATGACAGCGACGACGATGGCGGCATTTTGTGTCACATCCTGAAAAGTGCTCTCTCATTTTGCTGCTGTTGTTGCTGCTGCCAAAGTATTTAAGCACGTGCGCACAGTGGGGCCAAGACGAGAGTGTATACAATGTGTGTGTGTGTGTGCTTGTCTGCGTTGATGTGGCTCTGGGGCGGCGCAGGCCGCCAGCCACATCCCTTTCACCAAACGTATCTAAGTATCTGAGCTGCTGTGTATCTGTATCTGTATCTGTATCTGTATCTGTATCTGTATCTTATGCTGAAATGGACTCATATTTCGCGACAGGGCTGTTAGTCAGCAATTCAGTTTGGCCCCGGGCCCCGAAGTCAGTGAGCCTGTCATGACATTCACTGGCTCTGGGCGACTCTTTTGCGTTTTGTTTTAGCATTTCAGCTCATATTCTCTGTCTCACTCTCGCTCACTCTCTGTGTTTTCTCTGAATAAAGCGACACAGTGTGGAAGACAAAAAGAAAAAATTGTATCTAGAACAAAAGTTTTGCTCATGGCCTGTCGCTGTCAGAGAAGTGTCAGGCGGCAAGTTGAATAGGACAGGGATAGAGACAGGGCGACAGCATCAGGGCGGGCAGGCGGACGTACGGGCGGGCGGGCGGTTGGTAAGGCAGGCATTCAGGCAGTCGACATGCGATGGGAAATGGAAATGAAATAGTTGGCTTAGGGGAGATGGAGGAGGAAATCTCAACGATTTGAATAAGTAAATAAGCATCTATATGGATCAGACAGTGGAGAGCACATGGCTGCAGTTGACGGTGACATTGTTAATAGGACTGAAGATGAGCGCTGAAGAAGCTGAGTAATCAAAAACTCTGTAAAATAAAAATAAAAGCAAATCAATTTTTGTCGGATGAATAATGCAATAATATTAGTAAACATATAAATAAAATAATAATAATAATAATAAACGAAAAATAATAATAAACTCCAGAGTATAAAAATAAATAAATAAAGAATACAAAATAAGTTTATTTACATAGTTTGATAGATAAATAGAATATTTAAAATCGAAATTTATTTTTAGTTAGATGTATAACTTATCTATTCATAAAAATATACATATATAAAATGATATATAACTATATAGATAGTAAGTGGGTCGATAGACAGATAACAGGCTACAGTAAGATAGATATTTATATAGCTAGATTATATATGAATACTGAGATTGAATGACCATTACATAAAATATAAATAAACTTATCAACTATCTATTAGTCTAACGATTAATGGTCTCGTTCTGCTTCTGCTAACTCTAGTCTCTTTCACAACGTGAAACGTGTGATTCCCACACACACACACACACACACACACACACTTGCACACTCCCTGCTTAATTAGTCAATAAGACGTCACCGCAACGAGCTGCAATGACATACAGATTGTTCGATAGTGAATTAATTGCAGGTTGTTTTCAATTAAATTAATGTGACAATTACGTGTAGCTTTTATGACAACTCCTGACCGCAGTCGCAGTCGCAGTCGCAGTCTGCGCTCCGATAATCGCAGCCACTAACTGACAATTAGGCAAAGACTCGTATTTTTTTTATTAAATGTAACTGAAATGACTCAAATGAACGTGGCTCTATTCGCTTGTGCCCTAAAGACACTCGCCGTCACGTAGGCAAGGTTAATTGCTCTATTTCGGGCCTGTCTCTGCGTCCAATTTCATGGCCTGCACGCCTCAGGTAAGCGACGCGCACCTGTGGCCCACAGTGCTCGAGGCCTTGGCCGTATCTTACGCAATTTTCTCTCGGAAAAACGCCGAACAATTGCATAGGTTACGCCATTCGGTTCTTATGCAATTCCAACTTTCACCTCACCTCCCGCTGATTTCTTGCGCTCCGTGGGAAGTCGAATTGTTGCCTAAGGCAGGTTCCTAACTGCTGTACCTAGTTTGTATTTTGCCTAATTGTATTTAGGTTCAGCTCGCAAAATGTTTGTAAAAAGTAGAGCAATATTTCAGTTTAATATGATGAGATTTAGAAAATAAAAGAAATATATTTACAGCTGATTTAATAATACAAAATGGACTAAAGTAAATTAAACTTAAGTCAACTTGGTAAAATTTAGAAAATTATTACTTTCAGTATTATATTAAGAAATTTACAATTATTTGATGTGATTATATTACTAACAATTTTGTTAGCAAAAAGAAACTATCTAACACTTTCGCATATGCAAACGCAAATGACAAGTGAAAAGCGAAAAGCGAAAGTCCGAAATTCTAAAGAGTCTTAGCTCTTAGTGATATTTGATATCAAATATTTTGCGAAAACAAGAAAAAGCATAGAAATAATCACCTTCTGACCTTTTGCATAACTCAAATGTCTAACTGGCTGAGTTGGTAATTCCAACACAATTTCGGAGCGGCTCATTCATTTGTTTCGTCTGCCGTATTTCAGCCATTAAATGCATTATTTATGGTCAGTGCCTGCAGTTTAATGTGCCGCATTAGCTATAAGGCAGCAAGAAATTAACAAAAATGTATTAAAAATTATGTTCACTTTCATTTGGGCAATAAAATGAAATTTAATTAACACTTAAAACTTGAACAGCCAACAGAGAGGGAGACAAATAGAGTGTGTGAGAGAGGGAGAGTAAAAAGTTGCTTGCAAATTGTTGACAACATTTTAAGTAGAGTCTCTGGTCAACGGTCAGGCGGTGGTTCGCGGTGGTGCGCACTTGGAGCTGCACACGAAATTATAATTTTCACACGCAATCGCAACTGAGCAATGGGAACTGCGAACTGGAGTTGGGGCTGCTTGGAATGGTGTCTCTTGTAGCGACTGTTGTTTGCTTTGTGTATTTCCTTTTCTTTTCTTTTTGTTGTGTTTGCGTCTTTTTGTGTTTTTGTCTGGCCCCAAACGCACTTAACAATTCAATTGTGGCAACGCATTACGAGAGCGGGCAGCTGCCGGGTACTTAAACGTGCTCTCTCATTATAAGACAACAACAACAACGACGACTACAACAACGACAAAAAAGATGGAGAAACAGACGACAAGCGTTCGCATTTGCACTTAACAAACACTCGATAAAGCTGCAACAGATCTTAACAGAGTGCCCACCATCCCAACCTCCCCCCCTGCTGGACGACCTGCTGTCTGCTGTGCGTGAGCTGCAGCGTGCGTGCGTGAGTGCGTGTTGTATCTGGGCCTGGAATTGCGGCTGCAACTGCGACGGCTACAACTGCAACGGCGGCCATGCGCATGCGTGCGTTGCGTTTACGCATTGCTCGGCTTGTAATGAAGGCATTCCTCATTACAACACTGATGGAGGACAACAACAGAGCGCTGGTCATGTTGTTGCCAATCAATTGGCAATAGAGCGAGCGAGCGCGGCTCTCCTCCTCCGCCACTGCGCCAGCGCTGCCAATCAACGGCAACAGATGAAGTCCAGTGTGGACAGTACAGACAGCGCACAGGCACACCAGCATCATCCACTTGACTTGATCGCTGCCCGGTTCCCTGGCGCGTTATCACAACGGGCAGCAGCAGCCAGAGCAGCAGCAGCAGCGAAAGATTGATCGATCGACGATCGATGCGACGGGCCGTGCCATGTTTGCGATGAATGATTCGATATGATCGCAAATTTATGTATTGTGTACATTGTCAGCATTTTAGGCATAATTACGAGCAATGGCAACCATCGTCTTGTCTGACTGATCGATGTACCCTTCCCGCACAGCCCTCCATCTCCTCCATCTCTGTCATCGGCCATCATTAGCAATGCAGTTCACTTTTAATTGCACGCACTCACATATTATTGGCCAGCCTGACGCGGCTCTTGGCTGGGCCTCGGAGTCATGTCAATTGTCCTGGGACTGGCTTCGGCGCAGCTGAGGTCTACCGGCGCAAATGTGTCAATTAGATTTATTAGCAGCTCTTGTTCTTCTGGTCTCGACATATTCTCATATTCCCAACTGGGCTGCAGTTGGGATCCGTGCAGGTGCCTGCTCGCTGCACACTGGGCTCATGTCCATTAGTGAATGCTAAATAGGGCCAATTAAATGTAAGAAATACGTCTACAGCGCCTGCTTCATTTAGCCGTGGGCACAGAGTGCTAAGCCAAGCCAGGCTTCACTTCTGGCTTTTCTTCTCCTTTTCCCTTTCCCTCTTTGGCAATTCCCAATTTCCAATTCAAATGCAAAACTTTATTTATGAACCGGCAATCGTCAAGCGGCTGACATTTTTATTATCAGCGGGCAGCGCGCGCGCTCCCAAAACCGAAAACGTTGCCAGCTGTTGTTGGCCACTTTAGCCCTTCCTCAAGGGCCAGCAGCAGGAGCAGCAGCACCAGACGTCTTCCTCCCCGTCAATTGATAGCCGGACTAGCCAAGCGTCGCGGACGGCCGCGTTGACAAGCTCAATTTCCAATCGCAATAAAACGCAGCACTCGAAAAAAGATAAATGTGAGAAAAATGCAGGCCTCGCTGGCTCACAGTTCCCATCGCGTCCCGCTCCCTTGCCCGTTGTCGTTTCCGTCTTGATCGTCGTTTGCCTCTTACGCTCATTCGTCTTTATGCAACACCGTCGCTAAATCGCGTGGGCTTATCCTCCAGCAGACCAGACCAGAAACGAAACGAAACGAGACCAGACCAGACCAGACCCGGCCAGGGAGAGGACCTGCCGACGCGTCTGCGTTTTGGTCCGCTTCAAGTGCTGAAATTTATAGTGGTAATAAAATTTTATTTGCTCCTTTAGTTGATGGCACAATAAACTCTTCTGGCATTCGGCCTGAGCACGTGCTTCGAGTTGCCAGTTTCTGTTTTTTATGCCCTCTTAACTACTTACAAGTTGTTTTTTGTTTGTGCGCGCAAACATTTTGAGCAATATTTCAAGGTCATTTGCTCAGCGTTTATTGATAGTTAAGATAAATAAATGCGTGGGCCTCAAGATGTGTTAACTTACTAGGAAATTAGCAAGCCAAATTGTTGTCATATAACAAGTAAATGGAAAATACATTTTAGTTGAATCCTTTGCTCTTTGAAATTGTTTTTCCCTTGAACATGGTTTTTTATGATTTATTGCTCTTGCTTGAGAGTTTCTATATAAGTTAATATTTTTGTTTATTCAAATATAAATCCGTAATTCACAGTTTACGGTTTAAGCCTCCTGTTCATTCACATTGTGTTAACGTACTAGTCCGTAATCAAGGTGGATCTTAATAGTAGCTCTGTTTTAGTTGGCCCAGCCAATTAGTTATTATTTAAATAAAATGCTAAGCAGTAATTTAAGCAGCTGGCGCAGCCGAGCAGAACGTTTTCAATTTGGCTTAATTGAGAGGCTTTCGTGTACGTCTGGCCTCCATCTTCCTGGTGTAAGTCGCACTAACTGCCTTTTGTATGTTGACCGTTACCTTGATTCATGGCTCGTCTCACTCTTGTCCTCCGTCTCTCTCTAACCAAATGAAGATGCCGACAACAACAACTGTAAATACAACAAAGGCGACGCCTTCGCATGGCCGCTATGCAAAACTATGGAAGAAGAAGCAGGCAACAACAACAGCGACAGCGACGCCGACGCCGACGCCGACACCGACACCGACGCAATCGTAAATCAAAATGGCTGCAGCTGATGGCTGAAGAATGAAATCATTCATTTTCATTCCATTCCATCATGAGACAGCGCATGCGTGTGAGTGAGTCGGCTTCGGTTTCGGCATCGTGTTGATGGCTGATGGCTGTGTCTGCACGTGCCTGTGTGCGTGCCACTGTGTGCCTATATGTGCGTATGTGTGTGTGCTGATTAACTGCATTGCCGAGCTCATGTTATTGTTGTTGCTTGTTGCCTTTGATGGATTGGCTGCCATATGCGTTGCGCTGTTGTTGCTGCTGCTGTTGTTGTTGTTATTGTTTGCTTGTGCAGGTCTCACATCAGCTGTAGGGGGGCCTCAGTTGTCGTTGACGACTTAAACAGGTAACGGTACTGCCCATATGCCATGCGCAATCCCGTTTCTTTGTGTGTGTGTGCGCGCTAAAGTGGGCTGGGCTTGAAACTATGGTTGCTGTCTTCGCTAATTGCATGAGCATCTGCACAGTGGTTAAAAGCGCTCAATAACTGCTGATAGTTTCCAGCCCAGAAATTGTTAAATTAATATGTAACAAAGTTTACAGCTAAAATGCAATTTTTACTAAAAATTTTTTGTAATGATATCAATGTTTACGTATTTTAATTTTTCTTAGTCATGAACAATGTATGCGCTTGTATTTAAATAAGGGCAAGCTGAATTATTTTGATACACATTTCCAGTATTTGTTTTTTGTATATTAAATTTTGCTTTTCATGTCTAACTTCATAATGCAGCTTTAATTACCTAAAGTATGATTGGATTTTTTTTTTTATTTAATAATGAATGGCAACGGTTGCTCCACGATGTTGCTCAAACAGTGCACTCAGCACATTGTCAGCTGTCAAGCTTCGTTTATTCCTTGAAAGGGGGCGCCACATGTCAGTCAACCGAAAGCGACATCTGTCAATAAGCAGTAAAGAGTTTCAATTTGTGGCCGCAAGAGGGCCCAACACAGCTCGCCTGAAAGTATGCAATAAAATTATTTTGCTTCATTTTGTTGCCTATTGAATGGGGATTTATGGTTGAAGAAATGAATTTTTCAATGGACCTAATGAATTAAATATTATTCAAATTCGAATATTCACTTTGCCCAATTGACTCAGAATAAGAATCAATTGAATTCTATTTCCTGCAACTTGTGGATCAAAGAACAATTAAAGCCTTGTGCTCGTTGCTTTATTTTCTGTTGCAAATCTTTAATTGCAAATCAAATTTTAGCATTTGTTCGCTTGAATAAATCACATCAGACAAACATAAATCATAAAATGAACACACACACACACGCACGCACACACACACAACAGTAAGTGGCATAGTACAACAACAACAACAACAACAACGTCCACACAAAACACACATCAGACATTATTATCATCTCGCTTGTGCTTGACTGAATTTCTTCGCCCCTTCAACCAGTCACGGCCAAGGCTGCCGTCTCGCTGTTGCCGTTCATCCCCTTCCCTCTGCTCGCCTCCTCCTTGCCGCCACCTCAAGCACCACATATCTGATAACCACCTACATATCGTATACTCGCTTATGGGCATCTCTGTAGGCAATGCCACCAGAGCCACCAGTTTTCCCGGATCCGTTAGTTATTGGGTGGCTGCGCTGGCCTTTGGGCGGGGCGCAGCTTCCTTCCGGCTGGCATTGTCCTTTCGCGCCAAGCATATCCCCCCGCTCCCCATCGGCGGCCAATGTGTAATTGAAAGGGAAGCTTTGGCAACGGCAACGGCAGCGGCAGCGGCGCAAGAAATTATTTCGTTAACAAAAGCGAAATAACGGAGCATGGGAGTATGACAGAAGGAGTAGACGGAGTAGGAGGAGCAGCAGCACCAGAACACAATACAAATACAAGCGAGGCGGAATGTTAAAACGAAAGACCAGAGCAAGGAGTGGGCGGGAAACGAGGGAAGAGGGCGAGAGTAAAAATATGCAGGCAACGCTTGTCGCTGAAATATTTTAAAGTTTTACATTTTCTCTCTTCTTGCGCTGCGGCCATTTCGCAAAGTTGCAAAAGTTTCATTTCCGACAACAAGTTACCGTTAGTTAGTTTTTCGGCAGGGCTGTCACCACCATCAAGCACGAGTGGGAGTGGCAGTGGGAGTGAGAGTGGGACTGAGGGAGAGAGAGAGAGGCAGCTGCATGCATATATGCATGGCATGTAACGTGTGTCTCTGTCTATCTGTCTGACATCGCCAGCCTCAATGCGGCTGACTGTGTGTGTGTGTGTGTGTTTGTCTGTCTCTGTCTGTCTGCATTGTTCGAGTTTTGATTTATGAGGTCAGAGACTCGTGATAATGAGCCAGGAAATTAAATCACTTTGACCGGAAGGATGTCAGGTCAAAGGGGGATAACACAATTGATTTCATATTCATAAATTCAACGAATGTTGTCAGCCTGTCAGCCAGCCAAAACCAATGAATGATATTTCAATTAGCAATGCCAAAAAGAAGCGTCAAATAGCAGAAATAGCCATAAGTGGGAGCGAGAAGCTGCTTAGAGCTCTCTCAATTGTTTTATTATTGTGATTATTTTAACTACCTTAACTAGAATTGAAATTTGTGATCAGCGAGCATGCTCTTTGGATTTTTTCTAGGTAAAGATATATTTAATTTGGTTTAAAATACTGGGAATCGAATAAATTAATAATACATTAAATAATGTATTTTCTTAAGTATATGTACTTTGAAATAGGCTTCTGTGTTCATTGATTTCTGCCAATTTATTAGCCTCTAAATCCATTGCTCTCTCTCTGTTTATCTCTCTCACTCTATCTCCTTTTCGCTTTCCAGCCTCTTCTTCTTGCTTGCTATTCTTACATATTTCTCTCTCTCTCTCTCTCTCATACACATACTTCGCTCTCTCAAAGACTTTTCTCTTCTCGTTTTCCTGCCTCTTCTTCTTTCTTGCTATTCTTTCATATTTTTTCTCTCATTCTCTTACACAATCTCTTTGTCTCATCTCTCCTCTTTCATATCTCTCTCTCCCTCTCTCTCTCTCTATCTATCCATTAATCCGTCTCTCTCTCTCCCCGAAGTCCCTCTCAAATCAACTCCTCTGTGCTCTACCAGCATTTGTCGCTTTTTGCTAAGAGTTTCTGATCACTTTGATCTGATTTTTAAGAACTTTTCAAAGCGTAGCATAAGCAATCAATCAGAAGCTTCTCCCACAGAGCGCGAAGCACATGTTGCTTCAAGTTCAGAGCATACATATGTCCCACCAAATTTCGAGCGGCACTTTGAATACAAACTTTGAGCGATCAACAACAAATCAGGAAATCAAATGACGATTGAACTAAAACGCCAATGCATTTTCTTTGTCTAATTGCAGAGTTTCAAAATCAAAATTGAAAATAACAACTAGAGGTTAAGGCTAC
The DNA here is from genome assembly GCA_035047565.1 of Drosophila mulleri. Classification (NCBI taxonomy): domain Eukaryota; kingdom Metazoa; phylum Arthropoda; class Insecta; order Diptera; family Drosophilidae; genus Drosophila; species Drosophila mulleri. Next base: position 4,468,695 of record JAWNPK010000040.1, on the reverse strand, counting down.
TTAAGGATTTAGGCAACAGCAATTACAACACCAACGGATTTTCTACCAAATTAGGAGGAAGCGAGGAGCCAACACAGCAAACCGAGGACGCAAATCAATTAATACCTCACCCCCTTACTCAAATACACACACACACACACACACTCACTCACACACTAAGTTTAAGGCGCAACTGTACATTGTACTTAAGTGTTCCAAGGATATTTAGGTGAGTCTGTGCATGCGAAATGCTCTGGGCACATTCGACTAATTCCCTTGCAGTTTACTTTGTATATAGGAAAGTAGCTAAAAGCACACGGAGTCGAGTCACAGTCACTAGCAACTAAGTAAGCGCTATCTACAGCAACAGTTCGAGGCAACAGTCAGCAGGAGTAAGACGACAAAAATGACGATGAGTACAAATAACTGCGAGAGCATGACGTCATATTTCACAAACTCGTATATGGGAGCGGACATGCACCATGGCCACTATCCGGGCAACGGGGTCACCGATCTCGATGCACAGCAGATGCATCACTACAGCCAGAATCCAAATCAGCAGGGCAACATGCCCTACCCGCGCTTCCCGCCCTACGATCGCATGCCCTACTACAACGGCCAAGGCATGGACCAGCAGCAGCAGCAGCAGCACCAGGGCTACTCGCGCCCCGACAGCCCCTCGAGTCAGGTGGGCGGCGTCATGCCGCAGGCCCAAACGAACGGTCAGCTGGTCCAGCAGCAGCAGCAGCAGCAGCAACAGTCACAGCAGCAGCAAGCGCAAACACAGCAGCAGCAGCAGCAGGCGCAACAGGCGCCGCTGCAGCAGCAGCATCCTCAGGTGACGCAACAGGTGACACATCCGCAGCAGCAACAGCCCGTCGTCTATGCCAGCTGCAAGCTGCAGGCGGCCGTCGGGGGCTTGGGCATGGTCCAGGAGGGCGGCTCACCGCCGCTGGTCGATCAGATGGGCGGGCATCATATGAACGCGCAGATGTCGCTGCCCCATCACATGGGTCATCCGCAGGCACAGGTGAGTAGAGATCATGCTATAGAGGTATGGTGGGTGGCTCGTATGGGTTGCTGCTGGACAGCACTGCCTGGCATAATCTTAGCCTTAAGCTTGACTCCTCGCTTATAACATTCTTAACGCTGCCTTCCATCTCTTCCACCTGCGCGCTTAACAGCTGGGCTACACGGATGTGGGCGTTCCCGACGTGACAGAGGTAAGCGCCAAGCAACTGACTTTATGCCTTTACTCACTTTACATTTCTTCTTGGTGCTGGTTGCATGGCATGCCTAATCCTCGATCAATACACTAATCTAGATGCATTCGCAGGTGCATCAGAACCACCACAACATGGGCATGTACGGGCAACAGCAGACAGTTGTGCCGCCGGTGGTGGCGCCGCCGCAGGCGATGATGCATCCGGGCGCTGGACAGGGCCCGCCACAGATGCATCAAGGACATCCCGGACAGCATACGCCTCCATCCCAAAATCCGAGTTCGCAGTCCTCAGGGATGCCGTCTCCACTGTATCCCTGGATGCGAAGTCAGTTTGGTAAGTGTCAAGGAAAGTGATCGACAATTCCACGAAACGTATTAAGTGGAATTTTTCTTCTTCTTATAGTAGTGGGTTGCTGTAGTTAGTTATTTGAATGTAGTTTAACTAGTCATAGTAGTAGTTGCATACAATCAATCAAAAGAACCAACAACATTTACAACTATTTCCATTAACAACAAATACAAAATTACTTTTATTTCATTTTACTGCAATTGCATTATGGGGAATTCTCCCTATAAAGGACTATAGTTTTTAGACTACAATGACACGGGCTGAATATGGGCCGCAACGATCATTTCGTTCAGTTGTACCGCGTGCACTGCTTTCAGTGCGTGCCATAAAACCGCTGTAGCAAGCAGTGAAACTGCTTGGCATTGGATTTAACTGCACTGCTTAATGAGCTATATTCAAATGAAATATTGAAAGGAGTTTGAATAATTTTTAACAGGGACATTAAAAATGTTTACTAAATATTTTAAATTATTGCAAAATGTAGCAAAAACTTTAATTGCTTGGCCAATAATTTAAACTAATTATGTTTCATTGTTTTTTATAAATATAAAATGAATTTGGCTCACAATAATTAATTAGGAAAGTTTCGAAATGAAATCATTTCTTTTATATGCAGAAAGAAATGGTTTCCTTATTAATTTGAGCAGCAAAATAAGATTTGTTAAAATATCAAGAATATATTATTTGACAATTTAATGAATCCATAGCTTCTCTGTTTATCTATAATTAAATATTTTACATAATTTTTTGGCAATTCCAAAGCTACAAATCTTTTAATTTATCAAATTTAATAACAAAATAATGATTAGTTAAATTCGCAACTCCTCATATATTTCTATTTGCAATATTTATACTCAATAAACATTCATTTACTTGCAATGCGAAAATCCAAAACATTGCTCGACCTTGACACGTCCGAGTAATTTCACTTTATTGGCTTGCCAATCGCTCGCATTAGTCGTAATCCATCTGCAATGAAGGCAAATACACCGTCCCCTTACCTGACGTTTGGCGAAATTTGCAAATTTCCGACAACGAAATCGATGAATGCACTGGCAAACGCAGAATAAAGGCTGCGACAAATGTCACGCAGTGTGAAAGAGGTCGAAAGAGGTACAGACATGGGTCAGACTCCGGCCTCGAGTTCGACTCGGACGTCACAGAAGGCGGTCTCCCAAATAATGCAAATTGACAATAGTTTTGCAAACGAAAGCGAAAAGGTTGCAAAATCGGAGCGTAACTAATCCGGAGACAATTTCCGTAAAAGGCTCTAGACCAGGACATGGAATCTGAGCGGGCAGCAGGCAGCAGGCAGCAGGAGGCTGGAGTTGCATAAACACAGCTCTAGGCAGCTGGATTTGACAAAATCAAATGTTGAGTTCCCTTTTCCTTTGCTGGCGAGTGAAAGTGAAGCGAGAGAGAGAGAAGGAAGAGAGAGAGAGGCAGAGAGAGTGTGTGCTTAAGTGTTGGTCTGCCGAAAGCACTTCCTTTTCCTCTAATACAGCCTTGTCGTTGGTCATTACTAAATCGCCGCCGAATTCTTTGTCCACATCGAGGCTCAGGCTAGCTCTGACCCGGCTCTGGCTCTGGCTCAGGCTCGGCGTTTTTTGCTCGCTCTTCTTTTATTTCGCTGCCTTGGCCAGATTGAGATGTAAAGCAGAATTGATGAGCGTCATTAGTTACACGTTATGTGCAATGGATGCCATCAATTTATTAATCTCCAGAACACGCTGTGGCTCCACGCTCCACGTTTCATGCTCCTTGCGCCATGCTGCCCCATGAATGGGTCCGACCTGGACCTGGGCATAGCCAAACACTTCGTCGTCTTAATCCAGCCGCTGCTCCTTCACCTCCTACTCCTCCGCCTGCCTGAGAAATAAGAAAAAATTGTGCGCCTACAAAAAAAAGGCAACCAGCCCGCTGCGGTGACATGAAGTTTTCTGCTTCTTTCTATACTTTTTTTTTGCTTTTATATTAAAAAATGAAACAGAGACAACGCCAAGCAGCGACTCGAACCTGAGACCCAACAAAAAGTGTCTCCCGCGGAGGGTGCGGCCCCTGGGCCGACTTAGACCTGGACTCCAAGTCGAACTTAAAGCCGAAGTCGAAGTTGCAGTCGTGGCACAACATGATCTCGAGCTTAAGTTACGATGATTAAATGCATACGAGTTTCTTTTTGCTTAGCTCTTGCCTGCGACTTCTCTTTCTTATTGTGCAAGCGACAACAAATAGTTGGGACAGTGGGTAGACAAAATAAAAATAATAAAATTAACAATATTTAAAACAACTGAGAATTGGAAATTCCACTTTAGCAGCAAGTGAGAAACTTTCGCTGTCTAAAACTCATAAAATACATTTACAAAAATAATGTTTGCCTTTGCTTGACTCTCAAATTTCGACTTCTATTGCCTAATGAGTGAGGAGCTCAAAATCTGCAATAGTTCAGATTAAGTCTATGCTTAGTGCTCAGCTCTATTTAAGAACATCCCACTGTAGCTGTTCGGCAACTACTTAACGCCTCGTCATATTTCACGCGGGCATTAGGCAAATAACTAAAGAGTGCCGATCGTGACTGGCGTCCCAGAAGCGTTCGCCACTCACAGCCGAGAGCCAGGGGCGAATGCATTGTCGCTGCAACAAAGCGCGATTTCAATTAAGTTGTAACTCATGAGCAATGATAGGAGCAGACAGCCAGAAAGGGCGCAGTCAGCAGTCTCTGGCCCTGCACCCAATTCCAAGTTCAAGTCCAAGTGCAGTGCTCTCTCTCACTCACTCTCTCACTCACTCTCTCACTCTCACTCTCTCCCTCTCTATAGAGCTTGCATTTAGCCGCTTGCCTCGTGGTGGCTGTGTTAATGTTGTTTTGATGCTGTATTGGAGAGTTGGCAAAAGTTTTAAGTTGGTTTTTGATAATTTGCTCATAAGCAGCAAAAACTTGCGGCCTTTGGCTGCCATTTGCCCCCCCATCTGCCATCTCTTGCCTTTGCGGACTCTGCTGCCTTTGTCGCTGCGCGTTGGGTCATAAATTTAAGCGACAGTCAACAAATATTTGCAACAAGTGGCTCTTGGTACAGGTCTAGCCAAATGGCAAAGCCTGCCGGCGCATCCTTCAGCACACACACACAGCGTACATATATATGAATATGTATATACATATATATTTGTGTAGCGAAAGAATTTTATTTGCTGGCCTTGCTGCGTTGCTTATCCACATAAAAGTGTGTGAATATTCAGAGATTCAGGATTGGTTAGAGACTGCATTGGAGAAAAGGACTTGAATGCAACGAGTTTAATAAATGGCTTCTTAATTGGAAGTTATTTTGAAACTCTTCATGAGTATGCAAACAATTTATTGTATGTAAATAATATTTAATTGAAATACATCTCAGAGTATGTACTCAGATAGACGATTAGTCAGTTATTAAAAAAATCGTCAAACGTAAAATAAATTTGATATTCTACTGATTTCCCACTCAACTCATTCACACTGTGTATGCAGCTTAAATTCCAAATTTATATCTTTTATATAATTTTCAACTTTGGTCTGACTCGATTAATAATTCTAAATATTACGAGATTTGTATAAACTTTGGTTGTTTTATAACTAAAAATATATTGAAGAGCAACCGGGTTGCACCTTAGTTTTAAGCAAATATGACTCCTAAATATTATAGTAAATAGCTGAGTCATGAATGCCATCAAATATAGATTAGATACACTCTGCACTTCTCTGCGGTCTCTCCTCGACTTATCCATTTATTGCATATACTTTTAATCCAATTGGTAAACGAAGAGCTTCTATGGCTCATCTATATGCCGGCTCGTTGAGCGCGCTCGGTTGGCAAACAACTTTTCAATTCTTTCGAGTATGAAAAGTGCACTTCATTGTGCGCATTATGTGCGACAGCTCCCAATCTCGCATTATAGCCCTGCCCCAGCTCCTGCCTCTGCCCCAGCTCCAGCTCCAGCTCTAGCCACAGTTTTGGTTCCATGTCAGTGTCAGAGGGCGCAGCACAATGAAAAGAACTTCTCGCCAAAAAGTTGCACATTGGATGTCACCCCCTGTCCGGGCCCCGCGCTGTCCGCCGTGCTGTCTGTGTAGTCTGTTGCAAAAGTTTTTTACGGCTCCATGACTGCTACGTAAAACGTTGATCCCCGGCCATCATCCGCTGGCAGGGCAGATTCCCCGCACCGGCCCGCTCCGCCCGCTCCCGTCGACAGCCAGCAGCACTTGGCGCTGGCTTTGGAAACTTTGGCCGCTCTCCTTCGCAGCGACTTTGTTGTCTGTTCCCTGTTCTCGCTGCACTTAATGTGCCCTGCCCGAGTCGAGTCGAGTCCTGGCCGGAACCGGCGCTGGCGCTGGAGTTTTGCTAAGTTGAGGATTTGCGCGCAAACTACTTTTCGATGGCAGCGCGAGACATTTGAGACAACAACTACTTAGGCAGGCGATTGCCCCGGCTTACGGCGCTGTCCACTGGCTGTGCGGCATTGTGTTGACGCATTTGCTGCCAATCCACGAGTAGCTGCCACCTTCCGGCGCGCAATTGAGGCGTGCGGATCAAAAGATAATTTGCCAAATGCGTGAAGATTTTTTTAAAAATATAAACCGTAACCACTGCCACAGCCGCAGCCACAGCCACATGGCTGCCCGCACCACCAGCTCAACCACTGGCAGCTGACACGGCCTGTCAAAATGTAAGCGACAACGACAACTGAGCTAAAAGAAAACAAAAAAGAAAAAACAAAAACAACAAAAAAAAAAAAGCAGAAAGCAAAAAATGACACAGGAACTTTTGGGATTTCCATGTGCGGCAAAAAAGTTTAATAAAGCGCAGCAAATGCGAAAAGGAAATTTCGCTTTTATTCCCAGCTCCACGCTCCACTCTGCCCACGCCACGGACTTACCCGTGAACGCTTCTTGGTCAGCATAGAGGAGTAGTACAAAAATAATGGCAACAGCTCGCCAAAGGTCCTCGGGGTATTGCCCCGAGGCGTCCACAACAGCAACAACAACAACAACAACAACAACAACAGTTGCCTCGATTGTGGGTGTTGTTGCTTTTGTTCGCATTCATTCATTTCGCTCAATCGCAGCGCTGCTTTTGGATTCCGCTTCTCGTCTTTTTGTATTTTGCTGTTTGTATTTTTTTGTATTTTGGGATTTGGCCAACCTTTTTGACAAATTACGAATATTATTCATGCAGCAATGAAGTGAGGTAGCTCTCTCGTGGTCTGCCCAGCAAACAGTGCCCCAGCTGTATCCGTATTCCGTATTCCGTATTCCGTATTCCTCTAGCCATAAGGTATTCAAGCCAACCAGAACGAACAGAACCCTCAATCAAGCACTGCGAATCACTCCGATCCAACATAGTTGAGACAAATGTAAATAGGAAAACGAATATATTGATATATTGCAAAAATAATTAATAATGTTTTAGGCATTCTCAATGGCTCAAGAGTTTGATTAAATTTTGATTGTCTCTTTATGTTCAGCATGGTATTGAAAATTTATAATATTTAAAACATCAATTTTCAAAGACAAAAAATATTAGAAATTCAATAATTATTAATGATTATTGGCCAATGAAATAACAAGCTGCAATTAAATGTGAAATTTAGAAAAGCCAATTAATTTTACATAAAATTCTTGTTAATTAGTAAACTAAATTAACAGAGAAAACCAAAATGAATTGTGTTATAAAAAAAACTTCAATAAATTTGTATTCTATTTGGTATCTAATATGAAATGATATTTATTAGGAATATTTTATTTATTACAAAATTGCAAAGGTTTCAATTTTCATGTTTTTTTATACCTATATTAAGTTTTAAACATTTTTTTAATTATGATTGCATCAAATTCGATTTGTTGTATGTACATATTTCGTTTCACATGCATATTAAATTTTACTCTTTATATAGATACGTTCACTTATTACGCAATGCTTGAGCATATGTATATACCTACTCTTTGATAGTTCTTATAACTTAGGCCATCCTCAAGTCCTTGTTCAAGCCGAGAGTTGTTAGTTGATCCGCGTCGTCATCAATGTCAAGCCACATGTTTCATGGCTCCGCTCGTTTCAATGGCCGACACTCGCGCCTGCCATGATGGAACAGGCGCTCAGCTGCTTGACCGACAGCCAGCGCAGGAGCGAGCGAGCAGGCAACACGCGTAGAGCGAGTGAGAGCGAATCGGCTCTCGGTCTGCCTAGGGATATATGAGTGCTCGTCGCTCGCCTGTCTGCCCGACGACTGCCTGGCTGCCTGACTGCCTGACTGCCTCCCCCGTTTCCCCTGAGCTGGTGCGCGCTGCCGTCTCGCATAGCATGTTTTAGTCAGCTGTCAAATATTTTGACATGGGTAGCCGTGGCCAGCCATGCAGCCCGAATCCGAATCCGAATTCGAATACTCGAATTCAAAATGGGGAACATAGAAAACAAAATAACTGTGCGCCAAGCAATAAGCATTGCTAACGTGAGAATGACTAGTCATTAAATACCCTGTAAAATAGTTCAAATTAAACCAAGCAGTAAAAATTAAATAATAGTTGATTGAATGGTAACTAAATTAAATGTTCATTTCACGTCAATGACCTGAAAATACCCTATAATCCACTTGAAACAAGATTAAACATTAAACTTAAATAGATATTAAATACATCTGATGATTGTAGGACAATTCTAAGCAATGCAAATAAACAGGGATTAATCTTTCTACAAAAATAAACAGAGAATCTGTTACAAGTCTTCATCAATCTCAATATACCCCATGTCTAGAGGGCAGCTTGGTTTATATAAAAAATGAGTTAAGCCACATAGTTGATCTGTTTTGCCTTTGTTTAAGCGATAACTAAACACAGTTTAAGGCCCCTCCCCTCGCTCCCCTTTCGCTGCGTTGTGCATGCAGCGACGTCTCTAATGAATGCATTCATAAGGCAGAGACTCCTTGTCCGAGTTATTTTATTTTCATTTGCGGTCCTTTATGCTCCAGTTGTATGTGTTCCTTTTTTTCTCCGTTTCTGTCAACTTTTGTCGATTTTTAACCCTCTTAAGTGCTTAACAAGTCCCAAATTAAAAAGTCGCAGCGTCTCCCGAGATTATGGCCAGCAAAAGGGAAAATGAAATTAAAAATGTTTATATAATAAATGCTCTGCTGGTCAATGGCAATTTTTAATTGTTGACGTTTACCTCGGCTACCTCCGCGCCCTTTGACTTTAATTAAAAATAAAGAAACGGTAGCAAGCAAATAAATGCGAACAAAAAAATAAATAAATAAATCTGTATGTTCAGTCATCAAAACGGGCAAACCTCAAACTTTGACTTGGACTAAGCCCAAAAAAAAATAAAAAGAAAATAAATAATAATAATAAATAAAAAAATGGAAGGCTTTCCCTTGGCCAAGGGCGAATGCTTCGCTGAAAGTTTTTCCGCAGCAGCAGCTGGAAATTGTCCGAATGCAGAGAAGCGTAATGCAAAAGTTTTCCTATGCAGATATGTATGTGCCTGCACGCTGAGGTTGCGCTAATTGGCAACTGTGTCAGCGACTGTTGCGCACCGCCGCCAGGGGGCGCTGTTTATATAGTGCAAGCTCATCGCCTGACTCGGCGATTTCGGCCTTGCTGCTGGTGACATCACAAGCAGCAACGACTGCTCGCATGCCACACACGAACATTCTTGACTCTGGGCACAGAATTTATCAACTCGCGGGCATAAACAATAATAATTTGCCAGCATTTGTTGTAGCGGCTCGCGCGTTTGTCCGTAATTTCCGCAATTAAAAAAACATTTACTCGCATTTGATGTGTGCTTTTGACTTTTTGCTGTATATTATTTCGCAGTTTATGTATGTGTGTGTGTATGAGTGTGTGTTTGTTTTTTTTAATTTTTATTTTCACCTTTTTGCTCAGTGCATTCGCATTTTTTACCAGCTGCGGCCGCATGACATGCAAGTTTGACAAGCGCTCAAGCAAACGACCACCGACGACGACAGCTTTGAAGGCTCAGTCGCTGAGCCAAAGGTTACAGCTTATGCAAATTATGAATACTATTATTATTATTCAAATTGTTTGCTTGGCTCTGGCTCTCTCTGGTCTCTGTGCAAATGGCATATGCAATAAATTAGCTGTTTAGTGGATCACTTGGCTGCTGTGATCATTGAGTGATTTGTGTAGCAGTAGGTGAGGGGAGAGTGCAGCGATTAGAAACAGCCATATAAGGATATACTGCAGAGTAAATAAATATAATGTAGTGTACAGAAATATGTATATTCAATTTATTATTATAAATCTGCTGAAGTCTTGAGGCAGTTGACTGTTCACTGACTTAGGTTGTTAATAAAAATATTTAACCTCTTTATAGGAGAGTATTTCAATATGAAATATGAAAGTATATATAAGCTTGATCAGTTTTCTAATCAGCGTATTGCCTATCAGCTTTCATTTCAACAACATTCGCTCAACTTAAAAGCTAATATTAATATTTGCTATATGTAGTAGAGTGGACAACGATATGCAATGAAGATGCTTGCAATAGAACTTCTTTTCGTTGCCAAATTATTTATGTACATATGTATATAGTCATGATAAGTGAGAAAATTCGTATCGATATCTGTCTGAGTGGCATCTCATCCATATCATTTTAAGCTTTTATCAGTTGCTTATTACAGTAAACACTTGTGTATAAATGGGATTGTTATTGAAAAGCCTGAACAACTGTGAAATTCATATATTATTTTAATCAGTTTTGTCAGCTATATATTAAAACAAAAAAGCTCTTAATTTGCACCTTTTTCTACACTAAGCGAATTCTAATTTATATCATTTTGTGGTTTTTCATTTTTTGTTTTTGGCTTTTCATTTGTATATATTTTTGTTTTTAGATAATAATAATTAGTTTGCGACTTCAACGAATTCCATAAAATGTTGTAGTAATTATTTTAATGATTTCCTCTAAACGTTGCGCGTTGCAATCGCTCACACACACACACATACACGAAGTCAGTATAATAGTAATGTAATTGGGAGGGAGACCGCGAGAGACAGAGTGAGAGAGAGAGAGAGAGAGAGAGCGAGGGAAAAAAATGGAATAAAATCCATTATGGAGCAAGAAGTAAAATGGTTAAAATGGTGGCCTAATCGCAATTTAATTACAATACGCTTTCATATCAAAAAGCATTAATGCCAGCCAAACAGCCAAAGAGCCAAACAACCCAACTGGCTGTCGAGTGAGTCGAGTAACTGACCGGTAGTCAGCCTGGCCTGGCCACTAGTTAGGCGTGCGGGGTGGGCGTGGCACGCGAGTTGCGCCACATTCGGCGCCCCGGCCGCAGCTGACTGGAGTGCGTATCGCTACTCCTGCTCACATTAATTGTTTCACCTTAATTATATTTTTCGTAGTTGATACACAGAGCCCGCCCCAGCGACGCACAGAGTGCTCCATGGCCCCAGCCCCCGCTGTAGTGCGAGTTCCTGCTTCGACTAGTGGTGCCTCAAAGCGCCATTAATGCGTTTATAATAATTTTTCAGTACTCAATTTTGAGCGCCGCACACTATCAAACAACATACAAAATATGTGAATATATATATGTATATATTTGTATATTTTTGTATGTATGTGTGTATGTTGTGTTTTCTTGGCTTTTGAGTGATGGCCGCATGAAATGTGCAAAGGCATCATTAAAAACTAATTTCAAGCAGGCAAGAGGTGAGCGCGCCCGCTCTTAAATTGCCGGTGACCAAGCCCCGACGCCGTCCCCCCCCCCCCCCTCTCTCTTTCCACAGTCTAACCATTCCCAGTCGTCATCGACTTGTGAGCCATGAAGGTGTTTTTATCAATTAAAATAATCATTTATTTGCGTTGCATGAGCCGGCTATGCCAAGGGGTCTGGGCCGCGCGCTGCTAATTAGCTCAAGTTTTTGCACTGCTTCCGTTGGTGGGAGGGAGGGGGTCAAATTGTGCTGCAAGTGGGGCAAAATAGTGTTTGGCTCATGACATCAGTCTGAATATATCTGCTTAAGGATACCGCAGTTCGGCAAGCCGCTTCTCCACTTGGCTCAGCTCTGTCTAAGGCTCTTTAATCTCAACTAATACATGGCTGAATTCAGGCCAATAGCCAGTTCAAGCGGCGTCTGGCCAAGAGAAGTGTAACAAGAAAGAAAAAAAAAAAAAAACACGCACGCTTTTTACCACAAATCTTTCAAGTTTTTTCCCCGCTTTTTTTTTTTTTTTTTTGCCGCTCGTCTAACTGATGATGATTAAATGCGAACGCCTTGGGTTATAGACATGGCATCAGTTGTGTCATTTAAAAGAAGGTAGCTACCCCCCGCGCACCTCTCTCTCTCTCCCACTCTCTCTCTTTCTCTCTTGTGTCGGACTGCCTGCGGCCGCCATGGATCTGCCCCCCTCTTGTGCTATGAATCGGATTCGCGCGCATTAATGGCCGCCGCACAAAAAGAGCTTATGATGTAATGACCCCCTAGCCAGCGACAGAGCAAGAGAGCGAGAGGGGAGGTGGGGAGGAGAGGCGCAGAAAAACGCATTGAGCAAGACAAATGCTGAAGATGTTATTAAAAAATAGTTAAGCAAGTTGAAACGAGTCGAGCCGAATCGAGCTGAGCTGCGACGCCCCCGTTAGAGCCGTCGAGTGTTCTCCAGGTGATTTGCCACATCCCAGCCATTTCCCTTTCCGCTGACCCGATCGAAGGTGTAGCCTAGCGCCACCCAAAACTCTCACGCTAGCTGACCATTCGCCAAGGTGAGTGGGAGGGAGTGGAGCGAGAGCCAGGGGCTGGGGCCATCGACAATTATATTAGTTCGTATTATTTTTGACATATTTTATGCGGCATTTGTTATGCTTTGCTTTCGTTTTTCGTTATTCTGTTTTTTTTTTTTTGTTTTTCTGTTTGAGCTGCGTTTTTTTGTCATTACGAAAATTATAATTATAGTAAGTGTCATTAGGCGCCGAGCTGGTTTTTGGGGCGCAGTAATTATTCCAAATTGTTTTACAGTTACTCGACTACCGTCGAGTCGAGTCCGTGAAACCCGCAGACCTTTTCTTTTTTTTTTTGGTTTTGTAATTAGTTAGCCTGCTCCCCCACTGCCCAATTGCAGTGGCCTCTGTCCGCCTGTCCGCCAGTCTGCCGTCCGCCTGGATGCCTGTCCATGAAATCTCTTTCTCAACCTTAATCCAAAAGAGCTGCCGAACCCCTTCGCTGTCCCCTATCGGTGCTCGTTGGGTTTCTTTTTGACAAGTACAAATATCTGAATTCGGTAAGGTCGTCTTTTAATCAGGCTCGGTCTACGCTGCGTGCGTCGCGCATCATGTGGTTTCCAGGCCCGAGATTGGGCTTGGGTCTAGAACAAAGCCCGCAGCTACAGGCGCAGCTCGGCCACAGATACCTTCACAGATATGTATGTACCTTCGCTGATACACACACACACACACACACGCACACACACATGTTGATTGTGTCTGCGTTTCAGATCACTCTTTGAAGCTGTTGTTGTTGGTCTTCTTGTTGTTGTTGTTGTTGTTGTTGTAGTATGCATCTTTTAGTTATTGTTGTTGTTGTTGTTGTTGCTGGCATTTGTATCATTGTGCATTGTGCGTTGATTTTAATTGTGAACTTTTTGTCTTTCTCGCAACCAACAGAGCGCAAACGCGGCCGCCAGACCTACACACGCTACCAGACGCTGGAGCTGGAGAAGGAGTTCCATTTCAATCGCTACTTGACGCGCCGGCGACGCATCGAAATCGCGCACGCTCTCTGCCTGACCGAGCGCCAGATCAAGATCTGGTTCCAGAACCGACGCATGAAGTGGAAGAAGGAGAACAAGACGAAGGGCGAGCCCGGCTCCGGCGGCGAGGGCGACGAGATAACGCCACCCAACAGTCCCCAGTAGATGCACAGAGTCGAGCCTGAAATTATGGGGCATACGTTCACGGTGGAGTAGTCCAAGTCCAAGTCCAAGTCCAACTTCAAGTTCAAGTCGTAGGTGGAGCAGCGAAGCCAGCGCAAAACTAAATGAAATTTCAAGCTAAATACAATTTACAATTTATGAATTTGTTTTGAACTATCCAAGAGAGGACTAACTAGTTGCGACGTTGTTGCTAGAGTGCATCGGCAAGAGTGCACGAAACAACACTGAACACTACACAACACAGCAACACTAAACTACAAAACACTACAACTTAGTTAATTGTTATTATTTTCTTATTATTATTTAATTTTTACGAAATGCAAATGGAGAAAGCGTAATAAGTTAAATAAAAATACAATTAAAGCGTAAAACTCAACAAAACCAACTCATGTGACCTCAGAATTAAATAAGCTATATATACATACACACATACATACATATATGTATATGGTATATATGTACATGCATATGTATATACATGAATATATTATGCATAATAACTAATACAATACGATATAATAATAATAACAACAACAACTAAAACCATATATATGAAGCATATATACGAGCGAATACTATATACACACACAATAACATTAGATCTACGCGTCCTAAGTGTAAAGCATACTTTAATACATATTATATATATATACATATATATATATATATATATATACATACATACATATATGATTAATTTATATAGTGTAATACTGTATACCACACATAAACCTATATACATACGTACGTACTATAACATTAACTAAATTCAATGTTTGTAGAAACTTTTAGCGCAAAATAAACTCACAACAGCAACAACAACAATCACTGAACTGCAATAGTGTGTTTGATGGATGTAGTGAATGAGAATGAGAATGAGAATGAGAATGAGAATGTGAGAGAGCAGAATACTACAAATCTAATCCGAATCCTTAGTTGGCAGCAAGTGCTAAATGTCGCAGGATTAGACAAAAGAGATACCAAAACCATGGAGCTTGTGGCTGAATTCAAGCAATTAATAATACAAATATTAAAAAAATAAACCAAAATCAAATCAAGCATTGACAAATTAAAAACAACAAAATTAATAAATAAAATAAAATAACGAAACTCGAGAAATGTTTCGGCAAGCCGAATAAAAATGATCTTTCCCTGAAATGAGATGGAAAGTTTGTTGAAATATCGTCTCGTTGTTTTCCTTATATACACTTATAATTTCTTGTGCAATTCTTCTTTTATAATCGAGTTTTTTATTTTGTATATTTTTATTTGAAATTTGGAAATTTTTGTAAACAAGTTTCTCAAATTACGAAAATTGCAAGCACTTGAATTAGTTCGTAAAGGATATAAAGTATACCGACAAAAACCAATTGGCAACATTATATGAAAAAAAAAAATTTTAAAAAAATTATATATTTATATATATTATATATTGTTAAAAAAAAAATGTACACGCTGTTTTCAAAAATACTTAAGTGTAAACGAAACGAATGAATCCATGTAAAGTAGCAAAAAAATATTAAAAAAAACACACGAAAACTAATAAAAATAATACGAATGATAAAAAAAAAAAATATATATATATATATAAATGTATATGTATACATAGAGAATGCATTTGTATGTATATATACATCTATATATACATATATATAAAATCTAATGTATGTACGTAACTCAACTCAATTTCTACATTTTTCACACACAACGAGAGACGAGTGTAGAAATCCATATACCAAAGTTATAAAGAAAATGTAAAAGTAAAGAAAACGAAAAAAAGAGAGCATCATACTATGTTTATATGTAGATATATATATACATAGACATATACATGTGTTTAAGCGCAGTATTATGCGTGTAACTTGTAGAGGATGTTTCGTTCTGTAAATTGTGCTGTATCGATCTTATGTATGCGGGCGTTAGCTTCTCTCTTTGAATTTCAGGCCCCCCGTTGGGCGCCATAAAATCTATGTAATGTACGTACTCGAGTATGAAAGCGATTTTCGTGCATTCGCATGTTTACATATATACATATATACATATATACACATATATCTATTCACATACATGTATACATACATACATACATACATACATACATCAACATACATCAACATACACAAGACGTGGATCGGGTAGTGGCGGGCGGAATCCTCTGGTTCCCTTAGCTCTGTCGGTGTGGGGGTGGGCTTTGCCATACCTTCACCAATACACACAAACTCTAAAATTTTTAGGATTCCTATACAAACCAAACATTCGGACAACAAGAAAAAAAAACGAAACAAACACGGACAGTTAGAAGGACGCGGAAGCCGAGGTGGTGTTGGCTTCTCGCTGTCTTTACCCAAACCCAACCATGATCTTCAGCTTTAAATTGTCTATGAAGATCCCCAAAAAAAAAAAAAGATTGCCTCGACTCTCTCTCTCTTCTATGCCAAGCTATACTCCTAGCCTACCATGTTAATTTATCAAAAAACTCAAAAAAATTCTAGAATATACATTTATTCTTTAAATTACTCTAACTATTACATTTTCATTTACTCTTAATTACTGTCGCTTCATGTTCTTGAATTTATATATATGTATGTGCATGTGTTTGGTAGTTAGTTTGCGTGTATAAAAAAAATGAAAGAAAAACTACATAATAAAAAAAAATTTACAAATGAATAAAAAGGTTAACAATATAGTAATAATAACATAATAATATAATAAAATAATATTACAATAAAATATTAAAAAAAATGTTTAAATCATATTTTAGACATTTGGGGAGTATTAGTTAACACATATTAATTTAAAAATTTAGTTTTAATTCATAGCTTTTATTTCATAGTTTTCATTTCATAGTTTGTATTTCGTTCTTTATTCAAAATTTTTTCTTCTTTTTTTTTCTTTGTTTTTTTTTTTTCTTTCTCTTTTTTTTTCTTTTTCTTTATTTATTTATTTAGTCTTATTTCGTTATACAGTTTGGGGACATGATAGGGAGGGGAAAACAAGGGTTAATTTAGCACTCACAGTTCTTTTTTGTTGTATGTCCACCGCTGAAAGGCCTTTCGTTTGGTGACTGCTGCTGCTGCTATATGGAAGATGTGTGTTGTGTATTATTTGAATGCATTATTATTGTTTTCGTGGTGAATTATAGTATCATGCTTTTCGTTTTTTTTTTTTTTTTTTTTTTTTTTTTTTTTTTTGTATTATATATATATATAATTCTATATAGGTATAATATGCATTATTGTCTATTAAATCGAGAATTTATTTAACCACTAGCATTTAAAGTTTTTTTTTGTGTACCTGCAGTTTTATGCAGCACGTTCACTTTGTTCAAATTTGTCTTTGAAGCTTTTTTTTTTTTTTTTTTTGTTCTTTTTGTTCTTCACATACACCTTGCGCACACATATACATATATCTATATATATATATATTTATATATTTTTTCACTAATATGTTGTCGATAATCCCTCGCCGTTCTGCGATCTGCTACACATTTTCCTATTTCTCGGTGGCTATTTTTTTTCGTTTTATTCGGGGGCGATTTTAATCTTTTTATTCGGGGGCGATTTTAATATGTAGCCCTAACCTCTGCGCATATGTGCATGTGGCCTTCTGCTGGCCGAGAGGTTAGGGTTATATTAAAGGCTGCAAAATACAAGAAACCCAGACTTAGTTTCTGTAAACTAAGTTTTAATTTATATTAAATACCTTTTGTTGCCTGCTTGCAAACTTGCTGTTTCCCACGAGTAAAAAATGCGTGCGGCTGCGCGCACCAAAGTCAATGACTGACCAGCTCAGCTGGTCACGGTGGGCCAAATTCAAAAAATTTCGATCTTTTGTGGAGGGCGATAATCTTTTGTATATGTTTTTTTTTTTTTGTTAAATATATATATAAGGATATATATATATATATACAATTATTAACACAAATTGTAGCTGGATAGAACTCCACGCTGCAGGTATCTTCTTGAAAATGTGGGCCGGAAAAAGATGGAGCTGGCAATGTGGCCGCTTTTTATACGCCCACATTCCAGTGTTCTTGGTTTCAATGTTTCGCTCTCAGCGAAGCTTCGGACAGCGGAATGCTAGTGAGCGTATTTCTCCCACTGTCTCCGACGAGCGAGCAAAGCGTAAGCTTAGCGAAAGCTCGATCGCTAAAGCTCCGCTCTCTCTCTATCTCTCTCTTGCATTGCAGCGCAGGCGACAATGTTGTCGCAAACGATATGCGCTGCAATTTGCAATCTTAGAGATTCGCAACCATTACACCACCCGATAATATACCCCGTTAGACAGTATATTAGCGGGAATCAGCTTCTAATATCTTTCGCATGGTAAGTACCTACTTCTTGGCCTTGCAGGTTCTCAAGCAGATAGTAACAATTTCCTAACTTTTTCTTGACTCGGCATTTTAGAAATTGTGGTCCTAGTTTGGCATTAATATTTTGCGAAAATTTGCTCAAAGCAAAATTTCTTCTAAAGACTTCTTGTCCTTCTTTGAAAGTAACCGATTTAGCTCTGAGATTATATTGGCCTGCGTTTCGTTCGTAGGCTCGACGAATATTGATCTGAATATCGTGTCTCAATAGAGCCAGATTGTCGGATCTCGAGATCGGGATTATTGGCTCTTGGAGCAAATGCAAATCTTTTAATAATTTATAGTCCGCTCCGTGTGTTATCATATCGAGTCCAAACAGTGCTCGGTATGGCGAACAGTTTAGCGATTGATGCAGTCCTGAACGTAACGCACATGAAATGCTCGTGAGATGAACATCCCATTCAGTTTGATCGTTCTGCAAGTATGAACGAATCGCTGCTAACAAAGATCGGTTTACACGTTCGGCCGCGTTACTCTGTGGTGAGTAAAGAGCGGTGTATACATGTTTGATGCCTAATTCCGTCAAAAAGGCGTTAAATTCTTTTGACTTGAACTGAGTGCCATTATCACTAACGATAGTTTCAGGGACACCAAAACTATGAAATATGTGCTTTAGCAGATACTCTTGAATCTTTGCAGACGTGAACTTCTTTAATGGACATAGCCAATGGTATTTGCTAAAATGGTCCAAAACTATAAGCAACCCTATATGACCTTGTTTACTACGAGGATATGGTCCAAGAAGGTCAATGTAAAGTCTTTGAAACGGCCTATAGGAAGGGATATGATCACCCATTGGGGGTTTCAATGTATAATTAGGGGCTTTGCTTTCTTTACAAGTATCGCATGAACGAATATACTCTCTCACATCTTTTGCTAGACCTGGCCAAAAGAGATGCCTACGTAGCTTTTCTATGGTCTTTTGCATTCCGGCATGGGCTGAAGTACAACTATTATGGGCTTGTTTAAGGGCACTTGCTCGAAGGCTCTCGGGGACCCATAGCTTCCAAGATAGTTTTTCTTGTTCTTGCTGACCATTTGCATGTTCGGTACGAACATATAAAAAGTTTCCAACCAATTTCAGATCGGGAAATCGAGACTTTTGCTCGGAATATTTCTTTATGAGCTCTAAATAAGAATCTTCGGAAAAAGCATTTGATGTGAGGTCTATAATCGGGTTCATATCAAGTTCTGATACTTCATTTTCGCTTAATCGAGATAATGCGTCTGGGACTACATGGTCTTTGCCTTTTCGATGGCTAAAAGTAAATTTAAACTGCTGTAAACGGAAAATCCAGCGAGCTAGTCTACCAGAGATATTCTGCTGCCGCATAAGCCAAAGCAAGCTAGAATGATCGGTAACCACTTCGAATTCTTGCAGTTCTAAATAGCATCGAAACTTCTCAATTGCGAGTATCACTGCGAGACACTCGCGCTCGGTAACACTATAATTGCGTTGAGAGCGATTTAATTTCTTTGACATAAATGCGATTGGCTTTTCATCATTTGTATCTGAGAGTTGCACAAGCACGGCACCAATACCAAAATCGCTGGCATCACAATGTAAATAAAATTTTTTTCTAAAATCTGGATTTGATAAAATGGGAGCAGTAGTCAATACTTTCTTTAACTTATCCATAGCCATTTGTGCTTCGGGAGGCCATACAAACTTTGACTTTGTTGAGAGTACGTCAGTAATTGGGCAAGTAAGATCTGCGAAGTTATGTATAAATCGTCTGTACCACCCACACACTCCTAAAAATCCACGAACTTGCTTTAAGTTCTTGGGCGGTGGCCAATTAATTATGCAAGATACTTTGGATTGATCTGGGCTAATACCTCCACTTCCAATTACGTAGCCTAAATAATTAATGCTTGTAACGCAAAAGTGACTTTTATCTATGTTCAGAGTTAGATTCGCTTTTCGAAATTGATCTGCTAGACGGACTAAAATTGATAAATGAGATGGAAAATCTTCTGAGACGACACAAAGGTCATCCAGGTATCCAAACACACAATGCCTCAGATCTGGTGGAATAAGCTGGTCCATTAAACGACACATTGTGGATGGGGCGTTGCATAAACCAAAGGGCATAACTTTAAACTGGTATAAAGGGCGGCCTGGGACTGTGAATGCAGTCAAATGCTTAGACTCCTCAGTGAGTTTAATTTGCCAAAAAGCATCCTTTAAATCTAATTTCGAAATAAGATTTGCTTTAGGTAATCGCGAAAATATTCCATCAATGCTGGGCAAAGGATACGCGTCCTTTTTAGTAGCATCATTGAGTCTGCGAGCATCTAAACATAAGCGAACTTTATTAGGTTTTACTACGAGGCGCATAGGTGAACTCCAAGGGCTAACAGAAGGTTCAATCACATCCAACTGAAGCATTCGATCAATTTCTTGATATAAAAGCTTTTCTACAGCGGGACTGACTGGATAGAATCTTTGTTTCACTGGCTTTGCGTCTCCAATATCTATGTGGTGCTCTATAAGTGTTGTACGCCCCAAACTATGAGACGCATTTGGAAATAATCCTTTTACTAGCTCTAGTTGTTGAATCTCTGTCTTCGTTAAAGGATATGACTGTGCGTGGGAATCATGCTTGCTTGTATCAGATATCTCTATCGCATTAATAATGTTTGGTGCAAGGCGAAAGGATTTCCAGAAATCATGTCCTAAAATGAGATTCTGCTTTATGCTGGGAATAATATATAATGTCATTGGCTTGGTGACAGAGTTATATGTCAGTTCTACGTCTAAATATCCAATAATAGCTTGACTTTCTCCTCCGGCTGTTTTTGCTTTCGATTTTATAGGCTTAAACTCTGACAACTTCGAAAAATCTTGTGTTGCTAATTTCGAACCTATACAACTAATATTCGCTCCAGTATCTAACAGACCAAGTTCTGTATAATTTAAGAACGAAACTTCAGCATAGCTACGAAGGTCGGTTGCATTATTGAAAATCGTAGATATTTGCAAATTTCGGTTTTTCTTTACCTCTGTATAATATGTCCTTAATCTTTGAGTTCGTTTGCTAACAGCAGGCGGGTTATCTTGAAATATTCGATTTCGAACCTCTACATAATTTTGTAAGCGTTCTTCGTAGGGACGAAAACGAATTGCAGACGTATTCGAGTGCAAGTTTTGAAACTCGGGTGTATCTGTATCTGTGCTTTTGGGTTCTACATTTTCGCGGGCATCCGGCTGTTGACGGATGCCTTCTGCCGGTTTTCCGACTGTCTCTGTAGGCAGACTTTGCACTGTGGCTTATATACATTGGGCTGTCCACAACCGTAGCAGAAAATGCGACGTTCAGATAGACAATTCTCCCAGATATGGCCTATTTCTTCGCAATTCCAGCAACGAAGTTTTTGATGAGAGGCGCGTATAGCTGCAAGCTCTGCATCTAGTGAATCGCCTTCTACATCTTCAACTGTTTCTTCGACAGCATAAACTTGTCTACGCTGTACTACTGGCTTGGCCTGATTAAAACGACAGCTAGTCTCATACGCTAAGTTTTCGCTCATTTGTACTAAACGGCGTAAGTGTCCTACCGAGTGAACTGGCTGATATAATAGCTTCTCACGTATTTCAGGGAGTAAGTTATTCTTTAAAATTTCCATTAATTCTTCTTCTGCTACCTTGAGGGAAGATTTATCTATAAGAGAGGCTACAGATTCATAAAAAGTTGAAAAAGGCTCTCCTGGTTTTTGCTTTCGAGCTCTGATCATCTCCATCTTCATAAAGCTTGACCGATAATCATCGTACTGCTGACGAAGGGATGAACAGAGGTCAGACCAAATAATATGATCAACTTGTTTGTGGTATCTCCAATACCATGATCGAGCCTTTCCAGTAAATAACACATGCATATTCTTACACATGCCTGTGAAATCACTATCTAAGGTCTCATCTGTTAACGACTTAACGCGATAGATAAATTCATTAACCCCTAATCCATCTGATGAACCATCAAATTGAACTCCCCACTTTTGCATAATATCAACGATCCTTCGACTATTCAAGGAGCAAGCGCCTATTGATGGGGACTCGCGACTGTTCGCTACCGGCAATGGTTCGATTGGCGAAGGGCGATTGTTTATGGACAACGAAGACATGACCCTAGTAACTGTTTCTTCAATCATGTTCTGAATAACATTGTAGTCCGGTTGCTGCGATCTTTGAGGATTCGCACCACGGAATGGTCGAGTTGCTCTGGGTCGTCCCCTAGTAGTTCTGGGTCGCGCAGCTTCAGCCTGACTCGGGCTTTGACTCGCATATAAAGCTGATGACTGTGCGCCACTAGCATTCAACAAAGCAGCTTCTTGTACATTAGCTGTATTGTTGGCCTCTGCTAGTGCTAAAGTTCTGGCAAGATTTCTAGTTGTAACTCGACGAGTTACTGGAGCTGGTGGTGGGGCTGTCTCGTGCCTCCGAGAGGGTGAGCAGTTGCCTACTACTAGCTTCATTTGCTGCTTATCTATTGGTGTCTGGCAAGTATAACAGACGGTATTTTCTGTTAACCACGCTTCCACGCAGTTTTTATGAAAAATATGCTGACACGCTAACAAATAGCAAGGATATGTATCATCCATTTCTGTCGCACATAGTGCGCATTTATTTTCTGTACTACCTACAGGTGCGACGTGCGGCGGTGTATTTATAACTGGCATAGTTACTAAAAAGTGTTGTTAAGCTTGACTATTAATGGCATAGAGAGAGAAAATCGAGGCATTCTTATTAGTTCTAACTGTTCCGAATTGTTTCTTTTTTTGGGCTATTGAAACTAAAACTAGCAGGTATTTACAAATTGACTATCGCTACCATCAAAAACTATACTATTCGGCAAGGGAATGCACAGGCAGCATATCTCCGAGTTCCAGACAATAGTACACTTAAAGACGCAACGACAACAACTTATCAACACACAACTAGTATTGCTTATGGCTTCTACCATTCTTCATTTAAGTACGGAATACCCTCCAGGGATAATCAGTATTGGTATCCTAGCCGAATACACAATATTCTGGAATTATTTAGAGAAGTTTTTCTAGCACTAGATTGAATTGTGGCTTCATCCACAGCAACCAAAAGCGAGCTACAATTGTGAGGGAAGATGTTCTTTTCCAAAGCAGTGATGCTTTAATTCATTTAAAGTTGAAAAATGCTTCAAGGTGTCTCGGTCTGCGATCCAGGCTTGAATCCAGCAGCTTCGTAGTACCTATGAAACCAAATCTATTCCTCTCAGCAGTCGCTGTTGCGATAGCTAGACCAACCAAGTCTAAGTCTATTTCAGCAATACAGGCTACTGAAACAACTAATTTTCTCACAAAAGGGGGTGTTTTGTATGACTACAACTCCATACAGAAGAAGTGGCCATACAAGAAAATTTTGGTTCACTGAAAGCTAATGAACTCACAGTGCCTCACAAATTCTGGTTCACTGAAAGCTAATGAACTCACAGTGCCTCACAAAAGTTCGGTTCACTGACAGTGTATCATCTCTCAGTGCCTCACAAATTCTGGTTCACTGAAAGCTAATGAACTCACAGTGCCCCACGTTGGGCGCCATAAAATTTATGTGCTGTATCGATCTTATGTATGCGGGCGTTAGCTTCTCTCTTTGAATTTCAGGCCCCCCGTTGGGCGCCATAAAATCTATGTAATGTACGTACTCGAGTATGAAAGCGATTTTCGTGCATTCGCATGTTTACATATATACATATATACATATATACACATATATCTATTCACATACATGTATACATACATACATACATACATACATACATCAACATACATCAACATACACAAGACGTGGATCGGGTAGTGGCGGGCGGAATCCTCTGGTTCCCTTAGCTCTGTCGGTGTGGGGGTGGGCTTTGCCATACCTTCACCAATACACACAAACTCTAAAATTTTTAGGATTCCTATACAAACCAAACATTCGGACAACAAGAAAAAAAAACGAAACAAACACGGACAGTTAGAAGGACGCGGAAGCCGAGGTGGTGTTGGCTTCTCGCTGTCTTTACCCAAACCCAACCATGATCTTCAGCTTTAAATTGTCTATGAAGATCCCCAAAAAAAAAAAAAGATTGCCTCGACTCTCTCTCTCTTCTATGCCAAGCTATACTCCTAGCCTACCATGTTAATTTATCAAAAAACTCAAAAAAATTCTAGAATATACATTTATTCTTTAAATTACTCTAACTATTACATTTTCATTTACTCTTAATTACTGTCGCTTCATGTTCTTGAATTTATATATATGTATGTGCATGTGTTTGGTAGTTAGTTTGCGTGTATAAAAAAAATGAAAGAAAAACTACATAATAAAAAAAAATTTACAAATGAATAAAAAGGTTAACAATATAGTAATAATAACATAATAATATAATAAAATAATATTACAATAAAATATTAAAAAAAATGTTTAAATCATATTTTAGACATTTGGGGAGTATTAGTTAACACATATTAATTTAAAAATTTAGTTTTAATTCATAGCTTTTATTTCATAGTTTTCATTTCATAGTTTGTATTTCGTTCTTTATTCAAAATTTTTTCTTCTTTTTTTTTTCTTTGTTTTTTTTTTTTCTTTCTCTTTTTTTTCTTTTTCTTTATTTATTTATTTAGTCTTATTTCGTTATACAGTTTGGGGACATGATAGGGAGGGGAAAACAAGGGTTAATTTAGCACTCACAGTTCTTTTTTGTTGTATGTCCACCGCTGAAAGGCCTTTCGTTTGGTGACTGCTGCTGCTGCTATATGGAAGATGTGTGTTGTGTATTATTTGAATGCATTATTATTGTTTTCGTGGTGAATTATAGTATCATGCTTTTCGTTTTTTTTTTTTTTTTTTTTTTTTTTTTTTTTTTGTATTATATATATATATAATTCTATATAGGTATAATATGCATTATTGTCTATTAAATCGAGAATTTATTTAACCACTAGCATTTAAAGTTTTTTTTTGTGTACCTGCAGTTTTATGCAGCACGTTCACTTTGTTCAAATTTGTCTTTGAAGCTTTTTTTTTTTTTTTTTTTTTGTTCTTTTTGTTCTTCACATACACCTTGCGCACACATATACATATATCTATATATATATATATTTATATATTTTTTCACTAATATGTTGTCGATAATCCCTCGCCGTTCTGCGATCTGCTACACATTTTCCTATTTCTCGGTGGCTATTTTTTTTCGTTTTATTCGGGGGCGATTTTAATCTTTTTATTCGGGGGCGATTTTAATATGTAGCCCTAACCTCTGCGCATATGTGCATGTGGCCTTCTGCTGGCCGAGAGGTTAGGGTTATATTAAAGGCTGCAAAATACAAGAAACCCAGACTTAGTTTCTGTAAACTAAGTTTTAATTTATATTAAATACCTTTTGTTGCCTGCTTGCAAACTTGCTGTTTCCCACGAGTAAAAAATGCGTGCGGCTGCGCGCACCAAAGTCAATGACTGACCAGCTCAGCTGGTCACGGTGGGCCAAATTCAAAAAATTTCGATCTTTTGTGGAGGGCGATAATCTTTTGTATATGTTTTTTTTTTTTGTTAAATATATATATAAGGATATATATATATATATACAATTATTAACACAAATTGTAGCTGGATAGAACTCCACGCTGCAGGTATCTTCTTGAAAATGTGGGCCGGAAAAAGATGGAGCTGGCAATGTGGCCGCTTTTTATACGCCCACATTCCAGTGTTCTTGGTTTCAATGTTTCGCTCTCAGCGAAGCTTCGGACAGCGGAATGCTAGTGAGCGTATTTCTCCCACTGTCTCCGACGAGCGAGCAAAGCGTAAGCTTAGCGAAAGCTCGATCGCTAAAGCTCCGCTCTCTCTCTATCTCTCTCTTGCATTGCAGCGCAGGCGACAATGTTGTCGCAAACGATATGCGCTGCAATTTGCAATCTTAGAGATTCGCAACCATTACAAAATCCCCCCTCTCCCAAGCCCAGCTGTAGCCAGGCATTAGCAAACCAATACGTAAGATCCCAAATACTACCCAATAGAGACAAACAACATTTGTGATTCCAATAGAGAGAATGTCGAGCAGAGAAATGTCAGGCAGACCAACGGCCAAGTGTGCTATTCATTCGGATTGCATCCACAGATTGGCTAATAATTTCAACTCAATCCAGATACGTAACTTTCGGCCTCGTTCTGTAAGAAACTAAGCGATTAAGTTTCACAAAAATCAACAAAAACACAAATTTAATAATAATGAAAATGAAAAGAAAGCAAAATTTATTGTAGAAATTCACGAGAAACCAAAATGCACATGCGATCTACGTACACATGCAAATGAATGGGATATAAATATATATTTATATATGTGTATGTATGTACTTAGCAGAGAGAAACACACACACACACACACACACAAACCTACACACACTTACATTTCACAGCGAAATTTGAATGTGGCAGAAAAGCTAAATAATTTGTTGTAAATAAACCTTAAATTTAGTGTAAACAAGAGGGAGAATTGCAAAATGCAATAATCTAAAAAGAAACAAAAACAAAAACAAACAGCAGAGAATGCATAAAAATTATAATTAAATTACAAATGAGATTTTGTTTTTATTTGTAATATTTATAATAAAATATAGTATTTAAAAATTTACGAAATGCCTTTTCTTCCGGCTTGCCTCCCTCCATTTACATATTTATCACAGAGCGACTGATCGATCCCTACAGATGAGACCTGGATTTACCTGAACGAGGTGCGTATTTGGTTGATTTCTAGAAAAACAAATCTTTAACTTTTCTGTCTGCTTTGCAGCCATTCATCTTCAGCTCGAGCTGAAATGCTGTTGCTTGTCGGATTCGGATTCGGATTCGGATTCGGATGGGGATTCATGTGAATAACATGTTTGGCTCTTTGGCCGCCTTGCAGAGACCACAAAACGCGCCATTCGGAAAACGATCTTATTAATCTGACATCATAATAAGCCATTAATCAAGCGGCATTAACAAAACACTGACCAATGGCCACCTGAGACTGAGGCCAGGCCCAGGCACGACTCACGGATCAACATTCGCCGATTCGGACTCCGATTCATGCGATTGCGATTGCGATTGCACATGACACCAATGCCAGGTGGAGCAGCAGCAGCAGCAGCAGCAGGAGGAGCAAGAGCAGAATGAACGGCAAGAGATGGAGGCGTACTCGCGCTCTGGCAGCAGCTTAAACAAATTGAATTCGCATTGTTCGCATAATCGCTGGCCATTTGTAAGCGGGGCACAGAATGTGCTCACGTTTATGTCACAAAATCAAATTAATAATTTGTGTCGTATTTTTTCTCTGAATTGAGACGCAACGAGCTGAAATATTCTCAACAATCTGAGCGTCTGGCACTTGCAGCAGACGCGCGAGAAAAGGCCTCGCATATACAAATCGTTTTTCCGCAAATGCTCGAAAATGTCAACATTTGATTGCACCACTTGCACCACTTGTCCCCGTTGGCTGTTGGCTGTTGGCCGCGCCTGAATGGCTGCTTGAAGTGCATTTCACATGTGCCCCATCACGATGGCGCTGCACGTACTCCGAAATGTGTAGAGATCCACTCGAAATAGATCTTGAGCAGCTGCCAACCAAAGTTCGACAGGCAACGCGGATGCGTGGTTGCGTGGTTGCACCACCCTATCCATGCTGGGTGGGGCGGCTGCAAGATTTTCTGCAACAGTGAATCGGGCTTGAGTTTTTGTTGGCTTGTTGGCTTTTCGGTCTGTTGAAATTAATTAAAAACGCTCTTGTTTGCCCAAACGAAGCACCTCAAATAGAATTTTAATTGAATTCGTTACCTAGGCGAATGCCAAATTTTGATCTCTTGGGTGTGATGTTCTCTCTTAATGCATTATTACTCAGATATACTCTATACCTGTACATAAGTATGTATATGCATATTCATTTGAGCGATAATGTTTATCTGTATTTATTAATTGACTGCAAATTGCCCAAAATATGAATGGGAGGTGATTCAATCTTAAACGAAATTATTTAAGAAATTATCATTGCAAGCAAATATTACACTGAGCGAAAGAAACAACTAATTTTAAATGATTAATTAATAATTGGAGAATATGAAATGTCTTATAGTTCTTTATATATGTGTATTTAGTTCTGTATTTATATACAAACATACCTAGAACATTTCAAGATTTGAAAGCTTATTCACACAATATATTTTATGCATCTCTATTTTAAATATGAACTATTTTAGCTATATTTATTTAAACTTGCATATTAAATTGTTTGTGTAGAATACAAATAAACTATTTATATACAAACATAAATATATAACATAAAATAAATAACAAATTATATTTATGAACATTATTATTAATTAATTTTAATTTAATTTAATTTTTTATTTGTTTATTGATTGTTAAAGCTAAAATATTCCAATTAAGCATTTTATATTTAAGAATCATTTTGTTTTTCTTTCATTTAATATCTAGGAACATCATTTTTTTTTCTTTCATATCATATCACATTTCAATAAATTTATTTGCTATGGCTATCAAATATTGAATTATTAGAACAATTTATGTCATTTATTTAATAAAATTTGCATATACCTATATTAAATAAAGTATTGATTGTACTTTAATATAAGGCATTTTTTTATTAAGTTTATAAACCTTTAATATTTCCATAGCAATTTAGTATATAAATTTTATGAAAAGTAAGATGCTCAAATTTAGAAAAATAATATTTCAATACGTTGTTATCAATTAGAAAAAATATCATGACCAGAATTATTCAAACCTTATATATAAAATATATTATTACTATACTATACTCATATATATATATATATATATATACATTTGATATTAAAGACCACAGCCATTGCCATTTCTAATATATCGTATTCGAATGAGTTTGAGAAAGTCCAACATATTGAAGTTATACGCCAGTTGGAGACAGACCGTCGGAAAGAATCATTAATAATCGGTTCTATGGAATTGAGACAACACTCGGCGAAACTTGAATAAATCATTAATTATGTACAAATTGAAATAGGCAGAAACATGAACGCCATAACGAGAAACAAAGCAAGATGTCAGACATCCACTTGAGGTACTCGTAATGATGAGGCCTAGACAAGTGCAGGCCCATTCCCTCACGCTCGCCCTCTGCCTCTCCCTCTGCCGGTTCACACAATCCATCACACGATCGACGATCCATCAAGGTGATATCGAGACTGCGCAGCGAAGGCAAATGATAAATTTAAAATGGCCAAGACATAAATCATTGAATACGATAATTAGCAGATGCAGACGAAAATCGAAGAGGAAAAAGCGCCGAAAACACACTCAAATTGAGTTGTCCATTCCATTTGAGGGATGGCGAGAGGGAGAGGGAGTGAGAGGGTCTTGTACCGGCATTTGCCACTGCCAATAGCAGTGCAATTGACCCGGTTAAAAGCGAAATGTGCAATCGCTAGAAAATTGCACTAGTCACTTGAGTCTCCGTATCCTTGATGGCAATCACACAAATGAGCCTCTAATAGAATATTAACTCCTGAAGAGCATCGATGGCAGCCACTGCCGCTGCCTCAGCCTCTGCTTCAGGCTCAGCAGCAGCAGGTAAGCCTCAGCTTGCGTCGAGTCGGAGAACTTGTTCTGGACCTCTTCGAATAGCCATACAACAGTTATGAGAGACTGCTCGAAATCCGGTTTGAGCACAAGTTCGAAAAACCAACACATATCCAAGCGTATCGATATCGAAATTCGAAGATCTCGCCGGCACCAATACTAATGCATTCGCCACCAATACACTCACAGCTGCGAGAGAGCCAGCAGTTCGAATGCCGCTCGAGCAGCAACCATCGTAAATTTCGAAATTCAGTTAGTTTTCGAACACAGGCCGCTGCAGACCATGGCCACAAATTCCGTAGCACAGCGCATGCGCACTGCGTAAACACAAAAGGGAGATGAAACATGCAACATGCTAGTGCTTACTGTTTGCTCGCTCGCACCCGCATGCGCACTTGATGGCGCCGCTGACTCCGCCCACTAATTTCGAAATACTTGAATGATTTTCAATATGGCCGCCGTAGCTGGCTGCGTTGTTGTTGTTGCTGCCGCTCGCTCGACGCCATATGCGCCATGCGGAGCCACCGGGCCCGGTGCCGGGACCCTACACATGTTACATGTGCACCATATCCACATCATGCCGCCGGTGGTTCCGAAAAATATTTGTGTATCAGTTAAAATTCTTGTGAAAATGCAAACATTATTTAAAGTGAATATAAATAATTGTTTGTATAATTTCTTGAATAAGACAGTTGTATTTTTTGGCCTCTAATAATTATGAATAAAATTAATGAATTTTTAAGAAATTTAATGATACTGTAGACAGTTTTATAGTAAAACTATTAGCTAGTCAGAGACATAGAATTGAGAAGTTATGTTAAATAAAATGATTGAATGAAATATATGAATTATTTATATATGTAGTTTAAAACTCATTTCATAGTCTTTACAACTAATTTCAATTTTAAAAATTATTATTTTCGCTTGAAGATGTTTTCGCTTAAACTCGATTAAATGAGATATTACAAGTATTATTTATAGTTTTATAGTCTATATTCTATATTCGTACATGCCCATTTTTCAATCCTAATACTAATTGACATAGAGAGCTAAAGCATTTGATTTCGTATTAGATTTCATTTTAAATCGTCTCATAACTATATAAATAATCATACATTTTATCTAGATCATTTATTTATACTTGTTCGCCATAAATCAAATGAATGCAGTTACCGCTCAAAAGTCAAAGAGTTGTCAAAAATCACTTAGTGGGTAAACATCTTAATCTTTGGGAGCGTTAATGCCATCCATTGAGATTAAGTAATTCGAAGACAAGCGGAAAAATATTGTCACAACATTCCAGTAATTACCCGTAATGCCTAGAGAACACGACCAGAACTGCTCGGGGCCGCTAATGATCGAATCATTTCGGATAATGTGCCCAAGCAGCGACAGGAGCAGTCAGCAGCAGTCGCAGTAGCTGCCGCTGTAGCTGTAGCTGTAGCTGTAACTGTAATTGTAGCAGTAACTGTGACCATGAGCAGACCCAAAGAAACCAAACGACCAAAACTCAAGGCAAAAGTCAAACTGAAAATTGAGCTGCAGATGTAAGTAAATCAAATAAAATCACGTGTCATTTGTCTCGGCGGTTCATTGAAAGATAAGATTCAGGCAGCGGCAACTGCAACCGTTCCGATATGAGTGCCATAACTTTAGGGCAGGTTAGTTAGCTAGGAGCATACAGACATGTGCGGCTGATGTGGACGCTGCTGCTGCTTCTGCTGCTGATGCTGAGGTTGAGGCTGCGTCTGGGCTGCGTGGCAATCAATCAACGCTTTACTAAATTTAATATGCGGTTAAAAGTGCTAATGACGTTGGTCTGGCAATCGTTTAAGCCAGCCCCTAATGCTCGCTCCGGCCAGGACCGCCTCTCAGCGCCCACACAACGACCGCCAGTCCTAGCGTCCAACCGACCGACAGACGCAGCAGTACATAAAGTTTAATGAGAAACCACTTAACACTTTCAGAGCTTTTTACGTTTTGCTGTCATTAGAATGATTTTTGCCACTAACTACGATGCTCGACTGTCGCTCGACCCACTCCTGGCTTAAGCTGGCCCTGCGGCCTTTGTGCCCGTGCACATTTCCTTCGAGTTGTCCTCGTCCTCTTCGTCCCCGTCGTCGTCGTCGTCATCGTTGTTCAGGCCGCTGCCGTTGTCGTCATTATCCGGCCATGTTCGCAATATTGCACTCTCTGCCCCGCCCACAAGCTGGCAACCTGGCACTGCCACCGCCCGCATGCGGCACGAGAGCCTCGCTTCCAGCTCGAGGGCAGCGCAACGCAGTGTTCCGCATTGGCGAAGGCGTCAAACTCAAAGGAGAGCGAGCGCGTGTATTTCCAAAACAAATCGGCAACAATTTCATTAAATGAGTATCATATTAAATTTAATGATGCAGTCGTATTTCAGTTTTCGTTTCGGTTTTTTGTGCACGCCAAAGAGTTTTTGTTCTAGCCCAGGCAGCAGGCAGCGGGCAGCAGGCAGGCGTAAGGATGTGGCAAGCAGCGGGAGTGGGCGCAGTCAACGTCAACGGTAGCTGCCAGCAAATCTTCAGCTCAACTGGGCTGCTGTCAGACAGAGCTGCTGCCTCAGCTTCAGCCTGAGCTCGAGCCTCTGCCCCGAGCACTGAATTGAAATTGAAGTGTGATGCACACTTGTCAGTTTGGAATTTCTATTCGAAAAGTTATCCATATTCCAGTTTGTCTGCTCCGACTCCGGCTCCAGCTCTGACTCTGACTCTGACTCTCTCAGATGTGTGCCTCTGGCGCGGCTCGGCTCGGCTCGTGTTGCGGCTGGGCATGATGAAGAGGTCGCTGCTGGAGCAGTGCCGAGTGACGGATTGACAGCGAAGCGCTCAGCGATTATGGATTGTAATACATCTCCAAACTTCTATCCCCCAACTGATGTTTATCTTGCGCGCAAGTGTTGCTCTCGATTGACTTTTAATTATCGCTTGCCAGGCAATTCATCAATTTACTGCCAAGAATAAATATATTAGCCATTGGGGTAAGAAACTCAATGGGTTTAACATTTACACGCATATACGTAAGTATATTTGACAATATCTGTATATATATATGTTTGTATATCCATATTTATTTTATATGTGCTTGCTCTCTTCTGGTAGTATTCAAACAGAGTTAAGATCACTTTTCTTTCTTCTTTCTTTACTAGTTATTGAAGATATACCTAAGAACACTTAGTTCTTTACCTTTCAGTTGAAGAATACCTTAGTTTAACTTCGTCCGGTTTATATAAATAATTTTTGTTAATACTTTTACTATAAGAGTTTTCCACAGACTGAGCAAAAGCAGCTGTAAGATTATCAATTGTCTTCGTATGCAATGCAGGTGCAGCTATAGAATAGGGTTGCCCTTTACAGACCTCTGTCAAACAACTCGATGGAGTAGACAAGGTCAAACGACCATTGAAGGTCTAATGTAAAGTATAAATAATTATTATACACATCTACAGCGCATCAAAAGAAACATTGAATGTCAACTCATTCCGTCTTTGTTTTAGCTAATCGGCTCATGACAAACACAAAATATACGAAAATTAATATTCTAAACTCTAGTTGACCCCAGAGTGGTGCT
The DNA here is from genome assembly GCA_035047565.1 of Drosophila mulleri. Taxonomy (NCBI): domain Eukaryota; kingdom Metazoa; phylum Arthropoda; class Insecta; order Diptera; family Drosophilidae; genus Drosophila; species Drosophila mulleri. The sequence goes on along the minus strand of JAWNPK010000040.1, from coordinate 4,435,629 downwards.
AATAGAATCAACGATTGTTGTTCTAATTTGTGTTTGTTTAATTTAATGGGGGGGGGGGGCTTGCAGCTGAAGAGCGAAACAATTTTCTTAAAACACAAAAGAAAAGAAAGGCACAACAGCAATGGAGCAGGTGGAGTGGGGGGAGGGTGGCTGCCAAGGACGTGCAGGGTGTGAGCATGGAGAGGACAAGGAAACAGGAGTAATGCATAAGCTCAGTCAAGTCCATTACCAGAGCCAGGCATCGATTGATGGCTGCACAACAATGGCTGGGGGAAATTAACCAATTTATCTTTGTTTTCTGCACAGAACAGAGAATAGCACAACGCACAGCCAAGAAGGAGAAGACGAAGCAGAAGAAGCACAAAAAACGCACTCTCCCGAAAGGAAAAAGTTTATAATAAAAAGCAACACTGAGGCGAACCAAACAACAATTCGCACAACGAAAGCAAAGGCAGCGCCAACGCGTAGGAGACATCAGCCACGGCGACAATGAAGGAGCCGAAAGGAACCCAAAAACCAGAGGAGCAAAACGCACCGAGAAACAAAAAAAAAGAAAACAACAGGCGGGTCTAGAGCTGCCCTGAAAGGATTCAGCCATTACGTTTGAAAGCATCAGAGTGAATAGTGGAACAGGAGCAGGAGCAGGAGGTGGCAGACGAGAATTGGCGAGGGGCATCAGTGCGGGGGCTTGTCGCCAACGTGTGACACATTTCTGCTTTTAAGGAGGATTGCATTTGTTACGCGTGCGTTGCTCCGTTACGGTTCAGCGGCAATCGATCAAGGGTAAACATTTCGGTTGGCATTGTGCGCTGCCAGTGAAAGGTCTCGAAATTTAGTCAGTCTGAGTGAGTGCAGCCATCTATTAGCCAAGTGTCTCAAAGCCGAACTCTGCTCGCTTTTTCTCACATATGTATGTACATGTGTGTGCGTGTGTGTTTGTGCTTGTGTCAACTTTTTGGATAATACGAGGAACACGCATGCAAAATGCAAATGGAGCGATCTCCTGCAGTCTAACGGCACACTTCCCATTCTTCTCTCCGGCTCCGCGTCCGTGTGCCCCTCCCGCTGTTGTGTCACGCAATGTTGCATGAAATTTGCTCGGGTCGAGCTAGGCGCACTTTCACTTTTTCCCATCGGCCATCAGCCATCAGTTAGGTACATAGCTTCTGGCTGACATTAGGCTAATGCTATTAGGTCGGCCGAGGGTCGCAGGGCCATTCCTCATTTCGTTGCAGATGTGCTGACAGGCTGCCTCGGCCGCAGCAACAAGAGCGCAACCGGAATATTACGTTTGCCACTTCAAATTTCTCTCGCATCCTTTTGCCACAACTGCATTTATTCTGCTGCGACTGCTACAGCGACTCTGTCTGCCTCCTGTAAGCAGAGCTGCTTGTTGACACACTATACACACGCTATACACATTACACACATGCTAAGCAGAGCCGCCCACACACATGAATATTCAGCTATGGCACAACTCGAACCGAATGGCTTTAGCACGGCTCGACGCCTTGCATCGAGCAGGCAACAGCTCAGGAAATTAAAACCCATAAATCTCTCCTCGCTCATAAGCTCATGTCCTCCGGCCTCCGGCGGCCGCGAGCTTTACACTTTTTACTCAGTCTGCATCGCAGCTCAGCTGGCTAAGCATGGGCTGTGTGCGCTTTTTAATATCATAAGTGAGCCTGCCAGGCAACAGGTGCTGGAGCTTCAGCTCAAATCGGAAATGCATGTGAGTAAAGGGAAATCAGTTTTAAGTTAGGTTTCCTGAAAGTAGATAAGAAAGTACCAGCAGCTGAGTGTAGAAAGCAAAAATAGAACAGCTCCGAATGTGTACCAAATTATGAACAATTTTATTCATTATGAATATCCTAAAATTATTTATTATCTTTAACTTATTTGTAGCTTTTATGTCCGAGCTGAAATTATAATTCAATTTATTTAAATATATAAATGTTTGCAAATTCATTTTTAAATAATTTATAAAAGAAGTAGGTGTAACAAGCAGAAGTAGATATGGTAGACCTCTTAAGAAATATATATATGAATTTATTTAATGTTCGAATTTATATAAATTTAAGACTAGCATTAGCAACTTGAGCCTTTCCCCTTTAAAGTATTTATTTTCTACATTAGGACTGACTGAAACTGAAACTATCCATAGGGTTAGTGTGTGTGAGTGAGTATATATAAATTTGGAACCCTTTGAATATACAAAATTTAATTTTAGCACATATTTCGGATGAGTAAATCAATTTAAGAACTTATTTGCTTGTATGAAAGCACATATATAAAATATAATTTACAATACATTTTATATCCCCAGAGATATCTCTTTATATCTTTTTATACGTTTCAACAATAATTGAAGTTAATTATAAATTCGTACCCAAAGTAAAGTTCACAAAATATCCCAAGATTTTGTCGAGTCTCCATTTATAGATTAATCGCATACATATATATTTATATACATATATAAATGTTCTATATTTTATTGCTATTGTGTATGTTATACAAGGGATTATCTATTTATATGTTGAATATTTTATATACACTATCTATTTATATCTCAAAATTATATCTCTATCGACTGGATAACTCAGACCATCAATATATAAATTTAAATATTTGCATAAAGTTAGTTTGTAATATTCGTAAGATTGTTTTCAACAAAATATCTTTTGATACGCGTTTGCCTGCCGCACAGCGGCACAGATCAAGCCACCGAGACGGCAGCCGAGGTGGGGAGGGGGAGGCCTGATGGAGTCCGCAATGGTGCCAGCAATTTGGTGCCGCTGCCAGCGGCCATCATCATCATTAGAAACTGCGAAAAATCCTCCAAATACTTAACCGGTGGTGGCCTTAAGTCGTTTTTGATGTACGTCGCTAACAGCGCCAGCGAACGCCAAGGCGACTTGGCCAGCAGCGGAGGCCATCAGTGAGCCGCCAGATAGATATGTGTGTATGCATGTATATGTGGATGAGGCAGGTGGGGAGTATAAAAGGGGGCACGGCTTTGACTCTAGAGAAGTGAATGCCTGAAATGGTAATTGGCATTTATTATCCACGCACTTTTGCGGCATCATTCGATGATCTGCAGGTGCCGATTAAGGCAACAACCAACAACAACTCCAGATTGCACTCGAGCGGAGCTCGAACAGCGTCCTCAACGCCTCAACTCTCAGATAATGCAACTTTAATTGCTGATCAGTCGTTAATTGTGGCAAATTATGAGAGAAATTGCACAACAGACACCAGAGCTACGAAAAAGGCTTCATTTAATTAGTCTAATTAATGGCAACGCTTTTGAGAGCCATATATGGACTTTACACAAATATCATAGATTAACCTGCACAAAATAATTAAAACTTTAAATTCAGAGTGGCTAATGCAGACTTGGCCGAGTAATTAACTAAAATGTCGATTGGCTTAATATTTAAATTAAAATATATGGATATATTTATATTTAAATATATTAATTATATATTTAAATATATTAATTTTCTTACATATTTCATAAAAGAAAACAAAACGAAACTTGCTAAAATTTGTGAAAAATCTAGATTGAAACAACGAAGCTATTTAAATTATATTAGTTATAATTTTTTTTTTTTTTTTTTTTTTATATATATATATATTATCCATTTTCATACTTTATCCATTTACTAAATATGCTATATTAAAGAGTTTTTAACCGATTATTTAACCAAGATTATTTTTAAATTAAATGAAATAATGCCTTCGATATTTAATAAAAAAATATTAGTTTCATTAAAAATCTATAGAGAAATAATAAAGATATTTATATTTTTAAATTGTTTTAGTTACTACTAATAATAGTAGTATTGTATTACTATAAAATGCCGAAAATATCTTCATTATTATATTTATATATTCACCTACAAAATTCGCTTAGCTATATTAAAGAGGTTTTAACCGATTATTTAACCATTTTTAAACAATACAAATTTGTTTTCTTTTTTAACGATGAAATTTATATTTTATGTATCATTTCTTAGATATTTTAGAAAAAAAAAAACACAAAAATTAGCCACTTTAAATTTGTTAAAAACCTATAGTGAATCAAACAAGGAATTTAAATTATTTAATTGGTTTAGTTACTATTACTTTTATATATATGTATATATATATAAATTGCCCAAAATATCTGCATTATTATGATTATATATATATATATCTTTATTAAAGAGTTTTTGACTGATTATTTAATTAAGTTTATTTTTAGACTTAATGACATAGTTAAAAATAGCTAAAAATAGCTATGAAAAAGCAATATTTTGCAAAATGAATGATGCAAATCGAAAGCAGCGAAAGCAATGAGAGAGACTCGAACAAATTTGGCAGAAAGTCATAAAATACATCATTTAATACATCAATAGCCATAAATGGAATATAATTTTGAGCAATTGAGCGATTTAATTTGATGTTCGACTATCAAATTTATTCACTCCAAGTTTGAGGAGTGAAATTTTTGATTAAGCTGCAAGTAAATGCTCGTTTCGAACTGCTCCCAATCGATCCCATGTCCATGGCACACCTGTGCCTGTGCCCCAAGAGAGAGAGAGAGAGGCCCCATTATGGAAAGCCAAACTCGCGGACTCCTGTTTCGCGTCTTGGCGCTTGTCCGCATGTCTGCTTGTCCGTTTGTCCGGAACGATGAATTTTAAAATCTCATTAATATTTCAACGCGTACTTAGATGCGTGCTAAATTGCAACTGGGTGTGTGCGTGTGTGTGTGAGTGTGTGATTAACAAGAATGGTGGCAATTACAGGAAATTGCTTCCTTGCACCTTCCTTCCGCCTCATGTGTGTGTGTGTGTGTGTGTGTGTGTGTTTTATTATAGTATGAAAAATGTGGCTGCACTTTTTACTTAATAACAAATTTGATGCATGCAAAATGAAGACATTGCCTTCTGCTGCCTCTGCCCCTGCTCCCTCGCCCTCTCGCCTTCTCTCTCTCTCTCTCACTCTCTCTCTTATTCATATTCCCTACTGACCATAGGTGGAGAGTAGGGCTCATTTTGCAATCACTTTAAAAGCCATAATAAGGGTGAAATTTTAATGACTTCATTATGGGCTTTTTGCCGAACAGAGGAAGAAGATTGCAACCTATGCCGCTGCCCTTTGCTGTTGACACTGTTGCCACTGTTGCCCATTACCCATGCCCCTCCCCCGGCTGCCAGCTCCCATTCCGCATTGCCCGTTGACCGTTTAGTGCGTGTTGCGCTTAATTCGCATGGAGCGTCCCATGTTTTACAATATAATTATAAGAATTTTCTTTTAAGTGGTTCACAATATTCGTGCCGCAGCCGCGTCTTGCTGCGGCAAGTGCATTAACCTATTTCCAGCCATGTGTCCAGTGCGCGTGGCCATTTTGAAATGCAGCCGCAGTTGGGATCAAGAGAGAGGGCACGAGAAAAGGAACGGGAACGGGAACGGGAATGAGCGCACAATCAAAGAGAAAATGCCTGTTTATCTTGGTTGCCATTAAGGTAGCCTCGTCTATTGACAGGTAGAAAATTTATCGACTGCACTCTCCGGCATGGAACCATCGCGGTGCAGGGGATCAGAGTTCAAAACTGGTTCTCAGCTGCTCGCCCACTGTGAGGTCAATGGCTGATTTGGGTTTTTGTTTTTGGTCGAGTTTAATTACAACGCTTAGCTCGAATCTGCATGATTTGAATAAAAGGTATGCTTAATTCCTACAGCCTTCTGTTAGGTAGGTTCACAATTGTTGAATACAGAAATATTTAAGAGGGACCCTCTCACAGAGCGATAATGCATTGGAAGGTCAAGGAATTTAATAGTGTAAACTAATAGCAGATTTTGTGAAATTTAACAATAGTTTTTAAATATTAAAAATGTCATTTTTAAATTTTTTATTATAGATTGATTCATTGATTTGTCTGCAGAATTGTTTTATATATGAAGATTAAATTCTTTTTGAATTACTTATTTTTTCTTTGATCGTCAATAAATAAACAAAATAAGACTAGACTGCCTCCAAAATTATCTAAATCAGATTGTAATACAGTAGAGTCCCGATAATTTAAAATGGGAAGGTGATCAGTTTATTTTTTTCCGATTTACACACAAATTTAAATTATCGATAATTATTGAAAACGAATTTCATTCAAGGCGATAAAATTTTATTCGATTTATCATGATTTTCAATTTAGCAGAGTACAAACTATCGAGACTTGACTGTAGTTAATTACAAAATAATAAATAATAATAATAATAATAGATTCAATTCTAAGATTTTTTTTAGTTTACAATTAAAATATGAATCTTTTGCTCTTTGAGCATTTTACAAAAACTCGTCAAATATGCAATAAACCTTTTGCGAATACTGTTGTAGAAACGGTTATTAAAATGTTCCCGAACTAATTGAGAGTAATTATTATGGTCATAATTAAAAGTGAATTAAATTTAAGCACAAGACTCACACTAATGAATATATATTGATAATTACAATAATTATGCAAATGTGCAACATTTTCACGCGACGCGTTGCGATTCAACTCACAGACCCAGGCCCAACTCGACTCCACTCCACCTCCGTCCCCTCTCTATCACGCTCTCTGTCTTTAGTAATTGGCCTTTGGTTTTGGGGTGCCGTCTCGCAGCAAGTCGAGCACTGAGTGCACTTTATTGACTGAGTGACTGCCCAGCGTAGCTTCCACTGAGCAGAACTGTTGAAGTTGGCAAGCCGAGAGGGCGCAGGCAAATTAAGTTGCGAGGCAGCTCAGACCTTGAGTCGATCTGCATGTATTAGTCTATTAGTCCATAGCATATACTTCAGGTAGCTCTCTGTTACTCACACACACTGCCACACGTTCGTTTTCAACCCATACGCACTCAACATGTGCTCAATACTTTAAGGTCAATTTGCATTCCTGGCTGCGTCCTTGACTTTTTCCGGATGCGCAACGGTCTCGCATATGCAAATATTGGCACTACAATTGTTCGGCAATCCTTTGTAATCCTTGCCGCGGGTAGTCCCGCATCCTATCCAGTCAATCGACATCGATGACCGTCATAAAACATTGCCTCTTGCTGCGTGAATGTCTGTTTGTTTTGCGTTTTGACTTTTCACTTTTCACTTTTGACTCCTGTCTCCCGACTTCTGACTTTTGACCATTTATCCTTTTGTCTGGCTGCTCAGTTAGCGGCTCGTGATTTATGACATCCGTCTTTGGCGGCCAGCTTAGTCCAAGAGCCCTGTATATTGGATTGACTGTGCAGCAGCTCAGTTTCGATTTCCATCTTGACACAATCGGTTCATCAAGTCCGTATCACATCCACAAACAGAATGCAGCAAATTTGATAAACGAGTTTGCTCTGGCAATAGATCAGTGAGTGTGAGTAGAGCTGAGAACGTGTAAAAATCAAATTATTAAAGTGGTTTAGTTTAGTTATCACTTGAAATGTATTTATAAATAATTATAAAGAATTATTGCAGTGAGAGTCTATTTATAAGAAATAAACATACAAATTATTTATTTGTATCGAATTAAGGCTCACTATATTTGCTTTTCAATTTCAATTTAATTTCAGCTCAATTTCAATTTATTTCACTCTACAGACTTTAGTTTAGGCTCAGGGGTAGGCCTTTTATACATACTAGATATTTATATATATAACATAATTAATTTGGGAAAAAAAACCAAATAAAAGCAAAGTTTTGAAGTTATTTACTACAAGCTAGATTAAATTAAATTTAACACAAAATAAATATATTTTAAATATATATTATATCAACATAGATCAGCTTCTCATTGAAGACATATTAGAGCTGCAAGAGATATATATATACATATGTCAATACATTTACTACATTTATATAAACTGCTACAACTCCGACTACTCTATACTCTCTATACAAGTAAATGTCTGTCTGTGGTGTTTTAGGCATTAGCAATGCCTCACTTAGAGCCTCACTCAATTAATTATGTATTATTTATTAATTGAATTTGTCTTTGCGTGTGGCCGTGGCAGAAGCCGATTCCATTTCAATAAAATGCGCTTCAAACAACTTTAATCAACTGCAATATATTTAATTATGTTTTTCATAAACGAACTCGGCTAATGGAAGTTTCGCTCGGTTTAATTGAGTTTGGGTCGCGCGTGACGATGATCGATTTGGTGGTCAGGAGCAGCAGCAGCCACTGACAGGATGATCACGTTGCTGCGAGAGCTGCGCGCCAATGCAACCACCGGCACCACACCTGTTTGCTCTCTGACTGGCCCCACTCGTTTCGATGTGTTATTAATGGCTGGCGATCGATCGTGAGGCGATCGCGCGAATGCGCCTACAAAAATAGCCACAGAAAATTGTGTCTGGCAGCCAGAGCGGGAGGCGAAGAGTCAGGGCGAGGCGTTTAACGTTTAGCGTTAACGTTAACTCAATCGACCTGTCATTTGCGTTTCAGTTGGCTCCTCGCATAATTGCCACCGTCACTTGAAGCTGTTCCTTGGCACATCATTTGTCAGGCGATGCCCAGCAGCCACAGCGGCGCGGCTCCGACTGCTATTTATAGGTGCTGTGTTCTTTTAGTGGAATAGAAGTCTCAAGCTCCCAGTGCACAGCACGATCGTGTTCGCATTAGAGATGGTTAGAGAGTGGAAGAGACTGTAAGGCGCGAGCACGATGCAGCTATCGAACATATTTCATTATGAAAATTCAATTTTTACAATGTAGAAGTAAAAGTTGATCTTACTTTTAGATATTCTCTTACGTACGCAACAGTAGTATATTTGATATTTAAATATATTAAACAAATATCTACAAATATCTATATTTCTTAACTCGTGTCTGCTCGTGACTTAGCCCCACTATCGACACGCGGCCAACCCAATGTCGAATACTTGAAACCGAATTTGCATTGGACTGTTCGCAGTGGCTGCTCGCATTGAAAACGATTTATCAACATTTACTAGAAATTAATTACCTCTCGGCCGAGTCTGTCTTTAATTCGATTTGTATGCGATATCTTTGGGTGTGAAACCACGTTTGGAGTCGATTAATCAAGCGTGCAGCAGCTCGAACAGAATCGATCAAACAATCGCAACGTGTATCCACAAGCCACTCGAGTTGGCTCTCGACAGAGAGTCTACTAGTCCAGGGTGCAGGATACGGTCTGTCTCTGGCACTGCAGACTGTGCGGTTCCAGCTCCAAGTGCTGCCCTTGGAAATGGGTGGCCCCTGCCAACGCCCCCGCTCCAGCTACTGGGCCGTCGCTGCTCCGTCATCGGCACACTTTTCAATTGTTTATTGTGTTGGCCTTTGTTTTGGTCGGTTTTTTTGGGTTTGTTTTTAATTTGGGCATGCGTTTCAACAAAACTTCATTAATTTTCTCAATAACATGCAGGACAGCAGCCCAAAAGTCCAATGCCCGCAGTCCACTGTCGTCTGCCCTTTGTCCAATCCCAAAGCCCGTTTCTGGGCTGGACGCGCGTTTAGCACATCTTTGGAGGCGCAATGCCCTCTCCCTCTCCCTCTCCCTCTCCAGCTCGCTCTCTTTCTTTCTTTCGGCCAAAAGACGGCATTCATTAATTCAATTCCCGCAATGCCGTCTTCTCGTATTTTGTTATTAATGATGTTCAACAAAACGGCGGCTTGTTGCTTGCCTCAGCTTGGCTCTCGGCTGTGACCATCGATGACACTCGGCCCACTGTTGATTTGCGGGTGGTTCCCGTTCCAGTTGTATTTGTATTTGTTGTGTGTGTGTGTGTGTGTGTGTGTTGCCCATGATCATTTTACGACAGGACTATTAGCCGTTTGTGGAGGACCCCATACACGTTCCGCTCTTCATATATTTTACAACAGTTCCCATTCCACTCGGCCCAGCGCTTATCATTACCGAATGTTGAATGATGTCGAGTGTTTGTTTTGACATCGAATGTTCTTAGGTGCTTGTTATTAAACATTTAAACACTTGATTAATGACTGCTCAATGTGCGATGGTTGCGCTATTAGCCTGTACTCTGCAACAGCAGTGTTTGTGGGCAGGATTAAGAATAATCATTGCTCGCCTTGCGTGTGAGCTGAATCTGTTGCAATTATCTTAAGAGAGTCATTAGGAGATACTTTAAATTTAATTAATTTATTTAAAAATATTCAAAGAATAGCCGTTTATATTTAATAAATTTATGAAATTAAAACTAGTTAGCTTATTCTTCAACTATATATGCAAATGCGAAGTAGTGCTCACATTACTCACATAGAACCCTCACACATGCGATTCAGAAGCCTCTGTTATTTCCAGATTTGTGCCTCCACATCGCTCAGTCAGCTAATAAACAAAAGCCGAGCCAATAAACACGCCTCCCCCGAGGCAATGAAGGGGCTTGACATGAATGCAAATATTTGTGAATCGAAAACACTTAACGCAAACACATTTAGTGATTCCTTCCCCAAGCGATTCACATACAATACACCGAATGTGGGTTAGGAGGAAGTGCAGTGGTGGTGGCAGTGGGGCTGGGTAGTTGCGTAGCCACCCCAACAGGCGGCAGCAAGTGCCTGAGGGTGCAACGCGGGGCACCCAGAAGCCAATTCTAATTCCGAGAAAATGCTTTTCATAAAAAAATGAGGGAAACAACGAAAATATTTGACATCAAATTCGTCAAACTCATGCGTTGGCCGCCTTCCGCCCTCCGCCCTCCGCCCACCAATCTCCGCCTTCCGCCTTCCGTGTCTTGCGGCTTAGAATGGAGCTGGCGTGTGGGAGGCGTCAGGGACTTGTGGGCGAGGACTGACTTTTTGGGCAACTGGCTGACTTTAAGGCCAGGGCCAGAGTCAGGGCCAGGACTTACAGTGCCTTTGCTCGCGCACTCACTGCCGTTTGAGGCTGAAATGGAAAACGAAAATGTCTGACATTGACAAATGTCATCCGTCATTGCGAACACAAGATTGATATAGATTGGAATGTGACACAAAAATACGCACAACTTCCACCACCATCAGCACCATCAGCCGGCACCACCATGCGTCCCTGTAGCAACCACTGCTGCGGCTCAAGCCAAAGACACAATGGCGGCAGGGCCCGTTTTTGTTTCCCGTTTCCCTGCCTCTGCCCCCACCTTCTCTATCCCCGCCGCACCGTTCCCATACGACCCGCAATTGTGCGTAGCTGGCGATGGCACAAGATGACGAGCGTTGATGAAAAACGTCGTCAGCGTCAGCTCCGTCGACGTCTGTCCGTCAAGGCAGCCACCCTTGTTTCGCTTGCCTCGCAAAAAAAATAGAGAAAGAGAGAGTGAGAGAGAGAGAAAAAAAAAACAGAACACAAAAACCAACAATGGATTCCATTTCGGGGATGAAAAGCTGCATTTTTTCACGCTCGCCTTTGGAAGGCAGTTCGAACTGTTTGAAAAGAAATTATAAAATGTATAACGAATTTATTAAAATACGTAAATATTAAAAAAAAAGATTTTATTTAATATAGAGCAGCTGAAGCGGCTGCAAAATATAATATAATATAATATATTTTGTTTAATTTAAATTAAATTGTATTATTTAATGTAGAGCAACTGAAGTAGCTGCAAAATATGAATTTGTACATTTTATTTTTTAATAAATCGTTGAATCGATTTCTAGTTCAATAATTATTAAATTAAATTTATTTTATTTTATATTTAATTGTACTTTATTTATTATTATATATAATATATATAATATTTTAGAATATATTAATTTATTCCTTGAAGTTGACTAATTTTATAAATAATATAATAAACATTTCTTTGTAAAACAAATAGCACTCTTCAAATAAAATATTTACGCAAATGTGATACGATGCAAATTATATATAATTTATAAATTAAATTTTAAAATGAGCTCTACCAACTATTAAAATAGTTTTTTTTTATATAAGTATATCATAAAATTTCTGTAAAATCATTTGGTGGATTTATTAAAAAAGATACATATGTATATAAGATATTATCAAATATATTACTATTATTTATTATTTATACTTATTTATATACTTTTCTTATAAATATGCATTATATTTTTTCCCTTTCTTTCCACTAACTCGCTTAAAGCCAATTTCCTAAAACGTCTTCTGCATCTGCAGAGGTAAAGAACTCTACAAACTTCTCGAACTTCCCCTTTTACGCTACACAACATTTGTGCGTGCGTGTGTGATATGTACGAGTATGTGTTTTCTTTTGTATCACAAAGTTTTATGTGCGTGGCACATAATAATGGTGGATTTTCTTTGTTTGACGTTAATTTTTTATTCTTGTTGCTTTTGTCTCAGATTCTGGTGCTGCCAGCGCCCTGCCCCGCCCATAGCCAAGGCTTGGCAAGCTGCACTTAAGTTTATTAGAAGAAACAATGGCGAATGAAGCCAGCGGCAGTGGAAGGGGGTAGGCACCCCGCTAAGAGCGTTAGAATTTGATAAATATATGCATTGCATTAATCTTGTGTTGCAACTATTTCAACAATTTGCATCCAGGCCGCTGGCCATGCCCCTCTTCCTGCTGCTGCTGCTGCCGCTAGTGCTGACAGGGACAAGGATCAAATCTGTTTTTAGATTGCAACAAAATAGTTGGAAAATTAAAGCAATGTCTCCCCCGTTGCAGCTTAAACGAGCAAACAAAGTTTGAGCCAAACTTTTGCGTCCTCGCTGAGCGCTCCCCGTATAATAATCAAGTGTTAATTATTTTATGGTTTTCAAAAGTTAAAGTTTCGTCAAGCTCACACCGCAAATCATCATTCGAGATACGCATCGATTTCCAGCGCCCCCTGGCAGGTGGGCAGGGGGCAAAGTACTGTTAACTCCGCACCGTGGGCGACTCCTCATTTCCTCGTGCCAACTGTAATGAAACTTCCGTTCTCTACTCCGTCCTCACTCCTCGCCCTCCTCGCCCTCCTCCTTCGTCAGCTACACAGAGCGCTCTGCGTGCCCGTCCGGCAGCTGGCAAACTAATGCGCAGCCATCAGTTGACGATGGCATTCAGATTAAGCTGCTGGCAATGAATGAACTCGATGCGGTGATAAAAACATTTATCAAACAAAAAGACGAATAATCATGCCTGCCAAGCCACGCGGCTCGAGCTGCTGCTCCTGCTCCTGCTCCTGCTGCTGCTGAGGAAAACCCTTCCCAAGTTGGAGCTCAGCCTTAAGACAGCAGGCGGGGCAAATGGAGGCTCGACTCTGCTAGCTAGCTACGCGCACGTGATTACGTCATTTGTACGGCACTTAAAAAACAATTAAAGTGTTTTCGCAAGTCTTCAATTACGCATATTCAAATGAACGGCAAAATAATCTAATTGGCATATGTTTTCCATTCATATTATAATTATTCCGATAATACTAATGGAAAGGTGATGAATATGTATATTTATTATGAATCCAATTATAGTCAGCTAACTTATATGGTAGAGCTGCGAATCAGGACTCAAAACGAGATACAAGTAACATATGAAATGAAAGTTTGTAATGATTTATAATAATAAAAGTTAGATGATATTTTAGAGAATTAAGTTATATATAAATATTGTAGAAAATATCAAAAGTCTCTATATAAATATATATTAATATATATATAAATATATTATGTATTATATTAAAATATCTGATATAAACAACTTCTTTCTCAAAGTTTAGATTCCAATAATACAACTTATTTTCATTATTACAGACCACGAACAACGTCAGTTCATCAGCCTCTCGCACGCATTTAATGCCCAAAAACAAACTAGTTTAATTCAGCAACAAAGAAACCAAAAGAACAAAGCCTCAAATTGTATTTTACAAATCTTTGTCTAGGAGGATTAAAATTGAAAAAGCTTACAAATTGCGCTGTCTCCAAACAAGGAATGCGCATGGGCTCATTTAGCGATGAGCAACAACAAAAAGTCATGGAGCAAAGATCGGGAAGAAGACGAAGAGACGCAGGCGCAGACGAAGACGAAGACGACACCGAAACCGAAACCGAAATCGAAACTCAAACCTCTTGGAGAACAAGACAAAATACATAATTCGGAACAAGATCTTCGCTTTAGCTTGTCATCGGAGACGGGGGTTAGCGGACGAGCGGGAGGGGACGACTTAAGAGAGAACTCAGCGTCCCACTGGCAATGGTTATTAATCAGTTTCCGATAATGCAGCTGAGCGAGACAAGAGTTTTGAATAAAAACACACGCAGACACCTTGCCGCGCCCCCGCAACAGCAACTAGCAGTCGTCTCCCACCATTGCCGATGATCTCAGAGAGCCGTAAGAGACACAAGCATATACACATACATATATAGTTATTTAGGTATAAGTGCGAGCGTGAGTACGAGTGGCTGAGTGCTTGGCCGGGCATGTGTCATAGTCACACTTTTGTTGTTAATTAAACGTGGCGAGTCACATGCCCAGGCTCTAGCGATCCCGCTAATGCCGGATCCATGATAAGTGGCATGTCTGTGAGATTCTGAGAGTTGGAGAGTTTCGTTGCTCGTCGAACTATTCATAGACGCGCTGCCATTGGACCTTGGCATCGTTGCCAGCTCTTCCGGCAATTGATTAATCGCCGCGAGCGACGCACTTCTAACACGCCCAAGTGGCAGGAACTTGAGCGATCTGGTTGCAGCATTGCGGCCGAGGTGAGAGAAAGCTCAAGTCCAATTCAAAACCCGGCTGTAGCCGTAGCTGTCGGTGTGGCAAAGGTAATCGCTCTTGGCCAAGCTCGACAGCAAATAAGCCAGAAACCGGAACGCAGAAAAAAAGAAACTAAAACGAGGAGGGAAACAATGAAAGGAGATTCACCAAAAATGTTAGCTGCCTGCCTGGCTGCTACTTCTGCTGAATTTTCGGTTGGTCGTCATGTCCATCGAGTGATTTGATGAATTGCTGTCATTAATCTATGACGTACGCAACTACCAAAGGAAATGCCATCATCATCAAAAGCAGCCCAGCCAGCAGCAGCAGCAGCAGCAGCAGCAGCAGCAGCAGCGGCAGCAGCCGAGCTGAGGGCTCAGAAGGCAGAGAGCTCACAGCTCAGACTCAGATCCGGGCGCAAACAGCAAAGGCCCGCAGGGAGCCGGAGTCAGAGAGTCAGGGCATAGGCGGACTGCTCGGGGGCTGCTGGAAAAGCAATGCGCAGCAACCCAATCCGAGACAGGGAGTTCAGCTGGCGCTGCTCGAGTGCCGAGCGAAATGTAACATTTGGGAATTTGAGAAGATTTCGCTTTCATTTTGCAATTTAAAGCTTTGCCCTCTGCTGAATACATAAATAAGAAACAAATAAGATGGCTGCAAAAACTTTCAGCCTTTCTCTGAAATACATAAAAACAAATTGAAAATCGTTGCAACATGGGCGATATATCAATCAATGTAACTCAGAAAATAAGAAACAAAATTAAATATCAGCAAAATATTTTTAAGCATAAATATGACTATTACTATTCTTCTGTTTCCATATCATATTTAATATAGGACAACCTATAATATATACACTCGAATCGTTTTTCAGACTCTTAACTCTATATAGCAACTCACGCGCTATCATACTAATTTATTCCAACTATTAATCTTAAACATCATTGTATGTAACTATTGAAGTTATGTCTATATTTAATCTCGCACTATCGTTACTTTCAATATGCTTATCTGATTAATCTGACTATAAATTTAATCTATGCAGTCGTGACATTTTTACAAGCTATGCAAATGGTTTCTACAACTGAATCACGCCCGTTCAACTATTTATTTTTTGCCAAAGAGCCGTCGTGGGGAGCGGGGCGGGGTCGTATATATTTTTACATTTCAACATAAATGCATTTCATGTTTACATTTTTCCAGTGACAAGTGTCTGAATCACACTGCAACGGGATGACATATCGAGGCAGGGGAAGCCAGCGACACTCAGCCGACAATCGATTAATCAGCGAAAAATAATAAGAAACATCTCACAGGCAACTGCTCCGGGTTACATATGCTCGCAAGGAGGATGCTGGACGGAGAACGGGAAACGGAGAACGGAGAACGGGGAGTGGAGAACTTGAATGCGGAACTGGCGCTGGAAAAATGAGCGACTTCAGCGTTTTGGCAGCCAAATAAATACGAAACATCAGACGACAGGCCGAGTTTCATAAGTTTAGAAATTCGACTAAAGTTCAGAAATGAATAAAAAGAAAAAAAAATAAATATATATTGTACATATACATATATATACTGGCACGATCTGCCTCCCACTCTGTGTGTTTTCTTTTCATTTGTATTTCAAATTCAACTTCGAATACGATAATTAACACAATTCCATATGCGAGCAAAGTGCGGGAAGTGGTTTTATTGAGACGGACAGTGCTGAGCAGGGCAGGGCAGGGCAGGGCGGCGAGGGAGCAACAGTGTTTAACAAAATTATTCGAAACGACCCTCGGAATGAAGACAACAATGAAATGTCAAAGCCAAATGACTGACCAAAACTCATTACAACAAAACTTCAAATTACCCAAATTAATCTAATTTTCAGTTTATTGTTGTTGTTGTTGTTGTTGTTGCCTTTATTCAATGTCAATGAGTTGCGCGCGTTGTCAGTTGTTTCATTCAAATCATTTCTTTCTGTTCATTTTTTGTTGTCGTTGTCGTTGTCGCTGCCTCGCCTTGTTCTTTCTCACACAATTCTCACATAATATAGAATTGTGTTTGTCATTTGTTAGCCTATTCCTTTCATTCAGAGAAACCGAGACGAAAGCACCAGGAATGCCATCAGTCAAAGCCAACCGTAAGACTAGCGTCAAACATTTTAATTGTAAATGGATTATCTAGAGTGGTCTGAGAACTAAAAGAATATTTTTTACTGTGACTATGCTATAATAATAACATAATAATGTTCATAGTTATATAGCTTTTCTATTTCATTCTGAGCTAAACTATATTTTATATATTCAGCAGAATTCTTTCTTGACTGCAGGTCTTCCTTTTCTATATCTCTTCTAAGTATATATTAAGGGCTGTTTCCCTCTATCTTTGATTAAAGTTAACATCATTTGATGCACTTTTCCACATCTTTAATCAAGCCATACTTTAGTTTATGTGTCTCTATTTCAATAACTTTCCAGCTCTATCAGCTTGCTCTCTTGACTATAAATTCCTCTTTCACTACTTCTCTTCAAATTATATATTTTTAAGATTTTCCCTCTATGTTCAATTGAAGTTAACATCATTTGACGCACTTTTTCACATCTTTAATCAAACTCAAACTGTTCGAGTTCGGGAAGTGTCGCGCCTTTGGCCGAAGTGTCAGTCAACGGAAGAGAGCACTGGCACTGGCTGCCAGTGTCTTTGATCTCTGCAATTGTATCTATGTATCTGAGTATCTGTCTCTCTGTGAGTTCGCATTTGCATCGGTTTGGCTGTGACGCGTCGTCGACATTATTAATTTGTGCTCGCTTGCGTTGCATTTCGAATGGGGAATTCTGATACGCCTTCTTTTTTGGCCAGCGCCTGGGCTTGGGCTTCGGCATATGGCGCGGTTTCATGGCGCTGCCTCTGCAACTGCCACCGACTCATTTGCCCTCGTTGCGACGTTTCATTTTTATTTTTATTTTGGCATCACGTGCGCCTGCTGCTGCCATTGCCACAGCCACAGCCGCAGCCTACTGGCTGCTGCTCCTCCTGCTGCTGCTCCTGCTGCTGTTATATTTGACATATTGCCGACATTGATAGCATGAGACGTTGCAATGAAATTTGTTGTGCTCGTCAACGAGAGTCGCGGCCATCACTCAACAGGCCCAACAACATTGCGTCGCGCTCTGTCGTAGGTGAAACTAAAGCGTTGCCATCCGTATATATGTAAAAATAGTTGCACTCTCTAATTGTAGATCTACATGCTTTGCATATCTTGTCGAATGAAAACTGAATAGAGAATAGGCTAATGCTTATATAAGAAATGTGTCCTGCTATCACATGTTGCCAAAATGATTTTCATTAGTAAGTTAGAAACAAGTTATTTTCTGCGCAATATAAACATTTAAGTGAGAATAGAATTACTAACAAACAATATAAACTAAAACTATATTACAACTAACTATTTACTATTAAATAATTAAAAAAAAAGAGAAAACATAAAAAAAATAAATAAATATATGAATAAAATAAAATAAATTACAAAAATTAAAAAATAGAATAAATAAAAATCAATTTTTACAATATTTCACATTTTGCTAGATTATTTCGGAAACTTATTGAGGATAATTTGAATGAAATTAAACAATGATTTAGTACAACCAAATATTTGGTGTCTGATTTCTCATTTCACTGTGTCATCGCAAAAATGATGCAAAATATATTGCTATCAAAGAACATTGATTGAAAGCAATTGAGCGATTTGATAGTAGTATATATTTAAAGAAATAATGTGTTTTATAATAATTTGTGTGCTAATTATTTTGTCAGATAAATAATCTTGCTCTGTGAACTAGAATAGCTTTGAAGCTGCAGCTTAGAACTAAGCAAACAAATAGCTCTTAGTCTTATTCAATAATTGAAAACCTTTCACTTATAGTATATAGTATATGCATAAACATGCGGTATACATTACCCTGTCCCGTACTAACATACATTTCTGTTACTTGTGGACAATGAGTCCAATTATTTGGGCGAGCGGAGCTCACATTTTCACTTTTCGATTAACAAATAAGTGCGTAATTTCCTCACTGAGCCAGCCACGCATAAAATGCAATTTTTCACTTTCCCTTTTTCACAGCGGCAAGTTCACAGAGAAACAGAGCGTGCGCGAGAGAGAGAGAGAGAGAGAAAGGTAAAGGGGGTGTTGGCTCATCGAACACTAATTGCAAAGCAACATCAAAATAATTATGCCCACTTCGAGCACAATAACTAAAGAATTTATACCTGCCAGTGTAGGGCAGTTTGACGAGAGATTTGCTCAAATTGCTTTCACATTAAAAACACTCACACATCTCACCCACCACTCCGGCAGCAGCACCCACCTGTCTCTGGTCGGCGTGCCTCCATTCCTCTATGGCCTACCTGGCTGCCGGCTTTAGCAATTAATACCTTTCACTCTGTCGTACCGCTTGATGTTCTCCGTGCCTGTCCATGTCCAGCCTATGTCCAACTCCCAATCCGAAATCCTGCATCGACTCCTATCCAGGTCTGCCATTGACCGGCGGTCATTTGTTTATGTCAACGCTTGTGCGCTTGATGCTGCACGGATTAGAAAGTAATCAGTGCCGATAAGAAGCGTCCAGCGTCTCTGGAGACGATGTGTGGGAGGCAGTGGCTGTGGCTGTGGATGTGGATGTGAATGTGGATGTGGTTGCCAGGGACATGCTCAAAATTGCGTGGATGCTCGCAATTTAAATTACAGCGGCGCGGCTGTGTCCCAGCCTCATCGCCATTGCTGGAGCCCTGGCCGGGCATTGGGCATTTTGCAGTTCGGTTACAAATGTCCATTGGGACTTTGCTAATCTGTCATTCGCCATGATGTGCTCCCGAAGGCGGCCTTTCGTTTTGGGGGTTGTGCACAGCCCCGTTATACACATGTGCACACACACACCCTGCACACCCTGCACACCCACTGAGCAAGAGAGACACCAACTGGCAATGAAAAAGGACGAGTGTTCATATAAATGACCAAAATGCCACGCATTGACCCACGCAGAGCCCGTACAGCACCGCCTCGTCCTCGACTCGCCCGTGGCATCGACGACATGCCAGATAAAATGTTTCAATGTCCAATCGAGCTATTTGTCAAAATACTCGCACCGGATGGAAGTGGACATCCGCACGGACATGGATATGAGTATTTTGTTTTTGCCGTCAGAGTGAAATGTGTTTGTTTTTAGCTTTCTGTTTATATTGCCTCTGCAGATACTGTTTATACTATGTATATATTTATATATGTAGATAGATAGATAGATACTTGCAATATTCGATGAAAAAGATCTACATAATTGTAATTGTCGCTCTTGATTTAAACAGTAAATAAACATTTAAAAAATCTTAAAAGAATACAAAGAAGAAAACTCCTAAAATAAGTAAGATGTTGAGTTCCTAAGAAAGTAGGTAAGTAATATATTTTTAGATATATATTTAACCATTTTTTTCAGCTCCTTAACATCTAAAATATAAAATAACGTACATTTCTATTTCACCATTTACTTATAAATAAATTGCAAAATCTGTTTCTGCATAGTATTTATTTTAAATATTAGTTTTGTAGGGGAATACCACTGATTATTTAATTTTCTATATATTTTGAAATATACAAATTTACAATTTTAAAATATTCATTACTTATCTATTCTAAAATGTGAGAATAATATTTTCTTTTCTTAAAGTAGCTAAAAATAAATAAATAAATAAATACATGTATTAGCCATTTGATCGATTTTAGGCACAAAGCAAACTTTTCCGTAACTCAACCAATATATATATATATGCAAATCCTTAATTTACCTTAACTTATATTCTATAATATTTCTCCCAATTGTAGCCCAATACGAGAGCATGTTCCGAATGGAGATCGTGAAATTGGGAATCTAACCTTCTGGTGTTGAAAACGCTTTGGTATTTCATATATACTCGTATATTAAAACATTTTAATTACACGCTTCGGTTGATGGGCTAGGCAAATTGCGGGGATATTTTAGATTTGTTCCACGCATCGCTACGTGAATAAAATATAATGAAAATTTCAACGCCGATGATGGCTAACGTCGCACTGACAGCAATGACGGAATGCCGCCAGACAGTGGGACAGACGGAGAGTCAGAGAGTCAGACCGTCAGCTAGATACAAAGATGGCATTGGCGCTGCTTGACTGACGCGCTGACGGACTGACGGACTGACGGACTAACAGACTGACGGACTGATAGCCTATCGGCCTGTTGGCCTGGCTGCCTGCAGCGTGCGCACTCCGAGTATCCTTTTCGCCTGTTCCAGAGCCTCCCTTATGGGCGTGCATGATAAATGGCGAGGAATTCGTCAATGTCAAAATCAGACTGTTACAAACAGCGCTGGGACGGCAATGGCAACGGCAACGGCGACGACGACGACGACGCAATGTTGCGTAGAGGTAGAACCAGGGAACTGGCTCTCGTTGGCCCTGGGTCCAGGACGCGTATCCCCGAATGTCAGGAACGGCAATATAATAACAACAGTTAGATTCATATGAATATAGCGAACAGTCTGCCCACTGCTCCGCTTCACGCTTCAAATGTGAATTCGTCCCTTGAAGCTGCGCGAATCATAGTCAAAGTATTTTAATATGAATGCAAATTTCTTGTTCTAGTTTCTGCACAGTCTGCAGTTTTCACTTGTGCAAATTCACATATTTCGGCATATCAATTTGTCTCGCACCCAATTCGGCAATACGGAAAATTATTGAGTGGAAATCATGTAGACTAATTGCTTAACATTTGTCTATTGTTGCCAAAAGTTGATGGAAAGGCAACTAATGTTAGGTTAGATTTCCTATAGATCTTTGGGTGATCTTTAAGCAAGTCTCAGTCGAGCGATGTGCGAGTAGCTGATAATTAGAAAATGTATTATAAATAATTATTATGATTATTAAATTTATCTATTCTTCCAAGAGATTTTTACTAAGCTAAGAAACAATATTAAAAAATAATTATTTAATTTATATCATTTAATTTAATTTAAGCTTATTCTAATAAAAAATATTAAAACAAAATAATATTGTAAAAGATATTTGTGATCTTACTCTGATAAACAATTTATCAATTTATCAATTTATCTGATAAACAATTTATATTTATATAGCTTAAATCATTTTAAATAATAATATACGTTCTATCTCGCTTCCACTCGCTAGCTTTCAATATTTAGCCCTGTTACAATAGCGAGAAAAAGACTTTCATATACATAGAAGAGTTTAACTAATTAATTATATCACGCGAATATCTGTATACAAATAAAATCTCTACAAACAGAAATTGGATCTCTTCAGCCAATGATAAAATATGTTTAGTTCTGACTCGAATTGGGGTACCTGTTAAACCTGTTGGGCTGTTAGGGACTGTCCTGCTTACTTACATGCAAACGAGCCAAATATTAATTAGGTTGTCAACTTTAATTTTTCCCTTTCATTTCGTGGAGACTTACATTTAACAGCTCAATTAATTTGGGGCCGACGGCGCACATGTGAGCTGGGCCCAGAGACCGGGCCGCGACTCTGATTTGAGTTATGCGATCCATTGACATTATCTGTGACAAGCGGCAACTGATTCATTCTGCGATCGGGCGCTGGAGCTGAGAGGCAAGCCGAAACTGGAGTTGGGCCCGGCCAGGGCCAAGGAGGCGGCTATCGGTTTTCGAAGACGATAAAGATCTCAGAAGGATCTTGCTGACTTTTTTGTTTGGTCGACAACAAATGGAGGCCATTACAGCGCGACAACTCTTAGTTGTGGTGAAAACGACTTTAAGTCAGTTTTAAACTGAATAATATTAATTCGCGTGATATAGCGGGTGATCGTGGCGATTAATCAATTAATTAGTTTACCTCTTGTACAAAATCCGAATGTCTCTTTGTCGCCATTGCAACTGAGTGAGACGGGGAGCCAGAGAGTGGGAGCGAGACGGCACGTTCAAGTCGTGTAACTGAATTATAATTGTCTTAGGAAGGGCGTAAACATTAAATGCAAACACAAACAGAAACACAGCAAAACAAATGTAATTAATGGCATAAAAAAAAGGTAGGAAACGTTGCTTTGCGGCACTTTTATTACTAGCTTTTTTTTTTTTTTTTTTGTTTGCTTTGTTTTGTTGTGCTGTGTGCTTTTTTTGTTTTTAATGGCCAGAGAACAAATAAAAGAAAAATGTCGTTCTGATTGACGAATTGCGTGCGTATAATTGTATCTTCCAGATACTTTTTGTATACTTGCGCCACATACAGTGTGTGGCTTTCGTTGGCTCAAACTTTAATTGAGCCACAACAACTGTAGATACGCTCGCACACGAGTGCCGCAAACCTTGCGGCTCACGCGACCCGCAACAAAATGTCGGATATCTTTGAAGCTCCGCACAATGGTAGATCTAAAGTACCTCTGTACATACACACACACAGACACACATAGATGTGTGTATATAAATAGAAATAGATATTTATATATTTCAACATATTGCGTGTGTATCTGCGAAAACCCATTCATGTTTCGTAATTGAGAGCAAGGCGAAAAGGAGTGATTGCTAAGGGCATTGTTACAAATGTAATGAATGAAGCATATGAAGCTGACTCGTACTTGATTTCAAAGAGCCGGCTTCAAAATCAAATCAAATCGAATTAAACAAACTTGAAAATTAACCTATTCTTATGATCCATTCGAAGCTTAACGCTTACTTTTATCATTAATAAAACAAACGAAATGTAAAGTAGAGGAAAACATTTACTTTTTTATGTATTTTATATCTATTGCACGACATTTCATAGTCATCAATGCACATAAAATAACTGTCACTGTCAAATAATTATTTGTTAAAATATTTCATTTTGTATCTTAATTTTTCAGTCAAGGGTTTTTCAACTACAAAAATTACTATATTTCTAATAATTTAAATACGAAGATATTTTTCATGAAATATTTAAGCTTATATTTACAGTTTATTTCCTTTTAAAATTATTTAAAAAAATCTAATTTCGTGTTTTTAAATAAAATAATATTAATATGCCGAGCTCATCTCACCCACTGCTTGCTTAGCATCAAGCAGCTCAGTCAAGGGTTTTTCAACTACAAAAATTACTATATTTCTAATAATTTAAATACGAAGATATTTTTCATGAAATATTTAAGCTTATATTTACAGTTTATTTCCTTCTAAAATTATTTAAAAAATCTCATTTCGTGTTTTTAAATAAAATAATATTAATATGCCGAGCTCATCTCACCCACTGCTTGCTTAGCATCAAGCAGCTCAGCCAAAAGGTCGCACTGCTTGCCGCCGAAAAAGTTCCTTGTTCATAATGGTTGTTGTCTCCGCTGAGCGAGCAATGCCAAATGGAATTGAGTGAAAGCCGGAAAATCTGAGTTCCAATGGGAATACATAGCCAATTTGCAAAAAGAATATGCAACATCTAGATGTTGATGCTTACAAAATTGTACGCTAGTTGGCGCTGCGTTCCTTCGCAGGCATATATGAAATTCAGTTTTTGATTCCAAAAGCTATGCCAAAAGTGAAATAAAGTCATGCGGCGCACCGCTCGCTGCCCGGCATATGTTTTTGGCGGCCTCTTTGACGAGTTGCTGTGGCCTGTGGAAGTTGGTCCGCTCTTGGTTCTGGCTCTGCCCTTAAATCATTTTATGCTGCGCTGATTTTGTGTACATATGTTTGATTAAAAATTAAAATTATCATTTACGGCCCATTTAAACTAAACCGACCAGAGATTTTTCGCATGTCGTTCTCATTTTCGAAATGACAAAATATTCTTCTGCGCCGACAGCATTAAAACAAATCTAGAGAGGATGCGGCTGCATTGTTGTTATGAGGCCCGTCTATTGTACGAATAACTCGATATGTGTGCTACTAGACGACTTATTTATAAACAGCCAAGAATATGTATGTATATTTAATAAGTATAACCTTTCAATTAGCCATGCGAATGGGTGTGTGCTTGTACAGATATACGCTCTACTTGGAAACTAAATATTGCCTCCTTTTAGCACAAATGGAATAAAAAATAAATTTTTGTGTTTTAGTTTTCCCTATCTATAGAGATATTCCTCATAGCTTCATTTGCTATCTGGGATTTTAGTCGGCCTTTGTGTTCACTAATTTTCCAAATGTCGTCAAGTTATCTTCGCCGCTGGACTTCGTAGCCTCCTTCTCTTCGAGGAAACAGCGGAATAGCCTGAAGAAAAAAATAAAGAAACAAAAAAAATTGTGACAGTTTTCGAATTCTAGGTCTAGACCTTGACTACCATAAAGTCAGTTTCTACCAAAATCGCTGTAAAAATGTGGAACAAACAAAAAATAAAGCACACAAAAAATGTTTCAGTTCTAGTTTAATTTTGAGAAAACCTCTGTGACCGACCGGAAGAACAAAAAAGTGGAACAGTAATATGCGCTTGGTACAATAAAAAAGATATGCAATAAAAATGTTTTAGACCGAATTCGCTTTCTGTCGCGCATTTTTGCCATTGTGTAAAAAATTGAGCATTTTTTTCGCCGGCGACCTCATTTTTTGCCCTCGCATTTTCCATTTAAAATGCAGGAGAGACAAAAGTTTTTACGGATTTATGAGTTTATCGCTTTACAGCCACGTCTCAGGCCCAATAAATGTTTATTGAGCTGCCTGACGGTCGCGGCCGTGCTCGAGTTTCCGACCGTAGACCTTATTTGGTAGCCGCGAAAACTGCGAAAACTGTAGCAGGGCCACGGCCCACATACAGCACAAAGCAGAGCGAACTTGATCCCGATCCTTGTTGCGAATCTGCAGCTCAAGGACGTGCCCGGTTATGCAAGTCTATGCAACGGATGGGCTTGCATAATAGATGCAAATATTGGCTTTAAGCCGCCCGCCGAACCCAAATTGCTCTACTTTGCATTGTTCAATTGTTCACACTCGATTGTTTACCCGGAGCAACGCCCACGAGTGCAGTCCAGTCAATAGACTGCAGGCAGGTCCTTACGCACCTCTTACACAATATTCCACAATATATGCACAATGTGCGCCCAGGTCCGGGGATTAGTTGTCTGTCATCCGCCAACAATTACGCCTGTCGCCTATTGCTCTAATTTAAATTACCAGGTCACACTCCCTCCCTTTCGCTCTCTGTCAGCGTCTCCCTGTCTCTGTCTTGCTCACTTTGTATCTTCACCTATTCTTTCTGATGGCTGCTTAAACATTTCCTAAAAACTTACCCAGTTTTTGCGGCAGACTTTTGTTTGGCCAGTTCCGTGCTCGAGTTTCGATGCGAAATCTTTATGACTGTGCCGAAAGTTCTGCGAATTTTTATTATCATCAACTTTGCTGTAAACGCTAAGTTCTTTTTGTTATAATTTTTGCTTAACCTACCTTTGCAAAATATACACGATACCGCAGAGTTCTGGAAATCATCAAAAAGCGTGGCTTACCTTAAACAAAGGGAACTCGATTCTGGTGAAAATGTGGTAAAGGGATTTTTAAATATTTAGATTAATAAGTTAACATTATAGAAAAATTTAATTATAAGAATTAGCAAATTTTCCATATTTTTTCGGCTATATTATTAATTATTTTATTATTATTATTTATTATTAATGTCTTAAGTTTATTATGCTGACAAATATATTTTGCAAATCTGAAATTATTTACGAGTAATTTTTATCTTTTCTGCCCATATTTATTATTATGGTATTTAATAGAAATTCGAAATTTTGTATTTCTATTAAGTTTTTTATTTAAAAACATTTTTTTTTTAAATGGTTTAAGAAAGTTTAAAAAGCCTAACAGCTATATAAATTTACTTAAAATGTGTAAATGTGATCTTTAACAAGAATATAAAAATTAAATAACATCAGAATATGTTACTTAATAAGTTAAACTTTTGTCTAAGCTATTAAATGTAGCGAGGTCAATAATAAAATAAATCAAATTTAATATAAATTTTAGCCATATATAAACAAAATTGAATATGTCTGTTAAGGGAAGACCAGCATGAACAATTTTCATCTTAAATACATAAACATACAGGCCCAAATCTGCTTGTCTTGTCTCAATATAGATATTAATTCCCATTTTAATTAAACAGACTATAAATTTATAACTAGTATATGAATTTATTTTGTTTTTTTTTTTTTTTTTTGTTTGTATACATATGTAGAATCTTAAGAACTTAACTCTTGTGAAAGCTTTGGTTTATTTTGTGAACTTATATAAA
This sequence comes from Drosophila mulleri, assembly GCA_035047565.1. Taxonomy (NCBI): domain Eukaryota; kingdom Metazoa; phylum Arthropoda; class Insecta; order Diptera; family Drosophilidae; genus Drosophila; species Drosophila mulleri. The sequence continues at coordinate 4,408,765 of JAWNPK010000040.1, read as the reverse complement.
TTGCCAAACGTAATATATATTAAATTAACATGTACATAAATGAACATGGCTAATAATGACGCACTTTATTGCAGTAGTTTGTTGATTTGTTCATTACAAATATTTATAAATTAGACTGATTAATATATTTAAAGACAAATGAATGATAGCAAAGTGCGTTAAAAGTATATAGGGTACCGTAATTAGATTAATTACGGTGGTAAAAATACATATTATATGTATATATCTATATTTCACAATTTTTTTATATAATATTTTTTATTTTTTATATTATATTTTATTATATTAGAAAAAAATTAAAAGCGCTTTTTATTATTTTCTATCCTATTTAATTATCAAATTATATAATAGTTTAATACACAACTAAAACTAAAATGTCAAAAGAATATTCCCTAAAAGTAATTAAAGTTCTTTCTTTTTTTTTTCTTTAAACACTTCTTAAATATTTGGGTGATTTAGTCATTCGACAGGGGCGGGAGCAGGCGTAAACTTTGTTTAGAGTAAACAGAATCCCTTCGACTGTGCGATTGGTCAACCAGGGACTACCTGAGCAGAGCGACGCGTGTGTCTCGCAGTGAAATGATGTCTTGTTGACGGAGTTCGAAGGACGCGGCTCGCGCGACTCGACTCGACTGTTTATGGAATGTAAATGTACCGTGTCATGGGTCCTTAAACATCTTAATTGCGCACGTATCCTTCGCTAGCAAAGCGCAATTGGTTTCCAAGGCGGAAATATTATTGCCACGTCGTAAAACTATAAAACTGTCCGCAGGGGGCGATATGCAGTCCAAACTCTGATGGCCAGTCCAGTCCAGTCGAGCTCTCTAGGACACAGCTCTTCTGCGTCCTCAACTGAGAACTTGCGATCGCCATCAACAAATTCGCTGAATTTAGTCGAACGCGCGCGACTTCGATTCCCGGGCGTACGACTCGTCAACGGAATCGCATTGAACATTTACAAAGAACTCGTGGGTGGGCCATAGTATTCCATAGTACGTTGTTAATGAAAGCAATCCTTATTAGCTCTTCCTACCAAATACACATTAGGTAATTCCAATATTAAGCATATTGTAATAATACACGAAAATTCTTGCAGACTACTGTCATATGTATGTCCTCTTTCTAGTTTGAATAGCAATATTAAATTAGCTAATTATATGACTTATGTTGATTAAATAGTTGAATTGTTTTGAAAAATGGTTTTTGATCAAAATAATAAACTTGAGTTCCAGAAGCTGCATGACAGAAGCTGAATGCTATGACAGTTGAATAAGGTGCATCTATGCCAAAGACTGAAATTTTTGGAAATCTTCATCATAATTGCTCGCTGAATAAATGAGGATGCCAAATGAATGTCTCTGAAACTGCAGGCCAACTCTTCTAGTGAAGGTGGCAAAAACAAGAGTGAATGCAGTTGCATGACAAAGGCTGAATGCTACGAGACTCGGTGGAAGGTGCATCTATGCCAAAGACTGAAACTTTTGAAAATATTCATCATAATTTTCGCTAAATAAATGAAACGGGGGGCAATTCTTCTAGCGAATGTACCAAAAAACAAAACTTGAAACTTGAGCTTGGGCAGCTGCATGACAAAAGCTGACTGCTATAAGACTCGATGTAAGGTACACCAATGGCAAGGACTGAATTATATGAAGCTTGTGGAAAAATTGATCCTTATTGCTCACGAAATAGAAAACATAATCATATTGATCTTCTAGTGAATGTATGGCAGACGCTCAATGCTATGTGACTGCTTGACAGAAGCTGAATGATATGACACTGGACGGATGGTAATCTATTAAACTTGTAGAAATATTGATCATAATTTGTTCTCTAAATAAATGGCATAGCCTCATTAATGATAAAGAAACTGTGCTCAACTCTTCCAGTGAATGTTACAAAAACAAAACTTCAATCTTAAATTAAGGAAGCTGCATGACAAAAGCTGAATGCTACAAGACTCGATGTAAGGTACATCAATGCCAAAGATTATTAAGGTCATCATTGTTCACGAAATACATAGCATAACCATATGATTTTCAGAAATATAAATTCTCGGAGTTTATCGATTTAGATAACTATCAATCGATTTCGATAACTATTCATCGATTTTGACAAATATTTATCGATTTCGACAACTATTTTTCGATTTCGATATGTCGATAACTGTTTATCGATGTCGATAACTGTTTATCGATGTCGATAACTGTTTATCGATGTCGATAACTGTTTATCGATGTCGATAACTGTTTATCGATGTCGATAACTGTTTACCAATTTCGATAACGGCTTATCGGGTCCGATAACTATGTATCGATTTCGATAACTATTTATCGATTTCGATAACTATTTATCGATTTCGATAACTATTTATCGATTTTGATAACTATTTATCGATTTCGATAACTATTTATCGATTTCGATAACTATTTATCGATTTCGATAACTTTTTATCGACCTCCGTCACTCTGATCAGACTCTACGAAGCCCTGACTTAAGTTACATACAGCATTTTAAATTTATGTCAAAGACTGAATAATAATATATTAATGCTCTGAGACTGCATGACAGAAGCTGATTGATATAACACGCGATGGATGGATGGTACATCTATAAAACTTGTTGAAATATTGATCATATTTGCTCGCTAAATAGAAAGAATAGCCTTATGTATGACTATAAAAATGTGCTCAACTCTTCAAGTGAATGTGACAAAATCAAAACTTGAAACTTGAGCTAGGTCAGCTGCATGACAAAAGCTGAATGCTATGAGAATCAGTGGAAGGTACCTGAATGCTAAAATATTGATTAATGTTCCTCACTAAGGCACATTTAAATCCTTTGAAATGTAGTTCCACTCTTAGTTCCACGACACTAAACAAATTCCATGGAATTTGAGGTCAGACAGCTGCATGACAAAAGCTGAATGCTATGACACTTGAATAAGGTGCAGCAATGCCATATACTGCTACTTTTGGAAATACTCATCATAATTGCTCGCTAAATAAATGACGTAGCCTTATGAATGTCTCTAAAACTGTGGGCCAACTTTTCTAGCGAATATGGCAAAAACTAGATTGAAAGCAGCTGCATGACAAAAGCTGAATGCTATGAGACTCGATCGAAGATGCGTCAATGCCAAAGACTGTAACTTCATCATAATTTCTCGCTAAATAAATGAGGACGCCATATGAATGTCTCTGAATGTGACAAAAACAAAACTTGAAACTTGAGCTAGGGCAGCAGCATGACAAAAGCTGAATGCTACGAGACTCGATGAAAGGTACATCAATGCCAAAGACTGCAACTTTTGAAAATATTCATCATAATTGCTCACTAAATAAAAGGCATTGTCCTATGAATGCCTCTGAAACTGTGGGCCACGATTATTTCATTTAATCTTGCGAATATGGGAAAAGCTAGAGTGAATCCAGTTGCATGACAAAAGCTGAATGCTACGAGACTCTATGGAAGGTGCATAAATGCCAAAGACTGAAACTTTTGGAAATATTCATCATAATTGCTCGCTAAATAAATGACGTAGCCTTATGAATGTCTCTGAAACTGCGGTCCAACTTTTCTAGTAAATGTGTTAAAAAACTAGAGGGAAGGCAGGTGCATGACAAAAGCTGAATGCTACGAGACTCGATGGAATTTCCCTTTTTCAATGGGTTCCGGGTATACAACATTATATAATATAGTAAAATAAGGCGTAATTTTTAGCATCTAAATAGTTAAGTTTGCTTCAACAACATTCACTAGCAATGTTATATTATTATATCTATATACATACATATGGATTTCCAGTCGTGAACGAATCAAATCAAATTTAAATCTGCAGAAGTATTTTGGAAATGATTCACAAATTTTTTCAGTACAACGTGCAGAAAATAAATGTGCTTCTCATCCTCGGATAAATAAAGAAAATGTGTTTATTCTTTTTGGGAATTGTGCAGATATTTATATGTGTATCAAGTTATCGTAGCATTGAGTTGATCGCCACACAGATGGTGTTAACATTGTCGAAAGATTGTCGCACAATTCATGTGTGGCCATAAAAAAGAACAAAGCGATGGCTCACTGTAAATGCATAATTCATTCCAATGCAAGGACTTTACGAGCACCTCATTATGGAGAGTGCGAAACAATGCGAATAAGTGTGACAGAAGCAATTAATGCGCCCGGGAAATGTCAACACGAACGCAAACACTCACTGGAGGATGACATTGCAGGCAGGATGACATTGAGCTGAGATATCCTAACGACAGCCGAATAAAGAGAACAGAAGCCGACAACGACGACGACGACAACGATGGGAACGCCGAAGGCGAAGACGAGCAGCCAAGGACGAAGGCGACGCGTGACGCATTGAGCGAATGTTTGTACACACAGAGCGCTAAAAGGAGCACACAGGAGAGGTCCTTAGGAGTTGCCTTGACTTTGATTGGTGCCGAGCTCTGATCGTTCCTGATTATCCAAGGTCAGCTCACCCACGCTGGCTTTTCCTATTCGCTCATTCAGCAACGACTCGAATGGCCTCGACTGGACTTTGGCAGCATCAAGGCCAGTGAAATTGTCCTGCCACCGACTGAGGCATGCCGAATGCGGCAGGCGAGTAGCCAAAGCTGAAAATTACTTCATCTGCCAGCACCTGCCGCGCTTGGGCTCGAGTAGGAATGAATATATTCACAGACCAAATCCAGACGTGTGCATCTTAATTGCTAAATCAAACAACATTTTGAATAATTTTCTTTCTCGCCCTCTCGCTTTTCACAAATTAGGCAGCGATTGAGGCAATCACATTGATGGCATTTCAACGGCCGAGGATTGGCTAGAGGTTTTCGATTGGCATCCGAATCGGTGCGGTATGGTATACGGCGTAAGACTCACGCTGCGTTCCGATTAGACGCTCTGACGCTTATACTATATATAAAACTGACTAAAGAAAAGCATTTCAAGTGCTTTGTTTCTTGAGTGAGTTTGGGTATTATTACTATGTCATGGCGTTTGTGGCATTCCAGTATGTTTATAGTTATGCAAAATTCAGTAGTTTAAAAAATAAAAAATAAAATAATTTAAATGTTGGTTTAAAATCATGCAAAACTAAAGAATTATTTAATTCTCACCTCTTGGATTGATCTACTGCCAATTTCTTTATCTTTTAGTATTTATAATATTTTCGTTATTCGCATTTGAAATTTCTTCTGAATTTGATTCAAGTTAAGAGGGTATCTCTATTTCATCATTCCTTTAAATGTATCTTTTCCTGTCTTGTTTGTTGTTTCTTGTTGTTGTTGATCATTTCTCTCTCAGCTATTTTGATTTTATACGCAGCTTGACGTCCCATGTTTCGGTCTGATAATGAGTGGCGATGTTGTCGATTGCTGCCGTTGTTGTTGCCGCACAATTAGCATTTGGGGACGGCGTAATGAGCAATGGGCTATCTGCGACTCCCAGAGGAGATTCAGCCATCCAACTTCAAAGACACAGCGTGTGACCCTCGGCCGGGTTAGCGAAGCCAGCGAAGACGAGAAATAAACAAACAAACAATCGCACGATTTGGAGTATCTTAAGCGATACTTATGTTATGTAATGCTCCAGCAGAGAGGGGAAAACCGAATTTCCAATGGCAATTTGTAATATGAAGTGAAATCCTTTGAAGTTTGAAGAAATCTAAATTGAAATCGTAATCATATAGACCGAAGCTGCGCATACTTATGGATGTTTCTTCATTATCATCGTGATTATATGATTATAATTAAAGTTTCCCTGGGAGCAGCTGATGATATTAACGGCTCATCGCTCGGTATTAACACATTCGCCTACTTCAGGCGCGTGCCTGTTTCACCTTCGAGAGCATTGAAAAAATACTCCCAATCTCCAGTGTCCAGCATGTGCCAGATCTCGGATGTTACCCTCATGCAACTGCAAGGGGATGATCCTTGGCTTGGAATGCAGGAGACAGCAGGCAGCGGGCAGAGGGAAACGGGATGGGGTAGACGGTGCGGCACGCTCGCACAATGGGACGGACCCGATTCCACTGTCAAGGTAATTTATTAATTCGGCAATAAAAACGCACGAAACGCTCGTCCCCTGGCGAACGGGCAACGGGGTGTGTTGTGGTCGGAGCATTCGGATGTGGGCCTTACAACTCAATTATTGTTGCCAAAACTTGACTTTGGCTCAGATTTTGTGCGCATCTCGTTTCGTTTTTCCAAGTATTTCATTGGGATTATAAAATCAGTCGAGTGAGTGATAAAACTCAATCGCCCAGAAACGAAGCGTTCAGTTTCTGCGGTGGCTGTCAATTTAAACTACACCTGATGCAATAAATATGTGAAATATAACTAAATAATGATTTGATCTGATGAATTGCTGAAGTAGATTGAGTCAAACTTGAAGACCTAACTGAACAACTGAAGTTTATACATTTGTATGAGTTCTAAATATATAAGAAGACAATGGAGATGTAATAAAGCTAATTTTATTTTAAGTATATATTTATGTTTGATAATATGCTGATTAGTATAAACATTATTTTGGCTGTAAAGACAATACTTGTATGCTAATGCTGAGCAGTTGATCGGGAGCATTTAGATGAAAAAAGAGACTTCTTCTAATATAAGACAGACCCACTCTTCTCTATAAGCTGATCAAATAGTTTCTTAATGCCTAAACTTCTCTATGACAAATTATTATTATTATTATTATTTAATTGTTGGAGATAATTAATTCTAAAACACAATTTAGTTTAAAGCCATGGCAACAAAGGCCTTCAGGCAGTCTACGAAAAATATATATAATATTTGTATAAGTCGAAAGTATTATCTTAGCCGAAAGATTATATTATTCAAATATACATATCTAGTTCCTAGACTCATATGTTTTAATATATATATATACAGAATAAATGAATCGAAGTCTTATGCCATATACATTTCATATTTCTTACAGCTCAGCGCGAATTCGTTTTATTTGAGTAACTGTTGCCAACATCGATATTCGATATATCTATAGCCCAGAGAGTGTTTATAGAAAGTGGGTTGTCGTGGGTCGTGGGTCGCGTTCGTCCGTGCGGCGGCCTGTCAAGCTGAAAAACGCCATAAATTTTGGCCCGGCTGTCACCGAACGTGCGCGCCGCAGCAACAATAACAATGGGCGAGGTAGAGCAAATGCCGAGCGCAGTTTGGGGCAGGAGTCGGGGCAGTCGAGGGTAGCCGCACAATTCGCACATGCACAAACTGCACACATATGCCAGCCAATCTATAGATGCCGCTGGCTAAGGGTGCGGAGAGGGTGGGCCATCGATCGAAGTCGGGGGTGGCTGCGCCGCGCTGCTGCTCCTGCTGCTCCTGCTCCTGCTCCTGCCGGCTAAGCGGATAGAAAAGTCGTGTAAACTCGCCTTTTCGGCCAGTCAATTTGGCTGAGCGGCTTACGGGTCGGCTATGCAAATATGCGCAAGAGTCTCTCTTTCGGAGCACTTGCCCAGGCCGCAGGAAAACCCTCGCGAGCAAACAAAAAGCGCAACACGCGACGCAACAAAGGATCTCGAAATGGAGTGGAATGGGTAAGAAGCACGCGCAATATTATCCTTTCGCAGCCTTTGCGCCTTCTGCTTGATATACGCAACCAGTTGAAAGTCCAGGGCTAATCAAGCACCGATAGAACCTTTGCTGCAGCGAATACCTTGCCGATTCCAGGAACAACTGGCAGCAGCTTCGCTTCCCTTCATTGCCGGCCGGAGAAATTTTGACGAATTTGCTGCTGCTGCTGCTGCTGCTGCTAAACGGGCAAAAGGAAAAGCCTTTTGTGCCAACCGTTTTTAGCAACGTTTACAGTTTACAGTTTACAGTTCTGTTTATGTCTTTATGATTATTGCAATTAGAGGAGCGCAGCGAGCCAGCCGCTGTCCCGCTCGCCCACCTACCCGAGGCTCGACTTAATTACGCGCCTGTGGGACGTCCAGCGCACGTCTCAAGGCAGCTCAAGGACGCGGCTCGGCGCAGGGGAAATGCTCGGATAACTTGCAGCAAACTCGCGATGATAATGGGCGCGATGGCTAGGTAATAAGCAGGCGCAGCAGGTAGGCCAAGGTAGAGACCAAGAGCGCTTGCACTTTGCCGGATAGACGTTCGCTCGGCACGGCCGGATAAACTGCGCGCTACCCCTGCGAGCCATAAATCTGGCAAGGTCCTGGCCGGAGGGGTAGGGCGCGCAGCATGTGTCAAAGTGTCATGCGCAGGGATATTTATGCGCTATGACGAGCGCGTGTGCCAAACATCAGCCTCGCAGCATCGCAGCTCGACTCGACTCGGCTCGGCTATATTAAGGCAGGATCACGGGGCAGAGCAGCTCATTCGCAAACGCAGCAGCGTCGCGCACACATCGTTCATTTCGTTCACAGGACAACAGACAGACGCAATGGCAGCCACCAACACACACTATTATGCCGACAGCATGTACAACATGTACCACCACGCCCTGCCACCCACATACTACGACAACACGAGCAGCAGCAGCAGCTACTACCAGAGCAACCAGGGCTGGCAGCCGGCGAGCTATCAGCCCAGCAGCTACGCCCACTACAGCCAGGAGAGCTACAGCGAGAGCTGCTACTATGCCAACTACCATCATCAGCAGCAGCAGGCACAGCAGCAACAGGAGCAGCCATTGTGCCTACCCGCTCTCGATGCAGTGCCTCAGTACCAAGTGCCAGCAGTGGCCGAGCCAATCGTTGAAGCCAGCTCGCCAGCTCCGGCTAAGAGCCGTAAGCGCAAGGCAGAGGAGTCCGCAGCGGACATCATCGCCGCCGTGGAGGAGCGACCCAGCACACTGCGCGCCCTGCTCACCAATCCCGTCAAGAAGCTGAAGTACACGCCCGACTATTTCTACACGACGATCGAGCACGTCAAGCGGCCCAACAAGAGCAGCTCCGCCGGCGAGCTGTCGCCCTGCTACGAGCAGGACTACGCCGTGCCCACGCCCTCCACGCAGCAGACGCACATGTCGCCACAGCGCAGCACTGGCGAGGATGTCGACTATCTGGACGTCTACTCGCCCCGCAAGCCGGCCAAACATGGCGACTTTGTCACCCCACCACCAGCAGCCACCACGCCCGTCGATGGCCTCGGCATCGGCATCAGCACTCCACCCCAATCGCCGGCCGAGAAGTCGAATGAAATCAATCATCGCATTGTGACAGCTGCCAATGCCAGCAACGAATTCAATTGGTCGCACATTGAGGAGACCATCGCATCAGGTAGGCATCGCTTTCCCTCTCCCTCGCTCTCGCACACTCGCACACACACCCTCGCTCTTCTAATGTAACTGTTACTTACTTTCTGTTGCCTTTTCTTTCGTTTCTTGCAGATTGCAAAGACTCCAAACGCACACGACAAACCTACTCCCGCTACCAGACGCTCGAGCTGGAGAAGGAGTTCCACTTCAATCGCTACATCACGCGACGCCGACGCATGGACATTGCCCATGCGCTCAATCTGAGCGAGCGCCAGATCAAGATCTGGTTCCAGAACCGACGCATGAAGTCCAAGAAGGATCGCACGCTCGAAGCCTCGCCCGAGCACTGCAGCTCTGCTGGCTATGCCTCGCTGCTGCCACCGTTGGATGCCACCGCTATGCCGCCACAGTCACAGTCGCAGCCACAGCCACTGACCCAGCCACAGCCACAGTCGCATCTACAGCCCGCTGCTGTCATGCCCTATGCCGCATACCCTGCCTACTTGCCCGCCGCCCAGCAGAGCTATGATTACCCGCAGCAGTCGCCGCCACCGCCGCCGCTGCACTTCGCCCAGCCGTACGATGCGCAGTACACACCGCAATATCATCAACAGACGCAGCAGCAGTGCAGCTACCAGCAGCAGCAACAACAACAACAGCAAGAGCTGAGCACCTCCAACCAGGCGCTGTATCATCTGCCCTAAAAGAACCCGCACGCACACACACACGCACACACACTCTGACCCACACACACACACGCACACAACCGTAACGAACGCGCCACGAATTCTCGACCATTTGCCGGTGACACGCAAATGTCTAACGAGATGCTGCGCAGTCGCAGTTGCCGTCGCTGCCGCCGTCGCAGTCGCACTCCCTACGGTGCCCAGGACTTGGGCAAAAGGACGAGTGCGCATGTGCGGCTCCTCGACACCTCAAAACCCAGTGGCTGGCCATGGGTTACCCGTTGCCTGCTGTCTGCCCTCTGTTTTCTGTTTTCTGTTGCCTGGAGCGCTCGATTATCATTGAGCCCGTGAGCTGTGGCCAGGCATCGATAATGCAACACGAGCTCAACTTGGAGACTGATGAATGCTTTGTTTCTATTGTACAGCTAGTATATAAGTCGATTATTAAATATTTATTGAAATATATCTATCGAATTTAACATATAACAAAATGGCGTATTCTTCTTCATATCACATGAGAAAGCTTTCAATAATTAATAAACAAATAAAATAAATAATAAATAAATAAAATAAATAACCATTCATTGAATCAACGAAAGTATTTCATATAAATAAATAATATATATAATTGCTCAAATAATTGAATTCAATTAATGAAAGTATTTGATATAATTAAATAATTAATATAAGAGTTCAATAAATGAAAGTATTTCATGTAAATAAATAATAAATATTACAGTTCGAATAGTGATTTAATTTTTTTAAATTTTTATTAAAATTTTAATATAGTAGAACTATAATTTTTTTTCTTTAATATTTATAGAGAAAGTACATATACTCTCTACGTTCTTCTATGCAACATTAATAATTTGTAAAATTTTAATACACCCCATAACAAATTATTTATTAAATTTCGCAAAGAATTTTAGCACCTCCGACATCTTGACTATTTATTATAAATAAAATATATATTATAAATATTTATTTTATTTATTTGAAAATTCGCTAAAATAATTGTAGACTTCTTTAGTATCTTAATTTCAATAAAAACGGTTATATAAAATTATTAATTATTTATAATTGCCCACAGCATATAAATAATACAAATATTCTAAGTAAAATAAATAAATAAAATAATCATTTAAAATTAGCGAAAGTTAATAATAAATTTTTAAATAAATTTCTGACTTAATTTCAATTAAAACTATTATATAGAACTATTATTAATTATTTATAATTACCTACAGAATTTAAATATAGGAACTTCAAAAATATCTTGACATTCTTCTACACTCCGCTCATAATTTATTTAACATTTTCATACACTTCATAATTTCTCCTTCCCCATCGATTCATTGAATTTTTGTTTGTCGAACTTTTGGATCATTAGGAATCCTTTGCAACCACCCGGAATTGGCACAGCTTAAGCCCGTGGATCGAAATGTTTTTGATATCGACTCTAAATTTGAGCAGTTGCAATTTGCTGCTCCCCTCCTGCCCGTTTTCGACTTTTCTATAAAATGCACTATTTTCGGAATGGAAAAGTGTCACATTTTGGTCGCTTTGGCTCTTTTCCACCACCGCCAGAGAGCAGAGCGCAGCCTTTCCGCCTTTCCGCCTGTCCGCCTTTTCGCCTTTCGCTGTTTGCTCATCCATTGAAGTGAGACATTGACTGGTCATTTTTCATTGCTCGCCTTGACAGCTATCGGCTGCGCAACCCAAGAACCATGTGCCGATGCCCTCTGCCGGGCGGCATTTATACGACTCATTAGATCAAAGTGGACAGTGGGTAGTTGCCAGAGCTGCAAGCATGGGCAGTTGCTGGCAAAGCCACGTATTTTGATTTTACAATAGGCGACACAGTCAAACAATCGTTGTAGTGTAGAGCTAAAGTAAACTGCATTTTGTTAACTAATTCTTTTTACTAAAATATACGACTTTTACTACAAATATAAACAAATATTTATTGTGAGAAGTTTTGTTTGACGCGCAACTTAACATCACTATAATAAAGGCAATAAAAAGTATATATCTTGCTTTAATTATTAATATATATTTTAAAGTATATATCCTACTTTAGCTATAAATATAGAGTTTTACAAAAACATTTCAGTTTTTTTTCTGCTAACATAATCCATAAGGCTCTCAGTCTACATTCTAATACTTAAAAAAAAAAAAAAAAATACGAAAAAAGTGATATATGATATATATTTATAATATACATTGCATATACGAGATATAAATTAAAATATTCAGAATAAATAATATTGGTTGCTTTGTAATGTATAACAATTAATAATAATTATTATTATAATTGATACGGAGAATAAACAACAATTTGTTCATAATTTAAGTCAACCTAATTTATTGCAACAGAGCCAATAATTTATAATTCAACCTATAAATAATAAATAAATAAGTAAATAAATAAGTAAGTAAGTAAATGAGTGAGTAATTAAGTAAATAATAACAAGCCCAGCTGCCAGTATCCAAATTTTAATTTTACATGAACTCTGATGTCCTTTTAAAAAAATCATAAATAATAATAAATATTATAACAATAAGATAAGTAAGCATGAAAATATGTATATGATTTCTTATTCAAATAACAAACTAAAAGAGAATATTCAAGTATATAATATATATATATATATATATATATATATATATATATATATATATATATATATATATATATATATATATATATATATATATATATATATATATATATATATATATATATATATATATATATATATATATATATAATAATTCGAAATATATATATATATATATATATATAATTCGAAAATAACCATTTTGCTAACTTCTCCTAATATTTTGAAGTAACTCGAATTTCCCACGAAAAGTTTTTTAGCGTAACATCTATACCTAGAGTCTTGGCTAACATTAAGTCTAAAGCAATTATAGTGTGGATTTTGTAGAAAATTTCTAGGAGTCAGTTTTGTGGATTGTTTGTTTTTTACAACTTCTGGGTGAGTGGTAAAAGGTTTACGTGCAAGTTGCGAAAGAGTTACGTTAACTCTTCGACGTCCTTCGCGGAAACGAAGAGTTTTGCTTTGCCATTCGCTTTATTGAAAACCCAGAGGTCGCTTTTAACTCATTCGCGAACCATAAAACCCGCACTCGGACGGATTGGCAAGATCAAGATTCGCGGAAAACTCCATTGTGGGCGTGTGCGTTGTCTGACGATGCAGACGAGGCGGCAGTCAAGGTTGCAAAGTCAATCCTTTAGCGTAATCCTTTAAATAGTCAAAATAAAGCCCGCCTTTGGCAAAACAATTGTGCAGAACTGTTTGGTCACTCCTTTTGGCCATCGGATTCGCAGTGCGAATAGGCGTTCTATTGTGTCCACTTAGCTGGACGTGGTACCTGCCTACGTCTCTGCCTCTGCCTCTGCCTCTGCCTCTGCCTCTGCCTGCGCGAATAACGATCGTAAAATTATCCTTTCGCAAACACGAGCAGACGCTAACGCAGCCGCCTCAGAAGGATCGTCGCTCGCCGTCTACCGGGCGAAGGAGTTACAAAGTCATAAAAACAAAACACCTTTGTCTCGCGCATTGTCGGTTGGCGAATTATCCTTTCTGCGACGCTGCCGTATCCTTAATCCACGTTTACAGCCCAACCGCCTACCACCACTTCGATTCGCAAATGACTGAGCATGCTACGAAATATGTGCGGCTCGGCCGTTAACTGGAAGGGATTAAATTACATTATCCTTATGTCTAAGATAAACACAAGCAGCAGAGCTCGCTGATCTTGGATGTGGCACGGCTTTAAATTAACTTTCACCATGACGAAAAAATTGAGCTATTATAAAGTCAACTTGAATGGTAAGCAACCCAATCGCAATTCAAAGTAAAGCTGCCTTATATATATGAGAATTATTCGAAAAGGAGGAATAAACAGTCCGAAATGCATTGCATTCAAATTTGAATATGATTTTATAGAATGCAATAATTCGCTATTCTTATTTTAGAATCTTGTTCGATCAATTTTAAATATGTTTATTAATTAATGATCAATGCCTTTGCTTAACAAAGTTAAAATATGTAAAAAGTAGCATTGTAGAACATAAGAATGATTTAAGAACACTTTTGATATTAAAGCATAATCAAACTCAGTCTAGTCCAATTCCAGTAAACAATATATCTTTGTTTACTGGAATTGGATATGGTATAAATTTTAAGCAAAACCAAAATGTAAAGCAATTAAACAAAAAATATATAATGAAAATATAAATATATATATATATTTCACTGTCTCTTTGCCCGTCTGCCTAAGAAGAGCAAGGGATGCAGAAGAGCTCCAGGAGATCATTTAGAAAATGCCTGCAGCAGAGAATGTTCCCATTGCTCTATCTAGCGCTCTGCTCAGGCTTTGAGTGGAAGTCGCCCTATATAATGGGCAGCAGCTGTGGAATTTATTCAGTCGTCCAGACCCGGTGGGGTCAGTCGTACGTGCAAGAAATTTGTTTTTTAATTTATTTTTTTTTTTTTTTTTTATTTATTTATATATATATTTTTTTTTATTTATTTATTTTTTTTTTTTTTTTATTTAAAATTTTTTCATTTCATTTTTTTTTTATTATTTTTTTTTTTCAATTTTTTTTTTTATTGAAAAAGTTTCTTTTAATTGAAAATTTTTTAATCTTAATTTTTTTTTTTTTTTTTTTAACAAACAACTGCATTGCCCTACACGTACGACTGACCCTCCGAGTCTGGACGACTGAGAGATCGTTGGTAGAGATCGTTGCAGTCGATTCAATGGGAACATTCTCTGCTGCTGCAGGCATTTTCTAAATGATCTCCTGGAGTTCTTCTGCATCCAGTTTGGAGCATCAAAATTGTAAGAGGCACGAGATGAGCGAAACCAGCAAATAACGAAGAGAAGCGCGCAGATTCGTATTCCACAGACGTAGAGGAATTAATGTATAGGGCAATACAACGTTTGCCGGGGCGGCTAGTATATATATATATAATATGTATAATATATAAATATTTTATATACTTATTTACATCACAATAATGCGTAAACTGTTTAAGAAATTGATTCAATCCAATTTTATTACTTGAATCGTATATTATATTTTATTTTCTATCTTAATAATTGTGATCACGTTTTGTACAGGAGTATAGAACATATACATATGTTTATATACATATATGTATATATATTTTAGAACGTAAATTGACACATAATGAATATAATAAAATATTTATACATTTAACATTCTAACTTATACATGTGCTAATATTCTAACTTAAATAAAGCTAGTAGTAGTAGTAGTCATATCATATCAGCTGCTCTCACTTTTAATCACTTGCAATTTCTAGAGTCTCAGTTTATTTAGGAGCGACAGGTTGGCATCAAGCATATGCCACGACGCTATGATAATTAGCATGTGTGTGTGTGGCTAGGTCAGAGCAACAGCCCAGTCCAGTTGCTCAGCTGCTCAGCTGCTCCGTTGCTGCGTTGCGGTTATGCCCTTTGTTGTGATTAGCACGTTCGAGGCTATATTTATGGCGCTCGAGAGCCAATTAATTGTGACCCAAATCAAAAGTTTTCGAATGGTTGGCAACACCAGCAGATCAGGGCCCAGTCTAATGGCCCGGCAAATGCGCCCGATCGAGAGTCCGAGCAGCAGAGCGTGTGAGCCGGTCAGGCGCAGGCGATGGCGATGGCGCTGACTGCTCGAGTCGCACATGAGTTATGAGCGCAGCGGACAAATGTCGCTTTAAATGCTCCATTGGCATGCATAAATTTTAGTTTTTACAAGCACCGAAGCGACGTGCTCTTCCACAGAATTCCCGGCTCAATCCACAGCGCCACAGATGAAATCAGCGCCAAAAGTCGGCGATCTACGTAGTCAGCGATTTAACTATATCTACATACATATACGTATGCATATATAAATATATGTATATTTCGACTCTAGCTAACCGCGTTGGCGGCTAGATCAGTGCGCCAAAGCCGCCAACTACTGCGTCGATCCACCAACTAGCCAAAACATTAATATGTTAATGTGGGGATCAGGCCAGCTCGGTGGCTCGACGGCCTGGCGGGTCGGAGGGTCGGAGGGTCGGCGGCGGCGGGTCCAGTGGCTGACAACGACAACGACAACAGCCACCGCCACCGCCACCGTCTGTGGGGATTTATGGGTTCAACAAATGCTTTATGGTGTGTCGCTTTGACTAATTTATCTGGGGAGTATTCAGTGTGGACTGCACACTCCACTGTGGCGAGGGCGACGCTGTTGGCCACGAATTTCATTGTTAATTTATGATTAAGCTGATTGTGTTCGGAAAGGTATCTGGACTTGTTTTTTAAATCAAATATTCTATTCTCCCATAGAGCATGCAATTAGATTCGGCGGTCTTTTTGAATATTGCTAAAAAAATAAATAAATAAAATAGAAATAAATAATAATCTCTATGCTCAACTCCAACAACTGTTCATAACTAATAAATAATTCAGCTCAACGAGTTAAATGTTTCAGATTGATGGCGATTACAAAAATGATTACCAACTAAACAAACAAAGTTTTGGCTAAAAAGCTAAACATGAATAAGCTGCTATAGCATTACTGGTTTAGATATTTTTAATTAATGTGGGATTTGGAAATAACATTTAAAATTTATTTATTTCACATATCAAATATAATATGCATATATCAAGAGGCTACAAGATGTTCTTGATAGTTTTAAAATATTTAATAATAATAATGAAAAGGAAGAAAAAGAAGATAAGACCTCAACCAAAATAGAGTGTTCAAACTATTAAACTGAGTTTGACTATCCTACAACGATTTACAATTACTTTAATGGAAAGGATGAGTAAGTTTTAAGTATTTGGAAAATATTCTTTGGCAATACGATTGGCTAGTTTGGGTCAACATTGAGCTGACATTCAAAATAATTTGATCTGCAACACAAGCGCCATTAACCCAGATGTGCAAAAGCCCTTCTCTATGAATGGTTTTCGATGCACCTCATTAGAAGTCTCCCCTAGTGTAAGTTTCTACGTATCCCTTCTCTCTTTCACATTTTTTTTTATAGCTAGGCAAACAAATATAAATATCATTATCATCAACAGTGATACCAGATCCTGCTTAGACTATTCAGTCGATACACTTTTCGTACAATCAGATGCCATGGCAACGATTTCGATGAGTGTATTGCAGTTTAGCTGAGGTTTTTTGCTTTTAGAATTTCAACAACTGCATGCAATATGCGTTTTAGCCGGCGAACAAACAATTTTGAGCCGCGCGTCGGTTATTAAAAGGCATAATTGAATTTCTTGCAAAGAGTTGTTTGTTTGTGAAAGATGTGGCCTGAACATGCAAAACCGCCGACCCCGGCCGCACTGTATGAGGGATCCGGCTGGCGCTGAAATTTCGAAAGTATGAAAAAAGCAATTAAAACTGAAATAATGAATTCTTTCTGTGCAGTTTGCCATGTTGCTGTCTGCCGTCTGCTGTCTGTCGTCTTAGGGCCTGAGCCGGGCCAGCAGCGCTTCGGTTGGAGCGTTCTCTACGCTGCTTGGCTGCCATTGGGTGAAGGGATCGGTGACGGAATCGACCTCGGTAGCTGGTAGCTGCTTGGGCTGATTAGCATGAGGCGTAACAGTTTTTAATTGCAGCCACATTTGACGGCGGGCCGCAATATGCCAAAAACGAGCACTTATCTTGCCATCAGAAAGTTGAAAAACTTTTACCACGCAAGAGTATGGGGGGCTACGGGCCAACGGGCCAACGGGGGAGTCCCGAACAAAATTTTTTAATAACAATCATAAAAGTTGTTGCACAAATGTTTTCCATTTTGTCGCTCGGTGATTAGCGAGAGAAAAAAAATCACAAATTGTAGAAAAAATTGAAGGTTTGTTCGTTTGGGTTCGTTGTAGGAAGTTGGCTACAGAAATGCTAATGCTGATAGTTCAAGGCAGGCAAAGTGAAATAAATAATACAGCAAATTTCTTAAAATTAAAAATGTTTTCTTTATAAATTTAACTTAATGGAAACTTTACCAGAGCTAAGGCTCTTGACAGTATTTGAAAATTTAATATTGAAGTTAGCTTAAAAATGTTATTTGAACATAAGAATTGATTTCTGTTAACGTGATTAAACCTACTTAAATATGATCTTGTGAAGTTACATATTTATTAGCACTCCTTCTATATACATTTCTCAATACAAACATATATTTGTTTAATATGTGTTTGACCCATTTTCTGGAATATTTCTACGTCAATTATGCACACATTTTTACGCCTTTGGGCTACGCTCTAGGTGTGTGTGAGCGCCGGGTCATTAATTTTGATCAAGCCCAAATATGTGTCAGTCAGACAGTCTCTCAGTCTGTCAGTCAGTCAGTTCGTCGGGCAAATTTACCCAGCCAGCAGCCAGTCCGTCGCCAGTCCACGTCAAAATTTCCATTTACAATCAGCCCGGCCTACACACACGCACATACGCGCACTCATACGCCTATGCGAGTGCATACTATATTCAAATTAGGCAAGGCGCCAACCCCAAGCCCAAGCCCAGCCATCTCCAACCCCATTGCCCCTGCCCATGGGCTCACCCGGAAGCAGCTGCTGCTATGCTTACGGGGCGGTCTGCATATGTGTCGAAGAGTGTGGCGGAATTTTCTAATTTATTTTTTAGCAAATGGTTCAAGGCCCTTCACGTTCTGAGGGCGACGTTTCAAGTTCGCCAAACAAATTGTTAATGGAAATTCACGCGTTTCGAATTATTGATTTTTGGGCCCGGCGAAAACTTTCTCTCTCTCAATTGACATTTGAATGGTACAAATTTGACGTGAATGAGACGATGACGATTAATGGCCAAGGTCGCTGTTAAGTTTGACAGCTCTTTGTGAACGAGCACATTCAGCTTGCTTAACTGAAGTTATTTTTGGACATAGCCTTAAATTTGTTTAAAATGTGGATTCATTTAATTCTGGCCAGGACCTCATCCTAAAGAGGACCTGCAGCGACATCTAGTAGAATTTGTGAAGCGAAAACAGGATTCAGAATTGCAAAACAGTTTTCCAGTTGGAATTTTCCTAACTGCATTTTGCGGCTTTTCCAATTTGCTGCCTATGCAACTGGAAAGTGCAAATTTCTCAGGACACAAACCAGAGTGAATGCAATTCTGCCCAGCCGGCTGGTAATGCAGTGCAACTTTAACTGCTTGCTCGAATTGTATGAGCGATGCACTGCTTGCGTAAGGCCTATTTCGATTGCATTGAAGGAAGTAAAGTTAAGTAATTAAATTAAGAGTAAAAAAAAAAATATTAAAAAAAATATATATAAAATAAAAAAATAAATAAATAATCAAATAAAAGAATGCAAATAAACACGACTAATAAATATTCAAATACAAATAAAACAAATACCAAATTAAGTTTGCAACAATTATATGCTATATATATGTATATATATATTAATATTGAGCTAGGCATGAATTGCTGGCAATAAATATATATTTAAATTTCAATCACTCTAAAAGTCTGTTTTATTTTATTATATCTTCAATATTCAGAATAATTAAGAATGAACATAATAGCTACAAATGTTTGCAGCAAGGCATTTTTTGTTTTTTTTCTCCTAATAAAATTTAAATTAAGTCTTATAAGTTACAAGCATAAGCTTGAAAAGACTCTTAAACTTATTATAAACTGTTTGTTAAATAAATAAAATTACCCAAATAGCACCTTTTCGAGAAATATATTATTTAAAATCTAAATATCTCAAAAATAAATAATAACTTGTAAAAAGAAAATAATAAATTCGATTTCAAGAAATACTTATTTATTAATTCAATATAAAAATACATAACAACTAGAGAGCTGAATGTAGTCAGCCATAAATGAAGCAACTTCAGTGTTAAATTCCTTAATCATTTATTCGGTTATATTTAAAGTACGAATGAAACCTTTAAACTTCTGTGGAAATCCAAGTTGACATCATGGACAATTTACCTGTTTCACACGACCGTGTCTAAAGCGTTTTGAGCCAACTGTGTCCAGATTCAGATACTGATTTAAATCCTAGTTTCGCATGCGCATGCACATTCGCTTTAATGTGGCCTTGATGAGGTGAACTAATTAAAGCGGCGCTGATTAGCAGCAGCGGGAAGCAGAGACAGCACTAGCAGCAGCAGCAGCAGCAGCTATGTAGCTAGGAAGTGCCCACAGAGGCACATGTAGAGTTAACCCATATACAAGTGAATACCTCATTGTTCACACGCATAATGTGGGCTAAAGGATTTGGCGGCGCGCCGCAGGACGATAATGAACACAAATGAGCCGAGCGAAAGGAGTTTTTGCAAGCGCTCACGAAATGGCAAACATTTGCCAAAAACCAACCAAGCACACATTGAGAACAATGGCCAAATGCCGGCGGACCTGTTGGTCCTCTGTGTGCGCGCCTGTATTTGGCTGTGTGTTTGGCTGCAGGAAGGACACGACCTTGGCGCATTGGTTCAAGAGCGAACCGAGTCGCTTCGACAGCCCAGACAGCCAGTCAACCATTTATAGAATTCGGCTCTGTATCTTTTGTTGCAATCTGATTGATTGCTGTCATGCGGCTGGGAAACTGAGCGAGGAACCCCTCTGCATGCTCGAGGATAACGGCTCCTGGCAGCAACGGCAGCTGCCAAATGGCTCTCTTAGACTGTGCTTCGCGACGCCATTTTAAATTTGTCTATTCTAATTTCAGTAATGTTGTTGTTTTTACTGAAGATTTTAAAGACTTTAATCTGTTGTTGTTTCTCTTCTCTTCTTTTTTTTTGCTTCGTTGGAAGGTGGAGCCACTTTCCATTTTCCGCCTCCATTGGCAAATTAATCATTCGCATTAAGTTCGCAGCTTGTGGGCCAGGACATGCGCAACAGTCGTGTGTCCTCTGGCCAGCAGCCAAAGCGAGAGGCATATACACATCTATACCAACACACACACACAGACACATAGAGCAGAGCTTTCCACATTGAAAGCTTTGTTATCTGGCTGGCCACACGCTGTCTATATGTATACTATATATGTATATATGTATGCATATATTTCTATGTACGATAGTGTGCACATAATGGCATTGGGATATGTGTGCAAACCAAATCAAAATGGCGTCACAGCCGGAACATTTTTGAATGCCGCTCTAATGATGAATTCAGTAGCTCGCGTGTCGCTTTGCCGCAGCTGTTGTCCCTGCAACAGCAACAGCAACAACAACAACAAGGACATGTCCTAATGGGCTCCCACTGCACAGCACACTTCAGCTCTCAGCCCTTAGCCCTCAGCTCCCCACTCTCAGCTCGCAGTTTTTTTGGCCGCCATCTTGGCGGCTAAGTAGCTCATCGCCTGACAGCTGAGACGCGTTTATCATAATCAAATGTGGATGGACTCCAACTTCGACTGCGACTCCAACTCCTATTTCGAGGGCAAACAAAAAGGTCGGAAATTAATTTAAATTGCCTTTTGATGTAAATGCATTCCTCAATGCAGCAGCAGCAGCAGCGGCAGCAGCAGCAGCTTCTCCTTAGAGTATGTGCTCCAGATTTGTCTTGCTGCAGTTATCGTTGGCTCTCTAAGTAGCTGCAACTTTTGCGCTGTGTGTGTTTGTCCTAAATGGCGCAGATTTATCAACTGCCAGTAGCAGCTCCAACTGCCCTGCCTTTCCTCCGGCCCCGCCCCCTGGCAGTGCTGACCATTCACTAAGCTGGTTTTTAGCCGGCGCAGTGCGTGAAGAACTCAAATGGCAGGGTATTAACGAATTGTCGTGAGCTGGCTCAGCCCCGTTCCCGTTGCCATTGGTATTGACCATTTTTCTTGGGTCGATGGCATGGCGTTTAATTGAAAACTGCTGCAGTTCCGCAACTGCAAGCATGTTGCACAGTTGCGCAGTTGCACAAGTTGCACAAGTTGCATGTGGCACTACTTCTATGCCCACATTTAATTTGAAAATTCCTACAGTTTTTTGTTGCCATGCAGCAGATGAAAACAAAACTACAAACGCTGCTGATTGTTTCATATTAAAAGCATGTATGTAACAGCAACAACAACAACAACAGCAGCAGCAACAACAACAACAACAATATTAACAACATGCGAACGATGATGAAAAATCGCCTGCAACATGTTGGATGCTGCTGGGCTGAGCTGCCTCTCAGGCAGAGAGGGCTCCATCCCCATCTGCCTCTCCTTCTCCATCCGTCTCCATCCGTCTCTGGCTGAGCATTTTTACTGCCCGCTGGCAGCTCCGACATCAACTCCAATTACAGAAGTACACGCAGGCGTCTCTCTTTTCTCTTCCCGTTCAGTTGATTTTTTTCTTTAATCTTGTTTCCTATTTATTTTTATTTTTCTATAATATGCGTTCCCTCATGTCGTGCGGCCCAGAGCAGCGCACTAGAAAATCAAACGAAACGGCTGCATGTTGCTATGGAATTGGTAGCCATCTGGAGACCCAGTGAAGACGACGACAAGTTGAATATACCCGAAGTTGATAAATACCCACACACACACAATTAAACTTTTTATTTATCAATAAAATATTTTTAATCGAATTGTTTTTGCATCGGAATTAAGAGTGAATCATATCTTTATAGCGATGTTATATGAAATTGTGTAAGCAGTTGTCTCTGGAATTTTCTTTTCAGAAACTCAATTAGAATAAATAATTATATTAAATAATCCAAAATTTAATTTGTATTAATTATTATTAATATTTATGATTTCGTTGTTTAAATGATATTTATTGCCGAATTTTTGATATTAGTTAATTCATTTCTGTTTATATTTAATTTGCATTTCTAATGGTATGCATACCTTAAAGATCATATAAGAACATTCTCTTTATCAATAAAGGCTATTCAGGTGGATTTAAATAAATATTAAATTCTTTGATATAATGATTATAAATTTGTTTAATGTATTTAATTCTTTCGGAAATATTATATTTAAGTTTTATATAATATTCCTGAAAGAATTGAATAAATTAGACAAATTTATTGTGGTTCATAGACTCTTATGTAATTCTCAGATTGCTTCTATAATAAATATATGAAATAGCTATAGAATTTTCTGAACAGTCATACTGGAATCAGAATATATTGTTGAAATAATGAACATTCTTGTTAGATAAACATAAGTAGATAGACAGAAGTAACACATTCTGTATAACAAGTTTATTATTATAAATATAGATTTATGCAGATATTTACTCTCAAACAGAATTTCAATTTTGAAACACACCATTTAATTCAAGCGTATTTAAAAAGATACAAGTGTATGAAAAATTCGACTTAGTCCTATTATATTTTAGCTACTGTTCTATAACATTTTAATTTTTATACAATATATGTAAATTAGTTGCAAAATATAGACACGTAATCCTGTTATGATTGCTTTATGATTATTTAATTATAAATATATACATATATATTAGCATATATTGCATATAAACTTTAAGAATATATACATATACATCATATATATATGCATATATTGCATATAAACCGGTATTCATTTACGAAATCATCCATTTCAAAAATATGTTAATTAGCATCGCATAGAATATGGTCATAATTAGGGTTATGTCAGGTGGATTCTTAAACCTTAAACTTTCATAAGGCAGTATTAAGTTTTTCTTTTGACATCAACAATTTATCTTAACGGATTCAAATGCAAATCGCACACGACAACAGATAAATACTCAAATGTACATACATATATACACAAAGAAATATATACACACGTGTGTTTCTTGTTTTGCTTACTTGGAATTTGGTAGCAAGTCCAAAATTGATTTTTAATTAAGGCATTTAACCAAACGCGCTGCCACAGCCAGGCCCAGCCCAAACACTCGTGAAGCCATAAGCCATAAGCCGTAACCTGTAGCCCGTAGCCCGTAGCCCGTAACCCGTAACCCGAGATCGGGCATGAATCATAAGAGCCCCGAGACGTCGCCAGACAATGTGGTCAATAAATTTAAATTCCAATTCGAAATCACATTCAAAACTCGAGTGCAAACGAGCTCATTTTAAAGAGATGCAAACAAACCAAAACCTGGAGCAAAGTAAAAAAAATATGTATGTATATATGTACGTAAATAAAGAGAGAAAAAAAGTCATTTGTCGCTTGTTTTTCTGTGACTTTTTTGTTCGTTTACAGAGCGCGCTGTAAAATTTCGAACGCAACCAATAAAAATGGAAATGATGGCGCACAGAACGAAACGTTTATAAAATAATAATGCGAAATAATAATGTGACGGTGATTTAGCGGAACAGCGCCACGATTGAATACAAATAAAGTGCCAGCACAGGGCTGGAGTGTGGGGGGTGGCATAGGGATGCCAACGTTCGGGGGATGCCAACGTGGGACGCACTAATCTAGGATGATTTCTGCCTAATCTGGAGCAAAAAACAAAAAAAACAATGCTGCTCCTGCTGCTGCTGGGCTCAAAGAGAGTTACAGCAGTGCGAGAGAGAGCGCGGGGTGCGCTGACGTTGACGTTGACGTTGCCGTTGACGTTGACGTTGAGTGGCAGGCAATCATCTGCCTCGTCCAGCGTCCAACTACCTGTTTCTGTGCCGTTTCTGTATGCCAGCTGTGGCTGCTGTGGAGCAACCGCCGCTGCCGCCGTTGCCGTCTCCGTCTCCGACACTGTCGCCGTCGCCGTCGTCGCTGCTCCGCCATAGGCCGTTGGTCCAGGCCGTGCGGCACCCCCTGAAGCATAAATCAAAGCAAAAGGCGTGGCCTAGCGCAGTGCGAGCGAGCGCGACTGCTTTTCGAACATGCGCACACTGTGTGCGGCTCGCTCGCACTCACTGTGCGCCCGCCGAATGATTTACAGTTTTCGAATACCCATACACTCGCGCACTCGCCAGCTCTCGGACTCCACTCTGGCATTCGCCGAAAGGCTCGGTCAAACGTGAATCGAACGTGGCGCACTCAAGTACGCCAGCTGCGCGCTCGGTACCCGGTCAAACTCAAACTTAATCAAACTTTCCATTTACTAATCTGAATAGTCGTGTGTCGCGAACTACTGCATGTCCAACTGGGTAGCTGATTGACGGCCAGCTTCAGCTCCAGCTCCAGCTCCAGCGACGGCATAAGTGAATCAATCTCAAGGAATATTTCATTTGAATCACAAATTATCTAACGGATAACTTGTCGAAATTCAGGCCTGAGGATAAATGCAATAAATTTAAATCCCAATTGTGAATTTCTTCACATTTCCTATAAAAAGAGGAATATTTTCAATGGGCTGCAAAGCTTTAAAAATGCCAATGAAATTGGAGAATTGCGTAAACTAATCGAAACAAGTGTTTAAATGTATTCAATACATGAAAATTGTTGAGTGTACCACAAGAATAGCAAATACAATATATACAATCAAAAAAGTGCAAATATTTTAACTTATTTCTGAAAAACAACATTTCCGATTGGATTTCAAAAACTTCATCTTTAGGTAAGTAAGCGAACAAATACATAATTAAGTTTGAGTTGCATTGATTAAATTCGATATATAAAATGAAGAATGGAATAATAATAGTTTTTTCAATTAAGAAATAATTTTTATAGAGAAAAAACATTCAATAATAACGAGACCACACTCAATTTTAATTTAATTCACATAATAATTGAATAACGAATTATCCTTCAACGCCTTTGAAACAGTTTCATAAAACAAACTTTAACTTTCACGGTTGTTATCAAACTTTTTCGACAACACGTACACACACATACACATTACCGAATTCGAAATTCGAATATTTATAAATTGAAGCGATCCCATCTCTTTGTGTGCATGAGACACACGTACACTGTCCGTGTGATCAATAAGAACAGTCGGAGCAGCAATTCGAAATAGAATGTGTTCGCATTCGAAGAGCGCATGTGAGTTCGAACTGGCTCTCTTTCGAACTCACAGCAATACACGACGCACACATACACGCACTCACTCTCGCTTGCGGCTTCACATTGCTGCGTCCGCAAAGGTAACAACAGCACAGCAACGGCAACGCGTGTGAACGAGACAGCAGTAACCGCATTTAATGCTGTCTGACTGCTCTAGCACGCATGAACTGTTCGAATTTGTTTTTTTTTTTCCCATTTATTCCGCGAGTGTTTAATGAATGCACTCGACTGACTGTGTGTTCGCCACTGCCATGGCAAAGCGGTAACTATGTGAGTGTGTGTGTGTGTGTGAGTAGTGTGAGTGTGCTTCTACTTGCTCGTACTCGCAGCTACAATTGGCGGCGCTGGCGCTGCGCGTTGCATGAGTTTTTTATTGATGCTCAGATATTTGAATTATGCCCGAGCAGTCAAAGTGAGACATTGGCGCTTCGAGCACGTATTCGCGGATACATTCATCGAAACAGAAACAAAAACTGAAACAGAAACAGAACCAAACGCCGATTCCGAAAAACGTTTGACCGTGGCTAAACAATCCGTCAATACGTCCGCGAATCGTGCGGCTCTCGACGGCTCTCAAATAAATACAATAACAGAGACGGGCATCCGTTGGATACAGCCACAGCTACAGCTACAGCTATAGATACAGCTATAGATACAGATACATTGAACGACGCGCTGACTTTGAGCGATAATAACGGAAGATGGATGAGCACCCAAGTGTTTGCAGTGCCAGTGTTTTCATCGATGACGTTTAAAATACATTCGCGCTGATGGATACCATAAATTCGGTGTGAAACTCGCTTTCCACAGAATGCGAATCGGCGCATCTACGCCGCAGCCCAACTAGAACTGTGACAAATCAAGTGCCTGCCCGCTGCGGCTAATTACGGTTTAAGAATCCGCCGAACGTCAAGTGCAACACAAACTCACGAAAGTGCAGGTATAACTAAGCCGTGTCAAACGTCGGAATGCCATCGGATTAAACTCTAAAGATGCGGGCCAAATCGACTAACGATAATTAGCTAAAGGTCGAAAGTGATTGAACGCGAATCCGTTTCCGCACTTAACTTCAGTTAACAACAATAAACTAAAGAGCTTTTCTCAATTCGTAAAGTGCACAAAATCTCGATGTAAATGATTTAAAATTGTTCTACACTGAACGCTGAAAGCCGTCGGCTAATTTTTATTCAAGTGAATGCAATTTGTGAAAATTTAAATTGTTTTTATATACTTAAGGAACAGGTAAACTACACAGAAAGATAATTTAATATATTACATCTAAACAAATAGATCTATATTGTTTTTGAGGGCTTGACAATATTTAGTCTCATTCATAAATACATATAAATATTTATATATTGTATATATACATATATATTGAAAAATAGTTTATTGCTTAAAGTGGTATAAAAAACAGAAATGTAATTCCTGATTAATGCTCAGAAGATTTATTAATATAGTAAAATGGAAATAAGGGCAAGTGACAAATGAAAATCGGCTTAATATATAATAGAAATTCAATTTAAATTTTATTATGAGCCAAATCGTTGACCGAACAAATTCAAATGAGACGAATCGTTATTTATTGACAACTCGAGTGTCGCTTTTATCATCTGTGAAAAAATTAATATTGTTTAATAATTTTCTACTATTTACAATAAACAAATTTTAGTCACAAAGACTGTATATTTTATATGCAGCACTTTATAGAACTTCAGGAGCTAAATAAAAATAGCTAAAATATATATATTTTACAATTTTCGCATAAATATTTAATAAGTCATTTTTTTTTATTTGTTTTTTATAAATGAACTCAACTATGAGTATACTAATAAATATAAATATAATAATAATATAACGCGTCTTAAATAAAAAGAAAAAAATAAAATAAAATAAAATAAAAATAATAAAAATACAAATACAATAAGTGAAATATTACATTAATATTAACATAATATTTTGTATTATTAAAAAACAATAACATAATCAAAATCTGGCAGCTAAAGGCTTTACGTAAATCATTATTTTCTTGTCCATTTATATTTTTTAATTTTTAGTTATTTTTTTATTAGTTATTTTTTTGTGCCTGCATACAATATATATTATTAAAGAAAATAAAAATTTCTTCAATTTCAAAAAAGTTTTACAAAAATTTAATATAATATACACAACCTGAATTAAACTTTAAATTTTCTGCTATTTCCAGTTAATAATATATATATAAAAGTAAAAAGAAAAAATGCTTAATGAACATTTAGCTCAGGTGAACATAAATAGAAAATGTTATGTAACGCCAACTTTTATAACAAGAATAAGGAACTCACTTTTAGTTCTCAATGCGGACATTTTGTATAATGTTGAATTTCTTTTGCTACTTTATACATACATATATACTTGAATCACATTATATGTAATCAGCTTTAATTTCGATAGACAAATACTGTGCTCCCCAAGCTCCATAGCTGTGGAAATAGATATTTAAACATCTTATTCATATATTAAGTCACACTTAACTATTAAAGTCTCAAATCGAATTGAAATGGGATACAGTAGACAAACCTTCAATTAAAGAGGGCTAGGGCTATATCGAATTGGGCTTGTTGAGTTATATATTTGTTGTTGTTTCTGCTTCTGTTGTTGTTTTGGGTTGCGTGCCCGATATCAACGCAAAGAATTTTCACTTCATTAAAACGAATGCAGCCGTTTTTGAAATAATTAAGAGCCACAAAGGCGAAATGTCACAGCGAATGAAAAATGCCTAACAAGCAGCCACAGGCTACCTACTAAAATATATGTATATACACATCTGACATATTTGTACATAACATTATATATGAGTAGATGGTATGGTATATAGATGTGTGTGTGTGTGTGTGTGTGTGTGTGTGTATGTAAATAGTTTTTGGGAAAGCACAGTTATTGTACATAGGAATTGCGTGCTCTGCCATCACATGGCCGGGGGAACTCATGCTGGCCAGACCGAGACTCGAATTGGATTCAAATGTGAGTCCGAGCTGCGCCCAGCAACTGCTGCTTCGTGTTCGTCTTCCTCGACTGGCTCACTCTCTGCATACGCATTGATATGGAACGAAAGTGTAGCACCATTCAGCAGGGTCCACTGGGCGCCCATGGTGCGCCTAGACCAATTTCGCTGCATGGGCACTTCTTCTTCTTCAGATCCCTATATGCTGCAGATGCCACCCCCGAGCATTCTGAAGCACATGGTTAAATCGTAGTGCCGCCACTTGATGTAGGTCACTTTCATTTGCATTTGCATTTGCGTCCAGCCCGTCTCTGCCAGCGTGCGGTCCAGTCAGATCAAAGTGCGCTCAATGGGCTATTGCATAATGTGGACACAACAGTTGCCGCTGCTGCCCGTTGAGTTAATTGGTCGCCTAGTTGCGTCCGAGTCCGAGTCGCAGTCTGGATTTGTTTGCAGCTCTTGTTTGGGTTGTCAGCGCTTGAATTTATGCCATCAACAATCGCATTTCGGCTGCGCCTGGAGCTCACATTCATCACGGTATGTGCGGCGGGCCAAAATGTCATGATGATATTCCAGCCTAACTTATTTGTATTTATAAATCAAAATACCGAAAAATAAGCGAACAAAAAATGTATGAAATAAATGTAGGAAACACGCAAACTTTGCGCGACAACAGCCATAGCACAATGAATAGTTGTTGTTGCTGTTGTTGTTGTTGTTGGGGAGTCGTTGATCTATTGGAGCGACGGGCAGCCATTTGCTCAACTTTGTATTTGGATGTGTAGGTACAATAAGTGCCGGGACACATTCATTCTCGACGCGACTCCAAAGGAGACGCCAACTTTTCATCCTGTTTGCCAGCGCCGATTTCTATGCCAGGCACGTTGATAACAAATTTGTGATTTATATTTATATATTTTTTCGCATTTTTTGCAAAGCGAATATGAAATATTTCAAACAACACTTAATAAAACCTAAACTAAACATTTTATTTAGAATTTATTTTAATTTATTTTGAGGTTTTGTATAAAAGGAGAATTCATGTGATTTTTAAGCTGTTTAATGACTTGAGAAATAGAAATAAAAATAAATTAAAAATTTAAAATAATCAATTGTTTACAAATATTAATTGCGGCAACATGTTAACAATAATTACTTCAAGCGAGCCTGCTTAATTGAGATTTAATTACCAGTTCAGGTATTCATGAGCTTTTAAATTCAAAGTATTTATATCATTAAATAATTACAACCTAAATGTCAGGACATGTTTACTTTTTCATAAATCTCATATAGATAAGATATATATATTTCATTGATCAGTAATCTTATACGAGATATATTAAGCTTTTGAAATATTTATAATTAAGTTCAGGTATATACAATTAGCTAACGTTCAACTAAAACATAAATAAATTCTTCAGATAATCTTTAAAATGAATTAAATGCAAGTAATATTCTAAATAAATTATTTCGCTAGTTGTTGAAGCTCTTCCTTAATCAATTTTGTATGCTCATAATGAAATTGCTTTTACTTTTCTCACAATTACCCTAAGTACTGAAATCATCAAAAAATAGAGGTCAGCCAGAAGCTAACCAAATTATTCAGCACAATGCGCATTGTCCTTGGTCTCATTTGGAGGACATTGTCATAGATTTAGCTGTGACATAACCGATCGTAAACGATCTGTGTAAAACACAGATTGTAGGGACACAATAGGCGCAACCGCAAAATCTGAGTGAGGCGACAACTGTTTTTGAGTACGTGTCAAAAGGTCAACAATGGCCGCTTGCAGTGAGGATCGAAGACTGGAGAAACAAATCAAAAACTCATAAAAATTATGAGAGCCGCAAACAACCGCAAACAAAACACAGACGAGGGTTCAGACGACAAGCTGTAGCAACAGCAGCGAGCGAGAGAGAGATAGAGAGCGAGAGATGCAACAGAGATGAGTGTGTGTGAGAGAGAGAAGAGCAAATAATAATATTTATGACTACTTTTATGAGGTGCTTACAAATTTTTATGAGTTTTTAATGGGCCCACTTGCATGCGTGTGCGTTTGTCGTTCCTTTTTGGCCCATTGTTGCTCTAGAGACTGAAAATGAAAAAAATGAGACAGAGAGAGAGAGAGAGAGAGAGAGAGAGAGAGAGGGAAACAGAGCCAATGAGTGTGACTGCGCGTGCGCAAATACCTTTTAGAATTGTGCGAGTGCGACCTCGTCTCGTCTGGTCTCGTCTCGTCTCGTGGGTCCCTTTCATGTTTACATACACACGAGCTACGCCCATGTTGACAACAAATATTAAAAATTATGATTTATGACCGGAGTCCCCAGTACCTCGACTGCAAACAAACAAACCAGCCGCGCTCAAAATCTGTAATGGTGACGACGAAGACGACGACGAAGTCCACGACGACATTTGTAAAAGAAATATCTATATGTAACTGCTTAGGGTTTTGTTTTCATTTCATAATTAAGAGATGGCTGGCATATGACTGCGCCAGTTGAAGATGATGAACAGCCCAGTGCTTAGAAATGGATGACAGACCAATTATTCGTAGAGAGTTGAGAGTCGAAGAGATAGAAAACGGGTTTGACAGAGCTCAAGGTTTTTAGATCAGATTTTTTGTGGATCATTTATAACAAATGCTGAGATCTGAGATAACTTGAAGATAGCTTATTATTGATTATTATATCAAGTCGGAGTCTTCAGTCTTTTCACATACATTTACACAATTATTAACTATGTTTATTGAATGCAAATTTTAGATAAGTTGATCAAAAATATCGTCATACTGTTATTATATGTTTCCCTTACTCGTAACTATATTTAATTCCCTTTATATATCTAACACTAAATTCTAGAATTTTATAACTTAAATTCAAATAACCAAAATAAACTTAAAGCAGCATCTTCATGCCCCTCTGCCTTTTGTTTCTCCCTATTAAATATCGATTATGCAAAAGTTAATCATCTTAATTATGGGGAGCAACCCTAGTTATGGGATCATTTATCTAGGACTTCAGCCATTGTGTTAGAGTTTTTTATTTGAAAAGTTGCCAAGTCAAGAAACCCTTTTCAGCTGTCGCATCGACCACAAATTGATTTATGGTG
This sequence comes from Drosophila mulleri, assembly GCA_035047565.1. Taxonomy (NCBI): domain Eukaryota; kingdom Metazoa; phylum Arthropoda; class Insecta; order Diptera; family Drosophilidae; genus Drosophila; species Drosophila mulleri. The sequence goes on along the minus strand of JAWNPK010000040.1, from coordinate 4,376,808 downwards.
ACATCGAGTCCTGTCCTGGAAGAGAGTGAGGGGGGAAACCCCGCCAAGAGCTGCGCATGTGCAACTCAATTGCTGTTTATTTACTCGTACCTTCAGCGACTGCTTCGTGCATTTACCTGTGCCCAAGTCGACGGCTCAGCGTTTTCGGTAAAAGGAAATTCGTTCTGCGGTTTAAGAGTTCCATGCGAGCGTTTCACTCCCGTTTCGTGGGCATATCAAAACTGTTTAGACAAAGGCGGGCAATGCGATGCAATGGAAAGAAAATGCCTAGAGGCCGCGCAGACGCCGAGACAAAGGAAACTCGCTCAGTCTTGTTCGCTCCCTCGTCTCAAAAATGTCGCTGGCATAATTTATGGCCTTCATACGAGGCGACAATCAGCCAAGCGACCAGCGCCAATCTAAGACAACAATAATTGTATCCACTCTCTATATAAAAATAAATATGTATATATATACATATAAATATTGTATATATGTGTGTGTAGATGGCCAGCCCGCAAATTCGGTTTGCGTTTTCATTATTCATGGATTTAATTAACACCAATTGAACCGCTTGTCGACTCGACTCGTTGGTAAATAATTTCCAAACTCGTATAATTTATTGCTTTTATTATTTCCGAATTTTTAATTTGCCGTTAAGTGATCGAAGAAAATAAACAACAGGCGCCGGTAGTGCGATCAGCGCCCATTCCATTTTCATTGAGGCTCGAAGATGGAAGCTCTCTGTCTCTCTTATCGATCTGGGGATAGTAATTGATTTTAGTTATTTCTGATAACTCTGATAATAATTGAATTTATATATAATAAATGCATTTGAGCAAGCTTGAGTTTGATCTTTAAATCAAATATAGCTTTAATATGGAGGTTCTGTTTAAAATTGAAGAGATTAGATGAAGTATTGAAGATAGTAATATAAATATAATAATATACATATATGCTCACAGTTGACAAATGTAGTCATTAATTTAACTTTTCATAATGTTATTCAACAACAATAAATTTTTCTAGCATTCTAAATAGCATTCAATCTTACTTACCTTATATAAATAATCATTCTCACTTTAGTTCTATCCGTTCTCCCACTCGATTTCGATTAGAGTTTACGCAAACTAAATGAATTTAAATATCTGTTAACAACATTTAATCTTGGTAATCCCAGTTCTTGGCCACATCAAGCACATTTTGATTTGATAATCTAGCCTCATACTTTGGGGTCAAATCATTTGCCAGTGCCTACAAGTCGTCGGGTCATTGTAGTTGTTTATCTAAGCATATAATTTGGATAATCAAACTGTTTGTGTGTCGTTGCCTCTGGGCTAATTCCAAATCGAAAACTTAAGCGAAATGCCGTTACAATTGCTTTAAACTCCATAATCGCCAAATACCCAGGGCCGAAAGCGAGCTTACAATATTTTTGTTTCTTTCTTCGTCTTATTTTACTGAAATGCTGCTCATCAAATAAATCTCTGTCGAGCACTGGCTGCCCGGCTGTGGACGGGTTTTATTTTTTTAGTATTTTGGTTGAGAAACCCAACAGAGCTGGGCCGGGAGGAGGCACAGGTTGGAGGTGAAGGCATAGGGCCAGGGCCAGAGCTGAAGTTGAGGCCCGTACGCCGATTTAATTTAAAGCTTCAACTCCTTTCATTTGGACAACATGCTAAAGGGTTAAATTGCCCACTGAATCAAAATTATTGGTTTCATACGAAGAAGAAGAAGCAGCACAAACAAGCAGAGAGTATCGACAAGAAGAAGAAACTGCAGCGGGAGAGGGAGAAAGAGAGAGAGAGAGAGAGAGAGAGAGAAAGAGAGAATGCAGAAATACTTGCTGCGCTCGTTGCAGAGGTCGTTGCATTGTTTTTGGGCAATGGTCGTCTCCTTTTTTTACGGCCATGTTCGTTGGCTTCCTGGTTGCTTGGCCAAGTCTTCTTGGGCATTGCGTTTTACACTTTTCGGCTTTGGGGCTTTTTTCTCTTTTTGTCTTTTTATACCCTGAACCCATTGAAAATGGGAAATCAGGGTATAATGGTTTTGTTAAAAGTATGTAACAGGGAGAAGGAGGCGTGGCAGACCCCACAAAGTATATATATTCTTGATCAGGGCGACAAACTGAATCGATTTAGCCATGTCCGTCTGTCCGTCTGTCCGTCTGTCCGTCTGTCCGTCTGTCCGTATGTATGAACGCGTCGATTTCTGAAGATATAGAAGCTAGAGACTTCAACTTTTTTTAAAATGCTCGTATATAGCGCGCGCATATCGAGTTTATCACAAAAGATCGATAACTCATCCCGTTATTTTTTTATCGATCAAAAACCTTATCGAAAACCAGTTAAAAAATTTTATCTCCTACACCTTTAGAGCTAAAGTCTCCAAATTTTAAATGTAGACTCGACTACACGTGATAGAATTTCGATTTTTGTTATAATTCACCCCCCACCCCTATATCCACCCCCTTACCCTCATCTCTGTAAAAGGCGTATTTCAAATACTAGAGACTTGAGCTTTGGCAAATATACGCATAGTAATGATAAAACCACATTCTGAAAGTTTCATGAAGAACGTACGTCCACAAAAAAAGTTATTGAACAATTTAGTTCCCATAGTAAGCCCACACTGCAGCCCATGCCTGTTAATGCGTGCGTGCCTATGGGTGTCTATGTATATGTTTGCGTGTGTGTGTGTGTTTGTTTAAGCTGAATGACACTAAAAATTATTGAAATGGCTGTTGCTCGGAGGGTTCAGGGTATCTCGTAGTCGAGCAGTCTCGACTAGAGCTTTCTTACTTGTTTTTTTTTGGGCCGCATTTGAGCCCAAACAAACGCTGCAATCGTGGCAGCTTTTGTTGCTATCTCCGCAATACAAGTTTTCCACCATTCAAACAAACGCGCTGCCGCTGCCGCGTCCGCTGTATCAGCGATGGTGTCCAACGGCCACAAGTGCAGCAAGTGTCCGTTCAGCGAGAGTGGGCGGTGCTGGCATTCCAGCCGCTGCCGCACCGTGCCGTGCCACACCAAAATTGCATGCACGTAATGCCAATGCTTAGGCATATCCGCGCCTGCCCATCAGCTCCACTGAAATCCAAACAGGCGAACGGGCCGTGCTCTTGGCCACGCGAAATTCGGCTCTTAGCCGCCTCACAAAATAATTGTAATAATAATAATGATGCTCAGTGGGGTAGATGTAAGTACATTGAAATTACCAACTCAAAAAAAAAAAAGAAGAAGAAAACTTTTGAGTAAGCTGAGAACATCAGATTTGCATAAATATATATATATATATATATATATATATATATATATATATATATATATATATATATATATATATATATATATATATATATATATATATATATATATATATTATAAAAACATTTTAAAAAATTAAATGAAATATATAGAAATTATAATGCTTAATTAAATATATTTTATATATTAATAGTAATATATATAATATATATATATTACTATATAAAATATATATAACAAGTAAGAAAGCTCTAGTCGAGACTGCTCGACTACGAGATCCCCTGAACCCTTCAAGCAACAGCCATTTCAATAATTTTTAGCGTCTCTCTGCTTACACAAACACACACATACACACGCAAACACACATACATAGACACACATAGGCGCGCACGCATGGGCTGCAGTGTGGGCTTACTATGGGAACTTAATTGTTTAATAACTTTTTTTCTGGACGTACGTTCTCCATGAAACTTTCAGATTGTGGTTTTATCATTACTATGCGTATAATTGCCAAATCTCAAGTCTCTAGTATTTGAAATACGCTTTTTAAAAACTTATGGGTGAGGGGGTGGATATAAGGGTGGGGGGTGAAATTGAACAAAAATCGAAATTCTATAACGTACATATCAATCTACATTTAAAATTTGGATACTCTAGCTCTAAAGATGTAGGAGATATAATTTTATAACTGCATTTCGATAAGGTTTTTGATCGATAAAAAAATAATGGGCGAGTTATCGATTTTTGGAGATAAACTCGATATGCGCGCTGTATATACGGTCATTTTAAAAAAAAGTTCAAGTCTCTAGCTCTTATATCTTCTGAAATCGACGCGTTCATACATACGGACGGACGGACGGACGGACGGACGGACAGACAGACGGACAGGGCTAAATCGACTCAGTTCGTCTCCCTGATCAAGAATATATATACTTTGTGGGGTCTGCCACGCCTCCTTCTCCCTGTTACATACTTTTAACAAAACCATTATACCCTGATTTCCCATTTTCAATGGGTTCAGGGTATAAAAATTAATGTATCATATTCAATTTTTTAAATATATTTTATATATTTTTTTAATTGAATATAGCACCACTGCGAATATTTATATATATATATATAACAAAATAATATAAAAATATATATATGTATATATTTATATAATGTGTTATATTCTATTAATTATATATATTTTAAAAACTTATTATATTTAAAAGTATAACAATTCAATATGTCGTAATGATATGCTTAAAGTATCAAAAAATGTAAAAATATAAATGTGTAATAATAAATTTTATTTGATTTAACATCTTATACCAACGGAAGGAGAAACTTGGGAGTTTTCTTTTTATCGCCAATCGATGGTCTAAGACAATGGACTTTACTCTCTTAGCCTACGCTTGCGTTGCCTTACGATTGCAATTCACAGCAATCTGAGGTATGAATGTGACAAGGGTATATAGTGAAGTCTACTGAGGATAGAGCAGCTATGTAGACGGCTATGTAGACCTAGCAGCTTACGCCTTAGACATTTCGAGTCTGTCCTGTGCCAGACTTTTATACGTGCGTCGTTTGCTGTTTAATTCAAAGCCAGATTGTTTCTCAAGATTGTGCATAATTTTGAGCGTACTTTCGTCTGCAAATAATGCTAATATGTAGCTAGGCTGGGCGAGCACAGAAGCTCTGTCAGCTGCATAACTGATCGCGCATGGGGATCTGCAGTGGGCGGGCATTTGGTAGAGTACACCTTAAGCCATTTCTGTGCAATCTGTGGCGGGCATCTGGCCGGCTGTTGGTGCGAGGAGTAACTGTTGGATTAACCGCTTGCATTTCATTTCAGATACGAATCGCAGCGTTGTCCCGGCCACAAAATGGATCCCGACTGCTTTGCCATGTCCTCGTACCAGTTTGTCAACTCGCTGGCCTCCTGCTATCCGCAGCAGATGAATCCGCAGCAGAGCCATCCGGGCGCCAATGGCAGCGGCGGCAACAGCGGCGGGGGCGGAGCGAACGGACAGGGCAACTCCGGCGCCGCGACGCCGGGCAGCAACGATTACTTTCCAGCGGCGGCCGCGTACACGCCTAACTTGTATCCAAACACACCGCAGGCGCACTATGCGAACCAGGCGGCCTATGGGCTGGGCGGCGGCGGCGGTGCGCCGGGCGGTGGACAGTCCAATCCCGATATGGTGGACTACACACAGCTGCAGCCACAGCGCTTGCTGCTGCAGCAGCAGCAACAGCAGCAGCAACAGCAGCAGCAGCACGCTCATGCGACGGCTGCCGCTGTGGCACAGCAACAGCAGCAACAGCAGCAGCAGCAGCAACAGTTGCCGCAGCAGCAACAACTCCCGCAACAACAGCAGCAGCAGCAGCAGGCGAACATCAGCTGTAAGTATGCCAACGATCCGTCGACGCCCGTTGGCAACAACAACAACAACAACAGCAGCGCCAACAGCAACAACAACAACCAATCGCTGGCCAGCCCGCAGGATCTCTCCACGCGCGACATCTCGCCCAAGCTGTCGCCCAGCTCCGTGGTGGAGAGCGTAGCCCGTTCCCTCAACAAAGGCGTCCTCGGCGGCAGCCTGGCCGCCGCCGCCGCCGCCGTCAGTCTCAACAACAACCACAGCGGCGGCAGTGGCGGCGGCGGCGGCGGAGGAGGCGGCGGTGGCCCCGTCAACGTCAACGTGCCCATGCACAGTCCGGGCGGCGACTCCGACTCGGAGAGCGACAGCGGCAACGAGGCGGGCAGCAGCCAGAACAGCGGCAACGGCAAGAAGAATCCACCACAGATCTATCCATGGATGAAGCGAGTACATCTCGGGCAGAGTAAGTGCTGAATATATTGTATTTGATATAAAATTATATTTGGATTATAATTACATATGCATTAAAGCAATATATTAATAATATATCATATTTTTTGACGCATTAATGGAGATATTATTAATTAATTGTTATGTAAATATATGCTAAATAGAATAATAATATATAATAAGTTATTGATGCTTTAATTGATATATTATTAATTAAATGTTGCATAAATATATGCTAAATATAAAAATAATATTTCATTTATGCATTAATTGATATAATATTCATGAATTATTATATAAAAATATATGATATTAAGTCCTTTAAAACGATTTTTAGGAATATTTATCTATCAATCTATATCTATACTTATCATTTCATATAGAAAGAACTACCGTTTTACATATTTATATACACATTTTTTTTTAAGTTAATATCTATTCATTTTCTGGTAACTGTTAAAGATAGAAATTGAAAAAAGAATAGAGAATTGATTTTTAAACTATTATTAATGCCTTATTTGACTTATCATATATTGTATATGTAACATACATACATATATATGTATTTCATATACTGTCATATGTCATCTATGTATATCTTTCATATCCACTGTGAAACTGTTTTGTAGACTGCAAAATTGGTATCTATATAAATATTTTAGTTTCTAAACTATAAATGCAATGGACTTGTAAATAATGCTAACATATTTGATCCAAACTATTTAATATTTGATCTAAGCCAGGTTGTCAATATATAATTTCCGCTGGTAAATTACCCCTATATCAAATCGCACTTGCCTTGACTTTAACTATAATTAAACATTTGCTTGCTGAACGCGAACAGATCGAAGAGCAAACTTGGCCATTACACAGTTATCTAACTCAATTGTTAATTCAAATGAACGGGTGCGAGTACCTGTCTGAGAATTACAGACAGGCACAAAGAAAGACAGAGAAAAAGATAGATAGATAGAGAGAGAGACAGAGAGAGAGAGAGAGAGAGAGAGAGAGTGGAATAGTAAGAGCACTGAGGGCATTCAGAGTATCTCCAGCACCAAATTGTCTGGCAAAGTGAGAGCGCGCGGGGCAGCTTGTCAAAATACATAAACAATAACAAAAGATTTTCCCTCACACAGCAACAGTTTTTCATTTTTCTTGCGGCGCTGCGTGAAACGTCGACCGCGAAAATCGCAGCGCGTGAAATTGTAAACAAACGTGTGCCGCCCCCGCCCCCTGCCCCATGCTCTGGACAGAGGCAGCCGGCACCCGCGGCTAATGCCGACAGACTCCCACAATAACTCATAATACCGAATACCTAATTCTAATACAGATACAGCTACAGATACAGCTACAGTTGGAAATAAAGGCGCTGGCTATAGATAGAGAGGATGGAGATCTAGCTGGTCGAGCTACTGTTCCTATGAATCTCGCACCTCTCGCTCCGTTTATATTTAAATTCTCCAAATTTCATGAAAAATTGTTACGTCTCGCACGGCCTGCTGCCAGATACTGTGCCACTCTATATTCTATAGATACAGCACAATACGAAAATTGTGAGACGAAAAATTGTTGAGCGATTTTTCATCATGTCAATGGTGCGCACAGCGCACTCAGATTTTTCTTTAGCACCCGCAGCCAGCTACCCTCCTCCCCCTCTCGAATTGCATCAGGCATCATCAAAATTTATTGACTGCAGCTAAAAAGTCGGGCGAACAATATTAGGTATATAGTCGAGCTCAGCTTATTAATCAATTAGCAAATATCTTTAACCTTTTTGCTTAACATAAATCAAATATTCGAAGGAAGGAACCTGAAAGAGGTAGAGATAGAGAGAGAACGAGAGCGAGAGCGAGAGGTAAGCCTTCACTTGCAATTCGCTTTGCTTAAAATCAATTGGCAAGTTTCTATAATTCCTATAAACTTTGATTAATATCCATGCAAGAGCTGTCATCGATCAAACGCTTCACTGCGCTCTTTAGCCAGCGCGGTTCATAGCTGATTGCAGCCAGTTGGCAGGCCTGGCTAATTGCAGTTGATCTGCAGCTAGAAACCTCTATTACCCAAATATAGATTTAGTATATAGCGAATTATAGAATATAGTGACTTTACATTCTAATCAAATCTTTTAACTGTTGTCTGCAATGGTACACTCTAGTTAGGTACTTCTCGCATTGGCCCAGTTATTCAAGCTTATGTATCAATAATGGCTCTATGTATATACAAATTGGCAATAATAATTGCCAGTTGGCAGCTGAAAACTTGACAAGACGAAATCACAACATGTCAGCCAATTAAAGAGTCGTTGAATGGCGCTGTGGCCCAGGCTTTGTATTTGCATTCATAAATACAACAACCAAACAAACAAACAAACAACAGCAACCAGAACAGTAACAACTACAACAACAACAACAATTGTGTATACATATTGATTAAGCAGGAAAAACGCTTTTGCGATTTTCCATTTGTATGAAAACTCGTTTCATGCCGATTCCAAGCCCAATCAATGGGGCATATTGTTATTATTATTTAGGTATCTGTAACTCATGGCAGCCAACAGCGACAACAACAACAACAACAACAACAGCAATGCTAACTGGAGAACAAGTGCAAAAAAGTAATTATAGTGCAGCAGATCAGCAAAGCAAATTGGCCAAGATGCGTATTACTCGTATCTGGTAATTGAAGAACATGAATGAAGCCAGCGAAATGCAGACACAGGCTGCCAATTTTAGCATCTACTCAAATAAATTTGCATACGATCTTGAGCAGACATATACACACATGCACACATACACACACACACATATATTCATGTATGTATATATGCAGCTAATTTATGTATCTGTTTTTATGCATCGATGAGGTTTAATTGCATTCTATCCATCTGCTGTGAAGCTCACTCGTCTATGTTCACGAGCAGGCATGAATAAGTATGAATGTGTATGAGTGTGTATGAGTGTGTTTATGTGTGTGTGTGAGTGCTCGTGCGAGTACTCATGAATAGACACGTTGCCACTGGTAGTAATTAGTCCAGCCCTCTGCCGCAGAATTAAAACCATGTTTGCTCTTCGAATGGACGGCGTTTACATACATATGTATGTGAGTGTGTAGAGCGAGTTATGTTTATTTATGCTCAAGTGAGGAGCAAAAACACAAGTGAAATTGTAAATTAACTAAAGCAAATTGTTTATTTTTATACACCAGCAATTATCATAAATAGACAAAAATAATTGCAAGTGCTGAAAGAGAGAGAAAAAAGAAGCTAGGCTCTCTTTATTTATTGTTATTAATTGCATAAACAATTTGAATTTACATTTATTTGCATGTTTTGAGGCGACACGCAGGTAGAAAATAAATAATAAATACCTCAAACTTCTTTCATTCCAATTAAAATAACAAAACAAGATTTTAAGCAAAAAATAATTATATAATTAATTATAAACAAAACTGTATGCCAAGGCAGGAGTAAACTTTGCACTGAATTGATATATTGAGCCGAGTTGACATAACTTTTTATGTTAAATTTAATATGGTTTTGATATGACTTGAAGATTGTTTCTTGTTTCTCCTAACAGAGCCATAATTAAATTAAATATATATGTATATATATATATTTTTTGTTTTGCATAAAATATCTAATATTACTTCAAGTTTTTATAAACATTTGTGAATGCAACAAGCTCACTCGCATATTGCTCTATATATTTAGGTATATTATTATATTTTAACGAGCCAAGTCAATGACCTTTGCTCACATGAGCCCCTCCCATAGCCTGGCTAACAATTAAAAATCGGTTGTGTTTTAATGTTTCTTATCGCGCTATAGTTGTTTCTGTTGTTTCTCTCTCTCGTGTACAACTTAATTTTCGATGGTAAATGTCTTCATTAAATGCCAATGCGCTGCTCTACACATATTGCAATTTGAGTGGTTACATTAAACCACCCAATAGAGGCCACTTGGAGCAGAATTAGCAGGGGCACGGGCAGAGGCGGGGGCAGAAATAGAAGCAGAACTGGTATTAGAGAAATGCTATTACAATGGACCCAGGTGCCAAGCAGAACAAATACTGTAGAGCAAGGGTGAGGGGAGGGGCTGTCTGCTTAGCTACTGCATGTTGAGGCGCTGATTAAAATCCAACAGCAACAGCAGCAGCAGCAGTGAGCAACAACAGCAACGACAATTACAACAACAGCATGTTAACAATTATGCAAATTTGTGTGCATGTTGAAGGTGCAACAACAGCAGCAGCAACAACAACAACAGCAACAATTGAAACAAGAGCTACAACTACAACGCTGATGGCATATAATCACGTCAAGCCTTTTTTATATTCATATTAAAATAAAGTTAAACGCCATCTTCGAGTCGCGCCTCAATTAGGCGCTGCACGCGGAGAGATCGTCAGGCGAGAACGAGGGAATTCTACGAAACACCTTTATTATACAACAAGAGAGACAGAGAGAAAAAGAGAGAAAGAGAGGCAGAGAGAGAAACAGAGGCTGACTACGCCAAGTTCCACTTTGCATTTTGCATCTAGTTAAAAATGGCTTGGCTTCAATGAGTTCATAATGGCGCCGCGTAATAGCTGACGATGCCCAGCCAAAGCAATAGATGGAGGCAAACAAAGATACAGATTTATACATCATATCATACATATCGCTTGGAATCTTGTGAAGTTGTTGTCTAATTGACAAGACCAAAGCTGACGACGTTCCAAGCAATTTCGTAGCTCGCAGATCATCAAAGGTCTTTGCGCTTCATCGTTCGCCCACGAATCGAGAGCTAAACGCATCTATGAGATACAAATGCAGGCATACCTGCCTGCACACAGAAATGTCAAATGCTTATTAGTTGTAACGGGCTGCAGACCGCTCGCCCCCTCGCTACCCCCCCCCCCCCCTTCTCTCTCTCGATTGCTACCACAAATTGTCAATTTAATAAATTTGTGAAGCGCGTCACCAAATGCTGGCGATCCGCGGGCTGCACCCTAATTAGTGGGGCTTTATTCATACGAATTTCGATAGCCAAAAAAAAAAAAAAAAAAAAAAACAAAATTAAGGCACACATCTGGGCTAACCCAACGCGAGGGTCTGCCAAATAAATGAAAATAAAATCAAAACTACTTTGTTAAAGATCTAAAGCATTTTTACAATTTTATAATATATAAATTTTCAAAGTAAAGAGAAAAAGAAATTGATTGAAGGTTTTATATGATCATATTTACGGGCAATTATTAAAGCATTGTTAGTAAATGGAATATATTTATTTTAATATACATATTTTAATATATTCCATTTTAATTGTTTTTACATAGAACAAGGAAAAGGTTATAAAGGGCGACAAAGTAAGTCGATCTATCTTGACGATTAGCGTTCTCAAAGGCTATAATTATATAGAGATGTAGATTACATATAGATTGATACTATGTGAAGTCTTGAATATACTGTAAGTTCTTACCTAAACAGATTTAAATATCAAATTCTAAAACTATTTGCATTTATATAAATATATAAGAATGTATATTATATAGATAATGAGTATGACATAGAGTATGATATCCATATCTGCTAAAACGGCAGACTCGCAGTGGTTTACGTTCATGGAACTATAAATATCGCTTTCAGTTGCATCTATTATTCTACTGTAAACAGCTTACGGTATTTCAGTTATTATATTCGAAATGTTAAGCGAAACTGCAATGGCCAAGTCAAAAAGCCATTTGAAGTTTTTCGTTTAACTTGTTTTTGGCCGTTCAACCCGAAGGCCACATTGAGATGCAGGATGTTATACAAAATTAATAGTTCGCAAACGAGTTGAATGTCAGATATGTACAAGATATGGCAACGATGGCTGCAAGGCAACGGCAACGGCAACGGCAACAGCAACAAAAGCCACTTCAATGTCTGTTCTGGGTCTGGCTCTGGCTCTGGATCTGGGTGTCTGCTGCTGTTTATACTCCTGCTGCTTGTGCGTCGTCCGCCCCTTCCGATTGCTGCTCGTCTATGTGGCGGCTCCTGCGCACGATCATTGCATGCAGCAACACCACAGACCAGAGCCCACAGACCAGAGCCCACAGACCCAAGCCCAGAGAGCGAACCCCTAGAGACAGCGAGCAGTGCCAAGTGGCGAGCCGAAGCAGCAGACCCAGTTGCATTCGCTGCTCAATTACATTTTCATTAACTTTGGACACGACTTTTCAAATAGCTACGTTTAATCATAATGATTGTTATTATATTGCCGGCCGATCCAACTGCTTTCTAAGCCACAGCACAGCAGGGCAATGCAGCGCAAGGTGCTGAAAGTGCTGTGGAATATAAATTAATTTTCCGGCACAAGGTGTTGCAGGGCCACCAGCTTAAGCTGTGCTAAATATACACATATATTTAGTCGAGAAACTTTCCTATATGCAGACTTTTGTGACTATACGAAAAGTCTTCTGATGTCTAACAAAGAGCAAGACAGCGTCTCTTCGTTAAAATGTCATCTCAACTATTTCTAACAAAGCGTGAAAATTTTGGCAGCAGACAATGCAAAGATATATGTACATATATACATAAGAGATATCTATATACTATATATATGTATGTATATGTATTTGATATATTTTGAGTCACATCTGATTGTTCTTAATGAATGCTGGTCTCATTCATTCCTGCGGCTCGCAGAGCATGAAGTAAATTGTGTCGGATGTGAAACTCAGCACTTTGCTTGAATTAAAATTCATTTGCCGCGAATGCAGCGCATTAGGGGTATGCATGAAACGATAAATATTCAAATATTCAGTTATATAGAAAATTTTATGAATTCTAAAGCAGGTCTTGATGATATGCTCTCAAGATTCAGCATACTTGCATGTGTTTTTAGGTACACACTCTTTCCGCTTTATTGTTTGTCAGCGGTAATACCCATATCGATTCGCTTGCACTTTGAGTATACATCACTCATCAAATTGTCCAAATCAACAGCACAGTTTAACAGTTCCATTCCTAACTCATTCTATAAACTTTCTAGAGCTTTTATACAGAAAAGATGAATGATTACTCGAGCCGAAATTGTTTATATGAAGCAGCAAAAAAAAAAAAAATCTCTGATGATGAGGTCTTCAAGTGGCTGCAGCCGCATTTTGGCCAAAGTTAATAAAAGCGCATAAAAACGCGCGAGGCCAACAATGAAAAGGAAGAAAGCAAGGCATAAAGAAACAAAGACAATAACAATAACAATAACAACAACAACAACAACAATGGCGCCACTAATGACTGATGATGCGGCAGCGCTGATAGATGCAAATGCAGCGCACTTGCTCAGCGGCACAGATACAGAGATACTGATATAGATTCAGATATAGCTGCCGATGCTCAGATCTGGCTGGGCGCAACTTTATACAAATACGCAAAAATTGTATACACGGCTAGTTCATTAGTTCATTAGTCTATGATATTCTCTAATGAGTGCACCCCCCTTTGAGAACTTAGAGAGAGTTTTTCCCCCTTTCGTTTTTTGTTGTTTATCGCGCCATTGTTTAGAGAGCAAACAGCTCAAGCGGTGCAACTATGCCACGATTTGTATCTTACGGATACTGCGATTGCAGTCGAGCAAATTAAATTGCGAATAACGCAAAGTAATTGCGATTTGAATGGTGAAAAAGTGCGAGCCATAAATTCAACTGAATGTCACGCCGGCACCGCATGCGAATTTATCAAATTCAGGCGTAAATTGGCGCACATCTGCAAATTGCCATTGCCCGGCTGTCCGGCTGCCCTGTTGCCCAGCTCCCGATTTCCCCGTGAGTGGAGCGACTACCTGCTCGATAACGCCGCGATACGCATAGAATATTAATCTACGGCCGCATTAACTAAAACGAAATGACGCAATGGAGATAAACGCCAAGCGCACAGTGGGCTAAAAACTCATTGAAATGCGCAGAAATGTAAAGGTGTATACAAAGCTTAAAGCGCAGAAAGGCTTAGAATGTAAACATAAATATTTTTATAAATTTCATATATTTGATTAGGTCAATAAATAAATAGAAATGTTTTTTGAATTTTATATATGTATCTGAAAAGTCAATGAAATGAGCAGAAAAAGCTCACAAAGAGTTTCAGTGAATATACATATTTTTATAGATTTAATACATAAATAAAAAAAAAATCATATAAATAGAAATATTTTTGGAGTTTTATATATCTGAAAAGTTTATAAAATCAGTAGAAATGTAAAATTGTATAAAAACCGTAAAGCTGAAGCCGCACAAGGGCTAAAATATTTTTTTATATGCCAATTAAAATTATGTTTAATATATAAGTAGAAATATTGTTCAATTTTATATTTCTACTTGTAGATAGTTTTGAATATTTATATAAATATTTCTTATATAAATATAAAATCAAGAATTTTTGTTTTCAAATATTTATCACACACACTTTCCACTGTATGATAGTTGGCTTCACCAAAAAAAATAAGGTGCAAAAAAGTAAAGATTAAAAAGAAAAACCGAAAAAGAAAGGAACAAAAACAGCAACAGGCGGCAGCGAGGCAACGAGGCAGAGCGCAATGCTGTGGAACGGTCTTGGGGCGTCGTCTTGGCTTGGCTTGGCTTGGGCTGACTTGGCCAATGCCAAGTGAGGCAACAGCTAAGCGAAAAGCATCACAAATCGCATACAATTCCAGATGAAATTGTGAATTATTAATGCAGGCGGCAAACTATTTGACTGAGTAGACAAACCCACGGCTCCTTCCCATTCCCCCCTCCGCCGTACGTGAGCTGCCTGCCCACCCATTCCATGCCTAGCCCTCGCACTTTGCCGAGCTGCTTGTCCACCATTGAAAATTGAGTTACACGCGTGGCCTCCAGTCGTCTAAGTGTGTGAGTGTACGCCTGTGTGTGTGTGTGTGTGTGTGCTGCCCCCGCTTAAGTGTGGCAACATGTATCTGGCAGATACTTTTGCCGGCATTTGTATCTGGCTGGTTGTACGTGCAGCAGTGGCTTACATTTTGCAGATTAAAACCACACACACACACACACAGACACACATGTAAGCAGAGCCACTGCCACCTCAAGCCAATTCGATTTAAATGTCTGGCATTTCCACTTTGCTTTTCCTGGCCATAATTTTCCGCAGTCTTTGCTTGATTGTGCTTGCATATGAAATGAAAGGATTGTTGTTGTTCTTGTTATTGTTGCTCTTTATGGTGTGTTAAACGAGTTAGAGTTCAGGGGGTCAAAAGCTAAAAGCTGCAATGAAGACATGCTGCCACGAGGCCGAGCCACAAATAAAAACTAAGCCGCAACAGAAACAACAAGCGAGTTGTGCTTAGAGTTATGTGTGAGTGTGAGTGTGCGTCTATGTATATGTGTGTATTTGGGTGTGTGTGTGTATGTGCTTGGGTCTGGCCACAAATGACAGCGCCAATGCAATGGCAACAATTGCAATTTGTTCGCAGCCTGCCCTTGGGCCAGAACAGGGAACAGCACTGGAGCTAACTGAAACTGGAACTGAAAAACTGGAACTTGTGCTCGTTCTTGTTGTTCTTGTTGTTGTTGTCCGTACAGTGGGATGCATTTGGCTTACTTTACTTTCAATTTTGCCCTCTTTCGCATTCGCTGCACTTCGCGCTTCATTAAAAGGCGGGCGGATGCAGTCGCGGCAGCCAGCATCGCGCACCCCTCACGCCTTACCCCTTACCCCATTTGGCTGAGTACAGCAAATTTGCAGCTCGACAACCAAAACGCTGCGTTGAAATTAAAAGATTTTTTAAGACACCTTTGTAGCAAGTTTAAAACTTGTTCCGCGCCTGACTTCACCATCTTCATCTTCATCAGCGCCGCAGCTCCTCAGTCCCTCGATTTGGTTCTGTTGTTGTTTTCTTTCTATACCCGTTGCTGTTGTTGTTGTTGTTGTCGGTGTTGCTGGCAGCCATGTTGAATACTTTTGTTTTTTAAAAACGTCGCTGCAAACGTTTTTAACTTAAATTTCAAGTTAATTTTGCTGTTGTTGCTGATGGCACCCAAAACAATTCTCCACTTGTACCCAGTTGTATCTATATTTGTATCTGTTTCTATTTAAATGTCTACATTTAAATGCGAATGGCTTAGCGCACAGCACCTTAAGTAGCAATAAAACCGGTCAAAATACGAAACACAAGTTGAACAAAATAAATATAAAAAAAAAAATAATAATAAATAAAATAAAGTTTCAAATATGCTAAATAAAATAAAGTAACATTTCAATCTTCCCATAAGCAGATTACCTGTTTGCACTGCTCGCTGTGCCAAAGTGCTGTGTTATTTAGCTTTTGTCACGGCGCCGAACATGAGCAGAGTGGCGCAGTGGAAGCGTGCTGGGCCCATAACCCAGAGGTCCGAGGATCGAAACCTTGCTCTGCTATCAAAGTCTATCAGAGAAAAAGTTGTCCCTTCTCTTTTTTATATTTTTAAAAAATATAAATAATATAGTTGCGTTCATATTTTAATAATATTTTGCATTATTAAGTAATAATATTTATATTTCTTTAGTATGAATAGATAGATGAGAGTACTAAAAGCACAGATTTTGTTTATTATAAAAATTAGTAAGTGAAATATATATGTATATCTGCTTTAATTTATGTAATACTATTTAATTTAGCTTCCGTTGCAACACCAGAGAGATCATTTATTCTCACTTCAATAGGTGTTCATAGAATTCAAACAAGCAGGTGCCATCAATATAATTTCTTATCCGCGTAATTTGCCAAGAAAAGACA